>CM045448.1:19740121-22140121 GCA_024666655.1 Dascyllus trimaculatus | reverse complement strand
GCCAGACTTAATTAGTTCACCATCTAGTTCTTGCCATAGGTTACAAAATCCACCTATGGGCTCCTCTAAAGCTCATTAACTACATATCTGCACACAAACAGACAAGTGTATATGCAAATGTTTAGTATATATGTATACATATAAATGACAGGTAGGAATTTTAGTAAAAGGAGTCCCTGCTGGTGATGCAAGCAAATTGATGACAACACTCCACAAAATCCAACATTACTGTCACTTTTTCAGAGCTGATAAAAACAAAACAGCTAAGAGGATCCCGCTGATCATCATACCTTGTATCCCTGCTTTTGTGCGTTGTCTTTGGCACCGTCTATAGTCCCCACCCTGTACTCCAGCACAGCTCGAGCCAACTTGGGGTAGAAAAGGGCTATCCCAGGATACATCCAAATGTCCTGTCACAGGAAAGTACAGTCACTGTGTGACACATCACACAACACAAACAAACAACAGAGGTTTCGATCAGCTGCCACCAGCCTCACCTGGTCCCAGAAAACATGCCCCCAGTAGTCCTGACCATCTCCGCCATTAGAGAGGCCGCCTGGACTGACACCACCAAAAGAGCTGGACGTGTTGTGTATGGACGGGAAGGCACTGAGGAGGTAGAACAAGCAGCCAATCAGAGCCTTACACAGGCTCTCTGATCCCGTTACCTCCACTTTGCTCTGCAGCCACAGCTCTTTCCAGGCCTTCTCGTGAGACGGCCGCAGGTTACCGGTCGCCATCAGGCTCAGGCCCTCATCAAAACTGGCCTCAGCAGACTCTAGACTGTTGGCCACAACCAGGATGAAGCCCCAGCGAGCCTGGCTCTGCTCTGGCAGCAGCGTCAGAGTCTCGGGTATAGTGCTCCAGATCAGGTGCACTGTGGGACAGGGGCCTCCTGGGAACTCGGCTGTTTTCGTCTGTCCTAGGATGTGGCTGAGAGAAGGGGGAATGTAGACTGTGTAATAGTTTGTACTTGTTCTATACTGCTACAAAAAGTGTTGTTAAACTCACCTCCCTCCTTTGTATTCAGGACCTAACTGGAAATTGATGTCTTTGCTTTGAGGTATGAATGAAGAGACCAGGTTAACTGTGATCGGCTGCTCTGAAGTTACCTGCCGCACCAGCAGAACCTCCATCACCATCAGGTTGGAGTGGTACCGGTGAGAATACAGAGACTGTGAGGCGGTGACGCTGGCTGAGCTCAGGGTGTGCGAAAAAATACCTGGACGAGAAAAGGAGACAGTTAGAGGTGATGATGCTTCACAAGATGAAATGAGAACAGCAACAACACAACTTCTGCAGACGCTACCTGTGTGGGTGTTCAAGCTGTAGGTGTGTTGAGCAGGTTCCGCTGTCTCCAGCTTGACAGCTAGAGGACAGGGAACATCCGCTCTGTGGCAGCGTCCACCTTCCCCATTATAAACACCACCCATGTGCATGATATTGTTGTAAACCCTCCAGCCCAGAAGGCCGTTCGCCAGAGGAGGGAGGAAGCGGATGTCACTGGGTAGAGTGTCGGTGGTGAAGATGTACGGGTCAGAGGACATGATGAGGAGGAGATCTTCACTTAAAACAGTATAATGAAATCAGGAGGGCTGTTTCTCAGAGCAGTCAGCAGGTCACAGGAGGTCTTCAGCTGCATGAACAAGCATTGTGCTCATTAAAGGGTATTAAAACATTACGTTTTCTCTAAAATATGTCCAGTTCACACAGCAGAAACAGCAGACGTTAGATCATTCCTGGATTTTTTTAAACTGCACACACTCTTTTCACAGGTTCATGTCAACAGAGGCTGTTTGTAGACTGTGTACTTTGACACTTTTGAGTCACAAGATGTGGCCATATGACAAATTATGGTGTCATACAGACAATTGAACTAAAATACTAAAACACATGGATATACATCAAACATACAATTTAAACAGCCAAGCTGAGTTGTTACTGTCAGCAGCCTGCACAAACATCCAGTAGAATTCCCATAAATACAATACTACAGTGGGAATGTTTCAGCCTCACGTGAACAGGAAGAAGCATCTGTTTCTGCAACAAAGAGGAATGCGGGAGAAACCAGAGTGCAGGCAAAACTTGGAGAAACTCCCAGGCCGCTTGTTCTTTGCAGCTTAACTTGTAAAGAAAAACAGCTTGTGTGCTCCAGTCTCTTTTAGAGTTCATACGGAGGGAGAGCTCAGAAAGTTAAAGTGGGTCCAAGTTGGTAGTTTCAATTTTGTCATTTGTAGGAGGAGGCCTCACAGCTCTGAGTGCTGCACAGAAAACCTGGACTTTGTTGTTGGCCTGCAGGAAAACATGGCATGGATTTAACTCAGCTGCACAGTGGATCAATGGGTGATCATTGGGCTTTACTGAAATGTCAAGTTCACTTTTCACACTGGTCAGTCTTGTCACAGCCTTCAACTGCTGCCATCTCAAGCCCACATATCCACAGCTAAAGCTGCAGGACTACACTCCAGGTCACAGTAACAGAGTTTACGTTTGGATCCCATCTTTTCCCAGAAGCATCACGTCACTCTCTCCGAACTAAATCATCTATCCTCAGCTCAACAAAAAGTTTCCTCTGTTTACTTTCATGCTAATGGGTCCTTGCTTTTGCAGCTGCACTTTTAAAAAGGACAGCCTGAGGAAAAGAGACTTCACTGACATTTTGCTTAAACTCTCTTCTTAAAACTTCACTTTCAGGGGACAGCTTGTTATGGAGTTTCTTACTTTATTTCACTTTTATTTGATGTTTTTTTTTAATTCTTAATTCCTCATTTTATTTTTGTTGTATTTTTTATTATTAGAACCTATGAAGGATTCCAAGCAGGACTGCTCTTCTCCTCCTGGGAGACATGAGCAAAGGCCACCACCACTACAAACCACATGTGCTTTATTAAAAGAGGTAGAGCCAAAGTTGGGCTCCATAAAAGGTACCCTGTGGAGTTTTTGACCACTACCGGTGCTTTGGGACTGTGTTTCTAAGTGCACAGGGACATCTGTGAAAGTGGGCAGCTTGATTCACATCCTGATATTGGTCTCACTCTAATCCACTGGTGCACAGTTGATGCACAAACATCAGTGAATGTGCCAACCAAGGCACTGAAGGAGACCGTTTGGAAGTAAATGTGGAAAAAAACAAGGGAGGATTTTATAATTTGGCTTTGCAAGTACTTATAAAGTACAAAGAATTGCATTCCACACGTTTGTTGGGTCTCAAGATTAACGCAGCATGTTTGGTGACATTGAATGTCATGAGCTGTTTGTTGCTGAAGGGAGAACAGGCCCAAAGTCAACCTGCTAGAAGACCAGACAAACACACAACCCCTTTTATTTAGAGTCACAAAGACTAACCAGTACATCTATGTTGGAAAACTATCTGTACCTTACATTTGCTTTGTCAGTTAGTTTGTGACACTTTAACACATGGATTTGTTAAAGTGGTTCTGCATCCCTTTCAACCATAAATTCAGCTGATTCATCCAAGAGAGTACAACTGAGCAGCATGATATCTGCTTTTGAAAATATGTCTCATTGTTTCAAATTTTGATTACAAAGTCTGCAATATAATGGCTCTTTAACTATATGGGATACATTACAGGAGATGTAGGACTGAAAGTCAGGATGTCTCCACATCTGCTGTTTAGATTTTGAAGAACTCTATCACTGGTGAGTCCTCAAAATGTGTGGCAAAGTGATCCCAAATGACTGAATCTATGAAAGGTGAAATCTTCAGTAAGAAATATGCATTTATTTTACATATATTGGGAGGGATGTGACCCCACTGTTCACCATCTGCTAACCTTATGTGACAGATTAGGTGAAAATACCAAATTCACAGTTCCGTTCTGGCTGCATTACGGTGCACACTACCAATCATTCAAAATACTGTAATCACCACACAAACCACCTGGAGCCTCCTGGACTCCTGAGGATCTGTGGTGATCGCCCACTTCGTCTGGATGTTGATCTCTGCTTTAGTTTCCTGGCTACAAGTCTATTGTCTTAGGTTTATTTTCATTAAAAGTGGTCCTGAACCAAAATGTATAAAAAAATGTATTCAAACTACATGCTGCAGCATTACATGAGCTGCTCCTCTTGGTGGTGCCAAGGAGCTGTTTGTGCAGCATCTGGCATCGTGCCGGAGGTCAGAGCCACAAACCCTGGGAAAAGCAGTGCTTTGTCCATATAAGGCTGCAATCCATCCGCTTTCCTCTTCCTCCCCAGCTCCCTTCCTCGGTCTTTCTCAGACCTGAGGGATATTTACAGAGAGAGTGCCTCGGCCAGCTTGCCCTTCCTTATTAGGAGCTCAGCTTGTTGTCAGTACTTCTACCCTGCAGGACAGTGGTCCATCTCCCTGTTTTCAGATGAGACAAACAGATGGTCGACTTGTGTTAACTACACTTTAGTGCAAACAGACAGGACCTCAGGACTCGCACAGCTTTACCCAGATGGCCAAACACTCCGTGCACACATAATGACATTAATATCTATCATGTTAGTCATGCCACTCATGATGTACCGTCCACCTGGGAGTGGCGTCAGATTAATCTAACAGTGTGAACATACTGTAAATACATCTGTGTTGTCCTGTTTCCTCTGTGTGGCTCATGGTGTGTGAGCGTCGCAGCTGTTCTTTTTTTCTCTCTCCCCAGTGATGTGGGACATCTGGCTGCTCGCAAACAGAAAAACTCTGTACGCATGATGATACAAGTATGGTGTGGGTGAAACAGAGAAAAGCAAACAAACAGGTGACCACAAAAGATAAAAGCAAAAGACTTGATGAGTAGCACACAAAGAGAGGAATCCAACTACTGAGTGTTGTTGATCTGTCCGCTGTTAGGATGCATCTTAGTCAAATGTACTTTTCTGCTTGAGTCAATACAACTGTCTATAATGGTGATGGATAAAAGTTCCTGACTAGAGTACTAATATATGTAATAACCAAGCAGTTGCTACAAACACACTTTTTTATTAGGGTGCAGACATCCATTTAATATATTAGAAAACCAACATGTGAAGAAAGGCTACATGGAATTTTACTTCAAAGGGGGATAATTCAAGATGGACATTTATACACATATACATAACCATGCTCCTTATTAAGAGAGGAACTGACAATGAAAAACCATGAAAATAATATCTTTATCAATGGTAATAATTAAAACCATTTATAGCATAATAGGCTTTGACAGAACAGCAATTTCTGTAACTGTGCAATGGCCTTTGCCCTTCAGGGTAACTTCTCCCTCTACCTGCTCAAAGACAAGTGAGAAGGTGCTGCTCTGAACTGAAGTTGTCTGTCTGAGGGACGGGCAAAGCCTCACAGATCTTTATTGCTTTGCAGAGAGTAAAGTGCTGTGGTCGACTGACCTGGTTCTGCGGTCGTTGTTTAAGAGCATGGAGTGTGTCTGTGGTCACAAAAATAAAAATCATGTGGGGAAGTGCATAGGTGGAGAGGTAGGTGGGTTCAAACACTTGCATGTGGAAACAAAACAACCCAACAGAGCTTCATGGACTTCCCCCGCTGTCAGGACGTTGCTAATTGTGAAGGCAGAGCCTGAAATGTGATTCAGAGTTTGTAAAGAAGAATTCACAAAGAAAAAGCACTTACTGCTTGACAACACTTTGGATTTGGACTTGGACTGTGAATGGGGAACACTTGTGAATGTGTGACGTGAATGTGTTCACAAAAAAAATAAATACAATGTGGGAGCTTTAAGGCCCAAGTTGTCTTGTGTGCTCAGTGGAATGTGCATCGAGGAAATATGGATGCACGCATAGGACTGTGTGTGCATGGTAGCATTCCCCAGACGCATAGCAGGACATTGCTGTTTTCTGCGAATGCTCTGGCTGTTGTCAGGTCTCATGTTGCTACTGTGGGAGCTTCTGGCTGTAGCCACAGGTCTTCCTGTGACATTAAGGCACACAAAAGACACTCCAGCTGTTCACAGTGAGGCTTCACAATCCAAGTCAAACTGTGGTGTTCATGTTTGTAGGACATTCTGCTGCTTCTCTCCCCCCCTCTCTCACTCTTTGGCACTGGGAGGAATGTATGGAAGGAGGGATGGATGCTTGGAGGGAGGGGGGCTCCCTGCTCTTCGTATGTCTCTCCGTCTATTTGGAGAGTTTGCTGATGACACGGATCAGTGCTCCATTTTCATCTTTAAGACGCTGGTTGTCTGCTTTCAGGTCAACCAGAACCTGGAGGTAAAAATCAAAGCTCATATTAAAACAAATCCTTTTCACAATATAAAGGAACTTTTAACTTTATTGCATCAGTGTATAGCATATTTTCACATTTAATAAGATATTGGATATTGAGAAATGATATATTGTAGGCAGGTTACTCAGCAGACAGTGTGACCCACTGCAGGAGGAAAAACAAATAGAAATAATAACAACACTGGGACTGTTCCAGTAAATCTTACATGTAACCCAGCAGTTATCAATACTAGGAAATACACCTGTGCTTTCTTATGCTGCGACATGTCAAAATGGCTCATTAATCAGCCAAAGAAAAATTCAAAATGGGTATAAACTAGGCCGCTGAAAATGGTGATTTATTAATATAAATAGAATACAGCTGTTCTGAGTTGGCGGCATTAAAGAATAGTGAGGGCACACAATTCATGCCATGTCGACAGTTGTAAACTTTTTTTAAACCAGAAGGTCAGTCAGGTTTTGCCGTCATACTTATCGCTTTGGTCATGTAACACCACAAGCCAAGTGTATATGCTCTATTCAGCTGAAATATGGAAAGACAAAGAATACACATGATGATACAGATGATCATTTCCATATTGGCGCTTTTACAGAACATCAGGAGTTTGGATATTAAAAGCTGAATTAATAATCATATGTCACTTGTTCTCATTTACCATGTAACTGTGTGTTAAACGCAGATTGGTGGAGGAAAACTTGAAATAACAGCACAGAAACAATTTGCAACCACAATTAAAAAGCTATTTAAAAAAAAAACTAAATAAATCTTTGTTAATCCAAATTAGATTCTTTTCCATTCTTGAATCAGAGCATTGCATTTTGGCAAATATGCTAATTTGCTTTGTTGCTGAGCATTAGATGGGAGGACTGATACGGTCATATCTGTACAGTAAGTATGAAGCTACAGTTAACTTAGCTTAGCATAAAGACTAGAAACCGGTGGGAAAAGCGAGCCTGGTTGCGTCAGACAGCAACACTGGCCTATAGAGCTTACTAAGTACTAAAACTAAAAGGTAAAAATGAATCAGCTTTCCGTCTTATGGTGAATTATGTGATGAACTCTTTCCTGTCAGGAGCAGCTGTCAGCCAGCTGAGACTCCAAGAATTTATTGTTGGATGGAGCTAAGTTTGCTGCTCTTCATTTCCAGCCTTGGTGCTAACCTGCTGGCTCCAGCTACATATCTGCTGTACAGAACAAACATATTTCCCAAAATACCAAGCGTTTCCTTGAAGAAAATGGCTTGCATTCTTCGCCGAGTCACTGTCTTACTATGAATATCAGACAACAAAATGTATGCTACTTCACATGTAGAATTATGATGCCAAAGATCAGAGGCTACTTCTGTGCAGTCTGAGGTAAAACAAAATGTGTATTTGTTTGATAATCGACCTCGTCACAGCACCTGAACACAGTGTGAAACAGCTCTCTGCAGTGCATCTTCACCACGCTGCTGGACCGCACAAGCTAAAGCCAGGCTAATCAAGCAGAAGCATGCAAAGTGTCTGTGGCCACGATAAGACTCGTTCTGAACATCTCCTCACCTTTAGCTCCTCCTCCAGCTCTGCCATTCGCCGCTCCAACATCCTCCGGTCCTGGTGCCAGGGAAAACGTGAGGGAGGGAGGGCAGAGAAGAAGTGATGTAGAGAAGAAGAAGGAGGAGCAAAAAAAGTTGAGTGAAACCAAGTGAAGAAGTGGTTTGAGCGGGGAGAGAGGACAAAGTGTCAACAGACAGCAGGAGTGGCAGTGGTGAGGCAGATGAAGCTACAACAACGTGAAACATCACTGTCAGCAGGGATGCTTACCTTTCTCTCCAGCTCCAGCAGGGCGGAACAGTCACTGAAGCGCTCCTGTCTCTGTTGGATACGACAAACCATGTTAACATCATCAACACAGCAGTAGGTTTTGATCACTAGAAGGCCTGTGCTTGACTTTATGCATAAAGGAAGTCTATACAGTATACAGGGAATTCTACTACTAGAGGCAAAAAGCCCCAAAAAATTCTGGCAGGTGTCTAAAATTTCCCTTGTCTGTGCAAAGCATCAGCTCTCAGTTATGGACCACTGATCGTATAGTTTTTATAATGCACTGTGGAGTCATTTTGTCAATAAATTTTAATAATTCTCACTAGAGAACACAAAAAAGCTGAGCACACATACATATGTTTAAAGAGAATGATGTCTGTGAGGGCAGTCTCCCGCTCTGCTACGATGTGTTTAGGTCCTGATTTACTCTTACAGATGGTTGGGAAATTAAAGGAAAAATCAACAAAAAGTATCTCAGTATTGTATTTGGCCATCACAACAGCTTCAATACACTTTGGCATCAATTCTCCCAGTCTCTAGGACTCTATTGGAAGGACTGGTACGTCATTTTTCCAAACAATAGTCCTTCATTTGGTGTTCTGATAATGTCTAACACAGTCTAACGCCACTGTCCAAAATCTCCCATTGGCATTTAGTTGGACTGCAAAGGTCACAGCATATGATTCACAGCATTTTCATACACAAACCACTCAGTGACCCCCTGTGCCCTTTGAATGGGGACATTGTCATCCTTGAAGACACCACTCCCATCAGGACAGAAATGTGTCATAATATGATAAAGGTAATGAGAGTGCAGTGATCTTTCTGTCTAAAAAGGTCAAGAGGACCCAAACCGTGTCAGCAAAATAACCCCCTCAGTATAACAGGGTCACTGGATGCCCTGTAGGAGTCAAGGGTTGAGGTTTTTCATTTCGTTCATTTTGTCTGTGTATTTCCATATTCAGAAACAGTACTTAGGATAGCAGAATTCCAAGAAAAAGCACAGCCAACAACTGGTAACAATAAACCTGTTGATTGCTTGTTTGACCACATTAATATGCTTTGATGGAGAATATTAAAAAAAACACTTATTGTGTGTCTGTGTCGTCACCTGAGTGGCCTTCTCCAAGTCCAGCCTGGTCTGACTGATGATCCTCTGAGTGTCCTGCAGCTGAGACTGGAGCTGGCTGTTTTCTCTGGACACCTCCTCAAACAACTGACACACAAACACAAGCAATCAATAACTGGGGCAAATAAATAAAACACACTGTGCGGCATCTATATCGGTCTTGTCTGCTGACCTTCTTAAAATCCTTGGTCTCAGATCCTCCTCCCTGGGTGCGGTCGTTACAGGACATGTCCAACCTGAGAGGATAAAGGGAGCAGAGGTCAGATCAAAGGGAGCGCTATCATGTACCCTGTGCTGACAGAATGAAGGAGGAGGTCAGATCAAACAGGTCAATGGCTGGATTCATACCTGGATCTCAAGTTGTGGTCTGTCTGTAAACACAGAAGAAAGCAAACAGGTTATGGCTGCTGTCTTGGGTTACAGTTCACTGAGATCACAAAATAAATGCCTGCACAAAGACACACACCTGTGGATCCAGCCCACTGCCTTCTTCCCCACTGGGATCATTGTCATCACTCTGTGGATGACACAAATAGTACAACATGTTCTTATGAAACTCTAAATGCTTGTTTTTTGTTGCCACTCATATTATCCACCTTCTCTTTATATTTCCTACTTGTGAGTTTTTCTGTGCTTGTTACAATGGTTTGCTGCCTGTCCGATGTCAGTTTTCCAGACAAAGAATGTTAGCAGTGTTTACCTCCCCGGTCCTCTGTGCCTTCCTTCTGGCCCTGGCTTGCCTCCTCTCCCTGCGCTCCCTGGCCCATCGCTCTGTCTCACTCTCCCCCGTGCTGGCCTCAACATCTGGAACAAAGCCAGACAGCAGTCTTAAAAGTACAAATTAAATATCTGAGCAAAAACCAACACTCTGAAGTGTGATGCTTTGTCAGAAAAGGGAAGTGTTGGTGTGTACCTCTCCTGTCAGAGGTCTGAGGCCGAGGAGTGCCAGCAGGCTGCGTGAGGCCCAGCAGATCCGACTTCTGCAGGCTGGCAATGCGAGACCTCCAGCTCACTTCCTGTAAACACAGTATCCCCCGCTATGTGATGTCACATGACATTATATAAGCGCAGCAGCCAACAAGCCTATAACTCTGATATATAGCTCTCACCCCCTCCTCTCCCTTCTTCTGCTTTGCTTCCTTCTCTTTCTCCTTCTCTTCTTCCTCCTTCTTTTCTCTCCCTTTGTTGTCCGTCTTCATGGTCTTCTCTGCTTCCTGCAGATCTGTTAGTGTCACCCCCTTTATTTGAAAGAAAGCACAGTCATGTACCAAACTGACACACAGTCCTTCTGAACCTGCAGTGAACATCTGAGCAGGTCATATCTGTACCTGAGTAGAGCGGCGAGACTGCCGTGCATGTCGGGAGCGAGCTTTCCTCTGCGCCTCTGCCTCCTCATCCCGCACTGGTGTTAGATAAGACCTATAAGAGCCGAATCGTACTTTGAGCTGCAAAGCAGGACCACATAATGAACGCTTTACATCCACACAACAGTTATCACTCACTTGCGCCTCTGCTTGGTCTCCTGTTCACCTGTTGTGCTCCGAGAGTTGGAGGTGGCGACGCCAGACGGATCCTTCTTTTCTGTCTGTTCCTGAGGAATTCTTCGGGAGAAAGATAAAATGTGGCCATCAGATCTTTCAGATAGGTGATGAAATGTTTCAGGCAAAATTACATACAGCATAATAAATGGCATACCTCTGAGCTAAGACACTGTTAAGGCGGCTGAGTCCAGTAGAGCTTGTTCCTGTGCTAGCTGAGGTCACGCTGGGGTCATCCAGTCTCTTTCCATAAGATGAGCTAGAAACAGGACAGAACTGATTGGAAACACAAAGGCATCTGTCCCAGCCACACACTTAGACACAAATGAGTAGCTACTGCCAGGGAACAGTAATAAGCTGTGACACTGCAAAAACAATCACACACAAACAGCAGAGCAAACAAATACAAGGCGGGCAGCGAGCAGCGTGACTGACCTGTGAAGCAAAGATGGGGTGGAACTAGTGAACTCATTCCCTGACTGACTATGAAGGCGTCGCGTGTAAGAGGAGCTACGGCTTAGCCAGCTAAGGGAGACACAGGGTGACAAGGGCACATATGCGGTGACTCAGATTCAGCTTTCACAAGTGCAGAAGCATATTAGAGTTCAGGCCCACCTGTTGGAGTTGTCAGGTCGGCTATCTGGAATACTATAGAGTCTCCGTGTAGGAATGGGCGGTACTCGAGCCAGCCTTGGCTCCTGAGAGCAAGGGGACAGAACCCTCAATCAGATATTTATGGGACTTAACAAATGGAAGCTGTAAAAGAAGTCTTTATTTGGCCTGTCATGTTAGATTTATAAAATAATGACTGTGGTTTCATGGGTGTATAAATCTTTGAATCACGAGAGCGCCTGTGTACCTTGGTGTCTGCCTCAGAACTGAGGCGGGGGCTGGAGGCGGAGCGGGTCATGCCCAGGACAGTTTCTGGAGGCCTGCTGGTGTCCTGGCTGGCATCTGACAGACCAGCTGAGCCCAGAGTCACAGAGCTGCCTGCCTTCCTCAGAGATGTTCTCCATGAGCCCGGGGCTTCAGTGGCTGAAGGCTTACTTGGTTCCTGCTACACACACAAGAAACCGTTTTTATTATTCAGTATTGCTGTCATGCAGCAAAACAGACATTTGATGTTCTGCATATTACATCTCTGTATGTGACCTTTTTCACTTGGCTTGCGGTGGTACTCGTTGACATGGAGGTAGGAAGCAGGCTGGCGTTGCGTTTGTTGTTCAAGTTGTTGATGATTTCTCTGTTTTTTGCTTTCTCTGCAACAGTGCAAAGGTCAGCAATTCATAAATCACAAGAAAAATCATAAAACTGTCACCTGATAAAACATGTCAGTTCTCAAATACACATATGCTGATTAGGAGCCAGCCCACCTTCAAAACACAAACAACCGCAGCTTCTCTCACCTGACTCTGCATCACTCTCAGACTCGCTCTCCTCCTCTGAGCTGGAGCTGCTGGAGGCTTTCACCTGGCTCTGAGTCTGGCTCTGTCTCGTCTGGCCTTCCTCCTCCTCGTCCTCAGCCGGACTGCTCTGCAGGGCAGGAGGCGGGTGCTTCTCGCGCTCGTGGAGGCAGATCTTCTCCTTGCTGCTCATACGAGAGATAGAAGTCCTGCAGGGGCGGGGCCAAGGTGGGGTGGAACAACAGGTGGCATGCAGGGAGCTGATCAGTGAGGACAACCATTCCATGTGCAGCCAATTAGAGCGAGCATGCACCAATCAACACATCAGCGGGTAGAACAGTGGGTCACTTTCTGTGATGACGTGTAGAATTTCTCTCTTGTTTACAGGTTACTGTATGTAACTTCAAGCTACCACTTATTTTGCATTTGTTTTCTTTAATCTACATGAATAAATTGGCAACAGAGTATTCAAACAAATGGCAATACAAAAGTTGTCCTTGTGCTACACTCAGCACTATTGGTATACTATACAGGAAAATACATACTATACTCCATTCATTTTATCTGTCACAGGTTCTCAACTAATTTTCATGAAAATTCAATGTATCACCACTTGTCTCTATATATAGTTATAAATACCACAAGAGGGGATTCTACCCATAGCACCGTTCAGTAGCAGCTAATGATGAATGTTTATTATCTTATTTCAGTTTAATTAATGTCATCTTACTTTCAATAAATATTTTTTTGTTCTATTGATATTTATGTGATGACAGAGATGGTCTTATTAAAGCCTATCAAAGCTGATAATTTACTCACTTTGTGTCTATTAACAACAAGCTGACTTTAGCTTTCATGTTGTCTCCAGTGTAAACAATTATAATTATAATAATAACCACTCCTTGGTGACATTTCGAGCACAAACAAATCAATTAATCAAAGCTGATTTACATAGCACTTTAAAACCGAATAAAATGCAGTTTAAAGTGTTTTATGAGGCGAAAAATAAAAATATATTATTATTAGAAACACATTTAGAGACTTATGCACACCAAAACAATGGAATGAGACAAAATATTTGATGGCTCGTTAAGATGATAAAAGATAAGTAAAAGATCAATCAACAAAGTCTAAAAGTGAGTATTTACACTCAATAAGTCACCATGAGGTGGGGAGTATTAATACTACTGTTTTGTCTGGCACTTAGGATTCCACACCTGGATGTGTGTGCTTTTTAAATATTTTTTATATATTACATATTGAAAACAATTACCACTAGTAATCTGAGTGAAACTGAGACACAGTAGGTCACTGACTGCTAGAACTATGCAGGTAAATGTCAGTGGATAGACGTAAGGACTGATGGGACTGTTAACATCACACCTGCATGCAGACAACTGGCACAGGGATTACTGGGAATCGGTTGAGGAAGAGCATAGCGTGTACCCACACACACGCACACTCACACACACATAAACACATGCCCACACACCAACACACTGGCACTGACCTGCGTGTGCGAACTGGTACCATGGAGATTGGCGGGCTGGTCTCAATAACAGGAGTCTGTTTCTCCTTCTCGCTGCGTAACTGAAGAGGAATATAAACAGACATAAACACAGAGAACATTCGCCGCCGTAACACCATCAATCATATCAGGTTTATCTAACCGAGTGAGATAGTCGTAGAGCCTGTGTGAAGGCAGACTCACAGCATTCTGTTTCTTCTGTAGCTCCTCCAGAGTGTCCGCGAGGTTCTCATCTGCAACATCTAGAGGTGTTTGTCCCTACAAGGACATGTACAGAACAATCAGTCATGGCACAGAGCTGAAGCTTCAATCACAAACTTAATGCCAAGTAAAAGGTTGCTCATCTTGCCCTCACCACAATGTTGACAGCACCCATATCGCACATGTTGTCAGCAAGCAGGGTGCACACCTCTTCCTGCCCCCAGTGAGCCGCCGCATGCAGGGGCGTCCACCCGTCGATGTCCCTGCTGTCCACATCCACCCCACACTGTAACAGTACCCTGACCGAGGCGAGCAAGGCGGGAGGAGAGAGAGAGAGGGTAACAAACAGGGAGAAGGGAGAATGAGGAATGTCCAGGAGGAAAAGGACAAGGCCATGAATAAAAGCTGTTTGACTTGGTGTGATACCAAATTAAGACAAAAGCTAACAAGCTGTCATTGCTCTCATGCGCACACTGCTGCTCACTTCAGGACTTCGATGTAGCCTTTGGCAGCGGCGACGTGAAGAGCTGTTGCTTTGGTGTTTGGGTGAGGTGTGAGAGTGCCACCTCCCGCCAGCACTGCCGTGGCGTCCTGGAGCATGATCCTCTCCTCCTCCTTCCGAGCCTTGTCCACGTCAATTCCTGTGACATGCACATGTGAACACACAGTGGCTAATTGAAACATACACCCTTAAAAGCAATGAAAACCAAAACCTTGCTGCAGGTTAAATCTATAGTATATGTACAGACGAGAAAGATAAAAATACTATTTGTTTTATATATGTCATCTGTGGTTAGCTGCATTTGGATCTCATCAAAGCACATTTGACAGTGACTAAAGTACAAGCCTGGAGCGTCAGCAGCCTTCAGTACAATGAACATCACAGAACATTTTGCACACAGAGACTGTCCTCATTTCTTTACCTACTTTTGCAAGTCATTGCGACAGCTTGTAAAAACAGGAAAAAAATGCAAAGAGGTTCTTGGGGCTCCACATTTACTAGAATGATGAGAATGGAGTCTGAGCTCTGTATCATTCCAAGATCATAAAAAGAAGACGAAGAAAAAAAAAACGGATACCAAAGCTGTGGAGAGCTATTCATTCAAACTGCATCATTATGCCGTAAATCTTCACTTTGCCCAAATTATTCCCAACTTCTTCTGCCTCTAAGACGGCACTGGACTCATTTGTTTTAAAAACATCTTACAAGAAAATCCTCTAACATTTGTAAGATTACTGACTGTGTATAAAGTTATCTTCTAATTTGGCATGATTAATCATCACACTGAAATGCTTGGTTTGAATTTTAGGATTCTTAGGTTTGGTTTGATTAAAAGATGAAAGATACTGACATTATGGCAACCCTGAAACAGATCATTACTGGTGCACATCGTCACCGAAAATGATCAAGATTTTAGTTAGGAATGCAACAGTATAGTAAAATATGTTTGTTGTCTAAATAATTAATATTAATAGCATGTAAAAGTGAAACTTAATGAATCCACAGAACTAACAAAAAGGTCCAACATGGGATGAAAGGACAAAATGAGTCCATGAAAGAATAACATGGTTAGTTTAATGAACGAAATATAAAGTTTAAAACAACTGCTCAAATGAAAGACAAAAAAATTCACGTTCATTTTTTCTTAAGAAAATATTTACTTTAACTTTTCATTTTATATTTCTTGAAAAACACACTTGTCAAGTCTTTAAAATGGGAGTAAACGGAAAATATTCATCATTTAGTCATTAAATGTAATTATTCTGATAATTATGATTAAATAAAATTAACTTTTATTTATATAGCACAAATTAACAACATATGTCATCTCACAGCGCTTAACATAGTAAAGTACAGACTTTACAAATTATGAGCTGAGAACAGAAAACAGAAAACCCGACTGGACAAGCAGTCAGCGACGGAGGGAAGAACAATTACGACAATTCCTTAATGGGTTTGACTAGTTTATCAAAAAAGTAGAAACTTTTGTATTATTAAAATTGAAATATTTTCTGATTTCTTTCCTCCTCTATGGCAGAAAACTGAAAATCTTTGGAGTGTTGACAAAACAATCTGAGGACGTCAGCTTGGGTTTTGGGAAACACTGACTGACATTTCTCATCATTTCCTCACATTTTATAGAAACAAACAACTAATGGATTCATCAAGAACATAATCAACAGTGAAAGTAACCGTTTGCTGCAGCCCTAAGAAATAGCTAAGAATACCCATAACACCTTTCTTGAGCCCAAAGTATCACGCTCAAATTGCTTGTTTCAGTCAACCAACAAAGTTATTCAATTTACACTAACATAAAAACTGAAAAATCCTCAACTGACAGACAAGAACAAAAGATATTTTGTTTAAAGAATTAGTAATTACTGGTTAACACTTGTAATAATCACTAACCGTGGTGATAATGCAAGCATGCCTGCTATCAAATCCTCGCTTTTGTCAATTCTGATGATATGAATATGTCACATATTGTAATAACTGTAAAGATCACATTTACATCTCAGCAGGACTAACCAGATGCAACTTTGAACGAGCCTCTGGGGGGTGATTATGCACAACAGTAAGCATGATTAATGAGCGAACAGTAAAGGCTCTGAGTCAGCATTGCCTTATTTGACAGAAGTCTGTGCATTTTGATGTTATGTCTGAGCATTTGACTCACAACATTGTCTACTATGCTTAAGAAAACGAAACCACAATTGACAAAACTTTTTTTTATTATCATTAATTCTTGTCTTTTTCACATTGGTGCTGCTAAAACCTCTTTGTGTGGTGCCAAAAATTCCTCCATACAGTAAAAGCTCTGGACTTTAAAGAGGAGTGGAGGTGTTAGTGTTACTACACAGCAATTCCTCACCTTGTTTTTTGATTTCCCCTTTGAGCAGCCTTTCCATCGCGTCTTCTGTGGCAACATCCAGAGGAAGCTCTCCTTCGCTGTTCACCGCCCCAACTTGAGCACCGTGTTCTATCAGGTATCTTTACAGACAAAGACACAGTTCACATAAAGCAATGGTAAAACCAGAAAGTAGCATAACATGGATTAGTTCAACATCTGTTGCAATGTCCTGTACAATGTTGACCTCTAAACTGGCTAAAACTGCACACAGGCCAATATTTTCTAAACACTCAGCACCACTTTAATCACGATGGCAGTGCAGTGACAGAGTGATGGTGGTCAGCACTCACTTAGCGATCTGGATGAAGCCGCAGGAGGCTGCAGCGTGCAGAGGAGTCCAGCCCTCATTGTCTCCTCTGTTGACGTCACTCCCGCTCTCAACCAGAAACTGCACCATCTCAGCGTTTTCATCGATGCAGGCCTGCCAGCAGACACACACAGCGCACATGATGATTGTACAAGTGTTTATTGTTTGTTGTTTACTCTAAGAATCCTCACTGCGCATATTACCAAACAGATGTCAGTCTGAGTAGAGTTTCACTACAGTTGAGAAGGTCTTTGACCCACTTCAATATGGTTTGTTGTGAAAGGCAAAAATCCAGACACTTCCAAAATCTATTAAACTCAACTAAAGCACTGGTGCTCAAACAATGACTACTGTGTGTACTTGCTGCAATGACTTTCTTCTAAGTGGGCTGCTAAAAGCCCTCAAGTACTTTCCAAAACAGTCATTTTGTGGCATGAGTAAAACAGTGACTCTATTTAGCAGCTTGTCCTGAGGCCAGGTTGAGAAAACATCTCAGTGTGATCCGACACAAGATCAATCCCATGAGGACCTCATGGGATTATGCTATGATAAGTTGCTTTAATTTCAACTATCTTTGAGAAATGAAATCACAGAAGGTAGAATTTGTTTATGTCCCACTTTAAAGTGAATGTTCTTTTGTACTGCAAAAAAATCCACACAATAAGACAAGCCATTTTGTCCATTACAAGTCATTCTTAAAACAATAATTTAAAAAAAGTAAATTATTTTGAAGTATTTTACGTTATACATTGTCATTACATATTTATATACAATTACTACATTTTAATATATTACTTTATTTAAAATTGTTTTCACACTATTTAAACACAAATATACTTCAAAGATTTTCTGGAAATTAATGTTACATTTGAAATAAGAATGAAACTGATCTCTGCTCTATTTTGTACTTGTTTCAATTGTTGCCAAAAATAAAGAGAACCTGAGATTGTCTGCAGGGTACACCAGCAACTAGGTCAAAAACTTACACAGATTTACCTATTTTCAGAGAAAGTCAAGCATCCCCAATAAGAAATAACATAAAAACACTACGGAGTCACTATTATGTCTGTGAACACAGTGTGATGCTGTAAGGAACAGACAGGCTCTAATGTACAATGTCCGTAGACACTAACTTAAATGTCCAGCACTATTCCCCAGAGCCCAAGTTAATGTTAACATATTACTTGTTTTGTCTGTAGAATCAACATACACGTAATGCAAATTATACAACAGTGTAAAGCAGCAAATTGTAATTTGTGAAGCTGGAAACAGGGAACATTAGACACAGGTTTTAATAAATAACTTAATAGATAATACAATCGCTGTGGATTAATATTCTGTTGGTGGGCTGATCAAAACAAGTTCTTTTACTAGTGTAAAGAAAACTTAGGATGGTACTCTTTAGGAGTCAATTAAAAACAAAAAGAAGGCAAACTCTAGAGGCAATGACTCTGAGATTGTACTTTGGAATAGCTAAAGGCAGAGATTGGCAATTGGCATCCACCCATATGTTTAATTTCAGGGCCAGGACTGATAATAATTGATCAAGGAGACTGATAATCAATATTGAAACTGTCATACATTTGGAGCATAATAAAAATCCTGGTGTTAAATTTTGACTCCAACAGACATGTCGCTGAAATGATTTGTATAATTATTTTTATATATGTTTAACTAAAGACAAGTTTCAAACATTTATTCTTTGGTTTTAAAGGCTGTTACTTGGCACATATAACCAATCAGATAGTGCTGTGGGCAGGACTTTGCTCGGGAACACAGTGATGATTACATATAAAGAAAGGCGGCTCCATCAGTGCTAAAGTAGCACATTTTCAAATTAATTTATTTGACCCGGAATTTGTAAAAGAAAAATAACAAAACATTGATACTGATAACCAGAACAATGCTGAGCATCAGATGTGATCATTTATAATGCATTTATTCTTCTACTTCTTGTTTCCTGTAGCTACTAGCTACTAATCTAACAAGATAACTCTAGTGCACCTACAGGGATATTTCTTGTGTCCCTGCAAATGGAAAAAAAAACTCTAATACTGATCAGGTATGCACTGATCCAGCATCTAAATGTGATCCCGCAGCTTAGGTTATCTGGACCAATGTGGCACTAAAAATAAATGAGCAGTCTGCTAAGAGAAATTAAATTGTGGTTAGTTTAACCAGCAGCAATTAGTTACAGAGATGATCTGTAACTATTTAAAGACAGTATTTGGCTAACATTTACTGAAACACAAAGAAAGTATTTGTAAGTATGTGATCATAAAACAAAGTACGGGACAAATAAGGAGATCACCAAAGTCATCACCATTCATCCTGAGTGGGACATGGACAGATATACTGAACCTGATGACAATCCATTTAATAGCTATTGGGATATTTCACAAAACCACAAATGTGAACCTTATGATGGCACTAGAGGGGGTCACCAAAGTCATTACGATTCATCGTCTGGGGACCATAAATGCCTGAACAAAATTTCATGGGAGTCCATCATATTCTTGCTGAGATATTTTAGTCTGGACCACAGTGGTGGACAGACAGACGGCCACCAGCATTGCTACAAGTACCTGACAAAGAGAGTTTTTGAAGTGTACACCAGCATTTAACACATAAACAAACCTGAATTTAATATCAAAAACAGAACTGTTAGTGACTCTCTAGCTGTGCTGGTGCACCACTATCAGCTGATGAGAAACAAGACTACAGCTGTGACTGTGTTTCCAGCCATTCATTATCATCAGTCACTCTGCAGGATGTTACTGCACCAAGTGTCTGTAACCCGCACAGATCCTTGTCCATCAGGCCTGACTTAAGCCACCTAAGAGGCTTTGCTAAGCTAAATCAACTAATCACAAAGCCCCTACAAGCCTCCTCCCTCTCTTATAATATGAGATAATTAGCAAGTAGTGGGGTGGAAGAAACAAAAATGTGGACAGTGTAAGACCTGAAGATGGAGCTTGTAGTAAGCTCCAGAAAGAGCCTGCCAATTCAAGCAGCGCTCGGTCGCAGCAGAGGGGGAGCACCTCCAAACAAGTGGGTGCTCCAAGCTGAATGAATGAATGAACAGAGGGCACTTCTTGCGCCCCTTATGCACTGCCAGGGTGAACACACACACAGCCTCAACCAGCAGACTCCTTCACTGGGTCATCAAGTGACTCATTGTAGAAATCGCCTTTGACAACAGCAGCTTGTTGCCGTTTGAGGAATGTTTTCCATTTCTTCATCCGAAATCCCTAAAGTCCCCTCCATGGGGAACTGGCAGAGGGAAGGAGAAAGAGAAAGAGAGCACGAGAGAGAAAGAAAGGAGGGGGAGGAGGAGGAGGAGTGGGGTGTAGTGGAGAAGACAGAAAGGCTTTGGATGGAGAGGATGGAAAGTTTGGAGAGCATGGGCCTATATTTAATTCAAGTAGCCAGGCAACCGATGAGCAACAGGGGAGAAAGGGATGGAGTGCAGGGGAGGGACCACACTGGGTGACAGTACGACAAGTGGATCGACCGAAAGATGGCCCTTTTAGAGAACATTCATCTAATCTGAGGCGATCATGAGTAGAGCTGCAACTACTGAGAAAAATCCTCTGATTCCTCTTCCTTCAATTTGAATATTTTGGTTTCTTTACTTCTTCACCACAGTAAAGTGAATATCTCTGGGTTGTGGACAAAACAAGACATTTTAGAATGTCATTTTGGGCTTTGGCAAACACTGATCAACATTTTTCACCATTCGCTGACATTTTATAGACCAGGCAGCTATTTGGTAAACCAACTGCAATCATCAGTCATGGGGAAGCAGCTTCATTAACCAGAGGAAAACTCCACATCACTGTGAGCACACCGGCCAGCTCATCCAGCTGATCCAGCTCCCAGCTCCAGCGGGCAGAAGAATGAAAACCACATCTTTTATTTACTCTCAGCCGTTAAATCCATCTGACATCGCCTTCACTTTATGTGATGAGACAGCAATGTGTTTATGACACCGTGTGTCACACAGGCAGAGGAAATGCTGCATCACTAAGGGCTTGTGTGACAGTGATGCTGTCCAGGCTGCTCCTCAGTGTTATGATGAAGTCAAGGGGAGGGAGGGACACTGAGCTGAATTAACGCTGAACATGGGGCGAACAAACGCAACAACCCTCCAACTGCAGCCATAAAGCTCAGGTTTATCTATCCTCCATGTTTATGACTGAGTCTCCACAATGAGACCTGTTGATCAGATGATTATTAACTATGAATTCAGTAACCCTCTGTTTTTCTGACACTCCATTAATGATAGTCAGTCACAGCCTGCCAGTCAGAAGCTATTCACGTCTAAAACTGACCCCACAGGCTCTCTGGTGACCTGTTTTTACGGTCTGCTGCCCTTATATGCTGGAAAAAGAAGCTGTAACTTCCTAAATACATGAGCAGCTTCCCAGCAGCTAATAAAGCCGCTGACAGTCCACACAGGCCAGAGCTGTTGGAACTAACACACACGAATAAATGGCTTCAGTTTGAGCTACAGGAGCTGCTGCTTTAAAAACAACTAGTTAGTTAGCTGGAGGTTAACGGTACACTTTAGTTATCGTAAGTTCCCGTTAATGCCTCTTCGCTCTGGGATCATTAACGGATCAACGGTTGCCGCTAGTCGAGCGACAGTTGGCAGCAACTCCGCTCGAGAACTCGGAGACAAACAATAAACTGAGTAGTTCAGAGCCAAACAGTCCAAACTTCCTACCTGGTGCAGCGCTGTCAGTCCGTCTATGTTGGCGTGGTTGATGTCAGCTCCCTGCCGGAGCAGCGCCGAAACCTCCTCCCGGTCCCCGGCGGAGCAGGCGGCCATAAACACGGCTCCTTGGGCGAACCGGACTTTCGCCCGACGCGTCCCGGAACCGCTCGAGGTTTCCCGGGCCTCCCAGCCCGTCCGGTCCGTCTCCGAACCCAACCACCGCTGCAGCTGATCCTGCCGTCGCTGTTTGGCAGCTTCGGACCGGGAATGGTCAGTGGCCGCCATCTTCCCTGGTCTGTCCCGGACAGATTCAGCTCATGGTACGAGGAGAGGAGCCGAGTGCGGGGTTTGGATTGAGCCTCCTCCGGGCTGCGCCCCCTGGTGGACGGACTGGAGCCCAGGCCGTGAACTCATCAGCGAACTTCTGACTGAGTGGCAGAGTTGCGCTGCCTTCATGTGCTGCTCGGAAATTTCTAATTTCTATTCATAAGTGAGGGTAGTGTATGACCTTTGTAGCTCCACTGGGATTGTTCTTTCTTTCTTTCTTTCTTTCTTTCTTTCTTTCTTTCTTTCTTTCTTTCTTTCTTTCTTTCCTTCCTGCAGAATCCACAACTTCTTTTAAATCACTTATCAAAGCCATTTTATAGACCTACTTTTAGTGACGTCATCTCTTTTACTGTCCTTAACGCTGTTCACTTTGTGCTATGTATCTTGTTTTTCCTATTTTGTTTGTGTCAGTTGATGTTTGTTCTTTTATTTATATAGAAAATATTTAAATAGCATGATGTGTCTTGTACAGTGTTTCTTTGCTTTTTTTCTTCCTTAGTTTGTTTTCTTTCTTTTTGAAATGAATGGCTGTCTGATCTCATACTGTCTTCCTGAATATCCTCCTTTTCGGTTTTGTCTGTCAAAGCACTTTGTAAACTCTGTTTTTTAACAGTACTATATAAAGAAATGCTCTTATTATTTCTTTCTTTCTTTCTTTCTTAAAATTAGAGCTTACAAATGTCAATTTAGTGTAGGCTATTCTGACAATGACAACGGTTCACAAATTTAAAATGTGGATACCTGATAAAAACAGCTTTTCCAACAGACCACAGTTGATAAGACTGTAGGTGAAGGATAAGTTTTGCTATGTTTTGTGAGCAGTGGCAGAGCAGAAGGTCAGCCCAGGGTGACCAAGTCCTTCTCAGGCCGACTGTGAAGCCTGTTAGACAGCTAAACTCATGAACTGGAATAATATCTTAACCCTAATGTCATTGAAATTTCAATTTTAGCAGTTTAAAAAGCATAATTTTGAACAATCATCCCAGATCTTTTTGTTTGTTTATTTTCATGAATCAATTGAGGGTTACATTTTTAAAAAGCTTATTATTTCTGAGCCCTCCTGCCTGCATAAGCAATTGACAAAAGTGATTTTAAAAATAAAGTTTAGTTTTCTAGCCCTAGAGGGATTTACTAAGCAGGAAAAAGCTTAATCAAAAAAGTAAATAAAAAACAAAATAGGCCAAGATTCACAAGACAAACAAACACATCTTTATACAGATTTTGTGTACCACATCATCCTAAAAGCTACTTTATCACAGAGGAATGCTTTTTGATTTGTCAGTGAGATTAACATTCAGTTAAATTCAGCAAATACAAATCATCTCAGGGCACTTCACACAAGGTCAAGAGGTTACTTTATTTTATATTACAAAATGAAACTCAGGAAATTCAACAATTCCCTTTAGTCATGCACTTGCCAACATAAAATTAATCTAAAATCAGTAAGATTACATTTACTTCAACATTACAAATGACTATGAATTCCTATAAATTACATGAACTGAGCAATGAATCATAAATTTATGGTGACAGGTGGTTATGGAGGTGAAACCACATGTATCTACTACTATTTGCACAGAACCAAAACAGCTATTAGTGGTTATGATATAAGTTATGACTTTATCATTACAGCCTCCAATTTTCTGAGAAGGATATTAAGAATAAACTCAAATTCAGTTTTGGGAAACATCATAGTAAAATGAACCAGGAACACATTCCAGTTTTTCTTTTCAACCTGACGCATGTTTTAGATTTGATTGTTTATGTTGCTACATTTACTGGTTGGCCAACTTTATCCTGTAGTACACCAAAGAGCTTCAATATTTCTGCCCTTTGTATTTACAGTTCAGGAGTAATCAGTAAATACTTCTTATTTTGCTGGAACAGTTTGGAAGCCTGCCATAAATTCATTCAGGTCCATGAGCCACTGTTGGGTTACTGCTGGGTATATTTACTGTTCCTTCTCTCTGTGTACCTTTCATGGTAAATCAGAGATTTTCTAGTTAACGTGGGAATAACTGTCAAAAACACAAAGTTAATATTATACAGTACCACTTTATTTCATGATCACATAAATATTATCCCCTGCAACACTTTTACAATCATTTCATTGAAGTTTAAGGCACAACGTGGGGCTTGATCGAAGAGAACATTGTACACAGTACAAGAGGAGCATTTAAATAGGTAGGTTATTACCTAAGGAGAAAAAGTACAATTCAAATCAAACTGATTTTTTAATTAATTAAAAATCACATCTTTGATTTACTGTAAAAGCAGTAAAAAATGTAATATAGCATCAAAGTTGTTGTTTTTCTCAGCGGCAATTCAAAACAACAAAGATTTAAAATCAATTCTAAAAGAGCTGAATTGTACATGTAGATCACAATGACAACAAACAAGAGTCTATGACTGCAAAGAGCAAAGAAGTTCTGTATTTTACATATAAATAACTGTTGAGACATCTGACTGTGTTGGCTGCTTTTTCACAACAGTGCATTGACACTTGCATCACATAAATGGAGTAACTACTTGTAACAAACAGACTGGTGCATCTGCTGTTTTTTTCTATAGTCCTACACTGTCTATGTAGCTGAAGCAACTTAAAGCTCATAACCGGGTACAGCAGGAAAACGCTGCCTAACTACTGGTCTGACTGCATTCCGCTAAAAACATAAACACTCGTCTATTTTAACCATGCTACTTCAAGTGCGCATTTTTGTTTGTAACATCCTGTAATTCAAGTTCGTACATGACTGAACACTTATGCTAAGTCTGAATGCACTTACAGACATACACAATGTCTGTGGGCTTGCATGACTGTACTGTAGCTAAAGAGTTATCATGCACTGATCCAGAAATACTAAACATAGTAAGTGTAACTATGGTAATTTATTACCAGTTCAACCACTATAGAAAGGGGCTGATTAGATTACAAAACAAAAAACAGATATTCAAATCTGATTTAAATCCTTTAAATATGTTTTAAAGGATTCTGGATTAAGTATGTTTGAACCTCAATGCTGCAGCAAGAGAAGCTTTTGAGAAGCTCTTAGGAGACACTCAGAGCTTCTCCAGAGTTGAAATCTTGAGGAATATTAAGATCGCTGCGCATGGTGAGGCCTTCTAGGGGGAGGCTAGGTGGAGGGCTGTTGTCTGGTGACATTACTCCAGTTTTGAAGGAGCCCTGCAGGTTCATGTTAATACAGAGGACTCCAGACAGCAGCTGCTTCTTGTAGTGGTCGAGACGTCCGAACACATCCTGGACTGAAGAACCGCTTCCGTTCACCCAGGTGGGAAACAGGCTAGTGGAGCTGAGCTGGGATGGGAGGGCCTGGTAGTGGTGCAGCTCCAGCTGGCAGAACAACCTGGTATTTATTAGGAGCATTTACCAGTATACAGAGGCGTGAATAAGGAGTGAGCTGTTATTCACGCAGGTATAATAGATATCTTATACCAACAATATTCAGTATCAATGTGTGAATGTGAAAGTGGTCGTGATGAACCTCCTGAGAATTATCGACTGAATCTATTTTTTTTTTTTGCTTTCCTAAGCATTATATCAACAAGTTACATTTCTTTTGTTTGCTCTTAAAGTGTCAAATTAAGTGGAAGGCAGCTGTTTTTAGCAAAAAGCTCTAAAAACCCACAGATTTTTCTATCTGGAGTTGGCAGAAATTGAAAGTAAAAAAGAGCAAATATTCTTAAATAATATACTTTAATTTGTGACCAGACCAAAGTCTCTGAAAGGATCATAATTTTGCTGTGTAACTGCTGCATATGTAGATAAGCAACAGTTTGCAAACATGTTAAATTTATCATCATAAGAGAAGATTCCAATCATAACTTCTTTCTATTGCTCCCAACTTGCTAAAATAATCAGGAACTGCAGATTTAAGCAGGTTGAAATCCAGCCATGCTACTGTAGATACCAGCTTGGCCCAATAATGGATGTATAGATATGACACCATAACTACAGTCTTTGTAAATAAGTTGGGAACTGAAACTGAAAGTTGAATGTATGTGTAATTGTATAGTTAACTACCTGGCAGATACGTTCCGGGAGATACTTCTGGAGGTCTGGCGAAGAACATGCTGCAGGATTTTAATTGCTTGCTCTCGAATCCATCCCACATCTTCCTGTACATCTGGCAGCCACTCCAGAAGTCTACACACGGGACACGTGATTATCAGTCAATTGACGGTAGGTACATCTAGTGATAATAAGATAGTGGTAGTGCAGCAGTTTCTGCCACAGCCAGTAAGACACAGTTCAAAAGTAATTAGTTCCAACAATCAATAAAACCATCACAAAATCAATTTAAGCGACTGCATTTACAAAGCTCAAACAGGCACACGGTGCAGATCAAACGTTGAGGGAATGGGAGCAGATGTAATTAAGTCCTACAGCACCTGAGAGTCAAGGACATGGCAGACTCCAGAGGGAGAGTGTAGGGGAGCATCATGGCTGAGGCCATCCTGACAGGAAGCAGGTTGCCTAGCGACTGCACCAGACTCCTCCTCTCCATGCAGGCCTCGACCAGAGCTGCAGAGGGAGGCAAAGACACACAGTTACCCTTCTTTGTGCAAATAGTAGCAATACACCAAACAAAGCTGTGTGTTACAGCATATCATATGGATTACTTAGTTCGGTTCACCTCCGTCCAGTGAACCAAATGTTTTCTGTCTGTGCAAAAACACATTTCCTTGCCCCATGTTAAATGCACAAATACACAAGTCTTCATGAGTAAAGATTTGAAAAGGACAAGTACTGTTAAGCAGGAATTGGGTTATGAAACAGTCCACAACAGGAGCAATGGCAGAGTTTCAATGGCACTACTTTCAAGTTTCATGCTGTAGATTACTGATCATGTTGAAAAGGACCACATACTGTTTTGAATTTGGAACATATTTATCCTACTGCCCAAGCTGCCACTGCTTCTGGTTTACTATTGAAAACATATTTGAGACACTGCAATTAGACTGTTTGGATTATTCTGGCCAATCTTGAAAACTTAATGCTAAATGAAAATGAATGCATTAGTTTTCAAATGCAAAAATTAAGATGTAGAAAAAACAAACAAATGTGTTACTCTTTATGCAAAAGGCTTCAGTTCCGATGATTCAACTTGACATTGTTTAACTTTGTCAAACCATCACATTAAACCTGTAATTACTCAGCAGGAAGAACTTAATTTGCTTTGTCACTACGCCTGACATAAACAGTAAACAGCTGTTAATACAGCAGCAAAGCTGGAGACGGCGTGGGCACAAAAATGCCAATCACTCACATATTTCTTTGGTCATGTAAGAAAGTATATCCCTTTTGGGACGGAGAAGCTCAGACTGTGGGGGAGATCCTGTTCTACAGGATTCCCAGAGAGCTCAAGATTGTGTATCTGCAATCAATACAAGATAGCATAATCCAGAAGGACACTTATCCGTTTAAAACTCTGATGCTAGCATGTAAAAAGGTCATTACAAGGCACTGGCTGAAAGGTGACCTCTTCAACTCAGGACATGGTCAGGATATTTTGCAAAATCCTGGGGGAAATGGACTGTATGCAAGGAAGAAGATGAGCTGATCTGAGAAGAAGCAATGTACGATAACGATGGAAGAGCAGTTAGAAGTCATTCTGGACTTTTAGCTGCATTACTTTGCATATTATTAAAAAAACAGGCATGACGTTCACTGTGATGAAATTCAGGTAGTTTGTAAGTCTGTGTAATTTACTGTTTAAGTTAAATAAATGGAAACTGATGACTGCCAACGACGCAGATTAAGTACTCGATGTAACTTATGGTACATACACTTCACATGAAACCTCATCTAATCCTTCTTTTTGTATTTTCCTGTGTAAGTCCTACAGTCATGTCACCTTTGTGCAGTTTAGGTGGGAGGCATTCGATGATGTGCTCCTCTGTTGAGGAACCGACGTGAAACATCACTGATTTCACTTCCACATGTGGCTTTTCTTCCTCATCACTTTTATTATCATCCTCATCTTCATCGTAATCCTCATTTTCTTCTTCATTAGCGAGCAGGGGTCTGTCTCTGTAGGGTCCGTTGACATTAAACAATCCTGAAAATAAAATGAAACAGTATTCTCTTTTATCTAGGATCATTTATGTTTTATGTATCCCTGATATAAGGTCATTTCTCAATTAATTAAATATCTAAAAGGGTTTTGAACAACTAATATACTTTTAAATGTTCAATCGCATTGACTGTGTGCTTAAACATTCCCAAAAAACAACAAGTGAGTAACTACAGGAAGTACTACATGCCTAATCACAAGAACAAGCAGTCTATTGATTTGGTGACAGGGGTAAAGGAAGCACAAGTTCTGATAGCATATCAGGATGATACTGAATGTACCTACTAATATTTTCTGCCTAAGAGACAAAAGATCAATTAGGGTTGTCGGTATCAACCAGGTTTGATTGGAAAAAACTTTGAAATAAATCAGTGACTCTTACCATTTTTCTTTAAGAAGTGCAGAGCATCTTTATATCCCTGTTTACACATGGCCTTCATAACCTGGAAAAGCAAAGATACACATATACAAACATATTTATCTCTAATAAGACAAAGGAGTCCACTGAGTTCACTTCAGTTGATCTGAGCAAATCAATCTATCCGTAGTGCTGTGCGGTTTGTCTGTGTCTGCGTCTGGAAGGCTGTAATCAAATGACCTACCATTGGATCTGGAGGGAAAAGTGCCCTGGAGACTCTGTAGAGGTTGGTTAGGGTGAACTGGATGCTTGTGTTGGTGAAGCGCAGCTCATGGATGTTAGTTGAGGTGTCTCGGGGGCAGATGTCGCTCTCTCCAGAGAACGGGGACACAGTGATGGTGTTTTTTAGCTCGTACTGAGGCAAGTTGTCTGAGATTCCCCCATCAACATATCGCTGATTGAAAAAAGATAAACATTAGTATCAGAACACAAAGAAATAGAGCACTAACGTCACAAACTCTACAGAAAATTCACTGTGAATCAGAGAAATGGAAAAATATTTGACCAAAGAGCAGTCATTAAACAGGATATGATAAATGTTTGTTTATCACCACATAGTGTGTGTTCCAGCAGATAAGATCAGAGTGACATCAGCTTTTTGAACTTGAGCCACTGCGGGGAAAGGAGGGGACACAACAACCCTAAAGCCTGTCCCAGTACGGTCACATCTGGCTCTGTCACTCTCTAATTTTGGTCACAAGCCCTGCACACACACAAGCACATGCAAGCTACTAAAACTCATCACAAAGGCCACAGAGGGTGGACAGGACTGCCAGTATTGCACAATGATATTTCCCAGAAAACCTCTGTGCTAGAAACATGTCCAGTAACAAAAATAAAAGCACTATTTCCTCCCTTTAGCGTGACATGCCTGACAAACACTAACTCCAGAGGAATTTTATAATCATTGTTTGCACACACGTGCTATTCAGAACAAACACATTCTTGAGGAAGGGAGGGCTCTGGTGGGCGCAGTTACAGGAGAACAAAGTGCCAAAAGTAGGAACTTCAAAGCACAATGTGAGGAAACACTTTACAGAATTTAATCAAAGCAGCAAGATCGACCGACGGTCACACCTCTCCAACAGCAACACCCTGTGTGTGTAGCTCATCATTTAAAACCCATGCAAATCAGTAAGTAACTTTGTCGTATTAGCCAAAAATAGGCCACTGGCAGCAGGAGAAAAGTGCAGACTTGGTGAACAGTGAATCTACTCACCACTCCTTGCAGTGTAGGAGGAATGAGGCCACAGTACACTGGGATGTAGGCACTGCAGATGCATGCCTGATGAACAAAAGAGATTATATAAGAGAGAGAGAGTTTGACAAATTAAGCGAATAAGAAATGCAGTCATTGGAGAAATTGTTGTGCTGATACCTCTGAGCAAAACTGAACGAAAATAGACAAAAATGATCATTAAGACATTTCAGTTCAATGATGCTGAGATTATTTACATATTATTATAACATTATTTAGTATATCAGTTGTATGATTATTTTACTGGTATTAAAGAATGCATTACAAATAAATACAATATAAATGAAATCAACTAAGGCTGCAACTAATAAATATATTTTATAACAAATTGATCTAAAGATTAATATTTCAAGAAACTGATTAGTTGTGTGCAACATATTAGAAAATAGTAATGGTATGTTATTTTATTCTAAAGTTTAAGGTGATCTGCTTCTGATCAACCGTCCAAAATCCAGAGATATTCAGTTTACAATTATACAACAAAGAAAAGCGGGAAATCCCCACATAAGAGAAACTGAAATTAGAGCAGTTTAACATTTTTTCTTGATAATCGACTTAAGTAGCTCATTGATTTTTCTGAATTGTTGCAGAGGAATGCTCTGCTGATTGATAAACTGAATCAGCAGAACTTTAGAATCACTTCTCAAAAAGTAGCTGTACATATTTACAATCTGAAGACATTCATGGGCATCCCTAAAATAATGTCATGCTGACAGTACTGAGGTATTAAATCAAGTATATACCTGTGGTACTGTATTGAGAAAAATAGTCTCAGAAGTATTGTGTACCTGAATCAGCTCCTCCTTGTTGTTAAAGTGGGAAACCAGGACATTCTCTCCATCTGTAACTCTTGTGAGAGAGATTCCCAGCCGCCCGCTGGCCTGGTGGTGGCAGTCAGTTGGCAGAGTGCGTCGCAGCATGTGACGCACAATCTTCACCAGATTGAAGGAAGGATGCATGGGTCCGAGGAATCGCTTCCTCGCTTCTTTGGCAACCTGGATGATACTTGCACCAGTCTCACCTGTTGAACGTTCAAAGAAAAAAAAAAGTTTATAACTAGGTGGACAACAGAGAATGATCAGGAATGGAAGGAAATCAATACTCTTGTTCCTGAAAATGACTGGATTAATAGAAGATAGAACTGTTCTAATCCAGAAGGAAGTTAAAGTTTATGTAATGCTGCTTTGAATACATTAAAATCAAGAAATGAAGCAATTAATAAGTAGATTTTTGATACCTCTCTATCTGGAAAAGCAAGAACTACAGGGCAGCTAATAGGAATGGTGTGACAAAACTATTTTAATTAGCTGTTGTGTTTCCCTCAATCCTTCAACCTTGTTAAAGAATATTTTAGAATAGTTTCTCATAAGAAAAAAGATCAATTTGAGGTGCACCACTGAGCTGACCACTTTGCTGGTGCTGCATCTTGCATTTACTCCAAGACATGTAGAGCACAAACAACTGGAAACCGTGTTAATCCATGTGTTTCAGGGTGTAAAAATGCTTACATACCATACAGGTACCTACCGAGACATACTTCAGAGACCAGAGCAGTGGCGGTGAGAGCTCCGGCTGATGCCCCATAAACGTGCCGGGCATGTTTGACCAGAAAAGGAGCCTGATCTAGCAGACAGCTCGCCACTCCGATGTGGTAGATACCGAGGAAACCACAGCCTGCGAAGGAGATGTTCCACGGAGAGTCTAAGGGAAACATACCGTCCGCAGCTCTGTCCACTGGTCACTGACCAACAATTAGCCCTTGTTTACACAGAAAAACGTACAACAAAATAACTAATCTAACTAATAACTAAATAATGATCTGCCTTTAGAGCTGGGCACTGCTCATATTTATCAAAGCTTCTTCCTCACATGCTGTCGGAACAACACTGGACTTTGTCTGCTAACTGTTTTTAGCCTCTTGCTAGCAGCAGAAGTCACTTTCTTTGTCTGCAAACTCAGCGAACTTAAAAAAATACAGAAAATTCCCTCATGCCGAAAGTAAACCCCGTTAGCAAAGTGTAATAAAAACCAGTCCTGAGCTTGTTAATATAGCGACGTGGGGAGTTGTTGATATTTTGCCTGTTTTGATAGCGTGTATTGGGAGGAGGGCGCTCATCGAGCAGGCTTGTCCAATCAGAATTGCCTCCGCAAAACAATTAGACCAATCGCCACCGAAATCGGTGAGAAGGTGACCAATCACAATCAACACCGCTGATACCCCGTGAAGTCAAATAGCGGTCGCATGTGTCTCTCTGAAAGCTGTCAAATCTTTGTCCCCAGGCGGAGTTACGAGTTTTGTTTTGTCTTTTCTAAATTTATCTGTCTGTTTATGTTCATATTTTGACAGGAAAGTGTCCTGAAAGTCCAAACTCGGCTGTATTGGGACTTTGTTTCACAATATGTGTTATCTTTAGGAAGAATGTGAATTGATTCCCTGCAATGCAGTATGGGTGAGATTAAGCTGTTGTTGACAGATCGATCAAAGCAAACCTGCAGTAGTGCGTACTAATAGTTGTATGAACTTTCTAATTTGTGGTTGTGACCATTTAACAGCAAAACACAACGCTTTCAATGTTTCAATGTTAATCAAAAAAGCAGTAATAGAGAAATATTCACATTACTTTGCATTAGTGTAAAAGCAAATTCATCATAAACTGACTGATTCATTAATCAGTTAACTTCAGCTGTACCTATGCAAATTTTTGGGTAGCTTAATCTATAACTAAATGTATATGATAAATTCTTAATGTGTTTTGCCTGCAAAAATCTTAATTTGTGGGGTAGCTAAACCTGCCACGTAAATGTAGTGATGTAAAAAATACAATATGTTCTTCTGAAATGTATTGGAATAGACATACAGAATGGTATCAAAGGCAAGACTACTAGCACTAGTACCTCATATTGGTACTGGGCTTAGTTACACTCAATGACTACAAGAAATGACCTGGTTGACATTTTTTTGAAACTTCGTTCAGCAAGAAAAAAAAATCTTTCCTAGTAATCAGGATAGATAAATTTGGCTTGTTTGCAAAGTCCTAGTTACAAAATAGCCAACAATAGTACTGTTATAGTACTGAAATCCCAAGTCTCTTGCATCTAAAGTACATTCTGCAATAATTATGAAATGTTTTTCTGTAACATTTCCTTGAATAATGTATTCACAGAATTACACTGCAAATAGGACATCCTGGTTCTCTAGAGAGCATTGTGACACCACAATCAGCTTGTCTATTTTCTTAAAAAGTAAACCCCTACTTCATTAAGTATGCACAAACTGTCCAAGCTTGTACCAACATGTTCCAGAGTGATTCACATCTCCAGGGGCACCACGTGGGTTCACCGAGGAGACATCACTCTGGATCAGCACCAACTAAAGTGACTCAGAGAAGTGAAATGTGTCCAACCTGGAGATAACAGCTGCACTGAGAGGGTTTCTAAGGAATATCTTGTTATTGTACCCAAAATAGTTGACTGTTGGCCTTTGGCAGAGTGCGTCTGAATCGATCAAATTCTTTTCTACATGAGTGAATGGCTTCCACAACAGAGATAAACTTTCCACATCATTTCTTGAACAGTATGTAATGATGTTTTACTGATGGGTCAATCGGCTACACATAAAACAGAAAAACAAGATGAGAAACCCTTTAAAGACGAATAATCCCAACAAACAGATTACCTAAAACTCACTTGAGTACACGTTATAAATTAACTCTGTGCGAGTTAGTATTTTTTAATAGGTACATGCATTTTAACTTTTTAAACACTTTTTAACCCTTTGACCCTAACCCTAAAACCTGCTGGTTTCACAGAAAGGCACACTTTTATGATTTTTTAATTATCAAAATTACATCATATAAAACATCCAGACACTGTAAAAACATAGTTCAACTTCTCAGTGGTACATGGATGTATCATGTGTGATGTGCAGGGCGTGATATTTCATCAAATTCAATTTATTCTATACGTGTAACATTCAGAGATTCACCAAAAATAAACTGTCTACACTGAACTGATTATTTAAAAAAACAAAACTCTGCATGCACTCACTTCAGTTAAGGCCAACAGTAACGTGTCAAAAATTCCAGGACTTTTCGGGTGAACTGCAGGCCGTGTTTACACAGAGCAGAGAGGAGACAACAACAGAGACTGAATGGAAAATAAACCATTTGGGGATGTAAATATGTGAATAGGTCAAGTCAATAGTCACAGATGATCAGTAGCATATGTAGCCCCAGATTTTCCCCAGTATTGGTAACATTTGAGGGCACTTGGAAAAATGGTGTACATCCTAATTCCATGTTTTCATTTATTTTGTAAAACAAATAATTACAGAAGTTCACCTTTTGGGGGGTTGCTTTATGATTAAGGGAATTTTAAATGTATTACACTACACAAAACACATTTCTGAGTTCTCTTTACTCCTAACCAGGTTCATACTGTTTCCATAGAGATGCAGGACTTTCTTGCGGTGGAAAATAAACCCTCACCAAGTAAAAATGTGACAAAGGTTAAAAATGCCCAGAAGCTGCTTGGGGGTTGAAAATATTTCTATTATCACATTCATGTTTCTGCTCATCATTTCACAAAACAAAAGTCAGTTTTGTGCTGGATGAAATATCTGTTTTATGCAACTTTAACTTGTAATAAATACACCCAAACTCTAGCAAAAAACAAACAAATATTTAAATTTTAAAAATACAATAAAACAATTCAATGTAAACTGGTTACAGTGTGAGCCATTTGCTTATATTATTTGTGGTGTGCGTTTCATCAAATCATCAGAACAGGGAAGTAAAGCAGACTACACAGCGCCGCCCGCCGGCCGAGTAGGGACTGACCTCTCCCTGACACGTTGACACAACCGTCCCGCCCTCAGTTGAAACTTTGGCGGCGCCGACTTCAATGCGCTCCATGTTTTGCACACGAAAACCCGGAGGGGCGGGGCTAGTACTCCCAATCCGACACTCATGACTAGACACCTCCCGTCTTTCGCCGGGAAGCGCTATAGACAAAAACGAACGACCACCTGTGACGCAAACTTTCTCTTTAAAAACATTCGGGCTCAAGGAAGTAGTGTTACAGAGGAGTAAACAGTTCAACCCAGCCACTATTCTTACTCGTTATTTAGTAAACAACACCGAATAAACAAGTAAGCAACACGTAACGGAACATGAAGGTCTCCGCTAAGGCAAGAAGATACGTAACTTTGTAGCTAACTTCGATTTATTTTTTGAGTATGGCAATGCTATACCGTAGCTGTGACTAGCTAATAACGTTAGCGACTGTAACGGTTTAACTTAATTTATAAAAACGTGTAATAAACACTGCCCACTTTTTCCCATGGCTGTCATTTAGCTCCATGTGGCTGTAATGACAATAAACGTAATCAGTCATGTCACGAGTAACGTTACAGACATGTAGAAAGAAAACCTCGGGACTGTACTGGACTTGTAGGTGGTCCAGCTAGTTAGTTAGCTGTCCAATGTGTCTTCAATGGAGAGAAGCAGCGAAAAAGATGCAGCTTCTGATGAGGAAAGTGAAGACCAGGCTGCCAGCTGGATAACGAAGCCAAGCAAATTGGAGGATGAAGAAGTGGAGGTTACACCTGCATCCAAAGATGGAGGTCCAGACATCCCCGCCGACGTTTTGGCGCGTAGACTTTGGGAAAGACTTGTGATCCGGGATGAGGAGAAGTCAGAGAGGAGGACCAGACCTACAATATCAAGTGGTGTGATGTCTGAAGTCCAGAAAGAAGTTGTTGAGCTAGAGAGGGATGCTCCCCCTGTGTCTCCCTCCAGCCTCATGGGCAGCTGTGATCCCTCCATATCAAGCCTCTCGTCCTCCTCCTCTTCCTCCAGCTGTCACCCTACAAACTTCTCTTTATCATCCTCATCTTCCTCTGCTTCTGTTTTGTCTCTGACTCCACCCTTGCCCCCTACTGTGAAGCTCTCAGCTGTGTTGACTGATACAAGAATGACCCTGGACGTGTACCGGGGAGGAGCCGCTGCATTACCACTGCTATGGAGGTCCATCCCAGATCAGCTGAGGGGCCTCCAGTACCTGAGACTGGGCTCAGAGGATAAACCAGGGCTGGATGGTGCTCTGGATGTCCTACCCCATCTGACAGGGCTGTGCTCACTGGCTATTCGAGGTGCTTTTCTCTTTAATTTTATGAAGCATAATCTACCTGTTAGCTTAGGTGTTTAAATGACCTTATTTAGAATGTTTCATTGCATTAATAGTTCTTAGTGTCAGTAAAACATCAACATGCAAGTGTATATGAGGTATAATCTGGGTGTCATTGTGTTTTTTTCCTCTCTTCTGACTGCAACTTTCTTTCTTATTAAAGGACACTGTTTTTATGACTCACAAGGTGAACCCCTGCCTGGCCTTCTCACCTCTTTGCCCACATCTGTTTCCTCCCTCTCTCACCTGGTGCACCTGGATCTCTCCTTCAACCAGCTCTCCTGTCTGCCATCTTGCCTGCTAAACCTGCCTGTGCTGTCCTCACTACTTCTCTGCCACAACCACCTCTCTGCTTTGCCTGCTGATATAAGCCGGCTATCCTCCCTCACCTACCTCTCCCTCCTGAGGAACGAGTTGGTATCTCTTCCCCTGAGTCTGGGCCGTCTGAAAGCACTACAAACACTGGATGTGTCGCATAACGTGCTTCAGGAACTACCTGATGAAATTGGGTCTCTGGAGGCGCTCGTTAAGCTGGAATTGTCTCACAACAAACTGAAGCAGCTACCAGAGAGCATGGGTAAGGGAGTGAAAACACCACCAGAGAAATAAACTGGAATCCTCATTTTGTTCATTAAATGTGTAATTGCAATGACATAAAAAGAAGTAATCCTGTCTTCTTTTGTTGCTCAGGCTCTCTCCTTTCACTCAGGGAACTTGTCATCTATAGCAATGACCTCTGCATGATCCCACATTGTCTGAACAAACTGCCTCTGCTTAAAATAGACGTCCGTGACAATCCTTTGGGGCGACCCCCAACACCTCCTCCTCTCCCTCCTACACCTGGTGAGCAGAGAAAAAAAGCTTCACATTGATTCAAATTATTTTGACTGTAGTCCACAAATGCAGTATTTAATTTTGCTGTCAGTATATTCACTCTGTTTCATCACTGTTTTCTCACCAGATCAAGCAGAAACAAAAATTCCAGAGCTGCACCTTGGATTTAATCAGCACAGGTACATAGTCACTCTTGCATTTTAATATTTTCTCATTATATGTAGTAATATTGTCAGCCAAGACCTGACTGGCAGTGTTAAAGGTGTTGTGCTTCATTTGCTCCATAGTTTCTGTGTTTCGTCTGCGGGGTGTCATGTGTTTATCCCAGGGGGGGCTGAGCTGGTGTTCCCCCCGGGGTGCCTGGTGACAACCAAAAGACTAGAGTGGGCTGAGAGAAGGCCTCAGAGAAAGTGGGTGTGGCTGGAGGAGCATGACATCCTACTGAGTCGTCCACTGGAACTTCGTCCTCATGGAATTACATTTTTAAAGGTATACAGAGGGTTATAAACTGAACATAATTCACCTGTTTAGTGCATCTGTTATAGAGTACATCAATCAAAGTAATCCCCAAGTCTACTCTTTAGTATTGAATAAACATACAACATGTAGGAGCAGCAGACACACAGGTTTTTTTAATCTTTTGTTAAAAATTTTGGCTACTATCTATCTATCTATCTATCTATCTATCTATCTATCTATCTATCTATCTATCTATCTATCTATCTATCTATCTATCTATCTATCTATCTGTCTATCTATCTATCTCTCTGTCTGTCTATCTATCTATCTCTCTGTCTGTCTATCTGTCTATCTGTCTATCTATCTATCTATCTATCTATCTATCTATCTATCTATCTATCTATCTATCTATCTATCTATCTATCTATATATCCATCCATCCATCCATCCATCCATCCATCCATCCATCCATCCATTCATCTATCTATCTATCTAGTAATTATTGTTTTTGTTCCTTCTGCTGAATCTGTTTTTTTGTTTACACTTTTATGAGAGAAATGGATATTAACTTTAACATCCTTACAGCCTGTGGAGGTGTGTGTGCCATATCATCGGACAAAAAGAAGGGAGGTGGTGGTCCGAATGTTTGATGGACAGTCATGGAGCACTTTGCCCACTGATCTACGGAGAGGGAGCGAGAGCCACAGCAGTCACCCTGGGGGACATCCAGCCAGGGTAAACCATCAAATCTCCTACTGCAAAAGATTATTAATACAAATTGCGATGTTAGTGTTGAAAAAATGACTTTTTGTTGTATCTGTAGCTGGCCTGCTGCTCAGTAAGCCACTTCTCATGGTTTATGGCAGTGTCTCGTCCAGTGAAGGACAGTTGTTGTGTTACACCAGCTGGAGCCCTGCTGGTATCCAGTGCTGACCCTGGAGTCAAACTCCACTTCCCCCCAGATTCCACTGTGCAGACTCGTACCGTAACTTTACAGGTAAAATCAACGAGCAGGACTACCCTATTTCAGTTTGTTTGCAAGACAATCTGCAAGATGTTGTTGTCTCTTTATCTGTAGGTGCTGCAGGTGTCTGTGTCAGAGGTGCAGTCACTGTGTGGTGATCCTCAGTTGAGAGTCAGCCCCCTTCTTTGTCTCTCCCAGACTTCCAGTGTTCATTTTCTGCAGCCAGTCAAAGTTCAGATCCCTCTTCCATCTGGAGTCGCAGGTACAATACACAATCCCGACTCTTACACATTTATAATAACAGAATAGATTAGCATGTATTAACATGCCAAGTGCTTCTACAGGCCATACAGTTGATATGTCCTGCCTATATCTACTCCATGGAGACCCCACTGCCCAAACCTGGACTGATATCACATCGCAAGTCTCTCTCTATGTGACCCAGTTGTATGCCGTTTTCTACATCACACATTTCTCCTGGTAAGTTTCTGTACAAAATTCCAATGATGTATGTGTGATATACATCTCACACTGTGTTATTTTACCGTTGCATTGTGTGCACCATCACAGGTACTGGCTGTGGTACACCACAAAGCGCTGTGTTAGTGGGGTTGTCAGGAAGGTCTATCAAAGGCTAAAACAGTTTAAAGTTCAGTTCCTCGTCCTTCAGCGGAAGACTGATCCTTCACAAGTTCTGCTACAGTGTTTGCCTGCTAACAAGGTTTGTAATACTCCATTCTGTGCTGTTACTGTGGAGTTTAATAGCACTACTGACACCACAAACAGCCTTTGTTTCAGCTGTCCTATAGCAGCATCTGTGTGTGATGTCTTAGCCTTGAGGATGTTTGACTGAACTGATTTGTCACTGATCCGAGTGTCTTCGTAAAATTTATGCACAGATGCTAAGCAGTGATTGTGATGGTTCCTTCACAGATAGAGGGCAGAGTGCAGTCTTTGTCAGAGCAATATGATGGACCCCAGCCATCAGACCTGTGTGACCTGCTGGAGGGAGAGCAGTTCTTCGCGGGCTTTGAGAGGGGTTTAGATATCAGCACAGGTCTGAAGTCCTCTTTGTGGCTCTATCTTAAATAAACAATTTTTCCCTTGCAGCCTTTCCTTCCAAGGTCTTATGATGTGCTGTTGTGTAATAATTTTACTGACACAGCTAAGTCTTAAGCTGACATTGTCCTGTTTTCTCCAGATAGACCAGACTACGTGGAAGGAAGACTGTGTTTCGTGTTCTATTCAAGCCTGAAGAATCTGAAGGAAGTATACATCTGTCCAGCTCAGGGTCAGAAGGGACCAGTGAGGGGACAAGTAAGACAAACATATTCAACAGCCAAAAAAATACAAATGTTTTGCGCTACATTTTCTGTTTGGACATGTATAGCTAACATTGTGCAATGTACATTTCCACAGTACATAGTGACACAACGTCCAAGGACTGCATGACCTGACCTACTGTATGTTTCAACAAACAATAAGTAATAGATTGTACATATTACCCGTCTACATTCAGTGCAGCAATATAATGCTGCTAATTATATAGAAAATATTTGACACATCTTTCAACATAGTTTATTTTTTAAAATCACAATGTAGAGTCCCAGAATGTACCTGAGAGTTTAGTCAAAACCTGCAATCAAAACACAAATAAAGCATTAATCTATCAAAGCTTGCACTGTATGTGAAGCAGAAGCTATGTATACTTATGATATTTTCCTTATGATAAGCATACCAGAATCATATACACCATATAGAAGAATATTTGGGATAAAAGCGAAGCCATCCCTCTCGACATTCATATCTTTATAAAACAAATGGGATTAATTATTTGAGTGGTAATATTATTTCTCGAGTTGAAAACATTTTTAGTATTAATGGCCCCTGACGACTACACTCTATATTAAGTCTTAGAGCCCACACCTTTGTTTCTGTGGAGGAGGGAGGAAACACTGAAAATGAATTTTCTGCTATGGCTAACATATCTTATCTCCTCCATGTTTCTACAAATTCCCCTGACTGGGCTCAAATACATTAAATCTGTTTTCATTTGTTTTCTGTGGAGCAATAGGAATCCAAGAATCACATATAAGCCTCTTTCAGTGTTACCTGTCCTATTATGCCAGGTAAACATTGTGCTGATCCTATAAATCCAAATCTGAGCCTCATAGCCAAGTATGTTCAGGAGAAAACACTCTCAGAAATGTGTCTCCTAAAACTCTTTGGTTCCACCCTGCACTACCTTCAACATTTGATTATGGCTATGTTTAAATCTGATCAGATTTAAATCTTCTGTTGCTGCCCACACCCTTGGTGCATGTTGTAGCCCTCTTTACCCACATTTTTTGTCTCTCTCCGCTGTCACTACCTAATTAAAAAGACAAAATAAATACCCAACCAGATTCTTCGTTTTTGCATATTCACAGACTGCATGTTATGTTGTGAGGAAGATATGCAATAAGGGTGCTTCTGCTGCCTCGTGATAAATTCAATAACACCTTTCAAATAGGTGCAAAAACTGAAGGAGTGATGTTCTCTATATATGCTTTATTGCTCAAGATCGGTCCTAATCAGTACTATTTTGTGTAGCTCAAATGAGAACACATTATTAATACATTCAGCAATCTTGAAACTGACTATCACCTCCCCGAAATCTGTTAGATACAGAATTATTAAGTACAAAATTATATGCAAGTCACACCTCACCCCTGTTAGATTATCTACAATGGATGATAACAATCAAAATTCATGCTGGTTTCACTGTGAGAATAGAGAAATGTTATTTCAGCCTTCCTGTCTTCCCTGTAGTGTGCTTGCTTGGTCATCAGATAGAAGGAAGTAACTAGAATCATTGTTCTAAACGGGACAGAGCATAAGCCCCCTGCTTTTCTAGAGACTCATGGTTAGAAGAGCAACATCACTCTGTCCTCAGGCAGAGATATACTTGTACCAGTGAAGTGTGTGTCAAAAGAAGATTTCTGCCTAATGAATGTGATTGTTAGCCTCAAATTAATCACAAACTTAAAATTTAAATATAATGCTGGGTACTTTACTTACTTTCAGTGAATCTACTTTCCCTTTTTTGGATTTGTTTCAGGGAATGTGCTTTAGCTTTTATGCAGATTTTCTTAAACAAATGCTAAGCCTCCAATAGACAAAAACAACTATTTGCTATTTTCTTCATTTGTGTTTATTTGTGTTACATTGTATGACTATATATATCCTTGCTATCACTTAATACTCCCTGCAAAAAAACACAAAGCCACAGCTCACCATAGCTGCTCGGCTCAGTGCCAGTCAGAGGAAGCCATTGTTATTTTGTCCCATGAATCATGCTGTAAGTATTGTTTGGACAACACACTGAAAATGTGCTTTGCCCCTCTGTTCCAGGTGTCTTTTTACAGAGGGGAGATTCCCAGTGAACTACCAGAGGAAGTTGCCAGAAAGAGGAAAGGACTTGACAGCCAGTGGCTTGCAACATTACCACTAAGACTTCCTGTCAGTTAAAGTGACATCTCTCAATTTTTTTGCGGTTGTGGATTGTGTATAAATTAATATTAACTTGTGCATTTTATCTTAAAATATTTGATGCTGTTAAAACTGTTCTTTCCATTCATTATTTCATTTTTAGACTAGGTGCTTTTTTGCTAACAGTCTATATAAGCATTACCTCTGTGAATACGTCTTTCCAGCGCCCTGCTTGTTATGGTTCAGTGTACAAGTACTTTCACCAGCTGAAAGGAACGCTTTGTATATTTTTCTTGTAGGCACTCAACTCAGAGAACAGTTTCATCATGGAGGAGTTTCAGTATCCTCCTCTGAACCTGGGTGACCCTGAGAGTGGCTACCTGACAGAAGCCAACCTGCTGTCCATCTCTCTTCAGATAGGACAGGACTGGCGTGTTATTGGCATCAACCTTGGCTTGAGCTACCAAGAGTTGGACCGCATCCAGTACAAGTACAGGTAGGAATGAAAAGAAGAGTTCAGTCAAAATTACTTAGCAGAACAAGCCTCTTTCAGGGAATGCATTTGAACATGTACTACAGGTTTTCTTATGGCTCAGAATAATAGTAGAAAACATGAAAGGCAATAAGTCTGTGTTACCTTAAAAACATGCGCATTTTTTCTTATTTCTGGCCATTTGATAAGCAAAAATGTCTATGCTTGAGTAAATTAAACTCTAATTAACAAAACTGGTTATAAATTATTTATTATTATTAGTGCTGTCAATCGATTAAAATTTTTAATCGCGATTAATCGCATGAATGTCATAGTTAACTCGCGATTAATCGCAAATTAATCGCACATTTTTTATCTATTCTAAATGTCCCTTGAATTATCATTTTATACGAGGAGGAGGCGGAGAATTCGCGTCAGCTGTGTTTAGTCATCAAGTGGTATTACAGACTAGATATGCTACGATGAGAACTCAGTTCATACTGACAACATACACATAACTCTGGTCTTGTCAATCGTCATGCGTTCACCCCAGGCCGCCGTCACCTGGCGGAGCATCTGCATCAGCGGCACGCGGAAAAGGAGCCGACAGAAAGGCGAGCGAGAATATTGCTGCTGTACCACCACCAGCAGGAGATCCTGTCTGACTCCGACGGCGAACACCTCGCCCTCGACCTCGCCAACCATGCCCCCGCCCCACGCACCCCCGCCCGCGTTAATCTCGCGATAAAAAAATTGACGCCGTTAAAATTGATTTGCGTTAACGCGTTAATAACGCGATATTTTTGACAGCACTAATTATTATATTTATTTAGTGTCAATTCCTGTTGTCTCTGGGAGCACCAAAATCCTGCAATATTTCAGTGTAATTCTTAAAAACAATGATGACTGAATTCCACTTTGCTGCTTCAGTTTCAGGGCCTGGTTTTGTACAAGCTGGCTTACTGATACACTGTCATGACTTATAGGGACACTTAAATAGACACTTAAAAAAATCTAACAACGATTTATGCCTTCAGAAAGAGTCTGTAAAGAGTCTGTATGCATTTGCACTAAAGAGGTTTGCAGCAGTTAATACATGCAGATATAAAAAAAATAGAGCAGAGATTTAGATAAAAATGTAAGTTTGCTGTTGAAAGATCTCTGCATGAGTCAACGAAGTAATCAGTACGTTCACACAGGCTCTGGCACAGCCAACGCCTCTACGGAAACAAGATGGAGTGAGATGGCTTGTAATTGGAGAAAATCCCGTGGTAGGAGAGAAATGGTAGAGAATTTTGATTGTTTTAATCTGCACTGTCAGCCATCACTAAGCCATCTGGGACACTGCAGGAGATTACACACAGACCAGTGCTCATCTGGCCCTCCCCCTTCTCCTCATGCTCAGCAAACCTCTCATGATGCGTCCTGGAGGTGGTGGAAAAATGCATCATGTAAAATCATATATACACGTTCTGGTGATCATTTGTGGGGAAGATTTTGATGCAGGAATAATTTTTTAATTCTTTTATACATACCTCCCTGCCACAGAGTCAGGCACATATATTTGGGTTTTTGAAGAAAATAATCTTGTGTTAATGTGATAATTAATCATATTTTAAGTCTAAATATATACCACCCATTGTTTTATTACTGCATCCTGAGGCACAAAATGTAAATGTTCTTGTGTGTGTTGTGCTTTACCTACCAGGGACAACCTTGGCGCCTTGGTGCTGGACATGCTGTTTCATTGGGCCCGGGCACAGAGGAATGCAGGACCTGGGGCAGTGTCAAGGCTGGTTGCTGCTATGATCGAGAGTGGCAGGAGAGACCTGGCAGAAGAGATTGAGGACACTGTCGACATAGGAAGGAGAAAGTATTTAGAATCACTGAGGAGAGTAGGACTGGAAGCAGAGAGCTCCTCCCTCGGTGAAACACAGCAGTAGATGAGCACACGCTGGGGGCAGATGGTGGACTTACACTTGAGCAACCTGTTTGTTTACAGTGGGGCCCCATCATCTCATCCTGCTGTCTAAACAACTGTCCTGGTGCACAAAAAGTCTCTCTTTGTCACAGCCGTGATAGCCAACTACCACCTGGCAGCACCTTTCACAAGAACTATAGAGGAACAGGTGAGATGGATGGACTGTGTAATGACCTGTGCCTTGGTTTGTTTCCACTTTTAAAAACTTTGTCAGTATGCAAGGCAAGCTATGGAAGTTCATTCCTGCCAAGAAAAGAAGGAAGTGTAGTGATAGTAAGTGATAAATGTAATAATTTTAACATAGTATGCAATCAGTTTGACTCCATCTCCATCTCAAAATTTTGTCTTTGAATTAGGGCTAAACAATGAATTGAAATACTATTAAAATCACCATATGGTCAAATGCAATATCCAAATCAGCTGCAGTTAGATAAAAGAAACTGTCACAGTATACCTGTATTAATGAAGCATCATGCTGCTACAGAGATGTTCCAGCCTATCAATCATATGCGTGAAGTGAACCTGCTTGTTTGGTGCAAACTGCAACAAAATCACATCATTGTTTATGTGTTTGTTTCAGTGTAAAAGAGTTTTAAAAACATTACCATTCCCACTAAAATCATCACTCATGTTGCACTTGCAATATCTGTCACATTGATCACAGTATGATTTTTTAATCGTTCAGCCATACCTTGTATGTTACATTTTGCCTCAGTATTTCAGAAGTCACTTTATTGAAACATAGCACTTTATAATTTTGACCAAGTATCAGGATTTTGACATTGTATGTCAACATTTTGATTCAGCATATCATTATTTTGACATAGCACCTTTTTAAAAAAATCACACCTACAGGCCACTTCATGCTTTCTGCATCTGTGGGCACAAGCTGATGTGGACACAGTTCCGTTCATACTACAATAGGTCTGAGATTATCTGCCGCACAGATTTATATCAAGCACAGAAAAACACATGGGGCTTCAGTGGATGTTTCCAAAAGACAGGCTGTGACTTTGCAGTTTTTATAGGATATGGCAGCAACTTACAGAATGGTCTGTAGCACCATGTCAGTTATTATTCCCTAGCAAGCGCAGTGGGCAGACATACCACAGGATATCTGCAGCATTTAGAACTTCCTGCTGTGTTTGTTGATGGAAATCATGCACAAATAAGAGCTCCTCCTAAGTCTGGCCACAACTACCTCAATTACAACTCTTTTATTGATGAATTATAAAGGTGTGGATGAGAAACTTCTCATACAGTCTCTTCTCATAACAAGCATTTATTTTCCTGGCATATGTTGCATTTGCAGTGCTGACAGTCTGTCTGGTCACACATTCTGGGCTGCATGCTGACTTGGGTGGATGACATAATTTACGACACTTGTACCCTTGTGCACACATGGAAGCTGAAAGCATTAATGGGCCTAGACTTTGCATGTTTTTCTATTTTTTTTCCTGGCAGAAATGAGCCTCCATGGCTTTCACAGGTACCTGTTCAGACAGAGCAAACACTGGCAGCTGTGGGACTGTTCACAGGTCTGAGTGATGCTCTGAAAGTGCAGGAGGAGACATTTTTTACAGCTGATTAAACTTCTTCCGTGAGTGCCTTTGGTGACTGAGTAATCAGCTGCTGCAGCAGCTCACTAGCACATCAGGATGTTAGAATTTTGTAATGTAATTTTCCATCATATTAACGAGTAAAACTGTGGTTTAAATTGTGTAGGTGTCAGCTGTTCTTTGCTTTTTTTGTAGCATTCTGCAGGGAGACTGGTGGTGACTCACGTTTATTGCTGCATGCCTCCCTTCATCCCCGATATTTCAACTCTCAGTTTTTTCTATTTTTGTACTCAAGGTCATTGTGTGGAGATGAAACGTCACGATGACGCCGGCTCCCATCCCCCACCCCTCACCCTGTCAGTGCACATAAAAAATGTGTGTGTATTTCTACTACATACCACTAGAGGACCCCTGCTTTAAATCCCCTTTCTGTTTTTTTTATTCCTCCATCGCCAGCCAGGCTCTGCTCCCTCCTCCTCCTCCTCCTCCTCCCTGCCTGCCTTCACTCCCACCTCCTCTACCTCCCTCCTCTGGACTCAAACGCTACTAACGCCGGTAGGTTAGCCGCTGTCGGTCTGTCAGCCAGAGACACTGAGTGTAAAGGCTTTGATTTCTCAGCTCCACCGCCCCGAAGGAGACCACGGAAACGGCTCTGTGCGGTATGTACACACCGGGATGCGGTAAATTTAAAAAAAAGGGTCCGGTAAGGAGGTGTCTATGTATGTTGGCCGTTAAAATCTCACCTGGGAATGAAGGTAAACGCTTGAATTAGTAAAATGAAGATAACACGAAACACTGTGAGGCATTTAAGGCTTGGTGTTTATGTGTCGCTTCAGTGAGAGGCGGTTAAATCATTTTCCGTTATGTGACGGTTTCATCCCCCGGTGGTGTGAAGATGCGGGGTTAACGGTAACGTCGGGCCTATTGCAGACTACCGTTATGAAACTGAATGATACCGTGGGTCGTTAATGTGCCGTTACACACGCACTCAGGTGTTACCGTTATCTGCCGTGGTTCAGAGACGAGCGGCGTTAGCTTAACTTTAACTGTTCGTGCTGGTGTTTTTAGCTAGCTCGGTTTTTTGATGAGACCGGGTCAGAGTCCGTTATTTCCCCTGCCAGGGAGCCTCTGCGGCCGCCCGGTGCCGGTGTCGGTAGTGTCGGTGTAATTATCATGTGGGCTGGATGTTGGTAGTGGAGGGTAAACCCACTTAAACTGTGCCCACCTCCTCTCTCACTGCTGTTCACCTCTGACAGCCTCACACACTCTAGCTAAACATTAGCATAGTGTCACCTCTACAATCAAATGGAGCATTTTAACCACAATCTAACAATTAGTAATGACATTTTTTAACCTAATATCAATGAAGGAAGCCGCTAACTCCTCCAAACACAAGTATAACACAAATATTCAACTGCTGAGCAAGCTGTCATGCAAACCTGCAGCCCTGCTTCTTTTAAAAATACACCTCAGAGTACATAATGATGAGGCCAAGCAGTGTAATAAAGCATTCTTGCTGGCTTGAAATTATTGATGAGCTGAGCCATTCTTAGGTGTAGGGTGACATCCTGTGCTTTCCACAGGAACTGTTCTCCCTTTATGCCCAGGACATTTGCTGCACTCTCATTCAGCACAAAGCAACAACCATGTGTTAAATATTACTTTGATCTATGTGCAGGACTACAAAGTCCCAGAGGCAAGGCTTGCTAAATGTCACTGGTGTCATGTATGTGCACTGAATGGAAATGATGTGTAGCTGGGGTGATGGGGAAGTACCACGCTGCTGTGTGAACGTTACAGTCATTCAGGGTATCCCTTACTGTAATCTGCAAACTGCAACCAGATACTTCAATGATGAATCTGCCAGTTTTTTTCTAAGGAGAGTCCACCAACAGTGGTGTTATTATTTCTTTATCAAGGATGTAGGAAAGCTGAAATGGAGCCGAAACAGTGGATAAGAGACAAAAGCCCCAGGTGACTTAGAAACTGGGCCACTGGGGATACCTGTGGTGTCAGAGGAGGGACTAAACACTACACCACCCCTTTGCACAGAAAGGGCTTTTTATTTTGCTCCCTGAAAGCGAGACTTTGCCTACAGCAGGTGATTACAACAATGAATAACTATGCCAGTGTAACGGGTACACTATGAACTCTTGTTGTAGAAATGCATTGCTGTGCCCAGATCATAACTCTCACTCCTCTGGTTGTAAATGGAGATTGCGAGACAGCTTCTATAAGTAGGCATTAGAGTTTATAATCCCGATGCTGTAGGGAAGAGGGAATAGTAATCAGATTTATGTGTGACACCACAAATTTCCTCCCTTGTTCCTGCATGGCTGTGGATGTCCAAAAATAGATCTTATAAACCATCATTTATAAAAAGCACGATAAGAGCATCATAACAGCTGTCAGTTCATTGTGAAAAACAGTAGATATATAGCTGTCAGTGCAGAGGAATATTTTAAACACAGTCCTGTTAAAAAGAATCACACAACAAATATGCACAGATTTTACTCTGGAACTACATCATGTAATTCTAACTCACAGTAGCTTTGTAATAAATGCACATTTATTTATTAATCAGAAAAATAATGGCTCCAGAAGGAATTTAAAACTAGACAGATTGAGTTTTATATTAGATCTGGCCTCTGTGCTCTTGCAGCTTAGAGAAGTACTTGACATCTGATAGAGTATTGCAGAAACACTCGTGTCTGAAACCGTGCTCAGTGCAGTTCCCCTGTCGATGGCTTTGAGCTTTCAGTGTGTTAATCAAACCAGTCCATGTGAGACAGATGGACTGGTAACAACAGCCTGCACGGCAATCATGAGGAGGATGCGTGTGATATTCAGTTCTTTACTGTCTTTTCAACTCGCCATAGTCACGTGAGTTAAGTGCTGACTTCCACAGTGCTCTGTCACTAGAGCTACTCACTTCCTTTTATCATTCTCCCAACTCACTGTTGTTTAGTCAGCAAGACCTTCACCCTGTTGGCACTCGAGAACAAACAAGCAGCCAAGGAGCTGTGATGGGCAAGGTAATTTTTTCTCTCGTTGATTTGAATGAAAGCAACGCCATTTGCATTCAGTTTTGCATTCGAAATAAACTGGGGTGGATTTGTGTCCAGATTTTCAGTATCTGTAGGATTATTTTTTATCTTTCTGTAATTCTATTGTGAGTGAGATGTGCCTCAGGGCAGATTAGTACAAGCGTCTAGCTACATCAGTTCTTCCCTGATTTCTGCCAGCACCTATTCGGTTCTGTCAGATTTTTAATGCACCTCCAGTATGCATACTTTACATAATTTATATTGTTGGACAGATAAAACAGCTTGTTCTTGTGAATTTAATGTGTCTACAAACTCAGTACAAATATGCATCTGTTAGTTAATTCACTTATCTTTGTCTACAAATAGTTAACGTTCCTTGTTTATTTAAAATCACTCAGTTTTAGAAAGGTGCTATATAAATTCAGTTTATTAGCATGTATTATTGTACTTTATTAACCTTAAATAATGATAGCTGAATGTTTTTTTTTCATGTTCAGGAGAGAAAATTACCTAAAATCACATTTTTAATGTCAGTCCTGTTGTTTGCTACATTATTTTTGGTACTGCATATAAAATGTGTTATCGTTCATAAAGGATACACAAAGTATTCCACTGCTGCAGCCTCTGCCCCGCCTTCGAGAGAGCACATGGACTGAAGCATTAAACTTAATAACATTGGTCCAAGATTGGGTCAAGTTTTTAGGAGTCACCTTAACTTCTAGCAACGTGTTTCATGTAGATTGTTAATGTGTTCTTGTCAGTAAAGCAGGGTTTATTGACCCATTGTTCAAGTCCAAATGATGAACAGGCATCAAAGGTCAAGGATCTGAGCTGTTATCTGTCTCAGTCGGCACCTGAACTCTACTGGCTCTTTAATCAAGTGCGTCTAATGGCTGGTTTAGGAGGGCCTGGCTTAAGCAGTTAAACTCAAGGTTCTGCATATTGTTTACTCATCAGTGCTTATCAGCTCTAGTGATATAGACTGAAAATATTACCTCAGTGCAAATGTTGGTGTGTTTCTTTTTGGTTGGCTGGTTTGATAAAAATGTTTTCAGTCGGTTTTGCCCCATTTCATTGTTTTGTTTGCCTGAAGTAACTCTCCTCCTTAATATGTATGTGAATCTTAAAAATTACTTCTAGAGTTGTGCTCATTTGAGGTCTGAAGAAAAGTTCCACGGCAGCTTTCTGACTGTATAATTTTTGTCATGCTGTGAGAATTAAAGAAAAATCCTCAGAGATTTGGTTGATGAGCAATGCCTCTTGCTTTGGACGCTGGACACAGGGGCTAGTTGTTTCAATACAGACTCCAATTGTCATGTCAAGACACTGCAGCCAGGCTATGGCTGGGGGTCAAATAAATGTCCTGGTGTAGACACTGTCGTATGTTGCAGATGACGTGAAGTGGAGGAGTAAAGCTGCAGGCATGGAGGACAAGGAGGGAGTTGTCAGTTTGATCGGTGACTTATATGAGACGGCAGTGATCTTTACAACCCATACATTTTCTCCTCAGTCCAAACCATATAGTCTACTTGGAATTATGATTTAAGGAGGTGTCAAATTGTTAAGGAGCTAGTGATAAACAGCTAGAGGACGACGGCCAATGGAGGTGGACTGTGAAGTCAGCTGTGTGAAGCTCCAGGGAGCAGAGATGAGGACACTGCCCAGCCGACAGACCCCAGGGAGGCGGCTCACTGACCTGCTCTGAACCCCTCCCTTCTCCACCTCTGGAGCAGCCGCTGAGGGCCTCAAGTCCCTTTCCAAACTAAACACACCAGACTGCAGCTGCACTCATGCCTAGATACAGTCATCGGAAACCTAAACATCCACCCCTGCAGTGCTATCTCTCTGGAAGAGGATCTGAGAGATTAGTGACACTGGTGCTGCACGGCTGAACGTATATGCACTTTGCAAAGAAACCCACAAGTCAGCAAAGATCTGGGACGGAAAAGCTGTGTTTGAGAGTCGTGACTCGTGACTGAGGGAAATGATGGGGGTAGGGCTGGTGGGAAGGAGGGAGAAGGAGGCGGGTTGCACATGCTCAGGCAGGTTGTGATTGGTGGACGGAGGGGGTGGAGAGAATAAATGGGGAAATGGGAAGCATCTTTTCACACTGAGGGCATTCTGTACCAAAAATAGGGAGCATCTTGGCTGCATCACACGTATTTCATCTGTTTTCTCAAAGGTAGACTGCAGAGACCTGAGCTTCCACTATCTGACCCCAGTTTCATGATGAAAGCGCTTATGCATAAAACATGAGTATTCAAGGGCATGCATGACGCACAGATGTTGCAGTGGTGATAGATTTGTTTAACAGAAAGTAATCCTCCACAGTGGTGCTAAGGCTCTACTCTGAGGGAGCTGTCAGTAATGCTGCATAATATTGCTTCACTATGTTGTGCCACTGTCCTTGTTTTAGACCTTTAGATGACAGAGGATTCAATGGTAATAAATGACATGCTGAACTTCTGAGAATCAGCTATAGCAAGTACTTGATTAGTCTCACTATTTTGATAATATAATAGCAGTTTAAGTTCTTTTCTTAAGCAAAAATCCCAAACATTCTGATTAACTTCTATTCACTGATCTTCTTCGTCTTACGCGAACATAAACTGAGTTTTCGAGTGCTCGTCAGACCTCCCACCTCACTCTGTGTCTTCGGGTTGTATTTGTTTGGTCTTCATTGCACCTGGGAGTCAAATCATACAGTTCTTCTTACTGCATTACGGCCCCCAACGCTCCCTGGAGAGGCTTTCATAATCATTCTGTAAACCTCCATTTTCCCTGAACACACTAGAACACAAAGCCAGCGTTTTTAGAAACTGTTCTGAAAAAGCTCCATTTTGGCACAATGAAATGAGAAAACAGTTCTTGGTAGACAAATATCACACAGAAAGAGATGCATTTTTAAATCGTACCGGATTTATGTGGTTCTACATACTTGCAGTTTCTTTGTGATTTGTGGCTTACACAAAGTGGAATGAACTCTCGACTGAAGACCACAGAGTCACCGACCAACGTTCACCATAGCCTGAATACCTATTTTTCAGGAAGCACATTGACACCACCACTTCCATCTTTCTTCTCACATTTGAAAAGAAACTAACTAAAATGCTTTGAGTTGCACTCGTAGTTTCTAATGACCTCTAGCAGCCTTTGCATTTGACTTTGAGCAGAAGTGTCAAAATGCCACATGAATGTAACACAACAAGCAATTTAATCAGATGACAAGCATGTTTTTTTTAGGAAATTGTGAATTGTGAGGGTATTTTCTAATATTTATAAACTCAAATAAATTAAGAAAGTAACTGATTGTGAAAACAATCAACAGTTGCTGCTCTGACCAGTTGATATTTATTGCAGTAACTTTTAACTTAAGCAAACCCATGTTGAAATGTTTGTCGAGGCAAAATTGCTTCATTGGAACTTTTGCAATGTACTTTTGAAAGTGTATTTGTTGACCTAATTAGACTCTGAATATTTTATGTTTCCTTACAGATATCTCCCAACTTGGACTAACAACAACTGCAAGGAGACAAGTGGACAAAAGATAATCCCTCTACATAATCCTACTTGGACAGAGGAACACTACTCTTACACGCAGCAAAAGAAAAGAACGGCACCCGAGTGACCAGCTAGCAGACACGTTGAACTTTGACCGGCCAGGGCTTGAGATAAATGGCTGACAAGCAGATCAGGTGAAGCTGAATGTGGCTACAAAGGTTTAGAGCAAAACGGTGGCTTTGCTTCTAATCTGCTAAACTTTCACATTTTATATTTTTGTCTCTTTGTGTCACCGTCATGCAGTTTGCCTGCCAAATTGATCAATGGGGGGATCGCTGGCCTAATCGGAGTGACCTGTGTGTTTCCCATTGACCTGGCGAAGACTCGCTTGCAAAACCAGCAAAATGGATCTCGCCTTTACACCAGCATGTATGAAATCTTTGTATTTTTACTTATACACATGAACAGCCTCTACCTGGGCTATAATCAGAATTATTCTATAGTATTGCTTAGCTTGTCAAGCAACACTTTGACTAACATACCAAAACTGTTGTATGTGTTTCAGGTCAGATTGCCTTATTAAGACCATCCGATCAGAGGGGTATTTTGGGATGTACCGAGGTGAGGTGGAGTAAAATGAGAAGCATTTTAGTGATCTGATAGCATAAGATCTTAATTCCAGCTTCACAGTGATGATACAGTCATCAGATACAGCTAGCTGTGTGTCACTGTACAGGTAATTATGGACAAAAGCCTTCCTCTGAAAACCATCTAATTGTTTTTCCTTTTTCTTCTGGCTCTCTGTCCTTTTTTATCTTCCCAGGAGCCGCGGTGAACTTGACACTAGTCACGCCAGAGAAAGCCATCAAATTGGCTGCGAACGACTTCTTCAGGCATCACCTCTCCAAGGATGGGTGAGGCATGAAAGTGCTGACAGGCTGACTGACAGACACCCACTCCCCTCTGTGATTAAGCGGCGTGTTTACTAACATATAACCTGACACATTAGCTGTCTGTATTCTCTCCGCGGCTCCTGTTAATCCTCCAACTTTCTGTCAACTCAAACGAGGCGCCGCACATTTCATGATGATTTGTTAACTGCCTGGCTTATAAATAGAGATTTACTTACACATGTGTCAGCAGAAGTTGTGTCTGAAATCATTATGTGCTAAAATTAGCGACTATCGTCTGGTGCTGCTGAAAGTGAGCCGCCATTGTCCACCTTGAGCGCTGTCTGCATAGATAAACCCGATGCTTTCTGGGGCATCTGTCTCCATCGCTATGGTGACAAACATGCAAGCTGATGAATGATTGACTTGTCTGGCCTGCTCGCCTTGTAAATTATTAATCTGCCCTTGTGCCTGACATGTTGATGTGGATGACAAAGATTAGCATCAGCAGCACCGGTGGTGACAACTCTTTTTTCGAAGACTAGGGAAATAAAGTTGTCTCACATTGTCAGTCTACCATGTGCTTTAATCTGATCTTACTCTTTATCCTCTTTTTTCCTCCAGAAAACTCACTCTGTTCAAAGAGATGCTGGCTGGGTGCGGGGCAGGTACATGCCAGGTGAGTGATTGAGGTGCTGCTTTAATTGCATCCCTCCGTTCTCCATCTGAACTCCCAACTTCAGTGGTGCCAGAGCCAGATCATGTAAAAAAAAAAACTGCCAATGCTTCATCGGTCTCTGCGGGCTGTTAGAATTAGCCCCGACCACATTTAAATGCAAAGTGGTCGTCATAGAAACTTGCTTGGAGTTTGTCTCTGTAGATTGTGTTATCTGTGATGTGAATGTGACCTGTTACATTCCATTTTAGTGAATGATTTCTAATCACTGAAATGTTGTCCTGTTAGCAGGCGATACACTGGCAGCGAGATGTGAGTGATCAGATAAGACGTTGTGAGAGTGCTTGGCCATGTGCACTGAGTGAGTGAGTCAGAGGGAAATGCCTGTTGTCAATGAGGGCAAAGGCTTCAAGCCCAAGAAACGTGATTAGATTAAGTGTAGCAGGCCTTGGATTAAGATTGCGGGTGAGAACATAGCCATCTCACCCTTAATCCAGTTAACTAGTTACTACTGCATGGATTACAGAGGAAAACAAGGATTGACATTTTGCTAATGGATGCCAGTAGATTTACACTAGACACATGCCTGTGCTGACGCAATTAGTACAGTCCTAAACTCTGGCTTCCAAATTAGTTGCATTGACAGGGACAAGAGATCAACTGATGTATTCACAGTGTACATGTGTGTACACTGTACTTGACACCTTTGTTCTGCGTTTTTTGTAGGTTATTGTCACAACTCCTATGGAGATGTTGAAAATCCAGCTCCAAGACGCTGGACGAATTGGTAAGAGGAAATTAAATTCAGATGATGGTTAAGTGAAGAATGAAGCGTTGGTTATACACTGGAGAAACAGCAGCCTCATGTGGTCATGTCAGACATGACAGTTTTTTTTCCCAGTTTCTGTTTGCTGTTATAAATTCAAAATGTCTACCCATATAACTGTTCTTAGCATAGGGTGACACTCTTTCTGTCATTAATGTTGTGTTTTATTGTGCACCACAGCTGCTCAGAGGAAACTGATGCCAGAGACGGTGGCAGCAGGTACTGTGGAGACCAAGTCTCCAACAGCCATGCAGCTCACCAGAGAATTACTGAGGGAAAAGGGCATTGCTGGGCTGTATAAAGGTCTTGGTGCCACATTGCTCAGGTGAAACAGATCTGCCAACCATGTTATATTTTTACTAACCAACTGCAATGACTTTCTCATGACTTACTGTGATGGTCTCCTTTCTCTGTTTTTGTAGGGATGTTCCTTTCTCCATCATCTATTTCCCCCTTTTTGCCAACCTAAATAACCTTGGAAAGAGGGGCTCAGATGGTCCTGCTCCTTTCTATGTGTCCTTTATATCAGGCTGCCTTGCAGGGAGCACAGCGGCTGTTGCTGTCAACCCTGTTGATGGTGAGCAGTGGGACTGTGAACTCAGCAATGTGTACGCTCATTCTTGACGTTATATACTCACCTGAACTCATTGTGTTGCAGTTATAAAGACTAGACTGCAGTCCCTGACCCGGGGGAGCACAGAAGACACGTACAGTGGAGTGACTGACTGTATCAGGTGACCTCATTATGTCTTTACTGATACACCATGTGTGAGGCTGCACGTATAGTCCACCTTAATATCTACTGGCACGTCACTAGTGCTGGTTGTGTGTTTCAGTTTATGTAACGAGCTTTTGTTTGCTCTCTAGGAAAATTTTGCGTAATGAGGGTCCATCAGCCTTCCTGAAGGGAGCCTACTGTCGAGCCTTGGTCATTGCACCTCTGTTTGGCATCGCCCAAGTGGTCTACTTTCTGGGTGTGGGTGAATTTCTCCTCAGCTTCTTGCCTAAAAAAGACAACTAAGAAGCATCTTCTTTCTGCCTTCCCCCTTCCATAATGCATTACACCAACAATGTGAGGATTCATCTCATTCTGAAGGAAATTCTTGATGGGTCATAGCGTGACCAGTCAGTGTATTTTGTTTTAAATCTGTTGTGTTGAATGTTATATATGAATAGTTCAGGAGGGAGCCTTTGTTTGCCAAGCTGCCTATGGTGGCACACAAACTTCCAGTCGGCAGGCTCAGCTAGCTCTCTGGAAAAAAAGCCACAAATATCAGTTGAGGTTTTAGGAGGAATATTGCTTTATCATTACAACATTTTATTGCATTTTTGAATATGATTGTTGAATTTTCAAAGTAGATGTACTGCCCTTGGTTGCTGCAGTTCTGCAAACCCTACAGTACTTAACTTCTTAAACTTCATTAGCCTTTTAATGACAGAGAAGACCCTAGCAATTCATTTTAAATTATAAATTGTAATTAGCTTAAATTTAAAATTAAATGCACATTCCTTACTTAGAAAGATATTTGAGAACATTACGTCTGGTAGGATGCTCTTGCAAATTGTTATTTTCCCCAGATCTTGTGTCTTAAATGTTAGCACACATAGAATTACACTAAAAGACACGCCTGTGTTTCAGACAAAGACCCAGGCACAATGTGTTGATGTGATACCAGCACAGATCCCTATGATCTTTCCTGAGAAGCCACATCCCTTCCTGTAAGTGGTTGTAATGAACTCAGCCATTCGGCTCCGAGCACACTTTGATTGCCTTGGCTTTTTACGTAGATCAGGTTCCATGTGATATTTAGTGCTACCACAATGGTTTGGCTGTTTTTCTTGCCTGAAAGATATCTCAGATTCCTGGTTACACACTGGACTGAAGCAACAGTGTACAACACTTGGGCATTATGTGCAAACTATATGTTCCCATTGGTTAAACCTGACACAGAATCACAAAAAAACTGCTGCCAGGTGATTTTCTATGGATCAAAACTGTAAAGCATGTTGTACCTCTGGCCACACCCTAATCAGTGATGTAACAGCAGGAGTTTTGCCTTTGTGAATGAAGGAAAATACCTGCTGTGACATCACTGATTGGATTGTAGCCCAAAGAGCAGTGTGCAGCAGCAGTTTTCTGCCATGTGTGATTCATTGTGGATTCAGATGAAAGCACTAGTTGTGAACACTAAATGGGTTGAAAGTAATTTTAACAGAAAGCCACATTATTAGCAATTATCCTGACAAATGGTCTGACATCACCTGCTGACACGTGTGAGTACAGTCATCCATTGTGGATCCACTAAGTCAGGAGTAGTTCATGCCCCTTAGATACGCACCTAATTAATTTTGTTTACAGTTGAGGTCACACTCAATTTTTAATTCTTTGTCCAAACTTGAATTCAGTGGCAGGACCCAAAGAGCTAATGAAAAACCATTCTTTTATCGCAAAATCAAACCAATGTGTCCTCAGTATTCTATGATTTTTACCAAACATCTCTGCTTGTTTGCTTTAGAGGTTTTGTTTGCTTTAAGCTGCTAGGGAAAGCAGCCCTGTCCTATCTTGTTTATGCATCACAGCACTGAAGCCCTGCCATTGGTTTATCTCGTCGGAGATCAAGGTGACTTTGATGTGTGTTATCCAATCACATTCCTTCCTTGCTCCCACTCTTCAAGCAGCTTGTCAAATTGTACTGTTGCACTGTAGATACATGATGCAACTTTCCAGTGTAATATCATTTGTGGGAGTGAGCTTTATTTATCGATATTCCTTTCGATAGGCAGTATAGCACTATATATTTGTATGTGTTGTTTTTTCTGTGTCAAAGTGTCCACCTTAACTATATTGTACATATGCAGATGATATGAACTTTATGTTATAGGATTTATTGTTTGTTTTGTACATGATGGCTTATTTGCACACCTACCTCTCCAGCTCCCCCCCCTCAATTCATATTGTGGTGATTTTATGTTAATGATGACGTGGACATATCAAATGAAGTAACATTAATGCAACAAGCATTATTTGATCAGCATATTAATGAGGGTTTTTTTTTTACTTTATGCAAAGGGGAACAATAGTTTAGATCTTGTTAGAGGGATTTTTGGAGGTGCCATTTCTCCCGAGCTGTTGGTGAAGTCTGTGGGCTCAACCTGTTTCCCACAGTTTAATCACCTAGGACCAAATGAAGCATCACACAATGCTCATAGACATGTAGTTAGTTTTAAAGGGAAAGACTTATGGCACAGTTATGAACGTGAAATGTAACATGCTCTGGACAAGGCCAGTAGGGACCTAATGTAGATCTGTCTGCTTGAATGGTGCTTCTTTCATGAGGTAGCTGCAATATAACGGTGGCAGCATTAACGACCAAGGCTGTACTGACTGAATCACATGTGAGCTAATCTCAGCGTTATCAATGTCTTACCTGAAAGCCATAGGTCAGGGAGGGACGACTAGACATCGACTGGCACCTCCAGCCATGAAGGCAAAAGCTGAACCAGCCTGGCTTCATAGATTCCTGTTGTAGTATTTTGACATTCCGAGTTCATCTCATATACGCTGTTATTGTGATCACAATGCCTATTTTTTGTGTGTTATTGAGATTATTGTTGATTAAGATCTTTTGAACCCTGCAACCCCCTCCCCTCACCGTTTTTATCTGTTTTTGGTTTGATCTTGAAAATATCGTGCAAGTCATTTTGTTTTACTCAGCTGTGAATTTCCACTGACCTTGTGCATTTGGTTTTGTATGTGTGTCTGACGGTGTAGTGCTGTAGTTGATGTGTAGTTGTTAGTGTGACTCTGCAGTATTTTTCTCTTTAATTAGTCAATCCCATGCTCTCTCTCTCTCTCCCCTTTTTCTTTCTACCTGTCACACTTCCTCTGCCATCTAGTCTATCCAGCACCCACCACCGGAGTGCAGGGTAACACAGAGGAACTTTTAAAACACCAAATGTATGACTTAGAGTGTATACAATCAAAGAAAGCACAAAGGATTATTAGGCACAAGAGACCATGTGGCCCACTTTCAAGTTCTTGGAAATCCGTGTGCTGCTTTTGCAGACATGAATCTTATTTCTGTGCAGATGTTGACTGAAATGAACTTTATAGTCTTGTAAGAAGAGTTTATCTATGTCTGTAAAACTCAATCTGTAGGGCTGAGACGACAGGTCATTATAAGAGACCCACGTGATGGTGTCCACTATGTTACCCCATCAGCAGTTATCCACAAAATGTATATCGCCTACATATTCTAAATGAATCGGATATAAGAATGTAACTTAGATATTATGAGATGTATTATAATTATAGTGAAGAGTTTATTACATTTTAATCTAAAGATTTGTGCTTTACACATTCACTGAAAAATTCATGAACCAGCTCACTGATATGCAATAAGTAGAAAACCCACACACAAATACACAATAGAAAAAGACAAACACACAGAGAAAATACAACACCTGTCAATCACAACATCACATAATGTATGAATAATGCAACTGACTGGGACCTTGGAGGCCTTTTGGGGTCTGAGCTCACTTTAGGCCTCTGTTCTCTTCCTCCAAGAGGAATTGTGCATTATAGCACTTTAAAACAAGGACCCCCACATCACTGTCCATCTATGAAGTCTCTCTCTATGACATAGAGGGTGTTTATGAATATGTGTGGTGAATGACACAGTTGTCCTAGACATTGTTTACAATGCAATGGAAAAAAAGAAGAAAATATTATGTTCCCTGTCACAATTTGCTGTTCAATAAAATGACTGTCCTTAAATCAACTGATGCAGTGTTCTGTGCCGAAGGTTATAGTGTTTTTTTTACCCCCCTGCTCATCACTGTATTTGCTTTCAAGGTTCAGCAGTTGTCTGACAGAACACAAAAGAACTGACACTGCGTTTTTTGGTTTTTTTTTACTTTAATAGTGCTGTGAAAACTAAACAGCAGGGCGATGTTTTGAAGACTGTGAGGATGACATTGGGGCTCCTCAGGGCAGAGGAGCAGCTGAGACTGTTGCCATGATTTGCTGCCACATGGAGCCACCAGGTGTCAGTGTGGGGTCGCAGTGGAGCTGTGATCCTCCTGTTGTGGTGGGAGTGGGGAGAGTGTCAGTGGTACCACACACTACAGGTGTACGCTGAGCCTGGGTGGTGTGGCAGCAAATCACGCGCTCTGATCTCACTCTCTTCGCTATCTTTTGCTCAGTTGTGCTACTTTGTATCTCCAGCAGCTGTGATGGAGCTTTTCCACCAGCATGCCTCTCTTACCTCTGATCTCTGTGGTTTCACTTGATAGACACGCTCTCTATAACTTCCGCGATAAGAACATGGAAATATGTTCCCCTGTGGATTTCACCTCATGTTTGGGCTTTATGGTTCCTGCACATTTTAGCAGAGTTGGTGGTATGACAGGGGTTTATTCATAATTAATCCTCTGCTGTTTTATGCTCTCAACATTAGTGTTTATGGCTTTAGTTTCCAGGGTGCTATTTCTCAACACCCTGCAGCAGCATAATTACATCATAGCACCTTCATATACCCCTGCACACCCTCCTGTTTCTCTATATGTCGCTGCTTTCTGATCTCATTCCAGCCAGAGTCAGATTTCATATTGAATTTTGTGCCTCTGTGAGAGACTCCCTTCATCAGACTATCTACTCCACTGTTTACACACACAAGAGATTAGCCGAAGGCTCAGTTTACCACAATGACAAGACTTTGAAATATAGAAATGAGCAGCAGCCACTGTTCTTATGCTCACTTAAATCCTTTTCATGTGTCATGACTTAAGCTTCTACCGTGAACTATTATTAGCCTTTCTTGCTTTCTAGCAAGAGGAGGGGAGAAGGTGGAGGAAGAGGTAGTCTAAGTTGAGCTTAAAGGGAAAGAATGATAGAGGAAAAAAGGGAAATCAAGAGGTGGAGACAGTAAAGGACCATCGACAGAAGGAGCACAGAGCCGGAGGAAGGGAGGGGACGGTGGTGATGTGTATATAGGTCACTAAATCAATGGGAATCAGGTTTTTGAAGGGGAGAGAAGGGGGTATTTATAGATACCAGTGAGACAGATGCATCAGTGACAGGCACAATGTTGGTGGGAGCACAGGGGTGGGGTGGGGGGTGGAGGCGAAATCTGGGAATAGACTGTGGTCAAATTAGTCTACAGAGAATTCTCCTAACAAATGGCAAAAGATTCTCAGTAGTGAACAAATAGCAAGGAGCGCAGTGCAAAACAAAATATAATCAAATGGAAATCACTGCAGGATGCTTTGAGCAAATGACCTTCCCAGCTCTATTGACAAAACGCAGGCAAACTGCACAGCATTTGCATCTACAGAACAGCTCTACTCATATCATATTGAATTTCTAATCGGTGATATCAGACAGTCACATGATTGAACGGAGTATTAGCTTTCTATTTTGCAGGCTTGTAAGAAAAACCTGCATATTTATTACACTGAGAGCCACAGAAACACTGTGGAGTACGACAAATATCACAGGAGACATTGTTAAGGTTTCACAACAGAGGGAATCGGTTGATCAGTGTCCATTTAATGATTTTCATTTCATTATCATAGATTAATTACACAACTTCTGTGTTAACAATGACTGCCAAGTGGCCCACGTGTGGATGCAGGCTTCATGCTGTAGTTTTAATACTGTCGTGGCTTATCCCATTTATTTTATAATGCTCCATGTCTCTGTCTCCCAGCTTCATGCAACAAGAAGTTCCATCGCAAATTGGAAATTTGCTCAGAGAACAAGAAGAAAAATAATTGGAGAAATAGTTTTAAATTGCTTTCTAACTGGGTTTTTCTAGGACTAAGTCAAGGTCATGGACAAACTGTTCCTTCTCCACTTACAGAGCTGCCTTTGTGTGATGTAAGACAGCCTGAATACTGAGCGGTAAAATAATCTACATCTCATTTCTGCATCTAATTTAGGGAGTATTTGCATAGCAGCCACATCACCTTGCATCACAAACTGGCAGAGGACGCACACAATTACTCCTCGAGAGCTCTTAATCTCTGCCCTGTGCCTAATAATGTGGTTAGTAAACTCACACAGGACTGTGTCCTACATGGTCCTGCCAGGCCATATAAAACAGGGATATAGATATGCGGCAGGTGGGGTGAAGTGACAGGGCCAGATGGGTTCCAACTTCTCTCGCATTATATCAATGTTTACTGACGGAGAAGCTGAATTTTCACAGGATTTTACAAATTGATCCATTAAAATGTGTCAGTCAGACTGCAGTATGCTGTTGCTTTAATGAATAATTTGTCATACTGAAGTTGAGGAAAGCAATTACATACATTTTATCAAGTACTTTACTAGAGTATTTCCATTCTTTGTCAATTTATAGTTCTGTGACTATAGTCATGTTTCAGAGGGAAATACTGCACATTTTACTACATCACATTTAGTCGTAATTACTGAAGCCCTATAGATATAAAGTGACTAATGATTACTGTAAGCCAAACTGTGATTTTTTTGCTATTAATTAATTATTTCATTTTCTACCTTTTTCATACAAAAATGACAAATATCTATCACAGCCAGATGTCTTATCCACCAAACCAACAACACCCAACTGTATCATTTGGTACAGTAATTTAAAACAGGGAACAGCCTGAAGCCCTTATGTTGTAGTAGCTGGCGGTTCATTGGCCAATAAATGAATTAATTGATTAATCAGTTATCAAACTAGCCAATTATCTGGCTATTCCTGCTATTTTACATGAAAAAATTATGATCATATCATAAGATATGATGTATGTTTTAAAGATTAAGCTCTACATTCACCAGATACAACACAAATGTCCTCCTTGCCCTTAAACGCATCAATATTTGACAATGGTGTTTTGTGGTAGTTTGTCTCATCTACTCTTTAGCTCAGTTTAATTTTGCATCTGCCTCTTCAGACTAATTTATAACTAAGACAAATTTATTATATAGCTTACAACACAGCCTTCTAAGAGACTGAATTCCTGCATAATGAGTACTTTTAGTACTTAAGACTGCAGGCAAAACCCATGTTTTTCCATGCTCTGGTCTATTTTGAGATTTGGGGCTTTTTTTTGCTTCCACAACATGACTTCTTGCAGACTAGTGGAAGGAAAACATCCAAAATACACATCTGGGTGTTAATTTGACTACTTGTTGTGTATTTGTGTCTGTGGATTTCAATGACAAAACATATGTTTAAAGGTCATTCTCACAAAATTAGTTTTTCCATCGTACTCTGAGCCAAAAATCTACACTCCAGTCACAAACACACACAACAAACAATACAGTTTTGTTCCTATCTGTATTCAGTAGGCTTTTATAGATGGGTTTGTTCATATATCAGTAATAGCCTGATTTATAAGACATTCATTCCTAAAACAAGGCGAAAATTGTTTTTGCTCCCCTGGCTGATGACAGTATTTTCTGAATTATAGACGGCTAAAAAGAGATATTCCCCAAATTCCCTATCTGTGAAAACCTTTGGCTCTAATATGTCAACAGAATGAAAGAAGAAAGATATAGAGACGAGTTGTCATACCTTCTAAGCGATGCTGTTTTGTTCCATCCAGCTTCGGCTCAGTAGCTCACAATATTAAATGCAGAGTTAAGGCTGCCAGATCTCTCGATTTCTGGTAATACTATTGTTTTAAAATTTACCTTTTAACCTTTCTGGAGCTACTGATGTGTCCGTGATTACGAACCAACAGACAAAGTTACGAATTCTAGACGAGATCACAACATTTTTTTAAAGATACCGGACACATGAGGCTGAAATTATGGAGAATGAATGGTGATCATCCATTTCAAGGTGGTTGAAACTGAAGTAAATGTGACCTCAGCACTATTTTACTCACTGTATTTGTTTTTTCCATGAGATTTCTCCTCTTGAAACGAATGCACATTAAATAGATCGTAACTCATTTGCATGTTTAAACACTGCATCCCAGGAAACTTGCAATGCAAATTAAATAAATAAATAATTGTCTCAATGTAAGTAATCAGCTGAGGAAGTTTCCTGTTGATACCCTTTTCCACCTGTAGTGTCCTGTTTTAATTAGACACTTCATTAAGTGTCATTTTGAAGGAAGGACTTTTTTTTTTTGCTTGTAATTTACTACTTTGGTAGTTTTACTTCATTAAAAAAAAAATCTGTAGAAGAGATTTCCATTTAACCCATGTTGCTGGGATGCTTGCCTGAACCCCATGAGTGTGTGTGTGTGTGTGTGTGTGTGTGTGTGCATCCTCATTACTTGCAAGGCAGTATTTCAGAAATGATAAATTGATGCACAAACGGAATCAGGGATCGCACATGGCAGCAGAGCAAACAGGCGGTGGAGACTTTACACAGCTGCAAAAGTCACTTTCCCCATTTTGTCCTCTGAGCCACAGTGTACGGTGGTTATTAGAGAGAGAGAGGGAGAGAGAGGGAGAGAGGGAGGGAGGCAGGGAGAGAGAGAGAGAGAGAAGGAGGGAGAGGAGAGGGAGAGTCTCTAACTGGTTAGCCTACCTATCCACTAGGAGGAGAGGAGAGGCTGCTGAGGAGCAACACAACAATAAACAGCTACTACTATAGAAACAAAAAACCCACATCAGCGGAGTTCACGACACACAACAGAGGAGTAACCAACACATCCACGCCATCGCATCTGCCTCGGAGTCAAGTCACAGCCATGTATCTGAACAGGGAAGAGGACAACAGCAAAGGTAAGATCCTGTCAAGAATGTGACACTCTTTTTGTTGCGAGAGGAGCATCCTGACAGTTTCAAGGTGTTTCATCCCTGACCTGCTGGTTTCCTCCTGGAGCCGAGTAGGTGGGGATGTCTCTCTCTCTCTCACACACACACACACACACTCACACACACACCTAGATCTCATTTATTTGATCATTATGGTTATTATTAAAAAGAGAACAGGCTCATCCTTTGGCATGGTGAAAAGTGTGGGCTGTCATTATGTAATATCAGTGCAGTTAATTGCCTCCTAGGAGGATGCTTATCTTTCGCCCGATCCTGCTTCTTCGTTTTATATTATTTATTCCAGTGCACCGTGCACAATCAATAGTGAACCTGTTGTGGACACTTTGTCACATGCATGTATGAAATGTGCAGGTGTGCATTGCTCCTATGTGTTGATCATGCTGTGTGTTTTTTTTTACTCCTACTTAATAAGGGCAACGTAACACAAGGTCAAAGCCTTTTAGCTACGAGGAAACCCAAGTGTATACAGGTTATTAACGGTGCTCCGACACATCCTGCAAAAATACACCAGCGACACGGGCTGCAGCTTATTGCGAGACAACCGAGCAGCAGCAGCGGCGACAGGGAGGAAGAGAGAGAGAGAGAGAGGGGTAAAGAGGGTACAAAGGAGGAATATTTGAGTAATCTCTCCCACGTGTTTTAGAGACGTGATTTTCTCCTCTCATCGGGCGCCCAGAAACACACTCGACTCGCGTCCCCCTGCTGTTACCGCGGAGCACACATAACTCTCCGGGGCTCAGAGGTTATGCTAATTACCTCCCAAATCTTCAGGTTATACGAGAATAACACCTGCTGCTACCGAGGACCGGGGAGGAGGAGGAGGAGGAGGGGACGTGGTGTGGAAAAAAAAAATAGAGGCAAAAAGGCAGAGTGGGAGGTGCCGATGTTATTTTTTTTTTCTTTTCCATTTCCCCATGATATGAGATAATGTGATCGGACCACAACATGATACTGTACGCGGGTGGTGTGTGCAAGCAGCAGCAGCAGCAGCAGCCTCCGTGGAGGAGAGGCTTTAAAAACAATGATGCAAGTGAGCTCGGTGCATGAATGTGTCACAAAGTAAAGGGATGCTTAGCAGAGTGCCACCCTTAAAGCCTGGGTAGGCAGGTTTTTACATGAATCCCTTAATGACCTTTCAACATCATTCAAGTGGTCTGAGAGGAAACCGGAGTTCTGCGCCTCCTCTTGGGTCTGTTTAGAGTGTCTAACCTTGATGGGAGGTTCCAGCCAATCAGAGGGCTTTTCACCTTGGCCAGGTGAGCCAGTATGAGGAGCATGGAGAGTGTTGTGATAAACAGCTGACGTTCGCCCAGGAGAGCAGGGTTCAAGTCCCCCTTAAAGCCACAAGTGACTATGACTTTGTCACCTTGTTTCCATGTAGTTTTGATTTATGTAGGTAAACTACTCTGCCCCCTGGTGTTCAACTCAAGGAAATGCATTTGATTACAAGTGGATGGAAACTTCACCGCAGCCATGAAAAGAGAGAAAGGCTAATAGAATAACTGAATTTTCATTGTTATATAGCATCAAAAGGCAGTTTAGCACCTCTTGGAAGTAGCAGCTTTAAATAATATGCAAAAAAGAGAGATTTCACCACAATAAAACCACTGACTATTGTAGCCAGTGGCGCCTGGTGGTCCTCCGCTGTCCGCCTCTGATTGGCAGACAATGATAAAGGGAGTTAGGTGAGTGGGAGGTGGACACGATTTTCTGCATGAAGCCAGAGAGACACACAAAGTTTCAGCTGTAACTGTGTGTGGCCACACAGTTTTATGAAGAAGTTGATTTCCTGCTGCATGTGCGATGCCAGCGTAGCAGGTATGCATTTTTAGGGGATGTTTATTAAAAAATGTGTTTTATTTTAGGTAAGTTTATCATGAATTCAATCGTTAATTGTGTTTTTATTGTTTGTGCTTTACAGCAACTGTTCTTCAAATTTACACTTTTTCCTGCTTTCCTTTTTTAAAATTTGTTTGTATGATTTGTTTGAGTTAGTCTGCTCGGCCTTGCAGGGCCCGTAGATGAAAAGACCTGGGGGTGCATCGTGTGAGAGCGGACTAACTTCCTATATTCTCGTTTATTGTTTTGTTTGTTTTGTTTGTTTATTAGCGTCCCTGTTTTGATCCTGGGTAGTAAAGTGTCCCTCATGGTACTGAGACCTGACTTATGTGTGATGGTTATAAGGACGAGTGAACTGATTGCGGTGCTGTTTGATGTGCAGTGGCATTTTTAGCGTGCAGTGATTTTCACCCTTGGTTTATCGGGCTCATGTGCAATAGGCGATAATGGTATAAATAATCAGAACACTTTTGGATGAACAGGATGGTGATTTTATGATATGCACTGTGGGTTATAAATAACATTTATATACTTTCATTTCTTGTTCTCCATCTTATTTAATTCTTCGCCTGTAGTGTCAGGTTAAACACTATTATCATAAACATACACAGATCAGTCACAATATTAAAACCACTGACAGGTGAAGTGAATAACATAGATCACATTGGTACTATGTGGTGTTCTGATGGAAAACCTTGGATGTTAACATCCGTGTTGATGAGACTTATGCACCCAAATAAACATTGTCCCACAACAAGCACACTCCCTCATGTGGAAATGGAAATCCCAAATGTCACTGGCCTACCCCCTGCAGGAAAATGCACCCCACCACATGGAAAAACACATCAAACCATCAGGAACATGTTGAGGAACATGACAATGGCTCAACATGTTGATTTGACCTCCAAACTTCCTACACCCCATTCTGATCAGGCCCCACTGCACAAGCCAGAGTACCCAAAGGATCCAGTGCCAACATCCTGGTTCAGACCCCATAGGACACCCTGAGAGGTCCTCTTGTCCATGTCCAATGGTTCAGAGCATTTTCACACAAGGGGTACCAAAACAGTATTAGGCAGGTGGTCATAATGTTATGTCTGATCAGTGTAAATGAGGCAGTAGTAGAATTAGATTTTGACATCCAGTTTAATGGAATATGTGCACGAAGCATTACTGGCATTACTAGAACAGCACCAATATTACATAATGAGATATGACTGAGGAGGTTATTCTGCCACATTTGTAGCCAGTTTTGTGAAATATTTTGTTACATGATGTATGAACCACCATAGTATGTGCTCATTCTTTATGTTACACAGCTAGCATGTGTTAAACTAGCTAGACCAGTTTACTTTATCATTATTATTTACACAATTTGACTGTCAGCACAGCCAAACAACTTAGAAGCCTGTTTGCTAACTTAGTTTTGCAGAAAACAGTCTGCTCTCTCCATAATCCACTGCAAAAGTTAGGGGAAAAAACAGTTGGAGGACTTTTGCAAACACATTGGAGACCACAGAGATTCCCATGGGAATGAATGGAGTGACAGAATTCCGTAATGGCAAAGATGATGGTTGTATGACAAATTTCCTGCCTTCTCCTCTTAAAACCAATCATCTGCTTTATAACAGCCAACTTAGGAAACAACCTGTTGATAGTCTTGCTGCAATGATGCAAGTGTGGTGTTCTGAGTGTGCTGATAACTTGAGTTTTTTAAACCTTATTTTGGAGCAAATTCACCAAAAAGCAGAGGATTCAGATTCGACTGGTGATTCCACACGTGCAATTTTTCTCAATGACATTTTGAAACTGCTGTTCTAGTTCTCTCCCCATTCATTTAATCAGGACCTTGGGCTTATTAGCCTGAAACAACTGCATTACCAAGGTGGCCACTGAGTGGAGGGACTAGAAGGAGTTTAGTTTTGGCTAATTCTAGGAATTCAAAAGAAAACACAGGAAGGCCATTTTAAACTCGGACCTTAATATGTGATTGAGTGTCAAAACAGATGTTATTTTATTTCATTTCTTTTTCTACCGGGTTTATTTGGTAGCTGTAATGAATTCAGGATTAAGTCAGGATTAAGGTGAGATACAGGAATCGTTTTCTTTTTAGGATTCACTGTGATCCGTTAAAGAAATTGCAGTTCCGTATTGCCTTATTCTGGCAAATTATTAGCCAGTGGCTTTTCAGTTCAAGCTATCTGGAGTTGTTTTTTCTTCTTGTAAGTCTGGAATATTTTGGTTTTACAGTTGTGATCGGATAGAAGTGGACATGATTTTATTTGTCAAGCCTTTCGACAGCTGAGGTGACTTTACATCAGAATTCCCATTGTATTTTAGGCATGAAAACAGTCTGATAGATGTGGGCGAGAGGCACTACATGTCAGAGTAGCAGTGCAGCCTATGTTGGTCTACTTGCTGGTACTGTCCGATTCAAGAGGGAGGAGCTCTATCCAGTGTTTGCAAGACAGGGAGGATAGTTGAGTGTCATCGTCAGGTCAAAATTAAAACTCTGACACTTGGTTTATGAGCAAGAACATGCTAAATTAATGACGCTATCAGACTTTTGTTCCTATGTTCAGTGCGAAAGAGCAAACGCTTGCCTGCTAATTTAAGATGAACATCTTAAATTAATGAACATTTCTGGCCTAACATCAGTGTGCTAGCATTGTTATCGTGACCATGCTACAACAATGACATTAAAACTTAGCTCAAAGCATCATTGTACCAACTCGCACAGCAGCTAACGTGACTAGCACGTTGGGAAACTCTGAAGTATAACAGACTCTAAAGTATGTGGGACTGTGTGATCCTGGAGGTCATGAGGGTCAGCAGCAGGTGTTAGATGAGAAATTATTATCAGAGTATCGGTGTGAGGTGCTGAAGTAATGAAAGGAAAGCATTGCAAAGTGAATGTAACTGAAACCATTTGTTAGACCTGCGGGCTTTGCAGCAAGGGCTAAGACAAAAAGGCTGTTTTTCCAGGGATTAATGGACTGCCAGTAAAGTTGTAAAGTTATGAGCAGGCTGACTCTGAATGTGTTGGGGCTACTCTTTACTCTAAAAAGAACTCAGTACTTGACTGACGCCTTTAATTGATTCACCTAAGCGGGTGTTTCCCTCACTGCACTGCTGTGGCCTTTAAATTCACACCGCGTCTCAAGGTGGAGTGGCAGGGCGAGGGAGAAAGGTCTACCAGGGACATATTGATTATAGCCTCAGAGGATTAAAGAGGGGTGAAGACAAACAGGTTGATCATATGTGAGCCTGACAGACTGTCGCCTACTGTCCAATACACATCTGAAATAAGACTGAATCTGGCCTTTGATCAATACCAAACTTAAGAAAAAAAATATAGAAAGGAAAAAGGAGTGAATGCTGGTGATAACGTATCACCCTGTTGCTGTTTCCTCAGTATGATGGCTAAGTGATCCATCATTCGTACTCTCTGAGAAACATTCAGCAACTATTTAAACTACTGATAGTCAGAATGCTGCATTGTGAGCTCCAACAGGATTGATTATCAACCATCAAAGACAATTTAGGGATGTTCAGACCATCCAGCTCACATACAGCCAACTTTAATTAATTATAGTGGAAATATTCATTAATATTTGATTATTTATTTGTCTATTTCTTGTCGATTATTTGTAACGTTTATCAGTAAAATTGTCACAAAGCCAAACACAACAGAAACAAAATTCTGTTGTGTTTTGTTGTTTGTGATTGGTATGGCACTTCACTGTTGCTTTTAGTGACAGGAGGAGTTTACTTTTTGAGACCAAACACTTTAGGACTGAGGCAGGATAAACAGTATTTAATGTGTATGTGCTCTGAAACACTAAAGATAGAAACCGTTAATATTTAAACACAGAGCAAATGCAAGCTCATGCATGGCGACACATATACTTCTTAAAGACCCCATGTTATACACGATTACAGGTTCATATTTTTATTTTTGAGGTCTTCTAGAGTATGTTTACATACTTTAATCTTAAAAATATATATTTCTCATACCGTACATTACTACTGCCCCTCTTCTTTACATCTGTCTAGAATATTCTGTTTTAGCTCCTGATTCTTTAAGGCCCAGTCTGCTCTGACTGGTCAGCTGTCCCAACAAAAGTGAGGCAATAATTTGCTTGACTATCTGTAAAATTACAGATATCAACAACATAATTTTGACTAGTTATAATTATACTAGTGAGAATTTCTATTCAAGGTATCTATAATGTCATTCTGGCCAGTTAAACGACCGTTAACGATATCTATTATTCAAGTTTGATGAGTGAAAATGATAGTTGCAGATATCTCAAACGTCATTATGACTAGTCTGAATTGCTGTGCATGATGCTGCTTGGGCAAAACTTCCCATTTGATATTGGTCCATTAAAGCATTTGAACAGTGTTAGCAGAACTAATGGTGACTGCTGTGGTGGATAATATTAGAAAATGTGGTAAAATAGGAAGAGTCTATGAGCAAAGAGTTTGTGGAGATGATAGATTTGTTGAGTCGAGACTTATGATTGAGAGTAACTAGAGGGCTGCTCTAACATGGCAGTAAAATGACTTGTCATATGTCATTACGGTTGCAGTGTCACAGTATGTTTGTAAAGAAAATGTAGATATGTTGCCTTAAGGGAAATTACAGATATCTTGGACAAGATCAGAATTAAACTTTAGACATCTAAAACTGAATTGGAAATAACTGTAATGACAGACCTGATGCACATAAAAGGTTATAGTGATGTAATTAGTCTTGGGATAAATTGAAAATACAATTATGAATAGGAAGAATGACATTATGGAAGGTTTTGACTAGAAAGAATGTAAATATCGTTGTCTGCGATGTAAATGTAAAAGAGGAAATAATGGCCGGATGCAAGGAAGCTGCTCATTCTTTGTTTGTGGGCGTGTCAAACTAGTTGCTAGGCAGACTTTATACTAATGTGTTACATGATGACATAATTAAGTAAAGGAAGAAATGCCTGGACCTCAAACGAAGCGTTTCAGGAGCAGTTATTTCTGTGGGAGAGAACTCCCTTTGGTGTGGACTTAGGACTTCACAAGTTTGCAAACCTTTTACATGCTGATGTTTGATGTAATAGAGTTTATGTTTAGTCTTTGTAGGCTAGAACAACTTCTCATTTTCTATTAACTTGACAGTCGTTTTTATGATTAATTGATTGATATTCTTTCTCTGAAACTTAAAAAACCCTTTAGGTTTCTGCAGCTCAAGGTAACAGCTTCAGATTTCATTTTTTTCAAGTCCAACAGTTCAAAACCCAAAGATATTCCGTCTACTTTCACATACAACAAAGAAAAGCAACAAATCCTCATATCTGAGGAGCTGAGAGCAGCAATTTGTTGCTTGAAAAACGACAGGTAATCAGCTCTTAAAGTAACTGCAGATTCATTTGCAGTTCTTTAGTTGACTTTAATGTTTATTTCTAGAATACATTATTTTTTGTATATATATTTTTTAGCATTTTATATTTATTGGATAAAATGCTAGAAAACAGAGCAGGGAATGACTTGCAGTAAAGGTCTATTTGCTAGAGTCTTTAAGTAGTATTTTAAAAGATGATTGTTCTTCATAAAGGCCTATTATATCGTAATTAATGATAATTGTGCTAACTGACCAACATTTTCTTTTCTCAGTTAATTATTAGATGGAATTTTAAAGCAAGAATGTAATTATATAGCAATGGTTTGGGTTTATATGTGGCTTTACATATAATAACGTCTCTGTTTCCATTTTAACAATCACCAGTGAGTGTGAAAAATCTGTCAGGCTCGCGGCACCATCGCCCCATGCATTACTGGAAGACTGTTCCTACTTGTGAAATGTCTCTGCTACGCTTCAGCCGTAGAAACTGGAGGGTTCCTTCCCACTGGAGTGCAGTGCAGTGTTCAGCCTGTCAAACAGCAGAGGGCCAGTAAATGAAGAGCTTTGCAGCTTCATCTATTGATGACTGTTTTTTGATGAAGTGACTGTAATAGATTGGTTGGGCTGATGCCTTTATTGATTGTTTGCACCGAGGGAGAAAGGTTCAGGTACAGGTTGGGTTTGGGGAGACGTGTTCAGAGAAGGAACCTGTGGTTGATTAACTTCATGTATTATTCATGTAATCACCCTGATCTGTATAAGTGACAACAAGAGGTGGATCACTAATACAGCTTTATGACCTCTCGAGGTGAAGTAATGCCACCTCAGGACATTCGCTGTTGTTGTCTTATTGCATTCATCAGTCTAGTGCAGGATAAAACTCCAAATGAAGAAATCAGTGAGGAGCTTCACTTGTTTGCTTAACAACATAAAGTATTGTTCTCTTTAACTGACAGTTTGGTTTCTACTTCTTATTGCACTGCTATGTCTGGAGACAGAGCTTGTGCATCGGGGACAAATTGCCTTAAATTTATTTGATGTGTGGTCCTGTATTCTGTCTGGCACCCCGCACTATCTACGACTTGAATATGATATATAGTAATACCGTCAGGTTCAGTATTGATTTAGGTTGATGCTGGCCTTGGTTTTGGGCTGCAGTCCAAACCTCCAGCCAGGGCTACCAATCTAAGTGACTTAAGTTTGGCATGCAGTACCTGCACTAAGAGCACTCCTCAGGTAGAGTTTATTGTTTTGGCTTGCTCATAGATAAATCTGCAACCTAAATGGGTTACACAATGAGCAGATGACATCACTTTATAGGCGGAATACCATGAATGTGAATCATCTCAACAGCTATTGGATTGGATCATCTCGAGAATACGAATGAAATCATTTGGGTGATCCCATTATTTTTAATTAAGAACCAGTGCCAGGTCAGGAAATGGGGTGTATTCTAATTTCTATACTTCTATTCTATATAGTATGCCAGAAAAAAACATGTTCCAATACAAAATGCAGTAGGCCAAAAATACCAGGATGTGTTACTACATCCAGTTGGATTTTGTAGCATGCAGGCAATTCTAACCCACAGTTCTCATCACATACATCCTGTTGTCTCCCGCGAGTATAAACAACTTTGAATGACCAGATAGATGACAGCTCATTTTGCACAACAGACTACAATGGTCAAAATTTAAGGTGCACTTCTACAACAAAGTAGCATGTCCTGATTCCTTACAAACTGCATGAAGCAGTACACATTTGAGAGCAGCTATAGTACGTACCAAAAAAAAAAACAGTATGTAATTTGGAACACAGTCTTAATTTGCCTTGTATCTTGTTTTATGACTAAATATCTATAAAAACTAATGATTCTTCCATTTGTACTTCATGATAAGTGCTAATTAGCAAATGGTAGCATGCTGACATGTTAGATAAGATGATGAACATGATAAACTTAACGCCCGCTGAACATCAACATGTTCAGACTGGCAGTGGGATAACATTTGCATGTTAGTACGACTTTACAGGACTGATATATGACTGTTGACATTATTGGGAGTGTTTAGGGTTTTCCTGGTTCAGAACGGGCCTTTGGGGAGTAACTACACATGACAGTAAACATGACTGGTCTGCAGCAAAGTGTCTGTGTTACCTTTTAAAAAAAAAAAAAAGTGTAATTTCGTCTTCTCTCTGAACACTTGGTAAATCGAAATATCTTTAAAGCTTTAGTATATGAAGAATACAATTAAGAAAACAGGTTTAAAAAAATAAAATTGATTTGGCACTGGTAAGTTTTCAATCTGGCGCTGACTTTTGGTGGTGCCAACAATTCTTCTATCTCATCCCCGGTGTGGCAAAAAAATAATGCGATCCAACTGCAAGTCCCTTTTTAGTCATGGTTTGTCATCACCTTCTAAACCACGGGTTCTACTTATGCTCATATACACATTTTCTAAATTGTGGTTGGAACCTTTGTAGTGATGTGATTTCCTGTAGTCACTTACCTCCAAATGAAAAGGCCCTCATTGTGCCTCAGGTTTTGACAGCTTTTCCTTTACCTGCTCGGTGGTGTCTGACATTTCTTGGTATGAATCAAAGGATTTTAACTGCTAAGGAAATGAAATGGAAAGCGGAGGGGGATTGTGGGGTGTCTTTAACATGGTGTGAAGTGTAAGTGTCAGCAGAAGACGGTGAGTTCCTAACCTCTTTGTTATTATTGCCCTGTAGAAATTGATGATGTCCCTCCACTTCATGGCTGTTTTACTAATGTAGGATGGGAAATTATTTGGGGGGAATTGCTGTGGCAGTCTTGTAATGTCCATGCCTCTTAGAGCAAGATGAATTGAAAAAAAAAGCCGGATACTGGGAGAAAAGGTATCTGTCTTAACAGCTGCATTCAACAAGTCTATATTTTTGTCATCAAAACTTAAAAAGGAAGATTACTGGAGATATTCATTCATGATGCCCTCTATTTTCCCCTCCTAATATCGCTTAAAGCATAAAGCAGCAGCGAGCTATTTTGTTGTCCTGTCAGCTTGCTGTATTGATATCAGATGTAGAGTAGATGAAAATGTCATATTTTATAGCCAAGCCTGAATTAAACACATCAGATTCAGTCTGGGAGCATCAGATTGGCAAACACAATCGCAGCAGAGACCTTTAGATATGTAAGGTACGTAAACTGGCACAGGAATAGTGTAATTGTAGAGAGCGCTTAATAAGCCTGTTTGACATTTAATGGATCTCTCTGTCGCTCGAGCTCGAGTTTATTTAGCTTTCAAACGCATAGTCAAATGGTTAACAGCGCCAATTTATGATACAGATGGATGTTGTGAGCGGAGCCATTGGGGAGAATCTCAAGGATCACTGGAGTCAGAGGAACAGGCTGCGGTGGAGGCAATTAGATGCTTTTGTAGGAACACCTGCAACGAAACACGGATTTGAACCTGCTGTTTCACTGTTCCACTGAGAGAGCTCGTCATCCTCCGCCGTGGAGCAGGAAGCCGCATCAGCTGATTAGAGCAAAAGTCTAATCACACTTTGAATCAAGCAATTGGGGGCTGCAGAGAAATAAAATCACATTTAGGAAGAATAGAATTTTTTTTTTTTTCATTGACTAACCTGTAGCCTGTTGGGAATGTCACACTTACATAATGTTGAATGAATCTCTTATAATGGAGAGAAATGTTACAGATTTGCGACTAAATTCATTGATTAATGTCTGTTTCATTGGTCTTAAAGGCAGCTCTTTACTCTTTACGAATATTTTATTCATCATTTATAATACAATAAATAGTAGTCTTTGCATCGTCTTTGCAGACATATTTTCTATTGTTACCACTGTGTTATATAATATTATCATACCACATTGTATCATACCAGCTTCCATGTATGGGTGTGCACAGGGATCATTAAAGTGCATTTTAACCCAGTTAGTAAATGTACAAACTTCTTATAGATGCTAAACCAGGATGCTAAAGTAAGACATTTGACCATCCACCATAAATTGTTAATGGTAGAGGTCCTGTCTGTTTTCTTAAGTATCAGACTTTACAGGATCCATATAGCAGACTTGTTGATACAGCTTTCTTCATGCTGGAGTTATTTTTATAGTGGACTCTCTCAGCTGACTAGATTGCGGAGGAGGGGGAGGTCTCTCACTTCTCTCCTCTCTGCCATCTTCTGTCCCTTTCTCCTCTGTGTCTCGGTGGAGGAGGAGGAGAATAAGGAGCACGCCGGTTAACATCAGCCGGGCCGGGGAAGAGTGATAGGAAGCAAGAGCCGGAGAGGCAGACGATAGAGTGGAGGCGAGCGTGAAAAAGATGGAGAGAGCAGGAGAGACAGAGGGAGAGAGGAGAAGCAAAGAACAAGCCCTGGAGTGCTAGCCAGTCAAGGTCACACAGAGGAGAGGAGGCCCTGAGTGTATATGTCTATGTGTGTGTGTGTGTGTGCGCGAGGCAGGAGGCCTACATAGTAAAGAATGAAGGGGCTCTGACAGCAGATTGGTTCACTCTGGGATGAGGGATTTAATAGGGGAAGGGAAGGGAGGCTAAAGCGAGATCCTTTGTTGTTTAGTGGTGGGACATTTGTTCTGTTTATGGTTCTCTGTGTATGAACGATTCTATATATGCTGTTGCGTAACCACCCAGTCCCGCCGTCATGTTGATCCACGCTCTCTTTGCAGTCTCTTTTTTCTTTACTCTCCCTACTCTTGTCCTCCCCTCCTCCCCTTTTACCACTCAGTGACCTCTGCTGTCTCGCTGCAGCTCCCACTGTCAGGAGGTGCCATGATGCATTTCGTTAAGTGCATGTGTTGTGAAAATTAAACGCGGTGGCTCTGCAGGTGCATCCTACCTTATTCTGAAAGCAAAGAGACAAGAGGAAGAGACTGTGTTAATCCCGCTCAGAGAACTTGCTCCACTTTTGATTTAGCGATGGAGAAAGGGAGACTATTGCATAATGGATGGCCCGGTGCTTGTCATCTTAGGATCAAGTGTTTTGAAAGTGGGATTGTGGTTTGCTGAGAACATTCTTTATTCGGTTATCCCAGCAGGATGCAAAGAGTCACTTGGAAATGTGATCACCGCCGTCTCTTCAAACATATTAGCTCTGTTTGCATCTCACACCCAGGGGAGATTACGTGTGTGAGCAGTTGCCATAGTGTTTTTGAGCACCAAGGTGCTGATGTGAAAGATCTGAGGTGGCTCGGGTGCTCTGTGACGTTATCTCTCCCCAGCAATAGTGTGTGGAGTCGTGATAACGTATGATGGCTATGTTTGCAGGAGGTCAAAAGTTCACCCTGTGGGTGGCCCTCTGAGGTCAGCTCTCACTCTCATTGTTTTAGATAGTCTCATCCCCAAAGCATTGTAGATGCATTTTACTTTTTAGAAAAAAAATGTTTTTTCCACTCTGTCATCCCAAAGCGCAATCACCACCACTAATCCTCACATTAAACCTCCAGTGGTCACACAATCGCATTCAGTTTAAGACTCCCAGCGAATTCTTGGCAAATTATCCTGTTGACAGACATCATTACCATTCCAAAGTGTAATTAATCTTTCCACACCATGATTTCACAGAGATGAGGGGTAATAGCTTCCGTAATAATGGGTTCAAAGCATTTTGCCAGCCACAGACTGTAATTTTACTCATCTTAACAGACCCTGCAGAGCTGATCTGCAGTGGGAACTAGAAAATAAATGACCCTAAACTTTTGTCTTGTTATATTGAAAAGCTGGAAGTAAACTAGCACAGAGCGAAACAGAGGTATGGCATGCGACAAAAGTCCCCAGCTGGAACCAATCATCCACAAGGGTACCCTTTAAAGAAAAGTGCCCTAAGTCATTGAAGCAATAGTTTGACATTTGGGGAAAATGCGAATTTGCTTTGTAATTGAGAGTTAAATGGGAAGATTGACATCACTCTTCTATCTGTACCATCTGTTTTTTTTAATGTTATCTTTTTGGCATATTTGCCCTGATTTGATAGATGCAGCAGAGATACAGACAAATGCAGGGAGACAGAAAGAGGGTTGTATGACATGCAACAAAAGCCCAGTCAGATGGGAGTCAAACTGTATGTAAACCAATGTATGGTGAATAGAAGCCCAGAGTCCTGTTAGCTGAGCTTAGCATAAAGACCGAAATTAGGGGAAAACCAGCTGTGTCCAAAGGCAACAAAATCTTATCTAATATCACCTGTAAAGCTCACTAACATGGTGTATCCAGTAATTTACACCCTCTGAACCCCAAAACCTGCCAGCGGATAGAAAAACAATGTTATCTTAAAAAAAAAAACACCAAGCCTGCATCATTTATTGGAGCCAGGCACTGTAAGAACGCAAACACTTTTACTTTCCAATTATCTTTGAATTATTAGTCTGAGATGTGCTGTTCTGACAGAAAACAAAAGCTAAGCTTAAAATCAGGATATTTTGTCTAAATCTTTTTATTCTACACTTTTCACTGAAAGATTCACCAAAAAATAAAATGTTTGCTCCAATGAGATTCTGCAAAAATGAGAAATTCTGCACTCCTTGGTGCAACCATGAAACCGTTATTAACTTAGCTCCAGCCAACAGTCTTGTATCAACAATTCAGTGACTTCTCGGCTATACAGGGATGAGCTACAGGTAGTTAGTGATTAAAAAAATATCTATTTTATGTGGAGTCACCATTGTTTTTAGTGGTAACACCTGCAGGCACGTGGAAAAATGTTGTACACGTTTATTCCAAGTTTTTTTTTATTTTTGTAAAAAATAATAATAAAGGAATTCAACTTTCTCTTTTCTTTTTAATGATATGTCACTTTATAATTTTTAAAATATTGCACAAAAGACATTTTTGAGCTCTCTGTTCTTTTCACCATGGTTCTGCTGTTTCCATAGAGGTGCAGGGTTTTGTATTGCAGTGAAAAATGAGCCCACAGTGAGTAAAAATGTGACAGGAGTAAAAAGAAGCTGCTCTGAGTTCACATTGTTAATCCACACAGAAAATGCAAAAATGACAATTTTGCTGTTATGCTCCACGCTGTTTCTTGGCCATAACATCCTGAAGTTTCTGTCATTTCCCTATTTACTGTTCCTGTCCAAGAAATAGTCTGGCAGAAAATCCCCCGAAAACAGCAAACACTCATAATGTGTTAGCGAGCTTTAGAGGTGTTGTTGGGTGGATTTTGTTCAGGCAGAGTCAGGGTAACTGCATCCCCTTATTGTCAGTGTGCATACTAAGCCGAGCCAGCTGGATACTGACAGCAGCTTCACGATGACTGTACGGGTATCGGAGTGGTTTTTGTTCTTCTCATCTAAATCTCAGCACAAAAGCAAATAAGCATATTCCCAAAAATGTTAAATATTGCTAGGAAGGGAGGTTACACATCCATATCCATGACACAAACTACTAACAAGGATGGTAAATTTAATGAATTCTACGCTTTGGTTAGGCCAAGGTCACTGCATGTAGCTATTCAGTAGATTTATCTGCAGCTAGTGATGGCGCGTTTGAGGGAATTTTCGTTAAAACGAGGGTAGGTAAAAGCAGAAAAGTTCAGGTGTTTATTTATAAAATGATTGTTAATAGGAGGAGGTGGAGCACGCTGTTTGCTTCAGTACAACATGTTCCATGACTTGGTGTGTGTGGTCGAGCATTAATTTGTGTGTGCGGCCTCACTGTCTCTTGGTATTTAGCAAAAAAGTGTGTGATTTTGTGTGAGCCACCCTGTATCTGGCAAGGTAGTCAGACTGACAGATTGGGCTGTATGAGTGCCATCTCCTCAGCTTGGCTGCCTGAGCGTTTCTCCCTCGTTCCTGCTTCCTCCGTCTCATCTCCCTATATGCTGCTTCAGTGGCGACCAGCAGGGCAAGGGATATTTTCCTTCATTTGCCTTATCTTAGCTGTATAGGTAGGCCCTCTGCGTTGGATTAAGTCCCCTCACTGTTCCATAACTGTAGCTGTAATAAATGATGGATCAGCCGCCTTGGTCTGTCTCCCCTGCGCTCCAGCCGAAGAGGTAGCTTTTGACAGTGTGAGGTTAAAATGCCAGAGATGGCAGCGAGCACTCTGTGTGTCCTTGCCTTGGACTCCTCCATTAGCGGTGCCACGATTAGTTAGAAAACACACATCTACTCTGTGTGATGAAGACGAGAGCGTTATTGTTCTGCAGGGCTGGGCTGGGTCATGAATAGGATTCAGCAGAGTCATTGTGTGTGTCTCTGTGTGGGCTGCTTCTTTCACACTTGTGGTTTTACTACAGTGACAATAGACAGACTTTCAGCGACAGCTATCAGTATGCTCTCATTTTGCTCTATTCACCGTCCTAATCTGTTTTTGGTACATTTGTATTTCTACCAAATACACTATTTTGAAAAAAAGATAGCATTTCAGTGGGCATGTTTACACAGTCATTATGTTTCACATCTGCTTTAAATGTATCTAGTTCCTCGTGGAGAATATGATGTAGGGAGCATGCGGGAGAATAGGAGGAGCAGGAGGAGGAGCAGGCAGAACACAGAGTAATGAGACTGGGCAGCAGGGACAGATGATGTGGGAAAACCTGACAGACAAAAGAAATACACAGTCCCACATCTCTAAACCCAAATATGGATTCACATGGCCGATTAGGAAAAGGAAATATGTCTTTGTGTGTGTGTGTGTGTGTGTGTGTGTGTGTGTGTGTGTGGGCAGAATTCGGGGGCTTGGGATTCATCATCTGAATATTTGGCTCAGAAAGACTGAGTACCTGTTATGAACACAAAAAGATCAAATTACTGATACCAGCAGCTGGGAGTCTTGCGCTTTTGTTCTCGCTGCCTCCCACTCCATCTCCAAAAATGATCTGGATTACTGTTTTCGTTGCTCCTCTTGATTCCCCCACCTGCCATCGAACTTTTTCTCGCGGTCACAGGCTTATCGTCCTGTGTTTGCCTTGGCAGCGGCGTGAATTGGTGCAGCTGGAAGAGCACAATGAATTGGATGCAAGCAATTGTGCATGCATGGGAGTGAGCTGAGAGAGCTCAGCCTCGGACTCAGTAGAGCTGAGACACAGCAGATTGGGCTGGCTCGTCCAAGCAGTACATTTCTGATTGGTCTGGGCTACAAAGCTGAAATGTGCCTTTTGTGCCACTGGTCCACACATCTGACATTCTGTGAAAATCTCTCTCTCTCCGCTTCCCGCTCTCTCCCTCTTCACGCTAAAGAACAGCAGCACTTTTCTACATCCACAGATCATATTTCATGTACGCAACAACCATTGATTAATGCCAACCGCCCTGAGACCCTTCTTAGTGATTATGGCTCTCAGGCTTGGGAGGGGCCACTGATACCCTTAATGAGTCATAAAAGGCGAAGAATTATACACTCCAATAGGCTTGACATTGGGTGATATTTCAATATTTGGTCACTCACTCTTGGAGTCTATTTGCCCACAGAGTTGGCACACGCTCAAATGCCCTCAGACACGCATTTGCACAAGTAAACAGAGAAATCTTGACTTGCCAGTCCCGTGGTGTGTTTCGTGCACTCAGGATTTCTGGGTACAGGCCGGATCCTGCTGCACAGCCCGGAAAAACAAACACGCAGGTCAAACAGAGAGCTCCCAGAATGCGCCGTGATTCAGCGCAGCTCACTCACCACCAAAATAAGCATGGTGATTACATAATCAAAACAAGAAGCCTCGATGCCTGAAACCACTAAATGATAATTGTCATGGTATCCTTCAGTGTGCTGACTCCACCGTGCCTCGTGCCTGTGGTGATCGGCCTTCCTGGGTGGTAATGTTTGCGAGCCGACTGATTTTGCTTCAATATGTTTGTCTTATGCGCGATCGTCCTCTCGATAAGGACGGCGGATTGTTTGTGACAGTCGGCACACTCGTAATGAGATGATGGAGATCTTCACTGGCTAAATGAGCTATCATAGAGGGATAAGGGCGTCATAGTTTCTGCCTCTCACACCATCTCTCCCTGGGGTATATCTGTTTCTCCCTTGTCTCTGAGTCTGCTGCCCTCTAAAACAAAACATTGCTTAATTACAGAGCAACATGGGGAGGAGGTGAGGACAAAGTGGGAGAAAGACAGAAATAGGGGAGACGAAGGACCCTTAAGCCTGTAACTAACAGAAGTAAAATGGATGCACGGGAACAGCTGTCAGAAAGTGAACGGCCAGAGTGTTTATAATTAGGATTGTTTTAGCAGTCGCGTTGCTCAGAAAGTACAGTTAATATTTGATGATCGCTGCAATCTGAGATCCCCCACTGAACAGGCTCTGACTCTGAGGGAAACACACAATGACTGCACATCAGACATGGCTGAGGATTGACAGGCATGTGGCTCCCAGCTTCTTCCGACAGTCTTCCTCCTTCTTAAAGCGCCTGACAAATCTCATTAAGAACTGTGCACGCAGGGTCTATTGACATGAGACATACCAAGGAAGGGTCATGTATAAAACATGAATCACCCAAGGTTATGCTGCAGAGCCTATACATGGATGTATGGCTGTTTCATGCTGCATAAGCTCTTACCTCCACTGTAAACGCATATGTGATGCATATGTGGCAGTTACAGTCAATCCCTAGGATTGTGTTACATATTGGTGTCTTGGGTGTAAAAAGCGATGGATCCTGCTTTAATAACAGTGAATATTATAATTCTGTGCAGAAGGATTTTGCACACATACACCTCTGTTTCAATCCAAATCCCTGAGCCTCGTTCTCCCCCCGTCTTCCTTAACTCCTCTGAAATATTAATGTAATGTAATAGGCTATTTGTATTAAATATTTAATTCAGTGTCATATTTGCATCTCATAAACCGCTGGTCAGTCTTACTTCAGATTACCTTTGAAATTTTAAAACTTGCAGGACGGGGACGGAATGAGAATGGCAGAGGAGTGGATGATGGCTGTGCGAGGAGGAGAGTTGTGTGATGTGAGCTAGGAAATGCTTCAGAGGGTCCAGCGAAAATGCATCTTGTGTCCTTTTGGCTGTTTCATTTTGCTCTTCCTCTACTTCTAAACACAGCATGCTGTGCTCTGTTTCCCACTGTTTATTACAGATCGTTTGCAGCAGCACTTTGTGTAATGTGCTCCAGACAGATTTGACAGCCAGGACGTGGACCATAAAATGCCTCCTGTTAGCGTACTATCAAGCAAGAGATTCCAAACCCAGGTATTTGGAGGTGGAGCAGTAAAAATAAAATGAGAAGTTAATGGAAGGCGGGTGGCCAAGTGAAGGCACAGAGAGATTGGAATTAAGGTCAAAGATATTCCCCCGACCTTAAAACGACAATTAAATCAATATTCCTCCCCATAAATGAAGTTTAATTTTAAATGTATAACTCCATAAAGATGGTGTTTCTCTCTGAGTGTCCGATGTTATCATCTCATTTCAGTTAGATTAGGTGGTAATATTCTACAGGGCTCCTACGCAGTATGGAGAAGTATGGAATTTGATTTTAGTCATTTTCTAGTCTGGTTAAGGCTTTTTAGGAAAAAGAAAAGAGAGTATGATGTAATATTTGTATTTTCAGGCTATTGTTAGCGCAGGCTCACTAGAAATGTGCAACAGCTACATTGGGCCACAGTGCAAGATGATTACTGACACGAAAAAAGATTTTTGAGATGCTTCAGTTCTTGTAAGCATTTCATGGGGTTTGGAGTCATCACCGTAGCAACACAGAAAACAAACAGAGCCTTGTGTTTAGCATTTATATTGGCGCATTTTAACCAAAACTGTGATCTTTTCCTCAACCTAACCAAGTAGATTTGGTGCTGAAACTCCATCCATCCATTATCTATACACCGCTTATTCCTCACTAGGGTTGCGGGGGGGCTGGAGCCTATCCCAGCTGACTCGGGCGAAGGCAGGGGACACCCTGGACAGGTCGCCAGCCTATCACAGGGCTACATATATAGACAAACAATCACACTCTCATTCACACCTACGGACAATTTAGAATAATCAATTAACCTCAGCATGTTTTTGGACTGTGGGAGGAAGCCGGAGTACCCGGTGAGAACCCACGCATGCACAGGGAGAACATGCAAACTCCACACAGAAAGATCCCGGGCGTCCTAACCGGGATGCGAACCAGGGATCTTCTAGCTGTGAGGCAACGCTGCTAACCATCGCGCCACCGTGCAGCCTGGTGCTGAAACTCAACCGAGTATTTTTGTAGGTGAAAGTCCTGTGACTTATGCTTCCTTGGTTGCACATCTTATGTGGTTCATGTGATTCAACACCTGCAGGCCATGTGACGTGGATGCAGGCTGATAGAATAGAAAGGGAAACATGAAGCCACCTCACAACGTTACAAGTTTTATTCTGAAACTAGTGCATTTTTTGCACTGCAAATGAACATTGCTGTTGCACATTTTGGATTGAGACTGCCTTGCTGTTGCCACATTCTGTTTTCTCAAATCTAAATTTCAGCATTTCTAAAAGACAAATTGATATGTATTTTTCATGCAGTTTGGAGCAGGCAGCCCGCACAGCCAACAGGTTCACCACCGTGTGAAAGAGAGCACAGGCCAGAGCGAGTTTGATGAAAGGCAAGAAATTTGGTGCGCAAGTAAATGCTCACTCCTACACAGAGCTGCCTGGACGTCACAGCCTGCAAAATAGCCTTTTAAAATCCAGACATCCACAACCCGATTAGTTTGTGAGAAAAAGCAGCACTATCTATGAATTGCATATATTCATAGCATACATAATAAATAATGAAACGCTGTAGCTATGTAGTTGAAAAGTGATCAGACTATCTTTACTACATAAGGACACTATACCTTTATAATAATAATAATACATTTTATTTGTATGAAAGCGCCTTACAGGACACTCAATGACATTTTACAACACAAATAATATACGTATCAAATAACAGTAACATACAGAATGGCTGTATGGCTACATTTCATTTGAACCGTGAATTAACAAGGCTGCACATGTGCCAAAATTGAGTTATTTCACTATTTTCTGCTCATTTTCAGTTCTACTTTACAAGTTAGACTAAAAATATGGGAGGAGCAATAATATATTATTATTTATTCAATATGTTAAGTGAAAATAGTAAGACTATAGGCAGCAGCATTCCTGGTTTGGCAGAGCTACAATCATCTGGCAGTTTTTTGGGCAAAATATTAGTAACATAGTCAGAATGCAGCATATACCTTAGTGGCTGGATTTAAAAACTATTTACATGATAAACATCTAGCTAATGGTACTCAGACTTTAAATATGGTCTGAAAAATCTGCCAAGAAATCTGTAAATGTGGAATTTTGAAGTGGAAAAGGGGAAGAAAGTAATTAATCGTAACTGTGCCCTGTTCTTAAATTGTCAATTAAATACTGCCAACCTTTATCTTTTGACGCTCTGGTGTTCAGAGTAACCAGAACCAGTTTGAATATGTCCAAGTGGTTATGGACGACCATCTTTATAGTGCTGTCCTCAGGTTACTACTGTGTGCAGTGATGGGGAAGGAAAATCCTGTGCATGCATCTATTGTGCCATTCTGTTTCAGTGGTTTGAGGCACTGCTGTTTATGTTTAGATGTAATATCAGACTTATACATGTTTTGCTCCACTTGTTGAATTGGGTCTGATTCAGAAATGGAGGCCTGCATGTCTGATTAGGACACGTGTTGAGTGTTTATTTACAGGTTTATCCTCTGCTTCATTCATGCAAATGTGTTTGCCGTGCAGCTGCATTAAAAGCTGCCAATTTAGCATGACACGCAACTGTTTGAAACTTCTGCTGCAGAAAATTGATCCACTTTAACTGTGTTAACTGCTTTTCAAGTTCACATATAGTCTTTGGCAAGAGTTTCCGGGAAAAGCTGGGATCTCATTTCCTGGTATTCAGCTCTAATGGGAATATAACTAGAATTAGGGCTGTGTGCATGCCTGTTACGCCTGACCTCACTGAGGCTGTGTTTGCATTTTGACCTAAAATGCATCATGGGTGATCTAATCATCGGGGAGCAGCTCTTAATACAGGTGCACTGAAACAGCTTTGAGGATCTCCTGCGATCAAATTGCTCAAACAGCGTCAGCGGAGGTCAGTGATGCATGTGACTGCATATTCAGTGTAGTGTGAAAGCAAGTGCCTCCCTGACTGCATGCGAGCGCTGTGGGGTCAGCTTCAACTTTGTACAACATGCATATAGCATGACAAGTTGTTTGTTTGGTGCAAACAGCTCGGACAATGTTTTGAAGTCAGTTCATGAGGGGAGGTACTAAACAGCTTTTCTTGTCTCTACAGTAAATCTGTGGCTGAGCACAAATAGCTTTTTCCATTCAGCAGCGATTGCAGCTTGCCACAGACAGAATCAGATGTGTGCCAGGAAGCAGTGCACTGTATATATCCTATATGTAATTTAATATGTAATTTTTTTTTATCAAATCGTAACCTACTTGGCAAGTCTCGGCATCAGATGAATGAAGTGCAAAAGGGTTCACAGTTGTTTTAGGGGGTAAATGAGTGTTGTAAGTAATGAGTGAGCCGTGCCTAGTCCTATTTTGGCTTGGTGGGGGAAAGCAGGCTAATGAAAAGCCCTGAGCATCTGTAGGCCTGCGTGCCCATGTCCGCTCACTGTCCTCCTCTAGCCAGGCTGCATTGCCACAGCCAGCCACATGCGTGGTCTCCACTCCAGCCCCCCCTCCACAGCCTCCAGCCTGCCAGACCCCAACTAGCACACCCTGGAGGTAGGGCATGCTGGCACTCCTCTGCGTTTGATTTTTTTTTTACTTGCTCTTGACTAATCCTATTTTGGGTGCTGCTTTTTGAGTAGAGGTTTGCACAATCTCCTCAGTGCAGATGCAGAGAGAAGTGACACTTTGGTCGCCCCCCACCCCCACCCCCACCCCCACCCTCTACATCCTCAACCTTTACATATTATTACATCACCTCTTTACGACCACTCCGCCATTCAACCGCACGTAACCCAGAAACGCCGTGAAAGTGCCACTTGTCATTTTCAACCAAGGGGGAAGCACGAATCTTTGTGTTTTACGTGGTATGCCGCTTTTCCGTGTCTCCGATCCCATTCTCCATGATGGTAAGCCCACACAGGAATACTGCAGAACAGCCTGGTGATTCACCCTGCATCCACAGGCTGAACACAGCTCAGCTACAATCACACAAACAAGTATAGACACATACCCACACACACACACACACACACACACTCACACACACACACACACACACATCCTCCCCCTTGAACCGTACGTTTCATCTGCGCATCACTTAATGTGTTGAAATGGTATGGTGTTGCCACTTTACACATTTCCATTAGATAACGACAGATTTGTATGAAACCATTCCATTAACTTATGAATAGCTGCTGATTTTCAAACAGAAGCGCTGAGTTTAGTCTCAACATGACCACAAAGCTTTTAAGTGCTTGATTTGATATTAATTTTACCTTCCCAACATGACTTCACGGTTTCACTTCATGCAGTTTTTTAAGTAGCTGTGCCTGTGATATATTGTTTTGAACAAACCTTGTCAACACTTATATGGATATTTTGTGACATTTTTATGTCACTTAAAGAGAGGTTTGGAACTCAAACACCTTGAAAAGTGAAGATTTTTAAAAAAAAAACTTGTATTTATGTATATCTATGAAAATGTTTGGTGTGGGATTTTGCCTAGTGTTTCTTTGTGTAATAAGCATACAAATTAAACAGCAATGACTTTTAAATATACATGTTTTTTTATGTTTTGTTAGCAAACACAGTATAACTTAACTTGGCATTTCTGCACCCCTCAACTTGTATGCATATCTGCATCTGCTGTTTCCATTATTAAGCGGTTTGGAGTTTGCAGCAGAAACGATAAGATCATAGTCTTGTCTGGTATTTGATGTATTGTTGGTGTAGACTTGCCCAGCAAGCCTATTGGAGCTTTTGCAGGCATTTTAGTGTTCTTGTGTGTGCAATGGTGTTTGGTAAAACAAAGGGCTTTGTGGACCGAATTTTTTTACTTTTAAATTGAGAGATTTCCAGTCAGAAAGTTTGTACAAGGCAGAGCAGAGGAGTGTCAGTTTGACAAAGCCAGGCTTTAGATGCGTTAGCTTCCTTGACACAACCTAAAACCCTGATCAAAGATAATGAGCATCACGACGGTGGTTATCAACTTTCTTGTTAACCAAGGTTTTCTTCACCAGACTCTGTGCATGCTCCCATAAAAAGGGCCTGTTTGACACGTTATTTGACTCTTCTTCTGCACAAAATGGAGCGATGGTGTGCCGCCTACTTCAGTCAAGAGGAACCGGCTGTTAAAATGGAGAGCTATGAGGGATATAAAAATTTATTATGGGAAAAAGCGCTGTTCGTGCAAATGATGCAAGAGAGGAATGTCAGTTGAAAACTGGTAATGGTGTACGTTAATATATTTATTTTTCCACTCAGTGCTCTCTCAATGCAGCTGCTTATTTCCAATATGACAGCTGCATATTAGAGCTCTTAAATTTTAAACTTCATACATTCATACATACTCAAGAAGTGCATTTAGGTCTGACGTTGTTCTGTAATAAATAATATCACTTTAGGTTTTGGCCAAATTAAAGTGAAATTAATCTTATTGAGTGTTCTCTTTAATAAATACTAATAGACTAATTAGGGCCCGAAGCACTACAGTGCGTAGGACCCTATTGTTCTTCTAGTTCTAATTAGGGCCCGAAGCACTACAGTGCGTAGGACCCTATTGTTCCTCTAGTGTTTGGCGGTTTGGCGGTTTGGCGGTTTCTTTTTCTTACGCCACTTTGAACCTCAATTTGACCCCCTAAACATGCTCAAAAACTCACCAAATTTGGCACACACATCAAGACTGGTGAAAAATTTGATTTTTTGGGGGAATTACACATATGAATGGCAAAATGACTCAATAGCGCCACCTAGAAAATTGGGCTTTAGTGGAGTTAATACGGCTAGTTTCACGTAAACTCATGAAATTTGGTACACAGGTACAGTAGCCCGAGACAAAAACATTCCTGCTTTTAAAATTTCAAAAAAGGCTCAACAGCGCCCCCTAGAGCACGTAGTGTGCAGGCATTGGAATTTATCGAACTCCTCCCAGGATTTTTATCCGATCTTCACCAAATTCGCTGTGTGGCATCTCGACCCATCCAGGATGAAAAGTTATTAAAATCTTGTGGCTGCGTCACACGGTGTGGGCGTAGCATGGCGGCCATTTTGAACGAAAAAGCTAAACAGCGCCAACTAGAACACGTGGTGCGCAGGCATTGGAATTTAACAAACTCCTCCCAGGATTTTTATCCAATTTTCACCAAATTCGCTGTGTGGCATCTACACCCCTCCAGGATGAAAAGTTATTAAAATCTCGTGGATACGTCACACGGTGTGGGCGTGGCATGGCGGCCATTTTGAACAAAAAAGCTTAACCTCGCCCACTTCAACACGTGGTGCGCAGGCATTGGAATTTAACGAACTCCTCCCAGGATTTTTGGCCGATCTTCACCAAATTCGCTCTGTGGCATCTAGACCCCTCCAGGATGAAAAGTTATTAAAATCATGTGGCTGCGTCACACGGTGTGGGCGTGGCATGGCGGCCATTTTGAACAAAAAAGCTTAACATTGTACAATGGAACACATTGTGCGCAGGCATTGGAATTTAACGAACTCCTCCCAGGATTTTTATCCGATCTTCACCAAATTCGCTGTGTGGCATCTGCTCCCCTCAAGGATGACAAGTTATTAAAATCTCGTGGATACGTCACATGGTGTGGGCGTGGCATGGCGGCCATTTTGAACAAAAAATCTCAATGGCACCCCCTAGAAAATGCTGTGCGCAGGCATTGGAATTTAACGAACTCCTCCCAGGATTTTTGTTCGATCTTCACCAAATTCGCTGTGTGGCATCTGGACCCCTCCAGGATGAAAAGTTATTAAAATCTTGTGGCTGTGTCACACGGTGTGGGCGTGGCATGGCGGCCATTTTGAACAAAAAAGCTTAACCTCGCCCACTTCAACACGTGGTGCGCAGGCATTGGAATTTAACAAACTCCTCCCAGGATTTTTGGCCGATCTTCACCAAATTCCCTGTGTGGCATCTACACCCCTCCAGGATGAAAAGCTATTAAAATCTTGTGGCTGCATCACACGGTGTGGGCGTGGCATGGCGGCCATTTTGAACAAAAAAGCTGAACATTGTACAATGGAACACGTTGTGCGCAGGCATTGGAATTTAACGAACTCCTCCCAGGATTTTTGTCCGATCTTCACCAAATTCACTGTGTGGCATCTGGACCCCTCCAGGATGAAAAGTTATTAAATTCTCGTGGATACGTCACATGGTGTGGGCGTGGCATGGCGGCCATTTTGAACAAAATCGCCATGTGAAACGAAATGGGTTTTGGAGGTGAAGGGATCCATGTAAAATCACCAAATCCACACAAATCCTCATTAATCTCAAGACCTAATATTTAATATACAATTCAGGAATGGACGTGGTCAAACGGCTCCACAGCGCCCCCTAAAAATATTCAAATACTCATATAAAATCACTGCTTTATCCTACAAACATGAAATTTGGTACATACATATAGTATCCCAAGACCAACAGATTTGCACAGTCGAAATTCCAATCGGCTCTACAGCGCCCCCTACACAAGGTCGTGTGAAGAGGAGTGCAATGAGGAGCGAGGGCCCGTCCGACGCTGCTTGCAGCTTTAATTTGTCTTCTCTTGGCTGCAGAGTAAAATTCATTTGTCAGGAAATCAGGACCAAACATTAAAACATATCAGTGCATTTTCTGCATAATCAACCAAATGCATGTAGGTTCCCGTGGCAACTCAACGCACACAGTTTGGACTGCTGTAACTGCACAGCTTCGTTCAGTGGGACTACTAATGTATTTATAACAGGTTTGCAGATATAACATATCTCCTCAGCTGAGAATCTGTATCGCTCACAAAGAATTGTCAGGAAAGCAACTGGTGAGAGGGTGACGGAGCAGGTTAGCTGTGGAACTTAAGTTAACAGGGTTTAGCGAGGTTTAAAGACAGACACCTTTGTGATAATTAAAACTCTGGCTTCAGGCTCAACAGACCTTGCTATCTCATTAATCTGGCTTTGTAGTACACCCCTCAGGTCTGTGAGGCTGTATGTAGCCACAGAGATGTTTGAGCAAAACACCAAACTCCAAAGTCAAAGGGGCTCATCCTCTGGGAACCATGAACGTTACTGCTGCGGTAAATTTTCATTGCAATTCCTCCAATAAGTACCTGACCGACAGAATGTTGAGATCCCTGAAACTAGTCATTGAGATTCACACATCTTTATTTTCATTTGTAGTTCATACACATAACTTTAAACAGGTGTATGTCAAACATACATGGGTCAGTATGAGGGAACAACAAGCTCCAGTTAGTAAAATAAAACATTTGTTATAGTTCATATAAAAATAACCGTTATATAGAAATAAATAAGTAAATTCCACTGTATTTAAAATGACTGCTGTGGTCAGATCCGAGTCACACGCTAAAATGTCCTTATATGAGCTTATGTGAGTCCTTTTTTGAACGAGCTGGAAAAGAAGAGCTACAGCATCCTCTGTTCAATACATCTCAATCTGATCTAACATTAGCCTCCATTCTGAGACTGTTTCTGGACGCATTCTCAAGAGCCCCTCGATTGGTTTAAAGGTCAGGATGCATACAAATCACACAACTGCCCCATTTGTCCTTTTATTAATCTAACAGACCTCATAGAGGCACAAGGCTGAGAGGCTGCCTCGACACCATCGGTTGTTCTTTGCCTATTTCATCTGGCCCATTACACATGACGAGAATTATAGCTCTTTGAAGCGAGTTAATTAATCATCCGCGGATCAGGTTCGTTCAGAGCGTTTGTTTTTCATTCCAATTACAATAAATAATAGTCGCGGCCGTGGTGAGATTGTTTGTGACAACTTATTTTGCATGTGGCCTGGTCAGTGCTGTGCACCCTCAAGAGGGTGTCAAGTAAATTGAGGAAGTGATGGAAAGCAACACGCCACCGCTTTTCCCCATTTAATTATATATTTGAGGCAGAAATGCTGTGTTGTCCATTATTACTCTGCCAGAAGAGACATCTACGGTGATTTCCAGTAATAACTTAAATCTCGTCTCTTTCTCGCCGTTAATTCCTCTCCAGCCTGAACTCACACTCCCGCTATTATTTTCCCCCTCAGCTACGCCAGCAATAGTTAGCCAAATGACATCCTTGTCATGATGTTAGGGTGATAATGTCAAGTAGGTGTGAGAGCTCTGTGTGTGTGTATCACTCGGCTTAATGGCAGCCAAGCCTGCCATTAATTCTCCGCTGCCCTGCCAGCCAGATGGAAAGCCTTGCTGTATTGGCTGACGTGACAAACGGTGACACGCACGGTACTGCAGGTGTTATGGCCACTCCCAGCCTATACTACCAAGGTGATATTGACGGCAGCCCCTCTGTGTGAGCGCCATGATCGTCATCGCCACAACAGTTACTATTAATATGCTTGTGAGAAAGAATTAAGACAAGCCATTACGACGTGGAGCTCAGCTAAAATGTCCTCAGGTGCTGTGTAATTGAGTTAATGTGGAAGGAAAATTACAGACTGCACCCTGCAGAAGTGAAGGCCACAAGGACCGGTAGCTGTGGAAAACTATATTTCCCATGAGCTCTTGACTGTATCCTGCTGCAAGCAAGCAGCTGCGTGGCGTCGTCAATAAGTCTCAGTCTGCTGGGTACTACCCAGCTGTAAATTGTTGACAGCTATACAAGCAAACACATCAGTGAGTGTTCAAGCAACAGACAGACTGAAGGCCCTTCCCAGACGACCTCTGTGCTTAAAGCAGCAAATTATGTTTATATAGAACTACTATATAGTCTGCCCGCAAAAAGTGAAACTTCATTTTGGGCAGCGTGCCGCAGATTAATTTTTATCTTTAATTATCAAATGTGTTTTTTGGAAGAAACTGTGGAGGGAGATACATTAAAATGTACAGTAGAAGTTATAGGATATTTCTCATTACTTTAATTTGTCCTTCCCTTGACATTGGCTGATGCTAATGAGGGTGATTTTCTGTGGTGTCACTCCAGCTGGAGTCTAAAAGCAGAGGGGTATTTAAATCTCCTCCTGACACAGAGCCAATGCAGCGCTGTCCCTGGGGCCTCCACTCAGTCCACAGCACTGGAGTGGACAGGATCGCTCTGACCAAAGTGCAGCTTTACTGTTAATGCACAGCCCAGTGACGAGAAAGGTCACCTGAGAAGGGGGGAGGTGGTCACCGGGGAGGTGGGATTCTCTGTTCCATCAGATGAGAGCAGTAGTCACTGAGCAAATGTAATGCACCCTGTAGTGGAGTTTCTCCCTCTGTGCTCCTATGACAGTGTAAATTACAGTTTGACCAGCCTGCCTGTTGCACATACAAAGACACCGGAGCCATTACTTCTCCTGAAGTAACCTCTCTCTCACTCTCACTTAGCTGTCGTACGCTTTTACATCCTCCTCTCATCAACGCTCCTGACACCAGTTGTGAGAAGGTTGTGGTCACAGGCAGAGTGATAGATCGTCACGCTGGCCGGGGTTAGTCTGTGTGAGGATTTGCCTCCAGGGAAAGTGAGTGCCATTTGGAAAAAGACAAAGACACATATAGGCAGACATACAGACACACTAGAATGGCATCAGGTCACTTAAGGTCTGTCTTTTACCAACTTTTTTATGGAGTCTAAAGGGAGATGGCTTTGGCCGGGTTGTGGCCATGTCAATACTCTAACTTCTAGCTAGAAGCCAGAGTTTGCCGTGTCCTCAGGTTTTACTGCCTGGTCTGTCCAGACAAGTAATAAAGTCTTTTTTTACAAGTGGCCTGTAATTGAATGAAGGAGGCAAAGGTAGAGGCCTGCAGGTGATCATGAATCTAAATTATTTCATTCACAACAAATGGAGTTTGTCCGGCATTTTCATATGAACTTTGCTTGCTCGATGTGTGTCTGTTTTGGATGTGAGTACTCATAAACGCCTTAAGCTAAGCTCATTGTGTCGTCGCGTGGTGTTTGATGAGATTTTATATAAACCATAACGGATATGCGGAGACTGGGCTGCTTCACTGTCATTTAACTGTCATTTAGCTGTCATTCAATTAAAGTTGCACTTGTCCAGGCAATACTTTAATTACACCCTTAATAATTGTTTTCCCTTTTTTGAAAGACAGAGAATATTTAGGCTAACATTCTTCATGGGCAGAGTGGTACTGGAAATTGGATATGGATATGAAAGTGCAGAGGTATGCACACACAGACACTCAAGCATACCACAAATACATGCAACTCTGTATCCTTAGGCAAATACAATTGACTTTGACTTGGATTAGATTTTATAATACCACCCACATCATACATCTGGAGCATCCGAGACCTCTTTGTCTTGGTTGATGTCACCAGCAGTGATCTGATGATGTGGGCAGATGGGGACTGTAGGCCTGTATGCATATGCACAAGCTTCACAAATTGCTTCTCAATAGCATTACAGTTGAGTCCCTCTTCCCTCACTCCCACTCTGCTTTTTTCCTGCACTGTTCTCTCTCTACACTTTGTTGGTTTCTTCACATCCCTAAAGTGCACGCGTTCCCACTCATGTCACTGCGCTTAAGTTGTGTCAAGTGGAAGAATATGTGTGTGTGTTGGTGTGTACAGCTTTGAGCACATGTGTGCGTACACATTTCTACAAAGGCTGTAACTTTCAGCACGGATGGTAAAGGGGGATACAGCAATGGATTAGAAGTTACAGTAGAGCCCAGCGGAGAAGAAGGTGAGCGAAAGCGATCAGTGAGTGGGCGGACAAAGTCAGGGGGAGCCAGGAAAAACGTTTGGCAATGATACAAGTCTATAAGTATTTTAGGCCTTGATGAAAATTAGAGATGAGATGGGAGATAGAAAGTGGATTAATAAAATGTTTTAGCTTTGACTAACTGCAGTGATTGTCTGCAACAATACAGTGACCAGGCGGAGCAGGTCTGTCATGCTTCCTGTTTCTGCATGTATTAAACCGATGTACACATGTAGTAATGGTAATACTCAATATAAATACTTTGAAGAACTGGACAATTACAGAGCCTCCTCAGAACCCCCTAAAAACCATGCAAGTGTAAGGAACAGATTAAACTGTGTTTACTGTAAGCTACAGTTGTTAGCATCTCTGGTGGATTTATTAACAGCTCACAGTAGTGGTTGGGTATCACTTCCAAGACTAGGGAACGTACACTGTTCAACCACATCAATAAAAGCACAAACTGTTGAAATGAATAACATTTATCATGTCATTACAATGCAAAATTCTACTGGTAAACCTTTGATCCTGGCATTTATATGGATGTTACTTTGACACTTACCACCCACCTCAAAAATCCTGCAGATCAAGCACACACTCCACCTGGCAATGACACTACCGCAGAAAGACAACCTGTCTTACCACAGTACAAAAACTGCCCACAAAAAACTCCATACTCCCCAGATCCCAGTCTGATTCAGAATCTGCAGGATGCACTGACACAAACCTGCTCCACTGAGGTTTTCATGTTGTGGCTGATCTGTGCATTATTAGCTAACTGCAGTAGGTGCAGGTCACTGCTGGGTCTCTATTAGCTTTTCAGCTGTCCTGATGAGTGCAGAATTATTTATTTTTTATACAGTGTGGTTAGTGCAAACTATTTAATTTTAGCAATATTTTGAATGAAACATGTAAAATTAAGTGATTTTGATGAAATATCATAATTTTAAGCTTAGACTTTTTTTTCTCCAATGGACCACATTTAATTAGGTCAATGACTCTGATAAATGGTGTAATTTGGGCAATTTTTAAAAAACAACCAGCTTTTAGGTTTTGGAGTTTAGAGGATTAATTTGCATTGTCTCTGTGGCACATATGGCAAAAATACATACAATGAAAATGTAAAATCAAGTGACTCTTTGCCTTGGACCTGTTAACCGTTGCCCTGGTCTTTTATCGTGTGAGAACAGAAAGCTTGTTAAGAGGCTTAATAAATAATGAACTTACTGAAAATGTGGGGAAGAAGAAGACACCAGGGAAGAAAACAGTTTAGTAAGAAGTTGCTTGTTGTGAGCCCTGCTTAGAACAAATAATGAAGGCTATATACAGACAATTTAATGCCCCTGAACTTGGAATAATGGTAGCCATGGTTGACTAAGTTTACAGCTCACAAACTCATTACTGAGATGGACACTAGTCCACCTCCAGAGCATCAGCAGCCGTGATGTGGACTTGAATCAATAAAGTCAAGGGCATCAGTGGGACTGGTGAATAATAGGTTGTTTGTAACTGTGTGAAGCAGCCATAACATCCTAAAGCTCAGGGGCCACAAGAAGCTCATTCGGCTTGATCAGGTTTCTGCAATATATAACAGTCATTTATCCCAGTGTGACACTCAGGAGGTGAAAAGTGGGGAGAGCACTTAGAAAGGAGCACAGAGGTCAAGAGGTACAATTGATGAGAAGTTGAATCCGTGATTATATTATTTCTTTGGTCCTGACACATAATTAGCTGATAAACTGCACTGACAAATACCAACACTAAAATAATGTCCAGGCAGACAGACGAGTTAACCTCTTTTAAAGAAGCATTTGGAGTCATCCTGAGATATATGACTGTAATCCATTATTAATGTGTGTTTGATGCAAGGCAGGGGCACTTATAAATACAAGTTGGCCTGTTAGACAGCAGGGGATAGTGCCTTTGGTAAATGTGTTGGGTCTTTGTGGGCTTACATATGAAAGTCATTCATTTCAATCTCAGCAGTTAATTCAGTCTTTCTGAGGCAGAGCTGGAAGGGGAAATCATGGCTGAGACAGTGATAGATTGTATGATAGATCAGACCATGCATACAGTATAAAGTCCTTATCACAGGCGCAGGAGAAATAGATGTAACCAAAACGTTAACTCTATCTCTCATTCAATCAGAATTAGAAAGAGATAATATTCATTTACCTCCCGCTGTGATCGCAATATTAAAGAAAAATTATACAAAATCAACGTGCTGAGATCACACAGTTACCAGCGGGGTACTGTGTTTTCATGAAGGGACGAGGCTCTTAGAAAATGATAATTTGAGGATAAATATGGATCCAAGTAGGCGCCTAAACTGTGAAAAAGCATACAGGAGAATAACCTGATTCTGTGTGTTCTTTTAAATATGTATGTTGGAAAGAAATTCACTCATCAGGCATTTTTTATTTCTATTGAAGCGTGTCATTCTGACTGTATTATACGGACCTGTTTACTGCACAGAAGTTAAGCTGTTCAGTCAATTCAGTGAGCATCTTACAGTAAGCAGGCTGCCGGTTGTTTTTCAAAGACACTCCTGAGTATTTGCTATTACCATACAGTAGATAAGAAAACAGTATTTCTCTTTGTGGGTAATGTGTTTGTTGAAAATGTCTAAGATATATGAAGGGCTCATGCATTATTCAGTGCAGTATTTGCCTAAGACACGTAAGAACATTACAGTGTGTCGTTTCCTTTTGTTGTTTGTAAAGCTGGGGTAGGCAGAACAGAAATGCAGCATTCCTCCTGCAGATCTGAACTCTCTGTCCGAAACAACCTCCCACCAGGAGAACAGGGGCAAAGGCCTGTGCTTCATGTGCATCACAAGGTTAATCATAAACATGATGAAAAACATGAAATCGAATTAGCCACAGCTGTCAGCCTTTGGTTATGGCTTGCAGAAAAGGCTAAACTATTAGCAACATTAATCATAGAGACTCATTGCCAGTTTGGATGGTAAATCTACTTACAGAATCTAACTACCAACCGCAGCAACACATTTGGAAGTTACAAGAAAATTAAGTTATCAAGTTAACTGTTCAGGAGAAAAAAGGCAAGTTCAGAATATTTTAGTTTATGTATGTAACTTCAGTACTATGAGTACGCTTTGCCAACACTGACACGTTTGACTGCATTCAAGTTTCTTAAGTTTCCTCTCAGACTACTGTAATTATTAAAATATACTGAAAGGTTAATGTGGAATTTTTGCCCAATGATTCCAAAAAATACTCCCTGCCCCGCCTTTAAGGGTACGCTGTGAAGATTTTGGCCTCTTCTAGAAAATCTGTATTGAATGTATTTTATGAGGAAAGAATCATTTATGGTAAACCAAATGATACACACAACACTTAAGTAACACTAAACGTAAATATAGAATTTATGTACAAGAAGACTCCACAGAATACCTTTAAGCTAGATTTCTTACAGTGCTGCAAACATCATCTGTATCAGAATCAGAAAAATACTAAACTTTATTGTAAATTCATTAAAACATTATCACAGCTTCAGTTCATTTGCACTTCCATTTTCCAGATTTTGTTGGGTTTTATGGGCGCTTCGCCCATTCACTGTCAGAGGTGCTAATAGGATGATGGTGCCATTATAGGTGACACCCGGCAAGTGTCATGTGATGTCTTGTTGGTCAAAGTCCAGCCTGACTTGTCACTGGGCTGAGTTGGATCTTCTCCCTCATCTGAGACAGACGTGGGAGGCAGTCCTCTTACTCTCACAGTGAAACAGCCTCTGTGACAGCACAGCAGAGCTGCAGCTGAGCCACGGGGAGCATATAGGGACAGAAAACTGGCAAAGCTCCCTGTTGCCTACAGAGGAAGCAAGAGACACTCACTCTCACCACAGGTGCTCTCCACCTGTCAAAATTTCACTGGTTCCTCTACATATCCCTGTGATTTGCAGCACTTGGGGCTCTAGTGTCCACTGTGGACTAGGACTTCCAAGCGGGTAAAGGATAATACTGTGTGTTTGCTTCTTTTTTCCCATTTACTGCAAATTACATTACAATTCTGCTGTCAATAACAAAAAACACACCAAAGCTTTTTTTTATTGATGTATTGATGTTCTAACAGTAAAAAAACATGACTGTACAGCTATAATTGTGTAGCTTAATACATGTGTGCTATAAGTGTATATCTTTTGCTGCTCTTAAGTACAGTAATGGATAGTTAACTGACCTCTCAGCACTTGAATGAATCAGCCTGTTTCACTGTGAAACAATAACATACAGTAAGACTGATAAAATATAAATATGACTGAATGTGCTGAGCAGTCTCACAGATGGGATCATGCCCTACTAACATTAAGAGAAACCAGTGACTGTCTGCAAAATAAAAAGATCTTTTGTTTTAAAGATGTACAGCAATTATACAAAATATAGAATGGTAAATAATATACCAACATAACATAGCAAATATCAGTAAAAATCAAAACCAATCCAATGAGAATCGCCAAACTAGACAGATGCAGAACAAATCAGTTAACTACAGGAAGTATTTTGATAGCGGTCTGACTTGATACCTTTGAATACACCCAAACCTTGTAAACAACTGCTTAAACTAGGTGCCATAGATATAAAATGATGCATAATTTTGAACTGTGAATGAATTCATAAGAAGAATTATGGAGGAAAGTGTAGGCGTTTTTTGACATTTCCAGAAGAGCTGCCATGTTTTTCTTAAGCAAATACCATTACCCACCCACCCAGTGGTTTACATTGTTGTCTGCATGAAGGAGAGAGCTGTCAATCATCTGTCGTCCATCCTTCTTGAAATGGCGTTCTGTCACTAGCAAATGCCCATTGAGCCCCGCCAGACTGGCTGGCTTAACGACAACACTGTAAGGGATAAAACATGCCAAAACAGCGGGTCATTCTGTGAGCACGCCCCCACACTCGTAGCAACCAGCTCGGAGCTCACTGTGTTAAATGTCACCTCATCGGTTTATTTGACAATTGCATTATTTACCTGGAACCATAGTAATTATTCATTTTATCCACATCTACTCCCTGGCATCAATTGCAGGCACCTTCCCATAAATTATTTTTTGCAACTGAGCAAAGGGAGAAATATTTTAGCTCCAACGCCTTCATATGCATGTGCTGTTTACTACCACCCCGGCTTTTGTCTGGGGACATGACTGCAAAACAAAAGCAATAATCTGTTGTGTAGAAATGGAGCCAGAAGGTAGACGGCTATTTGCAATAGTCTGTATCACAATATAAGTGGAAGTAAATAACGCTTTGCTGTTGCACACAGATTGTGGCTCAGAGGGGACGGACTGCAAAGACATCTGAGTGACATCTGAGGATTACCCAGCAGCTCAGTGGCTAGAAAGAGGACAGAACCCAGGCTCAAGTAAAAGGAGCGGGCACTTTGAAGTGGCGATTAGGCGATGAGCTTTGCACCCAGAGCTTCTGAGGCACTGCCCTCTGCACCTCAGTCAGAGCATAAAGATGCGCTGTGGCAGCTTTGCTGACTGGACGCTGCTCCAGTTCCGCCTGTCCAATTAGCAATTCCTTCTACCCCTGAGGACTGGTCCCTTTCTGCCTGGCTTAGTTCACTGCATGTGGACCAGATCACCTACCTGCGCAGTATGGCTCTGTGTAACCACAGCAAAGCTCGTTGTACTTATTGCTGCTATGCACTCCATACCGAAGACTCTGGACTTTGATATTTTCTGCAAGCTCTGTCTTTTCCTTACTTGTTAAACGTCTACATTTAATCGCCTGTGTGATTTGGTCCTTGTTGTCCTCTTTAGTGAAAGGGTTTATTGCAAACTCATTTGCAAAATCATTGTCACCACTCACACCACTACATAGTGCCATTCATTTCCCCTTTTATGTGCATATAACAGAGGTAGCCACTGGAATCTAAAACAAACAAGCGACTTTCAAGTTCAAGAGTGCTCTGACTTCTAAAGGCTTCTGATCAAAGGGTTCAATGGCTTGTTCAGCTCACTTGTCAGCTTTACTGAGTGGTGCCATTAGATGTGATTCACCACCCTCCATGTAAAAGCATCTTTTGTTTCATCACTTGTTAAATACTGTAGAGATCATTGCATGTTCTATTTGCTGTTCTCATTTAATACCAAGTGGAATTTTCTTTCAGTTCAGGCAAACAAATACTGTTTTATCTGTTTTACCTGCTGGATTATCTCAAACTAAAAGTTTAGTTGTGTTCACAGTGAAAGATAAATTGAATCGGGGATAGCTGGATGTTGTGCAAGCTTCTCTTATTCTAATGATGACTCTCATTCTCCACAGTCAAAGTACTGAACATTTGCATATCGCTCTATTACTCAAACACAGTGTATTTCCTTCCTTTTATTCCTCTGCACAGCCTGCACGCTATAGCTCTCTGTAGTTTCTAAAAAGGAACATACATTCCATGAAGTGGGAGTCCAGCTGTCCATTACTGAGTGCAGTAGCCTGGTTTCTTTGGATACTGCATTTTAGTGGAAAGCTTTTTACTCCCCTCCCCTTCGGCCGACCTTCAGAGAGCACACAGGACGTAGGACCCTACATCAGCTGCTGGCTCTCACAGATCCACCTGCCTCTCCACAGATCAAAACATCCATCACTGAGCCATTTAGCACTGATGCTACGAGATGCCCTTAGCTGCAGACCAGTTCAGCCCTCCTTATTTAAGATCCATTGCTACCCTTTTTAATGTCATGGTATCTAATGGACTCTGCTTTATTGACCTGACTATGAATATACAGTAGCAGAGTATATAGTGTCTATTTCTGAACGTCTATGAATAGAGATATTCATCATTCAGGAGATGACTGTGTTTTACTGACCCTCTCATCCTCAGGGGTGCCTCTTTACCATTAGCAGTCTGTCTCACTGCAGATAAAGATAGATAGATAAATAATCGGGTGGACACTTGTAATGACTATAATGCTGATTATATCTATCTCTTTACAATCAAAACAAAATCAGTCAAGTCGGATCTAGTCTTTTTCCAGTCTGGGTCAGTCGCTGTTGTCAAGAGATAAACTCATGTAAGCATTTAATGTTTAAGATATTTAGGATTCATATCTCTTCGGTGATAAAGGTACAAGAGCAGGTTTCCATCAGCCACGGAGAGCAAAGTTCAATTCCTGCTGGTGCTAACACACATGCCCTTTATCTCTATTATCCTGAAAATCCACAGAAAGCTCTGCAAGCACCCAAATCTGTCAAGGGAAGCTTGTGGAGTTTTTGACCCCTAGTAACCCCATAGAGTCAATTGGAGTCTTCAGGTTCTGTTAGCTTTTTGGTTTCACACTTCTCCACCATCTACAGGTGACACGAGGATGTCAAAAAAGGACAGGGAGGCAGAAAACCTCCTAGGAAACTCAGCAAAGCATCACATAATGGTCTTCCAAGTGTACAGAATTCGCCGAAAGGCTCTTAACTGAAACCAGTGGAAGGTTTATTATCTTTTCATTGGTTGTTAGTCGATTTTTAAATTCATTTTGAAGTCATGGTGCTAACTATTAGGTCTCTGCATGGAAAAGCTCCCCAGTATATCTCAGACCTTAAAGCCGTACTCCCCCACTTAGAGCATTGTTAGGTAATTTGACCAGAGACTGCTGGTTGTTCCTCAGATCTGAACACCCAGGGGATCGATTCTTTCAAGCAGTGGCACCCAGGCTGCAGAATGCACTTCCCTCGTCTTTACATTGCATTGATTTTGCTGACTCTGTTAAATAAAACAGCTGAAGACTTTTTTTATTCAGACAAGCTTTTAGTGAGAGTAGAGTTTTATGGCTCTGTTTTTTAAAATCTCTCATTTATGTTTGTTTTAGTGTATTTTATTTTATTGAGAACCACTTTGTAGTTTTTATTCTGGAAAGCTGCTACATAAATAAACTGTACTCACTCAGTTTTATGCATTGATATGCAGTACAGGCTTCAGGGTTTTTTTTTTGAAAAAAAGCTGGATGTGGAAGGAAATGTCTTAAGTCAAAGTTCCATACATTGCATTTTAGTGAAAAGCACTAAATATGAACTGAAACTTGTTTACTGGAAAACTCCATAGTATACTGTTCGGTCTCATCAAATCACCAGCTGGTCTTACAGGTGCAAGTACATATTTTAGAGTTTACTACCGGCAATACATATGCTTCAAATATAATTTTAATCACTCTGAGTAGATGTGAATCACAGGTAACAGATAAAGAATTTAAGCAGTTCTTTGATACCTTATGGTGCCACCTGGTCACATTGTCGGAGATGAACCCGAGGTCATCACGTGTTTCTGGTCTTAACATCAGACGATCTCAAATGATCAAACTCCGACTTGTCACCAGGTAACACATTAAACCATTCATCACTCCTCCTCAGCCAGAGCCAATGGAAAACCTTTTCAGCATCCTCTAAGATACTGTTCATGACTCTTCTTCTTTGCAGCCCGCAAATCCCTGGAAGAATTCCAGGACCCAGTGTAGAGGGTGTTCTGTCAAGTCCCTGCAGTCCACTTTTATCTGATTCACAGCAGGCTTTGTATCTATTCCTCCAACACTTATTGAACAAATCTGCATACCTGACTCTCTGGTTTTCTTTGGCCTCCTACATTTGTTCTTCTCAGGGGACAGTCAGCTCCTGCATAACCTCCTGCTTGGTTGCTATGGACATGAGGATCAGGTCTGGTACTGAGTATAGTAGCTACAATTTGTTGTCTCGCTAGGACCAGGAATTGCTTGTTTCTTGCAAATATGTTGTTAATCAAAATGAAGAAGCTGGCTACACCATGTATATTTCAAGTTGTTTGCATGACTGTTACACATATATTTGTTTTCTATGACTGAAATTAGGACAATCACCATAAACGTTTCAGATAAGTGTGCAGCCCGATACCCAAGTGGTTCCGATGCATGTAACATGTGCACAAATGCCGTCAGCCATGAGTCTCTGGTTTGATTCCCAGTTTGCTGAACCTTTACTGCATGTCATTCCCCACCTCTGTTGTCTAGTTTTACTGCACCTAAAGGCAAAATAGCAACAAAATAACTCTAAAAAAAAAACCCCACACAGAAGTAACATTATCAAGACATTTAATCTTTTCCAGAAGTCCCACAGATCTCCCTGCAGTATGTTGCCATCCAAGAGCCTGCTTTTTTCTTATTTTCTTTTTCATTTCCAAAAATTTCAGTGTGAATGCACGATCTAAGTACTTATTTTGTGCCACATAAGAACAATTTCGTGGCATAATTTGTGTGGTAATGTGAGTTGTCAAGGATTTTTTAAAGGATTTTCTGCCACAATTATTACCTTTGTTGTCTATGGTCTTAACTGTTCTGTATTCACTCTCTTTTCCAAAGTGGCCTCAGGTGTCACATTGACTTCAAGGCAGCAGTTGAGGCTAAGGGAAACCTGTGGAACACTGCACTTCTTCCATACCGATTTTCCATATGAAACAACTTTACCTTCAACTGTTCCTCCTTTCTGAGCTTATATGTTCCCACAGGACCCGATGAGGAGGAGAATAAGCCAAAGATATGAAATAGAAGTATAGAGATAAAAAGGCCAGTTGTGGCAAAAAAAGGAAGGGAGGGAGACAGCAGTTGGGAAGAAGATGAACCCAGTTATCGAAAGGAAAGCTTGTCTGTTTGTCAGTGTTTGTCACTGAGCGATGTGAAGATGTATTCTGACATCTATTTATCGCTGTTTATTTAGGAATCAGAATTGTTAGAAGGAAATTTAAATACATTAGCATCATTCCCACTGTGTACACACCACAGCTCAATGAGGCTGTATATCCTTGTCCTCTAAAGCGAAGGCCGTCCAATTGTTTAAGTGTGCAGAACGTGCGATCTAAAACAGTGTCGATGTGTGAATCCTCTCCGTCTTGCACACACAAACACACCGACTGAAACACATGCGATAGATGGTGTTTTTTTTTATGACTCTCATCCCGAGCCACCTCTCTCACTGGGCATCTACTGATACCCATTAATCATGAGCTCTCTTGTATTGTCAGCCCAGCCTCCCCCCCACTTCACTTTCAGCCTGTCAGTTAACAAGCTGTGACACCATGACAGTGATGTGTGTGCAACTGAGTGATGCCTGGCTGCAGTCCTTATTGGGAAGGTATTGAAATGCTCCGGCACGAAGGGGGTAGTGATGAGATTGTATTTCTCAGCTTCTTGTGACAGAATGTAAAAATGGCAGCTCTGCTCGGCTATTCAATTAAACGTGGAGGGAGAAGGCCCGGCTTTATTTTGGGTTTGCCCCCTCTGACAGCATGATTTACTGCGGCATGCAATCAGCTCCGCGGCTACAGTCTCATGTTTTTATTTTACTCACGTTGAAGAAAATATCTCCATGTATGCAAAAAAAAAAGCGTCACTCTGTTTTTTTCCCTCTTCTTCTGTCTTCCCTGTGTATGTGTGTGTTTGTGTGCACAGGCTCCGTGTCCCTCAGTGTGTTCCTGGTCTCCCTTGCAGTGACAGTGTGTGCTGTTTGGCTGGTGGCTCTTTGTGGCGTCTGTGGTTGGTGTCAACGCAAGCTGGTGAGTTTACACACACACAAGCCTCACTAACAGATACACTGTAGCTTCCAGTCACATTCGCTGCCATGCTAATATGCTTTAATAATCACGGAGCCTTAATAAACCTTGTGGGTTAAATGGAAAAACACACTTCAGTGCAGTAGCAGATAGGACAATGTGTGCAAATATAATGAAAATCTGTGCAAATATTATGTGCAGTCTTGCTGAATTGAGGAATTTCTGTTACATGGCAGTTATTAATGCTGACATTATAACAGGCTGTTGTACTGGTAACATTACAGCTATGAAAAAATCTATTTACAAGTGAAACTCATACACTTAAAATTAAAATTACTGAAATATAAGTATCAGCTGGTGTTGTTGTCAAGACCACTTCTATTGCACTAACACAGCACCGTATAGAATGGTCTGACTGCACCTCACTATGATTCTGTTATAGGAGAAAAACAGGCTCTGGCTTGTTGGTCTTTCTTTAAACCAGTGACAGGCATCTCAGGGTGATGCTAAACCCAGGGAGCAACAATGGTGTCCCTGCAAAATAATGACAGGGAAGTGTTTTTGGTGAAACATTTGCATGCAGGGAGGCAAGCACTGTCATTAAAATGGATAATTCACCAAGAAAAAAACACAAAACAAGCAGTGCTGCTTTATTGCACAGTCCAAACCTTCAGCAAAACCTGAAATTTTCAGTGTAGTAGGTGACAGCAATCTCTTTCTGGAGATTGTTGCTGTCGTTTCCCGTAGTGAAAGGGATTCAGAAAACAATTAGATGGCAAAAACAGATGAAAAGTCTTGTGAAAAGCAGATTTATACCCACAATCTACATCCGGTGGGTCAGACAACCTAAACTAAACGCAATTCATGATGAAGAGCAGAGTGTACTGAGACTAATGCAAGACCAAGTTTTAGGGGTGGAGACCAAGTCAACACCAAGACACAGCGACACCTAGTCCAGACACATTTACGGTAAAATGTGCAAACCATTGCATTGCACCACTGAAACTAGTGCTCTGAAACATTCACTGTATAGATCGCTAATATGTATAGCTAGCAATCCTTAGTAGCAACACTCACGCTTACTTAACTTTCTTTATTGTTCCTTTGCATGAAGGCTAAATCATACTTTTCACATGTGTGTGTCTGGAGGAGGTCCACAAGGTTATGCATGATGTAAATTTCATCACCTACAAAGTTCTGGAAAGGTCTGCATGGATCCCTCCGGAGGCTTTACACACTGCAAGCTGCAAGTGCCTGAAAACAAATGATGCTCAAAACAAATGCTTGTTACAAAGAGAGTCTGTTTGAAGAAATTCTCCGTCATCCACACCTTTGTATTTCGTCATTAGAAGCATTAGTAATTGAAGTTGTTGCTGCAGGATTTTGGAGGTGCTTTGATATATAGCTACATATTTTCCATCTATAGGTGCCCAGACACAATAGGAAGTCTAAATTCTCCAGAAGTCCTGCTCTGTGTCCGCCCGCTGAGCTCGGCACACCTCAGGAATAATCACATTGACACAGTGCTACAGCCCAGTCTGTAACTAACTGCTATATTCAGTAAAAAGTGTAGAGTCACAGCCAATTTTTCAGAAACGTTCACTTGAGACCAGAGGGCAAAGTGACCGTCTGCATAGCGGCCTGACACGCAACCCAGTATGAATAGAGCCACGTGCACATCCGCTGTTTTAAAGTCCACATCGGTTTGTACAAGGGGATGTGGAAACCAAAAATTGGCCTTAAGCGCAGACAAAACTTGTCTCTGCCATCACAGTAAACATTGCTCTGCAGAATTTACATACTCCTGTTAATTTTTCTTTTAGATGCTGTTTTGCACACTAACTCTTTGTGGTTTGGGTAGAAAATTGAACTGCAGAAGATTTGGCCTGACAGCCACCTCTTCCGCTTCTGTCTCCCACATTCAGTAATTGAGTGCATGTGAAGGGTGAGAAGGGAGAAAGGCACTAGGAATAACAAAAATTCAAATTAGAAATGAGTCAAGTTATTTGGTTGTATTTGAAGCGGGAAGTTTTACATCAAATCACAATGATGATGTTAACAAACAAAAAAATCAGACAATGCACAAGCAACTTATGGATAACCCTGCAGTTTGGTCTTGACCAGTACTGAAATTAAGTCCTGAGTCCTCTTCATCTGAGACTGAAACAAGAGAGAGTAAAAATGCAGTAGATTATGAGATGAGACCAAGAAATTGTAAGTGTTCTTGTGACCAAGGCCAGCCTTAAGTACTAAAACTCTAGTATAAGTAGCCAAACTCACTTGTTTTACAGAAGTACAGGCTCCTCATTCTGCACAGAAGTGCCCTTTGTAATGTTACACGATTAGACTGTCAATACAGATGAATCAGTGTAAATAGTTTTATTATTCTAGCTGCATGAGTTGGAGAAAATTTGACCCACTTTACAAACAATTATTTACAGTTACAAGTCCCTCTGCTGTTGTTGATTAAACCCATAAAAACCCATCTCAATGCCGTTTATCAAAGTTAGATATTAAGAAAGTTTTTATTACAAGTCTCCCCACCGCTAATTGACACATTGCACATTTGTGAAACCATGTTTTTGAGACTGTCATTGGTACACTGCAGCGTCCAGGTGCTCAGAACTGCTCAGTCATGGTTTTGACTGCTTATTATCTCATATGTCTTATTTAAATCAACATATAGACATGTTAACAACTTAGGAAAAAAAACATGATAGTGATTGGAGGGGGGCTTTAAGTGGTGCAGTCCAGTGTTGGATTCTCTCCAAAAGGCCATACGATAAATCAGAAGGATGATTACTAATGAGGTGGGCAAAAAGAAAAACTTCACATAATTGTATTCACTGGACTTTGAACTGATTTTCTTTTGGTCTTGTGAAATATTAGATGTTAGACTTTCTTTTGAGACTTTTAAAAGTTATTTAATTGAAACCATCTGAGAAATTGAGATATAAAATATCTCTGTGGTGGGATTGCCAACAACTCAGATCTGGAACAGAACAACGAGCCAAACATGGCACTTTATTTGGTAGAAAGGAGGCAGGAGTCACAAGTCCAAAAATTTAATCTTAAACTGTGTTTGAACAGTTTATCATGTGTTTGCTATGTAAAATGCTAAATCAAATTGTAACTATTAATATTAATTGTCAGATGATATAGTCAATTTAACTCAGTTTTATTTATATAAATGACATGTCATCTCTTATATCATAGAGAGAAACCAAATAAAATCAAACAATTTTCTTTGAACAAGCACTTCAGCAACACTGGGAAGAAAAAACTCCCTTGAAACCTCCGGCAGAACCAGGCTCAGGTATGGTAGCCATCTGCCTCGAGTGGCTCGGTTTAGGGTAAAGAGGAGAGAGAAATAACAGCAGATCAGGTCGAGTAAAAAGTACACAGGACATAGAACAAAAAATAAATAAAAAAGGAAATATACAAGTAAGATAATGTACATGTGCTTCAAAAGTTTTTCAGTGTACCTAAGTCACCATACCACTGAGTAATTTATTTTTTATTTCTGCATGTTGTTGTAGAGAGAGATCCACAAAACATCAGTGCTTCCACAGTCCAGACTAGTACTAATTAATCTTTTCAACCTTAGCAACTCCAACATCAGCAAACTGTGCTGATGCAGCATCAGTACCAGTCCACTGGTCGAAGGAGAAACAGAACACGCTTCAAACACACTGACCTCTGACAGAGGGTATGTCATTGTGATTATGTGGTATGAAATGTGATTGATTAAAGGGAGCACCCAGTCATTAGACAGACAGAGCTGTACGGCTGAGTGCCACTTAACTTGACTGATTTTCTTTAGATTTGCATGCCTTTAAAATTAATTGATTTCTGATCCCCCCCTGTGCTCGTACAACCAGAAACACAAGTCACCTATATCAAGTTTAATGCTGGCTCTGACTCCTACTTGTGTCAGGTCACCATCACTCTGCTGTGAAACTTATTGGTCCACAGATGGCAGAATTTGGCACCGCAGCAAGACTGTGCTCGCCACATGCCACACCACATAATATCATTTTTGTTGCGAGAATCACCATTAAGGTGACTGTACCTAGATTACTCGTTGATGCCATTGCAACATATAGAGGGGAAATGGTCCGTGCTGAAATGGGACAGTGGTAGAACACAGGCTTTCTATTGTTTGCTTCCCTGGAACATCGTATTATATTTGATATTCCACTTTAAAGTAAATGGAGCAGTGAATGACTCCCAGTTTCCCAGGATGGAGGTTGTTCTGCTCCCAGCATCTTGGAAAGTCCCTGAGGTCCTCTCTGGAGCACTGCTGTAAATGGATCTTATTTCCATCTAGTGACAGTGTTGTGCTGCAGCCGAGGAGCAGCAGCGGGACCGGATGGGGTGACATCTTTTGACCTCATAACCCTGTGAGGGCGACTGTCGATCACATCACCACGCACAAGATGATTTTCTTCCGACTCACTGGAGACACTGAATGTGCAGGCCTTTTGTTTTTTCTTATCAGTGCATCTTATCCTGGCTGCTTCAGGGTATGCGTGTGTGTTTGTGTGCATGGCATTAAGATGTTAATTAAGGCTTTTGTAGTCCTCAGACCACTTACTTTGGGAAAAATGTCAGCCGCCCACTGGTGTGAAACCACATTAAACGCAGCTGCCTAATGTACAAAATAATTAAGTGTGACTGAGATGAATGGCAGTCGTTTTTGTGATGAGAAACATTTTATTGATGACACACTTTTACGAAGCACAAATACTGCTAATCTTGTTAAAAAATCATCTTCTTATAATAATATCATCGTCCTCAAAATGAATATTTTCTATATGTGACTAACAACCATGACGGTTTGGCAGCTATACAATTTGTTCTTCTAAAAAAAAGTTCCTCCACCTCGCTTCCCTTGATCTCTCTATCCATGTTACTTTCCATGGCAGCACCATATTCCCAGAACGCATGATTAACATGTATATATAGTATCATTTGCATAAACAGTTACTTTCAACTGAGACCCTTTATTATAAATGCATATCTACTGTAAATGAATGCAGGCTGATCTTCTATGCACAAAAGTGTCCTCATTAGGTAAAAAAGTGCACAGTATTTGATCCTCCTTTTACATGAAGATACCACAGGCCAGTCCTTGTCTAACTTTCATTTTTGATATTTTGAGCATACTCTTTGACAGTGTCAGCTTTCATAAGAACAAACGTTTGCCTGGAGCTTCACGTGTCAGTTGCGAGTGGGCCAATGCCAGTTTTGGTTATGATTCATAGGTTAATAGACAAGACATTATGGGCGAGTGTTGCTTTCGGTGTTTTAGCTTTGGCAACCAGCGCAATGGGTTTTATTTTAAAAGTCCTCATGTGCAGTCATCCTGAATCCTCCCTCCTGCTTGGCTCTCTGTTATCTAAGCCCCCTGGAAGTATTGCGCATTGAATGCTTCTCCTTCTGCTGTCTGTTTGCTTATAGCTGTTTATAGATTCATCGGCATATCGTATTTTTAGAACATGTGATATGAGCCAATGTTGTTTTCATGAGAAAAACCTTAGATTTTATGCACAGGTTTTAGCCCTCTGAAAACCAAGCTGTTTCTGTGTGTTGTTTTGATCTTGTCATTTTTTTTACTCACTGTTTGCTCATTTTTCACTTCAATATAAAGTGCTGTATCTCTACGGAAACAGCACAACCAAGGCTGGAAGCAGGAGTACTCGAGAATGTCTTCCATGTAATATAACAAAGCTAAAAAGCCATAAATCATTAAAAAAATCACATTTCTTGGGTTGTATATTTTACAAAAATGTTAAAAACCGATAATTGACTTCTACAACATTTTTTCCAAGCGCAGTATTGCTAATACTGGGGGGAAGAAATGGTGACTCTGCATCTTACTACTTAGATTTTTAAATTATTCCCAAAATACAGCATGGCTTTCAAATATGGGTTTTGGGGCTCAGAGAGTTAAAGTAATTCCTTGCTGATTGATTTTGTTTGTTTTCCTGTGTTTTTAATTATTTCACTGGCTTAAGCCTCTTTGTAATTAGAGACCACAATACAAAACAAAAATTCAAATAATGCGATGAGTCACATAGTTATGTAGCTCCTGTGTTGTCGTGGGCCCAGTGATGGTCAGTGGGGGGCCGGTGTTTTTAGGTGTTGTAGGAGAGATTTTCAGATATCAGAGGTGGTGCAGCTAACATCTGTTTGAGCAGCAGCGGCTGTTTGGCATTCAGGAACCCTCTGCCTGCTCCTGTGAGCCCTCTGCTATTTGATCCATGACATAGTTGTGAGTGGGGCTGAGATTGGACCTGACCGCATTCACAGCCTCCCTGTTGGGCTTGTATCAACAGTGTTTTGTTCGGGAGTTCACATTTGTTAGGGGGATGATAGTAATTATGTCCGTCGATAATTACAGAATTTCAAATGAGAATCGCCACCGTCATTGGAGAAAATTATAATGACAGCACATTAAGTGGATCTACAGTCTTGACCTGTCACATTTAAGTGACAGCGCTGGCACTGCTCCTGGTCATATCTATGTTTTATGCCTCCACATGCTTCTTGGTGTCAGCGGAAGAACACAGGTACATAAAAAATGTTTTGACAAATGATCACTTGATGATTTAGCAGCAGACGACCATTTTAATAGTGCACTCCTCTCTAATTATGGTGTGATGTGGGTAATATTGAGCGAGCATGTAGACTCTTGCTGCCTGCTAATTCACAGCAAACAAACACAGCTGGGTGTTGGAAGGCAGTGCACTGCCAACTGAGACAGAGAGAGTGGTAGTTTCACTCTGCTCTCGTGTCTGGATTCTTCAAGAAAACTCTCACATCACCCTGGGCAGTCCAGCACCAAGTCTCACTCATCTGCAGTGGTGTAGCAAGATTGTGTTCCTCCTTGTGGATCCTCAGCGGGCCTCCCTTCCTTTTTAATGCAATATATTGTCAAGCCTGCAAAAACTCACTGAATCAGCCTCCATCTCGAGTGGTTATTGTGTTCATAATCAGTGCTGAATTGTTTATAATAGTCAGTGCAATCTAAAATCTCAGCATATTTCAGCTCACGTCTACATCCTTTAACTACTTTGGGAAGCTTTCTCTGCAGAACGCAATTTTATTCACAGTTATTTAGGTCTTCATTATGCCATCTGCGTAAGACAAAGTTGCATAGCCCTCTGACTGTGCTCACTACTGTACTCAGAGGAAAAACAAATCCTCAAAACTGAATTACAAAATGCATTAAATCAGTTAAGGATAAGAGGGCTAAACTGAAAAGGGCAAAGTGATTCTTTCTTACCCCATATGTTTTGAAGAAAAATGGATGTGATATGGTGAATCTACAATGAAAGCTGGTGGACTGCTCCACTGGGTTCAGATGTGAGTTGCTGCCCCAAGCAAAAGAATCTCAGGATCTTGTTCATGAATGATGGAAAAATGAAGCATGAGATGGACAGATTGGTGCAGCATCAGCAGTAATAGGGCCTTGTACTGAACCACTGCGGTGAAGAGGGAACTGAGCTGGACAGTGAAGCTCTCAATTGACCAGTTGGTCCACGTTCCAGTCCTCATCTATTGTCATAAGCTCTGGGTATTGACTGAAAGAATTACATCATTGCTGATACGAGTGGCTGAAATAAGATTCTCCCATAGGTTGGCTCAACTCAGCCACAGAGATGGGACAAAGAGCTTCGACAATTGAAGGAAGCACAGAGCAGAGATGCCGCCCTTTTCGAAATGATCCAGCTGAGATAGTTTGAAATTTTCTGGGTACATTCAGTTGTGGTTAGTAGACCCATAACCTGCTGGAGGGATTACATATCTCATCTTGCCTGGGAACACCTTGAGGGAACTGGAAACGCTGTGTGGGAGAGGTCATCTGGAATGCCCTGCTTAGCTTGCTGCCACCACGACCCAACCCCAGATAAACGCAAGGACATGGATGGAGGGATGGACGGATAATTGAGAAAAGTTTTGGTAACTGGTTTGAGCACAAAACTTCCATGATTTGGGCTAAAATTCGTAATGTTGCATCATGAGGACTTTGTTCAGGTTAGGGAAACTCAGTGGCTTGGGAGGCAGGTTAAGGGAGCTTCATCAATATGGTAATAATGCAATATAATTACCATATGGCCATGTTTAGGGAACAATCATGATTTGGCTAAAAATAAAGTTGCCTCTTGGTTGGAAATGAGAAATAAACTGCAGCCTCTAGTGATAAAGTCCAATCTTCTGTTACAGAATGATGGCACCTGACTTTCCCCATTGTTGACGTCATAATCACTATGGCAGTCAGAGGGCTTTGTCAGGGCTGATGACAAAGAGGGCTGATGGTTTTCTTCTTCTTAGAAAGACAATCTTCTGAGGAAGGATTACTGTATTCCCCGATAAAAGTCACCTTCACTGAAATCATGTTTTATTCAGTAAAGTAGTTTCCAACAAGTGCTCGGCCAATCTGCTGCAACGTGACAGTGGCCCAATAAAACTTCATAAATTTACAAGCACAACTGAGTACAAATACATATAAAATGGAAGCCCCGGTATTAAAACTGAAGGAAAACTCAGGATTAGATCTTGATTGTGGTTGACTGGATTTGATACAGGAGTCATGTTAAAGGTAGAGTCAGCGGTTCTGATCTGATACAGTATTTGTCAGGTTCAGTGAATATCTCGTCACGGTCCACTAGCTGTCCATTCTGTGTATACACTGAAAAAAAATATGCGTTTGTACACAGCCGTGGTTTGTGAATGGGAAACAAACAAAGTACTTCAGATCGATCCACACAGCACTATTCCAGTGGGGCAGGTAGGGGGATGGGAGTTGAGAAAAGACAGCAGTGGCAGCGAGAGGAACATTGAATCTTGCCCATGCTCGCTAAATATCAACAGTCCACCTTTAAAATCTTAGCTCTGCCTCAGTTACTAAACCTTTCTATTGCTGCTAAACATGTATGTGCATCAGTATTTTTTGCTAATAGTGATTAAGATGACTGAAAGGGTCTAATATTGTTTAGCAGCAACAAAATAATCCGTCGAACCAACCCGCTCTCATTCCCAGGACATCACATACTGCCATTTTCACACAAGCTATCCTTTGGAGTCAGTGTGACCAGCATCATTAATTGACACAGAGAGGAGTTTTTCCAGTTTAAAAGAGCCTCATAAGGGGGTTAGAGAAGTGAAGGAGGCTTTAAGTTGCAGGACTTTCACCCAGAAGACTGAATTTTATGAAGTGGTTCACGTTTTTTACTTTGTTTCACTTTATTTTGAAGTCCTGCGGCCTGGTTAAGTTTAGGCCCTAAAACTGGTGAAGGTTAGGAAAAGACCATAGTTTTGAATTCAATGCATCTTTTCACATTAACCACATGTTACAAGGCAAATTTCTTGTTCAAAGAAGCAATAGTGCGGACATTAGGCAAGGTCTGGCTACGAACTCATGGCATCATAACATTCAGAGATGTTCATGCAGCAGGTCTACTGAACTACCTCACATGTTGAAGAATGATGAAGTGGTCCTGACAGAACTGCATTATGTGATGAGTTGGGAGTGAGTCCATGCTTGTCAGATTATTTTGCTGCCTACAGTGCTTCATTACTTGTAATGATAATAATGTAAAGTTTCAGAATAACTGTGGATGAAAATGAAATTAATTCCAAGTTTTTTGAGGGCCTTGAGTAGCTATTTAGTTCCGCCACATCCATTACTAGAACACCCCTGCTCATCTGCAGTACGGGACTTCAGTAATGTCATTTCTAACATGGTCTGCTGCGGTTTGATTGTTAAAAAGTCTGTTTTTCCTTCTCTGAGTGGAAGCTTGCTGCAATATTGGTATATCTCATAATTGGTTCATCATATGAGTTGGAACTATTATGAAGTAATGGCTCAAAGCCAGATGCCACTAAATACTGTGATCATTGCAAACCCTCTGTGGTAAAACAAAAAGCAGGAGTGGATTTATGGGTGTGCGTGCATACACTCTTCCTTTGGTTTTCTTTAAACGCCATTTGAGGTACTGAGTTGGTTTTCTTCGGCGTATCTTGCCTCATGTCTGTACAGCTGCTGAGCTTTGTTATATTCACCACTGTGGATTTTTGCATCCACCACACCTCCCTTGAAGATGGAAGCAGAGTGTTTGTGAATGAGCTGGAGGAATAGAGTGGAGGAGATGGTTTTGATGTGTATATCTTTGTGCGTAAGGGTGTGTGTGTGTGTGTGTGTGTGTGTGTGTGTGTGTGTGTGTGTGTGTGTGTGTGTGTGCAGGGAAAAAAAGATGTGTGCCGATTGGAGAGTATTCGAGTCCTTCCTTGTTTTCACATCCAATCCACTCGGGACTATCTGTCAGTCATTGTTTCACTCACTTCACCATTTGCACCTGTCCCCTCCCTCCCATCCCTTTGTCTCACATGCTGTTCTGCTTTGTCTTTGTTTTCCCTCCTTGTGGTAGCCTCTTTTATTTCTATTTTTTTTAGATTTGATTTCTATTTTCGGCTCTCACCTCTCTCTCCCTCTACTGGACTGCTTGTCTCCATCCTTCCTGAAAATTTTACGATAGCATTGAATGATACATGAGTTTCCTTTGATAGCTTGTCCTTGCTTCACAGAAATATGGACAGCTTCGCCTCCCCGGAAATTGTCATGCACGAATACAGCATTTGTTGTGGTGTGCTTATGTCCAATTATCTGCATGGAGATGAGTCTATTGTTTTGTTGGTACGGCTGTATGTATCTGAAATAGTGTAAGAAATTATGAGAGCTGGTTTAATGTATCTTCCCAGCATGTGAGCCACTTATCACAGCTATTATACACATCAAGCACACAACAACAGATCATGAGGGATCTCTATAATGTGGGCACAGAACATGCTGACATGTTGTGATGTGTTCAGTATGAAAGTCAAGGTACTTTCACGCCTTCATCAGTTCATAAAGAGGCTGTTTATCTGGAAGTCAATGTGTAAATTACAAACACACCTCCTGTATGTAGCTGTTTAACTAGTCATCCTGTCCGATCTGTGTTTATTCATTTGTTGACCTTTCCAGTACAGGTTAGTGCTGATTATACAATAGATGAGCGGCTTTGTTTCCTTGTGTGTAATGGATATCATCAGCAGTGCTATTGTGGGCTTTATCATTTTTTCTCAGCAGTGCTATTGTCAACTCAGGCTTTGTAACAGGTCCAGCAGTATCCAAATCTGCAATATGCAAGGTGTGGATTATAGTAGATGACTGTGGGGCTCTGAAGCTCGCTATATGGGCTGTATAGCTCAATTTGCATTTCCATATGCTCCTGGTGTTTTTGAGCATTGTATTGATCATGTAAGTGTGAGTCAGTCCAGTGTCAGTCAGACACTTGCGCAGAACCAAGGCTGACTGCATTTTTCTACCTATTTAGTGCTTGTTTCCTGGGTTTGTGTTTACACAGATGGATAATCGTTATTGTAAATACTGGGATAACACACAAATATACCTGCCTCCACCTGTATTACACCCACCCGTAATCGCCTCCAGGAGGTGAAATGCTAGATGGCAAAAAGCAGCTAAAAGCAGAAATTATTGTTTTTTCCCCCTTAACATCATAATAACTACAACTAACCACTTAAAGCCACTGACATCTAACCGTCATGCCAGGAATCTTGGTGTCATTTCTGATTTAGCATTAAAATTTGACAAACATATCAACTCTCGGGTGAATGACTGACTGCTGTCTGCAGCTGGAACAACATTGTCAGAGTGAAGTTCATCCTCTCTCTCACTGACATAAAGACTGTTCCCAACACATTAGTCTCATAAAGACTGGATTATTACTTTTGGTGACGTCAACCAAAGAAAGTCTTGGTTTATTGAAATTCTACCTACTCTTCAACCAATCAGTTGGTCGTCGGGGATGAATATCTTCACGTTCTGTCTAGATCAACTCAATCAGCCATGCTGCACTAAGTGCACTCTTTCTGCCAGCTTTATTAGCTTGAGTGAATCATAAATAAAAATAGTATTTGCAGTATAATGAATTATTATAACCTAGGTTATTTTGTACTAAAATGATAACAGGTGACTCAAAGCAGTGTGCACCTGCTTATATTAACATGATTGTAAAAATAAAACTATATCTATAACTATTGACACATACAACACAGAGAGGTTATCTTACACTGGATATTACACACTGCATAGGCTGCCTGTTATACACAAAGGCAATTCTCTACTGGAAACTGGTGAATTGCTCACTCTAAGTTAGGGGTGAGTTGCTGCCTTCGAGCAAAGGAGTTTAAGCATCTCAGGATAATAAGTGATGGTAAAAATGGAGTGTGAGATGGACAGATGGATTGGTGCAGCATCAACAGTAATGCAGGCGTTGTAGCAGACTGTTGTAGTGAATATGGAGCTGAGTATAAGGTGAAGCTCTCAATTTAACAGACAGTCTATGTTCCAGCCCTCACCGTGTGGTCAAGAGCTCTGTGTAGTGACCGAAAGAAAAAGACTGTGCATACAAGCGGCTGTAATGACTTCCCCGTATTGTGGAGGGAGTTTTCTCTGTAGGGTGGCAGGGCTCAGCTTTAGAGATACAGCGAGGAACTTGGACATCCGGAGGGAGCTCAGAAGAGTCACTATTACTTTATGCCAGCTGAGGTAGTTTGGGCATCAGATTACGATGCCTCCTGGGTTCCTTCCATTGGTGTTTTTTTGGAGGCAAGTTGACCTGCAAGAAGACCCAGAGGTGGACTCAGAACTCGCTGAGGGGAAAACATATCTCATCTGGCCTGGGGTCACCTTGAGATCCCCCAGGAGAGGCTGAGAAAAGTTGCTGGGGACAATAACCTCTCTGCCCTTACTCTATATGTAGGCCTCTTCAATGCCCAGAACAACTGCTTTCAACTATTTCACAGTCACAGCTAGTTGTTATGGGAGATTGTGCTTTTGTGGTGGCAGCTTTGGAATAGCCTTCCACTTTCAATACAACTGGCATTGAAGACATACGTGTTTTCAATGTCCTTTGGTTGCCGTTAGCAATCTTAGTGATAGATTTGATTTATGCTACATAGTCTTAAATAACACAGATTAGACAGGTGACAAATACCTTTTTGCTGCCATTAAAGGTACAGTTGTCATCTGCGGACTGTCTAGAATTTTTGGCAGTCCTAAACCTAAGACCGGAACCTCAGTCAAACTAGTGCATTGAAGACTCAACTCAAATGAACCTGACTGACCTTGTCAAAAGGTTTTGGAGACACAAACTCAACCCACCAGCCAAAGAAGCGACACAACAAAAGACAAGAACAGCTTTCTCATAAATAAAAGGTAATAGAAGGCAAACAGATCATGCTACAGCAGCCCACCAGCACAAAGCACAAGTAGCTTAAACAAGTAAATTAAATATTACGTATTTGGCTAAACTTGTCATAATTGTGTATGATCCACCTTACCTGCGTAGCTTTACCAAGGTTAGCTTTGTCTTTTCTCAGTATTATTCTGATGAAAATTATCTTTAACAAGTGCTCAAACAAGTCAATTATAATATAGAAGAGAATTCTAGACAACATTGCAGTTTCCACATAGCCTGTAAGACTTTTATTAAAGGCCTAACCCAGATCATTTACAGTTTTTAGAAGCAGCAGGTTTTTACTTAATTTCTTCCATTAATGATAGTTAGATCAGCCCCAAGATCACAATATATCGCATTTCCTGTTGAGTTCCTTTAAACGCACAGTTTAAATGGACAGGAACACACAGAAAGAATAGAAGACACATCGAGAAAATTATGTTTAGAAGTAAACATCACTGAACCCAAACTAAGCCCAAACAATTATGCAACAAAACGCTCAAGGAAGCAAGATATGTTCATCGGGGTTATTGTGGGGTAGGGTTGTAGGGTAATGCTTTTTATGGCTTCTGATAAGAGCAGAGTGGAACCAGGGGTGTTGCCAAGTCTGTACAAAACAATAATTGAACCTGAAACATCCAGTCTGGAAATCCATGCTGAGCCCTCAGCCAGCTAACCCCGACCCTAACCCTACCACAGGAAATCGCCCGAGCCAAGCTGAGCTACGCTAGCAGCTCAGAGTGTTTTCCTCCCACTGGTTTCCTGGGATGGAGAATCTTCGCCTATCCTAAGTGTGTATCAGAGCATCACTTTCAGCGTTGCATGCGTGGTATTTGGGGGATGGGACGGCTTTAGACTGATCCCCTCCCTGTTCTACTTGTAGTAAAGTGTCAATAGAGATTACCTGCGGTGAGACACATGTGAAACACCTTTAACTGTAATGAGGTTTTCCAGAAGAATGCGCACAGCAGACCTTACTTTTTGAGGCCTTTAAATTGCCATTATTTCCATGGTTACTGCAGGTCATGCTCTAGCTATTTGAAATCAGGCTCTTGCAGGACTTTCTAGAGGTTTCTCTCCAGTACCCTGCGGATTACCTTAAAGAGGCAATTGCCATGTAAATTTCAGGGTGGTGCGAGTGATAATCATAGTCAGAAATGGCTCTTCACTGCAGATTTGATTTGACTTTGATTAGTGTAATCAGGAGACCATGAGGTAAAGGACTGATGGCACAATGTTCCTGAGATAATGGAAGAGGCATTTACACTTGAAATTAGTGCGGCAAAAACACAGCTTCAAAGGACAAATCTAAGCTAACCTTTTGTTTCTGTGCTTTCTCTGTCATCTTTTCCCTTCGCTTGGCTCAAGGGGAAGAGGAATAAGCCAGGAGTGGAAACAGCAGACACTCCAGACTCGGCACGTGGGCGAGGGGAGAAGAAAGCCATCAAGTAAGTGCCTGGTAACTGGTTGGGGTAGAATAATCTGGTGATAATGAACTCCATTTGGTTCGGCTTTGAGTACCTCAATGTACACTGCACAAACAAGGCAGAAAACGAGCCCTGTTGTTTTATCTTGAAGAGCACAATCTCTACAAGAGCATGTTAGGGGAGACAATAAATGAAAGGTTAGTGATTTAATCAGTATAGATTAAATCTGCATTATCTTACCTGTGAAGCTTTTGTCTGGACGAGTCTGCTCCTGCACTTATCTTATGGGTTGTAAGATAGGTCTCCTTTAAGTACCACGCCTCAGCATCGCTTAAGATGGTGCAGGTTGGAGTAAAAAGATGGAGACCTGAGCACTCATTTTGAAATGCTTGAAATGTGCATGTTGGGGAGGATTTTGTTCTAACATTTCTTGCAGGGCTCAAACTAAGATTAAGGCATTTTCTGTTCTCGATAAAACAAGGCCATAGGTCACTACCAGAAAATGTCAGATTTATTATGCTAAGCATACCACTTTATTCCACAAAATACCTCGATTAACCTGCTCCTCACCACTTTCCTTCTATAGCCTGGTTTTACCTCAGCTTTTTCTCAGTGTGTGTGCTTTTATTTTCTGTACGGAAGTTTTTACGCACTTAAAAATGGGCTACTGTATGTGAATGTATTCTGACTTGGGTTTTTCAGTCTCTTAATTTCTGCATTTTCTTTCTCACTGCCTCCAGCAGCATTGGTGTGCTCTGTTGGTCATTTCAGCTTCAGACTCTTTCTCTTTGTGCATTGCCTTTCTCTCCTGCTCTGTCCCTGTGCTACAGCTCTGACCGCTGCTGTGTGACTTGTATGACATCAGTGATTCTGCTCACCTTTTCCTCCTCTACTTTGACTGTCTGCGATTTATCTCTCTGTCTCGTGCGTTCATGCTATCTCACTGCTCACGCCGAGGATGGGGTCCCAGACTTCTTGATGTTTACTCAAATGTCTGTCATTAGTGGTGCTGTGCTCAATGAACAGAATGTAATCACATGCTGTATGTATTCATCAGATTATGATTCTTTTCTTGCTATCTATCTCCTTTTCTATCTTCCTGTCTTTGCTACAGTACATTGCTTTATAAAAAGCTGTTGTGAATGCCCTTTTTCCTACCAGGCTGCCCCTTTTTTCTTTTATTTTTAAGTGGGTAGACTTCAGGTAGAATAATAGACATTAATCTGGGCCTGTTTTATTTCAACCTCCCATTTGATGCAGCTGTAAGAACTACCCTCTTCCTCAAACCGACCTGGCATCATCTCCAAAAGGAGGAGCTGCTGCTGCGAATGGTTGGTTGGTGCCGAGGCTTGTCCATAGTTGTGCTGCTCTGACCTGTCTCTCTCTTTGGCCGCAGTGATCTAGACAGAGACTTTTGGAATAACAATGACAGCAGCACAGTGCAGCAGAGGTGGAGCTCCTATCCGCCCAAGGAGTTCGTACTAAACATTTCTCCCTATGCCCCATATGGAGATCCACGCCTCACGCTCAAGTGAGTCTTGGTCCAAGGCTGGTAAGAGACTTCCCCCCTGAGCAGGGCTGTAACGAGGCAGGGGCAGTGTCGCTCTCCCAGTTTTCCCTTTCTGTTCCCTCTTTTCCTTTCCTCCTTTTCCCTGCCTCCCCTTTTCCCTCCTCACACCCTCCAATTTTCTAGCTGCGTATTCACCTCTGCTAGCCACTCCACATCAAATTGAACCTTTGAATGTGGACATTATAATGCATAACAGCTTATTAAATCCACATAGTTTCATAATCTTGATTATGTTTCTGTTCCTCAGGACAAAATTTCTTCATGAGTAACTGGGGATATTTAGCCCGAGGCCTTTTTAAAAGCACATTCCATAAAAGTCAGAGCACTGCAATATGCACAAACTGCCCATTTATAGACCTTTTTTGTCATATAATGTAATTTCCATCATCAATAGCAGCAACAACAACAATAACATCCCATCCAGTGTTAGCACACTGGAGGGCACAAATGGTTACTAATGATTACTCATAATCTGCTTGGGAAATGTGAATGTAGGAAATGCCATACATGCACATTACAGCATCCCGTGATAGTCATTTGACTATTACTGCCGCGACAAAGCAGCACAGCCCTGTAATCCCCCCAGGCTAATTTCTGCTGCTTCCGCTCACATCTTGTCACCTTTAAATGAACACAGAGGCGCATGTTCAGCTGCCCCCCTACTCCCTACAGCCCTGCAGCTCCTCACTAACTCCTGATCTCTAACCTCTCACCTCTCTCCCATGGAGTGTCACCATGGAGACGGACAACCCTCGTAGTTTTCCTCTCCAAAAGAGACGTGTTATACTCTAACCCACCTTCTTTGTAATCTGTGTATCTCCCTGTCCTTGGCTTGTGTGAACTAAAATTTGCTGGTTGTTGTTGTTGCTGCTGCTGCTGCTGCTGTTGTTGTTGTTGTTGTGGAGGGTTGACCGTTACACCAAGTTGCAATGTGGTGCCAGTGTTCACTTGCAGTTCACATCCATCTGTGGCTTCTCTCCAATCCCTGTCAGTATAATATCTAATGTGTATTGCACTAACATTGAATTACTTGAACTGCATCTGTTGTCTATCATTTGTTTGGAGACAAGGTAACAGTGTTTTTTCCTGTTGCAGTGAAAGTATTTTCTTCACCCACTAGGCACTTGAATACAATAAAGCACTAGCAAGGTCAGACCTATCTCCCTCCAGGCACTGGAGGGCTCTAAGCTTAGACATCCTGCTACCAGGCACATGTCTGATAAAATGCTTAATAACTGGTCATCTTTACTGGACCCAGCCGTTGAGGATGGTGTTAAATTGCCTGGAGAAAGGATGCTGCAGTGTGCTTATGAACGCAGTGGATATATGGATTACTGTCTGAAAACTCTGCTTTAAGATGATGGCTGCTGATCTTGGAGCGCCAACTTGAGACCCACGTGAGGGGTTCATTTTTCAAAAAGCCCTCAAGGTTGACATTTATTTTCTGTGACGATCTTCTTCAGCAATTCCTGCCTTCGAAAAATAGACAAACTATTTACAGCAGTAATGGTAAAATGATCTGTTTTATCAGTTGTGTGTAAGCCAGTAAAGCCCAAAATAAGAAAGGCATGGGACAACCTCCTGACTCCAACCAATAATATGTCGCTTGGGCCAACAGGCAGCTGGGGAATCATTTCCTGTTTGAGATTCTCTTGAGATCAGCAGCTTTCAATCTCAGTAATGACAGTGGGCCTCATTTATCAAACAGGTTAGCTACCTTATGCTAGCAGTCTCATGCTTATTAGATTTAAGGTTAAAATATTGTATTTGTTATACATTTTTTGTAGGCAGCAGTCAGCAGTTGCCTCACACCTATAGTAACCAATTTTAAAATTTATGCAATCAAGTTTATATTTGCTGTATATTACACTCTATATTTTATCTCTCTGATAGCATTGATGAAAAAACATCAAATCTTATGTGGCCATATGTCTTTTGCGATCACTTTCGCTCTCAGTGAGCTCGGTCAGAAACAGGATTGATTTCTAAATGCTCTTCGGTCCTGTGAATACCCTTGATGATTCATAACCCCATTCTTTTATGTGTTCCTACTTTTAATAAAGAGTAAAGACATTCACCTTGCACTCGGCTCAATAAATGAGGCTCATGTCTCCTGTGTTGACCGTTGCTCCAGCAGTGTCATCCAAGCTGTTGTTGTGATTGATGACTTATCCACATGCACTGTCAGGTCAATTGGTCAGAGTTAAATGTGAAAGGTGACCTTCAGAGGGGACATAATGCAAGTTTAGCACCCCCTGATCCCACGTGTGCACACCAGACGACGATGTCTGTGGTGCCTCATATTTTGTGTCTCCAGGAGCAAGACAACCATGCATATTAATGAAATGTAGTCATGTCACCAGAGGGCACTAATGTTCTTTATTTTTGATCATCACTGCTTTCAGACTAGACGTGACATTTTAAACCCAAACCTGTTTTGAGGGGAAATCTGAGTTGACAACTGCTCTTAACATGAACACTGATTAGTTCCTGTACGTTGTGCCTGTTTTTGAGGCCAATGTGGGAAGATTGCCCTCATAGTACTTTCTTCTGTGTGACGCAAGTATTTCACTGCTTCCAAATCACTGTTACTGGCTCTAAGTGGTGATCAAAAGATATTTAAAAGGTGAAATATTACATATTAAGATTCAAAAATGGAGTATAATCAGTGTTTTGCAGGAACACGTGCACTTTTTTATAAAAATTGGATGGCTTCCCAAATAAGTCAATTATTTGCTTATGAGGCATTCAAGTACAAGGCGTCCTTCCATTGCTCTAAGCCGCTACAATGAACTACCTTGTATAGTAGCACATTTCAACCCCCAAATGCCTAAATGAATGAGAAAATGAGAACTAAATGACCAGCGTCCGCACACTGTTGCTGCTAGTGAATGCTGGCAGTTGTAGTATTGGTCCTCCAGGCCCAGAGGAGTGACTTGTTGCTGCTTTTCCACCCTCCACAGGCTCCCTATAAATTCCTCACCTCCTTTTCCTCCTCTTCCTCCTCCCTGCTCTGCTCTCCCCCATCCCTCCCTTTCTCTACACTGGACTCCAGACCATTTTTTTTCATCCACCTGCCTCTCACTTGGCCTGGAAAACCTGCCCTGCCCCTTCCCACACTCTACTGATCTGTCTCACCTCCTTAGCCATGTGGTTGCTCAATCTATTTTCCTGTGTGTGTGTGTGTTTGTGTGTGTGTGTGTGGTTGTGTGTGTGGTTGTGTGTGTGTGTGGTTGTGTGTGTCTTTCTCACACTCTTTGGTCTTTTTCTCTTCTGCCTGTCGTTATCCTCCTTCTATACCCTCTGTCTGCTGTGGGATCTCTGCACCCTGTCTCTCTCTCTTAGTGGGGCAGTGTCAGGGGGTCAGAAGGGGGCAGCAACTGGGCATGGGGATGCTGGGGGGGGTCCTTATCGCAGTGACAGCGTGAAGAGCATGGTGACAGAGGGAGTGAAGGCCGGGAGGTGGCAGACCGTCCAGGGCCACATGCAGTCTGGAGGACTGAGACCCAGCAAGTGAGTTCAGAACCGGGCCGAAACCAGAAGTGAACATTTCAGTCTCTGTACAGCAGAATCAGCACCTCACATCTATGCAAATGTTTCATGTTTTTACCTGAGCAGCAGCTATGATTAGATGAATGAATCCATTTTGAGTGGGAGCAGGGAGAGTCAGGTCAAGTTCAGCAGGGAGGAGGGTGTAACTTAGGTGACAAGGTGAACGCGTGGGCACAGATTGAGGTGTGAGCACTGGGGAACTGCGAACTCGCGTCAGGAGAAGACAACAATAGTTGCTCGAGCCGCATCACACTGACTCAAATCTTCAGCTGACACGGGCGGCCCAGCTGCACAGTATAGCTTCCTGTATGACTCTGCAGGAGAATATGATTTATTTATGTGAGGAACTGCACTGCCTGCAAGTGTAGCTTCAAAAACCCAACACAGAAATAGTCTTGTTTTCACACTACCAGAAATAATAATGCGTCACATGCTGTCATCCCACCTTTTAATTTAGATTTCGGCTGAAATGTGAGCGACATATTGGTTACTGACTGCATGTGTCCCACAGCCGTGACGTATGACATCATTCGGGGTCTATATTCAGTGTGTTGTAAATGAGGCAGTTCATTTATTGCTTCTTTGTGATTTTGGCACTTTCTTTTGGCACTTCATGGCTGTGACTTCTTCCTCCACAACACATTTACGCCCATCACTACCTCACTTCACGTTCCCTCCTTCTCTCCTCTTCTCATCTTTCTTTTTGCCCCTGTCTATAATTGGATTCTATTTTCAGGCTGCTATAAGTGTCTGTGTCTCTTGTGTTTGTGTCTCGCACCCCATTTTCTGTCTCTCCTCCATCGTCACCCTCTGCTCTTATCGCTCCCATCACTCTCTCCATCTTTCTGTCTCTGTGTAAAGTCACTCTGCTTATTCTCCTTTTTTACTGTTGCACCCACAGATTTGGAAAAAAAGAAACGTCCAACTGCCCCTTTTTAGCCTTTTGTTTGTGACTTTTAAATATGTTGGATATCACACTGAAAGCCTTGTGCAAAACTGTGTTAGCTGAAGTATTGCAAAGTGGAGTAAACTGTACCTAACTGATGTGAATAGCTCTCGCTGACCTAATTCTGGTAGTCTGGGTTACACAGTGATCTGAGAGAGAGGAGGATATATTTAGTTAGCAGAAGAAAATATTAAAAAAGATCTTGATAGGTACTGTAGAGTCTACAAAATACAGGAGTGATGTATGCAAGTAGGCAAGCGATGACGTGTGGCACACCTTTAGGTTGTTGTGACTTTTTAAGAGATGCAATGAGCCAATTAAACAGCATTTATAAAGGGGAGGAGTGGAAAATGAGAGACTGACAGAGGGAGGGAGTCATTCTGTAGAACTTGGTTGGCTGTTGGGATGTCTCTAGAGATGCAGCACGTATTTAAAAGACGAAAAAGACTTAGAGAGAAAGGAGGAGGACTATCAGAGATGGAAAAAGTTGACTGACGAGTGGAGGAAATGAGGATCTCTCATCAGAGCAAAAAACCCTCAGCAGCGAGGCCCGGAAGCTGCAAAGCTGCGACCCTTACGCCTCGACGCGGTCACGTGGCCTCGAACCGCTCCACGCCCATGCGGACAGTGCACATCCGACCACTGCCACTGCGAAACACACCCTCATGCAAACAGCACGCTCAAACCGCGCAGACACGCAAGGCTCACACACATCTGACGCACAAGACTGGCTCCCAGTCTGCACACTGCTGCCCGACGCAGCCCCATGAGCAGCACACAGCACACAGCGATCATCACTCAGGCTGCACCTTCTACTGCTATTTCTGCTACTGCTGTTACTGCTGCTGCCTCACGTTGCTCTCTTTCTCTCTCCTCCTCCTCCTATCTCCACCTCCCAACACTCCCTCTGCCTCTTCCTCCACTTTGTCCTCAAATACCACTGTTTCTCCTCCTCCTTCCTCCTCCTCCTCTTCCTCCATCCCACAATCATCAACTTTCTGTTTGGATGAATTTTCCTGTAACTATCTTCAACCTGACGTCAACCTGACTTCTGCTGGGCCTCCCTACTGCCCTGTGCCACCTTGTCTCATCTCTGATGATTCTTTACCTTTCTTCTTCATCTCTTCTCCTGATCTCACCACCTCTGACCAACACACCTCCTCTTGCCACGGCTCCTCTTCTACATCTACTTCTTCCTCTTCTACCTCTGGCTCCTCTGCCCCTCTTCATCATCCTGTTCTCTGCCGGCCGTGGCCTTCTTCACGTTCTCTTTCCTCCCTGCTCCTCTGCCCTCCCAGCTTTGGGGATCCAGTCTTATCCTATGCCTCCACATTGGAGCACATCCCGACTGGGCCGGCCCGGCCTCGGACGCTGCTGCGCCAGCAGAGTCTTCAGCAGCCTCTCATCCACCCATCAGGCCCTGGTCTCTGCCATCCCCCCACCACATCCCAGAGCTTGGGACAATTACACACAGCACCCGGACAGCCTGGGGGAGGCGGGGGTGCTGGGAGAGGAGAGGGAGGTGGCAGCAGTGGTGAGGGTGGGAGTGCAGGTACACGAGGCGGTCCCCGGGGTGCACGGGGCAGCCCGGCAGGAGCAGGTGCCTCTCGCTATAGGGGAGGTGGAGCAGGAGGGCGCTCGCGTGCCAATCCTGGCAGCTGGGATTACATGATGGACCAGATCCGGAATCGTGGCCTTGACGTCAAATCCTTCCTGTGAGTCTCTCCAGCTCCTAATTCATAACTCTACAGAGTCTTTTGTAGTGTCACCTGCTGAGATGTCTTTGTGTCTGACAGTATATGCTATGTTATGCTATCCAGAGTTATGTTATGCATTTCTTAAAGGTATGTCTTTACTTCAATGTTTAAAGCTTAATGTCATAAAATAGATTTTAATATATATCTAAGTTTAAGTCTAATCTGCTTCTGCCTTTATCTGTGTGAAATATGGTTCTGTGCCTCTTCCTTCAGGTGGTTTCTTTCAGTTTGCATCTGATATCCAGGGAAGGATATTACTTCTGTCTGTCAAGATATTGTGTGTTTGTGCGCATACATGCACAAGTGTGTTCACATCTGAAAGAGTTTAGTTTTTGCTTTCAATTTAACTTCCAGTAAATCCTAATGTTGCAAAGGAGACGCTCTGTATACAGTTACAAAGGCAATTTAGTCCACGCTACAGCTGAGCATGCTAATGTAGGATGATGAAGCTTAATGCAGATCAGGAGGCGAGAAACTGGCTTACATGAAAAAAATCTATTAAAAATGTTAATAAAGGTGGAGCTATGAATGTAAATAAGCAGTTGTCTCTCAGCTATTAGCCCTGTGGTTGTGCAGGAGATAGATGACTGTCTTTCTTTATCACATCATCACATGATATTAACAGTTATATATTATGTTTATTATTAGAGGATGGGTACATATAGTTATTTGATATGCTTTATGACCCTTTCACATCCCATCTGAAACTGAGCAATAATAGTTTTCACCATTTCAACATGTCACTGATGAGCTCTAATGAATTACGAGGCAATCTGTTAAAAACCACCATTTCTATTTTTAGAGTGAATGTCACACGCATGAAAAATAGCGAGGAGGTGCGACATATTGGGGGCTATTTCCATCCCATTCTGTGATAGAATTGTTAAATGTTTACGCTGTATGCTCTGCTAAACACTAACATCTGTTTGGATGGCATTCAGCCGGGCTGCTGCAATTGTCTTGACAGAATAGCGCTACTGGTGCTAGTTTATAATATTCATGAGATGTTGTCACAAAAAGTCACAATATATTTTGTATTCCCACCCAATTAAATGATGCTATTTCTGAGTCACCCTTTGGAATGACTGTTAAATATCCTGTTAAGGAGATACACCTCTCGGCCTGATCCATATTTCATGAATGTTTGCAACAGAAATAGCACCTCTCTTTTCAGTGCCACTGTAACTTTTATACTGATAGTAAATCTTTATCTGCTGGCTGTGCTGCGGGCCAGCTGACATGTGTGTGAACATGCGTACATCACACAGCCAACATGTCACTGTGCATCAGTATAAGAACAAAGGTTAAGCAGCTGTGTGTTGATTTGTGTTAACCCTGAAGCATTGATCTTATGTCACCAGCACCATTACTTCTACAACATATTGTTGCTTCATGCTCTGAAGAGGAGGGGAGGGCAGATTAGGGAGAAGGATGAGCAAGGACACTGCCAAGGTACAACATGTGTTTAATGTGCACTGAATCAGCTTTACAGTAGCTTTTCACCCTTCGTTTTTCTTTTTTTATGTGCATTTATGCTTCTCCAGGCACTTGAGTACGACACAGCTGAACTCACGCCACCGGCTAGCTGAGCATTAGCGATGTAGCACATGCAAGCACCAAGGTCATTGAAAATATCACCCGTAATAGTCAGCTGTAGCACTCATCATTGTAAATGTGAAATTGAGGTCATTGTTGTTGTATTTCCTTTTCTGTAACAGCAACACCTCACATGATTGATGACAGCGTGGCCCAGTAATAGACATGACCCATTGTTCAAGCTACTTTATTTCAATCTTGGCCACATTCCCTACGCGGATGAATCATTGCTCAATGAATGTGTTGATGTCATTGACACAAATATCTAGCCTTTGGAGCCGTTTGACTAAATGGACCTCTTGGGAGATTGGTCTTCATGCTTTTTGGCTTAAAATCAATATTTTATCCCCACGTCATTATTGCCTCTTCCCCCTCTTTCCTCTGCCTCTTTAATGTCCAGTGCATTGAGCAAAGTGCTTTTACAATATTCTTGAGTGTAAATGTCCATACTTAAGAAGTGATGAGAGAGGAGGATCCAATAACCATTAAACTTACACTATCAATATAAGCACCATACCATAATGTATAGACCAGTGACTTTCAACCACGGACGAGCCAGGGGGCACTTTTGCAGTTGGGATGTGGGAAGATCATAAAATGTCTCAATTAATCTGAAAAGATAGATAGCACACTTTACATATTGAGTGAGTTGTAATGCTAGAACACCACATGTTGAAGTTGAGAGTGTGTGAAAAGTAGCTGGCAAGCAAACGGAGGTCCTCAAAACTTACTTATTAAGACATTTTCTGGTGACAGTTACATTTGTTAACATGCCCATAAGGTGCTATGTTAGAAGACACATGAACAAATTAAATAGTCAAAGCCGTGAGTAAGGATTTCTGCCTTGAAACTACAGTGTGCTGATGACAATCTCAGACTTCCAGGGCTTCATATACTGTACATCTAAGGAACCAATCCCAACATGTGTGGCTGAATTACTCCGATATTACGGCTTAACATGGTGCAGCCAAGAACAGTTTTACAGTGTTTAAACAGAGATGTAGGTGAGCTGGTGCACTGCTTCTGCCTGTTTCAGTCTCACATGAACTGTTCTTTATTCTGTAAGATGTTGTGTAGTCATACATAAAACTCAACTGAACTGAACTGAACTGAATGGAGTGGGGAATCGCTGGTGGGAAGACATTTGGGGACTTTATAGATCTGCACCATCTAAAGGAAATAAGTGGTGGTAATCTAAGAATTTAAAGGCAGGAATGGATTATTTTCATGGACAAAAACACAAATATGTAATTCTGATACACAAAGATGAGTTTTAGGGCTTTAATCAATGACTGGAGAGAGATTTTAATAAAAAATAAAAGAGATGGTAATTGGACGGTGCACGGTGACTCGGTGGTTAGCAGCGTTGCCTCACAGCTGGAAGATCCCCGGTTCGTGTCCCAGTTAGGACACCTGGGATCTTTCTGTGTGGAGTTTGCATGCTTTCACTGGGTACTCCGGCTTCCTCCCACAGTCCAAAAACATGCTGAGGTTAATTGATTATTCTAAATTGTCTGTAGGTGTGAAAGTGAGTGTGCTTAGTTGTCTGTCTCTATGTGTGGCCCTGTGATAGGCTGGCGTCCTGTCCAGGGTGTCCGCTGCCTTTGCCCGAGTTGACTGGGATAGGCTCCAGCCCCCCGCGGCCCTGCAGAGGATTAAGCGGTGTATAGATAATGGATGGATGGATTTGGTAATTAATATATTTAGCCAGCAGGTATGAATGAATTGGTAATAGTCAATATTGGGTCATTGCTTCAAAAAAAGTGCATTACTTTGTTTATTCACTCTCTGTAGAAAGTAATTTGCTACGTTTTGCCTTACTTGGCATCATCACCTGAGATGCAGTATCATCTTATTGCCAATTAATAACACAACATTAAACCTTACATATGCCCACAAATCCATATTTCAATAAGAAGGACATACACTGGATTTTTCTTTTGTGCTCAAAGCTGACAGCAAAAGTGATGAAAACCTGCCTAAAGAGCACCTCACAGAAAAATGATGCGGCAGGAGGAAGGCTCAATAGCATGTCTAACAGAATCAAGGTGGCACAGTCAGTCGAGTTGGCTGCACTGCCTCAAACTGTAAGTAATAACTGCAACTGATTGGTATCTGTATTGTGATTTTTGAATTTATAATGGATTACATTGCTGCAGTATGGAAATGGTGAAATGGTTAACTAGAAGTAAATAATAAACAGTCAAAATTGAATAATGATAACTTGAAAAATAAACACATTAATGACAAATGATGTGAAGACACTTTTGTTTATCTCAAACAGGGTCCGAAGACATAAAAGCTGGGGAACCACCAGTATAGACGCGTAACAGGCAGATTAATAAATGGGTTTTATAGTGCTGCTAGAAAAAGCTACCGTTGGTGTGTGGGGAAAAAAAAGATGAAATTGTGAAGTTTAGGGTGATATCTTTCCACAGCTTGGCAGCACCATATTTCATATTAGGAGAGATACTGTAACACAGTCAGAGGCTTAAGCTATAGAACTGTGGGTGTGCGTGACAGGAAGGAGGGAAGGAGGCAGCGATGAGGAGGCAGGGAATTAAGTGTAGGGAATGAGGATGAAGGGGGAAAGGGGGGATTTGGAGAGCAACAGAGACGATGAAATGAGAAGAGTGCAACACGGAGAGTGAGAGAGCAGTGACCCAGAAAACGGTGACACACACCGCGCACCTCAAGATACTGTATCGCTCAAATAGAAACAATTAGTCCAGATCTTCCTAATGAGGCTTAATTAAATCTTAACTCTGGAGAAAGACGCCTAGCATGTTCAATGGGAAAGGTGAGTCTTGAGGGAAAGCACAACGCAGGTTAAATAACTAGATAAAGTACTGTGTGTGTGTGTGTGTGTGTGGGCGGTGTGTTTTGTCGCTGTGTGTGCGCGCACATATACCTGAAACGTGTGGAAGCTGATGTGCAAGCTGCTGAATATCACACCTATTAACAATCATTAACTAATCACCTACAGTTCCTGGGATTATTTGTTGTCTGTACGATGTGAATACAGCTTGTACCTGTTGTTGGCACCACTTCATTAGATTCATTAGATTATTATAAATTTGGCCTTTCAGTCTGAGATGTCTTCTTAATATCCTTCCCTGGACAAAGTGCTCACTGTTGGGGTGTTATGTGATGCTGCAGATTTTTCCCTTTTATTGACCATTTTCTCCGTTAACGCTTCTCCTGTTTACTCTCATATGGTCTCTTATTGTTCCGCCACCTCTCACTACTTACTGTCTTCACTGTCACCTAAAATTACCTCTCCTTCTCCTCTCTCTCCCTGCACCACACCTCCTTTATACTCGACTTCCCTATCCTTTGCATCTGTTTCTCTTTTCTCGCCTTTCCTTCTCTATCACTGTTTCTATCTATTGTATTTTTTTTTGTATGCGGGAGCCAGTGAAGGGAAGCTGGTGGTCCTGGCTTTGACCATTGGTGTGGCAGAGCAAGATGACTTTGCCAATATCCCTGACCTGCAGGAAACAGCACAGGCAGCACCACCAGCCAATCAGGAGCCCCCTTCTGAGAAGAGGTACCAGATAATGTGTGGGAGCGCTTGGTGTGTGTGTGTGCATGTGTGTGTGTGTTTGCGTGAGAGATAATGGGATGCAAGCAGGAAGTATGATATTGAGGAAAAACAAGAGGTGATTTTCAGAAATTTAGGTAGAGTAGTTTTGTTTGGCAGTGTTTTCGGTGAGTCATTGCGCTTAAGCGCTTTGTGCCACAAACCTGCTTCGGAAATAACATCAGAGCTCAACACTCGGTTACAGAAATAAAAACGACCAAATGTAGAAAAAAAAAGCCTCTAATGCCGAGACGAGTAAAGAGATAAAACAATTTGGGTGTTAGCTGAAAAGCAGTAATGAGCTCATAAATCACAGCAGTGAGACGCTCACTGGTACTCCAGTCCTTTCTTCTGCTTTTAGTGCTAAAATTCCAGCCAATCAAATAAAGCCGTGTTTTCTCATGCCAGCGGTCTTTTTTTTCCTGACCGTGATAATTATCTTCCCTATCGCAATGACATTCTCGTCCACCATTTTCATCTCTATTTGTTTGTCTTTTCACTCCTGCCTTTCAGAGACCTCCCATTGGTAATTGTCGTATTTCCTTTGTATTTTCATGCTTTTATTATCCCGGTCCTTTCTGCTCCTGTGTTCTTTTTTCCCTCCTGCTCATTAGCTTCCTTCAATCACCCTCTGCTGCTCTGAGAGTCTCATCTCTGTAGCTCCACCGAGGGCCCAGAGAGCCTCCTCATTATTCCTCAACATGTTAGTCACTTACATAAACATGCTGCTAAAAATAAACCCTTTTTCTTTGCCAGCCAACTTACACACTAGAAGCCAAAATATTTCCACTCATCTATAAGGATGCAGCAGCTTTGCTCCACATCTCCTGCAATATTTGGGTTCGTATTGTGTTTAGGAGTCAGATTAATTTTTGTGGAACAGTTTGAGGCTAACAAATGGCCACAGTGAGTCTGTCAAGTGAGACAAAAGCCTCACACCGTTTTCGGCCATGGATGGTGGTTTTGATTATTTGCACCGCCACAGAGTCAGAGTGAAACCCTGCGTTTGGTCGAGCCCTCGGCAGATGCGACACACTTGATTTCCCCTGCAGTCCAATTAGACAGTTTTAACCTCACTTTGATTCTGTGACAAATGGGAGACAATTTGGAGATACATAATATGACACACACCTTAAAACAAAATGGCAGAGGAGGGCGAACAAATTCTGATGTACTCGTCACACCAATTATTCCTCATTCACAAGTGTTTCATCAATTTGACACATGATTTAAAACTAGGGCTCTATTACGATACAGATGGTAACTGTTTTCTTATCTCGACTGCACAGCTGCACTATGAAGTCACACATGAAGCTCAAATTGCCCTCCCGAACTAACAAGCACCTTTATTTATCATAAAAAGTTTGACACTATGTCGACATCTAGATTGCCTCCTTATTTTTGTGTCTTGCCCCGCGGCATCCTGTGACCATTTCGTAGAGTCAACACAGCAATACGTGGAGTTACGGACCACAAGGCAATCTTTGAGAAACAACGTCGCTTTTAAGAACATCTCCATTGTTCCAAATTGGTGTGAAACCCACTGAGCCACGGAGGAGAACATTTTCTGTGCAATTTGCTGTGTACATTCACATCTGGCCTTTCCAGGTTTTTTGTGTTCACCTGGAAACCTCCTTAAATGGGTTGTGAAATCCACTAATAGACTAAACAGTGAGAAGGGACAGCAGGCTGCTCGGTCCCGCGTGTGGCCTGCAGGATCCACCTCGATTAACAGTAACGGAGTGCATTGTGGTATTTTCTGGATTAACCTGAGGTTCATTTAATTTCTTTCTCTCAAAACAGAATGACTGGCGGCTTATAGCCTTTGAACAATACAGAACTAGTAAGGAAGAAAAAAAAGATTTGACTCCAATGAAAGCTGTGAGAGCCTTGACCCTTTAGTGAGCTGCTGCCTATAACTCCCCTGAGGTGTAAACTAATTCCACTTGAGCCACTCATTGTTTTGTTTGTTTGATGTAAAATTGCAAATTCAAATGTTTAATAAATGAGCTGGCCACACCTTAATTGCCTGCTATATTTAGCGGCTCAAATAAACATTTTAAGTCGACAGTCCATTAGAAATGCAAGGTATAAGCTTGCTGGGAGTATATCATTCCCCGTGGTGTTAGTGCTGACTTCACAGATGTCTAACCATGATTTAATCAATCACGCTGCTGGCATATTGTTCATTCTAAACGGGGCTCTCGAGCCGCAGACAAAGCCGTGCTATCATTCGCCTCTCGCCCTCCATGCCCTGTGTACAGCCATATCATCGCAGCCCGGGCATTCAGACATTTGCTTGTGCTCATCACTCATCTCCACCTGCATCACTCATGTTCCGCCCCATGAATTTATTAAACTGAGCTGATTGTGTGAACAACATGTCACTGACAAACTATTTCAGCCAAACATAGAGCCTCTGAAGTTTTGTGTGAATAGTTAATGTGACTCTCAAATGTTAACACCATCAGTGCAGACATCAAAGTGAATTCTCTCTGCTCCCGATGAATAGCAAAGAGCTGCTGTCTGCACAAATGATATGTGTTGCCCTACATTTGTGAAACAGCCAGTGGTTGAGAGTAACTAGTATATTTATTCAAAGACTGTATGTAAATAGAAAACACAAGCTTCTTTCAACATGGATTTGCTTGAAAAATCAATGTGTTATTAGAGGTTACACTATTATTTTGAGCACAAAAACCCTACGTCTGTTTGGGGCCCCTTGTCACGTTTCCTTGTCTATGAGTCATGAGGATTTTCCCTCTAAATTTCTCTCACGGTTTAATTGAATGCTTGACGTATAAGACTTAAAGTGAGTCAAATACTTGATTAAAAAACTAAAGATTAGAGAAAAGTGCAAAAAACTTGAAACAAATTTGTGCTGCAGAACTTTGTGATTTCCTTCTTCTCTGCTCCATTAATCATCTCAGAGGCCTTTAGTCTTAGTTTGTGAATCTACAACTAGCTTACCTTACTATATATAAAATAGGTCTAACTCTACTCTTGGCCGGCTACAATAGCAAAACGCTGCTTATGCATAAGTGATAAGAATCTAATAATATCATGTTTAATAATACATAATGTGCTTTCACATTAATACTTTAAGGACATTTGATTCATAATACTTGTATCACTCATTAACATTTTGAATAATGGACATTCACTAACAATACGTTTATTGACTTTGTTCTATTGCTACTTTTAATAAAATAAAAATAAACTCCATATAAAAGATGCAGCCATGATTTTGGCCATTTAGGTTGTGATGAGCTGGATTTGAGTGACAACTATGTACACCCATACAGTAGCTATTGGTCAAGCTACACCCTAACCCTGCTTTATGGTCTATTTTACTCTAAATAGGACCATCATTTTAAATAAATAACATTTTGTTATATTTACAGAGACATCAAAGTTGTGATCGAGACCATAAACTCAATAGGAAAAAGTTTATTAAGGTAACAAATTAAGTGATCATTAAGGTGATTTTTTTTATACAATCTGACTTCTTTTTGCAACCAGAGCAGTCGCCCCCTGCTGGCTGTTAGAAAGAATGCAGCTTTAAGTCACTTCCACATTGGCTTTACTTTTCAGGCAACTTCCATCTTTTATAGACAGTCTATGGAAGTAAAAAAAAACGAGTGCTTCTTTCACCACTGGGAACAGCACTGCCTCTGACCTTGCACCTAACGCTAAAATGAATGCAAGGCACGAACAACAGAGAAGCTTTTCGTTAACCCTTGAGCAATGCGTTAACGCTTCATTGTTCTTCGGCCGTAGTTCAAAGCAATCCTAACACACAGTTATCCCCACCGGCCATGAGAAGGTGTTATTGTGCGTGATATTCATTACGCTCCTTCGCTGACCTTGTGTGTGCATTTGCTGGATGAAAGCGTTCTGTGTGGCCATTTGTTTATGAAGTGTGGCAGGAGCAGACTGACAGTTTAAACTGCACCAGAGTTGGTGGTAGGGATTTGGACTTTCAAACCAAGGTTACATATTTTCAGGGGAGAGAGAGAGGGAGGGAAGGTTGAGCGATAAAATAAGAGAGGAACTGGGCTAGATTCTAAAAATTGTGTGCCGCTTTCATTCTGGGGCCCCATGCACTGAGATGTTTACGTCCAAAGCATAGGTTGTGGTTCTTAGAAGGCTTAATTAGGATGAGAGAGTGGCTTGTTAATGCCTCATTGGTTCTCACTCGTACAATTCAGTTGCGATTCAGTGAGCATATACTGTAGGTTCTCCTCCAGTGTTGCTATAAAGAGAAGCCACAATCCCCAAGAGCTTTGAATCTAGATCTCTCTACGAGTAGCAAGTGAATGGCCCAATCGGAACAGAGGTTCGGGACAGAGGAGGCGGGATATATTCTTGTGCCACATTAACATTCAATCCACTTGCCTGTGGTCCTTCAATTATTCATCCATGCATGTTACATCATTTTGTGTAAGCCAGTGGAGTTGTTTCTTGTTTCAGACTGCATCTCATAGTTATTAATAGATATGGATGTAAATTTCTATGCCTCAAAGATATGATGCACTTTAGCGAGATTCCTCTCTGTTAGTGTCTGTTAATTGCCAAGCGGGCTATATAATGTTACTTCATAATTTATGAGCTTATTACATTGCTTAACTTGACACGAAAGACTTAAGACAGATACAGTGGATGGAAGTTATGACCCTTCACCCAAATCAATACAAATGTGTGTTTATTTACTGCCATGACTGCGTGTTTGTCCTCTAACTGCATCAGCCGGAGTAGGAGGAGTTAAGTCTTTATGCGGTGGAGGAGGCTGTGTGTTGGCTAATGTAATGTTAGGTCATCTCGAGGTCGCATACATGCACAATTTAGCATTTAAAAGCAGGCATTTCATACTTCGTTTTCTTAGACAACCGAGAAAAGGTGTTGTTATATTCTTCAAGATGATACAATCTGTATATGTGTTTGTACATAAACATGGAAATTGATTATGCTATGCTCTGCTAGTCTGACACAGTGCTCCTCCTGTGACAAGGGCTTTGCAGGCCCGACTAATCAGCAGAGTCTTCAGGGGCTCAGGCTTAGACTGTCCCCGAGGCTTTGGTACCCTGTGGCCACCGCGTTCATCCGCACATCACCGAGGGAATATTGAGATGCATTCAGTTACATGCTAAGAGAAGGGAAAAGTAGACAGCACTAAGGCAGAAAAATAGGGAGTCACAAAGGAAGGAGGAGGAGGAGGAGGAGAAGGAGGAGTGCATTCATACGTCCATCCATCCATCCATCTAGAGGTCAGGGGAGGATGAGAGAAAATTCAAAGTGCAAAATCCATCTTCCTTCAATGAGAGTAGTAGGAGGGAGTACTAAGTGTCCTCTGCACATCCATGCGTTATGTGGGGCTAAAGGCAGCACTCTAGCCAGCAGGTACATGCTGGTACACATTCTCATCTCATACATCCACATAGATGGATGGTGGTTGGGGAGATGAGCTATTTGGAGCATTGACCTGGGACTCCTGCCTCAGAACATGTGGCACATATAAAGCACCCTCAGAGACAAACCTTGAAAATAATCAGGATTCAAAACATTTCACAGACTCGTGTTTGGAGTGTTAATGGACCTTTAAAATGTTTTGATGATGAGTGTGTTGCTGGCGTTCCCTGGAATGATAGGTTAGTTGTTTTAATTGAGCTGTGAGGCGCGAATGCGAAATTGCGTAGAGTATTGGGAGGCCATAAAGGGATAGTGGAACCTTGATTTGTTATGGATTGGGTAGACTCTAAGCTCGTGTTTGGATTTAAAAGCAGTCATGTTTGCCATTCTTATACTGTCTTCAGTGTATTAGATGTAATGGACGAGGAAGCTAATGCTAAAAAAAGCAGTATGGTTAAAAACACAAATAAGTTGGACATAACACAGCATCAGCATTTGGCAGTGACAGAATTGCCTTGGTTGTGGTTTCCTATTTCCATTTGGAGCTCAGTGAAAGAGGCAGACACACAGAAGGCAGTGTTTAGCACCTCCCTTGTCGCTTATTCCTGAAATGGGATTTGAGTAAATGATGCTATTTTAGACTAATTTCTTGTACCAACATGCAGGAAGTCATTAGTAGACAGCGAAGGCATCCATATTTATATGTCGCAGCAGAATCTTTGGTTGTAGCCTGAGAAGTGAGGCAGCAGGGATGACAGTCTGACTCTGGTGTGAATGTACATGTGTTTCATGTGGATGATGAGTTATGTAAGCAACACCATGCTTCACTGCTGTGGTTTTGACTGTGTATGATCCTGGGAAGTATGATAGATCTAGTGGGCGCCTATGAAATTGAGTATAGACACTGAAATACATCACTTCATCGTCTCAGGCGAGCGTGTTTGTTTGAGTGTGACATGTATGCAGAGGGGTGGGGACTCTGAATGTCTGGAAAAAAAAGAGGGGCTGGGTTGGGCTTTCTTTCTCGCGTCTCTCTCCAGCCTAGAAGTGGAGTGTCTTTCCCCCCCTTCCCCCTCTCTTCGAGCTGCTGGCCCTCGGTCAGGTAACAAAACAGGATAGTATCACAGGACGGTGAAACCCAAAGTGGCCCCGCCTGCCTCCATATGTCTGTTCATGTGAATGTGTGTGTCTGCGAGGCTCTCACCCGTACCTGTCATATATCCTATACCTTATCTTCTTTGTTCTCAGTGTGTTTGCCTGTTTGTTGCACCCCTCTAAACACACCCTTCCCTTGCGCCCACTCCCAGCAGCCTCCTGTCACACACATCCCAAACCCCCATATGTATGGTCTGTGTTTCTAGAGTCGTTGCTATGCCAACAGCCCACTTTCTGTGTCTTAGCTGTGGGAGAATCTGATCTGAGTCCACTCTGCCTCCCACTGGATACTGTAGACAACTGCAGGCTTTACGGAACCATATCAACCACATCAACCCCCCAAGGGGTCTGACAGAAAAAGCATTGGCACCAAAATCTAGCAGTTGTAGTATGACCATCTGCCACAATTAATATTGCCATTTTAGAAATTGAATAAACTGAATCCTCATTTTTAATCTCATGGCATAATAGATGATCTGGAGGAAGTACCTTATTTTCTGCAACAAATGTGCAGCGCCGGCCGCTTTGTTTAAACAGCCTGGAGGCAGGGAGCAGAGGACCACCTCAGGTGCTGTAGAGCAAGGCTGGTAGAAAGGCCATTCCCCTGGCTGCACTAGCTCTTACCTGAGAATGCTCTGAACCCCTGAATGAAGCATGAAGGAGAATGAATAATTGAAGACGTTCACTCCCCCATCGATACTTGGGAGGTGGAGGAGGAGGGAGGTGCCTTGCTTTACGTCAAAACGCTAAAAGTCTCTCCTTGCTTTAGAGCGTTGATCCTCGTATCTTAACTGTTATGCGCAGCCTTTTCCTCTCCTCTCAAACTCATTGCCTGCAGTTTAGAGTCTGTGCAAAAAATAAACAGGCCCCTGCAAATGCAATTACCTCCCTTGGCAACTAATACAACTAACACCAATTGATGAATATTCCCGTCCCTTCTTGAAATGGTTAACATCCCTCCTTCCCCCCCGTCTCGCTCTGGTTCCTTTGCTGGTTGAAGTGATTGTCTGTTTGCTTGTCTTGTTTGCTTGCTTTTTCTGTCTGTCTATTTGTCAGTATATTTTCCCCCCGGTTTTGTCCTTGTCTTTTGCAAAAAATGTACACATTATTGCATTCAACATTAATTCTCATCCAAATTTGCAGCTTAGAGCGCCCCACAAAAACAATACAACCCTTGAAACACATTCTCTCAGTGAGAAGCTCAACAGAGAATGCTGGCCGGACAGACAGACTTTCTATGGGCTCCTTGTTTATTGCCTGTCCAAGGCATTGCCTTCACTCTCTGAGTGACAACTACTTGCATATATCACATATGCACATGTAGCCAATGCCAGTTCGTGCTTTGGCCCCTGTGTCCCCAGTCCACACTTTTAGAGTGTTGCTAAATGGTTGAGAAATCAGGCTAGCAGTAAAATGAACTTTTACTAATTGTAGTTACCACTTAATTTCTAACAACACCCTCTTTTGTAACACTCTAAATGTGCTTCTCCTATGTTCTTACTCTTCGTTCCTTTTTGTGTTTTCGGTGATCTTATCGTTTTGTATGGTATACCTTCACCTTATTTCTCTTTCATACTGTGTCTCATCTATCGATTATTTTGAGCTCTCCTTGTGAACAACGGTGCTCTCTTTTTCTCGACGATCAATTGTATTTATTGTCTTTTTCTTTTCTTCTTTGTGCTCTTTTTCTCCTTTTTAGCATGTTTGCCCCTTTGTCTCCTGTTAGAGATATTGTGTGTGCGTAGCTCTTTATTTTTTGTCTCTTATTCTTTGATACTTATCAGACTGACCAAACTAAGCCTTTCTTGTGTTTCCAGGCTTTCCTTCCTTCATTCCCTATCTTTTCTTGCAGCTCTGTTTTTTCTCTCTAATGTGCTGGTGTTTGTAACAATCTCACTTTCTATTTGGTTTTGATTTTCGTACTGTTCATGCTATTAATACTTGCTATCTCTTCTAATACAGATAAATAATTTTCAGCTTGCTTTTCTTTTTCTTGCATTCCTTTTTGAAACTTCTATCTTGTCTACAGTCTTTATGATTTCTGTCCAGTGTAAATGTCTGTGTGCAACTACGGTGTCCTGTCTGCGTCTGCTCATGTCTTTTCTCTTTCTCTGTGTTTCTGTTTGTGTTTTTTCTTCTCTATTTACTGCTTGTTTATTGCCTAACGGTGTTTCAGTGTTCAGCCTCTCCATGTGCCTTGACCAGTCATCTATGGAGTGCTGTGTGTCCAATGTGTCATGTTACATTGGCCAGGACTTTGGCATTTGACTCTTTCTTGTTCTATCTTTTTTCATGCTTTCTTTGATCTCATAATCTCTTTTAATTTCTTGTCTTCTTTTGATGATTTCCTTTTCTGTAGACTTTGTGATTCTTGTTTTCATGATGTATGAACATAGAGGTTTTTCCTCCCAGAATGTTTATCCCACATGTTCTCAATAATCCTCGTGTGAAGGAACTAAACTTAACATCTATTAACATTTATATCGACATACCAGCTGTGCCATGGGAGATCTCTGCTTTCTCCTTTATGTTTTTTAAAAAACAAAATCATTTATGTTGTTGGTGCAACTGAGAGAAATTTAAACGCACAAATACTGTTCAGCGTCTGTCCTGTTAAGCATCTGGTCCTCTACATGTCGCTGTATCTGTCTGTCTGTTGTAACAGTAACGTCATGTTGCTATACATGTCATTATACGTGTGTGTCTTGTTATCGTCTTCAGAGGGAATAAGGGTTGATCAATAACTCTATGGGGATTAATTAGTTTCTGTTCATTTCAATTCAGTGGTTCTGTTTTGTGTTCTGTCTGAAAATGTGTTTGTTTATTTGGTGGAGGTAACTTTCTTGTTAGAGATGTGGATGCGTGCCACCCTGGACGTATATATATAGTCATCTCAGACTCCAATTTTCATCAAACACAACTCGCCGCATCAACTGTCTTCAGTCCTAGTGCCGCCATTAATCTGTGGAATCTTTGGCAGGTTTTATTTGGCTTTGCTCTTGATAGCTACAGAAAGCTCAATCTACTTTGAAGTGGCATCTATCCAAAGTAAACTTGGACCGAATTGGTCGTTTCAGACAGGCGGTTTTCAAGTGTTAACCAGGTGGAGGCTGGACTCCCTGTGTGCTCAGAAATTCTCTTTTTTTCTGTAGACGAGTTAGCTTCTCAGCACACCGTCCTCGCTGCCTTCCCTCTGTCAACCTGTGTTTTTGCTTACAGGGGCAACAAGCCAGCTAACAGCCCTAAGGGCCAACCCCCAGATGCTGACGGCCACTCCTCCGTCACTGACCTGGCCAACTCTCTCACTGGAGACATGGTGATGGTAAGAGCCTTTGTTCCAACTCACATCCATCTCACTCTCATGTAGCTAATGACTCACAATCCATATAATACATGTATGCGACACCTCTGTCCACATATTTTTGTGCACTCATCTAGGTCTGGTTTCTACTGGCCCTGTAGTTTTAATAACAGGAAAAGACAGTCGTTATCCCCTTAAAACCCCCAAATTAACATAATGATTGCAGCCCCTCTCTCAGTACTTTCTGACTCCCTTTCCCTGTCTGTGGCCCCAACAACCAACTGCACTGGTTTCTATTGAAGATGGAAGGCATGATTATAGTGTTTGCTTAAACAGCAGTATTATGAACACTTTTGGCTGCCAGTGAACATGTAAATTGTTCTATTTAATAGTAATTATGGCACCACTACAGTGTAAGCAAAAATGAATAAAATAAACTACAGTGCCCGAGGTCATCCCATTGAAGGATGTGTCACTGAGAGCAACAGCATGTCTGATTCATGTGTGTTTAAAGTTGTAATCTAGCCCAAGCCTAGATAATCCTGATAACATCTTCAGGCTAATTTTATTTGACTTTAGAAAGCACATCGGCTGAGTTGCTTTCTCCATGATGAGAAAACAGCTCTTGGCATAGCTATTCTAGTTTGGTGTGGAAAAACCCATCCTCATCTCCCTCCAACACTTTTGGTGATGAATCAGAAAGATGACTGCGAGCCAAACCTTGTCAGTCAAAGTCAGTGTCTGTCATCATTAATAAAAACGTCCCTAAAGAGTGGAGGAAGCTTGTGCAACATAAATGTTACATGTCTGTAATGTTCAGGTGTCCATATACTTATCACGCACTTGTAATTCCTGGTCATCAGGTAGGACTTGCTGCAGTCATCGTCGATGCAACATGTTTGTCAGGTTGATCTAAAAATGGACGTGGTAGTAAGGGAGCCATAATAGCAAAAAATAACACACAGGCACTCCTGCAGGAGCAATCAAATGAGACAAGCCATCCAAGGTGACTCATACTGTTTGATAAATTATACTTGGAATATTTCACACTTGCTCTGCCTGATGGTTCTAAAAACCCATATTGACAAATGCTGAGTGAGTCTTTGTCACTTTGAAATTGTAGCTCTGGCCTAAAGCACCAAAATCAACAGTTTCAGGTAATGCTTGGAGAGAGCGTTTGCATGCAAAACACACCTCGGGCTAGTCTTTTTCAAAGTGTCAGTTGTGGCTCTTGCACAAAGTGGTTTTATGAACTGCTGGTTGCTTATCTCCACACCAAGTCCTCAAACTCTTTGTTCCAATTTATGCTATTGTTAGAGAGAGCGAAGGAAATAAAGGACAGGGACAGAAGGTGGAGCCACAGGGAGAAAAGAAGCGACAGTAAAGACAGCTGCAAGTGCAGAATGCCAACCTTGAGCTGTGCTTCCCTGGCTGTTCTCTCAATGCCTCTCACGCAATGCTCTGTCTCTCTGTGCTACTCTTTCTGTTTGCCTCTCACTCTTTCTTTCGGTCTCTCTGTCCGCTGCTTCTATCAGATAGTGGCCTTTTAGTGCACAGCAATGATAAAGCAGTCAGAGTGGCTGTGAGAGAGAATGGGTGGTCTAAAGCTCTCCTATCTTCAATCTGAGCACCTCCTGCCTCTTAAGAACGTTAGTAAGGAAATTAAACTCTCTCAGTCTCCTTAATGTCAGACCAATCTCTGCCTGTGAGCAGCTGCTTGAGTACGGCGTGATAGAAATGCAGCTCTAAAATCTCCTCCCCTCACAGCTTCTCTCTGTCAAGGCCTGTGTGCATGTGCTTGTGACACAGAAAGTGTGTGCCCTTGGACTGAACTTTTCATGTGAGTGGCTGCTGCTGCTGCTGCTGGATGTGTGAGTGTTTGTATTTATTTGCCTGCATTTGTGGCCCTGCAGCTGTCTCCTGGGTCGGAGGATGATGATGGTGAGGGGCCTATCAGTGAAAAGCTGGGCCGGATCCAGTTCAGCATAGGCTACAGCTTCCAGAACACCACCCTCACGGTCAAAGTTCTCAGGGGCCAGGATCTCCCGGCCAAGGACTTCTCGGGCACTTCCGACCCTTTTGTCAAAATCTACCTGCTGCCTGACAAGAAGCACAAGCTGGAGACCAAGGTCAAGAGGAAGAACCTCAACCCCCACTGGAACGAAACCTTCCTGTTTGAGGGTCTGTGTTATGTACACTCATCAGAGAACTGTTACTACATGTTATGGCATTACTTTTTTGACATGCTGTCCAAAAATATCCTAAATATATTCATCTCAATCCCTTAAACAATCTGCCAAGAGTGCGGCTTTATCAGACTGGTGCACAGAAGTACAAACTGAGCCCCACCACTTCCAGTCAGGAACAGTAGCACAAAAAGAAAAATATAGAAATCTGTCATGTGAAATAAGCAGAGCTGTGGAAACTTTTGTGTTCATTTAGGAGCCTGTTGCTCTTTAATAAGAAGCTGATTCAGAAAATAGGCTTTCAGGGCCTTTAAACACATTTTTTAAAAATGTTTTTTCCCCAAGTTGATGGGGATGAATTCTATTATTAATGCTCACAATGGCTGTAAACTCCATTTAAAGCAATAATTGGACAATTTGCTTATTTGCTCTCTTGCTGAACATTAAATAAGAAGATTGCCACCGCTCTCAAAACTACACACTAAATACAATGTTAAGCTGCAGCCAGCAGCTGCTTCACTTAGCATAAAGAATGGAAACAGAGAGAAAAAGACACAATGTTGACCTTCTAGTGTGACTGTCCTCCAGTAAATGAGTTTACTTCTCAAAATGAAAAACTCCTTTGTGAACATGTTCATTTTATAGTTTAAGTGTTGCAGAAATACACACCGAGGAGCCACTCAAAAGTTTAATACTTGAATTTAGCCTTCATAGCAATGGCATAGAGCTGTTTCTTAACACAAAAAGAGCACTGTGGGAGTATTGTGAAAATCACAAAGAAGGTGTGAAGATTTTTTTTTTTTTGCATTAAGAACCCTCCATCTCAAGAAGCTTCAGACTTTTTTGTTTTAAATCAAAACAATAATTTTGCTATAAACTGAGGATGTTTTGCAGCAGCTGTGGCGCTGAAGTGTCACATCTTTGTATTATATTAATTTGTTTCATTATAATCATTATGATCAGACGACAGCACAATGGTAGCCAAAGTAATGTTCAGAGACTCAAATGAAAATCAGAACTACAGCCAGTGTTGTAGAAAAATTAATGAGATAGTTCTTTGTGACTGGAGAATAATGTCTCCTCTCAGTCATTTGAGAGACGCCTTCTGGTCCAGCAGTTTCAGAAATGCACTTTGGCCTTTACCAAATTCAACCCTGTTAGCACGGTGCAGATTACACTGCCCACTCTGCGCTGTCGGGAGTGCGTTCTTCACTCTCTGTGACTTTGCTATCCCCAGTTCACCTCACTGTGATACTCGTTTCTCTGTCTGTTTTAGGCTTCCCTTATGAAAAGGTGAGAGAGCGCACTCTTTACCTTCAGGTGTTGGACTACGACCGCTTCAGCAGGAACGACCCCATTGGAGAGGTGTCGATCCCCCTTAATAAGGTGGAACTGGGCCAGATAAAGACCTTCTGGAAGGAGCTGAAGCCCTGCAGTGATGGCAGTGTAAGAGAGCAAGGGGTGGCCACCAGGCCGAACCGTGACAAATGTACTCTTTTCGTTACAGCGCTGTTATTACATAGTTATTAAAACAAGTGTGACACATTTGTTGACTACTTTCAGCATGTGAGCTTGATTGACGTAATTTTCGGGTGAGCAACGTGCTCGGCCATGCCAGCCTGGTCACTGGACCATCTGTGTTTGGCACTAAGGGGTTAGAGCAGAAAGGGCAGTGATGTAAGATTACACAACGAGCTAGTGAGTAATTGGGAGTTTGATTTTCCCTGATGAAATCTGATATTAGCCCGAGTGATTCATACTCCATTGTGTTTGTGTGCATGTGTGTTCCTCAGGGGAGACGAGGAGACCTGCTGGTGTCGCTCTGCTATAATCCCACTGCCAACACCATCACTGTGAACATCATCAAAGCACGCAATCTCAAAGCCATGGATATCGGGGGCACCTCAGGTAGAGATCCCTCTTTGTTTGTCTAGTCTTTTCTTTTTCTAACCTTTGTTCACCAGTCTGACGCTCTCATGACTTTGGAAGCTCAGTGGCTTCACACATGGCTCTGTTCAAACATTTACTGACTTGTCCGTGCAGCGGATAGTCACCGTCCACTGTAGATGGCTGCAGCAGCAAGGTGACATTACCTCAAGCATCCCTGCCTTGACCTTCCTCTTTCTGTATATCTATGTGGATCTTCAGCCTCCCAGCCAAATCTGTGTCAGCTCAGTCTGGTTGTTGCTAGTTTTTAAAGTCCCGCTGCTTTCCGTGGCATAGTTTTGTACAATTACAGCTTCCTGCAGTGGCAGGAGTGGTGTGTCTGTTAGTATTACAGAATATGATAATGCTCCAGAATTGGTAGTACAAATCCCAGGCCCTATTTCCATAAATACTTCCTCATTTGTATGTTTCCTAGCTCAGGGGATAGGTTGACCTTGAGCTCAAACGAGGTATCTGCTTCCCTGCTGCCTTCCCTGACTTTAACAATTAAGAGGGTAATTGCAAACCTGACCCTAAAAATCACCATCCATGTGCATCTTCATCGTCTCTCTCATGTAAACTGCTGTGCTATGCATCCACGTTGCAGATCCATATGTGAAGGTGTGGCTGATGCACAAGGACAAGCGTGTAGAGAAGAAGAAGACGGTGACGATGAAGCGCTGTCTGAACCCCGTCTTCAACGAGTCCTTCCCCTTCGACGTGCCCGCCCATGTTCTGAGGGAGACTACCATCATCATCACCGTCATGGACAAGGACAGGCTCAGCCGCAACGATGTTATCGGCAAGGTAACTTTTCACAATGGAATCTGTGTTGGAGCTCTTGGTTACAGTATACATGCCTCTTTAGCTTCTTATTTAATACATTCAAAGTCATTTATTATGTTATCTGAAAATGCAACTGACTATAAAATATTGTCAGAAAGTCAGAAATCCCCACTGAGGTCAGTTAAACTTGCTGTTGTGACTCGCCCTGTGACCACACTGAGAAAGACATTATTATTTATTGAATTTACACGTACATTATTCACCAGCAGTGAACAAACAAATCAATGAGAAGAAAATGATCTTGGAGCAAAATTAGCTTCACAGTTTGATTACATGGCGACGATGAACACTCTGTCCACCTTTCTACATGTGTGTTTTAAATGAAGTTAAAAGTCAATGTGTGACTAATAGCATTATATATTTTTTTATTTTTTACCAGATTTTCTATAGATATAATAATAATAATATCATTATTGTGAATTCTTTTGGCTGCAATAATGATGTAATGAAGATCTGATCATGTGACAGCCCCATTATCATGTCTGTCTACCTAATATAAAGCCAGCAGACCTTAAAATAACAAACCTTTGTTAAGCACAAACTGAAAATGATGCCAACAGCCTGCTCTGTCCAAAGCTAACACAATCTGCCTACTCGCACCTTCAAAGTTCAGTAACTTAAACATTATATCTGGTTTGTTTAACCGTACAAAAACTCCCAAAACTAAAGTGCCATTATTCAGAGGATTTACGTGCCAGTTTCTTTCTTGGCCACTGCAGAGACTCTAGAAAGTTACTGGTCCAGGCCAAGAAACAGACTTCATTAATTTAGGAAACTGCGAAAAAACATTTAAATTCCATCAGTAATGCAGCCTGTGAGAAAACCGAAATCACTATTCTTGCTGCAATTCCTTTTTTTCCAACTCATTGCTGCCCTCCAGCAACGACGCCGCGCCTCTTCGTGCGCCAGATGCCAAATATCGCATGAACATTGTGGCTCTTCATGTAAAAATGCCGCCATGTCTTAATGAAGCATTGAGCAGCATTTACGAAAATGACACGTGTGACTGAGAAAAAGCCATTACCTGAACAGAAAGATGGAGCTGGCAGTGATACATTTTTTACGTATGGTTTACAGATTATTCTATGAAGTCAAACATGATCATCTTGTTTCTTGTTCTCTCAGATCTACCTATCGTGGAAGAGTGGACCAGCGGAAGTGAAGCACTGGAAAGACATGCTCGCTCGGCCGCGTACTAACGTGGCCCAGTGGCACGCTCTCAAGGCCTGATAGCACCGCCCAGCTTCCTCCATGGCCCCTTCCCCTCTCCCGTTTCTCCCCCCCTCTTCTCCCTCCCCTCCTCCCACTCCCCATCCTTATGCACAAGACTGACTTGCTGCCAGGCTGCGAAACACGGGTACAATTAGCCATCTGCTCTCTTAAACCTTTAAACTCTTTTCTGTTTCCTTTCAAAATCTCAATTTCTCTCTGACTCTTCTCTTCTGTTCCCTCCTCTCATGCAGCGTGTCTTAATTTTTTTGTCTCACCACTTTGCCAATGGTTCCCCTGTTTCTGACTGTCTGTATGTCTGTCTGTCCTTATGCACTTTGCCTGTGGAGGTCTGATAATCAGTTTCTTTGTCGATCCCTTCGTTCTGAACTGCACTGCAGCCCATGACCCATTCAAGGTGCCAGTCCCGTGGGATCACAGAGAATCTTCTGTAATGATCTAATCTCGTATAATCCTATTGTATGAATATTCCAGGTACACGATACTATACAGTATGTACTATATGTACATATACATATTAATATATTAGGCGTATAGATTGGCAGAACTTCCCTTATACACATGACTAGTATACAGTATGTTATACAAAGCCTGTCTGCCGTTTCCCATCTCTTCTGTCTCTTCATTTGTCGCCTCGTCCTTGTCATCTGTCTCAAGTGTACTATATTCTCTCCCCCATTTCAGTCCCTCGTCCTTTCTACTCGAAAGTGGTTTAAGGTTCAGCTGAAGTTGTCGAAAGCAATCAATACTTGGTTTGTGATGAAACCAGCTGAATTCAAGATGGAATTGTTGATACTGCTGTCTCTTCTCTCCCTCTTTTCTCTTCTCTATGCTCTTCTATCTCTTTTTTCGTTATAGTTCCCTCTTTCTCTTCCTCTGGCACAATATTAGTGGATTACTCCCCCCTCCTCCCCTTTCTGGACCCCCTCCTTGTCGTCTGTGTGCTGTGGGTGCTGTGCTGTAGCTCCAACAAAAATAGAGATTTAAAAAAAAAAATTAACTGAACTTTCTGAAGCTGGGAAAGCGGGGACACGATAAACTTATGAAATGGATCGCTCTTGATTTTTCCAGACAAAACAGCCCTGACACGGAGAGAGAAAAAAGAAGATGAAAAACATAAAAACAACAACACGCAAACAACCCTCCACCCCTGAGATACTATGATGTCATTTTTCACAGCATCACCAACTGAGGAAACCAATTTGAAATCTTCTTTCGATGTTAAGATGAAAACAGAAGCAAAAAGCTCATTTTGTGCTGTATTTGCACATGCATTCGGTTGTGCGCGCACACTTCCCTCTGTTTATTGATGCTATGAATTTCTTGTGCTGCCCTGTGCTCTTGTTTTGTGCTGATGGGGGTCAGTCTCGACCAGCCTGACTGTAACGCGTGCCTGTTGATGTACGTGTGTGTCTGTGTGTGCGCCTGCATGTCTGTGTGTGTGCGTTCAAAGCAGCAACACAACTCAAACGCGGCAGAAGTCTTCTTCTCTTTTCTCTTTCTCCTCTCGCGCTCTTCTTGCTCTTCTTGCTCTTCTTACTGCCATTGTTTCCCCATCCTCTACTGCCCTGCCTTCTGAACGAGGGCACAGGGGAAGTTCTCTCTGCACTTTTTGAAAATGTAATAACAATAACAATGGTGATGATAGTTTTGATGATGATTACAGTACTGGTGAAAATCAAGGGAGGAGTATCTGAAGGGGTGAGCAGCAGTTGGGGAGAGGTGACGTCTGCTCTGTGATTTCAGGGTTTGGAGATGAAGTGGAGGACACAGAGGATGTAGGGCTCTCATCCTCCTCTTCTTGGGTTTTTTTCCCTTCAGTATACCTGTGTGTGTGTGTGTGTGTGTGGGTGTGTGTGTGTGTGTGCGTTCGTCAGCTGCCAGACTCCTGGTGGCAGACTGCTACTGTCTGAAATGTCAGCCCAGGATGGAGATATCAGGCTTGTCTTCTTGTCACATGGAGGCCGGCCAGACCAACAGTGCTATTACACAATGTGTCGATCAACAACAAATCTATTCTGTGCTCTAACCAACCAGTCTGTACTAGTACTGTACGCTTCTGTGCACGTCCATGATGTTGAACAATAGGTACAGATCTGGAAACAGTGAGACTGATGCGCATTTTTGGTTCCAACGGTGAAAGAAAAGAGAGATAACAAAACCATTCCCTGAGTTTTTGTTGCAGTTCACAGGAACTATGAACGGCTGTGTATCACAGACAATGGGTGTGATATTAGATGATGGCCTGATCTGCCACTGTGAGATACTGTAGAAGCAGATTAGACATTATCTCTTTGCTGAGTGCTTGAGAGCACCACAGAGTGTACTGGTAGCTGCCCTGCTTGTCAAGCATATTCAGCTCAGCTCAATATTTCAGTAACGTAAATAAAACAGTCATAAAGCAGCAACGAGAAAGCTGTCAGCCATTAAGAGTCTGCTCTGTCTTAGTATATGCTCTACTGTACCTGTCTGTCTGTGTTTTTACATTCTTAAAGCCTTGTGAAGTATAATCCTGTCAGCTGTTTAATGTGTTTTTCCTCACACGGCTTAGTTTATATTATATAAATGAGAATCCACCTTTCAGACATCTCTCAGGTTAGACTTAGCAAGTAAATATAATCAGTTGTTTGTTTTTAAGTGGAGACATCACAGCGTGTTATTGCAGCATTTATAGTTCCCCTTCAAAATGCTTTTATCATGCAAGAAATTGATAGCATCTTAATAACCTGACTGAGAGATTGTGCAATAGTAATGTAATCTGTAGCAGGTTACTCCTCATCTGGAGCGTCTGTAAGCTGGTCTGGGCAGCACACGGTGTGCCGAGTGGGTTCTGGACAGTGTACTTCGTGTGAGCCACGGTGCTGGCTGCTGTGATGTGCTGATCCAGTCCAGCACCCTTCAGAACAATTGGCCAGGCGTGGAACAGGGCCCACTGTTTTGACAGCCACTGCCTGCAGTGTCACAGCACATTACACTCCCATTAGGCGGTCAGAAAGGAGCAATATCTGCCTCCTTGGACTGTGAGGGAGTCACCGTTTGCAGAGGTAACACTTGCTAAGACTAAGAGAAAACGTGGAGCATGCTCACTCGTAACGTTGTAGATTCCGGACAGCGATAAAACCTCGTCAGTCAAAAAATGGAAACTCATCAGCAGGCGATCCCTGCAAAAGCTGTGAAAGCCACATGTGCAGGCAATGAGTCAACATAATACCTCTGCCATTTCCTTTCACCGAGATTCCATGTTGCTCAAATAGTGATAAATTGTTATGCTACAGGGGTTTGCAAAGCTTAGTCATTACTGACCCTGTAAACTTGGGGATAGGGTTTTATTTTTAGTAACATGAGGCACAGTTATGTCACAGATCCTGGAAGGTAGACTGGAGGCTGGAAGGCTACAGGCTTGAGCTTTTAAAACTTAAAACACTGAGTGCTCTTGAATATAGATTACTTCTTAAATGGAAATCCATTGCTTGACATTTTCTATTTTTAAATGTTTTAAATGTTGGCCATTAAATAATTATCCAGCGACACTTCACAATACACTGTCTGAGCAAAAACGGAAGGTTACGGAGCTAACTAGAGTCGTGAAATGCAAGAAAATGCAACTAAGTAATTTAGTTGTGCCCTCATCCTTTGGACTTTTGCAGACCACACTGCTGTAAAAATTACAGTAACTGCAAAAACAACAATTTCTCTCAAAATCTTCTTTTCTGGTCTAATTAAAACCCAATATGTGGATAAAGTCGGTGGCAACCTTTTTATTATGGCATAATCTGAATGTTCATATTCGACAAAGGCGAAAAATACAGAGATGATGCCAAATAACAAAATATTTTATGTCATATTGATATGACATTATATGTCATATTGTATATATAAATACATTTTACCTTGTCTGAAAGGTGCTAACAAACATGAAATGTACAGTTTGTTATCTCATGCATTGAGTTAGTTTGTACGGAGTTTCAGCTGCCTTTTAGTTTGTGAGAGCCCAACCATAAATATTGCTTTCTGTAGTGTACTTCAGGAGCATGTCATTAGTTTAAAATCAGGTTTATAAGTAATAGTCATAAAATTAGTAAAAAAAAATCATGACATATAAAGATGATAAAACAGTATTGAGTATATTAGGGTTAGAGTTAAGCCAAGAACTGGCTGCTTATGATCTTTAAATAAGCAATGATTAATCCAACAATATATCTTAATTTGCTCAGTTTCAAATAAGCTATTATGCTCAAAATGATGAATAGTCCATAAAGTTAACTTGATGAATGAAGTGACAAGAAAAGAAAAATGCTCACTTGTGATTGTAATTATGCCTGTATGTTCATAACTTATTTAATTTAGAAAATCGTCTCTCACAGTGGCATATAAATCATCAAGAAAGTTGGACTCTCTATAAAATATCCAGGAGTCCCAAACATTATGTTCTCATTGCCAGCAGTCAAACAGCAGCACTATTAAAACGGATGGTAAGCTTAGAGCCAAACGGTATAAAAGGAGGAAGCAATTTCCAAATCCCAGTTTTATTATACTGCCACCTGTCTCACACCTCTAAACTTACTGCGTTTTGTTGGCACCAACACTGTCAGCAGTGACCTTCAGCAGTCCTGAGCTCATGAATGTGGCGTGCCAGTGTTGCAGATGCTCCCAATCAAGAGTTTTTTCAGACTAACTCCGCTCAGTGTGCTTGCTCCCCTTGTGCTCAGCCTCAGATCTGGCTTTCATCATGGCAATCATTTCCTGGTGGAGCCAACTGGTCGGTGCAGGTGTGCATAATTAGGCTTTTGTTTAGAAAAGTTTAATTCAAGATGTCAGACACAGCCAAAAACTGCCTGCAACTTTGCCACAGAATAAAACAGACTCTTATGTAATTTCTGCTTTCCCTCTGATGTCTCCTGATTTAGTGCTCAGCTGGCAAAGTTCTGTAACATTAAAGCTGGGCTAGGCAGGTTTATTTTTACCATCACTGGGCAAACATTCTTAAATAACCTTTCGGCATTTTCAAGTGTTTTAAAAGAAAACTAGACTCCTGCACCTCCTCGTGTCCCTGTTTCCAGGTTTTAGCCTGTGCTGACAGATTAGCCAATCACAGAGCTTGAATCCCAGTTCTTACGGTGTTTGAAATGTGTGCTTGTGTGGTTCAAATTCTTCTTCATTTGTTTGTTTGTTTTGTCATTTTTTTAACATTTCTGTCCACTGCAGACAACTTGTGTTTATGGTCAGCCTAATGACAATGTTGGCCTGCAAGTTAACCCGCGACTGTGTTCCAGACTGAAATATCTCAACAGCGACTTTGCTGCAGACATTACTGGTCACTCAAATATAATTTATGCCTTAGTTATAGAGTGAAATGTCTTGACAACTGTTTACTTTCCCTTGGACATAACAAGCAGTTGAAACTTTGGTGACACCTGAACTTTTCCTCAAAACTTTACATTTTTAGTGCTGGTTTGGTTTATGACTAATACCTGCAAAACTCACATGTACTTTGTGTTTATTACCAACTACCAAATGTCAGCATGCTAACAGTCTAAATTACTCATCACTGCTCCCAGTTTAACAGACCTTTTTCACAGCAGCCACTCTGACATCCAACAGCAGGTAAACACAGGTGTTAGTCATGATATTAATGAAGGTTCTGTTCTATTTAGATAGTGAGCCTTCATTAGTGAGATTATCAACACCTGTGTTTACCTAATGTTTAATGTCAAAATGGCTGCTGGGAGAAAGGTTTATCTGCTTGGTAAGACATGACATATTGACCTGATAATACTGTTTACAGGTCCAAAACTGAGGCTGTCATCTTTTCAATATCCTGCAGTGCTGTGTTGTTTGAATAAAAGAGTCAAAACTGATTATTAAATTGTCATTCTACCATACAGTCTTAACACTAATCATTTATTAGAGCTAGGCTTTAAGCTACGCTTTTAAAAACTCACTTTGTACATTACAGCCTTCAGACGGACAGTGTACTGGACACCAAAATGTAATACTTCAGAAAAAGTGAACTGGATATGTCTGGACAAGTAGGATTTGTTTGGAATTAAGCTAAGAGTTATGATTTTTCAGCAGCAACTCATTCACAATATCAGCATCAATTAATTACTAACCTCATGTTGTGGATGGTGTCGTCTCAGACATTCACCTCCAAATTTGGCTTTTTTTCGATATCCTTGCCCCACCATATGACTGGGCACTCGCAGGTGCTGTAATCCACTGACAGACCCTCAATGTGTACCTTTATTAGAAGCAATTTAACTTTCACCCTAATGTTGCTGAGAGGTAATGCCATTGTCAGTTATACAAGCCTAACAATGCTTCTTTAGCGAGCAAGGTGATGGCACATATATGTTAACTAGCTAGCTTAACCATCCCTCCACAACCCGGCTGTTATATTTAGTTTTTCAACTGTGTTTATTTCCAAAGTTACAGCAGTCCTGTACGTTTTTTTTTTTTTTTTTTTAGAAATACCTCTGCGAGAATACGAGAAATCTTCTTCAGACCTCAACTGGCTAGCTAGCTTACTGATAACTTCTAACCCCACTCAGCAGTTTAAATCTTCTTTTTCGTGGACACCTGGATTCCACCCTGGAAAACACCACCTGGTAGAACATCTACACAAATCACATTGTTATTGTTAAAAGACTTCAAACACTTTTTTAACCTCAGTGGTGCCTGGCCGTTTGTTTGCTTTTGGGTTTTGAAGTAGCGTTTGGACACGCAAACAGCTTTACCATCAGAGTTGAGTTCATCGCTGACAAATGCACAATTGCAATTTTCGTTCTTTTCTTTCCTCTTTCCTCTGTGTAGTGGAAACATGTCCACACACAAATTCAGATACTTAGATAAATGGTCGTTCCTATATAGCCATGCTAAACATTAATATGCCTGCTTGACATCAGCATGTTAGCATTGTCGCTGTGAGTTTGTTAGCATGTTGATGTTCGCATTTACCTCCAGACCCTGCTGTGCCTACGTAGATCGTCACAGAGCCGCTCACATGACTGTATTCTTGTCCTCAGCCTTTTTTTTTTTGGTGAAGAATACAATTCACTGCTGGACTTCCATCCTCTCGGAGATGTTTGTTCTTGGGTGTGCACCCCCAAATTTATCATTGTCACCAGCAGCCTTCCCTTCTCTGTGTACTTTCTAAATAACTTAAAGCTTTATTGGCTGAAGGGTCACACCTGTTTGCCAAAGGATTAGCAAGATATTCTTCTGAGCCTGCTGATATTGTTTGTCCTTGTCATGCTCTCTTTCTCCTTTTCTTATTCCTCAGTACTAGTTTGCCTTGATGGATATTGCTTTCTTAAGATGAGTGTCAATGACTCACTCTATTGGAAAGGTGCCTGCTTTGCTGTAGTTTTTCGCGATATTAGATTAAGGTGTTTTATGTCTTGGAGAACTTTAGGTGTGTGTGTGTGGATAAAAATCAGGCTGTAGTAATCTCATCCTGGAGGGAGTGCAGCCGATGTTTTATTCTGCTGAATCATGTTACGACGGCTGAGTAAGCCCAGAAGCCTCCTGGGTCACCTTTGTCATTTGTCCAGTCAGTATCTGTGCATCTCGCCCTGCGCAGACAGACCTCGCCTCCCCCAACTCACCCTTTCAATTGTTTTAAGCATCTGGTGAAAGCCAGTGTGACTTCTCCCAATCAGGGTTCGAGTAAGCATTGTTTGAATAGTAACAAAAGTGAATATGAAAAACAATAATGAGTAATAATATCGTTTCTTTCCTTCTTTTGGTTCACATTTGACTGTTGGTCAGTGTGTATGTATGTGTGTGCTTGTTGTTCTTGTGTTGGGTTAATTTCTTTACAAAACCGTGAGAAGAAAATCCTTCTGTTTTTGAAAAACTTTATGTAAATATTGTTGGTGAAAAATTTAACATTTGTTGTATGCCGAGTTTTCATTTGTCACTTGAAATGATGAAGAAAACAATGATATTCATGAATAACAGTGGTGATGTTGATGATGCCGAAGCTGATTATACCTGCCCTTCTTGAATAAGGGCTTTTGATGTCCGCTGTATTTTTGTTGGAGGTGTCGTGAGGTCAGGGCAAGAGAAACTAAGGGAAGGAGTGATACCCAACACATCCCAGGCCCACTGTAGCAGCACTGCCACATACCTTTCCCCCGCCTGCCCCACAGAAACACACCGCCAGGAAAATAACTGCGATACGTGGCACAAATTGTAGCTTGTGTTATTTATGTCATAAAACATTGTTGTGTTTTTATTACAAGCGTCGGGAACAGAGCGCTGTGCGAGAGGACCGTTCAGCTCCCTGTGGAGCCACTCTGCCCCGGTCACTTGGCATCACATCTCACCCTGTCTGCTTATAGGCTTGGGGATTTACTGTAATGCCATTGTGTTAGACAGGATTGGCCCTGTACTGACACTGATGATGCCTTCCTCATTGAATTTGGAGTCATTATTGCTCTGCTGGAGGCCATACATGGGGATGGGCATGTATGGAAGACAGAGTGGATTCCAAGTAGAAGGATGTAAACCATCCATCTGACCCTGTAAAGAGAATTTGCATACTTGTGATTCAGCCTCTTATTTGGGGTTTGACTCATGATTAAGCACAACTGACTGACATGAACTTGCCATATAATAGGCTTATCTCTTGCTTAGTCAGATATTTGTAAGAACTCCAAACTCCAATAAGAAAAGCCCAGGATTAGAGCCAATAATAATTGTTTTAGTCATTCAAAGAATGAGATAAGAGATCTTTCCAGGTGTCTAAAATCTGACATTTACTCAGCCCACTGCTTCCTCCAAAAAATAGCAAAGGCACATGGTTGCAGTCCAGTTATATCACTGCCGGTGTCAGTTCGCCCACTTCCACATTTTCCATATGCCATAACCTTATGTATCTGGCTGGGCCTGTGTACAGTGCAGGGATGGAGCTTATCAGTTTCACATTACTTTTAGGAGCATCTCTGCCACAGACATGATACGGTACAGCAGATACTCCCAGCAGCCATCAGCAGGAAGGACAGCGGATACAGTCCTACCTTCGCTTGTAATGCCATCCTTTAGACGAAGTCCCACAGGGAGCCAGAAAGTCCACAAAATCGCTAAAAATAAATTCTGACTAGTTTCCCCTAAATCCAGATCCTTCGGTGTACTTTTCCTTTCCCCTGCTGGTTGTAAATAGACTTTGTGATGCGGTTAGAGCAGCCTCTAACTCCTGCCATAATGCGGACATTTTTAATCAGGTAGGTAATAAGCAATACACTTAACTGATCTAACGCCATACTCTGAAATGTTACTTACCGAGTGTGATGGGGACTTGTGACGGGATGTCGATGGTAACACTCCTGTTTCTTCACCTCCTTTCTCGACTTGCCGTGGCCCACCACTTCAACAAAGAGTGCTCTAACTTAAAACACACAATTGTGATGTGTACAATCTAATTTAATGTATTTATTTATGTATTTTTGCCAACTTTGTATAGTGTATAAATATCTATAAATATATGAAAAATGACAGTACTGTATAGATTTTAGCTGCCTGGTAAGGTTAATAGTATATACTTGGTAGACTAAAAGAAAAAGCGTAGAGCTGTTCAAAAGCCAGTTACTGAGAAAATGCTTTCTGTAAAACCCGGTGCCACTGGCTCTTTTTATATTCTAGGTTATGTTTCTGGTTTATTTTTTTATTATATAGCCAGTGGGATCCAAAGTGTGCGTTGTTTCTTCTTTTCGTCCGTTTGTTTGTTAATTGGTTCGTTTGTTGTTTTTTCTTGACAAGACACAGCGAGGTTCTGGCAGCCAGGAGAGTGCAGTGGAACGCAGACTGGGACCCTGTGCAGTAGTGTGTGTGTGTGTGTTAGGTGTGTGTCCGTCCATGGTAGTGCTAGTGCTCTCTGTGCAGTGCCTCCCTCCTCCCTCCTCTCTCTCTCTGATGTAGTTTGTCATGTGACGCAGTGTGTGTTAAGGTGCAGGATGACTGTGTTTGCTGAAGCTGACAGATGCCCTCTCTCTCTCTCTGTATTGGTGTGTCTTCTCATGTCCACTCTGTTTCCTCATTACAACGCTTCATTTTAATCTTCCACTAAGTATAGATTTCCACTTCCTCTGCTCGATTGTTCATTTACTCTCCCATTCGGCTGGTAATGCGTACGCCACCAGAGTCTAATTTCACAGTAATCCATGCTTCCTCATCTATCTGTGATTCTTCGTCCATTAGCATCTCTCATCCGTCACCCTCCACATTATAGAAGATCACCTTGTTTTTTTTCTACAGAGCTCTGTGGACCAGAGAATGATTTAGCACAAAAAAGAGGGGATGCATGCAACTCATCCCAGATCATATTTTTTTTTCCTTTACATTATTGCCTTCTCTCAACTCTGAGGAGAAGGGTAGCTGTCAGCTCAGCGCACAGAATCACAAAGCAGCCATATTCAAAAAGTCAAGCACAGATGTGTGACTCAAATCTATGTTGTGGTGGCTTCGCTGCTGCCGCGTTTGTAGCAAGAGCAAGAGAATAGCCTTAAAGATTGGACCGACTTCATGAAAAAGTAGTGGGATATGTGCATTTGTAGTGGACTATTATTACCTTCCCTTTCCCACACCAGATTTATTACTCAGTATTCCAATGTGTTGCTTGGTTGCTCTGTACATATCTGTGTAGTACTTCTGTTGATGTCCCTGTATTAGTATAGTAACGGGTTCTTACTGGGCAGCCTCCGCAGACGTCCTCTCCCTCCTGTCCTCGTCTCATTTCCTCAGAAACTTCAAACATTCCATCTGAACCTCTAGCAAGCAGCATTTTAAAGATGATTAGATCTCACGTAGGCTGGGAGTAAAACGGCAGAGGGCCTGAACCACAGACGTTTCCACTGGAGCCATGATAATAACCAAGGCGTCTTGTTCACGTCCCTCTGAGAACCGCAGACCCACAAAAGGCAGCACACCCGGCTTTAAGACCCTCACACACGACCCTCTGCTCCTCCAAACCCACCTCCACACCGATGTCACCCAGCTCGGAGAGGTCAGCGGGTCACCGACTGGTTTGAGGAGCTGCTGGCTTCACCGGGGGGATGAGAAGGGTGAGGTAGGGGAGGAGGTGGGAGAGCCCTGGGAGGCAGTGGAGAGACGTGTCCCTGTGGTCACATCCTGGGTCAGGAGGGAAGGGAGCGAGGGCATCTCAAGGTCATGCCCAGTAGCACTTTGGTTTTGCGTTCCATGTTTTTTTTAGCCTCTCCTGTTTTTTGGCCGAGCGGACTGTGATCTTACTGGTTGATTTTCTCGTTCTCCTCCACCCATCAGTGTTACAAAGTGTGTTGGGTGGATGGAGCCTTGGAGCTGAGCTCTGATTTTGTTCCATATTAAAGAATCATTTTTACTAAAGTTGCGTCCAGACATTCTGTCTTATTGTGCTTTATTTTATAAGGTTATTTGAAGATTCCTATCCACTGACACTGGAGATATGCTACGTGGCTGGACCATCACACCTGTATGTGTTCTGATTCAAAAACCAGCTATTAACATGCTGCTGTAGCTGAAACAATTAGCTAATTAACTGATCATTTAATCTGCAGCAATTTTGATTATCATTTAATCATTTAATTCCCAGAAGACACTGCTTTCGTCCAGGCTGAGATATCTCAACAATTACTAAACGGATTGTAAATTTGCCACAGATGTTGAAGGATCAATTCAAATAGTTTTATTAATTCCGTAACTTTATACTTTGCAATATCATCAGCTCAAAAATTTTATTTGTTACAGCACCTTGATGATTTATGACCTAACATACAAAACTAATGACTTCATATCAGCTTAGACTATACTGTAGTTCTAATTCGTATGTGTTAGTGTGCTCGTTGAAAAACTGAGACATGCTGAACAATATGCCTTTTATACATCAGCATTGTCATTGTGAGAATGTTATGCTGACGTTAGCATTTCACAGACAAAGCACTGCTGCCTCAATGATCCCCTAGCAGATGTGTAGATTCTTAGTATAAATGAACATCCGTTACATTCAAGCCAAAGGAATTTACATAATGCTGATTAAGCCTGTCAGAGCCAGGTAAATCTCTCTATCTCTCAGTATACTGAATATTTAAATCTGGTGTCTGTGGAAACATTCCTATGCCGATACACAGATCGCAATGTGTTTTACATCACCCAGTGATGACTGATTTGCCACAGCCGAGGAGCAACCACAGATGCGAGTAGGATACAACAACTAGGAGTATTGTGGTGCCCATTGTGAAAAATCTATGAAAGGTCTAAGAAAAGTTACAGATAACAAAGAAATCTATTAAAAACAGGATTATCTGCACATCTTCAAGCAAAATGGAACTGAAATAGGTGCCTCAAAGTTTGAGGACAACACTTAGATGAAGTACACTGCCAATTCATAGCCTTTCATTGTGCAGACAAACATAATACTACTGTGTCTTCATCAGAGTCAAACATGGACAAAGACAGGAGACAAGCAGATGCACCCACATCAGCCACAACATTAAAACCACTGACAGGTGAAGTGAATAACATTGATCATATTGGTACTATGTGGTGTTCTGCTGGAAAACCTTGGAATTTGGCATCCATGTTGATGAGACTTAGTCACCCAAATAAGCGTTTTACCAGAACAAACACACTCCTTCATGCAAATGGAAATCTCAGTTGCACAGGAAAATGCACCCTACCACATGGAAACAACATCAACCAATCAGGAACATGTTGAGGAACATGACAACGGCCCAACATGTTGATTTGACCTCCAGACTTCCTCCATCCCATTCTGATCAAGCATCAACAGGATGCAGTGGAACAAGTTTGACTGACAGAGGCCCCACTGGACAAGCCAGAGTACCCAAAGGATCCACTGCCAGTGTCCTGGTTCCAGACCCCATAGGACACTCTGAGAGGTCCTCTTGTCCATGCCCAATGGTTCAGAGCATTTTTGAGCACATAAGGGGGACCAACACAATATTAGGCGGGGGGTCATAATGTTATGCCTGATTGATATATATTCAACCTAATCCAGGTGTCCAATTTTCATTGGATAACTGGTTAAACAGGATTTAAAATCTATTGGATAAATGTAAGAGTGGCAGTTGCCATAGTCAGTGTCATCCCAACCCAATGCAGGGAACACAAGATGTATGGCAAGATAGTATGGCAAGCTGTTTTAACATGTAATAACTGAGTATGACTATCAGGATGCAATTAACATTACACATATCAGTAATGTCATTTTGACTAGTCATAATTACAGTGTGATTAGTTTCGACTTGTCAAAATAACAGCTGCAAATACTGTATCTTCAGTGTCATTACAAAGACTCCAAATTGTTGAGCATGACGCTGCTTCTGCTAGGCTTCTCATTGGCTATTGATTCAACAAAGCATTTGAAGCATTGTTAGCAGGAGTAATGGTGGTTGCTGTGGAGGATAAGCTCGTTAGAAGTTGCCATGCAATAGGCAGAGCTGATCAGCAAGGAGTTTGTAAAGAATGAGAGCTTTGCTCATTTAAGACTTATGGAGAAAATTAACTAGAAGACTGCTCTGGCAGTACAACAGCTTGCCTTATGTGGTTATGGTTGCAGTGTCTCAGTATGTTTACAAAGCTTCTGCTTTGTACTTGTCATAGTTTCTGATGTAACTACAGATATCTAAAAAGCCAACTCACCTAGTCAAAACTGTAATTCAAGATGTCTGTAATTACATTTTGTATAGTTATAAATCCAGTACGATAAATCTACATTGTCATTCTGACTAGTTCTTAAACTAAAAGAAGATATCTTAAAGGACAATGAGGGGAATTAAAGATATCTTGAACCAGAATTATGAATAGTCAGGATTAAAGTGTAGATATATGAAAGTGGAATTAACACAACTCATAATTCAGTTGCAAAAATCTGCAATGTGTATTGTAGATGTCTGTCTTGAGGAACTCCATACACATGAATTGTAAAAGTAACGTCATTTGTCCTGGGTACAATGACGCATATCTCCTTTCTACCTTAGTGGTACTCAAAGCGCTCTACAATGTGTTTTTCATTCACCTATTCACACGCCAGTGGGGACAGAACTACCATGCAAGGCGCTTGCCAGTCATCAATAGCAACTTTGGGTTCAGTGTCTTGCCCAAGGATGCTTTAAAATGGGGACAATACCGCCAATCTTGCAGTTAATGGACAACCCACTCTTCCACCTGAGCCACATCCAGCAAATACACCTGTTTGTCTTTTGCCTTTGTCAACTTCAATGCTGATAAAGACACAGTAGTGTTGAAACTTCAGAAGGCAATGAATTAAGAACTGTGCTCAAGATCTCTTTTGTACTCCAGATAAAAAAAGAAACTCAGCATTCAGTGGAAAGATTGCAGTTTAGAAAGACAGTGATCGACAGGGAGGTATACGTCATAGGGTCAGTAACAGTTTTGTGTAACTTCTCTCACTGCCAGAAGATAGAGACAAAAGTTTGGCACTGCTGGTGTAAGCAAAAATGTTGAAAATTAATTGTGTCCAGATTTTACAACATGGATATTTACTGATTTTCTAAGTCATCTATAATAGTAAACTTAATATCTTTGGGTTTGAAATTGTTGGTTGACCAAAGAAAACATTGTAGTATGTCAACTTGTAATGGACATTTTTCAGAAGATTGTTAGTAGCAGCTCCTAAAAGGAACTCTTCTGAAAATGGCTTTCACATTCATTTGAAACTGGATCCTTACTCCCATTCAACTACGAAGACATTAGTAAAGTCATGCTAAAGGTTGTTGAAAAGACCAAGTTCCAGTTTATACCAAAGGTGCTGGATGGGACTGAGATCAGAACTGAGTACAGGCCATTCAAACTGGTTAACCATTTCTTTTATTTATCAGAGATTTTGTCTAATTGAATCAGGAAAGGAACTTCCCAAACTGTTGGAAGCACATAAAGTTTAGTGCGTCTAAAGGATCATTGTCTAGTGATAATACAAAGGATGTCCCCTAGCCCCAATAATAGGAAAATCAGTGAACACATGCGTCCTACTTATTGCCATACAGTGTATCTTTTAGTGTTCTTTAAATTCAAATTGGACACACATACGGTGTAATTAAATTCCAATATAAATAATTAGAAGCTCTAATGACACCATTCCAATCTAACTCTTACCACCATTTGCTGAGAGAGGCAGCAATTTGCAAAGGTTGTTTTTGCCTTTGAGAGTAATTAAAAATGTATAGGCCAGTAGAAAGCCTTTGCTCTGAGCAACACATTAGTCAGCAAGAAGGTAAATGAATCACACAGCTACATGCTACACTCTGATGGAACTTTTCATCCCATTTCAAGGATGATGACAGATTATCTCATTAATTAGCAGCTGCATTGTTCGTACAGCTCCTTCCACTTCTGACATTTTACTCTTCAGTCCCACATCTCCACGTGTTTCAAGATCATTCTGTCAGACATGATTGCATAAACATTCAAAGGCATCTCCTGAGGCATCAACAAGGTTGTGAAAAGATTACTTTTCTCTGCTTCTCATCAAGTTACAGAAGAAAAACTTGTCTGTCTTGTACATGTCAGTAAACGTTCTTGTTTTGACTTTAAATATCTTACTTTATGCCTGAAGTCTTCTCTGCTCATCGCGGTCTGCCTCCTTAGCAATACACGCACCAGAGCTGACTAAAACTCAAAATGGAAAAAGTTGACAATGCAATATACTCCAAACCGTGCGTGCCAGATTTGCCTATTAAGTACAGAAGTCAAAAAGGAAGCAGGAGGGAGATAAGACTCAGAACAGAGAGGCAGTGAAGCAGAGAGAGCACCTCTGAGACCTGACACACAAAGAACGGTCTTAGCGCCTGAGCTGTCTCTTTATGTCTCTAAACATTAATTCCATGCTTTTCTATGGCAGACACAGAAACAGGTTATTGAACTGACAGAGAAACCGTCGAGATTCTCCTCCCTGAGCTGCCGAGTATCAGGAGCAGGAGTTGAGCAGAGAGCCAGCCGAGCCTCTGCAGACTGGGGCTGAGGTTTCGTCCCTCCCTGAACTACAACAGACGGCTGCAGGCGAGCCAAGCGCATCAGCTCCACGGGAGACCCTTGCTTGCATCACCTCCGTCTATTTTTAGAACGACTGCATCCACCTTTTTTGTCTTTTAAGCCCCTTCTGCATTCTAAGTGTTATCTCAAGTGCAAACTGTTGCAGGAGGTGCAGGATTTTGTGTCTTTGTTGTCAGTATTGCAATCAGTTTGACCAAGAAGCCTCCGTCACAGCTGAGTCTGACTACAGCTCAGTCATGTTACATTTGAATTATGCAGAAGGAGAGCAAACACAGATTGCTGTATTGCAGAGAGGAACAATCAGAAGAGAGCAGGTTTTTATTTCAAACAGAGTACAGCAGGTGCTTCCACTGATCAGTTCCTCCTCTCTGACTCTCAGGCTGAAGTAGTTTGAATAAGTGAAATCATCTGTTGCTGTCTTTGACTGGAATGAAAACAGGTGCCTGGTATATTTCCTGCCTTATGGATCTCTGTGAGTTTATAATTAGAAATGCCAATAATGTGAACATTGTGCTTAAGAGAAAAGAAGCAGGAAATGAGACTGTCAGTTTCAATGATGCAGGCGTTTCCCTGTAGTTATTTTTTGGTGGAAGATAATGAACAGTTCCAGGCTTGGCACGACAGCATGTCAAGCAAGAAAGACTGTGGAACGGCAATACAAGCAACAGCTTGGTAAAGACAGGCTCCGCCGACTGCCAGTGTTGGCCAGATGGAGGGAAGAAAAGGAGCAAGAAGTGATGTGACAGAGGTGAGGAAGCAGTGTGAGTCCAAGGAAATGAGATAAAACGAGAAGGAATAGGAGGTGAGAATTAAAGGAAAGGTGTGGAAATGGTGCGACTGCTATGCACTGTCAGATAGAAGGGTGAGCAGCTTAGCATTGAAAAAACCCCATTTAGCTTTTATACTGTTATCCAGAATCCTTCCTAATAATGAAACAGTGAAGGAAATGATACTGTGTTTGAAGTGTTCATACTGTGCATTGCAAGAATGTGGGATCTGTAATAGAAAGCAGGTGTTGTGTGAGATTCACAGGATAGAGATCACACTGTTCCACCCTTTTGATGAAATACAAAAGTCTCCCTGATCTTTATTATGAGTCCATGACAGTATCCAGGAAAAATGTCTCTGATGTCCGGCTCAGAATGTTGTTCCAGAATATTGTCGTAAATACACTAGGAGGTGAATATCTTCAGGATTAAGCTGAAGGTGCCCATGTAGATGTGCGCGTGTGAACGTAGTATAGATGATGTTCAGACATTTTTCTGCAGCTAACAGCGGTGGATGATAACTCCCTGTCTGGGATGGACATTTTTATCAAGATGTCATGCAAATTTCAAGCCATCCATCATTTTTATATAACCCCAGTCTGGAGTCAGAGTCACGGTGGCATCACAATGCCATCCAGTGGACGCATGGAGGAACTGTACAGGCTGGTGAGGACGTTTGTTTCTGTGTGAGGGTGGTGAATCTAAAATTTTATGTAAGATGAGGAAGGAAATTCAAATGTTACAGCAGCAGCACAAAAATCGAATCAAGTTGTTTTTTTGTTTTTTCTTGCATCATTTGCCTCTCTATCATTAAAACAGATGAAACTGTTTGAATCAAATAAACAAAGAGTAGAAAAAACTACATCATATACATGGAACCTAATGTAAAATAATTTAGACTATTTAAGTAAATTGTCCAAATTTATACGTGCACAAATGTGTGCAACTCTTAAAACCCTACTGAGTAGTACAGTATTTTACAATTTATCATATGTTTACATACTAATATATACTGTATGATTACTATATGCTGTTGAGAAATGTTAAAATAAGTGCATCAACAATAATTCAAAAAAGGTCACCAGTCAAATCACAGTGTGTTCGATCTTTTAGTAATGGTAACACTGAGATATCATTTAGGACAAGCTGGAACTGTATTGTTGTAAGTCTGAATGTGCAACATGTGGGTCAAATAGTGGATAGACAGAAAGGCATAATAAAATTGTGTTTAATTAAACTCAAATAGGATTAGAAATGAGTTTTGCACCTGAACACCACCTGCTGCTGCTGCTGCTTAGAGTGTGCGTAAACCAGTTAACATGCAAGCAGAGAAGTTTAAATATAAAGAAAACGGTGCTGATGAATGGTTGAAATATCCAGCTTCTGTCTCTCTAATTGGAAGTTTGTTGGATGCAAACTTGATGTGACCTCAAGTGTAATAAAAGAAGCCCAAGTATAACCACTTTACAACTGCTGTGCATCGTATGAAAACACACTGCAACAAAAAGTCAAGCTTCTCAACTCTTGTCAAACTTTGTTCTCCAAACCTGGTTTGTTAAACACTCAAATATGTAAAGCTTCCATTCTTACTTTACAAGACAGTCATTTGATATTTTCAGCCAGATATAGGGCTCCTGAATAATGAAAATCTTTTTGTTTGGTTAAAATTCCTCATTGCAGTCCTGCAGAGCAAATCTGATGTATATTATGTCAGCAGAGGTAATCAATAACTCTCTCTGGACATTTATCTGTATTGTTATTTTTGCTTTCATTTGAATTTTACCTGTGGAAACAAACTCAACATAATTAGATAAATAAATCAATTTTACAAAAACATTAGGAACATCTGAGTTGTTCTGACACAGTGGTAAGGCAACAGAAAACAAACAAAAATCAGTTAATGTTCATCTGCAACAGTCTGCTGCCTGGAGTGTTTGGTATTATGAGGAAAAGTAGCTGAATGTTATTCACAATGCAGGTAACAAAAGGTGAATCTGATTCAAAAATCCCTGCTGCAACGCAGATATAATTAAAGACATGTCTTGGGGCAAACTGTGTCACTCTGGGGCTGTAATGCTCTTGTGTTGAATCTCCTAGCAACAGAAACCTGTTTACCTACAAGCCCAGCACAAGGCTTCGAGGTGAGCTGGAGTTGCAGGTGCGTACTGGGAGGAAGTTAAGCTTCGTCTTTAGTGACAGATTATGTTTTCTGAGGGAATTTATATTCAGGTTCGATGAAAGTAGCTGTAACTTCACTGTGAGAGTGCTGCAGCTCAGGATGTTTCTCCTCTCTTCCACTACATTTGACAAAGGGAGCACTTATTGCATTATTTCCCACACACTGCGTTATCACTTAGTCAGTGAGCTCCAAGTTTGGCTGGATTCTGTCAAACCTACAGAAACAAAGGAGTTACACCTTGTTTGCTGCTTGTTATTTGTGGTTACAGTGTTGCCCACATACCCAGAGGATTTTTGCTATCCATCACTGTTGTCACTGAAGGTTTCCATTACAGCAGTCACAGATGACTGAGCAGGGGAGGATTGTCATGCCGACTGTTGGAGCAACTGGCAGAAGGGGACGACTGACCAGTAACACGCTGCACAATGCTGCTTATGGTGAGGCGGAAAACCTGCAGGATAAACAACTTATATCGTACTGATTTTGATTCAGATTTTAAATCTGACAGACAGTTTTTGTGCATTTGTCTCAGGAAGGATGAGCTTAACTTCTTACCTCGGACGTCCCAGTGATACAGGCTACACGTTGAACCAGAGACCAGCGATATATTACACGCCCAGCTTGGACCACACTGACAACCCTCAGTTTGGGTAAGTGTCAGGGCTCTCAGCTGACTGTTTCTTTATTGTTTAAAAGAGCCAACTGGACCAAATCATGACAAAATATATTCTAATAGTGGCTGAGGTTTTATTTGTACAGACTGGCGAAGGCCCTCACAGTTTGCATTTTACTAATGAGACCTCTGCAGAGGTTTAAAGTTGTTCTGTGGTGGATTACTCAGACATATGAAAATGTGCCTCTCCATCCATGACGGATAAAAATCTGCAGTGAAAACATTCCATGATATTGAGGTGATATTTGTCCAACTTTAACAGGTTGCAGAAGAATCTTGGAGATGTCAGCCAAGTTTATACTGAGAAAATATATCTGAGAGAAATCTAATCAGCCAGAAAGATTACAATCATGTGTGTGGAACTAAATAGACATGTAGGATCTTATAGATAGTTTCTGCCTCCACACTTAAGAAAACAGACTTTTAGAGCTGACATTTTCACTTGTCGGAAAAGCACAGGTGGAATTAAAAGCAGTTCCAGTGGACAGCTCTTCCAGTGAGCCGTCATAAACAACAGCAGGACCTCAGCAGACGTTGTAACTGTGACTGAATAAACCTGAGATTTTCATGCGTCGACATGTCAATTTGTACTCTGTAAAACAGGGATCAACAGAGGTGGGATACTTTTGTAGTGCTCAGGATACTGTACAGACTGTGCTGTGAATATTTTTCAGGGGAACTGCTTTCTTTCAAAAGCAGCAGTGGAAAAGTAACATTTACTCAAGTACAATTTTGAGTTACTTGTTCATTTACTTGTATTTTACTCAAGTATGTCCATTTTCTGCTGCTTTATACTTCTACTCTAGTACAATCCAGGGACAAATATTGTATTTTTTATTCCACTGCATTCATTTGATTACTTAAGGTACTTGGAAAATTTGGTTTAATGATGAAAAATACACACAACAAATGAAATATTACAGATTATAATAGAAGCATATTCACAAGTTACACAGCAAATAAACTAAATAAAGTAGTTAAACCACCTTCACCAGCTCCAACATTTAGGTGATGAACATATTCTTGCATTAGTCATTTTAACCCAGCAATATACATTATTCTGAAAGATGCCATTTTGCACAATGAGTACATTTGATAGATAATATATTCTGATGTTTATACTTTTGTACTTTTGCTTAATTATAGATTTATATGCAGGACACATACTTGTAACAGAGTATTCCTGCAGTATGGTACTGGTACTTCTACTCAAGAACAAGATCTAAGTACTACTTTTATCTTTGCCCATCCTCCTTGTAGTAAGTCAAAATATTCAGCTATGAGAGCAAAGTAGATGAAACACCACTCATCTTCACCTCCTCCAGGCCGGAGGCAGGATATGGCATAAATTGGGCCAGTGCAGGCAAGTAAGACAGTATGTTATTTTTTGTAATTAGGGTGAACTTTGAGTCTCTCGCTCCCAGAAGTTCACAAGATTCAAGAGCATTTTTGATGGAATTGGTGCTTCAGTGTAAATTAGCTTCCTGAAGCGCTGGATGAAAAATAAGACTGTCATGAATGAAGTGTTCTTTTGAAGTGTTCCCTCAGACTCAGGTGTGTTGTTTTTGTTTCCAGACTCTCATTATCAGACAGTTACATATCTCAGACTAAACTGCACTACCAGCCTCACATCCGGTCCGATTGTTTGGGGCCTTTGCCAAGCATCATTAACAAACCCAGAGACAGCGGCTTCCATCAGATGAGGACTCAGCCAAAAGCAGCAGCTATGGAGGAGAAGGTGCCGTAGGTTTAACAACGTATAAACAACAACACTCTAAGATGTTAAAAAAAAGTAAAATGCAGTACAGTAACTGCCTGTCTTTCTGAAAATTTCTTCAGACGGAATACCAAACAACGTTCCTACACCCTCCTCTCACACTGACAGGTAAAATAAAGGCCAAGGTTGTATGAATTTGATGCATTTTTTTCTAAAATTAAATTAAAAGATTATGCAGGAGAAACTGAAATAGAAGTGCATTTTAAACTGTTGCTCTTGCTCCAGCTTCTCAGTACCATGTGACTGTGGGTCCAAAAAGAGAGACTGGTTTCACTGAGGGAAGAGATCTTCAATCTTTTACCTTTCAGGAGAAAAACAGCTGCACAGTGAGTCCTGCTTATTAATGCTGATTTCTATATAGCTTAGATTCTCGTATTTTCTTACTGCCCAACAAAAGGACCAAATACAGCAAATACTCTACTGCCTGAGCTTCCCAAACCTGATAGTATATCATGTCTCTGTTCAGTAGAGCACCATTGGTGTCCAAAAGGCTTTTTATTTATGTGTTTTTAACTATTAAACACTCATAAATGAGTCACATTATTGCACTAGGTGACATTTCCTTTTTTTAATGAACGAGGGCTACGTAGTTTATTTCAGCTCAACATCGCACACACTGGCCTGCTGCTGTAATTACTTTTTTACAGCAGCAAAATAGGCAAAACATTGTTCCCAGCTAAATCACTTCACTCCTTATTTGCTACAAACTACAGCATACAAGTAAAATTTATTGAATGTTTCTTAAACATGAGACAAAATCTTGGCGAACATTCACTTCTTTAAAAGAAACATATGAGACAAAAACATTCTGGAAAACCTGGAAACTTTTGAGAAACGGACAAACACATTTTTTTTTTCTTGTAAATGAACCAAATAAACATCATATCATTCTTTGGAAGTCGTCTCCATTAGTTCCTATGTACAGTCTACTTTAAACATTTCTGTGTTTTCATTTTTTTTGCTGATATATCAGGTTAAACCTCTTCAGGCTCACAGTTCGGTGACAAAAAGCGACTTCAAACCAACGTCATGGCTGCAGGTAGAAGGACGCTGTCTCTGAAAATGTTCATGTTTGATAAAGCAGCACAGGTGTAATTTGGTGGTTTGTTCATCTGTGTTTGAGGATACTGAGGCGATACCAGGGATTTGTAGCCATTCTTGTCAAGAATCAGGATTCACGCGAGGTGACGTCGCTCCCTTGGCCTGGCCGGTTAGGGACCCCCTCCTTGCTTTTCAAAAAAATGTTTTTTTTAGCTACGATAATACGATAACAATAACATCATTCTCTCTGATCTTCCAGAGCTCCCTCCTGCTATCACCCCAGACTAAAAGCAATGTACCAAGCCTGAAGACCATTGGGAAAAAGGTTTTTATTCATAGCTTTTTTTTCCTTAATAAAAATTATCTGTGTATTGTTTGTTCTTATGTAATATTATGTCATATTATGTTTTTAGGAGCCCACAGGGCATCTTCTAAATGCACCGAGCAACCAAGTATTCCCTAATACACCTTTAGATGGTTCACACTTTGCTACACATTACAAGAGCAAGTAAGTGTTTTTGACTGTTCCGGCTGTGGTGGAAGAGTCATTTTTCTAAGTAAAAGTGGCCATAAAAACTGTGGCAAAAGTGAAAATCCTGAATTGAAAAGAGAAAAGTATTATTAGTGAGAGTATCTATTTAGTGCATTAACTTTTCTCTTGTCATACTGTATGTTTTGCATGTAAAACTTTCAGGGGTCAAAGATATGTACTAGACTACAAAATATACTGGAATAAAAGATTTAGTATTGACCTCTGACATTAAGTGGAATTGCCGTAAAAAGTGGTATAAAACTAACATTTCATAAAGAACAATAACTTTAAATTATTACGTAAGTGACTGGAGCTGATATACTTCAGTGTAACTATACCCAATATAACCAATATTACTCAAATACCTGCTGTACCGGCAATTATCCAGTTAAACTTTGTTTTTTGTTGTTATTTACCAGCTTCCGTCATCCCGCTAATTTGGAGAAATCTGGTCCTACTTGTGCAGGAATCATCAGCACCAAAATTGACAACGGCTACACTCGTCGGGAAATGGACAGGTACACACATGCTGCAACATTAAGTCCCATTGTGCACATGCTTTCTGTGACTCACATGATCCATTTTCATTCCACAGGTTCATCTTTAGGGGTTAGATCTCCTCACTCTAGTGATACTACTGGCAGGGCTGCTCACTACAAAAATAAATGTTTCCTGTTAGCACATTACTATTGGTATTGTTTTAATATATATAAATACAATAGTTTGCATAGGAATAAAATGAGTGGGTGTGTGAGTAAGAACATTTACAGTATTTTCATTATGAAATGCTGAAAACTTTAATCATTTCCACATCTGTGTTGTTTTAGTCAAAAAGCTGCTAATTTTCACCCCTTTTTGAATATTCTTTTTGTATGAGAAGCTGCCCATCGTACCGCTGGGTGAGGGGAGTGGTATGAAATCCAAAGAGGGAAGGAAGGGAGACAAAGCATCGTCTTTGACCACCTCATTGTCGCTGACCTACAGAGAATGAGAGGAGTGTAAACTAATGAGCAAAATAATTACACTCAGACTGAGTGTGCCACTGATTCCCGTGGACGTCTGTGCTGTGTCAAGCTGTTCTGCCACCCACAGCTGTGGGACGAACAGCAGAGTCTCGACCGAGGAGGACGGCTGAGATTCCACCAGCGACACATTGTGTGTCATTTACTGCAGCTCCACACTGTGCTCTGACTGTGAGCCAACTCTCACTAACTGCAGAGGTTCTGCATCAGCAGAACAGTACAGACTGTTGAAGCAAAAGATCACACTGAATGCCTGCAAAATCAGTAGAGCCTGACCAATACATCAGCTGACTGTATTTGATTTTTTCTTTAGCTCATATTACCTTATCACAGATATGCTGTTATTGGCATATATGTTGTCTGTTACGTACCAATATGATTTTTTAACAGACTTAAATGCACAACAAGACAGAGATTTGGGTAATTCAGAAATAGTGTAATCACATAGTTTGTCCGGCAGAGCAGCTCCAGCTTCATTGGTGGCAACACTCTCTCTGTCTGCAGCACATGCAGCAGAGTAGGTATCACAGCTAAGCAGACAGTGGTGTGGAGTCGAACGGTGTCTGCACGGTAGGTTCCTAACTAATTTGTGAAACACATTTCTTAAAGGTTAAGAAAGTTAATTATAAGGTAATAAAGAATGACTTCATCAGTTTCCCTTTACAATAAATTCTAACTAAGCCCTGACTTGACAAGCGTTCTGTCACTGACGCTCATCTGTTTGCTATGTTAACCAGTCACTTATAGTTTGTCAATTATATGTAAGAATACCAGCATCAGTATCAGCACCAATTGAGCTTTACATCAAAATACAGGTGATAGGTCATGTATAATTAGATGCCTACATCTTAACAAGGTGAACCGTGAAATAACATATAAATGTGAGTCATGCTATGGTTGTAGTGTAGCTTTTAGGAAGGCAACTGTAGTCTGTTGGTTGATCGACCACTTTGGTCCAGACTGAAATAACTACTGAATGGACTGTCAGGATGTTCATTCAGTGTCCCCAAAGGATGAATCCCAAATACTGAATACCTGAAAAACTAATAACATTCTTGTTAGCTTTAGCTGTATTGTGTGTTCAGTTATTAATTATCTTGGCCATACCGCCTTGTGGATACCCGATCCCGTCAGATCTCAGAAGCTAAGTGAGGTTGGGCCTGGTCAGTACCTGGATGGGAGACCATGAAGGAACACCAGGAAGCCTGGGTGAATGCAGTGTGAGAGTGGGTGGTTGATGGTGGTCGGAGGGGCCGATGGAGCAGACTGGCAGCCTCGCCTCCATCAGTCTACCCCAGGGCAGCTGTGGCTACATACGTAGCTTACCACCATCGAGTGTGGAGTGAATGAATAATGCAATGTAAAGCATCTTTGAGTGCCTAGAAAAGGGCTATAAAAAACGTATGCATTATGATTATTATTATAAAGTCCTAAGAGCGTCAATGAACTACAACAGGTCTTTTTTTGGGGGGAGTTCTTGAAGACATTTTACCTCTCATCCAAGACATGTCTTCAATTCTAATTAGGAAATAAGCATGCTAGCAAGTTAAACTACTATGTAAATACAGTAAACTTCACAGCAGCTAAATATCAGCATGTCAGCACAGACCCTGTGAGCATTTTGGCCTTTTGACATTAGCATTTAGCTCAAAGCATTGCTGTGCCATACTAGCAGCCTCACGGAGCTGCTAGTATGGCAGTAGGTACGTTAGGTTTGTTATTTCTAAAAGTGAAAAAAGGGAAATGGTACAACTAAAATAAATAAATAAATAAATACAAGTTGGGAATCTGGAACCAGATATCTTTTGTAATTCTGACCAGAAAAATGTCAAAAAATATTGTTTTCTGATATTTTTATGACCAAATTGTCAATCAGTAAGGAAAATAGTTTTCAGTTTCAGTCCTACATATATAACAATATAACAGAATGCTTACATGTGAAATTGGAGTGATCATTTGAGTGTGTTGCAACAGTTTCCTCAGTGCAGACACAGGAGTCAAAAAACTCTGCCTCACGAGCACAGGCATGAATATTTTAGCATCGGGATAAATATTTCACTCTTTCAATGAGATGTGAGAAAAAGATACTGGGAGGGAAAGAGGATTGGATTACACAAGAGCCTCGCATGAATAATGGGTGCTGAGATGAGAGGAGAACAAGCGGCGGGCTGCTTCATGTGAGATGGAGGAAGAAAAGGTGAAGTCGCAGACAGAGGAGTATATACAAAGGTCACGACCAACCTGAGTCTCTGACCTGCAGGGGGGCTTCAGTTTCTATATATTAGTAAAAATTCTTTGCTTGATTTTTTTTCTTCTTTTTGCCCATTTCATATTTACAGCCTCCCTGTGGACTTACCTTTTATGGTGAGGCGCCCCAGCTATTCATCCCTCTAATAATCCCGCTTGTCTCTCTCTTGGCACTGGCGCTCACAGGACTGCTTACACAACATTGACAAGGGTCGGTGGGGGTTTGTGTTTAGCATTTCATAAATATTTTGTAAATCTAAGTCCAATACACCCATTTACATGCGCACATGGTCTTGGGTTTGTAAAAATAGCAGTGAGCCAAGGCGAGGCTCACTGGCAAGCACATAAAACAGACACTGACCATGGTTCTGTGAAAACACTACAGTGTGTCAGTCAAGTAAACAGTGGCTGGAGACTTCAACGGTTAAGAAAAATTTTTCCACAAGTGATTGACGCTGACTTTATCATGAACCGAGTTAATATTTAATAATGGAAAAAGAGCCTTACACACTGTAAACACACACACACACTCCACCTGAGTCCTGCTCTGACCTGGTCATTTGTGAGATGTCACAGTTTCTAGAAACATAATGCCCGGCTTGTTTATTTTCACAGTTTAACAGTTTATAAATTAGCAGCACAGCTAAGAAAATCTCACACTCTCTCTGAGTCAGCTTCTCTCAAAAGTGTCTCTTTTGGATTTTCATCCACCTGCCTGCAGATCATCTGGACGTTTGAGGGTTTTTTTGTTTCATGCCCCTTCATCTTGTCTCCCCATGTCCTCCAGCTCCTCCCTGTCCTCATACTCATAGTCCATCTGAGCCCTCTCATACTCCAGCTCCTCTCCCTCATACTCGAACCCTTCGCCCTCACATATAAGCTCCTCCGTCTCATATTCGACCCCGTCTTCGTTATATTCCAGCTCAGCTCCGCCATAGTCCATGCACCCTCCCTCATCCTCCCTCATCAGGTTCTCCCCCTCTTTAACATCGGTTCCCTCTATGGTCACTGCAGCTTCACTTGTTGCCTGCTTTGAGTTCGAGCCGCTGTTCTTCAGGATGCCATGAATCACCGGCTCCTCTCCGGCCATAGCCAGCTCCTCTGCCTCTCTCTCTGCGGCCTTTCGGCGTCTCTCCTTCCTGGCCTCACGCTCCTCCATAAACTCCGCAGCACCTTCCCCGACCAGGAGCACTTCCTCGCCCACTTTAGGAGGCTCCTTCACTGGATTGTGGTCGTAGGAGAAAAGGCGAAGGGCTTTGAGACGCTTCAGGCTGGGAAACTCTGATATCTTGTTGCGGTCCAGGTCTAAGATCTCCAAAAACTCCATGCGCAGCAGGACTTTGGGAAAGGTCTCAAAGCGGTTTCCGTAGAGCCATAAACCCCTCAGGGACTCCATGCGCCAGAGGTCAGACGGCAGCGTCTTCAGCCGGTTGTCCCCCATCTGCAGGGACTTGAGGTTGGGCAGGTCATAGAGCTCGCGGGGAAATCTCTGGAAGTAGTTGCTCTCCACCCAGAGGCAGCGCAGGTTCTGCAGGTTGGTGAGCTCCGGGGGTAGGAACATGAGCCGGTTGCTGCCCACGTAGAGGCGGGTGAGATTGGTGAGCTGGCAGACGGCCTGCGGGATGTCTTCCATCTTGTTGAAGTCGAGGGCGAGAATCCGCAGGCCCTCCAGCTGGGTGATGCTGTCCGGCAGCGTGCGCAGGCTGTTCCCACAAACGTAGAGCTTCTCCAGGTGCAGCAGTCCACAAACACGCGAAGGCAGCCGCTTGAATTTCCGGTAGCTCAGGTCCAACACAGGATCTCCACTCTCGAACAGCTCCTCCACCCCTAATGGAAGCTCTTCTTCCACCTCTTCCTCTTTCTTCTTCTCTGTGATTTCTTCCTCCTCGCCATCCTTCGCTGCCTCCTCCTCTCCTCCTCCTCCTCCTCCTCCACCTCCTTCTTCCTCCTCTTCTTCCTTCCTGGAGGAGTTGCCCATCACTGTGGCCTGCAGCCCCTGACTCCTATGTGAGTCAGGACAGAGTCATCTGATGAGGCAGCGTCTGCGAATAGTTAACCCTCAGCCTGGGAGCGGCTGTTGTTTTGCGGTTGAACCCAGCGGCTGCAAACAGCATCACGGTCCAGACTAATTAACACTGTTGCAGCCATGCCACCGCACTTTGTCAAGTGTCTCTTTGTGGCTTCATCTGATACAAAAAATATGAGCAGTGGAGGATCTATGAAGCCGTGGAGTAATAGTAATGATAGTAGTAGTAGTAATAGTAGTAGTAGTAGTAATAATAGTAATAATAATAGTAATAGTGTTGCAAGTAATCGAGCTCAACAAAGTGCAGCTGAATTTTGAGCAGAAATTGAATCCTTGCAGTCCTTACCCTCTGCTCTGCTCTCAGACTTCCTGGAGGCTTTTAAAGAGAAAGATAACGCTCAGCTTTCAGGTCACCTGTTCACGTCATCCGGTCTCTCTCTATCCGGAAAAAAAGTGCCACTTTAGGGCACTAAATAGTCGGTTTGCTGCCCTCCTTCCTGCCGGCTGTCGCTGGATAAACTCGCAGTGTGTGTGCGCAGCTCGGTGACCTGGCCGGCGGCGAAGAAAAAACAGTTAATGGAAGTGTGTCCACTAGTTAATGCGGCTGCTCCCCATTAGAGGCCGAGGTCTGCCGGAGTTAGAATCCGCGCTGGAGAAAGAGAAACTGCACATATTGGGGGGGAAAATAGTTGCGGCAGCTAAATGACAGAGCCTCTGCCCGAGATGTTGTTGGCCGCTTCTCTCCATCAGTTTACATTCAACTGCGGGCTGCCTCCCTCTGTAACAGGAACAGGGGGCATCACACACATCACATGGTCAGTCTGTGTGTGTGTGTGTGTGTGTGTGTGTGTGTGTGTGTGTGTTAGAAGCCTATTTAAAAAAGCAACAGCAGCAGTTAAACTTTCTCTCCTCACTCTCCACTGACTGACAAGACAGCTTTTAATACACTTTTTAAGATGACTGTAGATGACTGCATCTTGTTGTGTGGAGTATGAGGCCTACACACACTAATAACATGCACACATCATTATGCATGACGTTCGGTAAACTATCTTGCATACATCAATTATTATTGTTGTACTGGTATGATAATAATATTCATATCAATAATAATAACAATAATAATAATCATATACAATGAATAAAAGTATAAACCAGTATAAACCCAGCATGCCAAATTGTCTTATTTTAAGAATTAGAGACAAAAAATACAAATCAAATATCTGTTTTTTATGATTGGGGGGAAAAAAAAGTGTAATTTAGACTATTGTGCACAAAAAGTTTTTGACTTGTTCAGCTGGTGACAAATTCTCAAATATCCTCAAGCAGAGTAGTTTTGGGTTTTGCACTGCTGCCTCACAGTTAGAAGGTCCTGGGTTCACATCTCAGCCAGGGGTCTTTCTGTTTGGAGTTTGCATGTTCGTCGTGTGGGTTCTCACCGGGTGCTCCGGCTTCCTCCATATTCCAAAGATTATTGGTGACTCTTCATCATCCGTAAGGTGAGAATGGGAGTGGGTTTGGTTGTCTGTCTCTCTGTTTGACCCCTGTGATAGACTGGTGACCTGTCCAGGATGCACCCTTCTTTACTCTAAGTCAGTTGGGATAGACTCCAGACCCCCTGCGACCCTACAGAGGATAAAGTGCTGTATAGATTATGGACTGATGGAAGTTGTGGATTTAAAGGACAATGATCAGATAGCGTGACCGAAACACTGACCCTCTTTTGACCACCTAAAATGCAGATTTATTCAAATGACGCCACAGATGACAAAAGAAAGATGAAAACAGCTGTTGGTATGTTGGGTGCTGGTATGTCAGTCAGGGCACTTGAATGTCCACTTCTTAGATTTGTCATCTAAGAAATAGTTTCAGGCAGCATGATGCTTTGGATAAACGTGTCAGACAACGTGATTCTGTCCGCCAAAAGTCCACCAACTTTACCAAGTCCTTCAGGAGGAGTGGGGCAACATCCTACAAGCAACATCAACATCCTCGTTATAACTCAGTGTGTCATAGATGTGTGACTCGTTGCTGACTTGTGGCTTTCTGGTCTATGACCCACAGTCTCCTTCTGTCTATTATCATTTCCTATATAGTGTGTTCTTGTTTGCTTTATGATGTCCACTCTGCTATAGAGATGTTGTGTTTTTGAACCACAAAAACTTATCCTCCTATGTTAAAAAGAATGCATAGAGTTTAATAATATTACATGTATTACATGTGCTTATATTTTTGTTCAGTATATAGACAATACCTAATTTTTCCTTCTTTACCAAGCTTTTGAATATTTTTCAGCTAGTGCACATACATTATATGTTGTAAACCTTTTTATTTGATCTATTTCTGTGCATTTCATTTTGTGCATTTTATCTCTAAAGCCAGAAATAATCACTGGTGATATGTGAGTACATTTACTTACTATAAGCACATAATTGGGGCACTTGTTCTTCAACTTTATGCTTGTTTATACTCCTACTATACAGCTTAAGAAAACTGTACTTTTTTTTATCCTACTTCACTTTCTAATATGCGTTCACATGTTAACATAAGACAAGTTTATAAAGTATGATGCTCTGTTGTTGATTGAAGTCTGTATAAGGTCATTGGAAGATGTAAAGGGCTGGATAGAATCAGAGCCTACAACTTTTATATTGCAAAGATAAGAATTAAATTTAGTTTGAATGTAAATAGGCAAGAATAATGGATAGGAAGGAAATAGTATTTGCCATATACTTTCCATCTGCTGGCTTTACAGGTGGATAAACCAAAGGTTATATGTAAATTTAGTACCTTCTTTAAGGATGTTGTCCCTCTGTGTAAGTAATATCAATGCAATTCATTCCTGTTTTGTTGTTTTGCTGTTATTTTACCTCACACAGTATGCTGTTTCATTTTCATATCATGTAATCATGATCATAATCGAAAATAACACTAACAGGAGCATTCATATTGCATAATGGCTATTTTAATTTTGGTTGTTTTGAGTGCATTTTGCAGATTACTTTTATGGACTTTTACTGAAGTAGCATTTTGAATGCATAACATTTACTCTCACAGATTATTATCACATTGAGATATTGCTTCTTTTCTTGTGTAACAGTACTCTGAATAAGTACTGTTAATACATAATCATTCATTACAGTTTTTCTGAGTCGCTTTAGTGCATTTCTCACATCACTATTAACATTTGCACAACAGTTAGTGCATTTCTCAAAACAATTAGTACAAACCTGCAAAAGCATGTCACTTGCTCAAAATGGAAAGTCCATTCCTCAAAAGCAAGTATTCATGTCAATGGAAGTGTCCGTGTCATCAAGATGAAAAGTCCTGACACCATTTTTCATGAACAAGACAGTCAGATGGCTTTTTCATTATGACAGTTTACTCTGTCAGTGCTTTCAAATGCAAAAAAGTCAGATCTTGGTGACACAACCTGAAAATGCTTAAGACAGTACTAAACACTATTCTCACAGCCAATTGAAAACTGCAGTAAAGTTACACATTACTGTATTTAGTGAGGTAATTGAGTACAAGACACTGAATACGTATGTTTCACATTTTTACTGCATATGATCTTTGCAATTGTAATTTGTTCACAGCATTGTGCAAAAGAAAAATTCACACTTCTATACAAAAAACATAAGTAACAACCTTTGCGTAGAGCTGTGCACAACTGTAAACAATATGTCAGTACATATTGGAACTGAAAATACAACATACACAGTACTGTAAATCATTCATCCAGACGTTCCTGTGTGTCTGGTCACATGTTTTCATCTACATCACAGCGAATATTATCCCTTGCAATGCAGCGAAAAGGGGCTTGACAGATTTTGACAGCTAGTTCAACATTTTTGTACGTAATGACTCAAGCAATAAAATGAGGACTATTAGTTTTATAGGGAACGACTATTCAGCATCATAAGGATAGTTCATTTTGACTGACATGACATAAGCAAATGATAATGTTATAAAACAGCAGAGAATTGTATGAAAGCAGTTGATGCATGTCCAAAAGCATTTGCAATTTGTTAGAAGGAATGAGAAAATGCTACTATGATGTGCACAAATGACTAAATGTTGTTGAGGCTGAAATAACAGTTATGAGAATTTAAATTCTGATCAGAGAAATGCACCAAAACAACTGAGATAAACTGTAAGCAAGAATCTGAATAAGTACTGTTAATACATAACCATACATTAGTATGCCACCATCACACGTCTGTGGATCTCTAAAGATGGTATCTTCAGTGATGCATCAAACATCGCAGACATTAGCTTCTGCAGGTTTTTATGGACCAATGAAAAAAGCTGTGATGGCAGCCTTCCAGTGAGTTTTTGGTTTGACGCAAAACAGACACAAAAAAAACTAAAATAACCTATAAAATGCTGCTAGCCCTTACAGTGTTCATTTAAACATGAATTGGATTGACTTAAATATTATCGATGCATTAACATTTAACATTTAGTGTTTTGATGCTTTTATAGTTTAATTGTGGTATTTTATAGTCATTAGATAGATAGATAGACAGACAGACAGACAGACAGACAGACAGACAGACAGACAGACAGACAGACAGACAGACAGACAGATAGATAGATAGATAGATAGATAGATAGATAGATAGATAGACAGATAGATAGATAGACAGATAGACAGACAGACAGACAGACAGACAGACAGAGAGACAGACAGATAGATAGATAGATAGATAGATAGATAGATAGATAGATAGATAGATAGATAGATAGATAGATAGATAGATAGATAGATAGATAGATAGATAGATAGATAATTAGATAGATAGATAGATAGATAGATAGATAGATAGATAGATAGATAGATAGATAGATAGATAGATAGATAGATAGATAGATAGATAGATAAAGTGCAGTTCAGATTAATATGAATGTGACATGATTAAATATATTAATACAGTGTGGCTCAAAATAGCTCCATCATTTAGATGAACCCAGGGCAAATTTTAAATAAAAAGACAACAATAGTTACAGCAAAGACTAACTTTATTCACTTGAAAAATATTCAGTTTCTCCTGCTTATAACAACTCAACAACTGCCTGCAATGTTACTGAGTAGGGGAGGTGAAAGCCTAACTAGTGACACTGCAGGCTTAGATTTTCCATGCAAACTACAAGACAAAACAATATGTCTTGTTACAGATTAAACTACCCAAAAGTATACAATGTTTTTAAAGTTCTGATAAATTGACCAAATGTGACCATATAGCCAAGTATATCTCCATACAAAGTGCTGAATCAATAATGATAATCCAATGATATAATAATAATCAAGTACTAATATTACAAAAAAGATGCTGTTACACTGATTTTACTTTTGAGACTTTACTGCACAATTCCCCCCAAATACCTTATTTATATGTAAAGGTCAGAAAACTTGGTAGCATAAAGTATTAAAGTCAATGTATTATCAGTAAAGTAAATGTATTATTCGTAAAGTTGTACACTTACTGATGTGTTAACGGTATTTTGTTTGAGGGACAGATGATACTTGGACCGAGGTTACTTTATTGTGTATAGCTTAATCTGCTGCAAACAATTCAAACCAGTGCAGGTCCTCATATGTATCTGCAGAGTAACTAGAAACTTTCAGAAATCACATACTGTAACTGTATTCAAGAGGAGGGGAAATATAACAATAAATGCAGCGGAGCCAAAGTAGAGATTCTTTCAGAACAGTTATACTAAAGTAAACCATCACAACCTGAAGACTGTACTTGAGTAACCTAAATGTAAGTTAATCTTCTCCCTTGAATTCATCAAATTCTTGACAATAGCCGACAGGTTTTCTGACTGACAGCGTGCTTTGTTGGTTGTGATACCGAAGAAAAGCCTGGAAAAGCGGCTGGGGTCAGATGTGCAGCGCTTCTGTCAGCCTGATGAGCTGTGGCAGAAGAAGCGGACAAACAGGGAGACAGGCTGCACGCTGCTTGAGGATAATCCTGTCTGATATGCTGAGGACTAAAAGAGCTGATTTGCAAATTTCTGCATCGCATTCAAACGACCCTGAAATGACACAATGGACTGTAAGCAGGAGACAGACAGACAGAGACCTCGGGCGGCGAATGAATGTGACTGCTGAGGTGAATGTGGTGAATGCAGATGAAGCTCCGCATGACCCAGTCACCATGGGAAGCTCATGAACAAACAAGGAGTGAAAAAAACTTACTGTATCTCATCATTCTTGGTCATGTTTCATCAGATACCAGGAGCAAAGCATTAATAATGGAATATAACATTTGGGTGATGTTGCATCATTGCATACATTTCTGGATGATGACGGAGGCAACCAGAAGCGGTAATGATAGGCCTATGTGCGGTTGTATCCTCGGGGTTATGTGAGGACAAGGAAGGTGTTTGATTAAAGGAACACATCTGCACCATCTGCTGGTGAAGGAGGAACCTGCAGTAGGCACATTTCATAATATATTGATGTGCAGTAACAGCATGATAACACACCATACTGAGGTAATCATTCTCCTTATGGAAAGCTGCCAACAGTCTCAGTATATGGCAACAAGTGGCTTAGCGTTCACTTTAGCTTTGTTGTTTGCCCTGAGGCTGACAACATATTAACAAGATGCACACTGTTGCATATACATCAATCAGTCACAACATTATGACCACTGACAGGTGAAGTGGAAAACATTGATCATATTGGTACTATGTGGTGTTCTGCTGGAAAACCTTGGATTTTGGCATCCGTGTTGATGAGACCCAAATAAACATTGTACCAGAACAAGCACACTCCCTGATGCAAATGGAAATCAAGCATCACAGGATGAAGTGGAACAAGGTTGATGGACAGAGGCCCCACTGCACAAGCCACAGTACCCAAAGGATCCAGTGCCAACGCCCTGGTTCCAGACCCCATAGGACACCCTGAGAGGTCCTCTTGTCCATGCCCAATGGTTCAGAGCATTTTAGAGCACATAAGGGGGACCAACACAATATTAGGCAGGTGGTCATAATGTTATGCCTGATCGGTGTATTTAGCAGTCATACACAAAACCTGAAAATAAAATGATTTACAAAATAAATGATGCATATTAACATGTATTTTTGTCTTTTTAGCAAAATATCACTTCATTTTCATGATTTGATCTGTTTTCACTAACTTTTTCTGTCAGCATTGCACATGAAATAAAGATATAAAAGATACACGCTCTGCTGGCGTGCACTGCAGCACGATGATCATGACAGCTGATAAACACTTCACTTTATTTGGATGTTGCATTCTCGAAATAAGGCACAGTAGGCAGTAGATATATGCATACATACTACTTTATATTAACTCCTGGGGATTTGCAATATTTGAAATACTTTTAAAACAAAATAATGATGACTCCAAAAATTATTTTGGTTATCTAATGTAAATTTGGAAAATTTACAGTTTTACAGTTCAAGGCCTGTTGTTTAGACTTTCTAACGGAGGCAGCAGGTAGTCTATTAATTGTTTCCAAAGCTGTAAATAATGCCTATAAAAAGTACTCATCCCCTTGGAAATTTTCCCCTTTTATTGCTTTTCAGGGCTGAGTCATAATCCATTTATTTTTGCTTTTTTGAGTATATAAATTGTAGGTAAATTACTGCATGGGTAGTCACCCCTGTAGTGTCTCCTGTGCCTCGTGGCCTGTAGGGTTTTTAAACTCATGGGACCAGATTGTTTATGATGATAAGTTTTAGGCCTGTGGGGATGGTTAAGGTAATGGGTATCGTAAATATTTGACCTTACATAGGACGTGTGTTTTTGTCTTTAGCCTTTTTGCTCTTTGCCCTTTCTGGTATGTGCCTTATGTGCTGTTTTTGTCATTTTGGGGACAGTTCCCCTATATAAGCCAGTGGAGAGAGTATTTGGGGAAGATTCTATTTGGCTCTGAATCTTCATGCTGGTAACCAGCTGGTGCCAGAGATTCTGTTCTTGTTTTCAATAAACTTTTTTATATATGAACAAGACTGGATCGGCGGAGAATTTCTTCATCATCTTCACTTCATCGCTACACAATTTACTACACCCCCTTTTAAGTGAGTCACCTAATTCAATACAGGTACATCCAGTTGGTGCTCAAAGTCACACAACTAATGAAATGAAGATCATCTGACTGCAGTGAATGTCTCTCAAGTGACTGTAGTATAAAGACACCTGTATCTGGAAGGTCCAGTCACTGGTGAACCAGTACCTCTGGCTATAATTACACCATGAAGACAAAAGAGCACTCCAAGCAAATGGGTAAAAAGGTTCTTGAAAAGCATAAACCAAGGGGATGTATGTAAGTCAATAAGTATCCGTTCAAGTACAGTTAAATCCATCTCTAGGAAACTGAAGAAATATAGCACACGCACTGTCTGCCTAGAACAGGTGGTCCTTTGAAAACTGAGTGACTGTAGAAGAAAGAGGCCACCAAAACACCTATGACTTCCATGTACATTTATTCATACAGCAGTCCCTTTGGACACAATCACCACACTCAGATGATCTCCGTTTCACTAGTTGTGAATTGCTGCCAGTTATCACCAGTTGGCTGCACCTGTGTTCAATTAGGTGAGTCACTTCAAAGAGGATGAAAACTTAAGCAACCACTTATTTACATTTTATATTTATAATTATTTAACATTACTTAAATGGGCCTATGACAAAAGTTATAAATTTACTTTAATATGATTATCGTTGACAAAAAATTCCTGACATAGAAATAATGATAAATCACCAATGACCATGAATTAGACTAAGCTAATCAAGACTTGAAGCTAGCTGGCTAGTGTTATAGCAACCAAATATAGCCTAACGCTATTAGTTTAACATTTAGCTAGTTAGCCTTTTACAACCATAATGATACATTTTTACTACTGGTTAGCTTGTATTGGATGAAAATGTACAGTATATACCAGAAATCAGAAAATAGGGCGTGTTTCTTCCCTCGAGAGTTCTCCTCTGATGCTATCATATATTACACATATATAAATATTTGTTATTATTCATTCAAACTAATGCATAGCCCCCATAGCACTTTCATGTACACAGTAAAGAAAAGTTTGTATATTCTTATTTAAAAAGCACAGACGAAACACAGACACTTATTCTGTTCTATCAAAATATTACATCAGGCAGAGCTGGATCTATCTAGTGGTTACAGGGAGAGTTATGGTGGGGAGGCCTCTTACCATGTGGGGGTATCCTACTAAATATTCCCCTAATTGTAAAATAAGAAGTCTGACTCACTGGATGTAAGATGTGGGTATACGCCTGCCACTGGCTGCTTTGTCTTTCCTTATCATTACTGTTTTCTTTGCTACAGGAAACAACAACAGCTTCCACGGCTGCAACCAACCACACTGAAAATCAAGTTTTCCTGCAGGTTTATGTCGTGCAGTTGGGCACATTTATCCATTTTAATGAGAATGTGGTGCAGTCAGAACATTATGTTCAACAGAATGGATTGTAAAAGCAAGACTATAAAAAAGAAACCAAACAAAGAGTCACTCACACACTGACATAGTTTCCAACTACACAGACTTGTAAGTTTTATGTTTTTAACTCCAGTGTTTCCTCAGGAGGGTCCTCCACACTGGGGGGTGTATCGGGTCTGCTGCTGGGGGTGCTGTCTGCGGGCCCCTTCGGCCTGGGGCTCCTCCCAGTGTGGACGACCCCAGTAGTGGCGTTTTCCTTGCTCCTCGGTGCCATGCCATGTCTCCTTGTCTCCCTGCTGTTAGGCTTGAGTGTGTGTGTGTGTGTGTGTGTGTGTGTGTGTGTGTGTGTGTGTGTGTGCGTGTGCGTACATGTGTTGGGTGTATATTCATAAATGGAGGGTGGAAGGCATGGGTTTTCTTGTGTTATTTTATTTTTTTGTTTTTATGTTATATTTTTAACTGATGCTAAGCACTTTGAATTGCTTTTATTGTATGAAAGGTGCTATATAAATAAAGTTTGATTGAAATATAGTTACAGCTTCTGGTTATGGTGTGCCCTCCCTCCCCTCCTAAGATTGTGCATCTGGACACCCCTGTGTAGATTTTCTGGAGGCGCCCCTGCAGGGAGGTGGGTGTTAATCACACTGTTACCTCAACAACGCAGCTGGAGTTGAAAGGAGCCTGCTGCCAACTTAAAGTCGGTAGAGTCGACAATAAAAGGAGCTCTACACCTCTGTAGACTCGCTCCACACGTCTCCTCCCGGCTGCGTAAAGACGTGCGTCCTCCAGTTGCCTGCGCTCCGTCTGTGCGCTCAGACGGAATCCTCACATTGAGATGAGCAGCTTGTTGAGCCTATGGCACGTTGGCCAGTGGTCCAGAATATACTGTGCGCCGATTGGCCCAGACACCCTCGAATGATCTGCTCGGAGTTTGGACTGAATGAGACGATGAACATATGAGGGGAAGCTGAGGATGGCTTTTAGGGATGTTTGTCGTTTGGAATGGATCAGAACGGAACGCGAGCTACTGAAGTGAGCCGGTGTGAATGTGCTTGAAGACAGAGGGGAGAAGGAGTGAACAGTGGATGATGTAAGTCAGAAAATATTTCATCTTCATGTTTGTGGCCTGTAGGCTGGACAGACAGCCTGCCACCCGTTATCTGCCATTGCTGCCCAATTCATTCTCAGGCGGGGTTCTTTTTCATGCTCCGATCTGTGCTGTTTTATAATGACTGTTATGATGATCTGCGACAGCCTGTTTCTGCGCAGCTGCCAAATAAACAGTCAAAATGCACGTACACGCTGAATATTGATTGTTTCCTCACTAATAATGTGATTACTTGACATTTAGATTAAGTGTCAGCAGGTTAAACACCGCCCTGCTCCACCATACCTCCAACAGCAGGTTGTCGAATTTCATCATCAATTATTAGTGGGGATGTTGCTCTCCTCTCTGTCTTACTTCACTTGTGTTACAATCAGTTGGGTGGTTAAACTAAAAAGAGCAACAGGGTAAAGAAAAAAAAAACAAACCCTGTTCCTCTGCTTCCTCTGCTCAGACTGTCTGAACACACGGTTTTCTTACATCCAGGTGTGAGAACTTTGTGTCTGACTGGCCCCTTTAGTGTTCAGGTGGCTCCAGGCCAGAGACAGCAGTGAGGATGGGAGGTGGAGGCCAGCTGACCGAGCCAGGAGAGTCAGCCAGCGGCAGAGATGGAGGAGTTTACACCTGGGAGGAGGTTCAGCGCCACTGCAGCAGGAACGACCAGTGGCTAGTCATCGATCGGAAGGTTTACAACATCACCCAGTGGGCCAGAAGGCATCCCGGAGGGTACCGGGTCATCAGCCACTACGCTGGAGAGGATGCCACGGTAAATATGTGACACCTTTTTATCTCCTTTAAACTAAAACGAACACAAAAACACATTTACAGAGAATATAAATGCTGTTTTGTTGGGTAAATGAGTAGAGGACTTGAAATCCTGACAGCAAGGTGAAGAAAACCAAAACCCAGTTTATTAAGTTTAACTTTAATTTGGTCGTAAATCAACAAATGTAGAAATTTGACTTTAACTTACACACAATTTCAAGTTGACGCAATTACTAACATCATTATGTAAACTCAACCCATCAAAATAATGTTTGCACCTTAAAAAATGTATCTACATCTATAAATTATTTATTTGTTCTTGCAGTCTTGCATTTATTTAAGGGGTGGGAGTTACTCTCTTACATTACATTTTAGTGTTATTTCAGTCTTTACTTTATTTTTGTTTCATGATCATGGAAAACAGGATGAGCTGAACACATCATCAGAGATGAAACAGTAGTTCCAACCTTTTTCTCTTATCTTGTTGCCCCCTCACACACCCTCTAAGCAAATGTTTAACCTCAAGTTAAGACAAGTTCTAATGTAGTTATGTTCAACCAACAATTAGCCTTTCCTCTGCAATTACCGTTTATTTATTATTGAGAGCATAAAGGTTTTTAAGTTGATGAAAATTTAAAAAAAAACTATTCTTTATAAAGATTTTTTTGTGTTATGCACTTAATTACCATATTGACAGACACATTTTTAAAAAAAGTTTACAGTCATTTAATAAATGTAGCTGCTCCTTTTAGATTCTAACTCCTGTAGCTTCTCCCTTTAATGAGAAAACCTCCATCAGTTTCAGGGTGTAAGTGGTCAAACTTTGTCTTAAAGATGCATTCAAGGCTTCATGGGTATATTATAACTGAAAATATTTCCTTAACTATTTGAAATCTATAACTTGTGGTGATTGAAAAATAAGTTAGTCAAATTCAACAAGTTACCATAACTTGAAATTAGTTACTATTTACGAATGCATGAATGTGTGTTTAACTTAGACACAAGTAAAGTTGATGCAGTTACCAGCATTATTATATCAACCCAACCCATCACAGTTATGTTTGCAACTTAAAAGTTTCTCTAAATCAGTAAATTAGATGTTTTTTTCTTGTAAATATGCATATTGCTAAGTTGCAGAAATAGGAACTCAGAATTACTTAGTAGAGCAAAAAAGTAGTTTCTATGTGTCTCCTTTATGCTTCACGTCTTTGATGGCTGCTCCACCATACACATTTTTCACTTCAAAATGTCTGACATGGTTTTACCTAAGTAACTATTCATGACCAAAGATATTAGTATTAGCATAAGACAGGTGCAACATAGCACTAATAACTTGTGTAGCGGAACTTCATCTCATGGCCCCTTACATTTGTCTTTGTGGCCTTTGGGAGGGAGCGCAGTCCCTATATTTCAAACCGCTGAACTAACTTACTGTATCTCAACCAGCTGCGAAATTTAAATGCTACTTTAGGGTGATGTATCAATAATGTAATTATATCAAAACACTCACTGGAACCATTTTCTGTGCTTTAACTTTGATGTTTTGAATATAGTTTTGGACTTGGTTTTTAGATTGTTTATTGGTACTTTTAGGATGTTTCAGGAACTTTATCCATCACTACATAACTTTTCATGACTCTGCGGCTATAATAACTGTGGCTGGAGGCATAATGCTTCACCGTTGTCTGTTCATCCATCTTTTTTTTGTGAACATGATACACAGGGATCTCCTTGAGGGAATTTCTTGAAATTTGGCCTAAGCTGTCACTTGATGACGATGTTGAACTGATAAAACTTTGTTGATCAAAGGTCACTGTGACCGTAAAAAACATGTTTAAAAGTTTAAAGTCAACTTCACTTTAACATCATAATGTTCTGCAAAAACTCTTTTCTAGCCATTATTCAACACCATAACTCAGAAACAGAAGGGAAGATTATGATAATATTTCACATTTTAAATATGATCAAATGTGAAATTCAGATACTGAATTTGAGACCCTCACCTTGAAAGTGTGGTTATTGTGCAGATATTCAGTGCTGCTTGGTTAAACGTATGTGTGAAGCATCCTTTTTAGCCAAATATATAATAAAACACATGGAAAGAATTTGACTTTATTTTTCTCAATAAACTGACACTCTTCACTACATGAAACGATCAGCCACAACATCATGACCACTGACAGGTGAAGTGAATAACATTGATCATATTGGTACTATGTGCTGTTCTGCTGGAAAAACCATGGATTTTCATCCATGTTGATGAGACTTAGACAACCAAATAAACATTGTCCCACAACAAACACACTCCCTCATGCAAATGGAAATCCCAAATGTCACTGGCCAACCCCGCAGAAAAATTCACCCCACCCCATGGAAAAAACATCAAACAATCAGGAACATGTTGAGGAACATGACAATGGTCCAACATGTTGATCTGACCTCCAAACTTCCTACACCCCATTCTGATCAAGCATCAACAGGATGCAGTGGAACAAGTTTGATTGACAGAGGCCCCACTGCACAAGATAGAGTACCCAAAGGATCCAGTGGCAACGTCCTGGTTCCAGACCCCATAGGACACCCTGAGAGGTCCTCTTGTCCATGTTCAATGGTTCAGAGCACTTTTGAGCACATAAGGAGGACCAACACAATATTAGGCAGGTGGTCATAATGTTGTGCCTGATCGGTGTATATATACATATATATTATTAGAGTCTGGACAGACATGGATGTACTCTGCAACTTCACAGATTGATGGAGGCACACATCCGCAAGGTGGTAATTCAAAGTGGTAATCATTTCAAGGATTTTTCATTTTTGTTTTCCAGGAGGCATTCACCGCTTTTCATCCTGAACTGAAGTTTGTGCAAAAGTTTCTGAAGCCTCTGCTGATCGGAGAGCTGGCAGCAACAGAACCCAACCAGGACCGAAACAAAAATGTGAGACGCATCTGTAATTCTTTAAATTAGAGTCCTTCATTTACGGAACAGCTTCAGTCTGGCAACATAGAACAGTGAGTCATGTCCAGAAACACCTGAGGAACAGGAGTAGGTCAGACTATTCACAGATCTGCTTTGTTATTCATGAGTCTTACAGTGTTCAGGAGATTCTGGACACTCGTGTTTCATTGGCTGTTAAATAACCCAAACTTCATGCCTTGTTTTCCTGTCAAAAAAACCTAAAACTACATCTTTGCCTGCATGCACAGAAACATTTTTCTTGCTTCCACAAGTGTTACATCAGTACGTCCTATTTTCATCTTTACAGGAGTGTGTCTGTTTCTTCTTCTTTGCTCCCAGGCAGCAATAATACAGGACTTCAACACTTTACGGGCGCAGATGGAGAAGAAGGGTTTGTTTCGAGCGGAGCCTTTGTTCTTCTGCCTCCACCTGGGTCACATCTTGCTGCTGGAGGCCCTTGCGTGGCTCATCATCTGGCTCTGGGGGACGAGCTGGGTTCTGACGGTTCTGTGCTCGGTGATGCTGGCTACTGCTCAGGTGACTCCAATATCATTGTCTTTCAGTCTAATTATTATTAATATTTGGATTTAAGGCAAATTCAACAGAAAACTAATCTCAAAGTACTTGTTTTTCTTCTTGTGTAGTCGCAGGCCGGATGGCTGCAGCATGACTTTGGCCACCTGTCTGTCTTCAAGAAGTCCAGCTGGAACCACATACTGCAAAAGTTTATCATCGGTCATTTAAAGGTAACCGTTCTCGACTCTGCATGTCTTTTCTGTGAATTTTGCACATATATCAAAAGATTGCTTTCTCAGGGAGCTTCTGCCAACTGGTGGAATCACCGACATTTCCAGCATCACGCTAAACCCAACATCTTCACTAAAGACCCTGACGTCAACATGCTGCACGTCTTCGTACTCGGAGCCACTCAGCCGGTGGAGGCAAGTAGCACCGAGCAGACGGTTCTGATTCCTTTAAGCATTTGCATGATCCAAGATGCTCATCCAACTCTGTGTTGCTTTTTTGTTACAGTACGGCATAAAGAAGATCAAATACCTGCCCTATCATCGCCAGCATCAGTACTTCTTTCTTGGTATGTTTCTTCAGAGTCATTAAAAGTGTAAAAAACTGAAAACTTCTCAGGAATAATTCTTTTTTGTCTTTAGTGGGACCACCGCTGCTCATTCCAGTTTACTTCCACATTCAGATAATGCACACCATGATTTCCCGCCGCGACTGGGTGGTAAGATTCCTGCCTCTGTTTGTTATGGTGCAGTTTATACAAAGATTATAGGACTAATGTATCCAATAACTTTTCACTGCTGAAGAAAAATCTTACACAAGTCAAAATAAGAGATGAGTTTCAGTGAGCCATGTTGTTTCTTAACAAAGAAATTATATCATCTTATTAACCTTCCTGTCTTGTTTAGGATCTGGCCTGGTCCATGTCGTACTACCTTCGCTACTTCTCCTGTTATGTTCCCCTGTATGGTGTGTTTGGCTCATTGGTACTCATCAGCTTCGTCAGGTAAATGATCTGAAAGGAAATGAATGCAAAGACATTTAGTCACACTTTATAAGAGTTTCTGTATTTAAGTTTATATATCGTTGTTAATGGATCTCACTTGAATGTTGGGCTGTTTGCTCTGTAACGTTATTTCACATACATGTCTTTCAGAACTAACCAAATGTTTGCCTGAATAATTAGTTTTATTCCTGATTCCCTGGTAAACATCGGCAAATGATTTTATTACCGGGTAATAAAGCCTTATTAGGCAGTGATTATGTTTTTGTTCACCTCGGTCACCTGGTGTTACACCCACTCAGTGAATAGCTTTGTACTGTTACAGGTTCTTGGAGAGTCACTGGTTTGTGTGGGTGACTCAGATGAATCACCTGCCGATGGACATTGATCACGAGAAGCACCAGGACTGGCTGACCATGCAGGTACGTGGTTTGTTATATAACTCTGGCTGCTGTGAAATCCACATTCACCTGCAGGTGCTGCTGATGGGCAAATGTGTGCAACAGTTTATCACACAGGACCATCAGGGAGGTGCCTCATTTGTCCTCGATCACAAATATTGGGCGGATTAGGTTTTTCCTTTTACTGTGTTCTATTTTTCATTTGATAATCATTCAGCGCTGTATTAAGTGAGACATAGGCTCCAGCTGTCTCCTCCTTCCTAAGGATAAGCAGTTATAGCTACATGATGGATGTATTAACTCATCTGCACTCTTCTGTCTCATTCTCTGCTTACAGTTACAGGCCACCTGTAATATTGAACAGTCTCTCTTCAACGACTGGTTCAGTGGACACCTCAACTTTCAGATTGAACACCAGTAAGTCAAAAGAGGACTAAACCTTTGTAGAAAACCAAACGTACTGGTTCCTGCAGTGTCACACCAACATGTCTCAGAGTATTTGGATAATTGGATTATAAATAGTATAGTATTAAGGCTCAAATGTTTCTTAACTCTTCTAAATCAGTGTAATGTTTGTTATGAAGTCACCTATTGCAGTCCTGAAACTGTGTCCTTACAGACAGTGTGCTGAATGTTGTTAGAGGAAAATACATACAGTCATGATAAACTAGTTTTCAGAGCACTTAAAGGGAAACTAAACAAACAAACAAACAAAATGAAATTATGAAGTTACTTTTTGTGGATCAAGTGGATTTGAAAACTACAACACAATGCGATTTTTTTAAACAAATTTGCTTAACATCTCATGCTGGTAGAACTGAGAAAAGATGCCCTATTCTGTAGTTTATAAAAATCCAAATCTGAAAACTGCAATGATTTTTTTTTTCTGCGAATTTACTGCAAAAAGTGCGATTTTTTCATTTATGTTTCAAGGTGAATTGCATTATTAGCATCCAGTCAGATGCATAGTGGTTTGCACTGAGAGTAAAAAGTCTACTGCAGTTCATATTTGCAGTACTTCGTATTATGTTTTTTTGAAAGGAGAATAAAAATGTGACAGCTGTGGAGGTGTGAATCGATATACATCTGTTTTGACACAGCCGAGTGTGCTGGTTTAAAAAAGCATACCTACCTGAGACATGTTGGCTGCTCTTATGTCTGATAAATCCTTCCTGTTTTGTTGCCCTCTTCAGTTTGTTTCCTACGATGCCGCGCCACAACTACCACCTGGTGGCTCCGCTGGTCCGCACACTCTGTGACAAACATGGAATTCCTTACCAGATGAAAACTATGTGGCAGGGCCTCACTGATGTGGTTGGGTAAGTGCAATTGTTGCTTATTAATAGGGTGATAACCAAAGCTAAAAAAAAAACAGTTGTTAGTGTGACACGGCTGCAGGAGCGAATGCACTGATTCAGTAAACACAAAAGGTTGTGGCTTTTTGTGTAAATAAACAGAAAATAAATTGTTGTCAGGCTCTCAGTCTTATTTCCTTACAGATAACAGTGATGACCTGTTTGCCTCATAAACACTGTAACTGGCTGATGACTTGTTTATTGTTTCCCTCACTTTCATTTTCAGGTCACTGAAAAACTCAGGGGACCTCTGGCTCGATGCATATCTCCATAAATGACAAGCCGTATTGTCTCCACCGGACTTCACAGGAAAGATGTTCCTCTCCTCTTTGCGTCAAAAACTGATTGTATCTGTGTGATTTTTTTAAAATCCAGTCGATAGTGTGGGGATGATATTTTCTTATTGTTGGTATTATAGTTAAGTCTTGGTTTCATTTTCAGATTTTTAGTGCTCACAGGATTTTCCTGAACTGCCTGAGAGTATTTTGATCAAAAGTTGTGTGGTGTCATGAAAACAATTGTGATAACTGATTGAGTTTTTTTCTATCTTGTGATACAGTTTGCACAATAAAATATGACAGTTTTGCTGGCAAATGACAAACCCCAATGTAACCAAGGGTACAAATGTTTCTTTACTTTTCTTCTATCAAGCTTCTTCTTCAGCTGCAACTCTTGCTCTGCTCTTTCGGTATACAATAAAGAAACTGTGTTGACCATTTCTGCACCTCTGGCGTCATTAATCCAGTGACAAACACAAGAACTGTGCACAAAAAAGACGTGTTATAAAATATTTACCAGGTTTATATTTTTTTAATTGTGATCTTTTCAACATTGCATCCCGAAATATTTACAACCCCTTTTGTTTACTCTAAATCTTCATTTAATTTTTCACACCAGAACAATGCATCTCCTGCTTCTCATTCTTCCTGTCTGTGCAGCTCACTGCAACGTACCATGCTGCTAAAAAACACATTATTGACAGCAACTCACTGTTACTGAGAATGACTTCATGCAGAATTATTGCTTTGCTCAGCTTGCCAGAATGTCAGAGATCTGATTATAAACTGCAAGAGTGTGTACATTAATACTTACTGCTGGCTGGCATTTACCAACCACAGTGAGACTACATATGATACCTGCTAGAAGTAACAGAGCGTGGTTTATTATTTATGTTTCCTGTAAACAGCGATATGAAAATAATTGGCTATATATCAGAAAATGTGTCAAACATTCTGGCACTGATTTAGAAATGCAACAGCTAAGATCTACGTATTTACCAAGTAATTTAGTAAACAGCTGCAATATTAACAACGAGCATGAACATTGACCGCACTGGTCGTACAAAATATGTACGTTACATGCATGTCATGCACACACATCAAACTGTACATAAACTCACATGTTCCTCTCCTCAGCAGAAATCTCTTGAACGACAACACTTAATGAGACATCGAAAACAAAAGCAACATAATTAGTTAAGAAAACACTTGAGTACATACGTGTTGCATGATACAAAATAAATATACAATTAAAAACTTGTACAATATTCAGTGTTTTCTACTGTAGGATGATTAACAGTAGACTGATTACAGAGGCTGCTGAGAGGAAAACGTCTGGATGGTTGTGTTGATCAACAGGTTCAGTCTTTGCTGCCGGAGTCGATCCTCTCCTGCCTCCGCTTCATGATCTCCTGCAGCTCTGAGTCTCCGTTGGTCTTCTAGAAAGGAAACAACAGGGATGTCCCTTTAAATGGACCTCTACAGATACTATTTAAAGTGCCATGTACAGACTGTAGTGCTAAAGCAGTGGCAGCACAGTGATTAATGTCCTTGTCTGAGTACTAGAGTTCCACTGATATGGTTTTATTGAGGGCTCATAGAGATAATTAGTAATCAAACTGACTGATAACTGATACTTCAAATTAGTATATCTTTGCAATGTAAATGTGTAAATAAAATAAAATTGGTATGAAAATATAGAATAACTCAAAATCCACCACAGAACTTTACTGAAAATCTCTTGTTAACTTATGTTTTACAGAATTTCCCCTTAGTGTTTATTGGCCGTTACTCCTGATGTATAACCAATCAGACAGTGCTGTAGGCGGGACATTGCGCAAGAGTGACTACAGATGGAGAGAAGTTGATGCATTTTTAAGTTAGTTTATTTTACTAGGAATCGGTTTTTAAAAGCAAAACAGTACTGATGATTGGAAAAATGCTGATTATCCGATCCAATAATCGGCCAGGCTGAATTAAAGATCAACCTCCTCTAAGGTATTTGTAGTCTCTGGATTAAATAATGCGACTCAATAACATAAACATAAATTTAACTATATTTCAGTTAATGTTGATGTTAAAACAACATGAATACACACTGTGAGCTGTCAGGGAACACACTCTAAAATGCAGACAAATTAAATTCAAAAAGTATGTAGGTTGGGTCTCAATTAGCTTGTAATCAGGTGACAAAGTTAACAAGCCTGTATGTGTTTAATCAGGGAACATTGTTACACCCTAAAATAATTTTCATAAAACAAGCCTTCAATCATCTCTGCTCCTCGCTGCCTTGTCTGAGTCGTGACTCACTGCTTCACCTCAGTTTACTCCTTATTTCCTCTGTATTTGTACTTAGTCACGTTTAGGGTTTGTTTGCTTTAGAAGCCACACACACAAAATAGCCTCATAAACAATGGAAATCATGGGAGACGTCACAATTCATAAATCATTTTTTAGTTTCAGATGCGAGTATGTCGCCAGGCCTATATTTGCACTCGGGGAATAAGGAGAGTCATCTTCTGTATGTAGTGATTTGTCATTGTTAAATTGACATATGCTTTCTAGTTAGTGCTGGCCTAGTTTTAGTGAGCAAACACACACTTTTTGGACTGAACCTCCATTAACTGTGGAGTCTGACAGCTGGCACCAGTTTCTATTTAGCTTTGTATGTCTCAACATGCCCAGATAAATACTAAAAGTTGAGATGTGGGTGAGATGTTTCCAGTATCTGTCAAACAAACACATGTATTTGTGATTTTGGATTTTTAGATTTTTTTTATTGGATAGACAGATGTGCATGACCCACCTCTAGCTGTGCTTTCTGCAAAGTGGCCTGATTGTAGACACGGCCGCCTTCATCTCCACACACCGCCTTCAGTTCTTCTTTATTCAGGGAAAACAGCTGGGCTCCTGTCAGGATCCCCAAACATTCAACAGTCCTACAGAAAACACAGCCGGACAATTCATTTACACATTATCTAATATAAATGCATTTCTTGATGTGACATCCAGTGGAGCATACACTGTAGTTGCTGAAACACTGTTGCTAAAACATCCAAGCGAACATGTCATGACAGGGAGAGTGCATGTGTCATCAACAGAATTTCTTCGAGGTGTGTCAGTTCCATCACCTGGGTGACATGAAAACTGGCTCACTGGAGCATTGAACTGAGATGCCATTGATGGTATTAATTACAGCTTCTTAAGAGGCACAACACAACAGACGCCAAATAACAATTGCAGTAGTTGACACATATGGACACGTCACTGTCAATCTAAATAATTATGAGTAGGTCATCTGTACACCTCATTCTAATCAGAATTCAACAACATTGCTTACATTTTAGAAAATATCCTTAATAAATGTCATCGGCTTCATGATGTGGCATGCATTTGTGCTGATACTGATGTTTAACAGGTACAAATGTCACTATTTTTACCATGGAAGTGAGCACTAATCAACATTTTGTGGCAATCCATCAAGTAGACATTAAGAAAATTCATTTTGTGTGAAGAGATGCACTGACAGACGTCATCCCTAACGCCACGCGTCTTTTGCTGACAGCACGTCAACAAAGGAGCAACACAAAGAAAGCTTCGCTCTTGACATTTCAGTCAGAACTTAAAGAGCAACTTAACACCAGTTAGTGCTGCACCAGTAACCTCACTGTCGCAGGGTGTTGAAGTACACTTCTGCAGTAAGGTGAGAAGTTAAACCACATGAGGTCAACAACGACAGGATGTTTAGAGGTTTGAGGTGTTGGGAGGTACTTTGATTTGGTGGACTGATAAGAGTTGTGGGTGACTTACGATTTTGAGAAACGTTTCGCATTGAGCCAGGTGGTCACCTGCTCTGGGGTTGAGTCAAAGGTGAGCGGTACTTGGTTGCCGGATGCTCGCTCCACATGGAACTTTCTTGTAGGCGGCTGGCTTTTGCTAGCAGCGATTATCTTTAATAGCTCATTGTTGACCTCATCCATCACTGCAGCACAGAAACAGGAAGGTGTCAAATGTCAGAACAAGATTTTTTAAAAATATGGATTTAATTCATAAATCACAATTAGTCCACTCACTTTTGTCTTTGGGTCTTCCTTTGTTGAAGCTGTCTCCAAGGCCCCCAGACCCAGGAGATGACGTCATGTAGCCTTGCTGCACACAAACACAAATATAGCCCATGAGAAAGCAGCTGAGGCCAATGTTATTCTAAAAAACTGGTTTGCCTTTTATCTCATTTGTGATTGATAGATTTTTGCCCTGAAGCCAAAAGCAAAATATGTGTGTGAGTTTTCCACATCACAAAGAGTGTTTGCAAGCAGGAGCTGCTGCAGGGTGTTGGTAAACCTACACACAGCCTGTATACAGGCAGCATGACCCCATAGGAATGCAGAATACGCATTTCAGTGACTATGGGAACATAAAAGTTGAAGTGCAGGAAGGTCGCACACATAGCTGCACCAGCCTTCAGATAATACGACTGCAAAATGTTCATCCAAATAGCAGCTGCAGCGGTTAATCACTTAGTTGTCAGGTGCTAAATTAAGCACTATTTTAACTATTTTTATAGGTTATTATAAAATAATCAGTATACAGTATACAATGATAATAAAAAGTATTCAATGTCTGAATGTTCTAATTCCAGCTTCTAAAATTTAAGTATTTTCTGGGGGTTTTTTCACTCGTTTAAAAAAAGTAAAGTAAGCTAAATTTTTTGGGGTTGTGGACAAAACAGGACATTTCGGGACGTCAAGTTGAAGTCTGAGAAACACTTTTTTAAAACCATTTTGTACAACAAACAACTACTCGATTGATAGAGACAATAACCAACAGATGAAGATAATCGTTAGTTGCAGCCATAATGGAAACAGTTCCACAGATTTATTTTGTAATTTTCTATGATAAAATCTAGTCATTAAATTACATTATTAAATAAATGTGTACACTGTTGTTGACGCCAGTTTTTTATTCATCTGATTACTTTCTCATGACTCCCAAACACTGTTTAAAAAAAGAAAAGCAATATTTGTTGTCTGCGTCCAAATCATTCTTTGCACTCTTAACCCGGCAGCAACAACTTTGATAAACAAATTTGTTCCCAAGCAGCAATAAAGAAACCTTGAACCCTCTCACTAATTTCTGCATGAGTATGTGATTGCCTGCATTTCCCAGAATATATACTATCACTTCCTGACACTTCCCTCACCTCATACCTGAACTTTACAGTGGAGATAAGGACTAGAAATGCAGCCACAGTCAGTCAAAGAGATACTGACACATGTAGTGTTGTATAACCCACACAAAGCTCAAAGAACTCTTACAGAATGAAATGTCTTGTGGCTGCATTGAATTCTGTCAGTACACAGACTTTATATCTTTGAAAATTAATTAAAATTGATGCTGCAAAAACAAAGATATCTTATTTTATCACACGCTCTTTCCTCTACATTACCCACAATGCAACTTGACCACTGACAGTCTGGTCAGAGATTTGCATATGCTATGTCAGTAGTGGCTAATGTAGCATCAATCAGACATGTAGTTTTCACGAGTTGCCTGCTAAATTAAAAAGATGTTGTTAGACCAGATCACTAATTTACATATTAACTTCAAAACGTAGCTGTTACATGTGCAATCAGGCTAAATTTACTGTTTGTCATCAGCTATTCCTCACACCAGGTCAATGTGTTTCAAATTGACCTTGTTTTCAAGAAGTTTTTATAGCTGTCATATATACTGTGGAACTGAATGTGTATCGTAAGAAGAATAAAACTGCAAGAGTCAGGATAAATAGTTTAGAATAAAACCAAAGGAGAAAGAGTTCCACTAATTTCAGATCCCTGCAGATGTGCGGTAGGTAACTTACCTGGCTGACGAAGCCATCTGGCTCATCTATCTTCACAACGTCCAGCATGTTAAACGGGACGTAGCCGGCCTGACCACTGCGATTTCGTAGCTTCCACCACTGTTTGTCATCCTCTATCACCTGCAAAACACATTTCACATCTCACTCTGCAGCACTGAAAACTGTGACACGGTTCTCTTCCAGCCGACACTGTACACAGCTTGAACTGCTTCATTGCTCCTAATGACTGTTTGTGACATATTCAGTCTTGTGCTCTTTCAACATTTGTTTACAGAAGATACACCCACATATAGCAGTTAAGATGTCAGAGTTAGACTTCATAGCAAGATGTGGAGGTTGTCTTGTCACATCATCACATGTAGATAAGTGTAAATAAAGGGCAAGAAAACATGACATTACCTCGAGGATTTCATCCTGCAGCACTGACAGCTCGTTGGCATTCCGCGCTACAAAGTGGTAGCGAATTTTGGCATATTTGCGGGTTTGGGGCATCCCATTGTAAGACCTGTTGAGAAACATGGTTTCACAGTTGACCATGTTTTGATGCCATGAGACAGACACAGAAAAGTGTGTGAAGGATTTAATTACTTACCCATTTGAGGAGCTTGAGGAATGAGTTCCGTAAAACTAAACAAAACAGACAGACTTTTTCAGAGACAGTTACATTTTGAAACCTGTGGTACTTTGATATATGGAGGCTCGCAAGCAAAACTCTTACTTCTTCAGCTGAGTGTTTTCTGTAATCAGGGCTGGTGGTGGACCCCAGTGGTCCAGAGGGTCCTTCAGTTTCCCATGGTGCTGTCCTGAAAAGCTCTGCCGGCGGCTCCCAGCCGTTACGAAACTTTGGGTAATAAGGAGGAGCGCACTGATCCACGGGCCACTCAGCTCTGCAGGAGGAGGAGGAGTGAAGGGACGGTTTAAAGGCGACTCTTGAGCTACAAATCTGTGACAACAGAACCAGCAGAAACAAAGCGCATGTACCTGGGTTTGGTCCATCCGTCCCCAAGCAGCTCAAAGATGGTCATCTCTTTAGGGGTGAGGTGTCCCCGCAGGAAGTCAACAGTGTCTCTAGACAGGTGAGGAGAGATGATCGAACGGGCCAGTTCAGGACTCCCACAGCTCTGCAGCACCTGTGGACACATTCAGGAGTTCACAGCTGCAACAGCACGAAGACTGACATTCATATACAGAATATAAACTCTGTAGCTCTGTATGGTTTGAGAGCTTTTAATGCTGGTGCCAACAGGGTACTTTTATGTTTAAACACATGTAGCACCATCCAGAAGATTCCAATCAGCATGTTTCCTGATTTCTTGATTTAGATCAAGAAACAACTCAAAAGACAAGTCAACAAGATGAAGAAAGCATTCAGTGCCAATTTGGAAATTGGACTGTATTTTATGCTTGATTCTATAAGCAATACATTTCAGTGCTCAAAAATATTGCAGACTGACACTAAACTCAGCTATATATGTCTTTGGTTCATCAAAGCAGACTTTACAGGTAATAACGCAATTAATAAACAGCTATACACAGCAGTCAGGATGCAAATAATTAGACAGAAACTTCAGTGATGAAATACTGACAGTTGACTGCTTCAAAAATATTTTAAAATCCTCTATAATATGTATTCAAGTCATCTGATTTACACAGTAACAGAACTCAACAGGTATCTGTGCATGGAAACTGATTGCTGAAGATACTAGGGGTCGTGGGGCCACATTCTGAGTGTTAAGGCTCAGGGGTTATCTCAACCATATCAAGCGATCCAACATGTGTAGAGATTACTGCAGCATATCGACGCAGAGCCCAGTCACAGCTCTGCGTTTCCAACCAGCAGTATCGAAGGTGTGGCTCAATACTGTGGCTTGGGAAACCAACATTATGTAAGTTAGCTGCACCTATGTCAGAGCTGAAAGCCACGTCTCTCCAGTCTGGTGAGAGTTTAGCAGAGCAGCAGTGGGTGTGGTGGCAGCAAAAGCAAAAACAATAAGAGGAATGCCTGATGGCAAAAAACAATGCAAGTGCTGAACTGTTCCCACTGTGTGACTCTGAATAAGCTTGTGTGTTCTCGTTGGATGAGCTCAGTCAACACTGAGGGTATCCAGTGACATGGAGAGCTTGTTTAGCGTAACATGGATTTAGATATTGTTGTCACTGGCGTCTTTCATTCACACAAACCTGCCTGAGATCAGACACATTCAGATTTGTAGCTCTTACCAGCTCCAGTGGGTTAAACAGGAAATGAACCAGCTCCGCCGAGTTGGGGTTCTGTATGTGTTTCTTCAGTTTGGCCTGTAGGGGGCGCAGCAACAGACACACAGTGTTATTGTGGTGAGGAAGAGGGCAGCTGATGAAGTGGGGAGGTTAGGAGCTGTGATATCTCACCACGAGGTTGAAGGCCAGCTTCAGTTTCTGCAGGCTATCAATGAACTCTGCTTCGGAGGGGGGCTTGGCTCGCAGGGTCAGCATGCCCTCTGTAAACAAGCAGAGCAACAATGACCACACACAGACTCCAGAGTTACCAGCCGGACGTATTTCAGACACAAAGGCATGGGTCTCACTTTCTGCCCAGGGTTCAAAGTCATAAACCTGAATGCTTATGTCTTTAATAAAGCTTATGCTTCTGTGAAATACATTATAGAGGCACAATCATGGTTAATTAATAAACAGCTTTATGGGTAAAAGCTCACCTTGACCAGAGAGTAACAAAAGAATGTGCTACAGCAGAGTTTCTCAACGTGCGACTCAAAAGGTCCCGAAGTTCTCATGACCCAAAAATCACAGCTATGTGAATTGGAGTATAATTGCACTTTCAGGAGTATTTAATTTAGGGTTTACTTTAAAATTTCAAGTTCAACAAATGACCTCAGGTGGAACCCCGACCCCAAAGTTGAGAAACAGATTCTCCAAATAGAGAATTCATCACTTTCAACACATCCATCTGTCATCAGGGACAACACACACATCCACTACTTTCACAGTGTTATTACCAAATGAAATGTGGGAAAGTAACACTTTCTGCATGTGTGTTTGTACCTGACCAGGCACAAAGGTACAGCTTGACTCACTGCACAGGAAATGGGTTGTATTGACAAAAAAAACACAGCATCACACCACTGCCACCGTTGGGCGGTAAAACATGACTCATTTACAGTAATATTACTACTTTGGACAAAAATCACAAAGCAGAAACTGTTCACTTTGCATCTTATGTCAGCTACTGAGCAAAATAACTGAATTTTGCTGTATTTTGGGGTGCAAAACATTCAAACAGAAGTATATCAATAAATTTAAATCACCAAATGTGTGGGTGCAACAGTTGAGTATATAACACACCACGTCAGCACTAATAATAAGCAATAATATTACCTCTGTTATGAGAAATGTGTCATGAGTACTGTATTTCTTAACAAACTGGCCACTACTACCACACATACATCACTGGATGAGAGTCCTGGGCCACAGGACACAAAGAGACACAAACAACATGGCGACGTGAGCAATATGAACATATTGTCACTGCATTCGTGCCACCACATCAGAAGAAAGGGAGACAGACCTGCTGGTCCTTTCTTCTTATTCTTCTTACTCTTGTTGCGCTGGTTGAGCTGGGAAAAGGCCTCTGCTGCCTTTTGCACCCGCGCCACAAAGATCTCGATGTCATCCAAGGCACAGTTGAGGATTTGCTGCGGGACACAAATCCCAGGGTTTAGTGTGAAGAAAATAGCTTTATGAAAGCAGCTGTAATGCAATGGCAGGTAAAAACACTCACCACATCCTTCTCAATGCGCTGGGCCAGTTTGTCATGTGACTCTGTGTCATATTGTCCGGAAGCTCGTCCGTCTACATCCAATCACAAAAAAGCTCATGTGACTAAATTCAAATGAACGCAACCACTGAAAAAGCATATTTATCATTCTTTAGAGTGTATGTACAGTGTGTGCGTTCTCACCCTGCGTGTTCACGGCTGCCACTCGTCCCTTTGGAGCCGGTGGGGGGCCTTTGGTGGCCGAGGGAGGGAGGATGGTCTCTCTGTGTCGCTTCATTTTCTCCTGGTTCACCCTAAAGGAAGAGGAGGAATAAAGATCTTCAGCATTCTGACGTGAATTCAGCTGACTACGAGTTACCTCCTCAAATGTGTATTTGATGTGCAAGAGTTTGAGGTGCAAGACTTTATGTATATGTATATATGTGTGTGTGTATGTGTGTCAGTCTCACTTCAGAGTCTGAAGCCTCATTTTCTTTCCATGCTTGTTGTCTCCAAGGGCACTATCTATATCTGCATGAACCATCTCCGCCTGGACAGAGCGAGGAGAGACGCTCAAAGTCAGACTTAACATACATATGAACAGTTTTACAGTTTATTTTCCCATGTGACTTCACTCTGAGTCATAGCACAGTGAAGGAAAAACGTTCTCCCCACTTTGTTTTCCGCGCGTCTAATCTCACATTAAAAAATGAAAGTTTACAGATAAAAATCGTATCGACAGGATAAATACTATCTTTTCGAATCCCTGACTTTGACTCCCTTAATGCAAGTTTTTTACACACTGTAAACCTCTGAGCTTGCTTACAGCTGAAATACTGCTAGATGTAGAGATAATAAATAAACCAATTTTATATATATTACACCTATTTGGATATTACACATCATTATTACGCATATTGCTATAATAGCAGGAAAAGGGAAATATCAGAATTATACTTCTGGTCTTCCTTGACAACACTATAGCTGGTTTACAACATTGATAATAGTGATTATTAGTTTATTTTCTCCTTCTGATCTTCTGTTTTCCTGGTTAATTTGGAATATGTGAGCCACTATGCTGTAGCTACTGTAAAACTGGTGAGAAGTCTGCTTAGCCTTCGCTGTTTTAATGCCCTCCCAGCAGGCACTAGAAAGGTCAGCAGTGTTAACTTTTTAAAAACTGCATCTAAAACCAGGCCACTGTGATGAGTCCTGGGGTCATCTTGTGTTTTGATCTGGCACTAACATGAATCTCTGTCTGCTCTGGAGGAGGCTGATTAATGTGATCCGGACCGGCTGTGGTGCCCAGTGTGTTTTCAGGTTACTTAAGTCCTGCCTGCAGTCTAAACACTCTCACTGATCCTCCCATTGTGGTTTGGTTATGTTCCCTTCATGCTTCTCTCATGCACAGAATATTGAATTGGGCATTTTGATTTGGTTTAATAAAATATCCTTCGTTAGTCTTGGAGTATCTTCATCTTGAACCAGACCATGACACTGCAGACAGGCCTAAGACAAAGCTGTAGTGTTGTTTTAGTGTGGATTTGCCTATTTATACTGACTTGTCATGCAATCTGTGGTACCTGCTCTTGAAAAATGCAAAGTAAATAAAGCTTACAAAATAATGCTACCTATCAGTCAGTAAAAGTCTACAACCGACAGATGGTGAAATCCATTATATCAACTTAACCTTAGGATTCTGAACATTGCTATTTCATTCTTCATTCATGTGAAAAGCTGGAGGCACAGCAGAACCTCGACTTTCATTCAGTATATTCTTTCAGTAAAGATAAAGGCAATCCAAAGGTCATTATACTGAGATCCACTCGCTCTAGTGAATGTTTATTGCCCAGTGAAATCTTTCTTTGAATATGGTAGTGGTTCTGATTTTTAAAGAGGTAATGTTTGCGCAGTAAGATACATCCTCCCTTAGGTAAATATTTCCGAACGAGGCAGCAAAAATGTAAAGAGATACATACAAGCACACAAACAGCCCTGAAATCTGACCTCCAACAACAGATGAATCACAAAAGCCATATAAAACACAAAGCCGTCCCATTAAGGATGAGCCAAGCCCGGAACGTTCAAAGGGACACGCACCTCCACCTCGTCGCAGTGGAAAAAGTGGATGTCGGGTTTGTGCTGGTCCCTGTCCTGACACACGATCAGCAGCACTGAGGGGTAGCGCGTCTGATTCAGCACCGTCTGACACATGTGGATGGTGAGGAGAGGGAAGTTCTCCAACTCTTCCTGCAGGAGAACCACGGAACAATGGTTAAAGATACAGGGCAGAACAGCAAAACACTAAGTCGTCTACGTCACCAGTAAAATAACATAATGCCACAACTAGTCTTCTAAAGGATATGTATGATGAAAAGAGAATAATTATAGGAGTAGCTTGAAATTTTGAGGGATATATTTGTTACATTCTGAAGCTACAGTCGGCAGCTCATCATTTTGTTGTAAACAGGGTCAAACTGCTGTAAATTCAGTTCCCAGCACACCTAAAGTGAACTAATTAACTAATTCTACTTTCAAGGTGTGATTTTATGCTGTGGGTTTCTCTGGAACTAGACTAAGGCTGTGTTTATTACACTACATGTAAACTGCTTTCCAAGGAAATGTGTTTGTCATCAGATGCATTAACTATCATTTGCTTCACTTGTACGTTGCATCCTGCTCCTGCTCCTGCACGTTGGTACTTGTGTCAAGACAAAAGTGTTTTCCAAATAAATACTAACTATATTTAACTGAAGCTTACAAGGGCACTCCAGACATGAAGTAAGTCTCTTGTTAGGAGCCTGTAATTTTTGCACCAAACCTGATAAATATCTTTTATCTTAAAAAAAGATCATACAGTGCAGCTCCATAGCACCTCGTACCTGGTTACATGGTCTTATCTCTTAAACTGTGAAATTAACTATGACATATAAAATCTATCTTTTGTGCTTTATTGCAGCTAAACATAATGTTAAGGATTTGCAGACAGATGTGTGGATTTGTACCTGCGAGTCACAATCCAGCAGCCTGACCGCCTTGTCGGTGACCTGCAGGAGCATCTCCTGCGTCCAGATTTTACCTTTTGATTCGAGAAGAACCAGCTTCTTGATTGCATCATCCACCGTGATAATGGACTCTGTCTTGTCCATGATGAACGTGGAGAGATGCTGAGGAGTAGACAGTGGTTGGTTACTATGATCTGGAGTAAACTGAAAACAAAGACTATATGGAAGGTAGCAAAGGTATGCTTCACAAATCGACTGGGTGCAATACAATACATGTAAACACATACAGAGATATTTTGCTAGTTAATTGGTTGCATTAAAGGAAATAATTTGACACACGCTTATTTAGGAACAGGCCTTTTTGCTTCTTGCTAAGTATTGGATGAGGAGATTTACATGTGGAGCACTGAACACACCTGGTGTTGCTCTGTTAAAGTCCTCAGAGTTTGCTAATCACCATGTTAAATCTTTATTTGATCTCCTCCAAAGAAAGAACTACAAAAACAAAACTTGTGGTTTTACCTGAAACTGTGTGCCTGCATTTTACTTGACTGAGAGCAGGTTGAAAGACAACTTCACAATAGGAAGGCACTGGGCCAAGAAATAGTCAGGCACCACCATGTGTCCTTTTTACACATGATTTTTATAGATGAGTCACAGCACAATGTGTTAATAAGTGAACCAGACAGGCTGTTTTTTTGTTCCCAGTCTTTATGATAATCCAAACTGGCTCCAGCTTTAATTTAAACACACAAATTTGCCAGTGATATTGATCTTCTTATCTAACTGTGCAAGACAGCAAATAATGTTCAGTCATTCCTTTAACTGTGTATTGACATTTAAGACAGTTTGCTTATATGTCTTACTAGTAAATATACCACAGACACATTTATCATAGTGCCGCCGGCTGACAGTGTTATTTAGCTGCATGAGTTACTGTCCTGATTTATCTGATATCCAAACTGCAGTATTGACACTGCCGTGTTTCTGCGTGTGGCTGCTGCCAGTGTGGCTGCTATCTGTGGTTATCTGCCCATGGGGCAATAACAGGGAGACATTTAAAGAAATCCTACTCGCATGTATACAGGACAGAGTTCAGCACCATCCATGACCTGGAGAATGTCTCTAACGTCAGGTCCCTGCTGCTGCAATCAGATCTCTGATTGCTTTATTACGACTGCGTTCCAGTAAATGGAGCACAATCAAGAGATTAACTTCCAGTTTTATCTCTGGGCAAGGAACAATGCACAACACCATTTCTAGCATCTCTATCTTGTTTTTCACAACGTTACTGACTTTCTACAAAAATAAAACTTATACCTTTACAGTATAGCGTAAGTTCCTTTATAGGTCTTTTTTTGGACAGTTTACAGTTAAGTGTATTAGATTTTCCAGCAAACTACTAAATTTTACTAACAGTTTTGAATATGCTATTTATCTTATTTCTATACTGAGTTGATTTTAGTTTAAATTTTTCATTTAAATAATCAAGAACCTGTTGAGGAACATGACACTGGCCCAACATGTTGATTTTAACCTCAGCTCTCATAACGCATCAATGTTACAGTGTGTATACAAAATTGTTTTACTGTTTTCACTAGATTGTGTCATTTTTTCAAATTTGGACTATAGAGCAAATACAGGTTTAATTCGTCCCTGCTGTATTATAGACCAACCAAATAAAAATTTAGCACTGCAAATAACGATAATAATGCATTAGAAATCATTATGTTGGTGCTACTGGTGCTAATCATTGACACATCCAAGACAGCGATAATCAAAACAGGAATTTTACACTTAGCACTTATTACCTGAAAAATGATTTGTTTTGTATTTTTTTTCTCATAAAAAACAACTGTATCATAATGTAAACAACCTGGCATTGAAAGTATAGTATAGAAAGGAAATAAGTTATTGCAAGAGAAATAAATATTAATTTTTTTCTGCACTGTTTTCGACATAGACATTTTTGTCTTTAAGTACCTCTGTGTAACTTTTTAAAACTGACATCTAAGGGTTATTGAGAATTGAAAAGCTTTTTAACAAAACAATAATTTAAGGTACAGTGTGTAAAAGTACTTCTGAAATTAATCCGTCCTACGCCATAAAACCATCAAATAAACACACTATATCTGAATTTCAAGCCTTTTTCGATGACTTTAAGTTTTCCTTGTGATCTGCTTCATTTATGACAGCTGTTAAGACACCTAAATTAAACCAAAAGTGTTAAAACACGAAGAAACAAAGACTTTACCTCGACATGGTACTGCGAAGTCTCATGCATGATAAAATTGGAGTTGGAGTACTTTTTCCGCTGTTCTGTTGATGAGAAAACAAAAATATTACAAATGAGAATTTCCTCAGTCCTGTCCGTGAATATTGCTGTATATCCTTTTATATAAACATCCGAGTAGCACTGACCTAAAGTCCACATGTTGCTCATTTCAGCAGAGTGAACAGATGAAGGCATATACTAAGCTATAAAAGCCAGCAGGGCAATAAGGAAGCGACAAGGACACGTAATGTGTGTACGTTCTTTTCCTCCACTGTTGATCCCACAGTCAGCTGTACAGTGAGGCATATGTTGCACGTTTACCAAGATCATAGTATATTTGATGATATGCTTAACAATAAAGCAACAAAACTACAGAGGAGAGAAATGTCAGAGAAGTAAATTGTTAAATGTTATATAAAAGAATAGATTTGCCCTGTTTGTAGTATGCTGGCCAAGCTGGCATGAAAGATCTAGGGCACAATCAGAGGCAGAGATTTACTGCAGGGTCAAAGACCAGTGGCAGCAACGTGTGCACTTCCTCGTCTGTGGCATTTCACCCTCAAATTATGGAAATGCCGGAAAGTCAGCCGGAAAGTCAGCCGCTACACATTATTGACCTATAGCAGTAAGTCAGGAGAAATTATCGGAAGCAGCCTAGCATAGCATGTTGAAATTTGTTTTATCAGTGCCACCACTGATTTAACAGATATAAAAGATAAAAATAACAAATGGCATCACACACTAGGCAATAAAGGGTAAAGATCTCCTTTAGACATATGTTAAGACATGGAGTTGCTCTAAGTGATGTCTCATATTGTTTCTCTACAAATGAACATTTAATAAACTATGTATACATCCTTAAAAATAAATATATGCTCTCTCCCTCATTGAAAAATCCAGAATCCATTCCATAAAAAAACTCATTCTCTGCACTCCAGGTTTCAAGATTACACTTTAAAATTGCGGAAGCTGCTAACTTAATTTTAATATATGAGTCTGTCACAAAATCAGCCTCACACGTTCATTTCTTCAACTTCGATTGAAGGTAAGAACACAGAAACGTCCCCCTTCAGCAACCAAAGAACTCGCCACAAAGCGAGGGGAGCTTCAGACTCTATGGGTTCATCACACTGTCATTGTTTTTGTAAAGTCATCTATAATAATGAAATAAAGATAATAAATGAAGAGAAAGACTTTAAACATTAAAATTTAACTGCAATGTCCTTAAAATGACATTTCAGACCAGTGAAGTCCAAAATGCAGAGACATTTCTAGTCACATCCAAACACTGCAGCTCACAGCAGCTTTGTTCACCTCGGTACAGTGCTGTTGGCTGAGGTCATTGTTTCTAAACAGGCCTAGGTGTGCCAGTGTGCTCATTGACCTATTTACCAGTTGAATAGTCTGCAGGTAACAATTACGCTTAAATGACAGTATGTTCCTATTAAGTCCTCCAGCAGATCTCATATCAGGTCTCTTTCCGTCCCACACCCAGTAGAGTCAACACTGTGATGCTGCACAGGTTTTCTTCTTGTACAGAAACACTTTGTTTTGCGTCCTTTTCAGGGACTGTGACAGAAAAGCTACTCTGTTTGTGCAACACTTAACAAAATGTCTGTTAAGACCCTAAAGCACGTTGCAATATTTGATATCCACCTATTTTCATCGTGACAGTGACAACGTTTCACAGAGCTCATACGTGTTCTGCCGCTAAACAAAGATTTCTAAAGGCAACGACTTTGTTTCTATGCAACCTCCGTCACTGTACAAATGACGCAAGCATTTGTCTTCCCTGTTCCTGCCATTTCCTCTCCGCTGATTCCTTCCTGCTCGGCTCCCCGCAGGTGAAACACAAGCGTCAAGTGTCGTTCTGAAAGTCGAGCTCACCCCATGTCTTATTAATGACTGACTTTTATGCCAATCAATTCACAGCGGTGCAACAGCTTGCAATAAGAGCCACTTAGCAGGCAGATGGGCAGATCCTCAGAGCTCTGTAAAGTCAATGACCAGTGATAAACACGGCTCTTTGGCACATAATCAAACCCATACATTGCCCAGATCAATCAAACAATCCTAATAACGTGCCGTTTCATCAACCTGAGGTCTGATATTTAACCTGACTCAACCCAAACACAACAAAGGTCACATTGTTTGATACAATCCAATAAAATTCTTACTCTATTAGTTTGGTTATAAAAGATAAGAATGAAAACACTGTATCGCAACATCAAAATGCGAAATCCATCCAACCACTCTCATAATTTCAACAATGAGCAATTGTACTAGCAGAAGTTCATGACCTGTTTTTTATTTCTCAATGCTGGGCACTCATATAAAGCAGTACGGTGCTGCTGTGTCCACAGAGGTTTGACCACATGTTGCCATAAAATATCACATCAGTACATCTCACAACCCGATTCCCCTCAGGCAGACACGGTCAGCTGAGTTAAAAAGTTCTGGATGTATCACCAAAAGTCAACTGAATTTCATACAAGCACAGATATTCAAGGAAAAAAACAGAGCAGGAAGAGATCCAAGTCTTTCTATTAGAATTTCCATCTATTGATTCAGTCTCACCCCTGAAAACATCTTACCTGACAGAGACATCCTCCTCGACTAGAAACCGTCTGAGAATATTAAGAAAGGAGCCTGATGGTCTAAAGTCCAGAGATGATGAGTTCACTGTTGCCTCTTTCTGATCTACCCCAAAGCGGCTGATAACAGATCAGGTGGGAGGATCTGTGCATCATTTGCATCACTTGTGTGCTGCACTGCATTGTGAGATCGATGGGGACATTTGCCTAAGAGAGACTGCTCCGCTGTTATCATTCTGCATATTTATTCAGCACAGTGTGAGCAACAGTCCCACATCCATCCAAATATCTGGCAGTGTTTTGGTTGGTGCACATTACTGTCCCCTCTCTTGCCTCTCAGGTTGGGAAGGACAGGCGTGCTGCTGTCACCCTGCAGTGAGAAAGTAGTGGTGACCATCTGCCACACAAGAATGAAAAACAGCACAGGCTCATCACACATGCAGTGGGATATTTCACAAAGATCACAAGAATGGGTGGATCCTGTGGCTACTTGGATGATTTATGGCTCAAAAAGGCTCCACAGACTACGAGGCACACAGTCAGTTGGTTTGGGAACATCTTGCCTCCCTGTAATACCATCATCTGCCGTGCGAGGCAGTTCTAAATTTGGAACAGAGCAGCCATGCGGGAAAGCAGGTTGTTGTGTTATACCTTGCTGTTGGTTTCCATCTGGGCCTATGATACGCTGCAAAATGTTTCACTCTGTTGGCAGTGTGGAAGGAGGCGCTGGCAGGGACCAGTGAGCTAATGTCTGAGGCGAGGAGGGGAGGACCAGAGGTGAAAGAGGGCCAGAGTCTGCCTTTTCCCTTCCACTTTTCAATGTGCCTTTTATTCACCTGCAAGACTTGAGCATCCCCACCCTGTTCCAACCGCACATTTAAAACAGACACACCCTGCACTGTAACACAGTGCGTTTCAATCACATGCACACACACACACCCATCCTAATACAAGTATGCAACACTTAAAATAAAATTTCACACCATGGCATTACTGTATTACTGAGTCCACAGCAGTTCTAACAGACTGGTGAGGCAGCCTGACAATGCAGATATAAACGAAGTGCTACAATAGCACAAATATATCCCTCAATTCAAAGTATGCATGAAAGACTGAAAGTCATCTGCACACATGAGAACGTGACTAAACACACAAAAAGCTTGATGCATCCGGCAGCTAATCCCAGCAGGCAGTGCAGGCCTGGCACAGAGCTGGAAACTCAAGTTCCCTTAGGGAGCTCCACCTCCCTCCCATGACCCTCAGCGTCTGACGGAGGTGTCAGCCGGCTGAGCATGACGGGGCCCCTCAGCAGGACCTTGGCCCCCTCTTATCAGTGTGTGTGCTCTGGGGAGAGGACTGTGATAATCCAGTGAGGCCGCACGGCTGCAGCAACATGCTACACAGTGAGAGTGCTAAATTTCCTGATAAAGTCATTTGCATAGCAATTTGAATATTGCCGAGATTTGTGTCAGGAACAGTGCTGAACCGCACAGCTTAGTTTGGAAAAGTATCAAAGGATAAGGCGGGGAGGCATATCCCATTCATGTTTTGTTTCATCTGAAGCTGTAAATCTTTGAAAATGGGTCACAAATGCTGCGTAGTTTAAATTTTTAAAAAGTAAAGCTATTTAAAAGTAGAAAAAGTGATATAAAGTACATGAAAAGAAGATTAAATGGTGCACTTGCTGGAGTCTATTCACAGGCACACATTGATACATATTTAATGCTCTAGTGAGTACTTATAGTAGCAGGATGGTATATGTGGATCTGAAGTAACACTGCAGCTCATTCATGTGTTTTTATTAGAGTTGCATACACAAACTCTTGGTTTCACTTTTTAACTGGATTTTAAACAGTAAAGCTGATGTGAAACAGTGACAAATTGTAAGCATAGAAGTAATGATAAACAACAAAGAAGAATTACAGCATCAACTGTGAGCAGCTATCACTTGACACGGATGATGGTGCAACCTCTTAAATTATATTCTGTAAACTGTAAACAGTCTGAAGAGACTCATGCCACAAAAATAACAGCTTGTCTAATTACATGTTGGGTCACAAAAAGAGAAAGCGTTGAAAACAAGCCAACAAACAAACAAACTCCTTCTGCCACAAGTCAAGCAATTCCCCCACACACTTCCACGAAGCTTCTTACCGTAGAGGGCCTTGGCGCTGATCTTGCTGTCCGATCTGGCCACTCCACTGCAATGACAAGAGGAGGATACGGGGTTACGCTGCATTCCCTTCATCTTCTCCCCTGCACCTCTGAAACTCCCACACTGCCACTTCTCATGAACACAGGTCCCCAAAAATATATATATGGGAGTGACAAACAGGGAGCAGACTGGCCAACACAGGATGAGATTAGCCTGAGATTCGGAGCATATGGACCAGAGAGAGAGGGAGGGAAAGAGTGGAAAAGGGAGAGAGGGGAGGGAGGAGAGAGGGGGTGTCGGGCACGAAGGGAGCCAGGAGCATAGGCAAAGCAAACAATCCTCAACAGAGGCGCTCTGTGCCCAAAGTCCCTGACCCACAGCACCTTCCACATACTGGGTTAGTGATTCTCTCCGCCTGTGTGACAGCAGCTCAGCATAACACTGTTGGCTAACACACAGAAAGGCAAATAACTGAGGGGAAGCAGCAGGAATGTGTGTGACACTCACTTGGCTTGCCTCGACTGAGGTCCCGGGACGCTCATGATTTAAGGCATCCACCTGAATAAAGACACAGAGAGGAGAATCAGAGAAGGACTAGGTGATAATGAAAGACTGAGAGAGGAAAGCAAAGGGTGGAGGAGGGAAAACATTCTCCACAAATATTTATTTGGCATTTTACAGCAGGTATTTTTCATTTTTCTGTCACTCTCATTCAGTCCATGGCGTGCAAGTTTAAAAAGCTATAGGTACCTCATTGAGATTATAGATACGTGATGCAAATTTGAAGTCAACCAAGCAGCTTGTTGTTCCACTGCAGGGAGCCAGGTGTTGGGCCTGTGCTGCTGGTAGTCGGGGGACTGATCTGGGACAATAGCAGACAGCCGGCTGATATGCGCTGTGTAATTAGATCCACTCTGTTGATGACTATATCTGCATAGCTGCAATTAATTAATTTGGTTGGGCTTTACACTCAGCCATGCTAACTATCTGGTAATTAGCGAGGCCTCAAAGGAGACAAAGCAATGTGTAACAAATTGCTGCATCTAAATCTGAGAGATTAAGGGGAGCAGAAAACGAGGGAACCAAACTCTCACACACCTTTCACTCTGAGCTCTGAGACTTTGACTTGTCTGTCAAGGTATGCACTGACGAGGTTATGTAATGTATATCAGGTCTACAGTACACACTGTGGCTGAGCACATGCTGCCTGCAACACAAATGAGTATTGTTCCGTTTGTCTTCCTTTACTATGAGTTTATCACTTAATAAAATGTAACTGCTGATATGCATTGTGTCCATATAATAATAATAATAAAATTTATTATAGAGCGCTTCTCATAATCCAAGTACAGAGTGCTTCATAAGTGAGAAAAATAACAACAGCCATGTCTCAAAATCCTCATTTAAATGACAAATAGAAACATAACATGGTGAAGAAAATCAATATGGTTTTAGAAAAGGTAAAATTATTAATATTAAAAGCAATAAAAAAAATCAAAAAAATCAGGAAAGATTCCACAATAATTATAATAATCACAATAACAATAAATTTTAGTATTAGAACTTAAAAGAAATAACTGACTCAGTCGACCTGATTTCCTCAACAGGTTGTTCCAGAGCCTCGGGGCCTCGACTGCAGACACTCTGCCTGAGGATCTCAAAGTGTGCATCGATGCATACAGTACTGACAGACCAGAGATATAGCTGGGAGAGAGGGCCTGAAGTGCCTAAAAAGTAATCAGTAAAATCTTCAAATCTATCCTGGAGCATTCTGGGAGCAAGTGTAAAAAAGACTAAAACATCCGTTTCAAACTGAATCCAACTTCTGAGGTTTCATACGTAATACAGAAATCCTGTCAACTTGCAGGGTGAAGCTTTTAATATCATTCTTCTTCTTCAGAATCAGTTCAAATATGTTTGGCTAAATTACTCCAATACTGCAACTTTCCACTGTGGGGCGTAGAGCAGTTTTACAGTGTTTGAGCAGAATTGTAGCTGAGCCAGTGTTCTCGAGCTGCAGCGAGTAACGGAGGGGTGAATAGACAAAGAGGCAGGGACTTCATACATCTGATCATTTTAAAGTAAGCAAAAAAAGTAAACCTGCATCTTAGTTATTATAGGCATGAAGGGATGCTTCACTGGAAAAAACTAACAAAGCCAAACATGTAGCTCTGATACACCAAGAGGAGAATTTAGGGGTTTCATCAAAGCCTGGAGAGGGACATTAACACCGGATTCCAAGAAGCCATGTATCGCTTTAAGGAACTGATTCATTTCGTAATACTAATTGGCAGTGAGAAATTAGGATCCTGTGTCACCAGTAAGGATTTGAACAGTCCAAACCAAAGAAACAACCGAGGAAACCGAGCTAAGCTTTTACTTAGTGGCACAGGGTGTAATTCCCACAACAAGCATAAACATCTTTTTTTTGACCAAACTGCTATGACATAGCCATTTCTGCATGACATGCCTTTCCTCCTTTCCGAAGTCAAAGATCTTGTTTCATATCCAGCAGCTCCACACAACATACACACAAGGTAAATCCTGTTTATGACATTTACAGGTGAAGGCTTATCTTTCCCTTTATCATAAGCAGAATCGCCCCACACATATAATCTCCTCAGATCTTATGCAACAAAGAGAGGGTAAATCACAACAGCTTTTACAACCTGGACAAGAGTTGATGCAAGTTATAATGTGATTTTATTGAGACGGGGCCACGGCTGGAGATGACCGCCGCAAAAAGTTGCAGCAAAATGCATAGAAGCAGATAAAACTAGTCGTATTTGCTTGACAAAGTGGAGTTTGCACAAAAGATAGGCTTCCTCTTTCTTTCCTTATCTCTGTGGTCATCTTCTCTCCATGCTATTGTTCACAGCTGTGGCCCACTGCCAGGTTTCAGGAGGGAGGTGAAGCCAGAGCAGGCGGGCCGGGTGTCATGTGTTGTCAGCCTCATGGCAAGAGGCCGCCTGCACACCTCCACTCAGCCTACTGTAAGGTGCTTATTGTTGAATAATTACAACCCCTTATTCAGAGGTAATTATACGGCATAAGAACAATAATTACTCACAAGAAAGAGAGCAGAAGGTGGAGGCTGCTTATCTTGCTTACTCATGAAAGCTGTCTCATATTTCATTCCACCCCTTTTTCAAATGCTGGTCTTATGGGGCTGCTTTAATTTTCATATTTGATTAGATCAGGTCTCGCATTCATACGGATTTCTGCAGCAACAAATTATCTGAGCAGCTTAGTGGAATCAGTCCTGGCACAGTCTCCTATTTTAAGTTTGTGGTATCAGTCATATGGTTTTCTCATGAAACTGCCATCTAACAGTGTCACGAGAGGCACTGAAATCCTCAGCCAGCATCTTTACAATATAAAATAGCATAAGCATTTATTAATCCCACGTATATCATCAAAGCATGCATGGATTATCTCAACTTATGTGGATTATTAAATAATACACCTTGAACTACCCCTAAAACCAATGTACACTGCAACCTCTGAACTTTTGCCATGTCATGAGCTGTTTTACATAACCAAAAAAGGATTAATTTAGGGGATTATTACATTGAAAATTGTGTAAACGCACTGTACAAAACACAATATCAACAATAAAATGCAAAGACACATCACAAATGACATATTAATGACATAAAAAAGACATAAACTTAAGCACATGGTCTTAAGTATGAAGTCTGCACAAAAACCAAACCAAAGACTTACAGCTGGAACTCATTTAATGCGACATGAAAACCTTGTTAGTACAAAGCAAGCCCCTTACATAAAGCTCAACAACAGCTCCAACACAATCAATATCTACATATCTTAGGCCCTCCTGCTCTGAGCGACACAACACACGCCCCATTACACAACTGAAGCTGCATGAATCACAGCTGACGGCCTCATTATGGTGAGATAAAGTCAGTATTTAAAGCACATGCTCATTAGCAGCCTCTTGTGCGAGTGTCATTTTCTTTTCAAATCACTTCAGCCAGACAGTGAGGTCACATCAGTGTCATTACAAGCGCAACACTTTCTGACACACTACAAAAATAGAAAATATTGACAGTAATATCTTATGCAACGTATATACAAAAGTGTGATTCTGCCATGACACGAGCAATCTGGAGTTTGCCCCATGCCTCTGAATAATCTTCAAGTAAGAGATAACAGCTATCTGATCTAAGCGCAGTCATCTGGCTGAATCACACTACTCTGTTATGATGGCTAATAATGAGGTTGCAGGTTTATTCTGGAAATGCAGGTGCATAAGGGGTGAGTGCATTTTCTGAATCAGGGCGTAGAGAAGAAGCACAAGATAAAATCGGGTCACATTTCACAGCCATGATCCCTGTTTGTTCACATGACATTCATTTGACCCATCAACGTCCCAACACACACACACAGTAACAATCTTGTGCCAGCACTGCTAGAGAGGCTGAGATTCTCATGTTAGCAGTCAGGGTTTCTCCTTTGGTTGTTAATGTGTAGCATGTTGGGGGATTATTCTTAAACCCCTTAACCTCTAATGAAACTACATTCCTCTGACCACACAGCAAAACACTGTAGTTACGGCTGCAGATGACGTCAGACGTAAATGAGGTTAGCAAAGAGTACTTTTCTGCTGTCTGGCATCTTGAATAAAGCAATGCAAGAAATCAGTAAAGTGCAAATCAAACTTCCTTTGTAACAAAACATCAATGATGTCCTGAAAAATGATCGGTTAGGAGTCATTTCCTAATGGCACAGTTTTAATAAAACATGCTAAGACGCACTGACTTAGTGTTTGTGTCTTACCAAACACGTGGGCCATCTCACATGGGTTTACAAGACAACGCAACTTTACAAAAACACATATCTTTTGCTGCTAGAAGAGGAAACACAAAACCAAAGTTCCAAATTAATTGCTCTCAGAAAACAACCCAGAGATTATCCTGATAAAGAGCTTTTCTTCTCTTCTTTCAGGCTTTCACCAGGTACCTGGTTAATTTATGTGTTTCATGTGCGAACAGTCAACTAGGTCTTGCATGTGCATCATCCATACTTAGAAAGTGCATAGTCTATTTTTTTTATCTCACTATACAAAGAATTTCGTTTTTTTTTAAAGGACAATAGAAAACTAAATAAACTCAGCACACTGAACAAATCTGCTTTTCCTCCAGGATGATCTCACAGATCTCAGCTTTAGAAACTGACTACACACAGCACAATTCTCATATTTATTTGTGATATTAAATGTCCTCAGTTTGGGTTCATTCATACGTCTTCACCTCACAGCTCTTTGGACAAACAGATTCTCTGAACAAACAAATGTTGAGCTTCTTGTTACTGGAAAAATCCTCAGCAAACCCAGAGATATAAAACACAGAGCACCAATATTTTAACCAAGGATCTATTTACTCCAAATAAATATCTTTACTGTTGTCAGCCTGCTTCCTTTCCACACAGATCTCCTCACATGGTTCCATCCTCTCCAAACTGCAGCCAACTTTGATGCGTAATTTTGCGCACCAGCCAATATCCTGTGTTCTGCACTGAACTACAAATTCATGCGTTAAACAAATTAATCTCAACATTTTAAACAGCATGAACGACAGATCTCAGCAGAGGAACCTCCCCCTGCTCTGCTGAGGAAGATCATTAGAGACGATGGAAAGCTCCAGAGCCACCGTGGTGAGATTTGTCAAGTAAAAACCACGTTTATGTAAGTTGAGTGTTCACTGTGCAGCCACGTGAGCTCATTTCTACACAAACAGCATGCTTAAGAAATAAACTAACGAAGGTGTAAACAAATAAACACACAAACATCATCTTTTTTTAAATCCACCACAGGAACTTACAGAGCTGTTTTCCGGACTTGATGCTCAGGTTGACCAACGTGGGTGAGTCAGCGTCTGAAACATCAGCCTTCCATCCAGATCTGCAGCCGACTCTGACAAATAACTCCGCAGGAAGGTTCTGAATGGCTGCTGTAAAAGTAGAGCTCCAGTACTGTAAACTAAACTACACAAGGTGTCACCCAGCAGCGCGTACAGACGGTTTTTTTTTGCCGGTTCTGAGAAAACAGAGTCTGTGAGGAGGAGGAGACGCAGGAGCAGGTGAGTGATAGGTGACACTGCAGGTAACTCAAGCTGGCAGGGGAGGAGCTTCTCACACGTTTTACTTGGAAGAGTTGTCAGCTTTTCCCACAATTTGCTGTGATGGTGAAAGTCTGGATGCGTGTTGGTGATGTAATACAGTCACCTGTTGTAAAAATAAATTAATTAATTAATTAAAGAATAACTAATCAGCAGGCAGTGTTCTTTAAAATATAATGTGATGAAAACCCGCAGATACTGTGTTTCTCCACCTTTTCAGCTTGTGTGTGTTTGTGGACATGAGCTGCTCCAACCAGATCCTCCTCCTCCAGTTTGATTAAAATTAATTTAATTGTAATTATTATCAAAGAAAACAATGCATGATAGTGCAGCAAAAGTTCTTTTCTCTGTATTCATCTTATAAAATTCCAATTTCTCCTTGGATCCTTTGAGAGACCCTGATCCCAAAGTGTGGAACCACAGCTGTAGAACTCAAATGACCCCAGGTGACCTCATCTGAGATGCCGAGGGAGGCATTACCAACATTTATAAATCATTTAAAAACTGATTTCAAACATGTTGATAATGCATATATCTAAACACATTTCAGGCTCTTCAACAGTGGAATCCTTTAACTTCCACAGGTTTGTCTTTTTGCAGCACAGTACAGTCTGGTCTGGTCTGGTCTGACCTCAGCAGGGCGGCTGAAAGAGAAGCAACAGTATGGAACACTGCCCAGGTTTCAGTGTCACTGCCTGCTAAGAATGACCACTCTTTGTCCAGCCACAGCGTGCTGTCCCTGCAAAGAAAATCAATGAGATAAGAAGCAGCTCTTATTCTGGGTAAATTACATAAACAGCTAGGAGAATGATCCTGTTAATACAAACAATGAAAAAAAATTATGATACCAGTAGTGGGACAGGATTAAAAGGGCAGAATAAAAATGCTTCTACATAAACTGTGCTTTGTCAGTGTTGCTCAAGCACAGGAACTCTGAAATGTGATTTGTTTTGAAAGCGGTTACTTTGGAAACCTTGTCATTGGGTTTGATCATTAACTTCTGCTGTCAGTGCTGAAAAATCACCTGTTTGAAAGAAGTGGGGTCGGAAAAGACCAATACACCAACTCTGAAGCACTGCTCCGAGTAGACCAGGGCTTATCTGACATTACGTATTTAGAGTTAAAGTTTAAGCAGCCAACATGAAAAATGATTTTCTGATATGTGACATTGATATTTTCAGGCACCAGTTGGAGTTTTATCACGTAGTTACTTTAAATTGGTGCTAGTAAGGTACAGGCCTGGGCATCAACACAAGTGTTAGCAGACTGCAACTGACTGATTTAAATTTTAAATTCATTAAATGAACTCACCTTATGCACTTTTTATGTCAGCATTTTAAAAAATACTTGTTGTCACTGTTCAAATCTTTATCAACACAATTCTGCCCTCTACTGGGCACACATAGGAACAAAACTTATTAAATGTAATATTTTATTAAAAAGAAGTAGTAGCAACACAAATATAGACTTTATATTTCACACATAAAAAATACAGAAGAAAATAAGGAAGCAATAACGCAAGAAATGTCTGTTACTGTGTGTCAATGATAAAAACTGTCCCTGAGGCCTATACAGCACAGATGAACTGATACCTTGAACATTATATGCAAGAGTGTAAAGCAACTTACATGGACTGACCACTTTTTTATTGCTCTTTTGTAAACAAATGAGACCTTCCCCAACTGTTGCACACAACAGCCTGTGGACTCATTTCGAAGTAAAGGACTTCAGCACAACACAGACTTCCAACACAAACCGCATATAAGCCCCAAAAAACAAAAAGTCCTATCTTCTGAAGCCTATTTGAGCAAAACAGGATTCTGACTGTGGTTCACTGACCACCTGTGTCATTAATAACAAAGATTTTCTGAATGTTTAAGCTGAAAAAAAATTTGACCACTAACACCTTTTCCAACAAACATCTCCACATCTTAAGTATGCAAAATCTGCAATAAGAATAACAGTCCAAATAAACATTATTTACATTACAAACTGACAGTGCAAACTACATAGTGAACATGTAGTGAGTTCAGCATTAACGTACAATAAGACGACGAAGGGAAGACTTCTTCATGAGTAGGCACTGAAACACACAAAGGAGAGCACTTAATAATCTGTTAATGCATTACACTGTACGCTGATTAAATACAGAACACATCTCTAAAACTAATTATCCAACAATCAGTCTTGCAAATTATCAGTTCATACTGTTTATCATAAATCTTCAGTCATAAAAATGTATCCAAGGATCAGACACTTAGACAGACAATATTCATGTCATGAGAGTAAGACACTGGATTATTTCTGTGGCTCTTTCTTGGGAGGAAAACGTGAGGATGTGACGACATTGTACAAGGTATACAGTATCACTTAATGAATGCCACCCATATTAATAATTCAGACAAAGCCCTAAAGGAAAGCAGGGCGTTTTCATTCATGAACAATAGTGTGGACAAAAGGAAAGCTTGGCGCTGTCGGGGCTTACAAAACATACATATGAGATGCTAACTGCGTCAGCATATCTTGTCAATCAAAACAAATGGAGCCTAAAATGTAGGCCAGTCTATCCTTGGGATAATGAAGTGTTTCATCTGTGTTTGACATCAGATATTGCAATTTGCCAACCTGTCTATCATTTATGCTGACAGGCAGCCATGTCAGAAATGATTGTGATCTAATATAAATACAATAAAAGCCTCTTCAGCTGTCACCGCTGTTGAAGTTTGATATAAAACTGCTATTGTGAAAACTAATGAAAGGGGAACCAACCTTGCGAATCGAGCTAACGTGCTGAACGCCAGGATTCCATCTAAACCGTAGAGGACTAGGAGGATGCTGCTGATGATGACGTCTGCTCGCACTACGTACGTCTGCCACACCAGGAAGTAGACGGTGAGCAGGATGGTCGTCCCCGTCACTACGAGGTTACCCAGAATATAACCCTCGCTCTCCGTCAGGTTCCCCTTCACTCCTGCAGACACGAGCAGACGTAGCAGTCAAAAAAGAACTTCTATGAGTGTTTTCTTTTACATTATTGATGAATGTGTTCTGTTGTCACTTTGATTGATATTATTGGACTGTGGGTTGTCATGAAAGATCTCAGTCATGTAATTTATATTACTGCTGCACATCACAAAGTTTTAGATCATATATGTTTTGCAACCCTACCGACAACCCGCAGTTTCCACTTATTTCAGCACTGCAAAAATACAAGCATGCAGATTTTTTCACAGGTCTTCTCCAAACACATTTAAAAGTATATATAAATACCAATTTGTGATTTTCCATAAAGAAGATCATACATACCTTGTTAGAAGTTCTCCTTTTCCCTCACTACAAAATCCAGAATCTCCAAATATTTGTCATTTTAAAAGTTTAACTACCAGATCCAAGTCGTCTCCTCCAACCCTAAAAGTCTGTTCTCAATTTGGCCAGTGCAGGTTTCAAGTCCACATCACATCACCTGATGTCATCAATGTTCTACTTTTAGCAGGAGAACATGAAAACAATCCTCCAGTGTCAAATACACTTCAGTCTGCACAGTGACGGTCAGACATCCAAGCAAAGTAACACTGACCAAAACACCGTTTAGAGTAGAGAGGGAGTATCGCTGTGATTGCTGCATGGTGATGCTTTTAGGAGAGGATAGAGCTCTGTGCTTGGAAAATAAAACCAAAACGACAAACAGTAAGAAATCACGACAGAGACATTGTAAGGCAGAGACTTGCCACTTAAAGAACCCAGAATAGAAATCTATGGGAGACTTCTGTAATGCCACACATAGTGGCTGCAATACACATGTCCCACCACTCGAATTTAAAAAGCCATTTGTAACAGCTGAACCAGGGAACATCCAGCCAATCATGTTGCTGCACTGATGTTGTGGTGTATGCTTATTACTATGAAAGGCAGGCAAGAAAACTGTATTTAAACTTTCATTTTTGGCAAAAGTCACCAAACTGACCAATGACTCTATACCACAGTTTGCTTATGTCCTGAAGACCATTAAAATTGCACTTATGGCTCTCTCTTAATTCAGTCTTAGCCTGATTAGCAAATTTGCTTAAGTTACGTGAAAGTCTGAATGAAGTGTTTCTCCATTTATAAAGTACTGAACCACTAATTGGTGGTATTACTTGCTGCCTGCGCATGATTTCTTGCATTAGGTAAAGGACTCGATACATAGATTTGACTACATGTAAACAGCAACATACCTTTTTGTAAAAGAAAAAAAAAGTGCACTGATTCACCACAAAACTAAACTAAACTAAACAAATGTGCATAACAAATTGACACAGGTCATTTCATATCTTTTTCAGCTTTAACACCATTTATCAGATGACAAAGCAGCTGCATATAATGAAAGCATGCTCGAAAGGTCTTAATGCAGAGAAAACTAAGTTCATCAAGGCCTAAAGTAATGCTCACGACAGTCTGGTCATCTGTACTATGAGTGGCACAAATACTAAAAGGGAAAATCCAGTTTTACTCACTGAACACCTGCAACCTGAAATCATGAACAGAACAATCTACAGCTTCACTCATTTCTTGTTGTAGTTGATTATTTGTTTTAATATCTAAAATTAAAACAAACAAATCATTACTTTACTAACCTTGCATTTTAATGTTTCATTATCATCCGGATTTCTCATTTGTGTGCCTACATCCTGTATTACATTACTTAGCTATATAGCAAATGAATGAATTAAAGAATGAATGAATGAATAAATGAGTGAAAGTGGATCCTTGGTGCCTTGTGTGACTGTGTTTTCTCACCGCAGAGGAAATGCAGAAGCTCCAGAGCAGCCAGGAGGAAGAGCAGGCCGATGTCACAGAGCACAGCTTCAGCAGGATATGACAGCACCAGGCCTGAAGGCAGCAGACACATTCACTGTCTACAGGTCCATCACTGTTTAAACATCTGCATGTTCTGCACTCACTCTTTCTGATGATCAAACCCAGGGTGAAGAAAAAATAGAGCACAAAGTAGACGGCAGTCAGTTTCAGCAGGATCTGCAAGGGGACAGACGACAACTGGATAGAGAGTTAAGTTTAATTCATCATCACAAGGGGATCTGGAGTCTCTTTGTTCTGCAGCTCATTTGACAGAGATGAAAGGATACAACACCTGCAGACCTTCCTGCACAGACAGAAAGTTTCATTCAGCACAATAAACCAAAAATGCAATGACATCGATGCAAAGTTTCTGTGAAACTGAATATTAGTTAAATAAACTTTGTCAACGGTTCAATACAAACGCGGGTCAACAGCAACCATAGCAACGCGTCCTACCTGGTCCTGCCATCGCCATTTTGACTTGCTGTCTTCACTTGTAACCACAAACATGAGGAGTCTCCTCCTGCTGGCTGGAAGATGAACTGCAGCCTGAGAGGGCATTAAATAAAGACTGAAGTGTACGCAGGTTTCACAAATCAGTTTGAGCCACTTCTTTTTGCTTCAAAACGTTGTCATGATTTCTAGTAAATCTGTTGAAGGTATCAGTGTAACTAACAGGCTTTTATGCATCTGAATAGGCACATAACTTCAAATATAATCAGCAATTCACATCTAAAAAACAAAGAGGCAGCAGAGACATGGCTGAGATACTTTCTAAGGTGAGAAAATCAGGTCACTATTTATGGATTGATCCATTTATTCCATTAAAGTGCTGAACAACAATCTCTTCTTCCTTCTGAAAAATTCATACATATTGAATACATATAATATGTACACAAGATGAATACTTAAGGAAACACATTTAGAGGGTAATTAAATCACAGTGTAACTTTGTTATTATAAAAATAAATGTAAAATCTTGTAAAAGGACTTCTGCCCAAATGACCTGGGCAGCATGCTGGCTTACTGGGAGAAGAAGTCTCTGAGGGGAATCTAACTTTATAACTCATTTGGATCAGTACAAGTTTCTTACTTATGAATAATAATAATTTTATTTTTGAATGTTGGTGTTGCTCTGACTCGAACAACACCTGCTGTACCTTTAGGAACCACTGCACTAACTTGCCTGCAACAGGAAAAGGCTGCATTGGTAACAAAGAACCACAAATATCAAACCAGACAGCAGCTCTATCAAGAGACAGCTGTATGTAGAAAAGACTTAATTGAGATATTATCTTGTAATTGTGTGTTTTAATGTGTTGATACTTTGACTTAAGTCAATGATCTGAGACAGAAAAGAGATCTTCCTCCACATAAACTCATTTATAACCTTCAAATTATTGTGTAATTTGGTTCATCTTTCATTTGACCCTCCTCTTCAAAATTCCCTGGCCTCAGTTTCTCTCAAACATTTGAAGTCTCCAGCTTTAAGGTCTGCTTTAGTCTTGAGTTGTGATGAATTCAAGACAATTTGAGTGAACAGAAAGCTGGAGATTCTCATTAATCATCTCAGTGTCCCTCAGATTTTGTTGGTGACCTCTTGGGAACCAGTGCAGTAACTTACTTTAACCAACTACAACATTAAAATGCTGTTCCCACACTGCTGCCTCTCTAACAACCTACACATATTAAAATCATTAACAGGTCTATCAAGGGCCATTTTTATGTACAACAGCTTCCTTTACTCTTGATGCTCCTGTACTTTCACTTCAGTCAGATTTGTCAGTAGTATTTCAAGAGACCTCTTCCTACCATTAATGAAAATTAAAATCTTCTGATTTATATAAACTTTTTAAGTTGCAAACATTATTATTTTGATGGGTTGTTTTGGTAACTGCATCAACTTCAGACAATTGAGGTTGTTAGTAAGAGTGTTAAGTCTTAAGTAGGCAGGCCAAATGTAATACAAAGGACATTTCAAGGTGAGTATCATCCATTCATTATCTATCTATTATATTAATATATTATTATATATTATAATAATATATAATAATATATATTATTATATCTTAATCCTCTGTGGGATCTATCCCAGCGAAGGCAGGGTTCACGTGGACAGGTAACCAGTCCATGACAGGGCTGCACAGAGACAGATAACCAAGCACACTCACATTCACACCTGTGGGCAATTAAGAATCACCAATTAACCTCAGCTTGTCTTTGGACTGTGGGAGGAGGCCGGAAAACCCGATGAGAACCCACACAGGCACAGGGAGAACATGCAAACTCCACACAAAAAGATCCCAGGCCAGGAATCAAACCCAGATCCTTCTGGCTGTGAGGAAACAGTGCTAACCACGGCTCCATGCCATCTAGTGTGTATCATGTTTTTCTGAATACATTCCACTAAAGCAATGAATTGTGGGAATAATTTCAATTGTGATGTGACCGACAGTGGACTTGTGTATGGAGTTCAGGCCACACTTGATTATACAATTGACGGAACATGTTGAACTACTGCATGTAGCTATTTCTGGTCATATTCAGCAGGGACATCTGATCGCTCAGTTTAGCGAACTAGTCAATAAGAATCACAAAGTTTCATTTGACAAATCTGCTCAAATATTGCTGTTGAACTAATCAGTCTTAACAGATATCACACGGAAAAAAGCAAATAATAATAATAATAATAATAATAATAATAATAAAGAAAAGCCAGGACATTTTGTTGACAAATGCCTGTCAATCTAAAAACTTGTGTTCATTGTTATGGTAATTAAGTACATAAAACGCAAAAAAAAAATATATCCTTTTAAACAATATGGAAAAGCTACTTGGAACATCTTCACTTTTATGAATAATCCAGTTAAAGACTTGTTGATTGTAGATCAGACTCAGGGTAGTTTGTTGGGTGAACATAATTTCATTAGAGGCTGGGTATTCAGTGATACAGCAGGCTTGTGTGTAATTTGAGATTACATTTAATGTTGATCTGATCCACTGAGATAAAACTTTACACTTTACAACAAAATACAATAAAAGTATTTGTTACTTCTTGTTAAAAACTAATGTATAGCCCTCCCTATAACTCTCATGTAAAAATAAATTAATATATGTACATCCTTATAAGAAAATACAAAGTCATATTTTTTACTTTTTCTGTCAAAGTATTATGTGAAGCTAGCTTAAAACTACTTCCTTTGATTTTCTCAGACCAGCAATATAATTTCAGTGCCATTTAAAGATTAGCAAGAGAAGCATCATCCAAGAAAAGACCAGAAATGAAAATGGACTGTATCTAGTGGTCAAGAAGAGAATTACATGTATGTTCTTACACCAGCTTACTCTACATTTGAGTCACATTTTTTGTTTCATAGAAGTTCCTATTACTCTCACTAGCTAATGGCGATGTGACATCTTATCACAGGTACAATGCCAGAAAAACTTTTCTAGAAAAAAAGACATCGAATATTTGAAGATAGAAACTCAGACAACACACATAGAGCTGCAATTATGTTTTCAGCCAATGTGCTGAAAAAAAATGCCCCCCCCTGTGAACCAAACTACTGACCCCAGACTGTCTCTGCTCAAACATAGCTCAGAGAGTGTATCTGTGTTCAGTGTGTGTGAAACTGGAGGTAGCTAATGTAATAACAAAGATCTGCAAGACAGGCTACAAACAAACATTAAAGTTGAATTATAATCAATGCATCCTTATATTCACATGGAGCGCATGTCTGCAGAATGTGAAAGGTCGCTGAACCCAGAGAGGATTAACACCAGAACTCTGCAGCTTGCTTCACCCCTGTACAAAGCGTCTGGCTCAGTGCTTTTCTGGTCTGCAAACTTCACTCTGATTAACATTGTTTCCAGCAGCAGCAGGCAGCTGTTTTCAACAAAGAAACTTAAATAAAGCATGCTAATGTTACCTAAACACCAAACAAAGTTAACAACCAAGAAAACTGGTGAAGAGTTTAGCAGCTAAAAGGCCAGGTGTTTTATCCAATAGCTGGTGGAGACCAAAGCAGAGCAAAACGCAGAGTAGATATATGTTCTGAGAAGTGGATAAAATATTATTTGTTGTATATCAGCTACATTTATAAATAGCCAACTGCTTGCTCACATGTCTGACACTTATAATAATAAGTTGAATGACTTTTCTGCTTGTTCAGCTGCAGCCAAGAGGCCTACCAATCTGTCAGTGCTGCTTTAAATAATGGATGATAAATGAAACACCAATTTCATGGTAAGTGACCATGAAATGAGTGTATTACAGTACACTATAAGCAATGAGGTGGAAACTAATAACCTCTTTTACAAAGTCCATAAGTTTGTCATATCCAGACACAGTTTGTCAGACATATTTCTCAGATAATTACTTCAGCATTTATCACTTTTGTTGTCTACAGGAGGACTTTGCTGGACTTCCATTTATTTGCTGGACTTTACATGATTTAATTCAAACATTAACCCACATTAAATCTTAATTTTAATCCCTAAACATTATGATTAAGGTTGTAAGGATCTGTTTACAGGAGGAGGGTCTTCATACGTGACTTTTGTTAGCAGAGTTTATGTCCACGCAGCATGAAAGATAGCACGACTCGGCTGCACGCTGATTCACACACGTACAGTCCCAGAGCTATATGAGATAAGAAATACAGAATACCAAAATGAACTGCTTTAACATAGCCAGCTGTTTCATTGTCCCCCGCTGCCTCTATCTGTTTCTCTTTCTTGCTTGTCCTCTGAAACAATCTGCATAGTGTGGCTGGAAGAACGGAGGCGTTGTTTGGGGTGAATGGAGGAAGAGCAGAGGGGTGGAGGGCTGCAGAGGGAGATGCTCCAGCTGTGGGGGAACAAGACAACACAACAGCATCTCACATGTGGGTGAGGGGGGAGGTGGGCGTCAAGGCTGCGGGGGCTGCACACAGTGGCATTGTTATAAGGGGGGGTGGGATGCAGCTGATAAGGTTGAGAGAAATGGATCATTCCCTCAAATCCTCCCCTTGGGAAGCCTTGACACAAAACACTCCTGTTGCTGTATGGATGTTTAAGCTGGAGATTTTTTTTAAAAGTCCCCACATTGGTCTTTTAAACCATGAAGTTTCCTGCAGTAAAGTTTCACTAAAAGTTTCAGTCCATTAAATGAAAGTTATTATTGGGATTATGCATCATCTACTGTTCAAACTGAACAAACCGTGTTGATCAGATGTTGGAAGCCTTGTTCTTTTCTAGGCTTTATGTCGTTTGAACTGTGAAAAGGTGTTTTTTATTAAGTTACATTTGAGTTGCATGAACTTTATGTCCGGACACAAAATCAGAACTATGCCTCAGAGGCCTCAGAGCCTCTATCAGAAAAAGAAAAACACTCATAAAAAGGCACAAACAGGCACAAGAAATCCATGCCACAGGACAGACAGAAAAACCATACAGAATATAGAGCAGTAAAATATTGATGTTTAAAGTTTGTGCCCACAAAATGTATTAGAACCCAAATGTCACATTATTTGCTCTGACTGGGGGTTTTATAAGACATTTTTCCTCTTCACATAAAAAAATCATTTAAAATCTATGACAGTAAAACTAAATATTATTTTAATTATCAGTTATTTTGTGCACTTAACGTGAAATATGTTGAAAATCTTCCCAGTGCAGATATCTTAGTTGACTTATTTGACAGTCCAGAACATATTTCTATCAGCGATCATTCATTAAAAATGATGTCAACCAACCCTCATAAACTCCAAATAGAAAACATTTAGTGTTTTTTTCTTAAGAAATGACTGAAATATTAAGTGGATTGTAAAACCAGTGGGTGATTTTCTTTTAATCGACTGATCAGTGAGTAATGTTGCAGTTTATTAAAGAAAATGTGTTAAAATGAACGTTTCGGATCAATAAGCCACTGTTGAGCACCTTGTAAACGATGCGTCCCTACATTCACTTTCTTCAAGTTTCCAGTGCAGCGGTCTGGCGCACATCCCTCACCTGCCTCCTCTCCTCCGACTCTGCTGCACACATGCTGTCTGAGAGGCAAACGAGGAAGAGAACCAACTCCAGGGACTCTGGAACCTACTTTAAACAACTTTTACGCACTCATTTTCGCCTTTTACGCTCGACTTTTGCCATTTTCTCCAGCGACTGATAGTAAATTCTGAGAAAGTAAGCCTAAGTTTATTATGACTCTTGCGGCAGCTGAGGTGAAGGTGCGTCTGAAGGGACATTTTTAAACTTTTCTCTCGAATGGATTTTCGTTGGCACTTTAATTCAAGAAAAACAGCTTCACAGTTGTGTCCTGAACCAGAGCGTCAGTGGAGGCGTTTGGCAATAAGGAACATCAACTCAGTGCCAAGTGTCTGAACAGGAGGCAGAAGTTGTGCGCAAGCGGTGGATTTATGCGAAGTGAAACCAGGAGAAGTCGGTTCAAATCTGGATTCCCGTGATGTATATGTGAAAGTTTCCCCCACTCCGAATTCATTTCGTTCGGACAAGGGGAGACTTTAATGGATTTTTTATGTGGGACCTGCTAGGATGGACGTGGTAGATGAAACAGAAGCGTTACAGAGGTTTTTTGAAGGTAAGGCATTTAGTTTATTACATGCAGCCATTAAAATCCCTGCACAGAACGTTCTAACATGATTACATTAAGGTGTGTTTTTTTTATTTTTACAACCTCCCTGACTTTTAAATGGTTTTTATTAAGAAAAAAAGGTACTTTTACTGTCAGCTCTTGTCACCTCCAAGTTTCACTACGTGGTGTGCTGCATGTTCAGTGTGACCCCAGTGTCAAAAAGCCTGATTTAAACTGTCTGCAGACACTAAACATGACAGGTGGTCAACTTAAAAAAGAGAGTTTTACAGTGATCTTATATTAGTGAGTTTTAGGAGAAAGTTTGCCAGACATCACATGCACTGCTGTCTTTATTCCACCTTTATCTTCCTTTTACTGTTCACCTAAAAAACCCAAATTGTAAAAGTTCAGGAGGGTACGGGCAGCAAAAGTGCTGCTGATGGGTAACAGATCACATTAAACAGGGAATCCTGAGGGGGGGAAAAGGAGGTGGAGGAGGGTGGGGTCGAGGGTTGAAAGGGTGTAGGAATTCAAGTCAAGATAAATGGTGTGTTTTGCAAGTGTGCTGTGGCACAATGTGTGTGCGATGCGACCTCAAGCACTGATGCGGAGTTGATCATCAGATTGGAAAATGAACACAAACATGAGCTCAGACAAATTGTGATTTATGTTTAAATACATAAATGGTGCTTTATAAAGACACAATGTCATTTTTGTGACTTTAAATCAGTTGAGGTTTTAGCTGGTGAACCTGTTTTTCTAAATATACAATAAAAGATTTGGTTTCTCTGGGTATATCCCTAATTTACAAGCCTTTCTAAGCACATGTGACTTGAGCTGTGCCACTTGAAGGTTTCGACTGAGCGGAGTTTATTTAATCAGTAACAATTGTAGCATATTCATGACATTGTAAACCTTTTTTATGTTCCTTCTGACATATTCCTGCAGTAAATTTCACATCACATGCTGTCTCACGGACAACATAATCACATTATGAACATTGTAAAAAAAAATTCTGTGCACTCTGTGGATGAATCCATAATTCACTCTTAGTTTTTTGTTCAACAAACAAGAGTTCTGGGAGAAGTCAGGTGCACATAAAAACACGTACCACATAATAAGTTATCTGTGAGGACACTTTGCACTTTATTATAGTATACACTGAGTGCTGACTTAAATATACACAGCCATCCATGACTGTCAGAGGTTCCTCGCCATTCTGACAGGAATTTAGTGTGTTTACATTCTTGCTTTGGGAGTAAGAGACATGTTCTTACTTTGGCTTTATTTCAGCCACTCTTGCTTGGACTAAAATGTCAACTTGTCCAGGAGAAGTAGTACACAGTAGGTGCTGACTTAGATGCTTATTTTCATATTTCATTTTAGCCTCCCAAGTGATACTGAGCACCTAATTATGTTTTTGTCTCATCATAAATTCAGGATTTTTTTTAGGGAAGCAACCTTGAATTTAAATTAGTCACAAAGAATTTCAACCAGTAAGAATTTGTGAGTTGTATAATTAATAACCAATTAAAATAGGTGCCTGTTCATCTTTGCCCTGTGCCTAAAACAAACACACACTCACTCACTCTCACACACACACACTCAGAGCACTAATGGATTTCAGTGCTGGTAAACTGTGTTTTAATAGGATTAGTGAAATATGTATACATTCACATTAATGTACATTCCTGGCATAGCCCTGGTGGCTGTTAAAACACAATGAGGTGAGACTGGTGCATCTCCTCGGGTATTTGGCCTCTCGCTCTCTCTGACTCCATTAGAGTGACAGTGAGCAGACAGGGCGAGGAGGTGAGATAGTGCAGACTCAGGGTGGAGAGAGGCTGGCCTGTTGAGAGAAACCCAACTTAACTACCAACCCCCTCAAAACTTGACCTTCTCCTCTCCGACTCACTTTGGACAACAAACACAGGTCGTGTGTGCTCAAACAAAAGGATCAAGAATTTGTCGTTGTTGTGTTGGTTTGCAAGTGACGCTCCATCCAAAGTCAGCCAAATACTGGATTAAATGATAAGTCACGCTGAGTGTGTTTCATTTTTCAGGCTCATAATGAGTAGGAACTGAAACATTTATGTGCAGTGAGATTCATCATGTTTTTTGCCGCTGAAAAAATTGTGGATCCAGAAGATGTTACTTTGTCATTCTGTGAATCTCTGTGAGGCAGCACTTACACTTAGGTTAGCTTTGAATACTAACATCAGTATTACGACTGTAACTAATAGTTCTTTTATCAAGTATAGGTCTGTGACAAATTAAAGGAAAACCCAATATAAAGTGTCTCAGTAAGGTGTTTGACCAGCTTCACTGCCTCTTGCCATTGATTCTTCAAGAATCTGAACTGTGCTGGAAGGATGACCACCATTCTTTCAGAAGTTATTGCCTCTTTTGGTGTTTTAATGATGGTGGTGGAGAGCCCTGTTTAATATGTTGGTCCAAAATCTCCCGTAAGGTAAAACTGACTTGAGATCTGGCGACTACAAAGGCCAAAGCATAGGATTCACGTCATTTTCATCAAATCATTCAGTGAGTCCTTGTGGATGAGGGCATTGTCATCATGGAAGATGACTGAAAGTTTAGCCACAGAATAATGGTGATCACTCAGATCTGATTTGCAGTGACCCTTCCCTTTAAGAGGACAAGAGGACCCAGTCATACCAGCAAAATGCCCCCCACAGCATAGCAGAGCTTTTGGATCCTCTCAGTGTATGGCTTAAGGGTGCATATTTTTCATTTATTGTGGCAACAGTCTGTGATTTGTCAGTTATTTTCTTGATTAAGTGATGTATTGTTTGATGTATCCTATTTTATTCAGAACACATTCAGTTTATAGACACATAAAAGAAAGAAAACAAAGAAAAGACAAAGCTGTAAAAGCATTTTTTGGTAATTTATGTATGAAAATGAGTCAAATGCTTAATCAGCTATTAAAATAGTTAATGATTACCTTCTAAATATGTAATGCTAATAGGAATTTCACTGGTTTTGAAGACATTTGGTCATAAATTAGGTACTGGACAAAGTAATGACCTGATGGTGGGACTAAATGTAAGCATATCAGCAAAGTTATCAGTATCAATCATCTGGGAATCATGCATGTCTGTAAACTTCATGGCAATCCACTCAACAGTTGTTAAGATATTTCAGTTTAGGATAACAGCGGTGAATTGAATATTCTGCGTTGCCATTCACAGAGTCACGGCACTAATGTGGCCAAAAATCATTGAGTTTGAAATGAACTCTTGCAGGTGGAGGATTCTGTTGTAACTGTACCTGCCACTTTGACCATGTCCGCCTCCTCACCATCTAAATCTAAAAGCAGATTAATCATGTTCTTCATCCATGAACAACTCATCACCTGAGTTACTATATGAAAATTCCCATCACTGTACTCCCACAGTAGTTGTGAATAATGGATCTGAAGGTTGCCGTCCATCTTGTAAAACCTGTGTGAAACACACTAAGTTCGGATGGTTCCTCTGATTTATGGTTTAGGTCGAGAATTGCTGCTGGAGGAATGTATTGTTTTTGAGCAGTCAGCCTTACTGCGCTTTGAGTAGGTTTTATTTTTCATTGTTGTGCCTCACTCCCATCAGCGCAGACTGCCAACTGAATAATCCTCAGCTAGGTACTGTTGTTTATGGTAAAACTTGACTTTATGAGACTGAGTCAGTTTTTGGGGTCATGTTTTAAAGTAAAAATAGTAACAAAACTGTTGCTTGGTGTGACGAATCAGAGATGCTTTGACCACATCTCAGATGTCCTCATGAATATTACTAGTATTTATCAGTGGTAAATACAGGATTGTAAGAGTTTAAAATGTAGTGTTTAAAACAAAAACTTTATATTCTCTAAGCGATATCAGTGTAAGAAAGTTCTTCATAATCTTCCTCTTTTCTTTCTTTTCTTTCTCGGTGCCTTCTTCTCTCATCATCTCGCCATGTCTCTGTAACTCTGTCTAGCGCTTGCCTTCAAACTTGACCTCACATTTGCAGCATTTCATTATTTTCCAGCGTCTCCCCGTGTCCCGTCGCAGCCTCGTTACTCCTGTAATCTCCTGAGCCAGGTCCGCCGGTGCGACCAGTGCTTGTGTGCGACAAGGACTGTGTGTGGTAGCCTGGTACAGCCCTTTCTCATGACTGGGAAATAATCCTCATTATAACACTCTCCGAGCCTTTCTCACACACACACGCGCGCACACACACACACACACACACACATACACACACTCGCACACATACACAATATGCTTTTGCATTTAGGCGTGCATGCGCATACACACAGACACTCACATTTGTTAGCCTGATCTGCGGCTCTCAGGTCTGCAGAAGAAAGTCTTTCAGCCCGAGCAGGGAAACATGTGAAAAATAGACAGGAATTGTTCTTCTCATCTTCTGTTTCAGGTGTTTTCATCTCAAGGACTTCAACATGCTTTGGCTACGTGCAGGTACTCTGAGCCGCTCTGTCCGCTCTGCTTCTGTCTACATGTGATTTATTAGTCTCTATCTGATGAGGGGCTTTCTGCTCGTATAACTTCATAATCTCTGTGTCATAGTGATGCTTCTCAGTCTTTCACCAGTAACTCTGTCTTGTAAACAAACGCAGAAGGTCTGCAAATCTTGGGGCTCCGTCAGACCTGTCTAACACTTTTAGAGATGATTTGAAACGTTCTTCTTCGTTTGCTATCTGTGTTTGTGTGTGTGTTTTTTCTGTAAGTTGTAGGAATAGTCCCCGTGTTTCTACACTGAGCTGCATTTTTCAGAACAGCTGAGAGATTGTTTGCTTGGACAGTGATTGTATTGACATTGCTGAGATCCATCAGGTTATTTTTAGTGGATTTTTGTGTGTGGGCCAAATGTGTTTGAGAAAAAGAGACAAATAGAGAAATCTCATTTAAATCAAGGTTATTTGAAAAGCCAAAGGTGCATAAATATATAGGAAAAAGTCTTTTGGCACCTTGTTCTTTACTGTAGCCAGCTACCAATACATACATTCAGCAATCATCATTTTTAATGTTTCTTACAAGCTTTTCTTGTTGCTTTTGCTTCAATATGCTTTGTATTGATGTTCATTCTTCAGAAGGTACATCCACTGGTGCAGCCAAGTTCATTCTAGTCTAACTGTTTGATAATCACATGGACTTTGTCCCTTCTTTGTTAAGTTACTCTGAAAGTGTTTAATTATTAACACACACGTGAGTGCATTCAGATCTCATTGGGAAGCAAAAATCAGTAAATTAAAAAAAAATGTTAAAATTCAGTATTTGTGTTCTTTCAGAGGAGTTTTTTACACTGCCAGTGGCTCTGATGATAATTAAGTCAAGTCAGTTTAATTTTTGCAAAACTGGAATCAAAAATTTGTGTAAAGCCACTTTACAGTCTGTACAGCATACGACATGAGGAGGGATCTGTCTTCTGAGATAAAGAGACACACAAAGCAACATACATATATAGTATAGACAATCAGCATGACCAGTCTATGGGTTGTGAAGACTATGACCCAGGAAGATGTCAAGTATCAGGTATAAGAGCCACATGATCTCATCCCAGAGGTATTGAGACAAAGACATTATTTTGAATATATATTTTTTAAAAAGCACAGAAAGAAAGGTAAAACATGCTTTTGACGGAATGATATGACTCAAATAATGTTTAATGGGTGCTCACACACTCAGTCCTCTGTGTTACAACCAAGGCATTGAAATGGTGGCATAACACACACACACACACACACATGCACACACAAACAAACAAGTACACGCTCACACGCATACGCTCACACACACACAGACACACACACTCCCCTCACAGCCCCTAATCTCTCAAAAGGCGAGTCTGTATCGAAGTTGGACTGACAATCATTTCACTGTTCGTCGTTGAACACAGCTGGACAGAGAAAAACATAGAGGACAGGGAAATTTACACATCCAGTTCACAGGGAGTTACGCTGAACTGATTCAGTGATTTGGAGGTTACAGTCACTGAATTTATGTTTCTATTCTTCTTCCACCCACACATATAATATTCAAGCACAGACTACACTACCTTTTATTTTTAGAAAACTAAATCATGATGTAAAGATGCAAAAGTGAAAGTGTCTTCAAGTTGGAACAAAAATACTGTGTCTGTTCTCAGTGACCATCTTCATCAGATGATGTGTGACAAGAGAAGCAGTGTGACTGGATGTACTCTTGCTTTAGCCCCTATCTTCCAATCAGTGTTGCAGTACTTGAGCCTGGAGTCCAGTCTTGAGACTGTTTTAATTTCATGGTCTTTTTACTTTCATTTTGCACTGCACTAACTTTGTTAGTTCTGTCCAGCTCACTACCACCCCTTGTGATCTTATCGCACCAATGAAAAAGTGTAATCTGACATTTAGTATGTCAACTCTGAATTACTTTTTCAGTGCTGCCTTCATCGCAATACAGTGATCAATGGGAATAACTATGCTCTTTTCATCAGTTTTAACTGGTATTCAGTGACATTATTTTACATAACACTTGTAAAAGTGAAAAAAATGAAAAATGGAAGGCCTAGCATGACCACATACATGCAGATTGAAAGATGGTTAGAGGTGATAAATAACATTCATTTTTGTGCTTGAGTTTGCAATCATAAAACATTCTTATCTCGTTGCGCATAGTATTAACCATTACATAAGAGTACTACCGTTGTTTCACTCCAAATCATGTGCATAAAGGTTTAACAAGGGCCTGTGAAACATCTGTTTTCTCTGTTTCTAATATGTTTATTATGAAACATGTGGATCAACAGGTCATTTAGAGTGACATTTACATGTTTCTTTTACAGAATACTGACAAACAAGAACAATAGACAGTAGTGGAAGAATAAATAAATAACTAAATAAATAATAGTAATTAAAGAGTTATAAAAATTTAAAATAAATTGGTAAATAAATAAAAATAGATTAGAATAAAATAAAACAACACCTGATGAAAACACAATACAGTGACCCCACCAGCCCATCCACACACCCTAGGAGCGTCACCCTCAGGTTTCAGTTGAGTTCTCTATCAAGGTGAGAGACTAAAGGTTACCAAATTTTTTCAAAGTCCCTGAGCCTGTCTTTGAGGATGAATCTAATTCTCTCCAGGTGGAGAGTATCTGTCAGGTCTGAGAGCCAGAGTTTACAGGAGGGCGCCTCTTTCTTTTTCCAGAACAGTAGAATGAACTTTTTTGCTGTCATAATGCCGTGTGCAAGAAGGTGTTGGTGTGCTACAGTGAGTTTATAAGATTCTTCAGAATTTCCAGAGATAATTAAGATGGGATCTGGTTCGATTTGGGACCCAAGAACAGAATAAAGAAAACTAAATATTTTATGCCAGAAATCTTGTAATCTGGGACAGAGAGCATAGCTGTGTGACAGAGTAGCTTCCATGGATTTACATTTCTCAGATAGAGGTGACACTTATGGAAATATTCTGTGAAGTTTAGTCTTAGAGCAATGCAGCCTATGGAGTATTTAAATTGCATTAAGCAGTGTCGGGCATTTATGGAACATTCATGGATATATTCTAAACTGTCTTTGAACATCTGTTTTCTCATGCACCAATCTTTCCAAGGTTCAATGCAGCAAAATAAAGGACCAATAGCTGCTATTTTAGAGGCACTGTAAAAACAATGTGACAGGAGTCACTTATTGTAATGAACCTGAAGAGCTTCTCTCAACTGTATGTTGCTTTATAATAAGTTCCAACTTACTGTTTAGCTGTTCATCCTCAATTTTATTGTGTCGACTCACTGGTTTTAGAGTAAGAGCTTTTTGGTGAACAAAGTAAAGTAATAACTCTAAGGTGCTTGATATTTCCCTCCGTTGTCGGCAGAGACCAAAACAAAGCTACAACAAACTGAATATTGGATTTAGGTTTTCCAGGTGGCCACAAACATGACTGTGCATGATTGCTAATGTATAATAAGCTAACAGGTTCACTTATCAACTTAAAATTTGATATGTCACCATTGTGTTCATAACATGTTTTTGTTTCCTCAGAGTGGACAAGCAAATGGTTTATTGGAGGTTCCAGTAATGTAAATGCCTGAATGTCTTTCCTCTTGTTTACTCAAGTCAAGTCAAGATATTTCTATAGACCAAATCCCAAATTTGTCATACAGCACTCAGCCTGATGGCTGGCATGCTTAGAGGTGATCACCAACATTTTAGTGAGAAGACCAAATTTTTATTACATTTACCTGCAATTTACACATTTTTATTGCATGGGTAGCCCTAAGTGAAAGATAATATAGCATCTAATTTAAATAAATAAAAGTAACAGCACAACTTGATTTTTGTCAGTCTGGGTCTTGAACTTGTGCCACTGTTGACTTGAACTCAGCTGTCTCTTGGACACTAAGGTGGTCTTGACTGCTGCTCTGTTTTACGTTTTCTCCTCATCATTCCATCCTTGGACATCTTACTTGCATACTGCCTTCTTTGCCCTCGCTCTCTTCAGCCTCCATCTATCTACCCTCCCCTCTCGATTCTTCGTTATCAGGCCTGCCAGCTTAAATTTACTGCCTTATTGGGTGGGGTGCACATCTGGATCTTATTTTAAGGGGAACCATCCTGCTTTTTTCCCCTTGCACTGGCATATATAAAGAGACATTAACCATCTGTTTCTGTCCAGCGAAGAAAGACAGTCAGTCTCACCCATAAATACGGGACCATAGGGTTTTATAATGTTAAACAGTGGAATTTGATTTGAGACAAGTGGTTTGGTTCGTGGCTTTGATGACTGAAAGATACAAGATATTGATGTTAATTCTGCTTTAATGTATTATAGTCCCAATATATTATATTCCATTAAATCATTTGTAGTAAACTATGGAATCATATGAAGAGGGTTAAGGGGAACTGTGACATTATTTACCAGTAAGTGACATTTGTGTTGGTTTCTGAAGGGGAGAGCTGTGTTAGCAGTAGACAAAAAAGCAAAAGGAGAATTTTTTCTAATGCTAACACAAAAATTCCTTGCATTCCCAACTGAGTAGCTGCTTAATCTATCAGAGAAAGAGTGTGTGTGTGTGTGTGCGAGGGCGAGAGAAAAGAGAAAGACTGGGGTTGCCTGCCCACCCTCTTTTTACCAGGTCCTTACCCTGTGCTTCACCCCCTTTGTGCGACTCCCCCGTCCTCACTCTCAGTCACTTTGTTTCCAGCATCTTTAGTTTGGGACAACCACTGAGCTTAAAACAAGATGTCTCTTGATTCTGTGTACCACAGGATTTTTTTATTTATATAAAGTGATTTACTCTGTTCTAAATATATGCATAAGCAAGTGCTTGTTCCACATGTTGGTGTGTTTTAAAGATTAAGAAGGGTCATGTGTTTGGGATTTGCAAGGTTTTGCTTATCAAAGGGTGAAAATGACCCGGGGGTGAAGAAAGGAGAGAATTTGGAAATTCTAAAAATTGCTTAGTTACATTTATGTGCCACATGATCACAATTTTTTTTTTTTTAAATGTGCCTTGCGTAATGAAAAGAAGCAACCTTTATTATCATAAACTAAAACTGTAGTGAAGAAAGGAAACTCGGATAACGCAATCTATGCACTGATTATGACTTTGTGTTTTTTCGAAATGGGGAAAATGCAGCTGCAACCATGAACTCATTGATTCCAGTCTATATGTGTAACCAGCCAGAGGCACTGAATCACCAGTATGTCATCAGTATGTAATGTTGATTACCACCACATCCTTAGACTGTTGGTCACTCCTGAAACCTTAATCTTCAAATTCTCTGTAAGCCAATCAGAACTCTTCTTTTTACTCAATATTCATATCTTCAGCAAAGAATGATGACATTTCATGATATAAATACAGTGATATAATGTAATCAACCAAGTTCATCTCTTTGATAAACCTTGTGGTGCAACCTGTTCACATCACTGATGATGAACGTTATGTTGTTAGAAGTTTTACAGTGAGTAGTTACGACACCAGCGTATGTTGAAACCAGAGCTGCTGTGGCACTGTGTGGAGCTGCTGAGAGATTCCTGTTGCTAATCCCCAGATGCTCTGCATCTCCCCTCCATGTTCCCAACCCTCCCCTCACCACAGGTCATGATATTACCAGTTCTCTGGAGCCAGCCAACATCGACACCAGTATCCTGGAAGAGTACATCAGCAAGGAGGACGATAGCACTGACATGTCAGTAGGGACTCCAAACCGACCCGGCAACGTCAAAACAACATGCACCAACCAAATCAGATCATGTCGTTACAAAGGAATTTGTTTTTCCTGATAAGGTTAATGCCTTTTTTCTCCTTTTTCTCTCCCAGCTGTTTCTCAGAGGTCCACAGCACCCCAGGACCAAATTACTCATCTCCCCAGGCAGGAGTGTCCTCCTCCGGAGGGTTAGTGTGTGGTGTGAGCCCCCCTATTCCACTGCGCCAAGGAGCCCCTCCACCCGGGCCCCCTAGCTGTCAGAACGCCTACCCCCCAGGTCCATCCCTGGGCCTCAGACACAGCTACCCCTGCCTGGGACAACAACAGCAGCAGCAACACCAACAACACCAGCAGCAACAGCAGGGTCACGTCAAGCCTGAACACAGGGGCCATTACGCTCCAGGGTGAGCGGTAAAACAGACATTTAGGGGTACAAGAAGGAGACGATAGCTCGAGTTGATACTTAGGATTGTTCAAGACATGTTCAAGATGCTCCTGGCAACTCACACTTTAAACATGTCGCAACAGCAAACAGTATTTTTTTAAGCATGCAAAAACACAGACACACACCCTACTACAGGTCCATTGTGCAATCAATACATGATCAAGCTTCATTTGTACAAATAAAGCATTAACTGGTCAAGAGGGGGAGGGAGACTGATAAGAGACAGAGAGAAAGAGAGTCAAATTACATCCTGCAAAAAAAGTCTGACGCACACAATCCTGTGTAAAGAACCGCTACACTACTGTGATCCCAAAGGAGAGTTTCTCCCTTAAATATGATGGCAGCTTAGAAAATAGGAGGCGTATATGAGGGAGGGTTTCAAGCATGGTACTTTTTTGAAGATATATAAAATTCTAAATGCCTGATGTTGTTGTGTTTGTGAATGTAACATCTACTGTCTTGTGTTTTTTGTTTTTTGTAGGACACTACCTGAGTCCCCTCCAGACTCCAGCTCTGAGCCGTACTCTCCTCAGCAGGTGAATGGTAAGAAACGTGTTTCTCGTTTCCCTAAAAAGTAAAGTTTTACATGAGAAAAAGTGCATGAGAGCAAGTAATCAAGAAAATGGTGTTTTAATCTGTAGAAAGCACTCAAACATTCAAAGCATTAGGGCTCTATGTGGGTCAGAGGAACTTCTCAGGTTAAGTCAATATCTGTTACTCATCACTTCAGGGTATTTGAAGAGAACATAAAGAAAAGGAGAAACTCAAGTTCCTTTGCAAACAAATCAATACATGAGGACACTAAAGGAAGCTGGTGTCCGTCATTTGTTAATGTACAGTTTACACAGATCATCTAGACATATATTTATCATTGGAATTACATTTTCTGAGCTCATTTATTTCAGGTGAAGAATGTTTGGCAGCGTTCAAGTTAAGCAGCTACAAAACTCAAAGTCATTTCTTGGCACTCACACACCTGTGTTAGTCCTACCTATTAGTGAAAAGGTGTGGAATGGTGTTATCTGATGGGCATTTCTCCAGTTTGACACAATGGAAAACACCTTTAGCCAAGGTTGGGGGAGAGTCAAACAAACGGCAGCATGACATGCAAAACAGACAGACTGTGATCAGATGTATTCACAAGAAAAAGCAGTATGTATAATCAACGTTATGCTCTTTTTCAGATCCCCACATGATCAGGACCATGACACCAGAGAACATGTGTCACATGACTCCAACCCCACCCCTCCCACCACATGGCCACTATCCCAGCATGCATCGGGACATGTACCTGAAGCCTGAGCCCATGATCTCGCAGTATCCCATTGGTCCAGCCACGAGCGCAAGTGGAGACATGCAGCAGACGCAGATGCTCCATCAGTTGCTGCAGCATCCTCAGGGCCAAGAGTGAGTCATGAAGATATACAGAAGGGAGAGACTGTGTTGTCCAGTTTGTACTGTAACGGAAGGAATGATGGGAATACGTTGTAATGTGTGTTTCTCTTTGTTCTCACAGCAGCATCCCTGTTCATCAGGCTAAGAAGAGGAAGCACTCTGACTCTCCCAACAGCACCTTGAATTCCCAAATCCTCACAGGTATCATCAAACAAGAACCAGGTAGGCAGGCATCTTTCTTCTCTTCCTCACCTCGTCTACCTCACCTCCTCTGTCCTAGCCTTGAACGCTCACAAAGATAAAGACTTTGACAGAACAGTTGTAAACATTCCCAACCTTCATCAGTCACACTTTAATAGCTGGCATTTCAAACTGTTTGTCGCAGGTTTAATGCAGGATGCAGACAACGCCTACCTGGACCCAAATTATCAGTGCATTAAGTGGCAACCTCACCAGCAGAACAAGTGGACTCCACTGTATGATGCCAACTGCAAAGAGCTGTGGGTGGAATTTATTTTGGCATACCTGTACATTTTGAGCTCTTTATTTTGGAACAAAAAGCACTCAAAGCACTCCACAGAGAGTCAAAAAATGAAAGGAGTTTTAATTGGTTAAATGCATAATTCAACAAAGTATACAGCGGGAGTGGCAAAGAAATAGCGGGGTTGCAGAGGTCTACGAATTCCTCAGTGGTGAGCTGTGTGGGGGAGTGAACGAGTGCAGGGTTTCGGCTCAGAAACACAACGTGAGGAGGGGGTAAAGGGAAAAATTAGTGTGCACCTACTCGTGCTTTTACAGTGCCAGAATAAAAAAGAAGTATAGATAGGGAGGAAGGTTAAAATGAACTCACAAGACCTTTCAGATATGTTATCAAAACCACCTGGTCGACCATCACAACTTTGAGCACACCACACCTACGTGACAGAAGAGAGGGTTTTCATCTGTTTTATAATAGATGAAGCCTTTAAGAAGCTATTAGTGCTCAGTGTTATAAAACCTGTGGCAGAACAACTGAAGCCGGCGGGCCTTCAGGGACCTTTTCTGGTTTTCCAGGGGTCCAAAACAGTGACGCCAAGTTTGACTACCGTTTCACTGGTTTAAAGTTAAAAATCAAGTTTTTTACTCTCTAAACGTGTCCATATGGTGCTTTTTTAATATCCTTGACGCATCATGAGCCAAATAAGTCAATGCCATAGCTGCAGTGTACCAATAACCATCTCAAAAACACAAAGTTAGACTTTTGGGGTTTCATATGTAACAAACCTAAGGAACCAATCCTGTCACTTTGCACGGCTGGACTTTGCATATCAGTATTCTTCTTCAGAACTAGCTTACAGTGCAAACATGTATGCTGACCTACTCCAATATTACAAATTGCTATTTTGTAACTTCACAGTGTATGAGCAGAGTGGTAGGTGAGCTGGTGTGCTTAAGCTGGAATAGGCAGGGACTTCTAATGAAAGCAACAGAGTTACATCTTAGCAAATTTAAGACATGAATGACTAATTTTCATGGAAAAATATAAATATGTAATTTTGAGTAGCAGAAGAGTTATTAGGGGTTTAATCAATGGCCAGTAAGGGATTTTAACAATGAAGACAGACTGAAGAATTATGGGTTTTAACATCTTGATAGTTTTCACTATAACTGTAGAAACTGTCTACATCTTTGCTAAACTGTGGATATGTCTTAATCACATGTGCAACTCTTGATAGACTTGTCTTAGCAGAGTCCCCAGAAATAGAGCACAGAGTCTATGTCAGGATCTCCAGTACATTTTACTTACAACTAATATGAGGTAACTCGTTTCCTATTCACATTATTAATGTGTCACTATTTCGTGTCTTCAGTCCGATGCCAACCTACCGCGTTGATGCAGACAAAGGTTTCAACTTCTCCTTGGCTGATGATGCTTTTGTGTGCCAGAAGAAGAACCATTTCCAGGTCACAGTGTACATTGGCATGCTCGGAGATCCCAAGTACATCAAGACAAGTGATGGACTGCAGCCCATCGATTGCTTCTATCTCAAGCTCAATGGAGTAAAGGTGAAGGCAGCATGTTGACAGATGCACCAGTGTTGTGACTGGCTGTGATTATAATTAGCTCTGCAGTGTATTTAATGCATATGTTGTTTCTTTCTTCATTGCCAGGTGGAAGCGATGAATCAGTCAATCAGTGTGGAGCAGTCACAGTCTGACCGCAGCAAGAGGCCCTTCAAGCCAGTGCTGTGAGTCTGAGCTCTTTAACTGAAGCTAAAACAGTATAAAGCTTCTGTAGGAGGACTTTTTGCATTATGTCATTACGATTTCTGTCTCTTCCAGCGTCACTTTGCCCCCAGAGCAGGTCACGAAGGTCACAGTGGGACGACTCCACTTCAGCGAGACCACAGCGAATAACATGAGGAAGAAGGGAAAACCGAATCCCGACCAGAGGTGAGAGACATGCCATCACACGTAAACATACGATACAGTTTGGTCTCATCTAAATCTCCACTGGTCACATCGGCTCCTGATGATTTTGTCTTTGCAGGTATTTCATGCTGGTGGTGGCGCTGCATGCTCAGTCCCACAGTCAGAGCTACACTGTGGCTGCCCAAGTGTCTGAGAGGATCATCGTCAGGGTAACGTCTGGCCATGTCTGTCTGCTTCCTACAACAATCATATCCCTTGTGAATGTGACTCGTTTCTCTTCATCTGCTGTACACACCTTCCTGCAACACAGTGATTTTAAAATCACTGTGTTGCTCTCAGCATTTTCTCTCTATTCCATTCTTTCCATCTCTTTCTCTGTGTGGTTGAGATCCTCATTAATCTTCAAAGTACATAGTTTAGGAAAGTTCAGATTATGAATGAAAGTACATTATCGTTGTCCAATAAAAAACATATGTCTTAGAAGTGTCAACCTTTCAAAAGCTAAGAGATAAAAATTGCTTTCATCTTTGTGGTGATGGTTTTTTTTGCATTAACACTCTTTTTAAAAATATAAAATGTAAATGTATTTAGTGTAAAACGTAGGAGAAGTTTCTTAACACATCAAGCAACATTTAATTTTCACTTTATCAGAAATGCTAAACTCCATGTATATATGGTTTTTGTTGAACAGCGATAGTATTGTGGAATGACAATGTGTAGGAAGAATCAGAAGGACTATTTGATTGCTAAATATTCATATTATTCACTTTTAATAGTCAATTTGCTTCCAGGAGACCATAACATACAAGATAGACCTGTTCTTTCTATGAACACTGACCAAGCTTGCTTGCTTTCTTGCAGGAGGTTAGATAAGAAGATTGAGGTAACTTGATTAGCTTAGCATCAAGAACAGAAGCAAACAGCTTACTATGGTCTGTCCAATCTGACACAGCTAGATCTTCTAACTGGTTATACTAGGAAAAAGCACTGGGTTTGTATGACATGTCCAATCACATCAGAAGGTTAGCACCAGAGGGTTAACAAATCAAAAGAAGAGATAAAGTTACACACAGCTGAAGCTAAAGTTACGCCCACCTCATGTGATGAGGTGGGCATAAATGAGTTGTTTTGTAGCTGTCATGTGCAAAACTGGTTTTTGGGATGGGAGCAGTGACTTTCCACAGCCTGCACAATCTTCTTATCAACTCTTGGCAAGAAAGCAAATAAGCATATATTCCTAAACTGTTATTTTGAAAGATTGCATTATTTTTTAATATATTCAGTATATTTTCAGCTTATTCTTTTAATATCTGAATCAAAGATTCTCTGTTCCTCTTTGCTTTGTTTGTTACAGGCATCCAACCCAGGCCAATTTGAAAGTGACAACGAGGTGTTGTGGCAGCGTGGCCAACTGCCAGACTCAGTCTACCACCACGGCAGAGTCGGAATAAATACAGACCGACCAGATGAGGCTCTTGTTGTCCACGGCAACCTGAAGGTCATGGGCTCTCTGGTTCACCCCTCTGACATCAGGGCCAAAGAAAATGTCCAGGAGGTCAGGATTACACTGTGTGTGGATGTATATGGGTGTGTGTCTGTGTGTGTGCGTGTGTGTTTCTAAACTGTGTTTTGTGCTTGTCATCATGAATCATATCATCCAAGAGACCATAGTCAGTACAGTCCCCTGGCTGTGTGGTTAAACTGAGCAGTCTTTTTATTACACTTGACACACATTTCTTCATCTGCAACATGTGTATTGTCTTTTCATGGCCGCTGCACAGGTGTCACTGTCATTCTGTCTACATGTAGGTCGACACTACAGACAATTTAAAACGGATTTCTCAGATGAGGCTGGTCCATTATCAATACAAGCCTGAGTTTGCTGCCACCGTGGGCATAGAGAACACTGCAGAGACCGGTAACAACTTCATCAATAACCTTTGTTTGAATTTAAATCTTTGGTTCCAGCATCTCATTTCTTTGTACACTGCATATCATCTTAATGTCTTCATGTTTATCGGTCATTTGCTGTATGTGCTTGTTAAGCAAGCATCTTTCATCTGTGCCTATGTTCATGCTTTTGCTGCTCTTTTTCACCACTGCACTTGTAATGATCCTCCTGCAGGAGTGATCGCACAAGAGGTTCAGCAAATCCTGCCTGAAGCAGTGAAGGAGGGAGGTGATGTGGTATGTGCCAATGGAGAAACTATCCCCAACCTGTTAGTTGTCAACAAGGTAATGGATGCACACAAGGACATACACTGTAGTGCTCACAGACAGTGTTTACATACTCACACTATCAATTCTGATTGCTTCTTCTAATCTCAAAGGAACGTATCTTTATGGAGAACGTCGGAGCAGTGAAGGAGCTGTGCAAGCTGACAGACAACCTGGAGACTCGTATAGATGAACTAGAGCGCTGGAGCCGCAAACTGGCCAAACTGCGTCGCCTTGACAGCATGAAGAGCACCGTGAGCGGAGGCACAGTCAGGTGAGAGACACAAGTAGAAATCTGTGCAAAATTAGGGCTCAGATTAGGATATCACACATTCACAGGGAGCATGTTGTATTAGGAGAAAAAGGACTGATAAATTACTGATAAATTACTTACTGATAACTACTTTTTCTTGTCTCTGTAGCCAATCAGGAAGCTATTTCAGCAGGACAGGGAGCGGTCCACTCAAGAAGAAGACAGTGAAACCTGGGAGCAAGGTCTGTGGTGATGAAGTTTTTTTTAAAGTGTAATGAGTTGTTGAACAGCAGCATGAACAGCGTTTATTGTTATGATTGCAGAGCCCACTTCCAGATCAGGGCTGCATCAGTCAGAGGTTCATGCAGGGGACCATCCTGGCACTGGTCATTGTCATGGCCTTCAGGTTAGAAGAGAAAAATGTGTTCAGTGAAGGAGCGGTGGGACAACAAGAGATCTCTTACAGCCATATATAGCGATGACCTCATGATGATGATGTATCTTTCGTCCACAGTGTGATTTCCATGTCCGTCCTTTACGTTCTCACTCTTCACCACAGAGGAGATGTCACCGAGAAAGATGGGTATGTGCTTTTATGGCATAGAGACTTTAGCTCTATAATCAAATCAACCAGTTTCCACTTCTCCGTTAATGTCTATATGATCTGTCCCTGCTTTCCGTAGCTATCTTCCTTCCTGTGTCCTCTACATCTCTTGGATGCCCATCTTCACTGCCACTGTAACTGTCTGTCCACCTGTCTGCCCATGGTACACTGTCAAAACCCATCTTTCGTGCTTTATTCCAATTTCCAATCTGCTCTTTCAGTGTTTCTTTGATTGCTTAGTGGGGTGTTTCTTTTGTCCTGTCTGAAATGAAATCATGTGTCATATATCGAAGCACCTTAAAATTCATTAGCTTTGAAGTGCATCATTACTTTAACTAAAACATCCATCTTGACCTCCTTTACTGTCATTTGATTGGTGCAGGTCAAGAGCTGCACTAGGATCGTCACGTAAGAGTCCATATACTCCAATGTCAACCACGCCTGAACCAGGTGAGTGAAGGTTCTTACTAGGATCAAACTTTACAGTTTGATGGCTTTGAAGTGAATCAGCCCACTAAGGGCATAACGAATATATTTAACTGTATGTGATTTTGTTCTGTCCTCATTCTAAAACTCTTGCAGCTTGCTGTTCATCAACAGCCGTAAACAACCAATCAGCTACTGTTTTGACATTGAGTAACAACCAATCCACACCAGGTAAAAAAAACAAGCTTCTCAAATGGTAAATAAATTCCTGTATTGTACTTGTTTCTTATGTGCATATCAATCATCTTTCTTCTCTAGGTTTAGGAAGCCTGGTTCCCACACCAGGCACTATATTGAAGAAGGCCAAGTCTAGACCAGTGGATAAGGACGGCCACAACAGAAACCGTCTGAGTCACACCTCAGCACCCATGTACTTCGCAAAGTCCAAAAGGCCTGTTTCTACAGACATGGACGGCGTGGGAGCCAATAACCGTCTGCCTGGGGGGCAGCAGCCAGTGCCACGCAGACAACGCAGCCTACGCACAAAGGGTAAAATCACAAACACATCTCAGGCATGGCACTTTCTTCTCACACATAATATGCAGTATGCAAACAGAGTAAAGCCATTTGTTTGACGACTGCAAACAGAGCTTGACTACGTACTGTACAAAGGAATGGTTTGGTACTTGTAATACAGCTATTTTTTTCTTTTTGCAGGAGGAAGGTCAGTTCCCTCTCTCACTAGTGTATATATCGTGGAGACAAACCAAGAAATCACAGCACAGAGTTGCGCAACAGCAGAGAGCTGCAGGTATATATGTGAAAGTAATTTTGAGTTGATATTGGACAGATTATTTAAAGGCAATTAAAGGGGAAAAACACTATGATGTGTCTTTGTAACTAAAAGCAACAGAAAAGCTTAATTGTTCCTTGGCTGTTTTATAGGATTTTCTATACTATATGTTTTGAATACCTTCTACACAGTTACACTATGGTTTCAGGTATGTTGTGTGTTGATACAGCTTTTCTCTGTGTTGACTCCAGCTATACAATATCACTTCATGGAAAAAGAAATTCCTCCATCTCACAAATCACTTTGCACATGATGTGAGTATACAAACACTATCTATGTAACTGCATACATGCAATTGTAAAGTCTGGGTCTCTAAGTTCCTAGTATTTCCGGGAAAGAATCATGTGATCTGGCAGTAGTTACACACAAGGAACAAACACATGAAATAAACAAGGGATTAATAACTGGTGCATTTCATTACTTCAACTGAATTGCTAACTTGATTAGCCTCAGTGACTTGTACTTGGTGCACAACAGGTCAGCCTGACATGCAGAGTGTGCATGTTTTTGGCAGTTTAGCATCTATGAAGAAAAATGTTGCCAATAATAAACGCTTGATAAATACATTCTAACTTGGGTTTAAATGGATCAGTTATTTCAAGAATATCCCACAGGAAATTTGTAACTGTTTTTAAATCCAATGCAACACTTCACAAGCTATTACGATACCAGATTTAATTTATGTTTTTGCTATAGTAAGCCCCAAATGACTTATTTAATTTTCAAGAAATTATTGGGAGATTGTTTGGACTCGTGAAATAAAGCATTCACATTCACTGCAGGTCCATGAACAGTGTGTGGGTACGACAATGTGGAACAACCAAAGGACGTTTATGCCCCAACCACACAGAAAAAGAGCTCTATGGTGGACAGAGCACATCAACAAAGGTACATAATGACACACATAATCATAATTTCTCATTAGAATACAGCATTTTTTCCTAATCTTACCACTACATATGTACATTAGTATACATACCAAAATGTGTTTCTTATAAATTGCCTCTTTACTGACTTTTATTCTTTCTGCTTTTCTTTCAGGGGACTCATCACCTGTGGTCAGTGCCTGTTCTGTCTTTCCAGGACGTCACCTATCACTTCCGTGTCTCCTTGTCTGTGAGTGAACTTGGCCTCCAATATATGATAGTAACAATTCAGACACTGTGGATGTGACTTGGTTGCTGCATGTTCTTTGATCCACTAAGCAGCGTTTGGGTAAAGTCATCAGGTGAATGATTTTTAACTCCATATGCTTTTCCTTGACAGGGTGAAGTGAGCTGTGCCACCGATGGAAAAACCTCATCATACGCTGACTACCATGTTGTCATTCAGAGCAGCTGTATGTGAGGAGGAAGACGATGCGTCCCAGTGCCTTTACAGTACACCACGTATCTCCCATTTGTATGCTGTTGTGATGGGATAGGACTTTGTCTCAATATTGTACATTATTTTAAAGATATTCATACAGAACAAACTATATATTGTACCACTGCCCCAACTGTAATTCTCTCCATATGTATATGCATTAAGACATCTCTTTTTGCTGTGATCACTGGAGTTTTAAACACTGTTGAAGTTTTTTTTTTTTTTTATTTCTGTCACTGGAAATGTTTTAGATGACTGCAACTGACTGTCGTGTTGTGCCACTGTTAACTGCTATTGTAAAAGTAACATCCATAAGTTTATAGCTCACTTTATCTCTGATCACTATGTCTGCCATACTTAACATGAACCATAATTACATTGTAGCAGCAAATTCAGGCTAAAATATCATAGACAACACTGCGCACATTTTTGTTTTCTTTTGTGATACTATGAATCTGTAAGTACACTGAAACCAGTGTCACCTGAAAACTAAAGTACATAGTTTTATACACTGGAGAGGAGCCTCAGTGAATCGTTGCAACTTGCATTAAAAATATACCTCAGTAGTGCACACTGGCAAATCGTGGCTCTCTGCAGCGGAGCTTTGTGTTGAGGCCGCTGCAGTTGACTCTACTGCATCTGATTAAACACTGTACAGAGAGAGAAATACTTTGGAGTATTTCTACCTCAATTGTGACACTGAATGAAACATCACGATGCTACAGAAAATATTCGTGCAAATGACTACACGCAAATTGTTCCTTAAGTGAAGGCACTCATTAGAAAACTCCCAATTCATCGTCATTTTAGCAGATTCACTGGATGACATGTGTTAAGACTGGAGAAGTAAACAAATCACTGGAAATGAACATGTATATACACTAACTGCTCTTAGCATCTGATAGTGGAAATGCAACAAGTCCAACACTGACAATATTTCAAGAAACACTGGAATAGCTTACACTGTATTTTGCTAACTGGACAATGCTGGTAGGGCAATAAATGGCATAAATCATATCAGGTGCAAGCCCAATCATCTCTCTAAAATGATGCATCGTTGTGTTAAGAAGCTGCTTCAGCTTGGAAGATCTATTATATGTCTTGATCGTAAAGCTGAAAGGAGTTTATGTACCAATGGTGCAGTGATAAAATTGGATATTATGCACTGGACTCTTTCATGCATTCCTCTGGATGTTTTAAACACTTTCCTGTTCCTGTACAACTAAGAATATGCAGTGATAACACTTTTAATATGAATTATATGTTTTTTGTATTACCTTTTCTTGTCTCTGAAGAATTCTCCACCAAATTTCACATACTATGTTATAGCTGCATTTGTTGGTGTTTGCTATTAAATTCATATTCTGTCTGCCTGTCCGTATTCAGAAAAATACACACATGTAACTCAAATGTAATTTCAACACTAAATAGGAAGAACAGCCATCAGACAAAGTTTATGAAATTTATAATAATATCAAGACCTTGTACAATGCTTTCAACTATAATTATTATGACTTCAGTGGGTATAGTGTACTATTTTAGCTTATTTATAATGCACCAGCTAGCATAATGAAACCACTGTAGCACTTTTTGCACTGTATATATATATATGTATATGAACTGCTTTTGCGGTGTCCAGTGCACCAGACTGGTGTCAGATACTCTGATAGAACTGCATTACGGATAACTGTATAGCTTCATTTTGTTACTACCAATGCTCATTTTATCTGATGTGTTTTATCACATTGTTTTTACAGTTGATTTTTTATTTTTTATTTTTATCAATAATACATTAACTTTTAGCCATTGGAGCCCTGAAATGGGTGATGAGTGTGAAAACACTCATGCACACACACACACACACACACACACACACACACACACACGTAATTTAGCACTATTTGTAAAGAAAAAATGGCATAAGACTAAAACTAATTGGCTAAATTAATATCACTACTTTTTCTTTATAGCCCATTTTATAATCACATTTTGAAGCTCTTGTTGTCAAAAAATTACTGTAATACTATGAATGCATGCAGTAAATAAATATGTGATTGAACTTTCTGTGTGTTTGCCTGTGAGTTTCTCTGCGAGCTGAGAACCAGCTATTCATTCAGTCCACTTGATGGCAGGAGAGGACAATCTTGCAAATCTGTATAAAACTTTGCCCTGAAAATTGCCTTTCGGGCCAAACAACACACTGTAACATCAACTAAAAATAAAACAGAGATGGAAAAGCTTAGAGATATTATTTCAGTGTACAGTCTACTGGCTATAAAATCGGTAATAGAGCTGAATAGAGATGTAGGCATGCTAAAAGCACGATAATATGCCTGCGAGGCTAAACTGAGGGCAGAACATATTCCTACAACGTCAACTGTACGTCAGGAAAAAACCAGGAAGTGTTAATCAGTACGTGGCCTTTTCATCTGGGACGATAGCAGCAGCAGCTCCGCTTCATTAAAAATGGTAGAACTACTCTGATTTACCTTGTTCATATATGTTTAACTCTAATATACAGTGACTGGTGGTTTATCTGTGTACATTGCTCTCAATTTTACCAATAAAACAATTCGCTTTCTGTGTGAATTTGCTAACAGGGCATTCAACGTTAGCTTGTCATGTCTAATTCATTGATTTAAGTTAGACGCTGTGTTAGCTCAGTGAAACAAGGCTGCTAGCTTTTTCTTCACGAACTGCAAGTTAAAAAACTGTGCATTTTGTTAGCAGGAAGTGAAAATACCCTAATGTTTACTAACCTGCTTGTATCCTCGCGCTGTCTTTGCTGTGGCTGCAGGAACTCGAGGCCATGACCAGATACACCAGCCCGGTGAACCCGGCTGTGTTCCCCCACCTAACTGTGGTCCTTCTGGCCATCGGCATGTTCTTCACCGCCTGGTTCTTCGTGTATCCTTCCACCGCTGGTTCTACTTTGAACCACGCTTTGAGGTTAACGGGACCGAGGAGAGTTGTAGCAGCGACCAGTTTGTATTGCAGAGTAGCAAGCAAGATCTTACTAAATCAAGTTATTACCTTTGCACTCTGAAGCTTCTACTGCAGGTAAACCTAGTTTTACATCACTGCTGGTCAAACTTGTCATTGAGCACATTAAGAAGAACATACACAACCACAATTTGGGACTTGTTTTATATTACAGCTCATTAAGTTCCTTGATGACGTTGCAGTCACCAAACAATGTCCTGGGATTGGGAACACTTTAAAAATAAGCATACTAGGACAGGAAACACAAGCAGTCAGACAGAGACTGTAAAATATTGTACTCCTTTTCCGCAAATTTATGAAAGTCTCACATGTCCCCAGGATGTGTCTTTCGGTTTTTCAGCTCAAGACATTGCAACGATGGTTCACCGTGACAGTATAACCCCTGGTTTCAACCCAGTTGTAAATTAGCTGCTTAAGTGTCTATAATTTTAAAATACAGCTGTTACAGATACAACTTTTGGTTGTATCTCCAAATAAAATGGCAGCTAAAGTGCTGAAGAAACATCCAGTTCTTGCAGAAATTGCTGTCTTAATTAAAACTCCTCAGGATTTACAATATTCTGGTTTTTCCAGAATTATTTCTTTGTATAAGAGTGAGACTTTTTGTGATTTTATGTACATGTAGTTAAGTTTGATAGACTATGGACATAATTGTACATTCATATGGGATGCATAAGATATTAGATTTAGAAGAGAAGGCCTTGGCTGTTTGTTTTACTTCAGTCTGAGTTTGTCTTAACTTTTCATCAGTTATGAGGTGACGTCAACAAAATACACCAGGGACGTCTACAAAGAGCTCCTGATCTCCCTCGTGGCTTCACTCTTCATGGGGTTCGGTGTGCTGTTCTTACTACTCTGGGTTGGCATTTATGTATGAAGGTACAATCAAAATCTTGTCTCATGAAATTCTAAAAGTTTTCAAATTTTCCAATGACTAAAAACTCTTATTAAGTGCCTTTTTTTCTTTTCTTGCTGTTTCAGGCAACTGACTTAAAAGAATATGATACATTCCAGTGGAACACAGGACATGACTCACAACACAAACTGGATTTTGGATTAAATTGGACTGCACTGACAATATTTTGGGATCATATGGACTCTGGATTTCATTTCACAAGTAAAGGGGATTTGTACAACTTTTGGTGTCTTTCTTTGTTTAACCTGATTCACAGATTTTATAATCTGCTAGATGAACAGTTATATAAAATGTTGAGTAACTTTTTTTTTTTACAGAACTGACCCAATGTACTGCAACGTAACTTGCGAGTGACTTCGTTATAGAAGGTTATTTTGACACACTGAAGGCTATTTGTGGTGTGTTTCACGAGCAGCGTCTAAAACCTCAATCCCCGATTAATCTTTGTGTTAAAAATAGAGCAGTCTCTTTCACCTTGTCTTCATTCCAGGATAATACTGACTACCCTAGTGATGAAGGATTACACTGGAATTAGAGAAGGATTATTTAATAAAAACAGCAGGACACGATTCAAAGATCCCCAAATAGACAACTGGTTTCACAAGAAAATTGGCTTAATAACATTACATTAGTCATGTAAACAGCACATACTAACCTTACATAAGGCAAAATAAACCAACAGGTTTACTCTCTTTCAATAGAAATTTCCAAGAACACTGTGACCATACATTGTTCTAAAAACTGAATTGATACAGATTAAAACAAACTTGCCTTTCCTAAAATATAAACATTCTTCCAATTTGTTGCATTCTGCCTGCAACCCAGACTTATTTACAAGGCCACAAAGGTTAACCGACTAAATCCTGATTAATACAATACTACATGTGCCATGCTTGGCTTACCTGCCATTGTAAACCATTTAACCGGCTGTCTGCTTGGCTTTGAAGAGCCAGTAAACACAAACTGGTTGAGACTTTGCTTCATCCTCTGTTTGTAAGTTCCACCTGTGTTTAACATCAGCCTGTTGCTTTGTGATACATATATGCTTGATAGTCCAACAATTCTTTCCAAGTGTCAAAATTGTAGAGAATGCTCTTGAGAACGATTCGGCGCATCATAAAACTGTCCTCCAGTTAAATCTTGATATAAACTGTGAAGTATAAAAAATTCAAAATTCAGAGTAGCTGATAATGATGGCCAGTGTTGGTGATGTCAGATGGGGCTTTCTTCTTAGATCCTTTTAAGGTTTTCTCAGAACTGTCTTCTTCACTGACGAGCTCTAGCAAAGGCCTCACGTAGCCACAAAGAGTCCTCATACAACCTCGGGTCTCCCATATACTCTGCTGTACGCTTGTACAAGTAATAATACAACACAGCCGCTGTTGACAGAAAGAAGTACAGATACTTAGTCACAATAGATGAACTGTTGTGACAAATGTGAGGCAAAGTGCACTTCTGAATTAATCCACCTATTACCTGTTCTCTGGAAAACAAACAGAGCTTGAAGACCATCTGTCCAAACAAAACGGTTTGAATCAAGCCATCGTAGATTCTAGAAAAAAAGGAAAATACACATCAGGTATATTTTAGACAGGGATGGCACTGGTTTAATTAACTTTTCCAGATGTGAGTTTAATTTGCACACAGCTGCCTGCAATGGTGTGACAGGACGTACCAACACCCAGCAGTGGAAACAGATGCTGAGGGTCAGGTAAAGAGGGGCGAATACCAGCAGAGCTCTGAATCTCTCCAGCAGCAGAGACACCAGTCCGACCTGGAACACGTAGGTGTTGAACATCATCAGGAGAATGATGATCACGTTGAACAAGATGGCAATGTCCTGGATGCTGCAAATGCAGATTTCAAAGATTTATTTGCAGTATTTGTTTCTGTTGCATTGAACATGGTGACAAGAACCACAGGTTGGGTGTCAGACATTAGCCTGAGATGCTGATGGAGTAAATAATGTACCTTAACCTACCTATTCATGCAACAGTGAAGGGTAAACAAAATAGATAGAATGATTAAGAAGAGAATACAATTCAGACCTAAAAACAATATATGTGCTATATGGTGTACTGGCTGACACCAAAATTCTTGCACTCATCAAGAGGATACCAGATGTTCCCGATGAAGGCATGTTTGCAAGTTCTAATTTTTAACTGTCACCAAACTGGCCGATGAACAAAGACCAGCGACTTCTTAAAATGAAGTTGCCAAGAAGAGTTACATGGGAAACATACTTAACACGTATTGTATACGGTAAAGAAATAAATGGTTGGTCTAATACCAAATTTTCCCCCAGCAATTTCAAAGATGATACATTTCAAAAACAGATCTGGTTGCTCCAGCAAGAGAGCATTTCTCTAACAGCAAAATTGATATAATATCAAAGCAACATAAAGCTTGATAAGTTCTTCTAATATTCCCTTTGCTGTTTTTAGTCTATAACACTAAAACTATTTAGTATAGCCACAGGTTTCCTACTGAGATGAGAAGAACAATGTATAACTACAATTACTTACTTTATTATTGATCATCTATTAAATTTATCAGTTAAATAATTCTTTATGAAACACTAAAAGCTCCTAAAGTAAAGGCTATGCTTTCAAAATACAAATCCATATATTTAAATGATGTAATGATATAAGATGTACTATATGTGAAGTTTTTAAAAAAGAAATAAACACTCCTGTGAAACTGAAACCACCACAAATTTGGCACTGTTATGAAATGCATCAATCAGATTAAATTTTTGACTGAGGGGAAATATAAATACAACACTTTTAAATCTTCTTAGTTTGAAGTTCAGTGACTTACATGAAAAGCACAAGTTGGATGACAGGCGCTCCTCTTAGAAGTTCACTGAATGAGTTGACAAAGAGGTCATAGGCCAACAGTGTCAGCTGGATCAGCAGCACCAACGAGTAGTTGCCAGTCTGGAGCATCTTCAAGGGCTGATCCTTTTCACTACTAGGCTTCACGGTCTATTCCACACCTGTCCTCAGGCTCAATTTCCTCAAAGATTCAGGTACTTGATGGTGACACAGATCGGCCAATATGCACCCCCTACATACTTTAGTATAAAAATACTTGCTCTGCTACAATAACAAACATTAACGAGTCCCAAATGGTCCATTTACAAAGCAAGCAGCGGTGGCTTTTTCCGTAAGTGTTTCTTGATGAAGAAGAATCTCTGCGATGATTGCAGGCTGTCCAAGATATCAGATGTTTTTGAGCCTGTCAAATGAAGCATATTGGCATCTTTGGTGTAGAAAACCTCCTCATATGCTGCATCACCTGAGAAGAAGAGCAGAAACTGTGAAAAGACAAACAACTGATGCAAAATGTCCACCTCCGAGACGTGTTCATAACTCTAACTTCGCTCCGCATCTATCTCCAGTGTGGATGAGTGCATGTTGTAACTGTCTCAGACAGCTAAATTAGCAGTAAAGCTAACCAAGTAAGGTCAATGTCCCCAGGCTGTTACACATGCGGGCACTGAGAGGTCAAGGCTGGGATTATAGATTTGACCAAACGTAGCTTACGCAGACACCTCCATCTCTTGTTTTGTTGTTGTGTTCGCAGTACTCTCCCTTTCTCTCTTTTCACCCATATAATCTCCCTATGACGGTAGCCTATCGTTACTCAGTCCTGGCAGGTAGATAATCTTGGACACGGATAACAGCGTTACCACTGGCTTATTTCCACAACAAATCACTCAGTTTGGCACGGGCAGGCTCAGATTTTAACTTCGAGGAGCTCCCTGTAAGCTGTTTGCTACGTTAACCACCGCAGACACAACCATCACAACGCTGTTTAACTACGCTCACTGTTACGCAAGCAGAGTTCACCAACACGTACTTACCGGGAAAACGTATGAAGAATTAAAAAATTACTCTGACTCAAGAAGAATCGCTAAATTGAGCATATTTCTACTTTTTTTCCGCAAACAAAGCTGCCCACTCGGAGTCCACTGCTGCTTTTTAGCGGTAACGGATGTATTTCCGTCAATTCCATGGTAACGCTGCTTATTACCGTAACACTAGATATAGAGGCTCCCTGAGTATTCCACAAAACCAACCTTGCCCAAATTACAGAGGCTGCTGCATACATCACGCGTTTATTGGTATAGCAGAATTATACTTTGTGACTGATAAAGCTGCTTTGTGAAAATTAACGTGATCAATTTATTTATTTAGTGGAAAATATATAGGTTCTACATTAAACATTACGGTAAACTCAATAAGCATGCGGCGTTGGGTGCCCCCTAGTGACTGAGGAGAGAATTTGCTTAAATAAATGTGAGCTGATCAAAGGTAGTGGACACCTGCGTCCAGCACACCGGAGGTAAGTTGTCAAACTTTCTCCAACTTTGCTAAAATGACATATATACAGTGCGGTAATATGAGTCAGTTAGAAATAATAGACAGCATTTATGTTCACTCTGTCTCTGCTAAAATACATTTACAACCGACAGTTTGTTGTGTGGGGTTCTCTTCTTCTTTAATAATAAATGTACGTAGCAACATGCTGCTGGTTTTGTTTTCTTCAGCTACTCTGAAATTGCTTCTGTTCGCCATTTAACTTATAATAAGTTTCCAGCTAGGCTAGGTTAGTGTTTGAGTTAAACTGTTGTCTAATGTGCATTTTACAACACTACTGTCTGTCTAAGTTGTTGCTTAGACAGACAGAAAGCTGTCAGTGTTTTCAAGGAACATATGTTCTAAGTTTACCAGCACAGTCACGCTGATAATGGTCTCATGCTGACATTTTCAAGTTTCTGTAGCTTTCAGCATGTTGCACTCTGTCATTTTCCCTGAGTGTCAGCACAACTTGCATTCACACCTGGTTAGTTTGTGTATAGAAGTTTATTTGACCTTTGGTGTGGCTGTTGGCTAAATGAGAGTCTGGCTTGACATAGAAAATCCTTAACATACAGTGTTTACACAAGTCTCTTATCTGGGATATCAGTATAATCTATATGTTATGTTGAGTTTTTTTTAACGCTTCATAGATCATCAGCAAGATATTTTACAGCTATTATCAGCACGTTTTTTTGTATTTTATGCCTTTATAGATAGCATGACAGTAGAGCTAGGAAGGTGGGGCAGTATTTCATTTGCCACAGAGGCTAATTTCAGTGTGCACCTTAGCATGACAAGCTCAAAAGATTTAAAAAAATCTGCACCAGTTTGGGAACATTAGTTTTTAGATTAAATTATGTATGATTTATGCTGATATGGTCCCCCCTGTGTTCTAGTAATGTCATGCAACTCGAAGACTGATTGCGTGTGATGCTTGTGTCTGTCATAAATCACAGTTTTATGAATGTTCACTGAGATACTGCAGTGTATTTCCCCCATAGTTCCTCAGAGTATAATTTGTTTGCAGTTTGCAGTGGTAGTTCTGACAATGTAAACAATTGCAAATGTTTAATTTGCATCTCCTCTCCAGTAGCTATCTGCCCTCCCCTTCAAATATGCACTAATTCTTCTCACATGACACCATCCTGTTTTTTACCCTCCACACATCCTGGTGCACATACGTGGCCTGAATTTTCCTCGTCTAAATAAACATTGAGGACAGATGGCTGTGCTTCATGTTTCTGCCAAGGAATTTACATGTTGGATGGAAATATGTGAAATGATTTCCTCTTTTACATGCTGGCATATTGGATTCCTAAACGGGTCTAAATTAGTAATTAGTTCTTTCTTGGTGACTTAATAATAACAAATGTATTACTGTTGTACAGCTCATACAGCGAGTGCAATTCATAGTGCTTTACATCAGTAAAAACAGGAGGGTAAAATAAAACAGAAACGCAAAAATATTAATGATTTAACATAATGCAATAAAACACAAAAGCAATAAATAGGTCTGGTGGCAGTAAATTACATGATTCTACATTAAAATCACACAAGTATAAGCCTAAGAAAGATCAATTTTAATGTTTTGTTTAAAGTTATCTACTGAATCAGAAGCTTTGACCTCCCCTGGAAGGTTATTCCAGATGCAAGGGCCGATGATACAGAATAAAGTATCATGTATGTCTTAGTTCTACTCTGGGCATATTTTAAGAGACTAGAGATCCAGAGGGGCCTCATCTGAACAGAGAATCAGATACACAGACAGGGGCCAGTGCATTATGAGAGTTAAAGACTAAAAGCAAAATCTCAAAGTGATTGCTGAAACGAAATTGGGAGCCAATGAGGAGCTATTTAAACCAGAGTATTGTGTTCCCTGCCTTTAGTTTTGGAGGCCTGAGAACAGGTCATTACAATAGTCAAGTCTGCTAGAAATAAAACAATTATTAAGTCTTTTGGTTTCTTCTTCAGACAAGAAAGGTTTCACGTGGGCAGTGTTTCTGGGATTGAAAATAAATTTAGCGTAGCCAGGCCAGACTGATCACAGCAGCTGTCGATAATGTGCACAGTCACAGCAGTTAGTTTGTTTTGCACCTCATGTTTGACAAGGGAGGACCTGTACAGCCTGCTTCTCTTGAAGCACTAAGAAAGTTAACCCAAAATGTCAATAAAATGATTCTAGTTTCTAGAAAGTAACAGTGTTTCAATACTGTTATATAATCGTAGCAATTTTCAGGAATAATTTAATTCAGCACATTTGAAATATTAAGGTCATGTGTCCAATACCAGTGCAGACGGCCAGTACCTAATCATAGACAAATCCCCCCTATTCTTCCCACCCACACTCACCTGCCTCTGTACAGTCATGTCTCAGTGGCTGGGTGATGGCGAAGTGCTGGTGGGTCAAGGCAGCAGTGAGGCAGTACCGATGAGCCCCAGGCTACGGAGCCGTCCTTCTGGGAGCCCCAGGCCCGGCCGGGGACGCAGTACACTGGCTTCACCTCGCAGCAGGGAGGCAGCACCATTAAGCCCACCAAAGGAGACCATGGGGAAGGCCAAAGAGCTGTTTGTGCTGTGTGACAAAGAGGGGAAAGGGTTCATCACAAAACGGGATATGCAGGTAAGCAGCTAATGTGATGGAGTGACAACAGACTGACTGTAGTGTTGAACCCTCTGTCTTCCTGTGATCAGAGTCTACAGGGGGAGTTGCCATTGTCCCCTGAACAGCTGGAGACGGTGTTTGAAAGTCTGGACAGAGAGAGCAATGGATTCCTTACTCCTGCTGAGTTCAAAGCTGGGCTTGGTGAGTAGAGTGCATTGAATGACTTTGGACTCATGGGCAAAGCTACAGGTAATTAAAAACATGTCATCTGATTGCTCTGTTCTTCTCTGTGTGGTGCAGGTGAGTTACTGGGGCTGGAGGAGACGACTGAGCTGAGTCAAGACGAAATAGATGAGGATGTGGACGAGACAGACTGGTCTGAGGACCCCACTGCAGTCACATTTGTAAACATACTGATGGAGCTCGGTGCTGACAAACTTTTCCAAGAGTAAGATCACTGTTGGAAATTTATTGCGATTAAGACTGTTCACAAAGATTACCATACTGACTTCTACAGTGGCAATGATATAGCACCACTTACAGTATATCTAACGGTATTAGCAAATATCTTCCGAAAGTTCTCAGAAACTGCTTTAATTACAAGTTATAGTAGAACTACTTAGATTTTACGTTTTAAATTTTACATATTTGTATATTCTCAGAAAGGAGAAAAAAAGGAAGTGAAAAATGGATAAACACTACATGATGTATTTTACCTTAGAAAAATAAATGAGAACTGTTCTTCAAATCCCAGCAGCTCCATATGAAAATTTACAGTGTTGTAATTTAATGTTTTTATTAAGTATAATACATATTTACACCCACTGGAGATTTTATTAGGTACTAATAAATCTGTCTAATAGCAATCCAGTACAAAAGCTCAGCCATAAATTCTACATTTACACAGATAATAAAGTTCAGTTTTGATCTAGACAAGTATTAAATCACTTACAAGTTTATTCCTCTTCTGTTCCTCCAACCAACCAAGGCTGATGTCAGGCCTCACTGAGTCTAGTTAAATGTTATTAATGTAAGATCCTGACCTTACTATGTAAAATGCCCTGAAATGATTTATGCTGTATAAATAAAATTGACTTGAAAAGAAAACTGAATATATTATACAGCTTGTAGTTTGCAGTTGTGTTCAACTGGATTGCATTATAATAACAGGTGTTTTTAATGTTTAATGAATATTTGAAACACATTTTAGTGTAATGTAGTCCAGTAGAACACCAACAACAACAACAGTCTCAGTAATATAGCTGAATTATCATCTGTCAGGAGATTTTAAAAAACAAAAAAACATTATGAGGTTTATATTAGAGTTGTTTTGGCTTGCAACAAGTTCTACAGGTGTACGTAATAAAGCAGACGAAAGGTGGATATTGTCCTTTTGTGGACAAAAACCTCTCAGCTGAGCTGGGTAATTTTGATGTACATAATAGTTTTGTACAGTTTGTCATTTAGTTGCTCATTCCCTCCCTGTAATGTAAATCAGTGGAGTCGTGTGGTAAAGGTTTGACGTTTTCAGCCATGTAAACACTTGTGTGTTGTGTTGTGTTGTGTGTCAGTCAGCAGGACCTCCGTTCTCTGTGGTGTGACCTCCAGAGACACAGACCAGAGCTGCTGAGTGTCCTGGAGGGCGTCTTGGTCCAAGCAGTGTCTCATTTACAGGACGCCCTCAGAGAAAGAGACAGTATGGAACAAGTTCTACGCAGGTCAGTTTCCTCCCACTACATGAATCCTGCTCAATTTTTCTGTGTTTAGATTATGTTGAGTTTTCTGAATTAATTTTGCTTTGATTTGTTCCGTTTCAGACGGGAAAGTGAGCATGATCAGGTTGTTCGGTCCATATATGAAGACATGGAAACTCAGATCAGAGAGGAGAGAGAGAAACATGTGGCTCAGGTACAGACAGAAGCTAGTCATTCCAGCCGTTGTGCCATTTAACACAAGTGTTGATTATAGTAGCATTTAATGAATTTATTGTGAAATGAAGGACAGTATTAAGCAGAAGCACAGGGGGCAACAACTTGAGGAGGAGCTGAGGATGCGGGAGCAAGACTTGGAGAACATACTAAGTAAACAGAAAGAGGTAGGTGTCCAAATGGTACTACTGCTATTTCTGAAAAGTGTCATAGCTTAATGTTAACAGGATCTGTATTTGTTCTTAGCTCGAGACCAGAATCCGGCAGCTGAGCTGTGAGCAAGGAAAAGTCAAGGAGCAGAATGAGCAACTGCGGAGACTCAACTTCCAGTTACATGAGCAGGTGGAGAGCAGCAGAGAGCAGCTGCATGTTGCTCTGAGTAAACTCAGCATGCTGCAGAACAACGCTGCCCAGGAGCAAATGGCCAGGCAGAGGCGAGTGTTCAAAAGTTCATCATTAGGTTCAACCATAAAAACCGTCTCAGCTCTTTTTAAACACCTAATTACTCAAATGATATTTTAGAAGTGTTTCCCTAAAGTTAAAGAAAATTTGTCATGACAGTTTTGCTACTTCATTTTATATTTAACCTTTACTTCACCAGAAAAACCTTTGAGATTAAAATCTCTTTTTTGAAAAACACCTGACCAAAAAGCCACACTATTATAAAGTTACAAATATAATTAACAATGACACAAGTGACATTGGGCAGAAGTAAAACACATTAGAATATCCTCGGGGATTAAGAAATACATTTAAAAAAATCTAGTTTAGGAGTCGCAGTTTCACTCTTTAGTTACACATCATTTGATCAGAGCTTTCAACTTTCCCTGTGAGACAAAGTCATGAAGCTGTAGCGTGTTCTGAAGGTTATTCAAGGTCCAGGGAGTGAAAAAAGGGAAGGTTGTTATACTAAGTTCAGAGCAAAATATGTAAATACTGTAAATAAACCAAAGCTGAGCAATAAAAAGTCATGTGACTTCAATTTTTAGTTACAGACAAACTAACTGAAAGGTGGTTTTGACCAGAAGAATGCTATCAAAGCCGAGGTGAAATAAATAATAACATCCATAACATTCTAATGTCAGACAAGCTCTAAAATACCCAAAAAGACAAAAAGATTACTGTGAACAATCATTTGTATTTGTAGCAAAGATGACTACTATGCCCCTGGCAGCTGATCTGATCATATTTGTAGGAGTATCTTAAAGGATAAGGCTGCTGTAATTCAGTGTTGTATAACAAATCCCACAAAGAACTAGCTAACAATGTCAGGCTGTCTCTTCATATTTTCCAGCTCCCCACCTTGTTTGTGAAACTCAGCTCTAAGCCCACTGGTTTCTACTGAAAACACAATCACTTCTATTGACACCTAGTTTCATTGCAATACAACATGTCACAGAAGAATAGCCTATATGAGACTTTAGATACACAGCAATAGTTGCTAGCTGGATCAGTGAATTGTTAGTTACTGTCTTTTCATTGGATTTGTTTACAATAGGAAAAATATAGAATATCATAGACTTAAAAAGCCTTTTGTTTGCTTCCTTGTAGAAATGTGATGAAGGTGTCAAGAAACATAAAGAAAGAGAAGGACAGTCTCATCAGACAGCTTGAGATATTAAGGTCAGTCTGAACAGCCGCTGTTTGCTGTTTCAATGAAGTTGAAAATGTATCTCTAAGTCAATGATTGTATTTGAACTGTGTTTGAATTCTCTGTGTCTTTTAATTAATTTGATCTCTCGCCAGTGTGAGTCTAAACATGTTTCTCTTTTTGTGTCAGGGACATGAACAAAAGGCTGCGAGATGAGAAAGATGCTCAACAGTCCCAGAAGAGGGTTAGTCACAAACACTCTGTCCTTCCTAATGTGCCATTAACTCAATACCTCAGTGAAGACCTTTGTACTCCGAGGACACAGCAGGGTTATCCACCCTAAGCTGAATAGCTTCATGGTTTGCTCCATCCTCTGGACAATCATTATTTATTTGGGCAGCTGTTATTGTTTGGTTATTGATTAACGTCACTGACATGCTATTAGCAAAGTTACAATGTTTTTTTCTGTGAATGTGGTCAGTGAAGTGAAGGATTTTGTAGAATAGTCATTTATTCTGTCCTGTGTCAACTTAAGGGAAAAGTGTTATACTGTAGATATGTTTATTAGTCTTATTGTACATCTTATACTATTTATGCAGGCAAACTAAAGTGGGTTCAATCTAACAAAACCATTTTATCACAGTTCTCAAACAACTGCTAATTTAGCATCTCTCCACAGGCTTCCATTTTTCCCATCTGCATTCTTTGTTCATGTAAAGCATTTCTGCCAAAGTTGTTCACTGTAGACATCTTTATAGACTTAACTTCTTACTGGATTATTTCAGAACAAGGAATTTGACAAAAAAAAATGCAAACTATTTATTCAAGAAACTGTTTTGACCACAATACCATGAATGCCTGTTGGTTACATTTGGGTTTTTTTCTTGTCATATAATTTATAAACACAAAAATGTAATGTTAAAATATGATGTTCGGCTCTTTGCAGCAAAATAAATGTCACATCCGGACTGCATTCCTGCTCTTTAAATGCACACAGCTAATAATATATGTGTGAAGCAAGTGGTGTCACCACTGAGAAGACAGTGTTGATTGTTGAATCCGTAGATATGTACCATAGTGCATTCATACATTTAACACTCTAAGAATCTGTTTACAACTACATGAGTCCACAATCTTAATTCTACTAATTTCTCCTGCCTCACTTTTCACAAAAACTTTATAGCGTCCAAATGTCACAAAGCCTTTGCAGAAGAGAGGGTCAGTCATAGGTAACTACTTACTGCAAGACAGTGCACTGAAAAGGTTTGTATGACCGCCTGCATATGTTTGTCATATTTTTAGTAAATGGGCACAAAAGCAACAGAAAGCTACTAATTTTGTGTATTCATTGATTCTGAAGACAGCTGAGCTCCTCTGATGAGCTGGAGCAGGACAAAAACACAGAGGTGACAAATTCATCCAAGAGACACCAACGGTCATGTAGAGTCAGGGGTGAAAATGTTGAACAGACCCAAACTCAGGTAGGGAAACTATACACATATATAAATATACTCATTTGATCCTACAACTATCAATTTAATAACACAGATGCAGCACCAAGTTAGAACAATAATGATGGAGGTAACATTCTGAGGCTTTTGTTTTCTGTTCTGAGCACAGATTTGTCTTTGGCAAGATCCTGGCCTCTCTTAAAGGCATTAAAGTAATAGACTGATATCAAAATGTTGTTTGGTCCCTTTACCTGAATTTTAGAGCAAAACTATGAGTCCTCAGCGAGTGTTCAAGGTGGTTTTTCTGGGTAACTCAGGGGTGGGTAAGAGCTCCTTCATCCAGCACTACTGCACAGGACAGTTCCACAGTAAAATGAGCACTACGGTTGGTAAGCTTTTCTTTTATCATCACAATGACTAACATGCTCCTCAGTGTATATAAAAGTGATTTGTATGTGTTGTATAGAATTTTAAAAATGTATTTAAGTCAGTATATGAGGGCTTTGTTGTTTTCAGGTTTAGATTTCCAGATGAAGACTTTAACTCTGGACTCCACCACCATCACTCTGCAGCTCTGGGACACTGCAGGACAGGAGAGGTCAGATACATTATTTAAGCTGGAGATTCTTTGACCAAACTTAATAAATCATCCAGCTATTTGTTTTTTGTTTGTTTGATATGTCATTTTTTACGAGGTTTTTTAAAAATTTTGATTTAGATTTCGCAGCATCACTGAACAATACTACCGAAAGGCTGACGGCGTCCTCGCCATGTATGACGTAACTCAGTCCGCCTCCTTCACAGCAGTGAGAGGATGGATGGACTCAGTTAAGGTGAGCAGGTGGAGTTGTTGTGGATGGCTGAATGTCAAAAAACATGCAAAACAGTTTACCCTAATTTGAATATCAAATCAAATCAACCTTTATTTATAAAGCGCTTTTTGTACAGAATGTAATTAAAGTGCTTTACATATTAAAATCATAAATATGCATGCAGGTTACTAAAAGGTGCAGCAGGAATCCCAGTAGACACTAGTGAAACCTTAAAATCTTAATCTTGATTCAACTTTTTTTACTTAACAGTGTAGTAAGATTTCTCCCCACTGTATTGTACCCTGTTGTCTGTCTGTCTGTCCCAGGAGAAGATGTGTGAAGGTTCTGTACTGATGCTGCTGGGAAACAAGCTGGACTTAGCAGACAGTCACAGCAGACAAGTGTCAACAGGAGATGGGCAGAGGCTGGCAGAGGTGAGGTGCATTTGAATATTCAAACAACTTTTTGCAGTGCTTTACACAACAATCAAATCAAATCAATCTTTTGTTTCTACAGCAGCACCAGGCTTTGTTTTACGAGTGCAGCGCCAAGACTGGATGTAACATGGAGGAGCTGATGACTCACCTGGCGGGGTATGGCATCGCATTTCTTTACTGTACAAAGTTTTTTACTGGATGACCTTCATGTCATCTAGATCCTGCAGAAGGTTTGTGGCTACAGTATTTTGTTGCAGAGTTGCTGCTTTATAATGGAAATTCAACTAAGAAACAGCCCTGCAATAAATCCTACTTTCACCAAGTTAAAATGTTAAATGGTTTCTGAACCTTTAAAGTGGTGTTGATTCCACTAAATGGTGATTTTTAAGGCTGAATTTTATTGTTTTATAGCATTATTTACTTTAATTTTTACTGCAACACAGTTTAGTGATGTTTTTCAGATGCAATAGATATTTTATCTGACAAACAGTTCAAAACCTAAAGATATTCAATTTACATTTAAAAATTAAACCAGAGAAAGCAGCAATGGTTTCTGGAGTTAAATTCAATTTTATTTATGTAGCAACAAATTATAACTTAAATTACAATTCATCACATTTGTTAAGCTGCAGACAAAATTCAAGGACTGGACTAATACACACACACACACACACAATCTACTCATGTTAATATGTTGGCGCCGTGCTATATGTTGTTTCAATTGCACTATTTATTTGAAATTTGGATTTGAGAAATGTTATCTATTTTCACAATAAGCTGTACATTGTTGCTGACATGACAATTAAACCTTTTGAACCTTTTTTTGAACATATTTATTACCTAATGAGTTGCATTAAAACTGGTATGGATTCATTTACTATCAATGGACTAATTACCATCAATAATGTAGTCAAATAATTGAAATTGTAATTGAGTTACATTAATATTTTCAATATTAAACTGGTAACTTTGTGTATAATATGTTTGTCATAAACCTGAGATGAAGCAGGGTCAGACTGCAAACTAAATGTTGTGACTTTTGCTCATTAATTTTTAAATTTCCTCATTTTAGGATGTTGCTTACCCAGCATGATCGACAATGTGAAGATGCACTTTTATTGACTGAGGATACGGTTCAACGGACTTGCTGTACATAAACAGTAGGAAGCAGCCTTTTGGAACACTAAAAACTCTGAGGAGTCCCGGCTTCGGTTCAGTGGAGCAGTGTTGTGTTCTGTGCCAACAAAGACTTATCAAGCCCTGAAGTCACTGACTGTAACTGAAGACACAAACAATGGCAGTGATGAACAAGTTTACTGAATGGTATATGCAATGTTTACCAGTGTTGTTATGTATCTTTAGAATATATTCAATAAATATATAAATATTTTTGATGATTTTCTCTTGCTGTAGTGTTTTTTAAATAATCAAACAATGTCTGTTAAACCACACTGTTGCTTTTGCCCCAGTGGAGCTCATGTGCACAAGAAACCAGCTGGGGGCAGAAAAGTTCTCTGTATGGCTTGTGAGGGGGCGACCTGCCTGCTGTGCCAAAAGAGGACAGACACTCAGAGCCTGGGTAGGAGGCTCGGGTCTGACTGTCAACTGAGAACTTACTCTGCTTCAGTTAACCTTCAAAGACAGTGGCACATTGACACTGGGGTAAGTGGGATCTGGGAAGACGTTCGTTACCCCGATAATCTGCATCCTTCTGGGGCCCAACATCTAAAATCAGGTAGGAGTATTTTGGTATCAGCTAAAAGGGAGAGCAGTTTTTCCATGACACAATGAGTTAAAAATAACTCTGAATGTGACCATTGGCACATTGTTTTCAGTCATGTTTACACAGGGGGCCTGTCTTGAAACCTTATACTTATGAGTTTATGTTTGCCATGTGTCCAGGTTAGGTTGTTTCATATGTATTACCCCATTGCCTTTTCTTGATCTGTTTAACGCTGGACAAAGTGATACTCACTGGTGCCTGAAATTCACCATCACCATCTCCCATGATGCTCAGGGTCACAACTTCTCTTAAAATAGAAGCAGAGAAAAGTTCAGTTTAGGTTAGGATGAAGACAGTGTTTGACGAATTAATTAAGTAAAGAGTTAAGAAAGTCAGTAACAGTAAATCACTGAAGTGTGAGATGATCAGCTTAAGTTACTGAGATGGGGGACATATATATCTGTCTGCTGGATGACATGTGACACAAGTAGTTAAGTATGTTTTACCCACAACATATTTGATTTCATCTGTGAGCCCTTTCCATTGCAGCGTTATACCAGCTTGATGCAAGTTTGAAATCCACAACATGTTTCAGCTCTCTGTGCATGTTCGTTAAAAGTAATAACAGTGAAAACTCAACAAATGTGTTGTCAGAAAAGCTCATATGTGCTGCAGCTGTGTTTGAACTCCACCCAGTAAATCACCTTTTTCCACCAAAGGTGGAACTAAAGCAGACTGAAAGAGGAAATTCCTATGTAGACCACAGCTAACTAGTCTCAATCAGATACAGAGCTCATACAATCAGCCTTAGCATCATACAAGCATAGAAGCAGAAAGCTGTGAGCTAATAGTCTTTAGTATAGTATGAGAACACTGTTGGGAGGTATGACTTCCTCTGAGAGCATCTTGTGTTCCCTCTCTAGGGAGATATTCAGTTGTGCTATCTAATCTTATCCAGAAAACATTCTTAGAGTTTTATATTTGGCGATGTTTTCTGCATTTGTGCATCAGCTTATGACTACTAATGTGTCTATTTTCCACACAGAATGGAAACCCAGCGTGAAAAAACACACACTTGTGGGACAATTTGTCTGAAATATCTACTTTTTCTCTTCAATATTCTTTTCTGGGTAAGTGCAAAGATTTCCATACATTTTTGAGATGACAAAAGTTCATGTTAGGAGCTCTGCTGAATGTTGTGATGAATTTTAATACGATCAGTAGTAATAATTCATTTAAATTTGCAACATTCAGTTCATGGTTTGTTTAACATGCCAAAGATGTTAATGAAGATTTCCTTTTGACACAATTTCTGTCGTTTCTCGCGATTAAATAATACACTGTTTTTGCAATAATCAATATAGAGCAAAAGGTTAAAAACAAATATCACATGGGGTCTATAAATCGGATGCAATCCAACTTTTACTTACTTTTATTTTCTGCTTTATTAACTTTAATCTCCTTTAGACTTTAAGAAAAGACTGATCACTTCTTCTATAACCTTCTCTTAACCAAGCACTCAGTGTTTACTCAGAGATTTATATGTATTGGATAATAAAAACTCATTTAGCTGAGCATCTCCTGAGGCTTACAGGGAATGGATGAGGCGTTGTCTTGTTTGCATCACAATTTGAGTCATTACTGCTAAAAGTTATGTGTTGCATGATGTGAGCATCTGGTTTGAGTGGAGCTGCTAACAGTACGTTCTGTCAGCTGGCAGGAGGAGTCGTGTTGGCAGTGGGAGTGTGGACTCTGGTGGAAAAGAGCGACTACATCAGTTTACTGAATTCCAGCTTCTACTCGGTCTCAGCTTACATCCTCATAGCTGCCGGAGTCATTGTGATCATGACGGGGATAATTGGATGCTGTGCCACCCTGAAGGAGATGAAAAGTCTTTTGATCGTGGTAAAGTGATCAGTCCTGCAAAACACAGCCTGGAACAGAAATGTTATTATTGCTTTGGTTGTTTCACTTCACTGAACTAAAGCTCAACCTCCCCCCATTTAACTGTGTCAAATCAGAAACCAAGACACGTTGAAGTTCCTGTTTATACACACACCACCTCGTCTGAGTTGTGTATTGAAAGTTAATCCTTGGTGACCTTCTGTCTCGTCCGCCTGCATTCAGTGCAGCTCATTATGTCAGATGTACCAGTCAAATTTAACAGACAAAGTCATGCAGAGTGTGTCTTTAAGAGTTTAGATTTAGCGCGTGGCTCACGCCAGAGGAATGAGGGGCATCACAAGCGGCTGCTTAGACTGAAGAGTGTGAGAGAGACAGACAGACACACACACAGTGAGAGGACATCATTAAAACCTGCACAGGCTCTGTGACGTTATGTCTATTTCTATATTCCCCACAAACTTTGCAATGGATAACTTCCTTTCCCACAGTTGAATCACTTATTCTCTGGAGTATTACTTCTTTTTTTGTTTTTTCAGTCATGCACACATATCTGCAATGCTAATGTTACATCTAGAGTTTAATTTATTGCCATATTTTAGCAGAGAAATGCACTGAAACACTATGAAAATATATTTTACAGCTCAAGTGCATTCATTATTTCATGTCTCTCCTTCACAGTATTTGATCTTGTTGCTCTGTATTTTCCTGCTGGAAATCATTGCTGGTGTCCTGGCCTACATCACCTACCAAGACGTGAGGATTTACTTTCTATCTGGATGTGTTTGCATCTATGTGATCAAATCATATAGTGACTGATTCTAGTCCAATATAGCATCACATTTACTACAAATATGAACTTACAAAGCTGACATTTTGTCTTTCTTTGCTTGTTTTGTGTTTTGTGTAATTCCTTTATCCCCTTATGTGATTTCAAATACCATTCATTGTTTTCCAGCATTTCTATTTAAAATTTAACACCCACCCAATACCTCAGTCGCTGCACCCTGTTGTGAAATGTGCTCTGCATGCCTTTCTGTGCATGTTCTTCATTTGTCCTGTTTTTTCCATCTTTCTTACACATCTCTTTCTTCCCCTCCTTTTCCTGCTCCAGTGTTTCCCTTTCTGCTACCAGGTAATCTGCTGCCATAATCTTTCTATTTCACACAAGTCTGTTTCTCTAACGGGCTGGTATAAATTGGTTTTGTCTTCAGTCAAGCAACAAAAGCTATTTTTATTTGCAAATTCATGTGAAGAATGTTCCTGTGAATCAGGGGGTGAGGTCAGAGAATCTGTGCTCATATAATTTGAGTAATGTGCAGGCGTTGCACAGGTAGACTGGAATGTTACAGGGGAGGAGAGAAACCTGACCAGGGGCTATTTTTATTGATGGGAGGGGATTTGCGGGTGACAGATTCTTTTTTTCTCCACTTAAGAGCTTCTCCTGTCTCACAGCTGGATGAGGAGCTCAGACGGAACCTGACAGGGACCATGCAGCAGAAGTACCGGCAGCCGGGAGAGGAGAGGATCACGGCGGCAGTGGACAAACTACAACAGGAGGTGTGGAGGGATGTTGTTTGTTTCCTGGCTGATTTTAAAGCGAGGAATCAAAAAGAGTAACACCATTCTGACTAGAAAAAAATAAATAAATTAGATTCAAGTCTGATGATATAATGTTAAATTTGAAATGACAGTCCCTTTAGCCTGCATTATACTGTAATTAATGATAAAGCTCTGTATCAGTCACAATTTCTTATTTGTTTTCAGTCAGTTGTTTCAATCTAAACTGCCTTCCTCTCAGTTTAAGTGTTGTGGCAGTCACAACTCCTCAGACTGGATAGACAGTGAGTGGATCCAGGAAGAAACAAACCAGCGCCTTGTTCCTGACAGCTGCTGTAAAACTCCTAGTGAACTCTGCGGCATCAGGGACCATCCCTCCAACATCTACAAGGTGGAGGTGAGAAGAGCTCACCACTGGCTCTGTGAAGCTTAATGTTACATTACAACAAGATACTGAATTCTTTTCCTTTTGTCATGCTCCCAGGGAGGCTGCATCAAGAATTTAGAAGAATTCATCCTGAGTCAGTTGTATATTCTCAGTGCAGTGGGTATTGGGATTGCATTTCTACAGGTAAAGCCCTGAACACTGAGCAAAAATACAGGCTAATATCAACGTCTATTTCAATGTTGTGCAAAATACGAGTAGCTGAGCTGTGAATAATAGCTGTGATTGTGTGCAGTGCGGAACTAACTACTTCCTCGTGTGTGTTTTCTTTCAGCTTGTAGGGATGATGTTCACTTGCTGCCTTTATCGGAGTTTGGAAGAAGATCCATACTGATTTTGGACTTTCTTGAATATCATGAAACATAACACATTATGAATTGTATAATGTTCCCATAGCAATTGTAAAACCCTAATTATTCCCACAGGCCTCTGATGCTGTGAGGTTATCACTTCAAAATATGACATGACCATTTTCAGAATACACACACTAATGCTGCTGGACAGCACTGTTCTTTTTCCATTGCATGCGTTAATGTATCCTTTATTTTATATTACAGACAATGAAATATAGATGACCTTGTAACCAAGAACACATTTAAAATAGCAGAGAAATATGAACATGCTGTGGCTACTTTTGCAATAAGCATTGGTCTTATGGGTCACTTCAGATAAAATCGACCACATCTGAAAAAGGTCCTCACCTGACTCCCCCAGAATTACCTGGTTGTTAATGCACAATAACTATATTCTATTTATTGAAGCCATACATTACTTTACTTTGAGTAATGAATTGAGTTATAGACTCTTGAAATGCCAAACACATGAAATTTTCAGGGATGAAAAACACGTGAGCTCTGTTAAAAGCTGCTAGTTTCGTTATAATTAAACCAATTTTGAGCATTATTATCGTGGGATCCATTATAGTTTTAATAGCAAAACTGCACCAGTTTGTCATCTAGGATACAGAGTAATAGAAACAAGCACTGGTAACCTGCATGTGTTATCTGTTTTTTGATGAGTCACTGGAGAAAACTTTAAGAAGTGCATTTTGTAAAAGTCATATCGCCATTTGGGTGGGTGGTTGGTCAACGTGTGAAAGCTCACATTTTTAATTACATTTTGAAACTGTGTCTAAATCATTTTCTACTATAGGCATATTTTGAGATTCCCTTTTTTCAATGAATTGAAACCATGATATTTTCTGTGTGATCATTTTTCCTGGCCCCTAGAGAAGACAAGCACTGGATACCAAGATTATACATCATCAGCGTAGTTTACTCTCAAACAAGCACTGAATGCTCCAAACTTGTTTGATCAATGTGATTTTTTCCAAACCATACGTTACAAAAACATGTGAGCAGTTTATCTTCATTTCACAGCCATAAGCTACATTCACAAGTCTAAAATGTGACTATATTAGAAAATTTCTGAGGAATCAAAAATAAAGGATGAGCCTAGTATCAAAATTTAGGACCTTTCATATGACATAACTTATTTTGACCAAACACCTTTTCCACATGGTAAAGTTTATCCACAGTTTTCCACAATTAAAGAAAAAAACAACACACATCCAGCGTACCAATGCTTGTTTCTATTATTCCATGGAACAGACATGGTGCAGATTTGCCATTAAAACTATGTTATATCCCTTAATATCCATACTCAAAGTTAGTTATAGAAAAAATATGCTAAACTAAAACAAGATTTTACAGTTAGATTGTGGCACCTGCAGTGGACATATAATCTGTTTTGTGGCTATTGTCTGCACTTATGAAGCTATAAGGGCTTAACGATGCTGGAAAAAATAACACAAAAGAAAAACCACAAAACTTTTGATCCACCTCTATAAACTTCAAGGATCTGTAACTTTTTGTCCATGGTATGATGGTAGAATTTTGCATAGTTTCAATAAATATACTAAAGTAGTAAAGTAAGAGTACATTTTTAAAAAATCAGCTGATCCTGAGGGGTCAGGTGGGAGGCACTGACTAATATTCCATGAAACACCCCTATTGTTTAGTTAGTTTTATATGTATCGCACAGCCTTTACCAAAAGTACAATTTTAATATGGATATAGAAAGTACAATTTATTTGTTGGGATCCAAATAAAAGGTGCTTCGCATTTATTATTATTTTAAATAAACTTCTTTTTTTTTCCCTCAGAGGTTTTCGACTTTTATGTTGAAATTATCTGGGCGGAGGTTGTTGTCAGCTGACAGTACTTCTTCCTCGTCTACTTCTTTTGCATCGTTTCTCCCATAAACATTTTCTTAATTATTTCAAGCACAGGTTAATGAAATGTCTGCGAAACCAACCTGTTTAATAGTGGCGAGTGCTTCTCCTCAAGGTGGGTCTTTTAGCTTGTAGTTTTGCATCAGTGACAGTCCAGTTGTTGTTAATGCTCGAACAGCATCACCTGCTACAGCTAGCTGAACAGATGTGAACTCTGCTCTTGTAAAGCGTTTAAACTGATATGTTCTGTTTATTCAGGGGTGTCAGCAAAATCTTTCCATCAGTGCTTCAGCCTCAGTAGCTCAGCGTTCAACCTCCAGACAGCCACACCTGGGGTAAGACTTTCTACCTGAAAGCTAGCAGCTAGCTAGCTTCAACTTCCCCCTGTGATGTCAGCACGTTACTGTGTCAGGCGGTTACGCATTGGTGTCCATGGCAACTGCACGAAAAAGAGAATAAAAATACGTTTTCTTTAAACGTTTTCCCAAAAGCTTTTATTAGCATACCTTTGAATTCGTGAATGTTTGAATTTCAGCCAGAAAAAATAGTATGTTACATTAAAAGAAAATAGAAATTGAGACTTTCTTTTCTTATTTCTTAAAATGATTAGTCAATTATTAAAATAGTTGAATAACTTGGTAGTTGATATCTAAATATTAAATTGATTCATCATCGCAGCTCTAATTTAGGTTATTTGCTTGGAATAATATTCTTTGTCTGTTTTTCTTAAGAAAAATGTTTAATTACCTAGTTAAAACTTATGTTTACACTATCTCCCTGATTTATTAGTACATAATATATGAGTGAACTCGTATTTTTCACTATGAACCCCACTTAGGGCAGTGGTGGTGCAACAAGTTAAGCCCTGGGCTACTGAGCGGAAGGTCGGTGGCTTGAATACCCACTGCAGCCGCTGTTGGCCCCTTGAGCAAGGCCCCTAACCCCTGACTGCTCCCTGGGTTAAATGCAGAAGCTAAATTTCCCCGAGGGGATGAACAAAGGTTAAATTCTTATTATTAATAATTATTATTATTATCTCACTGTGAGTGTACTGTATGCCTCACATTCAGGGCTGATTCTAAGAAAACATTTTCCATTAATACTGAAAAATGAATTTCCTAAAATCTAAGTTGATGCCTTCATATTCCTCATTGTGTAAAACCAATTAAACCCTTAACCCCTGACTACTCTTCAGGCGCTTCCGCAGCACACACAATGTGACCTCAGTTCTTTATATTACATGTTTTTCTGTAGCGAGGTGGTGCTCAGTGTTTCTTTGAATTGCAGGGAAAGCCAATAGACTTTGTTGGAGTCGATGAAAGTACAGCAAGATGGGTGCAGGACTTCAATGTGAAACCCTACGCGACACCAGCCAAACTTGAATCTATCGATGGTGAGAATATTAATTTCATGGTAGTTGGCTGTTCTCATGTCTCCTGCTGGTTGGACTCTGCTCACTTAAGTCACGATGACCCTTTCAAGGTGCCCGGTACCAGGCGCTGCTCATCCCGGACTGCCCTGGAGCGCTGAACGACCTGGCACACAGCGGCTCTCTGCACCGCATTCTCACACAATTCATCTCACAACAAAGTGAGTCTGGTGCTAATTTTAAAATCTGCATGTCTTTTGTAACATCCTGTTACATGCTATTTTTTATCTCTCTGTGCAGAGCCTGTGTGCGCAGTGGGACAGGGAGTGTCAGCGCTGTGTTGTGCCACTGAAGGACAGAGGTGGATTTTTAGCAGCTACAGCTTAACAGGGGTTAGTGCTCATAGGACACATGAGAGGAGTATAGCTTAACATATTTATCTAGTTTACGTGTTTTCACTGTATTTACTGTTTGTCTTAAAAGCCATCTGTGTTTGAATTGGTGCGGAGGCCTGACTTTGCCAACCTGCCCTTGATTGTAGAAGACTTTGTAAAAGACAGCGGTGGATCATACACAGGTGAGCTCACCAGCAGAGTACAGCACTAAATAATAGAGTAAAATACCTATGTTATATCATTCCTTGAAACATCATATGTTCATCTCTGTGTTTTCCAGCGAGTCAAGAAGACGCCATACACATCGTCGTAGACAGACACCTAATAACCGGACAGAATATGCAGTCAACCTCACTCGCTGTAAATAATCTAATCCTGCTCTGCACTGCCAAATAAAAATAGGTAAAAACAACACCTGGAACACTCAACTTCAACAGCTTAGTTGTCCCACATTTATATTCATGTAAGTAAACAAACACTTATCTTGAACAAATATTGGAAGATGCTGGGTCAGAGCAGATATTTGGCAAAACTGCAAAGTACAACGTCATTACTTGTCAATGTTATTATAAAACTAATAAAAGCCACACAGTTTAATGTCTTGATTTGAATATTAAAAAATGAGCAACCTTTGTCAGGAGCAGATGTATTCTCGATGATGGATGAATCTTTTCAACAAGCACAGCTGGTTCCAAGAGCAGAGATGATTTCTGGCTTAGTACTGAACAGATGCTGCAGGTGTCTGTGACACACGAGCTCTTAAGTCCTCCGAACAACAACAAAACCCCTTCATTTAAAATTTATACATATTGATGATGATCATGCGCCTGTTTGTTGTTGAATGCAGATGTGTTACTGCAATCTGATTGAACTGTACATGTTTTTTTCACAATGAGAAGAAATAAAATATACTGAAGTACCTAGTGTTCGCTGCAAAAACAGACCGGTTTCATACATGTAGACAAGATTTCTCAACACTTTCATGACCCTCAAACAAGTTGTGCATTAACTAAACCCTGTAGATGGCTCATTTCTGAGTTCCTTTTGATTGCTCAGAGAGAAAAAGAAAAAAAACCTGCATACACCACCAAGTTGTGTGAAAAAGAAAAATCCAAGATCCACAGTCTTTACCAACAAGTCCAGCTCTCATAGAAGATCATAGAAGTAATCCAGTCCTTGCCCCAGTTCCCATAAGGAAATTCCTGTTCCCAGTTCAGTAGCTAAAGAGATCCTCTGGTAGATTGACTGTAAAGTAATTAAAATACTGTTAATTTCCTCACACCACAGTTAACATAATCATTGTTACTGTTGTTTGTTTTTTTTTAAACTAACTCAAAAAATCAAGCGTTTTACCTTCAGTGATGGATAGTACACCACATGCTTCACTGCATTGTTCCTGACATGAGAGTGAAGGGACAGATGTTGTTAATGGAGGCTCCTGGGAGTTTTCAATTTGAGCCATATGTTGTTGATTCAGTGTGTTACTAAATTAGTACCTCTTGTAGCTGAAATAATGCTCTGCAGAATATTCATCCCAGACGTGTTTCGGCCTGTGTTCTCGCAAAATCTCAATGTATCTGCAGGAAATCAGACAAATGTAGAATGTTAAAAACCCTATAAAACCTCTCAGCATTTTGCAATGACTTCACTCCATCTTTTATTATAATATAAAGCTCAATGTATTCCTCCAAAGTCTGAAAAGTTTTAATTATTTCATAGAAAATGTCTGGTTTGATGAGGGCAGGGCTTCACTGGAAACAGATGATGTCACCTACGTCTGTGCAACATTCGAATCAATGTCTGATAACAGCTGTGTGGTTTTATTCAGATCAGTATCACTCAAATTTAATTAAACCACACCGCACAAAAAGATGTATTTTTGTACTTTGAGTATTGTTTATTTGGTCTGGAATATTTTACTAAAGAATACTTCCAAGGGCAATCCACTGATTTACTTATAAATGACAAGACACGTGAGCATCAGTCAGGTCTGAAAATGTAAAAAATGATATGTATGTAGTGAGAAAACAGGTGAATTGAGCAAATGTCTGTAGCCTGTTCCTTATCCTTGCCATAGACCTGCATCATGGCACTATATTAAGGATTAGCTGCTACCAGCATAACCTCAGACTGTTTTGACACTCGAGTTGCATTATGGGTGACATAGGCACCAGGTTTTGACAGGAACAATGGCGCATGGTGTAAAAAGACTGGTTCTTGGTCTCACATAATCAGACCTATCCACAACACTGTGTCATTGCTGGAGAATGGTCTGGCTGTACCTCATTATCATTCTCATAAAAGCTTTGCCTTGTTTGCATTTTCAAAACCAATTACAATCTTCTTGAGCAGTGCAACGCCCATGATGTAGCAACAGTGCCCCTGAAAGATATTCACGGAGGATTAATTGTGGTGGAACATTTGTGCACTGAGAGGTGAGGACTGTCAATGAAATGGATAATCCACCAAAAGAACAAAGCAGGCCTGCCGAAATGCATGATCCAAGTCTTTAGTAAACTTGCTATTTTCAGTTTACAGGTTTCTGCTCGCAGGTTTTTGTTTACAGTAGCTAAGGGGATTTTAAAAACAATAACATGCAGATAGTGGAAGAGGAGAAGAAATTGTGTGAATTACGCAGCAGAAATAGCAGGTTTATACCCAAAATCTGCATGATGAGTCAGACTACTCTTTAAACTGGAGCACATTTACTGCCTGCCTGTTTTTCAAATAAATGTTATTCTTTTTATAGTCCCTTCAAGAATTTTACTGTGAAACAAAAACAGGTAGTGCCTGTAGCATGTATCCTTAAATGCAACTGAGTTCCAAATGATAACAGAGCATCTCTACATATTACAGTGACGATGCAAAATGATGGTAAGTGTCAGATATCTAAGTTTGCGAACCACTATTGAGTATCCTACTAATTGTATGTGACATACATCGATCAGCCACAACATTATGACCACTGACAGGTGAAGTGAATAACATTGATCATATTGGTACTATGTGGTGTTCTGATGGAAAACCTTTTATTTTGCCCTCATGCAAATGGAAATCCCAAATGTCACTTGTCTACCCCCTGCAGGAAAATACACCCCAAATGGAAAAAACATCAAACAATCAGGAACATGTTGAGGAACATGACAATGGTCCAGCATGGTGATTTGACCTCCAAACTTCCTACACCCCATTGTGATCAAGCATCAACAGGATGCAGTGGAACAAGTTTGATTGACAGAGGCCCCACTGCACCACCCAAAGTTCCCAAAGGATCCACTGCCAATGTCCTGGTTCCAGACCCCATAGGACACCCTGAGAGGTCCTCTTGTCCATGCTCAGAGTGTTTTTGAGCACACAAGGGGGACCAACACAACATTAGGCAGGTGATCATAATGTTATGCCTGATCGGTGTAGGAGGTAGTGAATGAATGAACAAGAGAGAGATCTGGATGCAGCAGATTTTCTGAGTCTTGCAGCATCAATTTTAATATTTTTTTGTGAATCCAACAATGGTGTAGGAGGGTAATGCTCAAGTGGTAAAATACTAAATGGAGCGAAACATAAAACTTTAGCTTAGCTACTAAAATGCAGAAAATATTCCAGCAATAGTCACGGTATTATCTTACCTTCCTCCAAGGATTGGCTCTGTTCCTTGGCTTGCAAAATCAAGGCCATACAAATTGAGACCCAGGAGGATCTTCTGCCTCCACTGAGGGTTTGGTGCAAGCTGGAGAACACAGTCTCTCACCCAGGGAAGGGGAGAGCTCGGGCCTGGTCTGTTGCAAAAACAGCACAAAACTCTGAATTTTGTCTGCATTACTGCTGTGAATCTTCTTGGAGCTGTGAATCAACATTTCCATTTCTACCTGAAACATATGGACATCACTTGTACCTGTGGACTCACCTGGAACCGCTGGAGTAGTCGTATGTCATGAGGCTGAATCCATCGACGGCAGGAGCCAACTGCTCAAACTCCTCCCTGCCAAACATACCCGGCTGCCCCGAACTGACAAATATGAAAAGGAAAAAAATTGTTCAGTATCGGTCACATGGATTTTTTTAAAGCGGTTATAGTTGCAGAATATAAAGCAGCTTTTCTCACCTTGTCACAGCAGGGGGAATAACAAGGATGCAGTCCAATCTTTTAGCTTTTAAAATCTCACATATGTGTTTCACCAAATGGACCAGCTCCCTGAATGGAAAATATGACACACATTTGTTTACTAATTCATCTCAGACAAAACAGAAATAGAGTGTTCAATATTGGTCTATCAATAGAAGAACTCACTTCCTTTTGTTGCCTCCCAGCTGGCTCCACAGCTCCAAGGTGAAGCCATCGAAACCTTCAGTCTGCAAGGCCACAGTATTCACATCAGATGGACACAGAGCAAACAGAACTCTGTTTCAAGGGAATTAAACATAAACACATCATTGAATTACCTTTGCAACATCCACCAGCTCACCTCCCAGCTCCTCAATTTCATCCTCACTTCCCAGCACGCTCATATAATCCTGGTAGGACCAGCCATCAAATAACAGCCGAGGCACTGAGGGTCAAAAATGAAAAAAATGAAGCAACTGTCTTAACTGAACCCACTTGAACTGACTCACACTAACAGATCAGAGTTTTCTTGTGTCGACTCACCCATTCTGACTTTTTTGTTAGACTTGCGTACAGCTTTGACCCAGCCTGGAAAGACAAAAAAATCATTTTAGCTCATGTGTATTAGTCATTTGAGATGACATTTTTAGTACAACAAACTAGAGAATTCCCACTTGGCTCTCATTGATGTGGATCTCCTACCTGGGTCATGATCGTGGAGTCCCGTAACGTCAAAGGTCTCAGGTCCTCGTCGGCGGAGCTGAAGCCACACTGGAGACACTGATGTTAGTTTGGGGCCAAACATCTTGGCAATGTCATAGCCGTGGGAATTCCACTGCAGGAAGGGAAAGTAAGACATTTACATCAGATACTGAGTCAAAACTAGGAGCTGCCAATATACTTTTTGCAGGACAAATATCAATTATTAGTAATCAAGCAGATCAAGCAGATTGATGTACATTTGCAGTAAAAATAAAAATCTTGGTACCAAAATTTACTGAAGACAAACTCAGACACAAAGCTTTGTTGATCTGCCTTAGTTCATTTATATTTAGCATACAGTATACATCAGAAGTGAGCAGTAGTGGGCAGTATCATTTTTTTTTATCTTTCAGTAGTTGTTTTTCTTCTAAGTTCAACAGCAGAGCATTTCCTCTTATGAATGATCAAAACAAATAAATTAGAAAGACTAAATAAAAAATACAGGACTCTCAGTAAAAACTGAATGCAGCAATAGTTTGACTCACCCAGATGTAGGTTGTGGCTGATAAGCTCAGTCTCAATTTAACATAAGAGAAAAAACCCTACTGTTCCACTTAGAAGGTGTAATACTGAAAGGTGACACAATTTTTAACTATTTGAAATTTAAGTGATACTTCACAGGGGAGTACTCACTTCTGTTGTACACTGCATGTTTGATTTAAAGAGAACTTTAAAGCATTTATCCTTCAGTACTGAGGCTATTACCTGCTACATTTAAACATATAATCAGATTGTACTGTGGGCAGGATATTGCTCAAGATCACAGAATGATGACACAGAAAAGCAGCTGTATCAGAGTCAAAGTAGAGCCTTTTTAAATTAATCTATTTTATTCAGGAATCAGTTAAAAATTACATGAAAAAATGCTTTATTTGGTATTTGATAATTGGCCAAGCTGAGAATTATCTGACTCCTCGTCAAAACATACATATGAAGCATTAAAACATAGTTTCAGAGGACAACATGAGATGGCAAACATCCCACTTGTGGATATACACTTGCACAAGCTATAAAAATTAAAATTAAAAAATAAGAACCTATTATAATTTAGCTCAAAGAATAAAGGTTAAAATCATAAATTTATTAATTAAATATATGTGTATATATATATATATATATATATATACATACACACATTTTTAAAAATTCTAATCAGATAAAACTTAACTGATCAAAAATACCACAAAACAAACACAAACAAAACAACATATATATCGCTGCAATATGTTGGAAAATAGACCCAAAAATGATAAGACCACCTTACAGCACCAGGACCAGCATAACTATCAATTATTATGCTAAAGAGGGTTAGTTAAAAGAATGCTTGAGACAATACTTCTGGTAAATAAATATATATATAATTTAAAAAAAAACAAGTACAAAAATTTAATAAAACCTTCTAATTTCTTTGGGGGGATTTACTGGCTACTGCTCCTCTCTATACAATGCAAGAAATTTGAGTTTACTCCAGCATGAGAGATGTGGGCATTGAATAAGTTTAAGGATGCAACTGATGATTACCGTCATGTCAAGCTACTTTCACTAATATTCTACTTATTTTTATTTGTTTCATCAGTAGTAGTAATATAGTTTTTAACCAATGTTTGCTGTATTAAACTTCATGAAATGGTATACAATGCCCATCATAGCATCCCAGGGCCTTAAAATGTTGTGTTGCAATTGCTTGTTCCGTCAGATAGCCAGCCCATAAATCCCATATTTTAAATTTACCATCAGATCTGACTAAAAATAAATACATAAATCATCTGCTTGTTCTCTCCGTGGATGTCTCTGGATCTGGAGCTAAACGCCCCTGGTCTGTAGCTCAACATCCCTGATCTGCAGCCGCTGGCCTCACCACCTCCCATCCCCACCCCAACCTCTCCTGCTATCCCTCCCTCCCTCCTCTTCCCCACTCCCAACCCAACCGGTCGAGGCAGATGTCCGCCCTCCCTGAGCCTGGCTCTGTCGGAGGTTTTTTTCCCCCTTCCCTACCATAGGGGGTTTTTGGTTCCTTCCTACCGTCGCTGACTGCTTGCTAATAGGGAATCAAAAAGCAACCTTGGATTGTTGGGTTTTCTGTTTGCTGTTTTTTCTTACAATGTTTAGCACTTTGTGACGACTTGTGTTGTAAATATGCGCTATATAAATAAAAATAAAGCTGAATTGAATTGAATTGAAAATCTAATTCCTCACAATGGAAAACCTTGAGTTTAATGAAGAAATGACTTTCAAAGGAGCTGCTGATTATTTTTCTGTCAGTTGTATGACATCATCTCTTTATATTAGTATGCAAAAAAAAACAGTAAGTTTCTGCAATAGAAGGCTGTAACATTAGAAGCTGCTTGTTTCATTTAGCAACCTCAGACTCAGGAAGCCATTTGACCTTTTTAGTGCATTTTGCAGACTCAGAGGAATCTGACTTATCCTTTATAATGTTGTGATAACAGTGTTATCAAATACTGGACAGCAGCAACAGATAATGTAGTTATGTTGGTGGGTGGATTTCAGACTTACAGGTGTGACATATCCAAGCACTGGACCTTGAAATGTTCTCTTGATGTGGACACAGTATCTCTTTTCCTCTTTCACGATGTCCTTCCAGTGCAGGTCTGACACCACCAGGCCTCTCTCCAGCACTGATTGCTCAGCTAGAGATGTCTAAAAACAATAAGAGTAAACACAAACAAGGCACATTTCACTGACAGATAACCACCAGCAATGCAGGACAGGGGTTTCTACCCTGATGATTCAGACAAGCCCAGTGTTACACCAGGCAAACCCAGGAACCCTGCATGACCACACAGCTCACACCTGTTTAAAGCTGAAGTTTACTCACCTCAGCCTCAGCTTTGTGTGACTTCTTTGCGTCAGTTTTTGAAAGTGTGCCACTGACCAGCCAGCAGCACGAGAAGACATGCAGCAGCACCAACGTCGCTCTCATTTCCATAAAAAGGCAGTGATACAAAAGAGCAGTAAAATGAAAATGGGCTCTCTCTCTCTCCCTCCCTTCCTTCCTCAGGTGTACAGGTTTGCAGTGCAGTTGCTTCCTTCCTGGCTGAGCTGTGGCAGATTAAACAGCAGCATGTCCTCCTCAGGTCCGACAACACGCAGAGCAACGGCCCGCCGCGGCCCGGTTCATGCTGCTACAACACAAAACCCGGATTTAAAATAAACACCGCGTCTCTGACTGTCGCTCGGTCGGTTTCTGTTTGACTGAAAACTCAGATCAACGTGTTTCTGAGCGTCAACGAACCCAGTAACGTCCTCGGGTTTTTTTTGTGGGTTTTTCAAAATAAAGGCTGTATGTGCATATGTGTGTGTGTGTGTGTGTGTGTGTGTGTGTGTGTGTGTGTGTGTGTGTGTGTGTGTGGGAGCGAAAGAGGTCAGCCGAGCAGACAGGTGGCGCTGTGGTTAGCATGTTAGCCCGTTAGCACAGCCGAAGAAGACAACATGAGCCAAACACACACACACCGGTGTAATGCTGTATAAGAATATAGAAGATATTATTTTATTAACTAACCGTAAACTTCGCTTTTCTGTTCTCTGCTGTGTCCGTGTCTCTTCAGATATCTCACCGTAAGTGTCCTTCTCTCTTGCTAGCTGCAGCTAAAGTTAACTGGGTGTTGTGCTGTTAGCTAACATGTCAGTATATACCTACAGCAGACTAAACTACTCATTGCTGTTTTGTTTGGTTTTTACTTAATTTTACTTTAAGCGAATGTAATAGTAATATCTGAGAGGTAAAACCTGGGACTGTATAAAACAACAAATACCACAGCAGTGTATGTATGGGCTGTAAGATACAGGTGTATTTAGGGTTCAAAAACAAAACCAAAATTAAAAAAAAAATACTCCACGACAGTCAGAAGTCCTGCATTCAAATATTTCAAATGTACCCAAAGTGTTAATAGTAAGAAGACCCATTCGGCAGTAGACTGGTTCCTGTGTAATGTTACATTTGTGGATTTAACTAATGAAGTTGATGATATAGCCGTAAAGTTAAGCAAATATGTCTAACATTAACTCAGTTTAATTCAGTTTATTTGTACTACAAACAAAAGAAGTGGAATAAAAAGTACAATATTCACCTCTGAAATATAGTAGGAAGTCTAAAGCAGCATAACATGGTAATATTTAACAAAAGTACAACCAGGTTACATTTGATAAGTTTTATAGCTGCGTGAACCAAAATGCATTGGTTGACTTCAGACTGTTCACAACACAGCTGACAGGCTTTCAACCAGAACTAAGAGATGCGAGCTCTTTACTCCTGATTCAGCAGCTTTGCACTGCCTCCCAGTATGTTTTAAGATAGATTTTACCGATCCCCCTTGGGGTCCTTTCTGGTCTCATTCCCATTTTTTACTGACCTCTTAGTACAGATGAACACAGGTATGACTTTGAGATTTTCAGGCAGGGTTATTTTGCTTTTTGTTTTTTTTGGTTTTTTTTTCTCTTCTGAAAAACTGGAGGGAACAGAGTGTTTGCAGTCAGGGCCCTGAGGCTCTGGAGCGATCTGCCCGAGGAAATGAGGTCGCCTGAGTCACCAGCCTCTTTTTATTATTTCAAAAATATAAAAAATACTCAGTAAGGTGGTAGTACCTATACTGTTCTTGAACATATCACTTGACAAATTGTCATTTTACATTTGGGATTTGCTGTCAGTAACAGGGGATTTAACCAATCCATAAATCACACTATTAAGTAGTTAAGTAGTTAATAACAGTAATTAGTAACCGGAGACTCTTCTGTTTACTGTTGTATGTAAATGAAATGTTTTGATAACCGATTATCGTTTTTGGTCTTTTAGTGAGTGATGGCATTGGAAAAATTTGTGTCCACGACACTTGAGCTTCTACAGGAGGAGCGGGAAGCTGAAATAGAGGAGACCAGGTATGGAAATCATCACAGAAACTACTAATTAGACAAGGAGTATTCCAGCACTTTTGTTTAGCTGACTTCGGAGGAGACAGATTAAAAAAGAGTGGTTAAAAATAAAGCAGCAGAATTATTATAAGTTTTAACCCTTGGTGTGGGTCAGGCTTCAAATACTATCTGTACGTAACAAAGGGAAATCACATGATACAGCCATGCAAACGTGGAAAGTAAAAATGACGCTTTTTTCTTGACAAAACTCCAGAGCCATAGAAGATATTATACAACTATTAACTAACCAACCATTATATGCACAATTTGTGGCTTCATTGTCTTTACAGAGGTCATTGCATAAGTAAGGTAAGTCATTGGTCTTATTCTACAATGTTTTTCCCACAACCAAAGTGAATCTTATTAGTCATTGTTGTCCCTATAAAAGTGTAATTTGTGTCTCCTTAGAATATGGCAAGAGAACATTTCTCTTAAGGATCTTCAAAATAAAGGAGTTTGCCTGCTGAAGCTGCAGGTTGGAAGCCAGTCTACAGGCCTGTATGGTCGCACGGTTGTCGTTCTAGAGCCAAGAAAGCATCTTGGTTTCTCGTCTCTGCCAAGCAACACCTTTGGATCTGGTGAGATGGAAGAATTGAACATTTGTGTTATTGGAATTTTGTTTTTGTGTTTTACTTAATGTGAATTTATACACTGTGTGTCTTTTGTTGCAGGTGATATAGTTGGTTTGTATGACACTGCTGGATGCACGGCAGCCTCACAGATCTGTACAGGGATAGTGACAAGGGTCAGTCAAGCATCTGTGAGTGTGGCCTTTGAAGACTTAAAGGATGGGCTCAGCTTTGATACGGATGGTCTGTACAACCTACTAAAGTTAGCAAATGACGTCACCTACAAACGAATGAAAAAGTGAGTAACATCTGCAGTATAAACTATCAGAGACTGTGGGAATAATTAAACCTTGAAACCCCTTAATTTCACTGTGTGCTTTGTGCTTGTAGTGCCTTGAATGCACTACATGGATACAGCAATGGACCAGCTGGCAACTTGATAAATGTTCTCTTCGGAGACACAGTACCTTCTTCTCAGTCCCAGCCAAGTTAGTAAAGCTTTTATCTAATCAAAATGGTCCTTCTGGTTTTTCTATGAAATTGTTGTTTTGAAATGTTGTCACATGGTTATGTAGAAGGCTGATTGCAAAACCTAAAAACCTGTAATAATATCATAGTCCATAGGTTAATTTTGTGTGTGTTTGTGTTTTGTTTCTTCAGATGAGGTTGAATTCTTTAACTCAAACTTGGATGATTCCCAAAGAGAAGCTGTGTCTTTTGCTCTGTCTCAGAGAGAACTGGCTGTGATTCATGGACCTCCAGGCACTGGAAAAACCACCACTGTGGTGGAGATCATCTTGCAAGCTGTCAAACAAGGCCAGAAGGTGCGGAAAGTTAAATTTAACTAATAACTGATTAGTTATAATGTATTAGTGTGTCCTTGTGACCGGTTGCTGCATTATGTCATTGCAGCATCCCACTCTAGACACTATTATTTTGATAAATGTTCTTTTGTGACTATGCAGGTCTTGTGCTGTGCTCCCTCGAACGTGGCTGTGGATAATTTAGTGGAGAGGTTGGCTCGCTGCAAGGCCAAGGTCCTGAGGCTGGGTCACCCTGCCAGGCTGCTGGAGTCCATACAGAAACATTCACTGGATGCCATCCTCGCTCAGAGTGACAGTGCAAACATCATTGCTGACATCCGTAAAGACATTGATAAAGCTTTTGTGAGTATGTTAGTATGAACTCCTTCTGGCATACCAGTCTAAACCATCTTGAAAGAGCTGATGTTTGATGTATTTTTTTTCCAAGATGGGAATGAAGAAGATGCAGCAAAAAGGAGAGAGGGTAAACTTCAAACGAGAAATAGGGGAGCTGAGAAAAGAGCTGAAAAACAGGGAAGCAACCGCCATCGCCCAGATCCTTAAAAGTGCTGATGTTGTGTTGTCAACCAACACAGGTCAGTAATGGCCTCCAGTAAAGAAAATGCGATTCACTTGTAGCAGTGATGATGAAAGGCAATCAGAGAGCCCTTGTCTGTGTCTGCAGGTGCTTGTAATGACGGCCCTCTGAAGTTCCTGCCAGCAGAGCATTTTGATTGGGTGGTGATAGACGAGTGTGCTCAGGCACTGGAGAGCAACTGCTGGATCGCCCTACTCAGAGCACGCAAGTGCATTCTGGCTGGAGACTACAAGCAGCTACCGCCTACTATCAAATCACAAACGTAAAAATACAACACGTTTACATTTTTCAAATCTGTCTTAAACAAAACTCTGTTGCCTTTATGGGACCTAAAACAGGTTTTACTTTGTCTAATCATTCATTCTGTTTGCACTGGCCATTAAGGGATCTCCTACTACTGTGCCTTTAATATAAGCAGTGATGGAAAATAACAAATAACAAATTACATTTACTCAAGTGCTGTACTTGTACTTACTGTACTTCACTGCATAAATTGAAGAATCAGAATACTTTATCCACTTCTGAATATAAATGATACAAGCCCCCAAGTCACAAAGAGAAGCCAGTTAAGAAAAAAGTGTTTCAGGGCTTTGAAAGAATGTTTTTAAAGAGTAATTTTTTACAGTATGTTACATATTGTTTTCTGTCCCCCATGCAGGGCTGCATCAAAAGGCTTGTCTCTGAGTCTTATGGAAAGACTTATTAAGATGTATGGAGACTCTGTGGTCCGAATGCTAACCGTTCAATACCGCATGAACAGCGCCATCATGGACTGGGCCTCCATGGAGATGTACCAGGGACGACTAGTTGCTCACAGCTCTGTGGAGAAACATTTATTAAAGTGAGAATCCACTTCAAAAATATCTCATATTTGTATTCCAGTGGACGATAACTCCACTTAAAAAAATGTTGTCTTTGATCCAAACAGAGATCTAGCAGGAGTCACCAGTGTCGAGGAGACCAGCGTGCCGCTTCTTCTTATTGACACAGCTGGGTGTGGTCTGAGTGAAATGGAGGTCACAGATGAACAGTCCAAAGGAAACCAAGGTTAGAATGTTTTTATTGTATATACACAGAATGTTTTTTGTACTGTTTGTGTGGTATGAGATTTAACAGTGCATTTACTGCTTCCTTAGGTGAGGTCGACATTGTTGAACTGCACATAAAGGCATTGACTGAAGCTGGAGTTAAAGCTAAAGACATTGCTGTTATTGCTCCATACAATCTACAAGTAAGACACGTATTTGAGAATGCAATGATAATAAGTTTTATTATCAATTCATTTGTCTCTAAAATGCCAGAGAAAACAATAAAAAATGTCCACAACAATTTCTTGAAACTCAAGGCAATGTTATGAGATTGCCTGTTTTGCTTAACCAGCAAGTCAAAATATAACCAGTAATTGAATTTAGTATCAAATATGACTGAAAATACCAACAAAGCCTCAAACATTAAAAACTGGAATTGAGGAATGTTTGACATTTTTACTATCAGTTGTCAGAACGGTTCTAGTTTTGAGGAACAGTATTTTCTAAACTCTTGTTGCAATAATGTAAAACTTTCTGTAAGTTATGAATAAAATAATAATACAAACTTGCACCTTGATAAATAATAAACACCTCAATCTATAAAGAAAATTATAAAGAAAAAGCGTTGAACAGTACTGTCCTAAAATAATTAAATGTTGTAATTTTAATGCTTGTTTGTTTTTCGTCTCGTCAAGGTTGATCTTCTACGTCAGAAACTTTCTGTGAGGCATCCAGAGCTGGAGATAAAGTCAGTAGATGGATTTCAGGGTAGAGAAAAAGAAGCTGTTGTTCTGTCGTTAGTTCGGTCCAACAGAAAAGGTAACTTCTGATTGTGAAATCTTGTTGCTTCTATCATATTATTAACTTTTAATTGTTTATCCATTCACTTACAAACGTGTTTTTTACTTCCCTTGTATCAGGCGAAGTTGGATTTCTGGCAGAGGACAGGAGGATCAATGTCGCTGTTACACGTGCGAGACGCCACATCGCTGTTGTTTGCGACTCACAAACTGTCCAGAATCACGCTTTCCTGAAATCCCTGATTGACCACATGACTAAGTTTGGTGAGGTCAGAACAGCGTTCGAGTACATTCAAGACATCGTGCCTCAGAACTACACTCGCGGCCACAAAGACACAAAGACCACGTCTGCTAGCACCTCCTCGTCCACCAAACAGAAGGTCAGAGATCAGCCTTCCAGTAAAGCAAAGCAAGAACAGAAGAAACCCACTGGTGGGAGCAACAAGGAAAATATTGCTGGTTCAGAGAAACACACCAAGTCCCTCACATCATCACAGACAGACCAAGAGCAGACAAAGAGCAGATATGCGGAGATCAAACAACAAGTGGAGAGCTTTATGAAGGACCTGAATCAGAGGGAACTACAGTTTCCATCTTCATTTAACTCTCATGACCGCCTGCTGGTCCACCAGATCGCTGAGGAGCTGGGCCTCGTTCATGAGAGCAAAGGAGAAGGAAGCAACAGGTGTATCACTGTCTCTAGGTATCTGGAGTCATCACCAGCTGAGGAACCGCCACAAGAAGAAGAAGACCAGGAACAGGAAACTGTCCCAAATCCCCAAAGTGAGCCATCACATCCACCTGCCTTAGACCTGAAAACTTTACATTTGGAGAGAATGAAGAGGGAGCAGCAGAAAAGGGAAGAAAATGCTCGACAAAAAAAGCAACAAAACCACAATCTTCTAGCTCATGGCCAGTTGTCGAAGAAAACCAAAGGTTTGCAAACATCTAAAAGCCTCTTAAAGTGTTTTCCTGTGCTTCTGCTCTGTGTGACAGTTTAACTCTGCATCCTTTTCTCCCAGGAAAGAACCGAATGAAGGCTGGCGCTTGCGACATCGCTGCTGCCGCTACTCCAGATGATGACTTTGACACACTGATCAGTGCTGTTGTGAAGGCTGATAGCGTTTGTAGCTTTGTCAAGTGTAAAGCATCTGTGCTGACACTTGGGCAGCTTTGCCTGTTCTGCAACAGGCAGTACTGTCTCAGTCATCATATACCAGAGGTAAGAGGCAGACATCAGCCAAGCAGCATTTGGTTTAGTGTGTGCATGTTTTTTAGACTATGTAGGTCTGATTGACATGAAATAATAACACATTTGCTGCTTAAAATATATAAACCATACCTGAGGAGTATTTTAGAAGTCTTTGTACTGTTATTTTTATTTAACTATTCTGTATTTTACCCAAAAATCTGATTGTCATGTTGTAAACACTTTTTTTAGGTTCACGGCTGTGGAGATAAAGCCAAATCTCACGCCCGAATGAGAATAAGCAAAGAAGGCGTTCTTTATGCCGGAAGTGGGCAGAAAGACAAATCCATGGACCCCAATAAGAAAGCCTATCTGCAGAGAAAACTGGACTCTAAACTGAAAGACATGGCAACACAGAGGAAACAAAAAACCAAGGAGAAGGACAGTTAATGTCACTCAAATCAACTCTATGATTTAACAAATCTAATGTCTTCTGAAAAACAAAACAGTTGAAACTGAAAATGTTTATAGACTTGTTTGATTAAATATGTATGTGTGAAACACTTGTTCATCAAATCAGATTCTTTATAATAATTCACACCTTAACATGTTTCTTTGTTTTTTTCACTCCTAATAATTATAGCACATGGTTTGACAATGGCACATTTTGGGCCATTGTCAAACCTCTGGAGAGACGTATCTACTGTCTGTGAGTCTATTCTACACCTGCCTTTATTGTCATTGGACAGATTGTCAGTGGGCATGAGATTTTCCCATCCGTATACAGTCCAGGGGAGAAATAGGGGAAAATCCTCTCTGTGAATTTGTCTCTGAATGTTTGTATCACTGTCAAATCAGCAGCATTGATGAAAACTACCTTTCCTCTGTCACAATCCACCTCCACAGTAATCCTCTGGGGCTTCTGCTTCATCGCCAGCTTAGTGCGAGGAGACGTCTGAGCCCAGAATGAGTCTCCATTGCACAGGCCAATTACCCAGAAGCCCTCAGCGGGGTTCAGGAAGATGGTACTCTTTCTTTTGATGGACTCCTGGGCCACTCCGATGTACCAGTCTTTCCCTTGGCCCACGTCTACGGTCCAGCTGTGCTTTCCAGATATAAAACCAGTGGCTCCCAGAACACACACTCGGCTGGTGCAGCGTTCAGGGTTGTCAGGAAGGAGCTGCTTGCTGCTGTACTGCACACAGCTCAGCTCATCAGAGAATGCTAAGTTTGACTGGGCCGTGTTTGGATCCAGAGTAATGGGAACTGTAAAACATTAAGTCCATTAAATTGAAGATATTACACACCTTAGAGTAAACTTTAATCGACAGGCAACTGTCTGTTTCCTCACCATATTTGACAACGTTGGCCATCTTCTTCCAAATTCCAAACTTAAGCTGTCCCAGATGCTTTGCAGAATTTATCAAAATGTCTCTGACACATTCTGGGTCTTGAATGTTGGTTTTAGCCCTGAAACATGTTGAAATAATTACAACAATGTCTTATGGAAACAGTTAGTGCTGATTTTAGCAGATACTGAGTAATGCATACCATTTCTTTGTCTGCTTGTAGTCCTAAAGTTGAAGGAATGAAGAAATACATTCCATTAATGAAATATTGCATCAAAAGAACATCACATGAATGGCCAGTGTGTACATATGTTTAAACAAACACAGATGGGCTCAGTGTTGGTGTAGTGAACCTCCCAACACTTCGTTCAAGAAGTAGGCAAAGAAAACTGTTAAAGATACATCGATCAGGAATAACATTATGACCACCTGCCTAACATTGTGTTGGTCCTTCTTAAGGGGTAAAAAAAACGCTCTGAACGTTTTTTTTTACCCCATAAGGAGGTAAGGGGGTTGGGTATGGACAAGAGGACCTCTAAGGGTGTCCTATGGGGGTTGGAACCACAACGTTGGCGGTATATCCTTTGGGTGCTCTGGCTTGTGCAGTGGGGCCTCTGTCAATCAAACCTGTTCCACTGCATCCTGTTGATGCTTGATCAGAATGGGGTGTAGGAAGTTTGGAGGTCAAATCAACATGTTGGACCATTGTCATGTTCCTCAACATGTTCCTGATTGTTTGATGTCTTTTCCATGTGGTGGGGTGCATTTTCCTGTGGGGGTAGGCCAGTGACATTTGGGATTTCTATTAGCTTGAGGGAGTGTGCTTGTTGTGGGACAATGTTTATTTGTTTGTCTAAGTCTCATCAACATGGATGTTAAAATCCAAGGTTTTCCAGCAGAACACCACATAGTACCAGTATGATCAATGTTATTCACTTCACCTGTCAGTGGTCATAATGTTGTGGCTGACAACATTATGACCACTGACATTATGTTTCAAGGAGTGCCAATACAGAGACAATATTGCATCACATATGTTTTTCCTGCACTGAAGAATTTCTGGCACCCTGCCTGCAAGGTTTTTAGCAAACTCTGAAGGAAAATCGCTAGTACTAAAATGATAAAGAATTAAATTTCAGAACTAAAACTTAAATATAGAATTTAAACACATTTTTAACCAGTTTTATTAGCTAGGGGTTCATTTACTTAAAGATATTAGACATTTTCTTTTGTCAGATGTTTAAAAATAACAGAACAATGTACATATTTCTGTCAAATAAGGTGACAGACTTGTGGCCTTTACTATACAGAGATTGATCATGCTTATTGTCCTACATAGTCACTACCTTAAAGGCCTATTCTGAGCCTGGAAATAGCTCGGTTACATATTAACCACAAACATGAAAGCATTCCTTGAAATATTTAACTTGGCAGAGGGCAATGAAATGGAATCAAACAGAGTGATATCTGTATTTATCAAAGCCTACAGCAGTCTTTTTAGCAACATGAGCAGCATGGATCAGCTACACTTTAATTCAGTCTGAAAGTCTTAACAGCTATTGAATGGATGGCCATGAGAGTTTGCATGAGTCCCACAGGATAATGATTTTATTGATGTAGTACAGACTTTTCCTCTATTGCAACAATAAAATTTCAGTGTATCCGATGCTATTTATGATCAACCTGAGAAAACTATGACATTCTTATCAGTCTCAGCTTTATATTGTGACTTGTGCTAATTAGCAACCTGCAAAACTTAGATTATAAACATGGTACAAAATGATACAGTAGAGCCCTGTTATTATCATACCCTTCGTGCAAAGCAAAACTATGACTATATCCGGGCTATTCTAATATGCGGGCTTCAAAATGGCGGCGATATCAGAGCAATTATAGCATTTGTGTTGATCTATAGGCCTATGAGACTTGTTTCAGTCATCAATTTGTTAATTTGAATGGGCATAGAACTACATTAAAGTTGCTTGAAAAAAGAAAACAAGTGTTTAAGACTATATTTATTACAAAATGATGTGTGATAATTAATCGGTTGCTTGCTATACCGTGACTGGGTATGATATCTATTCCTGGGACCAAATTTTGTGCATTTACCTATGACTATACCCGGGCTTATGACATTATCCTATGACTATAAATGGGCATATTTACTATAATTACATAAGAAATGGTTTTGGATTTCAAAATTCTATGACTATATGCGGGATATTCCAATAAGCAGTATGATATTAAGTGGGCTCTACTGTACCTGCTAACCATCAACATGCAAACATGCTGACTCTAAGCACACTACACTAACATGCTGTATTTTTTGTCAAGACTGTAGACAATATAATGAAAAAGCTATACCCAAAATATATCTAAATGTACAGAAAAAGCTTAAAAGAAGGCTCTTATCCCATATTTTTAGCATGAAAAATATGACTCCAAGAGGTTTGAACAAGGAATAAATGGGATTTAACTGGGATTTAAATGTGCATTGAAATACGTTTTGTGTGTGTGTCTGTCTGAGTACTGGCTGTAAATGTACCTTCAAAAAAGGTAAATCCTCTGCTCTCAGTGCTGTCTCGGTGTCACTGATGGTGGAGGAGAGAGTTTTGATCTGGTCTTTGATGTCTTCCAGCTTCTTGCTCATCACCTGGACTTTTGTTTCCTCCTCCTGTTTGAGCACCTTCAGTCGAGTTTTTTCCTCCTCCCAGAGGAACTGGTGGAGCTTGTTAAACTCTGCCTTAATTGCTGTCTCGTTTTGAAATGCTTGGGTCTGTAATATCAAGGAAGCTGGTTATTTACAGCAGTCAACAAAATGAAGGTGTCATGCGGACATTTAGGTGAGAGGAGGAGCAAGAAAGCCAATAAAGGACATAACAATTTTTACCTGAATGTAGGTCTTTGTTTCCTCCCATTGCTCCTTTGTCTTGGTCAGTAGTCTGAGTTTTTTCTTCAAGGACTCCAGCATGGCTGAGATTTCTGTCTGAAATGTTCATAGAAAAGAATAAATGAGTTAAAATCTGAAGCTAAAACAAATTAATGATCAGTTTTCTAATGTTCATAAATCATAGTGAGCCATGATATTTGGGTATCTGAGACTATTTGATGACACCACCATGGATCTTTTCACTACTTTTTGACATTTTACTAACATAATTATTCATTTAGAGAGCAACTGACATATTAATTGGTACTGGGAACAGTTCAAGCCACATTAAAACTCCTTTTACAAAGTTATAAATAGCAGATAATAGAATTGTTTTCCTTGTGTTGTGGTGTATCTATGTTGTCAGCCCCACTCCTGTGTGTTTCTTTCCCAGTTTCTATTTTCACTGTACCTTTTTCTGGTGACCTGCTTCCTCCACTGGGCAGCACTGATGCACTTTATGCTGCCTTGATATTTGGCAGACGAGACAGATGGGCTCCTCGTCGTTTTTGCAAAAAACCCTCAGCTTCTCGTTGTGAAGAAAACAAACTTCTCCATCGGTGCTGGTCCTTTGTACTTGATAGTCATCTGCAGCCATCTTTAGTGCCAAATTGATAGGAGGCCTCCCGGGGAGCGACACAGAGCCACACACAGGACATTCTCGAGATCCTTTCCATTCCCAGAATTTGTGTAAACAGACTCTGCAAATATTGTGGCCGCATTTTAGAAGAACAGGAAGACAATAAATCTCAGAACACTGAGGACAAAGCAGGTCCTCCTCAGAAATCGGACTGTTTGCTGCCATCAGGCTGAAGAGTTCCTGTAAAGTGAATTCATGCTCTTCAGGTGTTGTCACTGTAGGCGGAACAACCGGGAACACTTGACTTAATCTCCAGTAAAAGCTGGCCAACTAGTATGACTGGTTAAATAGTATGTGCAGGTCTTCCCCGCTTGTTAACACTGTTCACTGCAGCTATGACATTCACCTTCAAGTTGGAAAATAAGTAACAAAACACCTTTAGGTTCACAAAACAACACTTCCATTCACTTTCAGTGTACTTTATTTTCCATAATGAAAGGTTTCCATATTCGACACAGTAACATGGTTTGACTAAATGCATAAATATATTAACAATGCATTTTAGTCAGACTCTAAATCAAATAAATCAATGTTATATCAACATGACGTCTAGAAAAACATAACAAATCTACATGTATTTAAATGTTGTGATATTACTGCATGTATCCTCAAAGCTTGGAGGCAAAAAAACAGAGGTAGTTTAAACTGTTAAAGATGAGCGGCTGTGCTGTCAAATGGTTTCTTTACCCCAGAACCAAGAAGAAGATGATATCTATGCTTCACACTGACTGTGACTGCAGGTAAACAGACAGTGAAACCTCAAACAAGAGTCAGATGCTGCTGAGAAGTGAGGTCAAGTAATGTTCTTGAAATGAGAAATATAAGTGCTCGTGCAGTAAAAGCAAACTCGCTGGCGTCTCTCCTCTCACGCTGCTCACATTTTGTATCGAGAGAAAAAAAACAACAGATTTAGAGCTACAGTATTGTGTTTACTCCTCAAGTTTGCAATACTTTTTCAACCTCTTTGCTTTAACTAAGAATGTTTCAAAATGGCAGTACCAAGAACTTCTCCTGTTTTCACGATATGATATGAACTCATGAATATCTCCCATTCAAGTCAGTGGGAGCAATTTGACAAACTACAAGCACAGTCTTAAAAAGAAATTTAGCAAAAAAGGAGCTTTCGATGTTTTTACTGTATATGAAATCACCCCCAACTCACAATATGTCTAAAACTGAATAATTTATGAGGAATATGAGTGATAAAAGACAGTGATTATTAAGAAACACTATAATAAACAACTGAAATAAGTAAATACGAAGTTACATGGACTCATGATCGTGATCTAATCCTGTTGCTGGGCATTGTTAAATAAAACATGCAACCACTCGCTGATATGCTTTGTTTTTCAAGCTTTCGCCTTCAAAATCACCTTGAAATCACAATGCCTTTGCATGTAAATAGTCGTGATCACTGACATAGTTTGACCATTGATTTCATATTTACAAGTAACTACAAAAACACTACATTAAAACATACTGTATGCATCTCCCCTAAACCATTATGTATAAGTGTGTGATTGGTCAAAGATCCTTTCCAAATAGGTTTCCTTCTCAACAATATTTGATCTTAAACTGCAACAATATAATGTCGATATCAGAGTTAAGAGTAAAACATTCGCAGAAATGAAAAGAAAAGGAATTTTCTATTAACACAATGTGTGTTGATCCTGCTCCTTAATCTCTGTGAATAAGGATAAAAACAGCTGCATGTACCTGTTTTGTAAAGACATACTAGTTTTTGAATGGTTAAGAGATTTTAGTTTGCTTTAGGTTTTACAAAACATCTCAAATAAATCAAACTTTGAAAACAAATTCACATGAGAATAGTATGTACATGAATACAGTAATAAATATAATATGAATGAAATCAGGTAAATTCAGAAACGGCTCAACTGTTGAGTAAAGAACGACAGGATGTGGTGTAAAAAGTTGAGTTTGAACAACAAGCTGTGTCGCTAAGATTTCTGAGACTCCACTGAATTCCTCTTCCAAAGATCATTTCATCTAATTTTTACCAAACAATTCTAAAGCATAAAATAGCCAATACACTAAATTATAAATGTTCTTCCGGCGGTCCATATCCTATTTTAATGCTGCATCAAATGGCCAGTCATCAGAGACGACGTTGGCCCTTCAGCTTATCTTGAAATGTAACACTGCCAGTAATATCTCCTCTGTCAGCTTCAGACTGACGTCTAAATACGATGAAGCCTTGATCCTTTCCTCTGAGTCGCACTCTGGGACGCTCTGGGATCAGTTCAGCATCCTCTGCGCAGAGCAGCGAATTGTTACTCCCTTAAACATCTTCAGCACATCCTGAGGCTGCCTGCTGCTCTCAGATCAGTCAGTAGCCTGTGAGGCGTCATGCTGTGTCTGCAGATCCAACGCACAAACACAGTCTCACAATCACACAAATCCAGGCTTCATGGAGGACTTGAAGCATTTAGGACAGCCCTTTGTCCCATTTGTCTGCAGACACCTGAAAGGAGAGAGGAAAAGGCTTTTTCTGGTGGCCTGCAAACATGAGCTTTTCACATATTAACCTACGTCTTTGGCGACTCACCAGTGTGAGAAAAGTCACAGTGGATGCTTCTTTATTAGTTAAAGATTAAGAAAATTAAAAACTGACAGTCAAAGATTTTGGATTATTTCTGAATTGTAACTAATAACAGGTCAGAGTAGGCTGTGAAAAAACACCCACTTGAGATGGAAAATGTGGGAACAGGGTAAGGCCTGCAGCTTTTGGTCCCTGTCCCCGATGGACTCTCCACACATGCCGCAGTAGAGCTCCAGCTCCTCAACGCACTGCAGGAACTTCACCACCTGCTCTCTGAGCTCCTCCTGCTGCCCCTGGCTTCGGTAGATCCCCTCACTCAGACAGTGAACTTTCAGCGTGCACAGCTTATACAGAAGAAACATACTGTCAGTGCCACAGGTCGACTGTGTGTGTGTGCTATTATACCAGCAGGATATACAGAAAATATGATAAATTCTATCAAATAACTGATCAATCAACTGGTTAAGGAACATCGGTTACCTTGTTTCCCATCCCATCTGCCAGTTCCTGTGCTCGCTGCAAAGAATCGAGAGCCTAGAAAAATAAACAGGAGTCCACATAAGTACTTGCTATCAGAACCAATTCAACATTTACACAAGTTATATTTTAAGTGACGTAAAATAATTGTAAGGACCTTTTCATAGTCTTTCTGCTGAAGCCAGCACTTTGCGACTCCCAGATAGACATGTGTTTGTCCAAGACGGTTTCCAATCTCAGTCATGATACCCAGCGCAGACTCATAACGAGGGAATGCTTTCTGAAAGGATGAAGAGAAACACCGAAATAAAGTTCATTGCATAGTGGCCTGACAAAAAAATATGCATCTAAATAAACCAGTTTCGAAAGACCCGGACAAGTTTGCACTAATATGGATGCAGTAATGGCACCTTACATCAACGTCATGCCTGCAGCGGTGTATGTCTGCAAAGTTTAGTAAGCACAGAGCCTGCAGGGGACGGTCACCGTGCTGCAGAGCAATCTTCATAGATTCCTGTTGAAGCACAAGACAGAGGATTTAATAGCATAAAAACAAGATAATAGAGGAGAGCCCTTCTCTAACCCCCAACATGCTGCAGAAATCTAATTCAAAATTGTGGGAAACCTGATTTTGAATTAGTTTTTTTCTTAGCAGATACATTTTCTTTACACTGCAGCACTACACTCTACAGAACTATAATGTATAATATGTTTATACTATATTTTAGTGTACAAGGTGCTTTACAATCCCAAAAGGTTGTATTTTTGTAAACTATAGTGACACTAATTTTGCATTTTCTGTATCAGTATGTATTCAATAACACACAGTGAGAGGCGATGGAGAATGTGAGATGCTGTTGTTTCACCTTTCGGACGCCTCTTGTGCTCTGGTATTCGGAATATGACAGGATGTGTAAATTGTTTGGCTAAAAGTGTTTGGCAAATGTAATAAATCTGAAATGCATCCTGCTGTCTTGTTACTATAATTTTACGCTCCAAGGCAATGACATCAAGTTATTTTTCACCCTTGGTACATAATTAGAACAGAGCGAAGACTAAAGCCACCCTCTTCATTAACACTTTAAACCAGCGCCTCTGTGAACATATTTTTGTCGAGGTCTAAGGCCTCGTACAACAGAACAACTGTGCGTCTGCACCTGTCAGCAGCACAACGTCTACTGTATCTGCAGCCCCAATATCAAAGCAGCCAAAGGCATTGGGGGACAGCGAGTTGGTGAGGAAACCAAAACTGTGACATTCTCCAAGTTATGTAAGTCCGTCTCTGAGGACAGTGATGCAGACAGTTATAAAACAATACCTCGCAGCACTCCATGGCGTCTGGCAGGCGCTCCAGCTTCCTGTAGGCTACAGACATGTGGTACTGGCTCATGGCTCGATACTTGAGGCTCCAACCTTTGCCATAGTCATTGACAAGCTCAGCTGCTTTGCAAGGGAAGAACAGGGCTTTCTCATAGTCCTGCAGGCAGACGTGAACAATCAGCAAGACCTTTAGTGTCCAGTTATTTCCTACAAATGGCAGTGTGTCCTATTTAGATACTACTAACATCAGCAGTTTGGTTTGTAGTTGTCCTGTGAAAAAGAATCTGACCACAAGCTGTGAGTGTTTGCTGGCCTGTGTGTTCCTGTGTCACTTTAAAGCACATAATATTTTTCATTTTACAAAATAACGTGACACATGAGTGCATTCCTCAAACATCACTTCATCCCAGTCCCATTGAAACCAATCCTCCCTGGGAAGCCGGTGGATTACACTTACAAATCTCTGATGTCAAGGGTACTACATAACCCCCCACCAGCCAGCCTCCTCACTCCGCCCTCATTTTACAATGGCCAGTACTGCACGAGCGAACCATTGATGATGTTTGCTCAGATGCTCTGCAGTGTTACCATACTCCAAATACGCTGGCAAAGTGTTGATTGTGCAATCAAGTCACACGTGCAGTCCAGGAATGTTTTGCCCAACTAACATAGCTGAGAGGTCGAAGAGTTTTAACATCTCTTGTTCAGTCTCATTGCTTGTAATGTCTCGAGCAATAGACATTTTTAAAGAGATTCAGTCAGAAATAATGCTGAGCAAAGACTGAAATGAAATATTTGCAATGCGGCATACACTAAGATCACCAAAATCCATCTTTCTGTTGATGTAGAGCATTCAAATTGTTTTATTAAATAAGCATGGCATTGCAGTACCTTCAGGTGGACATAGATGTTTCCCAGACTGCAACAGACTCTGCACTCCAGCATCTTGTCGTCGTTGTTGTGTGCATAGCGCAGGGCCTTCTCGTAGCTCTCCAGCGCTTTCTGGAAGACACTGAGGCCCAGGAAGGCATTGCCCATGCTAAGACAAACCTGGCCATTGAGCTGTAGGCTCACAGTGGTACCCTGCATGTTTAAGCAAGTCTTACAGTAGGACACCGTCTTCTGGAAGTCGCACAGCTTCTCATTGCTGCGCGCCAAGTTCAGGTAGCCCTCCGTCAGGTAGTCTGGGTCCTCCATTTCTCGGGCTGTGTCAATTTGATCAAGGGCATACTGCAGAAAGACAGGGAGAGGAAAGGGATTGAAAGTGCAGACACATAATCAGATGGATATTCATAAACTGAAATAGACACTATTAAAAAAAGAGAAGTTATCTGATGAATGCATTCAGATATAAGGCCCCAACTTTAAAAAGCAGCCCTCATTAAAACTGTGTAAGTGAGAGTGGGTGCTGTTTGAGTACGGATGATTATGTCAACAAGACACCCCACACTGATACTTAGGTTGCAGGCCACTTATTTACTCTGCATCGTGTGGAAGCCACAAATTAACCCATGATTCTCAGGATCTCTGTAAGTGGAAGAGGGTAACCTTCAACCTCTCTCCATTCAATAATCACTGAGACATTGTGGAAATGTTCAGTTCTGCTAGAGCAGGAAGCGTAACAGTGCTGAGCAGACATGATGACATCAAAAATGATGAGGTATTCGGTGACATTTACTAACCGATTTGCAACCACACACACACCTACTGCTGGTTACATAACACAAAATGTGATCACACAGCACATGAATGATCCACATCAGGACAGTATAAGACTGGGCAAAATAAGATTATCACTTAAAATCAATTACTTTAGTACATGTTGTCCCAAAATGATTCCTTTAAAAAAGTGCTACTGTATACTAAAAAAACTGTGTGAAGTTCTAGCATGTAGCATACTGTTGTTGTAGAGGCTTACCTTGAGCATATCTTTGTATTTTCCCATTTCTGAGTGAGCTGTGATCAGGCACCCGAGCACCCGAAACTTCCCTCCAGGATCTGAGGTCTTTTCCAGCACTTTTGTCCACACATGCAGGGCTTTGTCTGTCTGATTGGACTGATACAACCTCAGGCCCTTCTCTATCTGCTGCTTGGTTTGGTCCTGGCCCATCTCTGGTGCAAGGCGCCTCATAAAAATATTCATTCGTTTAGGCCATGCAATTTCAGTGAGGCAGCAAGAAAGTAGATCCTTGCCATGCACAGTACAACTCCAAAGAAGATCCCTTAAAGATGATCCTCTGAGAGGTCGGTGCCAGAAGGCCTACCAGATCCCGCTCTATCAGCTCCGGCTGTGCTGAGATGGAAAGGAAACTGGATCCACCGAAGTAAAACGGCGACACACCAAGACCATTATCACCATATGCTTTGTGGAGAGCTGGAGGCCCGAGAAAATGTCTTCCCCATTTAATCACGCAACGATCCCCTCTCACCATCAAGGGTTCAGAAATTCTTCGTCAGATTTCCGTTTGAAAAACGTCAAAGAAACACGTTTCCCGGCGAAGTGCTAGCAGCAATATCCCAGAATATCTTCTCCCTCCACACCCCAGCGAAAGGAATTCTCAGCACCCCAGTGTCCAACCCCCTCCACCTTCCTCCTACTGCTGGCGCTAGAGCAGATGGCCTTGTCACTCTAGACCATGTGTCCCTTCAGGAATTATGTTCTGCCCTCAGCAAACAGTCCCAAGGTCACTACAGCTCCTAGCAATCTACCTTCACACTAAACCTTCCTCACTGACCAAGACCAGACTCCAAGTTTTTTACACCACAAACCTCCGGAGCATTAAAAACAGTCATCCACAACAGGATCTGACCAGAGTTTCACATGTGCAGCTGCGGACTGTGATCTGGAGGCTGTAAGCAGCTTTAATTCACAACATTACAGAAGTGCAAGTCAGACGGTGCTCGTGGTGGCTGTCAGTTCCTATTGGAAGTCCTTATGGAGGCGCATATGTGCTCCCAGAAACCCCCACCCCTCATCTCGGCGTCAGCAACTGATGCTTAGAATAGTTCACAAAGTCTGACATGTTACTGGGCTTGGGTTTCAGCTGCACAGCCTCCTGCAGCACATCAATGGGATCAAAGTTTTGGCCTCTCTGTAGTAGCTTTCTCTCCTTCAACTCCCCTTTTTCATCCCCAAGGACAGAAACATGCGCATTTACCACCTCCTGATTCTCAACCAGTGGTACCAGTTCAAAGACGAATACTGTTAGAAGTTGTGTCTTTGTTGAGCGGAGGTTTTCATTAGCTGTGCAGCAACATAGTGCACCATTTCTAAATGCATCTCCCTATAACTGCAACAATGAAAGATCCTAAATTCCTGGCAGTAAACACAGTATTATTAGTAAGAGATAGTTAATGCATAAAGGCTAAAGGGCCATAAATATCAAAACAAACAGTGACAGCTTGTAGCTACAGTGATATATTTGATATTCAGTTAACAGTTTAACGTGAACATGTACACTGTACATCAAAAAATACAATCTTAAGACAAGAAATTGTGAAAAAATTGAAAAGTTAGAAAACATCCTCTGTTATGTTTATGCACGATGACTCAAAATTTGACATCTGAGGATATTCAACCTACAACATCATGACACACTTAATCACTTACAATATACTGAATGATGTCTTGTGTTCGGTAGAATTTTTACATTGAAGCCGTTCATGCATGTCAACAAACAAGCAGTGCACAGGAAACAACAGATTTAGTTTGTCACTGGTTACAGCATCACCACAAATTGTTTGACTTCTCAGCTAAAGGGTCCACAATGAGACACACTAATACAAGTGACACACGCTGCTGAACTGTCGTTACGAGGCTGGTGGTGAAGTCTGAATGGAATGAGTGACACAGCTGAGTAAATACATTTAGGGCAGGTCTCCTCACAGGATGTCTGAAGAGTGAAGTCATGGCGAGTTATCCAACAGTCTTCCCTGATTGTCTGTGTTGAGTGTCTGGACCACAGTGTCAACATCCAGAGGACAGGTTAGGCCAGAACAAACTGCCAGTTTGTCAGAAGGATTTTAATTCCTCTGATAACGGAGACGACGGATGTAGCCGGGTTAAACTTTAACGTGTTTGCGTCACCTTTCTTACATTTGTCTCTGAAGACATATATGCAGCCGTTACAGCTCGCAACTTTCCACAGTGAAGGAACACAGCTCCAGACCTCAGGGAAGCGCAAGCGGGTGAAGCTCTCCAGCAGAGGGTTGTAGCAAACCAGAGAGTCTCCTTCTGCTACGATGAAGATCACGTCCATGTGGACGGCTGCGTGCATGCAGCCAGCAAATGGTAACATGTACGGTTTGATCTGACACTTTTGGGAGGAGGTGTCGAAGCACTGAATGAGGCGGGATGGTTTCGTAAAAAAGTCCATGTCATTCTCCTCCCCGCCAAGCAGGTAGATGGTGCCTCCCAGGTTAACACCAGCAGCCCCTGACACTGCAGTGTCCAGCTGGCTGGTCTCTGTCCACATGTTGTCCTTCACTGTGTAGTAGATGACGGCATTGGAGAGAGTGTCCTGCAACGACTTACCTCCTAGCGAGTAGATAGCGTCCTCAGTGGAGACAGAGACCATGGTGTGGTGGAGCCGGTCTCTGGGGAGTGGGGCACATCGCTCCCAGTCCATGGTGTGCATGTTGCACTTCCACATGCGACGAGGGATTGAACCCCCCACCACATACAAGTCTCCTCCGTGTTTACAGGCTGCAGATATTTGATGGCATAAACTGTTCTGGCCGCTGACACTGATTGCATCGTCTTCGTCACAATGCAGTGATACCGCCAGGGAATGAGTCCTCGTCTCCTCTTTACCAATAAGGTAAATGTGGACATTCTCACCGATTTCCTGTATAGAAGATAGTCATCACAGATAAATGTTATACAACAACACCCTCTTTAAAAATGTTTCTTAGCTCCATATGAACAAATAGTACCTTAAGATTTTCTTGAAGGATACAGGAAAACTCTTCTCTCTCAACCTTGTTGTGGTTTATCCAAGACTCGATGGCAACTGTTGGATTCTGGGAACTTGGAACACCATCTGAACACAAACACAAAGTCTTTAAAATCAAATTCACAAAATGTACTTTGATTTCTTTTGCAACTTCACAGTTATGAAAACAGTTTACAACAAAGAATACCAAAGTTTCTGAGTTTTTTTTTTTTTGCATTGATTTGTATAGTAAAGAATTTGTATAGCAAAGATCAGACACAGTGTTCATGTTGTCATTATAAAGGATTACATAACTGGCTACTTTCAAGACCCTCCTATGTCTTTCATATATCATACACAATAACTAAAAAAATTAAGATTTTGTGGAGGACGGGATGAAAATAAATTTTAATACTTATAAAGGAAGAGTCTCGGAAATATTCCGAGAGTAACTCGGAAAGGATATAACCGTAATAGTAAAAATACATGATTTAAATTATGTTGGATTCAATATTTAAAAACACTGGTAAGTCTGAGACATGGTGACAGAATACAAAACTGTATTACCTTTAATGATGTCCAAGAGCAGACAGAGAGGCAGATTGAGAAATTCTTCAGTCTGGTGCAGCTGAGCCAGGTGGATTTTAGCACAGTGCTTGGCTGCAGTATACAGCTCCTGATCACTGTGTCTGTCTGCAAGCCACATCACCTGGACACAAAAAACATAACACTGATGCATCAGAATGACTGCTAAATATAAGACTGTTACACCTGTAAAAGCTGGTAAATCACCTGTAAGCAGTTCTTGACCTCCACAGTTCGTGAGAGGAAGCGGGAGCATTCCTCAAATAGAGCAGTCAGCTGGTACATGTCGGCCATCTCATAGGTGTCCTGCAGCTCCTCCACCCTCAGCTTAATCGTACCGTGATAGATGTAGTCAACCAGCAGCTGAAAGACAGTGGCGCTGACGTCCTTCAGCTCAATAGAACGGTTGTGGGACTCTTTGAGGTTGGACGTGAACATTGAGCGGAAGAAGCTGCTCTGTGCTGAGAGCACCAGCCGGTGCAGGTTAAACTCTTTGCCATCCACGGTGATGGTGACATCAGCGAACAGGCCGTCCTCCAGGCACAGATCCATAATGCTTTTCACCACTCGGCTTGAGTGAGAGCGATCAGTGAACGTGTATCCCAGGAAGTAGTTCTCCTCTCCCACAGAGCCCCCGACGCTGAGGCCGCCCTCCTCACTGGACTCCATCTTTGCTGTTCGCCCCACTGGAAGTCAACAGAGGCCATTTTATTACATACATACACAAAACAAATGCAAGAATTGTGCAATAAATCCTGCCCTTATTAGAGGAATATTTTTCATTCATGTTGATTATTACGAGTGTTCTGATGATACATCAGCCACAAGTAGATAAATATTTTAGAAAAGTCTTCCCTATATACTTTATTTTCATTCATATTTTTATTTACTTAAGGCTGAACATTTTACATACAAAATAATAAACTTGTCACAGATCTTTGGTGGGCAAGCTGCAACTTTGGAAGAAATTATTAGACAGCTGTGATTACTGAAACTTTAATTTACATCATAAGCTGACTACAGATATACCGCATATGCACAAAAAACATTTTTGGCCATCTAGTGTGAATTTTGAAATTTTTAGTTTCAACACACTATGTTTTATAACATATTTTATTGCATGTATCGAATTATTCTAAGACTTTCTTCGTTTATTTAAACGTATGATGTAATTATTTAACAACTATACGGAAATCCAAACAAAATTGTCAATGTTAAAGGCCTGTTGTGTTAAGAAAATTGCAGGTGTCTAACGGTTGGTAAATGGGAATAGTTCTAAATTACCTCTAACATCATATTTTAAATACCGTCATTCAGTGGCCATTAGCACGGACAACATGCAGCTCAGAGGCAGCTGCTCCAAAGCTCAGCTATGTTGCCATTAAATGAACTGTTGAAGCATTTTGGTTGTTGCTACTAGTGAGAGCAGTGAAACGACTGGGTTGGTTTTTGACACAAGGTCTGAAAGTTGTCCTTTTTAACTCTATCTGAACTGGAATAAGCATGGCATCAGATAAACACAGAGGTTGTTTACAGCTGCCCAGTGGCTATGCTACCGCTAACGCTAGCTGTGTTGTGTTAATGATTCTGATGGTTAGCTACCGTTAGCATTTACAGCAGCTAGCTGGCTAACGCTTCCTCGTGTGCAAATTCAGCGGTGATACTGAGGAGGTAGAGTTACTATTAGGACTGTCGATGACACAAAACAACCGTAACGCTTTAAAGGACACAAATAAACAAGCGTGGTTTACCTTTATCTCCACTACTTTATCATTCAGAAGCAACTGAACTGTTGACAAGGAAGTAAATAAACTTTTTTTCAGGGAGCAGCTCGGAAACGATTCACTGACACCAACCGGCGGTGTTGCCCCCGTGTGGCGGAGCGGTGGTACTGCAGCTCCTCACAAAAATACTTCTTGATAGAGGACACTCAAGACAGTATTTGATAGTAAAAGACATGAGCATACATATGAAAGAAAAATGCAGCTCTCTTTTGTTTACATTTCTTTTGCACTACTTTGCACTAGATGCACATCCTGTTTGCACTAAATACATCTTACAGTTCATATTTACATTGTTTTTTTAATTTCTATTTTATTCTTTTTTTTTTGTATATACTATTTTTTATACTTGTTGCTGGTTAGCTGAGCGGACAGCAAATTAAGAATTTCATCGTGCAGGGAAACGTGTTTCTTTACTGTGCACATGACAATAAAACTTGAATCTTGAAATGGAAAGTGGTTAGGTAGTTTTTCACATATACAGTGACTCCAGGACACACTGATACAAATAATACACTGAATAATAATATAAATGCAGCATGCAAATCATCTTCTTTTCAGACTTAGAGAAAATGTTAAGCTCTATTGACTGGGAAGACAACTGCACCAAAAGTTGTTGAGCTGTTCAACTGGTGACAAATTCTCACATTAGTCAGGTGTGGTTTTAAAGGACAATGATCAGATAGTGCGACCAGTACGAAGACACTACTTTGACCAGTGACTATAAAAGGCAGTTTTATTCAAATGAAACAATGCCACAGATGATAAGAGAAAGACAAGAAAGGGTTGTTGGGCTGCTGGATGTTGGTGTGTTCGTTAGGGTTGCGGTCATCTGAATGTCCTCAACTCCATCATTTGTCGTCTAAAAAATCACTTAAGACAGTTTAGTATGACAGACAATCTGCCACATGATGCTCTGGATGTCCGACAACATGAGACTGACCCCTAAAATGTCCACCAACCTCACTGAGTCCTTCAGGAAGAGTGGGACAATGTTCCACATGCAGTATTGACAGCCTCATTAACTATGTGTTGCAAGATATGTGATTTGTAGCTGACTTCTGATCTCTGGTCAATGACCCCACTCTCCATCATTTCCAATACAGTCGTACTTGGTTGTTACATGATGTCCATTCTGTTTTAAAGATGCTGTGCACTGGAGCAACAAATACTTATTCCTCTGTGCTAAAAATAATGGATAGAATTTAACAAAATGCTACATGCTGCCTTTATACTTTTGTTCAGTCAAGTTAAACCATACCTATGCTGTACTGTGCACTGTACATAATCTTTACCAAAAGGGTCGTTTTCAGCTTCTATTTTTGTTTTATCTCTTTGCACCTAAAGACAAAGATGTCAGCCTTAAAGATCCCCTACAATGAAAATCAAGCATGTTTTTTCCTTTTTTTTTTTTACCTTGTTAACGCATCCATATGGTGTTTTTATTTGCTAGGAGACACATTACAAGCTAAATAACAAGTCATCATCATGGCTGCGTATTTCCACCATGAAACTGCAATGTACTGATGATGTACCATGCAAGGTGAGGCTTTCTGTATCATTATTTCTTTTCAGAATTAGTTTTCAGTTCCTGAATTTTCCTGAATGACTCCAATTTTACAACTTTCCATTTTGTAGCATAGAGAAGTTTTAAAGTATTTGAGGAGAGTTCTCGGTGAGCTGGTGTGGTTGAGCTGCAGCAAGAAGTGGAGAGACATACAAGTTGTTTTAGGCCAGGAAGGAATATTTTTCATGGAAAAAGTTCTAAATATGTCACTTTGATACACAGAGATAAGATGTTATGGGTTTAATTGATGACCAGAGAAGGACATTAAAATTTGGAATGAATTATTGTATAAGACATTGAAAACAGGAATCCTAGTTATCTTTGCAGAGGTGGCTCCATCCACTGAATGAGAGATCAATAATGTATTTGTGAATAAGTGGAAGAACAAATGAAAGAAACTATTAATCGACTTGAAAAATCTTCTTGATCTTTATATTTTGACCCCTTAACTTTAACTTATAATGATTTCATGGATGTTTGTTTAGTAATATTTTGCTTTGTTTTTTGCATTGCATTGGAAAATGTACTTCAAGATAATGAAATGAAAACATTGAAAAGAATTAGAAGCCTTAGACTAAGAGGACTTCATGCTGTGGATAGGACGAGCCTGTATCCCAAACTGTTAAGCTTTCTGCCCTGCATCACAGCCAACTGGCTTTTGGTCCCGTTTTCCAAGGTGGAAATATTCATGGTATTCGGTCTAGGTTGGTTTCTGCCTGAAGTCACAAAAGTGTGAGAGGGAGAGCGGGGATGAGAGGGATGTGGCGTACTATCTGTCGGTAATAATCAAACGAAGAATGATCCTGATTAAAATCTGCCTTCAGGTCATTTTGTGGCTTTGGTTTGAGCAAGTGATAAAAGGTAAGTAGAAACAGAAGATCTGCTAACGAGGCTGTGTTCAGAAAAGGAATTCAGATTGTAGTTACATGATGTAGTGCATGCAAGGGTGCAAAATGCATTAAAAGCAGCAAAATAGGTGCTGAGTAGAAGTGGACTGACAGATTATCTGCAGGGACTTTTTTAAATGTTTAAGTTAAACGTTGGTATTTTCTTCTTTAGATGTGGCTGCAGGCACAAGTCCAGCTTCTCAAACAGCTGTCTCTGATGCAAACCTGATGTTTGAGGTACGTCCCCAACTTTAGTTTTCTTAAGCCTTCATGCAGAAAACTTAAGTATCAAGCTGTTTTCTTTGCAGACTAAATAATGTGTACTTCATTCTCTCTCTTATCTGCAGCTCTTGCTGGGTGGGGTGGAGATCGACCAGGACAATAACATCGTCCTGCTTGACAAGGAGATGGCATCGATGAGGCAGGGCCGGGCTTTCCTGTCTCAGATCAATGACGACATTCCCAGAAGTCGGAGCTCCATGGAGCAGATGGTGAAAACTCTGGAGGATCAGAGGAGGAAGCCACTCACTCAGGACCAGTTTCAGAATCTCATCCTGAGCCTGGTGTATTCTGCCCATCAAGCCGGGCATCAGGAGAGAAGAGAGGAGCAGGAGGCCTGGGGTGGAGTCCTCCTCCAGCTGGCGAATGTCACAGTCCACGAACTACGTGGAAGCTATCTCTTCAATTATGCCTGATGCATAAACCACCATTCTGTCTCAAATGAAAGGTGAATGCAATAAATCATCTGGCTTTAATCTTACTGTAATGTGCATTTATACCTAATCCTGTGTGGTCGAAGGTTTGTCAAAGACCCAACCATGTATGAAGGACTTTTTTATTGTGATTCAGTAGAAACGCTTCTGCAAGAACATACAAAGTGGTCAAACTGGTCTATAAAAGAATATCTAAGACATTTCTGACATCTGCAAACAATCCCTGAAGTTAGACACACAACAAACAGTGACAAAGTAATATATACACACAGATGTTTTTTAAGACTCGGGCTATTTTTCAGTTCACTTCTTCCTCATCTGACCTTGTTTTTGTTTCGTACAGTCACTCTTGGTCTTAGTCTTGGTTTTGGTTTCAGTTTCCTCCAGAGAAGCTAGTTTTTTCTTGAGCTTTGCATCCACAGCAGGAGCCTTCCGGTCCCTGTTGGAGCGCTGCTGACTCCTCCTCTGTCCTCTCGAACGGTCCGCTGAGGTTGAGCTTTCCTGCTGCAGTTTGTGCCGATCACTGATCAACGACTCGTTCTGGTCCCAGACTAGCACCGTTACGCCTGGGAGTGAGCAAGACACAACTTTAGTTAAAACATCTTCTCAAAGAACTGATTTCAAGCAAGCAAAGAAATGCCACATCTGTCAATACTGTGCTTCTGAGGAACTCACCCATGCCAGATCCGATCACGTCGCCCATCGGATTGAATTTGTTGATCTGTAAAAGCAGAGTTTCAGGTTTTACTAACAACAGTTTCAGTGAGGTGACACGTTTATGGTTTAATTAAAAGATGCTCACAGATTTGATCCCTGCAGCGGTGGGATCGTACAGCTGGCACACGAGCTCGGCTGTGTTGGAGTCGTAGATGTCGATGGTTCTCTGATCGCCGGTGCAAACTCGGTCATCGGGGTAACGCCCAGCCACAATTAGGTCATATATAGGATGCCACGTGGCCTACAGAACAATAGAACAGCGTTTTATTGTAATAATGGTATCCTACCAGACTAATTACATGAAACTACATAAAAATTACTATTATTTCCTAACTCTGACACCCATTTTGATGTAATTGACAGAGTCTTACAGACATTCAGATGCTCCCTTAAACCATGATGGTAATTTTACTTTTACATCTTTCAGTCATATAAACAGATGGAAATGTCTTTAAATTACAGTAAAGAGAAGCAAGAGTTTCCTATATCAGATCACAATCCTAGCTGTGCTTGACTGCTGGTGCCGGTTATCCTGTACTTAAACGATGCTCATTTCATTTAAAAAAAAGGGTTTCAAGTCCATCAACATAGCAACATTTTGTGCTCTGCAACAATTAAAGAGTCGTAGAGAAAAAACATGTTGACAACACTTGATTTGAAAGTTTGCATTTGGATATGTAATGATGTCTGTTTGTGTTTGTGCCTCTATCATAAAACTCTGTTCTCCTCATCATGTTGGTTGAAGTCAATATATTTCAGGAGGCATTTGTACAGAACACATTAGAGGTTATAAACACATGTAGAGAGGAAACAAACCTTGATGGGTGTGAGGTGCTGAAACTGTCTGTGTGGATGCTGGATGATATGTTGAGGCTTCGACCAGTCAGGAGACGAGTAGATGCGGATTTGGTCATACTGATCCGTGGTGAGCAACTTGGAGCAATCAAGTGGGTTGAAATAAGCTGTGAGGAGCCAAAAATAACAGCTTTGGCAAAATGAATAAAGATTACATGGAGTGTTCAAAGCAGTGTAATGGCCAATCCATAGTTTCTGCATCCTGTGTGCAGGCTGATGCAGGCTTTGAAAGTTGAAAGCAAAAGCCCACATTGTTCAATTATTCATAATAAAATAGGGACATATCTGTCGCATCGTCCCTCATATCAACCACAGAAATATGCAGGGTCCTGTGAACGTTTCTGTAAGGCTGTGATGGTGTATATACCTTGTATAGGATACAGCAGCTAGTTACAGACTGGGATTTCTGTGCAGGATTTCTGGAAAATGTACAACTTGCTACTGTAAATACAAATCAAAGCACCTCCAAAGTTCAGTGGTGACTATCTGAATTAAAACTCTTTTAAAGATACATTATAAAGGTGTGGATAACAGAGAATCTCCTCGCACAGTCTCTCCTCATAACAAGTATTTGTTTTCCTGGTACATCTGCAGATAGTGTGTGTGCAGTGTGGACAGTGGAACTGTCACAAGCTTTGTGCTACATGTGGGTGTCTGCAGAGGGGTTGGAACGATGACAAAATATGTCACATGGATCTTTGCGGAAACACAGACGTGTAAAGCATGAACTGGTCTTCATGCAAACAATGGCTAATACTTCTTTTAGGTTTTCATCACTTCATTAAGTCACTCTGAACTTTGAGGTTCATTAAAAGATGTCCCAGTGCCTGTAAACCGCACAGGTTTCTGAAAGTGTCCTAATACATTAGTACCAAAAACGCTTTTTTTGGATAGACAGTGCTACCTGAGTTGACAGCTTTCTCATGGGGCATTTCGTGGAGGAAGCTTTTCTTGTCTTTGATGTTTCTCAGGTCCCAAAGCTTCACCGTGTGATCGACCGACGCCGTCACCAGCAGCCAGTCGCATCGGGAGTTAAACTCTGCATGAGTCACTTTGGCTTTGTGCAACTTGTCAGTGAAGATCTGAAACATCAGAACAGAACAAAGCAATTCACAACCGCAACACCCATACTTCATGTCATCTTTAAAATGTTTCTTGGTTTTAAATTAATCAATTCCAATACAAGGCAAATAATTAATCTCTCTTGCACTTCCTTGTGGAGTAAACGCACCTTTTGACCGTCCAAACCCAGAAGTGCAAGCTGCCCCATGTTGTCTCCAGTCACAAGCATCTGTCGGCTTACAGACACATCCACACAGCAGTACCAATAGCTGAAAGAAAATAAAGAACAAAGAACATTTAGTGGAAACATGAATGACACTAAAAACAGAAAAATCAGTGATCCACCAGCAAAAATGTACAACGAATGTTCTTGTTTTAAATGAAAATATTCAACCTAACACATGTTCTACAAACCCTGATTTCAATGATAAGTGATCAGACATGTTATATGTGAAATGAATTAATAATAACACATTTTTGCTTCTACATTTCACCCAACCAAAAATCATGTATTCTCATTTAACTCTCACAATTTGTAGCCATACAGACAGTTTGGGTTTTTAAACATCAGTAAACAGAGATCGTCTCTGACATTCTAAACAATGGAGCTGAACTAAATCTGGTTTGTGCTGCTCTCAGCTTTGAGAAACAACATTTACAACAATCAAATGAAGGTGTCTTTCCAGAATTGATGTCCCGGGTACTTTTTAGAATCTACAGACCTCTCAAGCAACAGTTTTATTAGGACTATCTACTACTTTCTACTAAAGAAATGCAGGAACATTTTTCACTGTCAAACAATAAAAAGCATCTTAACTTAATACGAGGTTTTCAAGTGTATGTGTTTTCCATACACCCTGAAGAATTGTATTAAAACAGCAGCATGTTTTGTGAACTATTAAGAGTAATGTGGACATTATTGGATGTTTGTAAATGTAATTTTTCAACGCTGTGAGCACCACAAAATTCTATTTACCGTGTGGTTTGAGGCAGAGTGAAAAAATCGCTCTAAAAATGAGGTAATAAGGCTGAAACTCTCTGCCCAGACAGAAGACGTAAATGAAAAAACATGCTTTTTGTCATAGCCGAGCATCAGTCTTCTCACCAAACATTGTGGTGATCGTGGCCACAGTCCTGAGTTCTGGACAGTAGGGTGGGTGTTCGGCCCTCAAAGCTCTGCATGGTCAGTGTGCCCTCGCCAGAAGCCACGTAGACTCTGGAAAGGTCCGTGGGGCAAAACTTCATCCCTCCGATGAAGTCTCCTGCTCCGCTCTGTGCACACAAACACAAATGCAGGCCTATGACAGGGGAGTTATTAACACTTCACCACTACACAACCAGTGCAGGACCGCCTGATAAGAAGACTGATACTGGACTGATCAGGCCTAAAACCCGGAACCCTTTTTGATTTAACCTCACAGAGAAAAGGGGACTTAGTCTTACTTCAGTGTGTCTGTGTTGGCAAACACAGTTAGAGTCGTCCCACTGAAATCTCGAAGTGCTGTCGTACCTCCCATAGACGAGGTGAACAGCTGAGTGGGATTTAACTGGTTAAACTTCATGTCTGTAACTGAGTCTCCGGGCCCCATCTAAGCAGAGAACCAGTAACAGGGTTGTCAAGCACATCTAAATAGCAAAGCTCTGAAATCAGTCTGCAAATGTCAACGTCCTTCATCATAATTTTCGATCAGTTTGTTGAATGCCTCATAGTGCTGGTCATTCAAGTATCAGGTAAAACAAATGCAGCAACTCACCCCTTGAATAAAGGTTTTCTTTGCGGGCACCTCAAAGTCCCAGAGATAAATGTCTCCACCCTTGGAGGCCACAGTCATAGTGGTGGGGTGAGTGGGATGCCACTCCAGACAGGTGATCCTGCGGTCGAACGGACTGGTAGCACCGTGGAAATGATAAGACGACAGAGAGCGGATGAAAGGCTCCTGGAGACACTAGAAGAGACAACAGAGATTAAGTTACAACTGCTCACTAACTTGCACTGGAAAAACATTTTCTACATATGATGAATAAATAAACAGTAAACACAGCGAGTTGCTCTCTGTGGTGGGAACTAAGTGAAGGAACTTAGCTTCCTGACTCCTAGTAAAAGTTGCAAGAATGAATCCAGTTTGAGCAAACAACAAAAGGCGACAGACTTAAAGTGGTTGATATATCACAATATTAGACCGTTACCTCTGATGCACCAGTGAGCATCTTAATATGATAGCTGAGATGGAGCCACTACTTCAGAGTAAATACTGGGGGTCATCAGATGATTAATGGAAGAGGGATTAAGCAAACTATTTTCTGATGCTCCAGTTCATATCCGCATTTTGACATTTATTACTAATTTATAATATTTTCTATTTTAGTTAAATATTAAGTTTTCTTTACCCCTTTGTGCCTAATATTGTTATTTAAATATAACTATCTGAGAAGTGTAGAAGAGAAATGCCCGTCTGGTGGAACTGCTATCCCCTAAAATGTGACAAGACACTGCTTTTTGTATAACTGTACATCGGAAACACATCACGCTTTAGAAAGACACTTTTTACCTTGTCAGCATGTCCATATAGTGTTTTTTTTAACATGCTAGAAGACACATCATGAGCAAAAGGGTGGGTCCTTTCTGTACCAAGTCTTCTTCAGAATCAGCTTCCAGTTTGAACATGTTTGCCCGAATCACTCCAGCATTACAATTTGCCATTGTTTAGCACATAGAGTAGTTTTACAGTTTTTTTAAAATCACAGTTGTAGATGAGCTGGTGTGCTGAGCTCCTCTATAAATTTATCTGGATTAATCCTCGGTATCAAACAAGTAGAACTCACTGGAATCTTCTCTGTGAGACCAGTGACTGCTGTGGCACTAATAACACTATCTGACATATTAGATAGCAAAAACATTAAACTATATAAATGAGGTTGACGTAGAAACTGGATCTACCTAAATAATGTCAGCATTGTGATGAGAGAAAACTAATGGATCAGACGTGTCTACTTGTCTACACAGTTTGATGTACTTGATACAAAGGATGTAACAAATGTCCACTGTTGATGCAGACATAGGCATAAAAACATAGAAGGCATGGGTCTGAATGGATGAAGTAATGCCAAGGATTCACATGGTTGGAAAATTGATAAATCTACAGTTTGGATCACAGATACGTTTCTCTTAATTGACTTTTCTGCAGTGTTCATTAAGAGCAGCTAAAATGATAATGATCCAAATGAAGAGTGCTATATGCTGGTCCTGTTGTTTTTTTTGTTTTTTTTTTAAAGAATTAACATTGACAATAACTTGAGTTTGACCTGCTCACATTGGGTGACAAGTTTGTTGTCAGTAGCCTTAAACAAGCTCCTGCTTACTACCTCATCTTCAAGAAAGAACATGAACTTGGTGCGTACAAATTCTTACATGCATTTATGTTTACTCAAAATCACCACACAGCAGTTCTCCACCACAGACAACTGCTCACACTGAGGCTGGAGGCATCAGGGAGGTTACCATGTGTCCGGCAGCTCCTTCCTACCTGTCTCATCTGTGAGTGCAGACTTTGGCCCAGAGTGCTCTTATAAATGTAGTGCAGGATGCTGCCATGCACACCTCTCCTCTGGACTCCTGCAGACTTGACAGGAGCTGCTGCAAAACATGCAATCTCATGAGTGCATTTCTCATACGGTGTGACTGTACTGATACTGTCCCAGCAGTGCTGCTCACCTGATTTCGACGTTTCTCCATCTTTCTTGTCTCTCAGTTTTTTGGACAGAGTCGGAGCAGAGTCCTCCGTGGCTCTTTTCTTTCCTTTCCTCTTTGAATCAGCTGCATCTGACTTGGCGGGTTTGCTTTTCATTTCTGCCCTGTGAAAAACAGCAGAATACAATTGATATGAGCAGACAGTGAATCGTGAGTCCGCATGAATGAGGTTCAAGTTTGTTTCTTACCTGTGACGGTCAGATCTCGCAGGTTTACAAAAGGAACTTCTCTGTTTGCATAACGCAGCGGTACACGTGACTGCTAATGGCTGCAAATGTTCGTGTTTTGTAACTAGTGTGCGTTACAGCTGCTGGACGGTAGGTGGCACTGTTTACCCGCCAGCCACTCTCATTGGGCGCCATGTTTGGTGTTCAGGTGGGACTACAGAGTGACGTCACGCCACCTTTTAGCGCTGAGGGCCTTTCACCTGTATTTTTTTTGTCCCTTTGTATAATAAAGAAAGAAAAAAGATATTTAACCAGCAGAAAATAAGTAACAGACGAGTGGTTTTATTGATAAAGAATACAAATAATGCACTCATAGAGGCACTGAACCAAGGAAAGGCACTAAAAGGTTCTCAGCAGTGGCCTCATTATGCTCCAGGATCCCCTGCACTGGATATGTTAGAAGTAGCCACAGATCTATTTATCCTTTATTCCAAAATATGCATTAAACCCTTGAAAATGAGATGATACTGTTGATCAGAAAGCAGCATCAGTTTGGGTCCTCTGTGTGTCTTTCAAGCAGCACATCTACTTCACACTACTTGGCGCATTTTGTATGAGCGTGTGCGAGCGAGAGCGCACCCCTTGAAGGTCTTGTCTTTGTTTGCGTCTGGTTGTAGCCAATTACCTAATTCACAAAGGCAAGACTTCAAGGCTCTGGATATGAGAAGCTTTTTCAAAAAGAAAAAGGATGAGGGCAATGAGGCGAGGCAGGAGGAGGTGAGGAAGAGTTATCTGCTGTTGCCGTAGTTAGATAAGATATCCTTAGGCAAAATCATTACAGAACTTTGTGTTTTTCAGCAACACAGACAACAGATTTGATCTTATTATTACCAGTTACTTATAGTGCCTCTAAAAAGAATGCAAACTCCTTGAAAGTTTTCCCTTTATATTGCTTTTAAACAATAAATCATGGTCAATTTAATTTTCTTTTTGACAAAAAGAGTCAGATTTCTACAAATTAATGTCTGCAATTGAAAATATAAAACTCACTGAATTCAAAACAGGTGCAGCCAACTGGTGCTAGGCATATGGTGGACACCAAACATTGCATATCATACACACCATCCCTGCCGTGATGCATGATGGTGGCAGCATTATGATGCTTCTCAACAGCAGGCCCTAGAAGGTGTATAAAGGTAGAGGCTGAAATTAATGCAGCAAAATAAAGGGGAATCCTAGAGGAAAACCTGATGCAGTCTACAAGTGAGCTCCCACTGTCAGTCAAATAGTACAAATGGAAAATGGAGTATACAAAAGGAGGAATAGAATTTATATTATGATTATGATTTGTAGCAGCTTTGTTGCACCACAGTGCTTCATTTATAATGGTACGTTGTAACACATTTTACCTCTATCATAAAACTGCAGCTGTTGCTGTTTGGATATTGCACTTAGCCATATTGCGATCTTGATAATATTCAGAATAATTTTTCTGCCTTTGATAAGGTGAGTTTTTAACAATTTTCTTCCTCTCCAGTTCTACTTATGTTGTTTGTTTGTGCATATCTTCTGTGTGATTTTTGACTGCTATAAATCTGCAGTTTCCCACTAAGATCAATGAACAACAATATGTATAACAGTAGTATGTTTACAACAGTTTCTGGAAAACTATAATCAAGTGTATACCCATTTAGGCCATTTAAACCATCCATCCCTCTTTTATCTATACACTGCTTAATCCTCTGTAAGGGGGCTGGAGTCTGTCCCAGCGTACTCGGGCGAAGGCATTGGACATCCTGGACAGGTTGCCAGTCTATCGCAGGGCTACACATACAGACAGACAAGCACTCTCTCATTCACACCTACGGACAATTTAGAATCATCAGTTAACCTCTGTATGTTTTTGGACTGTGGGAGGAAGCAGGAGTACCCAGTGAAAACCCACACTGCACAGGGAGAACAATGTAAACTCCTCACAGAAAGATCCCAGCCATCTTAACCGGGACGCGAACCAGGGATCTTCTCATTTAAACCATGTCTTTACATATCTTTAATATGCATGTGGAAATATATAACAGCATATTATGCTAAATAAGATATGACATGATGGTAAATAATCAGAAGGTTAAAAATTATGTTAGGTGAGGAAGGTGCATGAACTGCCCAAATTTGTTGTTTAAGCCCTCTGTAAGTCATTATGGTGGTAAAGAAACATTCTGCAGGCCTCAGTGTTAAAGTCACAACATGAAATATTGTATAGGGCTTGAAGTTTGTGACTGAAGGTGAGAATCCGATCACAATCATACTTTGGGGAGGCATCTGGTGCATGTTGAACAAGGTGAAGAATTCTGTTTAGGTTCATGAATTTTGGGACAATGTTTAGTTGTTTGTACAAGCTTGTATAGTGTACAACAAACCTCCAAGTTCCCTGAAGATCACTGACTCCGCTAGTTTTCTTCTTCTCAAGTGTGTAAAATAATTCTGAATATTTCAGTGGATGTGGCCGTCGGAAGAAATCTCCACCACGCAGCACAACAATCAAAAATCTTTAATCCTCAGTAAAATGTTTTCCCCATATGAACTGGAAAAGTCTAAATTCGGCAACCAGTGTCATTTAGAAAAAAATAATGTAATCTCTAGTATAGTAGCAAACTATTCTAATAAACACAGTATACATTTTGGAAACATTTAGATGCAACACACTGAGATAAATTCCTGCTTTAAAACATTTCTCACTAACATTGTGTCATTGTGAAAATTCCAACAATCTCTTTGCTGTTTATTTTTTATTGGTATCTAAGGTATCAGGTATCTGTTGGCAACTGGTATCTAAGGCGGTTTTACCTGCAGTATCAAAACACACTGCTGTGGTATTTCGTCTCCTGACTTCTGCATATTTTACAGTTTTGCCGTTTCCTAAAAAGGACTCGGCAGTGAGGGCACTATCACGTGGTCGCTGTTGTGGAATCCTATTGGCTGCTGACGGCTCGTTTTGAAAACGTCGTCTGGTTTGAGGCGGAGGGAAGATTCAAAATTGGAGCAACAGAAACGGTGAAACCGAAGGAAGCAACACGAAACAATGATCAGACAAGCGTGAGTACAAATGTATATTTCATGTATCGCGTTTATACTAAATTACCTGCATGTATGTTGTTGCTGAAAGTTGAGTCGAGTAGCTTAGCTTTAACGTTAGCCGGGGTGCTAGTTAGCCTCTAGCCAGACGTTGTTCAGCCATTATCACTGCTCACGATCATAAATAGCTAATTAACAATGAAATGCGAACTATTTTTCTCTCCAGGAAGGGTAAAACCCCCCGCAGGCCTCCTCCAAAAAAGCCTCCCAACAGCCAGAAAGACCCGGTTGGGGTGAGTGTCACTGGAGCAGGTTAACTTGGCTAACAACACAGTCTTTCCTGTAAGGCTGTGATACATAAATATATGTCTGATTTGGTTTCAAGGTTCAGTAGTTTGTTACTGATTTAATCATCAGACAATCCAAACGCTGGAATAATCAGACAGTGGAAAATAACGTGATACAGCTGGAGTACATCTGACTTTGTGGTTTTTGCTCCTCAGGTGTACTGCCGTGTGCGGCCTCTGGGTACGGAGGACGAGGAGTGCTGCATTGAGGTGATCAGCGGCACCACCATCCAGCTGCACGCCCCTGAGGGCTTCAAAACCAACCGCAATGGAGAATATAAAGAGGTAGGAACTATAGCAGTGAACCAGGATGAGTTTGCTGATACTCTCAATCAAAACATATACAGTAGCAGGCAGCTTGACTTAAATGGTAAGTTTTAAAGTTCTACAGCTGCTTGTGTTTTGTAATGTTTGAGAACTTGTGCTTTGAGACTACAACACATTTTTTGGTCACTTGCTCTTACTATTTGTTTACGCAGGCAAGACCGCAAAGTAGAAAAACATGAGAAGTCATATACAGTAGAACAGGCTTTTTGTGTAACCCTTAGCTGATTAAATATCTGGAATGATTTCTAACGTTTTAACAGTTGATAAAGCTCATCAGAAAATAACTAGTAAAAATATCTAAGACAAACACATGTACCACTGTTCCTGCGAAAGTGGTGTTGTTCCACTCAGGACACCTACCTAATTGAAACATCACACTCTGTTCATCCAGCTTTTAGTTTTGCAATTTCTTTCTTTTGGCTGAAAGTACTGAGTCTGTTTTGCTTTGTTCAGCAGTTTGTGCCACTTGTTTCCAAAGCTCTTTAAATTAAAATTTATTCCTGCATTCTTCAAGACTCTGTACAATAACATCAATGACGTTCACAGCTAAACTTAAATTATACACACTTAAACTAATAAAGCATGTACAAAGACATTGTTTATTCACAAATAAAACATACATTTTTATACTGTCTATGCACTTTTCGCTGACAGTTGTGTGAAATATTTGAAGTTCTACAAAATGAGTGTAAACATTTTCTGGCTGGTCAGAAACATCTGGTTGAATAGGGGGTGGTTGTGCTGTTAAAATGCATCAGTATGGGAACAACAGCCACAGAGAAATGGTTCCCAAAAAAGAAGGTCTATCTGAAAAATAGCAGTTATTACTCGATGTAACTTCAGTTCTAGGAGTATGTTTGTAGCCCTCTAACATGTTTCACTATTGGTTGTGTAGGGTGACCAGAGGAGTCGCACCATGGTCCCACATCTGAATATATGTACATCCAATTATTAAATATCGTCTATGTGACCAGAGCCTGATATAGCTTATTATTATAATTGTGTCCAAAAACTATTAAAGCACACATTAGTGAGCCACATAGTTGGACTGCATCACTATAGGTTATTTAGGGTCAATCCCACATACATCATTCTGCTGCTGTAAATACTCACTCATAAACCAAATTTGTGTTTATCCTATGGCTGCATATATTACTCAAAAATGCAGTGTTATCATCTGTTTGGGGAATGCCTCCAAGGTTTGGGAATCTACTGCCATTTATCTCGGTTCAGGTACCCAGAAGCAGCTAATATTAGAGCCGCTGCTGCTCCGTTGCAATGAAAAGAGTTGAAGTGGTATGAGCACCCATATAGGATGTTTCTTGGGCACTCTATGAGGCATTCATGGCATATTCACCTTAGAAGGTAAAACTATTTATCCAAAGCTGTTTTATGATGTACTCTGGTAGGACCCTGTCAGCTTGGACTTGTCACAGAAAGGCTGGAAAAATTAAAAAGTGTTGAAAAACAAAATAACATATTGTTGGTTTAAGGCTTTATGTGAATTGTTAAAAGACAGAAAACTATGTGATAATGCCAGGATAACACTTTAATGTAATAAAATACTCTGTATCTCCTCTGAATCTTATATTATGATTCTCTTTTGCCTTACAGACACAGTACTCCTTTAAAAAAGTCTTTGGAGTTTCAGTATCGCAGATTGAGCTCTTTGAGGATGTGGCCAAACCACTTGTCGACGACCTCATCCGTGGAAAAAATGGTAAGAGCACAGGCAACTTTAGAAATATGCCAGGAGTATTTTGATATACAATAAGTCACTGCCAGCTGGCCTAGTCGTTTACCTCACATAAGAAATTCTGCATTGTTTTCTCAGTATTTGTGAATTTTAGCATGCCAGGAACCAGGGGAAGTTTGGCTTTGAGTTTATTATTGGAGGTTGATTTGCTCACTGTTTGTTGCAGGTCTCCTCTTTACATACGGGGTGACAGGCAGTGGGAAGACATTTACCATGACTGGCTCTCCGGGTCAGGGAGGACTTCTACCTCGCTCACTCAACATGATTTTCAACAGTATTGGTCCCTACCAGGCCAAAAGATATGTAAGAGAGTAGCACCCAAAAATAGTGTTGATCATGTTTTGCACTCAGATAACTTCTGTATGTATATTATTTATCTAATTTAATGTATTCTGTTCAGGTTTTTAAAACAGATGATAAAAATGGTATGGAGGTTCAGAATGAAGTTGACGCCTTGCTGGAGCGCCAAAGGCGAGAAAACAACGTGACTGTTCCTAAGACGCCTTCGTCCAGGTAAAGACACCTTTACACTATTCAATTCTAGGCTGTCCAAAATTGAAATGGACAGCAAGAGAAACACAATGAAACCTTTGGTCATTAATCCAAAATGGTGATCTTAGATCACATAGTGAGACTCATGCTGGCTGGTTTGGCACTTTGGTGACCCAAGACAGTTAGTGGAAAAATTCAGAGAGAGAGAAATTTACCAAGTTCTTACAGTGTTACTTGAGCCATGAGTCTTGTCTACAAATTAATCATACAGAGTATGACATGAATTGATGCACAGTATACTGGGCTGCCTGACATGTTGTACATGTAATATACTGAAGAAGAAAATACACACCGAAAAATGATTGCGTCAAAAAGAAAAAAATCTGTGACTGTGCTAAAAAAGGAAAAGGAGAGGGACAGATGGATGATACAAACTGACAACATGCTCATGTTCTATTTTTTAAATTATTTACATTGTAGCACTATAATACACCATACATTTGCATGTTCTGGCCGGATTCCAGTTTATATGGCACAGTCTGACACAGACTGAGATTTTATTAGACCCACTGCACACTATGACTTGCATCAAACTTCAACAACTGTTGTTGCACTGAGTTCAGCTATAGCGTAGTGTTCTGAAGCAGGATAAATGATATGTACTTCATCTCTAAATATTCCTACTTTAATTTTAGACAAAAGCTTGATCCTGAAATTGCCGACATGATTAAGCCAGACGAGGCTTATAAAGCAGATGGTGTGGATGAGGACAGCAGCTACAGCATCTTCGTCTCCTACATTGAAATCTACAACAACTACATCTATGATCTATTGGAGGAAACTCAGGAAGATGCAATCAAGCCAAAGTGAGTTCATAAAAATGTAAAGTGAAAGGATATAGGAATGTAATTCAAATACATGCATGTGCATAATATGAAAGGTTGATCAACATCATGTCTTATCTGTTGACAGTAGCTGAACATAAAAAATTTCTCATAGTGGTACTTGGCATTTATTGTTCACATGAAAGAGAAGCTAGAAGACAAAATTATTGTCCTTTCTTTCTACTAGGTGGAATGGTGGAGGCACACCTGTGCGCCAGAACACTGAGTTCATGTATGTGACCAGTGAATACTCGTCCATCAGACATCAGAGCAGCAGCTTGATTTAGCTGAACTTTCACTGCTGAACACAGTCGTGCAGTGAGATTGTAAATGGAACCTCGTCAATGCTGGAGATGTTTTCAAAGTTGCACAAATGTGCCTAATCTAAAATCGGTTATCACAAAAAAGCTGTACAAACATCGGGCTGGATATCGTTCTAAACATTTTTATATCACTATTAATGTAAAACCAGAGTTTCAGTAAAGACACAAAACAATGGTTTTATCTGTTTGTTTTTGGTTTATTTGTCAGCTATACTGTGAGAAATATAAACATATTGACAAAACCTATTTAATGTTTAAAAAAAACCACAAAATGGAATATTACCGGAATAGTCAGTGAAACAATTAATAAATTATTAGAACCTAAAGAAACTTTGATTAATTCTTATTTAAGTCTATTTCAAAGCAAGACAAGAAAAATATTTAGTTTTAGTATGTCCAGTATTTGCTTTTTTCATAGTTTTTTTTGTGATACTAAACTGAACATATTTAAGGTTTCTATGTTTTATTGATCAAGTAATTGGTTATTTATTATACAAAATGGTAACTAATTGATCATTAAAATAATAACTAGTTCTTACAACCAAAGTTCTCAAACATTAAAAACACAGGCAGCTCTAGAACTGAAAATGTTAAATTACTTAATTAAGTCAAATTGTCTAATCAAAGAATTAGCCATGAAAATTTTGAAATCTGAGCATGTGTCCAATGCAAAATGTTGGTACTTTAAAATTTACTTCACTCACCGCTATGGACACATTTAAGCAGTTCTAAAAACATACTGATAATACGACAATATCCAGTCCTGTGTAAAAACTGCCAGAGCCGCTGATTGCAGGCTACACTCGGTAACGTCTCCAGTGTTGATGAGTGTTCCTTTAGTCTTAATAGTCCTTACATTACCCCCCTACTGCTTGTAGTCTTTGTCATGGCAAAGCTTTTGAATGTCCTTACACCTGTGTGTCACTCTGTATGACGCTTGATTGTGACTGATTACTTTCTGTGGCTGGAATCAAGCAACATTTCATACCCTGCCTCATCCCCCTTCAATGCTTGATATTCAGCATCTGCTGCATGGAAACTCCAGTTCCACGTCTTCAGTGAATAACACATTTATTTTCTCAATGTAGACCACCTCAGTCTAAAATCCTCAGAGAGGATCAGAATCACAACATGTATGTGGCTGGTTGTATGGAGGTTGAAGTCAAGTCTGCTGAGGAGGCTTTTCAAGTGTTCTGGAGAGGTGAGTTGCTGTAACATTTGCACTAGGGGTCCAAATAAATGGAAAGGGTAAAAATGTTTAAAATTTAAAAAAAGCTCTGCACTGATGACTGTAGATGTGAATGACCTGAAATTGTTGGCCTCCGGGTCGGTTCTGTCCAGGAAATGACTGCAGTTAATCTTCTCTCTGAGCAGGTTGTAAAGGAGTTAAAAGGATCAGTAGTTCAATAGGAAATCAATAGTTTTGTGCTTAAAATTCAATTTAAATTGATCATTGATCATTGATGATGCTGCCTGTGAATTAACATTGTCTAAAAGTTGTCTGTTCTGCTTTTCCAGGTCAAAAGAAGAGGAAGGTTGCGAACACCCGTCTGAACAGAGAGTCCAGTCGCTCACACAGTGTGTTCATTATTAAAATGGCTCAGGCTCCTCTTGACGCAGACGGCAACAACATTCTCCAGGTCAGCTCGAAGTAAAACCAAATTTCTGGCTCTCGAGTCAAGTGCAGGTTAGTAATTCCTACTTGGATGAATTGTATTTGACAAAGTCTGTTTCTCATTTGATTGTCAGGACAAGAACCAGGTGAGTGTCAGTCAGCTGTGCCTGGTGGACTTGGCTGGAAGTGAGCGTACTGGCAGGACAGGAGCAGAGGGCACTCGTATCCGGGAAGCAGGTTTGTTAACGAACATAAGGATTAATTTTTAATGTCAGCTGAGGTTTATGTGAGATTTAACAGCATTTTACTTTTCAGGTAACATTAACCAGTCTTTGCTGAATCTGCGGACATGCATTGAGATACTTCGAGAGAACCAAATGTGTGGCACAAACAAGGTATGTGTTGTCAAAATACTTTTAGAGCTGAATTTTAAAGAACCCATAATATGCCTTTTGTGTTTCTACCTGTCCTTCACATAGCACATTACGTTAGCATGTAACACATTTGCATAATGCCTGCCTAGCAGTTAGCTTGGCCAGACCTCAAACTAAGAATGAGCAGCTTACTCGCAGTCCACCAGTATTTTGTCACTAGAGCTCTTATTGTTAGGGCCACATCCTTACACTCGTAGATCCAGGGCTATGATGGGGACTCAGCATGACCTCGCTTTTGTTGGTCCAGCTAACTAGTCAGAACAGACTGGGATTTTTGAGAAGGATCCCTTAAGGAGACAGGAGCTATAACTGACTATTTGAGACTAAAGGTTTGCTGCAGCACAGTACAATGTAAGAAAAAAATAGTTCTTTGATTATTAGAGCAATAAATATATTCTAGGGGACCCCAAAATAAAATTATTAACCTGTAAATGTAAATAATACGGACTCTTTAATTACACCCACTAATGAATCATTTAGGTAATGTAACTTTTCTTTTATAGATGGTCCCCTACAGAGACTCCAAAGTAACCCACCTGTTCAAAAACTACTTTGATGGAGAAGGAAAAGTCAGGATGGTTGTTTGTGTGAATCCTAAGGCTGACGATTACGAGGAAACCTTGGTAAGTTCATTCCCCACTTGGACTGTATCTTTCAATGAACTTGTAAATTTCCCTTCATCTAACACATAAGACACGCTCTGTTTGGGCAGCTGGTGATGCGGTTTGCAGAGATGACCCAGGAGGTGGAAGTGGCGCGGCCAGTGGACAGGCCCATCTGTGGCTTCACTCCAGGCCGTCGTCACAGAAACCAGGCATTTAAAGAGGAGCTGTCTCGCCGGCTGGAGGAGCGTGGCGGTCCAGTAGACAAAGGTAATAGCTGGACACTATTTTATATATATAAATATATGTATATCTCATCATAATCTAAGCGTAACTGTAGAAGTGCAGACTTTTATACTTTGACATTTGTATAAGGCAACACAGGCAGCCATAATTAACTGAATACACTGTTATATTTAAATAATGATACAATCAGTGAATTAAAAAAGATAAGGGAATGAAAACTTTCCACATACATACCTCAATTTGAATATTGAGGTATGTAAATAAAACATGTTAAACTACAGCCACACATTGAAATTTCTAATTTCAATTTTAATGTTTCACAAAGAATTAGTATGGCATAGTGGATTCAGGTATTGAGAGATTTATTTATTCATGTATGATTTTTCAGCTGGGTGACTGCTGTGGTAATGCTCATTGCTTCAGTTTATTATTCAGTGCTATACTCACTTTTGTCGAGCACCTTCCGCTGACATGAATGCATACTAACTTTATTTCAAATTTAATTGGAGAATACAACCTTTGAGATGCATCATCACATTAAAAGTTGTTCTTAATTTGAGACAGCCAAACTTTAAAAAAATATTTTCCATAAAAATATGCAGTATTGTCTTTGGACCAATAATTATGTGGAGGTGTTTCATCCATAGAATATTTTGTATGCTTATAAAAACACAACGAATTTAAGGAGTTGTGTTTGTTGTGTTTCTGTAGATGTGCCATCTGTTAACTACCTGGTGCACAGCCTCCCACCTCTACCCTCCTCTGAGCTCACTGACCCACATGATGACATCACCCTGCCACGACTGATTGAAGCTCTGGAGAACAGACACAGGATCAGACAGAAGATGATTGAAGACTACAACAAAGCAGGTGCCTGCTTACATTTTAGTCCAGCTGTTACTTGGTGGCTTTGACAGGTCGGGTTATTTGAAAAGTCGGATTTCTTATCTTGGCTCACCTTTCCTCTCCCTCATGTTATTTTAGCCAACATGATGAAGACTATGCTTCAAGAACTGGATGCCAACCTCATTTCCAAAGAAAACTTTATTCATGAACAAAATGGCAAACTGGCAGAGAGAGACAAAATCATCCAGAACAACAAGGCAGAGATGGAACGTTTGGAGAAGAAAAACAAGATGCAAGAACATAAGGTGGGAAATAAAAATATTTAAGTCTCCCTAAGAGTGCTGGCTAGTAGATAAGTTTAGTTGTATTAAATGTCTCACATGGCACTCTTCCAGATTGACATCCTGCAGAAAACAACAAAAATCTATGAGGATGACAAGCGCTCAATGCAGCAGGAGCTGGAAACCAGAGAACAGAGGCTGCACAGGGAACTGTCTGAGAAGAGACGCATGGAGCAGCGCATGCAAGGCGTGGTCTCAGACACTCAGCACAAATGGGAGAAAGAATGTGTGAGTTTTTATTTTCATAACTCAGAAATTACACCATTGGTAACCTTTTGTTTACTGTAGTCCTTGTACAATCACATTTTTTTTGCCTCCTTGGATTATTGCATTTTTGTCATCTTAATCAACAATAACTCATCACTGTTGCACTTATGCTATTGCTGTGCAGGAGAGACGTGTTAATGCGATGCAGCTTGAGATGCAAAACAAGCTCTGGGTGAAAGATGAAAAGCTGAAGCAGCTCAAGGCCATTGTGACAGAGAGCAAGACTCCAGGACGTCCCGAACCTCCACCGCGTCAGACGCAGCCCAAGCGGCCCTCCAGAGAGGAACGGCTCCCAGCAAAGAGATCTGCCTCCCCGTCACCTCTCCCTGTATGTTGTTCACAATGCTTAGCTACTGTTTCATTTATGTTGCTAAATATTCTTAGATGGCATGACAGATGAACAGGATTCTGTCCTTTCAAAGGTAATATCTATCTACCTCTGTGTAAATCTAATAACCACCCTAACATCACTAATCACAATGTAACAGCAGTAGACTCCTCATGCACATTATGTCATCCAGTGCATTCACCCTGCAGCTGTTAATTACCACTGAGAAACTGAAAAAACTCCATTTCTAATGAGAATGTCACAGAGCTGTTGATATTTTAAGGCTGTTATGTTGCTGAATTGCATTGCAAAAAGGACTGCAACTAATGTATTTGCAGTATCAATTTTTCAATACGTAATTATTATTTGACTCAACTGTTTAGTCTATAACACATCAGAATATGGTGAAAAATGTCAGAGCTGACATCTTCAAATGCCATGACAACATCAAATTTGTCTTGCTAACTATTGTTACCAGTTGACTACTTATTACAGCTCTACTTTGGTAAATATTTTAATTTAGTTTTTTGTACTTACATTTACACAGTATAGAGCAAAATATACAGACGTCCTCACAAAGCAATATTGTAGTCTATAGCAGGGCTGTTGTATTTAATCACTTTAGACTGCATATGTTTGCTGCTGTTCCATCCCATGAACTACACATGATTCCACCACTTCCTATAATGTTTAAAATGTCCATGTGTCTTCTGTGTCTGTAACTAACTTAATATGCGGTCTTTCCACCAGTGCTGTGTTGATTCTCCTCAAGTAAGTCCAGTGATAAGGTCACAGCCAGTTAGCACCACTAGAGTTGAGGAGGATGAAATGGATGAGATGGATGAGATGAACCCAAGGTCCACCTACCCCATCCCCAGCACCAGTAGTTCTTGGTCTGTGGCTAACTCGATCTCTGCATGGGAGCAGCGGTCAGCTCAGGACAGCATACAGGAATGCCATTCCCCTTGTACACCCACCACAACCCAGTCTCCAGCAGGCCCCTCAGCCAGCCGGGCCAAGAGAAGAGCTATGTGCTTGAATAGAGAGGATGAAGGAGCCTGCTGCCCTCCATTTGATCTAGACCTCTTTCAGAGAAGCTACAGGGTCAGTGAGTTAGCCAGCAAGTTGAGGTTGTAGAGTGAAACCCGGTGTCCCAGATCATGATTTAGGTTCCTACAAGTAAAAATATCCCGATATGACATCTTTTGCCAAGCTCTGTAATTATCTGACTGAGTTGTATGTTTGCTTTTCCACCTTTGGGACGTTTCTTTCTTTAATTTGTTATTTGGTTGATCTAAGCAGACAGCAACACCAGTACGGCCGCTGCACCGGCGTTCCCGTTCTGCTGGCGGTGAGAAGTGGGTGGACCACAAGCCGACCTCCAGCCTGGACTTGGGCACAGTTTTGCAGCCTGTCATTCCCAATGCCATCCAGGTGTCTGCACCCAGTGAGAAGGCCCTGTCCAAGTGTGACAAATATGTGTTAACGCACCAGGAGGTCGCCTCTGATGGCGAGATAAAGACCAAACTTATTAAGGTGAGATATACTGCAGCAGGGTATTACAAACACATCTGGAAATGTCTCCATCTGATAGCAGATGCTGTCACTTAAAAGTGTCTGACGTTATATTTATGTTAGCTATTTTCTGTTTGGGAGGAGCTCACATTTTGCCCTAACCAACCAGTAGCTATAGCAGCTGGTACGCTGAGCAGTTTTTTAATATTACTCAAAGGAATCTGTCAATTCTAAAAATAAAGTCCAAGTTATTTTTGTAAGTTGACTCTACAGTCTGTAACGGCGACAATCTCATCGATGCTTGTCCAGGGAGAGACAAGTGGTAGTGTTAAAGTGTGAACATGTCACTTCTATTTCAATCAATGTCACCATGTGCTGCATTTGCTAACTCATGGTACTTCATGTGTTAAAAAACAAGTCTGCATCTGTATTTCAACAGACATAAATAACACCACATGTTTACAGAGTTTTCACACTGGATGAACTGCAAATAAAAGATGACTATTACCTAATAATTGTTCTGTTTTTCAGGGTGATGTGATTAAAACCAGAGGAGGAGGACAAGCTGTCCAGTTCACTGACATCGAGACACTGAAACAAGAGCTCACCACAGTCCCAAGGTAACTGACTACAGTCAGTTATTCAAGATGTCCAGTGTCCCCAACAAGTCTTAAATTACATGCTTTATTTTAGGTTTGCTCATTCACAAGTCAAAAAGTCTTGTCTTTGATTGTGAAAGGTGTACATTTTGAGAAAGACTGACAGCAGTATGAACTACATGATCATGTGGATTGGAGGAAAGTGTTGCTTGCAAGTTGAGCAACTTTATCAAAAAATGTTAGTGAACACAATTAGTGTAATCGTAATATTTAACCGTAAAATGACAGGATTAAAAAGTACTCAGGGATATATCATACATAAATCACAGTATCTGTCAGAGATTTTCCCACCAGAGGTTACGTGCACTTTGGCTCTACAATAATACTGAAATATACAATTCTTTATCATTTAGTGCATTTCTATTTGTAAATATGTATAGTTTTAATATATGTGGATGGGTACTGTTATATGTAAAACTGTGTATTGTATTAAACATTTTGAGTATCTCTAAATAAAATATATTTTTTTAAAAAACTTTTGAATATCAGATTTCACTAATCTGTCATTTCTCCATCCAATATTGGGAAATTAAACATCGCTGCTGTATTTGATTTTAAACACATCAACCAGCATTAACATTTGTTTGTTTGTTCTGGAAAGGGTGCTAACTGTTTTTTGTTCAGGTATTAAAGCACTAAATTTAATTCCAAACGTGTGAAGATGTTATAATAATTAACAAGTTTCTCATTTCACACCTGTCTCTAAAGCCGCAAGAGGAAATCTTCAGAAGGAAACCCAGGAAGTGGGGATGGAACAGATGGAGCTTGGACTGATGTAGAGACACGGGTAAGATGATAAAATTGATAAGTGTCCAATAAACTATGTGTGTGTTGGTTTAAGTCTGAATTACAGACACACACACAGAAAGCTGCAGACATCATGAACGTATTGATGTTATTACACTACTTTCTAGTCTGAAAGACACATTCTCATACATAAATAGTAGATCGCTGTCTACATATTCAGCATATGCAAACTATTCCTTAACATGAGCATGGGGGCAGTGCACACGCATACAGAGAGAGAGCGGAAGAAATTTACCTCACAGATGCATAAAGTATAACACTATTCTGAGAAAGCAGTCAGATCAGGGTTTGAACTTAAGTTTGCATGTGTATATAAGCCAAAGATCCATGTCTATACAGGACATGTTCAGTCACAGCACATGCACATGGAAGCCAGTACACAATCTCTGGTTAAATGTGTAAGACTGAAGGAAACAAACTTGAAACGTGAAAATAGGCTGTACAAAGTTGAAGTCTCTGTGTAGCTCTAACATCATATAAACATTTTTGGCACAGGCAAACATTTAACAACATAGGAATGAGGAGCTTGTCTTCATTTTCGGTAGTAATACATCCTTCAGTTAGACTCTTCTTTATATCAATGTAAATTTAAGACTTCAAATTAGGTTTGGGTCACGATTTACTCTTTCTGTCCCAGTGCTCCATGGCTATGGAGATGAGGGCTGGATCAAACATGGGACCCGGATATGAGCATCACGGGATCACCAAGTAAGCTGTCAACTTTTCTAGATCAGCATGCTGTGTTAATCTGCAGCTCACAATTGGAGATTATGATTCACTGTTTTCTGTTGCAGGCGCAGAAAACCTTGAAAGCGTTGAGAGGCTGCAGCGGTGATCACTACACTCCTCTCTCCTGACCTGGCTGTTGTGCAATAGTCTGAACTTTGTTTTTGTATTAGCTCTAGTGATATTTAAACATTTTCTATGCCTTTACATATATGCAACTGTGTATATACGTAGGTCACCAAAGCTGTTTTGTAAAGTATTTTATACGCTTTTTTCCTGTTGAGTCAAATACAGATGTTATTGGACTGAGTTAAGTACAGTGGCACATGTTTAGTTAGTGTGGAGCTACAACTGAAAAGAAAAAAAAAGAGTCTGTTTGCACATTTGTTACTCTGAACATGAGAAGTTGCCACACTACTACAATATAGATTTATGTCTGCTACAAACTGTTTGATTGAATTACATTGAGCTTCAGGTAACATTTGAATCAACTTACTTTTGAGCTTTTTTCCGTCACTGTACACTGAGGAATAAAATTCCTTTAAAGCCCCACTTTGTTGTGGATGTAGACTGAATAGTGTGAATAATTTACACCAGAGCACAACACAAGCAGCAGCAGGATCATTTCTTAGCACTAGATGGCAGCAGAGGACAGTGAGACATTATAATTCTTTTGTTGAGACACTACATTCATAGCAATGACAAGGCATTCCTTATGCTGCACGATTCTGTAAGCACCATAATTATACAATGTGAAAAGTGAACTTTATCAATGTCACTGAACAGAGGTGCAATTTTATCATGTCTGATCAAATTTTAGAGTTTTGGCAGTTGCAAAGATCAATTTTAGCAGTTAGGTTGACAGGTTAAGAGAGAGAGAAAACAAATTTGCTTCAAAATGCTTGAAAAAAAGATTTAATGTCGAGTTAGCGCTCTAGGCAACTGAGTGCCAAGAGTGCAGCAATACTCTGTCATATAAACAAAGTCTGATTTCAATTACTTTGCTGAAATTGCTTTCCTGTGCTCATGCTTGATTAGATATTCATTATGTTAAACAAGACACCTTGTATATAAATGCATATTAAATCAGTGTGGTTGGCTGCCCTCAAGGCAAGTCAGCTGTGTCCCAGGCTGTCAAAAAGCCAAAATATGTCCTGTGCCCTGGCTTTAACTGCTATGTGGTTGGTTTTCAGCCTAGTTTGGTTGCTTAGTTGTTTTTTTTCGATGACTTGGAAACTTGCTTACAAATGATGGAACAAGGGCCAATGTTGGTGTTTGTGGAGAAAGAGTTACTTCAATCCATGAATTCCTGCATTCAGTAGTAGCAAACATATGTGCTTAAAACATTAAAAATAAAACCACTCATTGAGTGACAAAATAGCCTCTTTAAAGTAACTATATTGGGTACAGGGGGAGTTAAAAGTTCAATATTTACCTCTGAAAATGCAGTAGAGATGAGGTAACTTAAAGCTGTACTAAACTATAGTACTGTACCAAATGTATTTGTCTTTTCAAGCAGCAAAAACACAAAGTATAGGGTAAATTGTGGATTTATTAAGTCTGCAATACATTGAAATCCTATAAGCAGACAGGTATGAAAGGGCCCTATGTCTGAATACACCAGAAAAAACCCAGCTGGCTAAACTGACAGCGTCCAGTTTCACAATCTCTTATCAGCCAAGCATCACCAGTGTAATGACCAGCTGAAGCTAGTGGTACAGTCATCCGGGCTTTGAGTAGACCGTTGAAATCTCATCTACTACCAGTCTGGCTGGGTTTCAATTGGAAAGCACTGGAGAGTGACTAACATGGAGCCTCTTGGAGAGGGTCAAGAGCCCAGAGCAACCAGTGGCCATTAAATTCCCTCCTATGAGATATTGAGTGCTTTGCTTTTTGACCAGGCTCTGTTTGATGTGCTGCACTGCATTATTATCCTCAGCTCCTCACTGCAAGCCCTCCACAACCAAGTGGCGTGAGCATTATAAAGATGTTATTATGAAACTCCGGTTGAGCCCCTGATCAACATTAGCAGTTTCAAAGAGACACTTGAGGGAAATAAATCAAACTGCACACAAAGGCGTGCAAGAAGCATAAACTAAATCTTAAGACAACACTGTTCATCCAACTGTATGGTAAGAATACATCATTCTGCATTTCAGAGCTTCAAGCTTATGATTATGCATAATGCTGCTTATCAATGTTATTAAACTTGCTGAAGGGAATTCTGGTGTTCTACTTGAATACACAGTCAATTAGACTGTCTCAGATTTTAAAAGAGCAGGCCTAATTGCAGTGTTTTATTGACTCTTTGCTTGAACGACTCTGATAAAGAGGTCTTAAGCTGCCTTTTGGCACAGGCAGGATGAAGTAAATTTCACACCAATCTATGATGCTGATGAGGGCCATTCATAATTCAGTGATTCAAAGTGGCATTGTCCACTATTTTACCTGTCAGATAATAATGTCCTCTCTGGTTAAAACTCCACCAGTGTGCCAAAACATTATGACCACTCACAGATGAAGCCAGCAATGTTAACTATACTAAAACAACAGATATTTCAAGGTCTGGGATACATCAGATGTTCGGTGAACAGCTGGTTCTCGTAGACAACTTGTTAAATGTGGGGAAATGGGCAGATGTGAGCAACTTTGACAATTGCCACACTGCATGTGCTCATGGTCAGCAGCGGTAAATACATAGGGACTGATCTGTGGTGGTTCCAACTTAGAGGACTTAAAGGTCCCATATGGTGAAAATCCCTTCTTATTGTGTTCTGTGGTTGTTGTAAACTTGGAAGTGTGAAATAACAGCTGTTAAGATATAAATACATTTGCTTCTGCCATTCCCCGTGCTCTCCCCCCAGGTGGCCCAAGTGCAATGCAACACCTGACTAACTAATAGTCATCCAGCTCAAACTACGATTGACAGATATGGCAGTCAATCACACAAGCAGAGAGTGCTTTCTTCCTGAAGGAGGCGTGAACAGCAGCAGCAGCTTATTGTTTTTAGAGCAGTCCTACAACCAGGGGTTATACAGTCATGACACTAACCATCTTTGCAGTATTTTGAGCTGAAAATTTAAAAGACACATTGTGGGGACATATCAGACTTTGATTAACTTGCTAAAAATGAGCACAGTATTTCACCTTTAAAGGATCTGCTGCCAACATCTTGGTGCAGATACCACAGAACACCTTCAGAGGTCTTATAGAGTCCATGTCTTGGCGAGTCTGAGCTGTTTTGGTGTTTTCATCAAACAGCATATTAGGCAGGTTGGTCATAATGTTTTGGCTCATCGGTGTATAATTTTACCTTCCACAATATGTTATTGCACTCATTTGTAGCTCAAGAATCTACCTTTGGTCATCTAAGGGCTAAAAACAAACTGGAAACACAACAGTGACAAATAGCAGCATCACCTTTTAACTTGGTATAGTGAATTTATTAGCAAACAGCTATCTGTCTACATATGCAGCACAGGATTCATGTTTTTTGTCAATCTGACAAATGAGTTTAAAATTCCTCTCCTTTTGTTTCTGTTTTTTGTCTTCACTAACCCTTGAGGAAAATTTCTGCTTCTTTAGCTGCTAAATGCTCTACAGTGCTCACTGGCTAGTCACTAACTGTGTCTGTCTGGGGTATTTTTTATGGTGTGTTCAGACTACTGTTGAGAAAGCAACTGGCTCTAGCCATTTTCAGTGGAGGCCAGTGATATGAAACTGCAAACTGACGCTTGTCACCGTGTGATGCACTACCAACCAAAGCTGAACCAGCCTCAACCTCTGTCAGTACTCCAATGACACAGTTAAGCATCAACCAATCATGTTTCCAACTTCACCTAGAACTCCTGTTTTGTCTTAAAACATGGACAAAAGTCTTATTCCTGCTGCCAGTTCTCAGTTCTGTTTTTATACTATCCTTCCTTTTTCATTACACGGAACATTAACAGCGTCAAAGAGGGTCAGAGGAACACTTCAGCATTGACTCTGAGACAATATAGCTGGCCACACTTGGCCATTTTTTAACTGTGTCAATGTGTTTTTCATTGAAAAAGCTGCTTCCTGTAGCTAAAAAGAAAGCTGACAAAGGCGATTAGACAACAAAACTAAGTCATGAGCCCAAAAACCAAAACAATGAGCTAAAAGATGCCATAAAGCTGCAAAGACTGAGTGAGACTTCAGAATCTGGTGATATATATTGGTGAGTCATCACTTTGAAAAACACTTTTCACATTACGTACAGTCATCTGAGCCACTGTTAACATAAAAATAATGATTATAGCAGCTTTAAAGAGGATGCTTGCCATTTTATGTTGACAAATTTGACTTGAACAGCAGGTAGACTGCATGACCCCTTTTGCTTACATGATTAACACACTGTTCTGAATCAGTCAGTGAAAAGTGGGTATGAGTTTAAATAGGTGTGATGAAAGTGTAACCCTATCTGGTAACACTCTATACTTGGCTATAGGGGGCATCTGAGGTATGGTGGTTGTTCCATTTGCCTCCAAAGCTGAATCACACCGACTGAAGTGAATGCAGATTTGAAGGGCATGTTGAAGCAAGTGACTCAATCACAGCCACAGCTGTCCTTTACACCAGAACCCATTACACGGTTTTCTGCTTTCTTTTAGCGGCAAGAATAACAATCCCTGACAATTAAAGTCAATTAGTGGGAAACACCAGTAAATACTGCATGAGAGCAGAGCTTTGCAAACCAAAGCCCTGAGTAGAGTCCTTACACTATGTCTTCATATGTCAAGGCCGTGGCTGTCTGCCAGCTAAATGTGTCGGGCCAGAAAGATATGCGAATGCAGATGAGTGTTGACAGCCAGTCAATTGTCATTCAGCCCATCTCCCAGCCACTCGGGACTCATCTGGCTTTTTTCTTTTTGCGAGGCTCCTCTTCACTGCTTGCTCACCTCACACTCATCTGCCTTAATGCATACTAACATGCACAGTGGAGGCATGAGGCACCGTGTTCAGTGTTAATAAGAGGTAAAAGCTCCCACGCTTTCTCTTTTCTGCTGGTGCGGCTGTGACGAACAGATGGGTCAAAGAGTCACAAACTCGCAGAGACTCCCGGAGGTAAAGTTTGGTTTTTCAGCTGTTTAGAAGCACGTTGGATGAGAATTGCTCTGACCCTTAAGTGCATTTGGTTAGTGGTTCAGAACACCTCATCCCATCTGCTGCCTCCTCTTGCAGCTCTGCTTTTTAGCCCCTTCATGACACTTAACTGCTCCATTCAGACTATCAGACAATAAATATCTCGCTGATCTGATTTTGTAGTTTATGCAGCTTTTTTTTTACAAAGATGAGTACAACAGATGTTGAGTCTGTCACTGTCCATTTCATTTACTCATGTCCAAGTTGTCGTTAAGAGCTCAAGTTGTTCTGAGTAATCCGTTTGTCCTCATGCTTGTTGTTGTGGTTACACATCAACACAGAGAGAGCTGACCTCTGACAAACAAAGTGAAGACATGACTGATTTCTTACTGAAAATATTGGGGCCATTGTTGTGTAGGCTCATTATAGCCAAATTGGGCTGAATAGTGTTTTTTTCCTCCCTGTCTTTGTTCTTGGCGGCCGACTAAGTGCTTGCAGCTGTCAGTTGAGTGTATTCTCCTTGCCCAGTATATGTGGCTTGGCTGCACTTTTAGCTGGCTGTGTCCTTACTGTGGTGACAGTATGCCATGACTGATTTCCGTTGACTCACTTTCATTGTAACCACAATGTGTCCTTCACAGAGAAGTCGGAGTGCTTTTTTACAAGTGGTTGATCTCATCTAGTTAACGCTGCGGCGTAACTGGGCTTTGCGTGCAGTTGGCTGATTATTTAAGCAGCGTTCCAAGCAGTTTGCTGATGAAATGGAAGGAGAGGGGATGCCAGAAATTGTTGAACTGACAATGGTACAATGCAGGATGATGTATGATGACTAAATGGTATTTGGATGCAGCGGAGACTGATTCAATTTTCTCAAATCATATTAATTTTCTAGCTTCAGTTGTGCAAGGACAAAGAACAAATGAGCACTGAAAACTCTGCTCATTAACCTACTAAACTGATACCTATGAGTCCTTGTTTGCTGCAGAAAAGCAGAGAATGTTATTTCAAACCTTTGTCCTGCCAATGCTTTCATGCAAATTACTCACACTAGAACCAGCTTATCTGTGAACAATCATAGGTGGCATTTGGAGGAGGGTGAAATAGCACCACATGATTTTCATATCTGCATAAAGCTCAGTCAGGCCCCTCCACACAAACTCCCATGCAAAAGCAAACACAAAAGCCTCTTTGAACGCACACATCCACCGTTTATCTTAAAATAGTCTGCTGCTCTTTTCCAGTACCTTGCGTGTTGCACTTTGTAAACGGTAGACAATTAGACGCACACACATTAAGGAACTGTTACTTGATTCATTGGATATGGCTAAGTTGCAAAGTTAATTCATTCTAATAGAGCAGCAACTTTTATCACACAGGGCCATGCAGGTATGAGTGTAAAGGCTGAGATTATAGCATCCATGTGCACAAATAAGATTAGAGCGCTGGCTGCAACTGCTGTTGACAAGGTGAATGAGACAGTTGTTCCAGAAAAGCAAAAACACTGGATGGCTGTGGGTTCGTATAATTTTCCGAGCATGTTATTTTCATGGTGTGTTTATCCACATGATTAATGACCATTCAGCTTTGCTTTTGAACATCACCTGAGGAGCACATCTGCATCGGCCTTACTGGATGCTAATGATTCAGTGCATGCCTAATAAACTGGAGTGAGAATTCAAATGAGGCTCAAACTGCCTGTGAGGCTAGCTTAAGCAAACACCAGGACAGCTGGCAGAGAAATCATTGTGACTAATGGTCTCAGTGTGAGACAGGAGCAGGGCTGTGGGTGGTTGTTTTACCATGCTAAGAAGAACAGACTTTGTTTGTCTTTCTATAGCATACAGCGTGACTGTGTGATTCTGGAAGTGTTAGCTTTGTTTTTGTTTGCTTTGCTTGCCTTGCCACTGTAGCGCGACACAAAGACCTATCAAAAAATGTGGCGGCTTCCTTCCTGAGAATGAGGTGACCTTACAAAACGGGAATGCATTAATGCTTTTAGAAGTGAGTTTACGAATCTCAGGCTGTTTCTGCTGTCACCTGGAGGTATGGTGCTCCTCTCTGCCAACTGATGTTTTGACTTTATTTGGATTCTGCTGTGGCTCCTCTGCTGTGGTAAACATAATGCGCTGTGACCTGTCCTCGGGGCGAATGATCTGATTTGCTCTTCCCTTGTCTTTTACTCCTAATCACATCTACCTCAGAGCTAGAAAATGGTTGTGCAGCTGTCATAACTGAAGCACAGCACGGCGTGATGGGAGTGCATGTTTTTGCTATTATCTATTCTATCTGAGCCAGAACAGAATACTAAACCTCCACTGCATCCCTCTTTCTCACAGACCGCTGCATGATCAATACCCACATCAAAGGCTCTGCGGAGATAGCAGGATTCTTTGAAGCATGTTTGTGGAGCTGGATTTGCTGAGCTAACACGGTCCACACAGAACCCCCTTGAATAAGCTTGTTTGGCTAGCATCTTCTCTGTTTGTAGAAGAACTGAGTGGATTCTAATGGAGAACAGACAAGGCCTCTCCCTTGTCTTTTTCCTCCCTTTGAGCAGCTAAATGCATCCTTAGTGCCAGTGCTTTTTGCTCATCTGACATACGCTTCATTGCATGCCAGCTCAAATATTTATCTAATATCAAATTGGCTGTAATATTTTGGAAGCAGTGAAATGCCAGGAAATATTTCTCATCGAGGACACAAAATAACTTGCATCATGTTTCACAGTGCCAAGTGCAAATATGCCGGTTAATTACTGATTGAAATGAGATGGAGTGCAGACAGCAGCCGTGTGTCTACCTTGTGCTGTGACTTGGACAAGTAAGTAGACAAGAAATTCCAACGGTGATTATTCTGCGCTCATAACATGGCCTGAGTCCCCAGAAAGCCATTAAGTATTTACAAAAGTGCCTTGCGTCTCTTAAATGGGAAAACAGTGCATTTGGGATGTTGTGGGTACAGAAGAAGTGGAGGTGGACGTTCAACCACAGTAAACACAAGCACACAACTCCTGCCAGCCAGTCAGAGAGAGTCAGCAGCTCTGTACATGATGGGGCTGAGACTGTTGAATCATCTCTCTTCACGCAGTCCAAGACAAGAATGTGAAACGCTTTGCTATGAATTACAGAATAAACCATATTTGTAATGCTTTTGACTTTTTAAATTCACAGATTGTTGCATCTTTTGGTAAGTAATTGCACTATTTGGTGTATGCAATGAGAAGGTCTGATTCTCCAGTCAGCTGTGGCTCATTTGAAAGTGAAATGTGGGAAAATGCTGACATCTCTTTCTCTTCTCTCCTAACACCAGGGGCACCACTGCATTTGCATCCCTGTCTCTCTCTCAATCTCTCTTTCTTTCTCATTTACATTATGGATGGTTCATTTAGCTTACATGACCGAGTGAATACATAACCCAGGGCAATTCAAAATACCATGAGGGCCTGTAGGGATAAAATGAAACCACATAAGCAGAAAAGATTGCTGCACTGCCATCTGCAGCAGCCTGCTATTCAGCTCTTCCTCTTTCATGTGGTTGACAAACACGGCCTGCCCCTGATCCACATGGCTGCGCGCAACAACATATACCACTTAAACACAGTGAGTGATGATCTACAGAAACGGGATTTATTGCTGAATTGACCAGTCACTAAACATGCCCTAAACAGTGATTGTCCAATCATGATCTAAATTCTCTACCATGAAGCAGTGTGCATGCGGCTATAGAGATATAGGTTAAGTGTTGGAGGATCTAAAACCAATAATATACCAGCAAAAATGAAAGAAATGGAAAAAATAATCTGCTCCAGCAAAAGCTTAAAGGTATCTAGCTTACCACAGCTAGCATGAACTATTCTGTTTTTGGATTTGAGACTGTAACAAAGCAAGGCAACGTTACCCAAGACATTTGCTTTACTCACTGGTTCATCATCATCCTAAAGTCGCTTTTGTAACATTAAAGCTAGAGTATGCAATGTATTCCAAAGGCATTTTTGTTGTATTTCTTGAAAGTTTCCGTAAATTCTGACAGAAATCAATAAACCGAGTTCTTTTATAGTAAAGGAAAAAAAAGTGCTCTGACAGTAAAAAGAAAAAAAATCTGATATCTGTGGCAGTCATAGGCCTGTAACAAGTTGGGTGTAAAAATACATCGATCAAGTCTGGCATCAACAGGCCCCACTCTTTGCAGATAATTTTTAAATGCCATCAACACAGCAGTAAGTGCAGACCATCATCAGGGGTAATGCACGGATCAAGATTTTTTTTTTTACCCACAACCATAAATATGTGCTGATCAACAATCCAAACCCAAAGTTTATCTAAGCCTGAGGACCAGCGCATCACTAACCACAAAATATTTTGTCTTTCTGCCTCTATCCTCCGAGTCTCATCTTCCTTTTGATTTAGCTACTTGTCTTGACTCCAATATTTCCAAACATACAGCCGACCATTAAAATGAAATAACCTACTCTGACAGCAGGGTGATCCACCAGTGCATGTGGCTGTTGAGTTTCCATAGATTCAGCCTCATACATGCAGACAAACAGGTGTGCAGTAATAGGTGAATATGCAGGTGATAGATCACCCAGCTTGTATAATCAGGTCAGAAATGTCTATGTGAGTGAATTAGTATAATAAATCTTTAGTTATGGCCAAAAGACTGTTGTGAGGTCACAGTGATGTTTACCCACCACAATCTAATCATCCTTGAATCCATTTTATTTGGGCCAAATCTGAAGAAATTCACTCAAGAAGTTCCTGAGATATCGCATTTATAATGGCATGGACAGATGCACAACCTGAAAACGTAATGCTTCCAGCCACCGCTGTTACAGGTAACAGAAAAGAGCACGGATTTAGGGGAAAGACTGAAAAAATGTGTATTTTCCCCCTTCATTTCTCTTTTACCCCTCAAAATTCCCAATAAGGACCCTTTAACAAATAATTAAATGGAAGACAGGAGTAATCACCACACAGAAGACAGAGTGTGTGGCAGATGCAGCAGCTCAATATTTTGATGTTTTTTCCATTATCTCCTGTAGAGTAAACTGTGCTGCTGGATGAATCCTCAACAAACAGAAGGTGCTGTTAGCTGATGGGTTTATAATTTCCTCTTACTTCATAACTATAAATGAGGCAAAACTCAAACATTATTCAGCTGCCCTCTGTAATTAAAACTTCATTCAGCCACAAGTATGCTTTTTGCCACAACATGTTTTATGTGCTGAAGTCATAGCGAGTGGCCTTTACGGCTGACTTCACTTTGACTTTGCACATCGACGCAACATTTATTGAAAGGACAGATTAATATAGTAGTTGTGCAATCTGATAGCGACAATATCATAATCAGGCTGTTTACATTGGCAGCTGTTTGACCTTGAATGAACTGAGCCAAAGTCTCCTTCGAGACCTTCAGTTCAAGTGCTGAGCTGTTCATGAAGGACTGTCAGCATGTCCAGGCTTGATTGCATAGCACCATCAGCCACAACAGTGAGGAATGAACACAGGAACTCTGACGTCTAACAATAACATCCACCTAAGAGACAGGAGATAAAAGAAATGTCACTCTGGTCAAACACGGAAGCCACTGAGGCAAAAGTAAGCAGAAGTTCGCCTTCTTCCTTTTTCTTATTATCTTTATTATTATAACTGCAGCAGGCGGTCAAGGTTCACCAGCAGAGCACACTTAACCATGTATCCTGTCACACACACACACACACACACACACACACACACACACACACACACACACACACATAACTCCTGTCTTTCCTAACACCAGCCCTGCTCTGTGTGCTCTGCTAATATTGACTCTCCTGACTAACACTGCCTCTATTGAGTCAAACACAGAACTGTTTGACTAGAATTAGAACATCATTGAGATAACAGCCGTGGACCTGTCCAGGCTGGAGCTGTGGTGCTAATGTAAAGCAGAGCAGGAGAACCACAGCTGATGATTGTCGGCGGGAGGGAGCTGAAGGTACAGAGGTGGAGCTCGCAATCTGGTCCCTACGCAAATGTTTTCTCACTCTGAGCCTTTTATCACCAATACACAATAACAGCCACTTGTGAAATGTCTTCCTGTGAAATCACACACGGCATTCTTGTTCCGTGTGGGCAACGCTGTGTTTATGTGTGTGCGGCGTTTCTGTCATTAAGCTCATTGAGTCCTTGAGGTTGTAAAACTGGCTTGTCATTGGGGCCATTGTGTAGTTTGTGTGTCTGTGACGAAAACAAAATGCTGTCAAACTTGTTGGCAGCCGGAATAAAAGCTTGTATTATGTGCCAAAGCACGTTTTTAATCTGAATGCAGATATTAAATTCTTATCTTCGGTTACACATTGCAGCCATAATGTTAACAGCTTTACCCAACCATAAAACACACACACACACACACACACACACACAAAACACAGAGATAAGCAAACCTACTCGACTATTCACCGCAAGCAGGCCTACTCACTTGCCTTATCACTCTTTATCTGTCTCTCACATAAGCGTTTCACAGACTTAGGCTGTGTCCAAAATCTCTCCCTATTTACGAAACAATCCACGATATTTACACTCCGCCATTTTAGTTGAGTGTCTCAGTTCTGACTGTGCACATTTCTTCACCACATAGCAGAAGTTCTCAGACGTTTCAGCCACTGACCCACAAAATAAAGATACCAGAGATTCACAACCCCTACTGTCCTGGAGACTGAAGCATAGAAATGCTGTGTGCAGCCACACACACACACATGCGTGCGCACTAATAGGTCTATCCAAACACCAGCATAGCGACAATACAAAAGAACACAACAGGCATACAATACTAATAATACTTTATAGTAATACAGGTTAGGAGCAGAATACATGAATCAAAGTAAGCTCCATGTATAAACTGTAGTGCTGAGCAAACAGCATGTAGGAGCAGCAGACTCACAGACGTGTGTGTATGCGTGGTGTGTCTAACAAGTAGCAGATTCCTATTTTGATGCTGTTCCGATCAAACTTGCATTTTGTGAATTTTTACTCGTTACTTTCAATTTAATATTAAACTCCTATAATAAGTTGCACGGCCACTAAATTTAGAGCACAGAAAGTTTATTCTGGGTGGAATTTAATTTGGATTGTTTAATTTTTAATTTAGCCACTATTTTAAAAAAAAATCTTTTGTAACTATTATGGTTAAAATATGCCATTACTTAACGTTTTTAAACTAAAAAATTGATTTCAGGAAACCATCTTGCGACCCCCTGGGGTGTCCTAAACCTAGAATTTGGAAACTACTGCTAAATTGTGTCCTGAAAAATGTCCACAACTGACCAACAAAAGTAGCATGCATTGCATCGACTTCATTCTGTTAATAATCCCACACTGTGGGCGGCCGTATAACTCACTGAGTGAAGGCGTTACCAGATGGGTGCAGGTCGCCAGCAGTGGTCGTAAGTTCGAGTCTGGCTCACGACCCTTTGCTGTATCTCTCTCTCTTCTCTACCCTGTTTCACTCTGTCTCTTCCTCTATAATAAAACTGGCAAAATCCCCCCCCGCAAAAAAAATAATCCCACAATATGCTACATTTAGAGATACAAAAGAATCACACGGCATATTTAATAATTAGAATCTTGAAAAAGAGAGACTGTAATATGCACGTCTGCATACGTGATATTGTGCAAAAACACTGAGGCTAAAGCCGACGGTTCCAAGGCAGCCTGCATTCTCGTCATGTGAGAAACAAGGTAGAAGACATGGAAACAGCTCAGTCCTTGTGTTTCATTGAGGATATTGTTAAAAAAAGCTATTGAAATAAGAACTCTGTTACCACCTGACTGTGCAGTTGCCATCAGCTCTAAGGAGCTCTATCGTTTCTTTCAATTCATCATTTTTCTGTGTTTTCACTGCTCATTAGTGTCTTTTTTCAGCCACAGCAGGAAGCAAAAAAAACCTAACAAATAAATAAACAAGCAACAACAAAAAAACATTGTACAAAGATACACAGAGACAGCAAACAGGCAACTAGTTGGGGAACAAAGTGGAGTACTTAGCTGCCAAAAGATGTTGTGTATCTTACAGGAAACGTCTGCATGTTTCCTTCAAGACACACAACAATAACTTGACATGCAAATAAACCTCTCTTCGATAACACATTCACCATTTCAACTTAATAGGGAATTTTAAAAAATTATTTTGTGTTTACACGTTCCCTAAGTGACCAAAAACTAAATCAATGAAAGACCTCTTAAGATGAAAACTATTTCTTTTACCTTGTCAGCATGATCACATAGTGTTGTATATGGTAGAAGACACATCATCAGTTAAATAAGCAATCAAAGAAAATGGCTATCCTTTATATCTTAAAGTTGCTGTGTACTAGTGTCTTTGTGGTGAATAATCCATTTTAATCACAGTGCTCATCTCTATTCATGCAAATGTTCTAGTCACTACGTTGAGCCAACATCAAAGTCGCATCCTTTGCTCAGCTCCACCCACAATGACTGAGATTGATTTAAGGAAATACAAACAAGCCATACCCTTAATTCCCCATATAGCAGAATGATAGTGAGGAGCAGCCAGACCATTCTGTTCTACAGAATGGTCTGGCTGCGAGACTAAGCAACAGTCTGTGATGCTGCATTACACGGGAGTCTCTCATGTTTCTATGTTAAGCAACATTGAGGATACTGTTGAAATAAAAGATTCAAATAAGAACTCTGTTGTCACCTGCCTGTGCGGTTCAAATCAGCTTGAAGGAGCTCTATAGCTTCTTTCAATTGACTGTTGCTCTGTGTTCTCACTGCTAATTAGTGTCATGTCCAGCCAAAGGCAGCAAAAAAGTAACCAACAAAAAAACACTGCATAAAAATAGACATAGACAGCAAATAGACAACTAGCTGGTGAACACAGTGAAACATTTGCTATCAACAACCCAGATATTTCCCCTCAAGAAACTTAAGACCATGAGAGAGCTCAAGGGGATGTGAAAATAAACCTCTCTTTGATAACACATTCACCATTCAAACTTTGGAAAACACATTTTTGCTGTTGCTAGAAGACACATAATAAGTGAAATAAGCCGTCAGCACCATGGTTACGCATTTCCATCTTGAGGTTGCAGGGCAGTAATGAACGTCTTAAAAACACGGATTTAGACTTTTAGGGTTTCAGATGTAACAAACCTAAAGAACCAATCCTGTCAGAAGAGACTTCCCATATTATAGAATTGTCCATTTAGGGCTGAAATTTCCAAAATTACAACTTTCCACTGTGTAGCATGGAGTAGTTTTAGCTGCAGCTCAAGCAGGTGTGCCTGAGCTGCAGCTTGAGTGGAGGGGTTAGTGGAGAAAGAGGGGGCTTCAGAGATCTGCACATTATAGAAGAAGCAATGGGTTACAGCTACATCGAAGCCATTTTAGGACAGGAAAGGATTCCTGTCCTAAAAGGGCAGGAAAGGATTTCCTGCTATATTGTGCCCTATTTTATGTTATTTTTTTACAAGTAAACAGAAGAAGTAGTGTGAATTATGCACATCAATACGCTAATAACCCCACCATACACTACATTTAACCTGGACTTTATTATGCACTTTATTCAAAATGACTGCATACAAGTTATGCTAACGCCAACAGTTCCAAGGCAGTCCGTATTCTCATCATGTGATAACCAATGTAGAAGACTTTGAGACCACATTATTCTTGTAGTGCTGTGTGAATCAACAGTATATAATATTGGATTATGTGGGCACGTCTCATGTTTCTATGTTAAGCAACATTGAAGATACTGTTGAAGAAATGATTCACATAAGAACTCTGTTGTCATATGACTGTACAGTTCCAATCAGCTCTGAGGAGCTCTATGACTTCTTTCAATTCACTGTTTCTCCTGTGTTCTTATTGCTTATTAGTGTCAATTTCAGCCATAGCAGGCAGTTAAAGAAATCAGCCAACAACAACAACCAAAAAAAAAAAAACTGTACAAAAACAGAGAAAGACTGCAAATAGACACCTAGCTTGTGAATACAGTGGAGTATTTAGATACCAAAAGCCAGTTATTTCCCTCAAGAGACTAAGTGAGCCAAAAATATTCATTAAAGCTTTTTCCTTGTTAACAGGCCAATTTAGTGTTGTTTTTAAATGCTAGAAGACACATCATAAGTGAAATAAGCAGACAACACTATGGCCAAGCATTTCCAACTTGAAGTGGCAGTGTAGTAATCACTTCCCTAATAACAGGATTCAGACTCCAGACAGGGTTTCATACGTCCGTCCATCCATCCATCCATCCATACACTATCTATACACCGCTTAATCCTCTGTAGGGTCGTGCGGAGGGGACTTCATAGATTTTAGATCCTGTTTTTCAGCTGCATCCTGAATGTAAATGTCATTAGCAAGTAGAGCTGCAGTCTGCAGTATTAGTATTAATCAATGATGTTAACACAGAAAGTCTGTCAAAAACAACATTCTTAACTGATGCATGTTTCTTTTTTACTCCAGTTCCTTGTAACAAATGTTTCCCTTCAGTATCACAATATAACTGTTGTGTCATGACATCAGTTTTTTTTTGGCTCCAGTCACTGATCAGCTGCAGTCAGCGCCACCGTGAGACAATGTGCTCTCTGAGCTCACATATACTGTATTATATTACAGCCGAATTCCCAATAAAGCTGTTCTCATTAATATATATATATATTTCTATTTCTGCTATCAGACAACATAGTGAGTATGAAATAGCAACAGAAACGTGACTCTCAAGACTACATGTTAACCAGCAGTCATTTCCCACCTGCTGTTCCGCACAGCTAAAATCAAGACTATATATCTATGATGCGTGACAAATTTACCACACATGAATTAAAGATGACGGCTATGCTGTGATTTTTTTCATAGAATACAAGGCTACTGAAAAAGTCTGAGAACAATTACATAAAAAGGTAGAAAGTGAGTTGCGTACCTTAAAACACAGACAAAACATTTTCACTTCGTTAAAGGATTTAACGGACACTTGAGTTTCTTTTAGAGTAGCTGTATTGACTTCAGTAAAAATTCTTGTTTTTTATTTTTATTTTTTCAACATAATGGAGCTTCCAATTTAACTGTACAGTTTTGTACTTTCATGTTTTAACCTCTGTTTACATCGTGTGTTGTGCTGCTGTATACAATGACGTACAGTATGTCATAAAAAGAACTTAAATGATATGTTCATTCTGTTAAATGTCCTATTTATTTATAGTTGAGTAATTAATCAGCCAATCGATAAAACAGTTGATAGATTAATCCACGGAAAGACAGTCTTTAGTGGCAGCCCTATTTGCATGGCAGCTTTAAGTGAGAGCAGGAGCATAATATCCATGATGATACCTTCATGATTAAGAACTTTTGGAAAAAGAAGTTACTAAGTATTGTATACTGGAGAACACAAGCCTGATAACTGGACTGAACTATTATTTTGTTTCACTTGATTAATGACTGTGATTCTGACAGTTAAAACCAACCTAACAGGTCACAAGAAAGCAGAATTTCTTCTATACCTGTCAAGAAACTCTGTAAAGCAGCAACATGAAAACATGGAAGCTGTCACACTTTGAGCAAAGCTCCTGCAGCAGCTGTGATGGCAGCAAACAGGCAGCCATGTCTCTTCTGAGCCTGTGGCCTTGTTAGCAGTAATAACTAGTGTAAACAAACAGCAGCAGTGTATTTTAAGGTCATCACAAACATCAACCAAAACCTCCCAGTCAGCACAAAGCAGCGGCTCTGATGTGGCAGCACACTCCTTCTATTTAAATCTGCTGACATGAGAAAAAGCAACATTAGCTAATGCACTACTTAAAGACCATAATCGCTCTTTCCCCTACTGTTAATGAATGCTAATTAGAAGTCTGGAGCAGTTTCTGGCGTGTGCTGGCTGCTCCTCTAATGTGCCGTATTGTTCCTCTCCTCGCTCCAGCTCAGCACTAATGCTGCTGTGCCAGCTATTAAAGTCAGATAAGCTATCCATCTTTAGCATTGCCAGCCAAAAAGCCACTAATAGCTTAGCCACAAAATTGTTAATTTCCATGGTTTCCTTTCCCTGTTGGAGTGTTTGCTCTCAGTGTATGGCAGAAACACTGAGGCAGATATTCCTCTTTGGCTCCGCGGTGTCAGCTTGCTGTGCTGCACACAATCCATTTTTTTAAACCAACATTTACCACCTCGTCCTCACAAAACACTCCATCAGGGAAACAGCCCGCTGTATTTGTGGGTGCCTCTTTACAAAGCCTGTTTCAACACGACACTCCATCATGGGCACTGTCATGGAAGCCTGCGAGCAGCATACAGTTCCCCCTCCGTGCTAAATGCATCTGCGACTCCTAAAACAGGAGAGCAGTTCAGGAACTCATCTTGTGGAACGTGGGCCGTAATAATGTGATTTAATCCATGAAACAACTTGGCTGCAATGAGGTTAATCACAACCACACTTTTAACGAGGATTAGGAGACATATTAGCCGCCACATTATCCTCATTCCAGATTGCTGTTAATTTTACAACTGATTTTAAGATCTGGCAGTTGTCCATCAGCCAATTTAGGCTACATAGGCCACTGAAGATTTGCGGAGAAAATTAAATGCACGTCTACATTGGGAATGTGGTAAGAATAATACACTATGCAGCTTGTGTGGCACATTTTAATGTTTGTACTTAATAAAGTCATTAAAATTACTTTAATATTTGCTTATTTAAAATATGGACAAAGGCATAGATGCAAATTATTCCTCAGTTTTTCAGATCCAGATCGAGACTTAAAAATAAAGGTAACGGAATAATGTGAAAACTGTTGGATCTTAGATTTTTAAAATCCCTCTCTTAAAATGTGTTGTTTCATGTTACTTTTTTGCTCTTTGTCAGTTTGTCAGTTGGCTTTTTTGTTCTATTTCAATCATTCTAGACTGTGAAATGAAACTTAAGGTGAGATTCTGTCAACTACTGTTTCCAGACGTTTAATAAATCACTCACATGATACACGAACGTGACGGACAGTTAGTGTGGGACATTTGATAAGTTCGATGTGACCCTTATAATACACCACTATTAAGTGTGAACAATCCACTGTGTCACTAAATATATCGATGAACAACACTTTGCTCTGAGTCTGTCCATGTCACACTTTAAAATCACTTTGACAGTTACCCTAAAGAGACACAGTGTAAGGTCAAACACATCCCCTTCAGCTGGTAATGTCAGTGGAAACAACTTTATGAGGCCTGGCTGCAATTTGTGAGGTGCTCATCCAGAGTGATCCAAACAATGAATTTAAATGTGAGTGTATGGAAGTGTGAAATCCACTGAGGGTTGAAGTAGCTGTTACTCAGTCCGGTCTTTTTTAGAAAGCACACTTTAACTGCTGCTTCTCCTCTAGAGATCAGAGCTAAAACAACTTCCCAGCCACTCAGATGTTCAATTTTGACACCCAGCGTCTAGGCCTTACCCACACGGACGCATCCTATTTCATGCATCTGAAACTAGATTCGTAAAAGTGCACAGAAGAACAGCGACTCTGTGAATATAACGGCTCCCTTATGAAATAGTTTTAGGTGTTTCTTTGTCCGCCGAGTATTTAAGAATAAGCCGATACATCAGCAAGTGTAAATTTCACAACCCTAGATTTTGTCATCTGCACACAGATGAAACAGTCTTGCCTGGGAATGAGGAAACCAAGGAAGTGATTAGTTTATAGAGCATGCAAGAGTTATAGTCCTGTGGTTGTGCAGACGTGCCCTGTTCTGTGGCAGTGCGACGTGGGAAAAGTGGACTTTTAATGCAGTGCGACTTTATGGCCGTTCATCATGTTTTGTTTGACATGAACAAAAGTGAGGTTTACCATTTCCCCTGACAGTGTGGTGTTACACTCACTAAGGCTGATGGATTTAGCAGATCCCAGCGTCACTTATATTTATTCCGGAGAGGAGTCTGTGAGTCAGTCGACAAAGACATATATCTTATTTTAACGTTACACATGTAAGTTATTTACTGCATATTTTATGGAGCAACACAGTCGGTAGTTTCAGTCATTTCTGCATTCCTGTTATATGTGCAGCTTTATTATTATTTGATCCTTTGAATATGTTTCTTAGATGTTATAATGTTTTCTTAGATCTTAGATGTTATAATGTTGTGTGTTCTCAACTGGTTTGCTAACATTAGCCACAGGCCTTTGCACTTTTTCACTGCACTACAAAGTCCTGCACCACCACGGAAACAGCACAACCATGGCTAGAAGTTGAGAGAATTCAAAAATGTCTTTTATGTAGAATAATCAAGTTATGCCATAAATATTCATAAAAAAAAGACAAAAGCTATTTTTTCTTTTATTTATTTTACAAAAATTGAAAAAAAACTCAACATGCACAACAATTTACAAGTTTCCACAGGCATAACTAATACTGAAAAAAATGGTGACTCTACAAACTATGGGTATTTTACTACTTACACTTTTAATTTGTTTCTGCACTAGTCAAAATCTGCCCCTTGAAAAAACACTGTCTGCAGTTCAGCCCAGGTTAGCTGTAGCAAATCTGAATTTTTGTCACATGACTGTTGGCTTTGGTGAGGAGTGTCAATTTTTTGTGTGTTTTTTTTTTTTACATAATCTGGTTTGAGCTATTGTTTAACTTCTGGCAAATTTTTAAATGTAACATGTAGAATAATGCGTTTTTATTAAAAATTAAAATATCACAATTCTCAGCTTAGATTTGTTGTTGTTTCTTCGATGACACAGCACGTCACAGATGAGTAATTCAAGGACAGTCGTAAAGCTGAAAATCTGACAATTCTTTCTGTTTCAGTAGTTTCTGGCTCTTTTAAATATGACATGCCATCCAAACCTGTAGGCAGGTTTTGGGGTTCAAAAACTTAACGGTGGATGTCCATTTCGGATCTGACAAGTGAAGCCAAAGCGAAAGTGCCTTTAACCTGCATTCTTTTTACTGTCCAGCAGGGGGCCGACAATTCTGGTTGTAAAAAGAAGCCAAATTGTATAGAAGTCTACGAGAAACTGACCCTGTTTCTTACTTGACTTGTTACCATAGTAAATATTTTCCAAATAAGTTTATGGTGTCAGTCGCTAGTCTCAAGGCTCTTTCAATACAACAAGATGTGAGGATGTGCATTTGGTAAATTCTGGTCCCATTTAGAATAAAATAGATGAAAAAAAGCAAGGTATGCTTTGGGGTGTGGCCACCGTGCAGTTGACAAGTTGCTACCATATGGGTGTGTAAGAGATCCACCTTGTCTTGTTTGGTTTTAAAAACCAAAACAGTGACGGGCAAATTGCCAAACTCGAAGTTTCAAATTGGTGAGTGACATCACTGTGGCTACGTCCAACTATTACACACAGTCTAAGATAAACCCACCATGTTAGGATGCTGCAATTAGCTGTTAGCACAAAGCACCACTGTGCCCAAGAACTCAAACTTTAAGGAGCCAATTTGGTCGTAGTTGTGGTTTTTTGCATCATGCATTCAGCCATTAATGGATTGCACTCATATATTCGTGTTACAACAAAATAAGGCAGTGACGTTGGCTATCTGTCTTTTTGCATCACTGCAAGAGAAAAGCACAAATCTGTTTGTGTAAGCACTAAGCAAAGAAAAGAATTGATCATGTCCATTGCTGTGTCGTTGTGTACAAGTGTGAAGTGTCACACAGGAACCTGACAGCGCTGCCTCAGGCTCGGTGACCTTCTGTCACACCACTCTCTCCTTTCATCTTTTCAGACATCTGATCATGTTACAGGTCTGACTGGGGTTACAAGAAAACAAGAAGGAAGAGCCAACCATGAAACTTCACACACGTTTGTTACATATTTACAATTGGTCAAAGTAATTGACAGCTAACGACAACTATGCAGCAGCTGAACTGATGCATGAAACTACACCCAAGGCTTTTCTCTACTATGCAAATGAATGCGTGTGCCTTCAGGTATGTTTTTGTTTGACTGTTCTGCCTTGATTGTCTTGTGCAAATACGAGTGTGGCTAAAAACCAAAAGCTGCTGCAATATTTTCTCAAAGAAAATCTTTCAGATGTGGATCAGAGTTAAGCTGCCAGGCACTTCTTGTCCTGTCACTCTTCAGCCAGAGGGAGATGACTCCACGGAAGAGCATCAGCCTGACGCAACAGCTCTTAAATTATAAACCTGACACTGCAGGTCGAATACCACAGAATACTTGAAGATCTGTTTGCTCCTCCTCCTGGAGAAACTGTATCTACAGCATCCTGTAATTGTCAGCAGTTTCCCAGTGATGTGCCTACAGGGCAGGGTGGTTACAGTGTGTGGATTGACAGGTGGTTGAGTGCTTAGCTGTATGTCATACGGCTCTTTTCTCAATCCCAGATCAGTGGAGCTGTTGACTCACACACATATCCATTTCTCCACCCTCCACTGCACAACACAGCCGCTAACAAACAACTTAACACGCTGTGGAATGTGGCTCAACACTAAAGCAGAGGGAGAACAGGTCTTAATGAACCACAAACAGCCACAGGACTCCAGGGCGCCAGCACCTCATATAACAGTGACTATTATTATTATTATCATTCCTTCTTTTGCTCTACCATTTCTCAGATGTCTGGCTGTTGCCAAAACAACAGCTTGTTATCTGATGACTGATCAGCATGTGCAAGCAGACGGTTTGCCCCGTTGAATTCCCACAACAGGCTTTGCATTTGGGTGAAGTGCTACAGGTGTGAGCATTCCTTTGCAGTCTGGGAGGGATGGAAAGATTGCCCTATGAATGAGGGTAGGAAACAGGCTCAAGATTCCTGAGATAAGGATTACCTGTGAACTAAAGGTCATACAAAAAAATCCCCAACGATCTCTACTACATCAACTCTATCCTTCTGTAGCAACTCACAAAGAGCAGACACACTGTTCTTTGATATGACCTCTGACAAGGATAATCCAAGACCTTGTTACACCTCTTTAAGACTTAATTGCTACCTGTCACAGGACAGGAATCTTCCTTCTTTTACAAGGCCCATAATAGCCAAGAGCATCAATCTTCTTTGTGGTGTAACTCATCAACCTAAAAGGGTGGATAAGTAATCTGGCAGATGACAGATAACAGGGAAACTGTGAGTCAATTCAACCGCGTTGCTTGAGGTAAAATTCTTGGCCTTTTTCTGGGTGGTGCTGCACCGCACTGGTTTTTACCTTGAGCGAAAAGGAAGTAGAGGTGTAGCAAACTTAAGTAACGAGGAACCTGATGAGAGGTCGCTGGTGATGTTCTCTGCTGCTTTGCTAGTAGTTTCGTTTATCTATTATTAAATCGCTTCGGTGACGAAACACAATTGCTGGCTGGATTGGGCTGGATTTGCAACTTTTGTTGAATGAAGTGCTACCTTTGTTAACGGCAGACTTGCAAGAATGTGTCTTTAATCAAGTGCCGCAAGTCTGTAAACATAACTGTAGAAAGTCTAATAATGCTGTAGCCACTATAAGGGGATACCGTACTGCAAAATCAAATATTAGGACAGAAAACAAATGTGCTGTTGGTGACCATTTCAAAAATACATGTACTTTGAAAACTTTCCAAATACATTTAATAAAAACATTTTTATTGTTGCAAACTAGCTGTGTATAAACATAATTTCAGGAGATTGGAGGTGACATCACATCTAGGGCTGTAAAGTTCAGGTTGACTGGTCGATTGGATGGCCCATATGATGTCCTTGACCTAATTCTCATTGGTTGGACAATCATGGGTGTTATTGTACTACAATGAGAGCATTCCTGGGTTAATCCATTATTTTTGGCGGGGACCACGACTACCTTTGAACACCTTCACATATATACAACTTTGAACTCGGCCAGCCCAATGTTAACTGCTTGGCTAATCAATGTTTACATTGAACGTTGACACAGAGTCGGGTCCAAACTAATGTCAAAGACTTTGTTGGCTTCATTTTGTTCAAATTGATGGTAAAAAGTTCCATTTAACCTTTGCAAACAGCAGTCAGCACATCACAGCTAAGCACCAAACATGGCATATCACCTAAAAACAGTAGACAAACTCGTCCATGTTATATTCTTCAATACAGTAGTACTTGTGCTAGGATCACCAGTTTATATAGTTCTATTTTCAAATTAATGTGGGCCATTATAAAAGGTTAAAATGATTAAAATGCTGGGAATACTAGCTTTTTATGTTTATTTCTAATTCGTTTAGGCTAATAAGGCTACCACATGGAGTACACCGTGGTCAGTTTAATTACTAGATAATGTACAGATTTTCTTCTCCCTGCAACCAATTGATTGGTCGAACAGTAAGTAGAATTTATATCAACCAAGATTTTATTTGGCTGACTACAGCCATAGTCATGTCCTGGGTGTCAGTTGCTCCCCACTGAATTGCTCCTGTGTTCCCCCATAGACCAACGGTGAGGGTGGAAAGCTCATCGCAGCATTTCAAAGGTGAGTGATTTATATGACAGCTGTTCCCCAATGTGCCATTCTGAATGCCCGTGGCCCATGTTTAACAGCTGACAAACGCATGCTTTTTCTGTCACGTCGCATTTATGGCCTCACACACAATTCTATTAGCGCGGCCTTCACCATACAAGGATATAAAAGAGTTTTTATGATGCCGTTATCTAAGTCAATCAAACAAGGTGACTACATCAGCAATGCACACACTGACGTGACACTGCAGATGTCAGCATGATAACAGTGACTTAAAGAGCAAACTGTTCCAACAGCTGAACCACCCTCAAGGACAAAACTTGAATTTGTGGTCTTGCTTATTATTGTTTACATTCAAAAATCACATGTCGTCTTTTTATATGATTCATGTGCTCCTTAAAATAAGAGAGGGCTCAGAAGTGGTTTCCAGAGTTGTTTGATATTTGAGATCTCTCCATTAACCCACAGCAGCACACTGGGAGAGTGTAACCTTATTTCACGCTGGCTCTCAAATAGTGCCGAGAATTTGTGAGGCAGTTAGTGGCCATCATTAATAACGGCCTAGGCTGGTCTGACAGCTGCTGATTGGAATGAAGAGCTGCGCTACGGCAGACAGCTACAAATTTCCCTGACAGCCAGGTCTCCATTACTGGGCGTCAGCTGCCAAAACAGCAGTAATCAGAGAAGGGGAGAGGAGAGAAAACCCACTCAGTCACCACAGACACCTTCCTTTTCCCTCCACTGTTAGAAAATATAAACACATAAACATGAACTTACACACAGAACTTACTATTTCCTTTCCCCAGATATACTGCTCAAACAGCTGCTGAACATCTGATGGATTCCTCTGTTTCTGAGGCCATTATTGAAACACTAGATTAGTGTAAATCAACAACCCTGTCTCCTAGAATTAAAACTACTGAAGCATATGAGGAAATGCATTAAGAGCACTTTGTTGTGCATGCGTGTTCTCAGCTGACATGATACACAAGGTAGTAACATAATGAGAAACCTAGCGTCTAGCAAGCAGAGATGGATGTAAACAATGGAGGTTTCCTGGCACTGAAGTGAAGAGGTGAATGCACTCTGCTTACTTGGTAGTCTTCAAGGATACCACACCATGTGTTTTGGTAGCATTGATTTAAACAGAAACTTTATTTACAGGACAACTCCACCAGACATCTTCAATAGACGCATCAGTCAAGTTATAAAATGCTGACCTCAGTGTTTCAGCAAAACATTTGATTTCCCAACAGTGCCTGCTTACAGCAATTACATGAGCCTGTCGATATGTTTAAGAACTTGGTGATGGTTTTTAAAAAGCTTGTGGTCTGTGGTAAAATATTTAAAAAGTCAACACTAGCTTGAGGCATGAGACGCATCATGTATAATTTTGCAATATTTAGTCCAAACACCGATTTCTTGCCCCAATCTTCCATTGCTTCAGTGCCCACTAACCACCTAACTACAATTTCTGTACAGTACAAAATGCAGCACTTCTTTACTGAAAAAATTGCCGTCAGTGTACACAGTCCAGGTAGCAGTTAAGTTTTCTTCTAAGTACATTTGCAAAATGGATTTCCAGTATATACACTTGCAAAATGATATCAAGTCCTTGCTATTCCATTCTGTCTTTATTTTTCTGCAAAAAAATGTCCAGTGCGGGAGGGCCAGGGAAAGCGATATTGTCGAAGGAAAATATTCATTTCTTGGAAGCATAAAATAGAAAAGATTTAATATCTACGTACAAAACTTCAATGGGTTGTTGCAGGGAAGTACAGTAATTTAATCAAAAATAGGCCTCTGCATAATTTTCACAAGGGTAAAATTATAGATGCTGGGCAACTTTCAAGTCTCACAGAGTGTTTTCCACATGAATGGCAGTGAGGCTGAAATTTGCTAAAGCATGCATCATGTGCGTTTATGCTTACACAATTTGCTAAAGACAGGCACCATCTACAATGATGGCAAAAAGCCAAAATTACAACATATGGTCCTCAAACTGCCCGATCGTGTGACTGTGCTTGTATAAGTGAGGAGGGCAGGCACGGCATTTTTTCAGTGGGAGGAGTACAAGTGAAAGTCTGTGGCCTTGAACAGTTTGATCCCTGTAATGACAGAGGGCTTTGGTATGGGTCAACCTGTCAGCGCTCTGCCTCCACTGATCCCTGCTGCTCCCAACTGCAGAGCATGTGAACACGGTCGTCCACACACTGTCACACACAGCTCGGAAAAATCTGTCAGGGTGTGTCCCGCTGTCCACCAGGGAAGCTGCATCCACTGATGTTTCGCACTAACTGCGATATACAGAGAGGTGAAAAGCAAACACACTTCAGTCACATACAACACTGCTCAACTGTTGTTTTATGGATTGAACCTTTAGCTCATTGTGAATTATGGAAAAAATATTTGGACATTTAATTTTGGCCAAAACTCTGTCAGCCCCAAAACAGATGTGGCAGCACATTAAAATGAATCATTTCTCAAACTTCCTGCGAATGTTGTTGTACAAATAAACTCCTGTGAGCACTCTGTAGTCGGCGTACAGTGCAGATTAGATATCAGAGTCACATAGATTACAGAGGCACATGAGTAATCACTGATGCGTTATTTATTCTAGAAAGCCATCTTCTTATACCAACTGCACAAACAAACAAGCTCACAATGCATATCAATCCCCTGTATGCACACACTGTACACGTGAACATGCATGCATACAGACTGCAGAGCTTTCACAGGAGGTGGCAGACGACCAAGAATGGGAGGCTTCATTTTATAGCTGCCTCTTCCATGTCAGCTTTACTCCAGCAGCAATAAAACACTCCATAATAAAAGGCACTATCCCAGAGAGGCAGCAGGACTGCAGCTATAGATAATCCACTCAGCTCACACGGCTCGCACAGCGTTTGCATTTCTTGCCCCAGAATTCATTTTGCAGGTTTTCTCCAGCATTCTCCAGTTTTAAGCATAATGGAGAGCAGAGAGCTTCGGCTTAGCTGCTGGATCAACGAGAACAAAGCAATATTGTGACCTTAGCTACAAGTGGGAGAGCAAGCTGGTTAATTAGAACCTACTACATTATCTAAACAAGACCTTTAGAGAGAAGATGTAATTAAACCCCCAGATAAAAACTAATAAGGGAAGAAAGCTGTCGGGTAGTAAATTAATATGCGCATTTTTGTTTCTTGGAGACACTAGTTATTACAGTTACGCGGCAACATAAAGAAAAAATAATAAATACTTCCAAACAATATATAGTCGTGTAGCAAGCTTGGCTACAGGGCATAACACAGGGCATAACTCCAAACATTGTCCGTGCAATTCACTGAATACTCCTGCCGCCTCTAAATCATTCGCCGCAATTTATGTCCATACTTATAAATCCACGGTCAAGGTTACTCGCAAGCACTGCAGAAATTGGCATGTGCCATTACAGTCAGTACAATTCACACAATATTTATGACACAGGATGTCCCATCTGGAGCTGCTTCCTGTCTTGTTGCCCCCCGAGGACGGGATGCCTGGAGCTAGTAGCACTTCTCTGGGACATCTGCTCTTCTCCTCTGGGTGTAATGCAATACAGCGGAGTGGCTTCAGCTTAGACAAAACAGCTTTTCTCCAGATATGTTGATGTGATATGAAGCGCTGCAGCGATCCATCATCTTAACAGTTAAGTATTTAATTAGGTGCTGAAAGGATCCATCAGTTAATCAGTTGTTTGACCCATTTGACTGAATTCAAGCTTCTTAACTGTAATGACTTGTTGCATTTCTATGTATTATTTGATAGTTATTAAATATTTTCAGCTTTTTAGTATTGATTGGGGAAACAAGCAATGTGGGATTGCTTTAGGAAATTGTGAGGTGCATTTTTTAAAACTATTTTCTGATATTTTATACACTAAACAAATCTGACAGATTTAAGCAATAGCTTGACATTTTGAGTAATCTGTTTATTTGCCAGCTTCTCGTATAGCTAGACTAGCTCTGTGCAAAGTTAGCAAAGGCTTTTAATTAACACAACACACTGTTTAGCCACAACAACTGACAGGTGATGTGAATGACATTGATCATCTTGTTACAATGCAATGTTCTGCTGGGTAACCTTGGGTTCTGGCATTCATGTAGACGTTGCTTTGACACGTACCACCTCCTAAACATTGCTCTCCACCAACGTTTAGCAGGGTTAAGCACACCCTGTTATAGCAACAGCACTGCCAGACAGCAGCAGTCTCCCCAAGCAGGACAACGTGCCCTGCCACATTACAAAAAAAAATCCTACAAATGGATCAAGGAACATGACAGAAGGTCCAAGGTGCTGACCCAGCTGCCAGACCCTCCAGTTGCCAATCTGATGAGCATCCACAGGATCCACTGGAACAAGCCAGATCCATGGAGGCCCACCTGCACCCCACAGGACCCAAAGGATCTGCTGCCAATGTACTGGTGCCAGACAGGACACTCCCATAGGTCCCATTCATATGCCCTGATGGCTCAGAGCTGTTTTGGTGTTATATTACAATATTACACAGATGGTTTCAGTGTTGCAGCTGATTAGTGAATATCTCATTGAGTTATTATATAACTAAATACCAGTTAAAATAAGTGTAAAATAAGCCTCCACTGGTTGCCTGATAACCTCGCTGACATCATGAGACTCCAAAAGTTCTCATTTCTGGTCAAGAAATCTTCCAGGACTTAAACGTGAATAAACCTATTGAATAAGCTCAGTAGCAAACTAAACAATAATGAAATCAATCATTATACGCAGTTTAAATTTAAAAAATATCAGATCATATTGCAGATGCCAATTTATTAGAGCACAATTTCACCAATAGTTCCAACCACTTAATTCATTTCCAATTTGAAATACAAAAAATATCTATACTTAAAAAATAGAACCAGGGAAACTACATAAATTACAATTATTTGTCAATCAAAACTCAGTGCAAAAATATCAACCTGCAGGTTTTTCAATTCAGAGTTTAGTATGCAAAGTGCCCCAAGACAATCAAAATATCCATCATGTATTACCAAAAATGTCTTCAAATGGTTTGGCAATTTTCCAATGTTTTCAATAAAACTATGTTAAAATATTCTCTGATAAGGTGTCTGATGATAAAATTGACTGAGTAATCCTTACACTACTGATTATATTAAACCAGTTCATAAGGTTCACAGCAATTGTTGGCAGGTGTCATGTTGGATCACTGCAGTGAAACATCAAGGGACAGTGGATTATTTGTGCTATTGTGAGGGTGTGGGCAGATAACACTGTTGGTAAAAATATCTGTACATTTGTCACCTTATGATAACTGTCTTTTTATATCCTAATTCAAGGGATTTGGAGGTCTCAGTATCAGATGGTAAAGGTAGGTGTGGCCTGAGGGAGTCGACTCTAACAAGGCAGCAACCCTGATTTAACACAGCATGAAACTGCTGTTAGTCATAGATCGCCATGACAGCAGCTCTCATTATCACTACCTGGATATGCATGGCATGGTTGTCAGAGCGACGCAGGCACAGGGGACAGCAACACATGATTGCCACAAATCAGCCGAGAAATAGGATGTCTGATCACTCTCAAATCTGATAGAAGTACAGAAATTCAGCGCTGGCAGATGTTAGAAATGGAAATGCAGATACCTTATTAAGGTGCAAATTGAGAGGCAAGAAATGTTCAGTTGAGTTTATCTGACTGTTTCTCTTTCAAACACGAATAAGGGTGAGATAATACAATCATGTCAACATGACAACACTGAAAACGGGGGAGAATTTGATGGGCAATGTGCTTAGTTTTGGCATCTTCCAGCCACTCAAATCAGACCAGCCTCAAATCAGTCCAGCCTCTCATCCCTGCGTCCTTCTGTCAAGTGTTGCTGGGTTGCCAGTTCCTCTCTCCCCCACCGCTCTGTGTGCTCAGGGCTCCAGGACTGCAGGTGCACAGCCTGTCTGCCCACTACAGGTGGGCCCAAGAGAGAGAGCTCACATCTCACCCTCCTCTTGGCTCATTAAAACCTTCAGCTGTTCCTCCCCCTCCACCCTCGTCTCCCTCCTTCAGCCTCATACGGGTGCTCACACCACACTGATCACACCCATCAAGCTTTGATTTACAGTATTTACACCATCCTCCTGTCCCCATTGTGGCTATGGGGAATCTGAGGAATGCCCCTCCCCTCCCTGCCCTCGGTGCAGCCGGCATCCTGCTAAATGTGAGCCAATCAGTGGTGGTGGGTGGAGTGCCAAGCCACAGAGCACTTCTTCCCGTTGGCAGCCTTCCCTGCGGTGGCTCTGATCACAGCACAGTGTTAACAACACGTGACCTGGCCCCGCAGCCCACAGTAATTGAGGTTACATCCCAGGCAATACCTTGATGAATAATTAAACGGCCAGAAACAGAACTCAGAGTGACTTAGCCAGCGCCCTGGGGTCTAATAACGTGCTTGGACTGTATTAGGTAATCTATCCACTAGTGCCAGTTAGTGTCGCACACTCACGCATAAGCACACAATTGGGCCCAGATAAAGGCAACACAACAGCATCAGTCATTGTCAGGGCAGAGTGCTGGTTAAGGCTCTGCAGGAACAACATGAGGAATTATTGCTGGGTGAGTAGTGGGCACTTATCTTGCCCGCAGTGTGGTGTAAAATTGAAAATGTAGCAAACGATTGTCCTGTATTAGATATACAAAGATGTGAACTATGAAATTACAATATGTTTTAAGACAGACAAACAGAGCCTAAACTCCTGGTCAACATTACACTTGTGCATGAGTTTTTGTGTGTGTAACAGGAACTAGTTTGTGACCTTGACCACACTGAAACTTGAGTGTGGAAACACCAGACCCATTTATATGTTGCCATTAAGCCTGCAAAGGTGATAAAGATGTACCTCCATACCAGTACCAGCCGTTAAAGCCTCTAACGTCATTCATAGCCTAACAGAAGTCATTCACACTATGCTAAAATATGACTTGTTTTGTGGTCTGCAACCCTGAGTATAAGATTAGAAACTGTACATCTAACTAAGTCATTTCAATAGTGACATCTCTGGAGACAAAACACAAGAACAGAAAGGGCCTGGAGTTAATAAAATAGGTGAAATCATAAGTAATTTAATTCATATACAAAAGCATATGAAATTGTAATATTACAGACCTCCTGAATTTGCAGAGGCAAAAGATGAATTCAGCGTGTCAGCATGCAGTCTCAAGAGCATGTGCAAAAATAATTGCAGGATAAATGGCATCAGGCTGAGAAAACATGTGCTGAGGTACACAAGGGTATACTAATTTAAAACCTAAATGACAGACTTGTAAAGGGACTATGGTGAATACACACTGAACCAAACTGCTGTTTACATGTTCTGTGAGTGCGGTATGTTAGAGAGAACAGTGTGGCCCTTTCCTCTGACAGGCCCCTGTGTGTCACAGCTTCAGCAGTGAGCAGAGGTGAGCTGCCAGTGCAGAATAATTAAGACCTCTGTGGAAGTGACAGGGTCACTAGGAGGTATGCAGCATAGCAAAGCTCCTCTTCTCAGCTGTTTCCTCTGTGAGCTGTCACGGCTGCTGCGTATTTATAGCAGCATGGCGCAGCACTCTCCTCTCCCCCTCCACCCCCCAGACAGATGTCACCTTCAAGCCACCATTTCTGGGGCTAAACAAAAAGCTTTCAGCAGCCTAACAAGCCACACACACAGGCAATCAACAGAACAACGGGAGTCTGAGGACAACATCAACGTTGCCTCATTCATGCTGAATTTACCAGGCGGGCAGGCAGCAGTCCGCCTCTCCCATTGGACAGGGTTTCTTTACATAACAGCTAGTCAGTTACTGTTATTCTGCAGCATGCGGACCTGAGGCTGTTGACACAATAACACACTCAGTCAGGAAGGAAAGTTACAAGGTCTGCCACTTCAGAGCAATACTTCAGCCTGCACACAACCCCCCAAAATTTATACTCAATAATTTATGTCAGCGCTGATGCTTTTGTGTACAAGTATGAGACTTTTAATTTGATTCCATCAATAAATAATGTCTTTCAGTGCTTTCTAATCTTTGCGCATTGTAAACAAGGCAAACATGCCCTTGCGTTGGACAACAGAAATACTTCTAAACTCATTTAAATTTCAGGACAAAAATCTAAAATAGTACAATATCGTGTGTGTGTGTGTGTGTGTGTGTGATGTAGCTGACTGTATGTCTGTGCCTCAGATAAGAGACGACTGGGGGCCTCTGTAATGTAAGCCTGGATGACTGAATGTGTTGACATAGCTTTAATTCAGCTTGATACCAGACACCAGTAGTCTGTCTGAGCCTCTGTGCACTGGGGGTGTTAACCTCTCAGAGATTCTCAAAATACACAAACACCAAGCACGACTGGCCAGGAGGGATTAAAATAACTTTTATGAGTGCCATGCTCATATACTGGCGTTTCCACACTTGCCTTTGGTCAGCAATATAACTTATTCAAACATAGCAAAGCAGCGGTTTAATGATGAGTAAACATTTTAGTTTAATGATCTATTACGCATGTTTTTGCAGATATGATTAGAATCACATTTAGCCCGGTACAATCGCTCTGCTCTGTGTATCAAAGAAGCAATAAAGTTCAATTACAGCGTACAAACACATAAACATCTTGTACGGGTAACAGATGCAATTTATGGCCATGACTACGATTTGATCCTTTAACCTTAAACAGATTGCTAATGTGTCAGACTATCTGCCCAGTAGTGTGTTCTCAAGGCTAGGGTAACACAGCCTGAGCCTCTGGATGAAGTGTTGGTTACTCAATATGAGCATGTCTTGCAGGTCATAAGCCTGTCACTGCCAAAGTGGGTTTCTTTTACTGCCACAGTGGCGATAATCAGCTGATGCTGGCTGTCAGTCGACATGGCTGTGGGACAGACAGGGGACAGACTCAGAGGACACATGATCGCCCTGCTGACAAGTATCCCTAACCCCAGCTGCTCAAACGGCTCCTCTGTCATGTGGGAGGAGGGGGACGGACTGAGAGGAAGGTGGCAACAGGGCCCCGCTGAGAAAGGGAGAGGGAGAGAGTCTTGCGGGAGCACAAATTTCAGCACCCCGACATTGCTGCGCACTCCACCCCGCTCAACAGGCACTTCCCCTTCCCTTTCCTCAGCTGTAGTGTTTTAATAAAGCCCCAAAAGAGCAGGACACGGGCTGGACGACAGGCCTCAGTCACCACAGCACCCACGATAAGCCAACAATCAGGTGCTACATTGTTTAAGAGCATTAACTCAGATTAGACTGCTATTGTGAACTGTCACAGTATCCGTCCATATGTGCCCTCCCTTTCATGTATGTATGTATGTATGTATGTATGTATGTATGTATATATTGTATATATGTATGTGGGTGTGTGTATACATATACACACACAGTCAAGCCTGAAATTATTCATACCCCTGGCAATTTTGACTTCAACCAGCAAGTTTTTTCCTTATTGGAAATTGCACAGGCGTCTCTCAGAAGATAATAAGATGATGTACAAGAGGCATCATTGTGGAAAAAAATATTTCTCAGCTTTTATTTACATTTGAACAAAAAGTGGCATGTCAAAATTTGCCAGGGGTGTGAATAATTTCGGGCTTGACTATATATATGTATATATATATACATACAGTATACACGTGTGTGAAGTATTGTTCAAAATATAACCTCTCCCTAACCAGGAAAGAAAGAAAGAAAGAAAGAAAGAAAGAAAGAAAGAAAGAAAGAAAGAAAGAAAGAAAGAAAGAAAGAAAGAAAGAAAGAAAGAAAGAAAGAAAGAAATCTTCTTATATAACAACATTAAAAAAAATTATCTTATGAACTTATGTACAACCTCAAAAACACCTTAAAACAACAGTCAAAAGAAATTACGTCGATATCAACAGCAACAATATGAGTTTTTAAAATATCCTAAGAAAAACAGCATATTAAAGTTAAGTGCTGAGGTGCCTGTTGCTTCACTGCTTTTATACTTCATTAGTATTATGCTTTCTTTACACAATTTATAGCTTCAGTACAAGTTAGTATTGCTAAAGCCACACAAGAGATAAGATAAAATAATCTTTATTTGTCACATACACAACTAGAAAAGCACTCAGAGAGCACATACCTCTGCCAAGGAGCTTCAGTCCATCTCTAACACAATCTCCCAATTCACGTATTCTGTATGGAACGTTACAGATAAAAATGTAATTACATACAGTTCAAATTTCCTACTGACAATGTGGCGTTCACCCCATCCGACCTAATGAACAGGTGCAGCCTGTAGAGCGGCAGCTCCTAACAGCCTCCCAGCTTCTTAGACAACCAGAGATAAGAATGTTGGTCAAACCATGCGTATCTCGCTCAAGAAGGACAGAGAAATCCGTCATTGTCGCTGTCTGTCGCGTGGAGCCTCAAAATGTCATGTGGTCACAGGGGGTTACCCCAAAAACAAGAGTTCCCTCTGGTTGCTTTTGGAGTAAACCACATTTAATTGTCCACCCGCATACACTTACATTAAAAAAATTCCTGGATCCAGACGGTGATCCAGATCAGTCCTAAAATTTTATCATTTCTTTCTTGGCCCATTTCACACATTTCCTGAAAATTTCATCCAAATCTGTCTATTATTTTTCGAGTTATTTTGAATGTATAATAAAATACATTTTTGTTTCTTTAATCTTGATTATGTATCTCCAGACCATGTATTTAGCAAGGAATACTACAGTTTAAAAAAATTGTGCACTCTAATGGACAAACTATGAAATGATACCACAGCCTCTAAATAACTTCAAACATATGTTTGGCAGTGTCCTGTTACTTATTGGCTGACGTATCTGCAAATACCAATACGTCTGCGATAAGCTAATATTAGATGATAATAGTCTAATTTGGCTGGCAGATTTATCTGACAGGGTCTACTGGTAACTATGCACGTTCAGATATACATGTAAATCTTTTTATAATCTGATTAGACCAAAGGCATTTCATAGATTCAACAACACTATACAAGCAAGCAGTTAAAATTAATAACAAAGACACCATAAAATCTGGTTTATGTCTTAATGTATTAATAATGTATAATAAATGAGTATGTCATTCAGAACACAGCTATTTTGCATACTTTCCACGTTTTCTACATGAGTATATTTTTCTGATAATGTTCCTGTATTTTTACCGAGGAATTATTTCAACTATATACATGCAAATGGAAAAAATGAGCGTCCCTCACGTCTCCCAGTCTCTGCACTCAGGTGGCAGTTTTCATTTGGATTCAGCAAAATGAGGTGTTGGATAATGTTCCCAGCTGTAAATAACCTTGCTGCATCTAAGATTTAAATATAGAATTGGGTCCTGCTGCTTGGAAAGCTATGCATTTCCTTGAAAAGTTCAGCCCCATTAATTAGTTTAAACTTAACTGCGGCCCCTTATAGACATGGTGTACTCGTTGTGTGCTGTCCTGCATGCTGACATGCTCAAATGATCCTACATCAACACGCATGCGGCAGGGTTCATCCAGAGACCCACAGTGCATGACGAGCTGAGGCTGTGAGAGCATGCTCTCCCTCGGGGGGGCTTGACCCCTTCAGCTTTGATTGGCAGGTAAATGGCTCAACCAGAATCTTCTTTCCAGGGAATGTGCTCGTGTCTGTCAGAGCAAAGAGCAGCTGGCAGGAGTAAAGACAGAAGATCAAGTCAGCTTTAAGTGTTAGAATAAGATCCTCACAGCTCCCCCTGCCATTTAACAGCACACCAGACTGTCTCACTTTAGACGCTCATTAGCAAACCAAGGACTTGTTATTGCAGTGCAGAGGGAATGCCTGCACACGAACAAGATAGTCTATTCAGTGCGACCTAATGCTGTGATTACACTGATAGACCTGCTGCTTAAAGGAGCCTCTTACTGACACACAATGAGGCATGAAACACGTTTTCATAAGCCCAAGTAATTGCAATTTTGATTTTTCAACTCTTACCATTAGGTACTATTTATATAGAAAGGGCTGAAATATTCTTCTGACGGCTCCTTGTGCAGATTCAATGCCAAAGTTCTGTCGAGCTGCAGACACATACACTCACACATACCCCCAGTCCCCGCCAATTACGAGTGTTGACGTGTTGAGTGTTGATGTAAGCATATCCTCTCACATACAGCATTTTAATAACCAGCAAAGAGGCCTGAAGAGCACTGCTCTCCAGCTCTCACTACTTAAAAGTTCCATTAGAATGAACTCTTACAATTCATCTGATTAAAAAAATATTTATGAATGGTTTAGCGTCACTTCTTCATATTAACACGTCTGTATTACTGCTCATACCATTCTCATATTACCAGAAAAAGAGGTAACTCAAGTACATCCTGAGTCCTGTGACCTTTTCCTGTCTGTTTATGAGCAGACAGCACTCGTGCAGTCAAAATGACACATTACCAATGATGACCAAAGAAAATTCAGTGCTGCACTGATGAGTACGTAAATTCAGTGTAAAAGGTCTTAAAATCTCTGATTGCAGACTTTTGGTCAGATGATTGTCGGCGGCAGTGCCAGACTAATCCTGAATAAACCCTTTTATCTTCAAATCCCCAAACTTTCCTTTAACCCTAATCTATCACCTCAGTTATCCTGCGTGATTAATCGGGGGCCTTAAATAACCACGGCAGGCTTGATTAATCGAAAGGGGTGAGGTGTTGAGATCTGGCCTTACAGTGAATGTGCAGAGCCAGCACACGCCTTGTACTTCTGTGGCCACTGCCATCTGTCTCCCAGTGGGACTTGTTCCTCCACAGCGCCCCTCGTGACTATCCAGCTACATTACTAACACATTTCTGACACATATAGCACAGATGTCTCTCTGCCACTGGAAATCTGCTGTCCTGGAGACTCAGCAGACGGTTTGGAGCAGCAGTTTAATTTACTTAAATAACAACACAATGTCGTCAGGCAGCTTATTTCTTAGATCATGGAAATGTTTTAAGCAGCACTCCAAGATACAGTGTAAGCTTTTTATTTTCCTGCATAATGAGTACAAATTTAAAAGGAAAAGCACGATTTATAACACTACCTGGCCAGGCACATGTTAAATGTACTGCACAGTGACAGCTGAGAGAGACACAGAGGTCCACTGTGGTTCCTTCTGGGCAGCAGCCCTGATGGCAGGCAGACATGCAGGTCAGACAGGTGGCACACATTTGGCTGAGGTAAATCTCTGCTCTACTGGAAAAGAACATGCTTCTCTGCAAGCTGCAGTAAATGTGAACTAATACTGCATGCCTATCACTCTGAGGGGGAGACGAGAAATCACTCCCTAGAGGGGCTGTGAGCGGGTTTTTCAGAGGACCAGTTACATCTGTGGTGGGAGTCTATGTGTGGATGTGCATCATACACTGTGCCCTCATGCAAGTGCACATTTCAGTGAGTATGTAATCTGCTTTAGTGCTGTCATTTGCACAAAGTATCACAGTAGCTGTATCTGTTCCTGCACATGTATGATGATCAGTGCCTCCCAACCTTTTATGCTTGAAGCCTGATATTACAGCAGCCACACCTGTTCATGTTTAATACAAACACTTCTCATCTGGATTTGAATATTTTTTGCAGCCTGGGAAGATAAAATTATACATTGTCCCACAATGAAAAAAAATTGAGTCAGAAATGTGCACAAGTCTAAATTCAGTGTATTATTTACCATTGTCTAGACCAGTAACTACATTGTGATCTCTTCGATTTATCTTGCGAAGGGGCCATAAACCTTGAGGCTATCAGCCCCGGCTGCAGACTACATGTACTTTTCTTGGAACTCTTCTGGGCTACGTACATGGACACTTTGAAAACTGCAGTTATTTTGCTTGAGCCACGTCAAACTCCATCCCATTAGTTTGCACTACTTACATTGTTTGTAAAGAAGAATGGAGCAAACTCAAGCAGGCTTGTAATTTAATTAGTTTGTATGACACTGCTCAGGAATGAACAAGTAAAACCTAAAACAAAAACGAAAAGCAGCTGCTTCTGATTGTGTGGACAGTCTGGTGTACTACAATGGTCTGTATGGTGTATAAGGTCAGTGACTTTGAGAGATAAGGATCATGGATCCTCGAACAAGGAAACAAATTTAGCTCTTTAAATGCTTACATTAATTTACCAATTCTGGAACCGTTAATGAAGATGAATTTCCCCATATAAGGTACAAAAGACAATAAAATAGTCTGTAAGTACTGATTCACCATGTCTTCTGTCATAAACTAACTATAGCCTGACCGATATATCAGTCAGCTAATATTATAGATCAATATTGACCTATCACAGATATATTCGTATTGTCTCTGTTGCCCGATATGTGCTGATATGAAATCTTTTTTTTTTTTTAAAGAACAATGTAGAAAAGATGTTAGAACTAATTTAGAATTGCTGTCATAACAGTTTGTCTGCAGGAGCAGCTCCTAACTGATTATTTACAACTCTAAGCACTGTTTGCAGCACATGCAGCTGAGTTTGCATAATAACTAAGCAGATGGTGGTGCAAAGTCAAGCAGTGTCTTCACTATAAATTGCCAACTATTTTGTGAAATACACTGTTAGAAAGTTAATCGACAATGGATTTATGGAACTTTTTACTCTCTAAAAATCAATTCTAGGATCAGCCCCTCAAGTCCAGTATTGGTTGGGCTCAATACAAAAGCACATTATACATATTTATAGGTGCATGGACAACATATCTATTCATATATGGTGATGTCATGACCTTGTATGGGCACTGGGCATTTTGATCAATGATTCCAAATCCAGATAGAGAAATTTATCATCACTATCAGAATTTCCTTTTTTTAAATTCACAGAACTGTAGCGTGACTCTTGTTAGTCCGTGTGTCTGCTCTGTTATTTGTTTCACATTTAAAAGTCATGCGAGGCACAAAACAGGAGAAATGAGCGTCTATCTGTAATTGTTTTCACATGACTACTTTATCCTTATTTTGCATTTTCTAAAAGGCTAACCAGCGTGGATGGCAAAAGATCGAGGCCTACAGTGTGGTAGTGATGTACTTACATACAGCGAGAAACAACACCACGGTTTAATTAATATCACAGCAAAAACAACCAAGAATAGAATAGCTGATTAGGTCTATAATGAAATTCATGTGATAATTGTAGCTTGTTTCACACCACACTTATAGCGCTCTGTATTATTTTAGTGCTACATTTTCCACCCATCTCAAAGTGACACCACATACTGACCTAATGATATCATAAACACTGCAGTTTAATGTGGCTATTAATATGAGGGGAGCTCCTTCAGCCTGTCTTATTAATTACACACTGATGAAATCTGACAGAGATGCTCCTGGGCTGGGCTGCAGCACATTATTACCACTGCCTTTCATATTTCAAGACAGTAAACACGAGCTAATATAGTGTAGTGAGGCCTCATCTCTCTCTCTTAACAGTTGCCATTTTGTCCTCTCTACAAGGCGAGCTATGTAAGGTAGGCTGAAGTGGAGGTATTTCTTTTTGTCTCTCTTGTCTACAAGGTCAATTTCATTTTCTGTCTAATCTTTGCCTATTATGAGATGAGCATGAAAACTTGAGGCTCATACCTCCGAGTACAGCTCATTTCCTGCTGATATAAAGAGATTATTTATGAGAACTCACATAAAAGTAATGTTTCATTCACACACTGCTACAGATTTATTGTACCTGATCTACAGTTTTAATTATAATACAAACACAGTGGCAGGAGCATACTAATAACATCCCACTTGTGATAGCAGCATAGTGCATAGGGAAATGATTATAGTAGTATAATGGTATCCTCATCCTAAATATTCCCACTGCTATTATCTTATCATTACATTGATAAAGAGCGCTGCAGCTTAACACAGTTTTACTGGTCAATGTCTTTTTTCCCACTGCAGGGGGAGGGAAGGAAGTGAGAGGAACATTCTGTTAATTGGACATCGAGTGAGCCTAACAATAAGCTATGCATGGTGAGATTTGCTTTGGAGAGCTGGGGTAAGGATTTGGAAGAAGAGGAGTTATAATTGGCCCTAAGATGAGGAGCTCAAGCCAGCTGTACACGTTCAGACTGTGACAGTGGACTATTCCCCTCATCTCCGTGAAAATGAGCTCAAGATTCGGAGCCTCAGGAGACATAATACATGTCACAGCCTACAATAATGGTTAATTTGAAATCATGTAGCACTCCTCTCTCTTGCCGTCTCCCTCGTCTCCCTCTTTCTATTTCACTTCCTCTCTCTCTCTCTCTCTCTTTCGCTCACGCTCACTCCCTGAAATAACCCATTCATCCTAAAAATGGTTTTCATCGTTTTTTGCCTCCACCCCAGCCCACCCCCGTACACCATTAGTCCCATCCCTCTATGCTCTAATGACCAAATGCATTTCCTAGATTTTCTCTATAGCAACCCTTATTATCCTGAAGCTAATGTTTTAAATTCAATTGCAACAATCCATATCCAGGCCAATTTACTGTCTCCTTTTTAAAGGCGGCCCTTCCAACACAAGCTTTAGAGAGCACGTCTGTGGAGTGAAGATAAAAGTGCCTGGCTCACCATATATACAAGCATCCAATCCCTAAACAACACTGCGTTTGTTGGTAATATATTCACACAGAATGTCTTGACAATACACAACCGCCTCCTCCACATTTATAAAACACTAAAGCAAATGGGCTCAAAGCAAGCATGCACATCCTGATGCATATACATCCGTAAATGTGCTCACACACCCACATTGGCACACACACTCACATGACCTGCATTGCTCTCTTTCCAGCTGTAGGCAAACTGCAGCAGTGGCTATTAATGTTTCACAACATAGTGTATCTGTGTCTCTGTCTCAGTTTTTTTTTTCAAGGGCACACTGCCAGAGGGAAAGTGTGGGAGGGGTTTGGTGGAGGGTTGGGTGTTCAGACACAGACAATATTTCCCCCATCTCTCGTGCCTCAATGCTTCACTGCTCGCTAGACTCAATCACATGTGCGGTGTGCTTTCATGAATTAATAACGGGCACTTTGGAGGCCTGGCAGGAACATGGTGACCACACGCTGATGGAAGTTTAATGAGCAGCACGGGGACCGCGCTGCCATGGCACCGGCGGGTCTCTCAGCGCACTAGGCCATGTCCCCGGCCCTCCCCACAGAGCCATAGTGTTTGGGCTCTCATTACCTAGATAAATATATCTGCCCTCTGGATCAGCCCACAGGCCCTGCTTCCTTCTCCTCCCCCCCAAGAGATGCTATCACAGCCCTGATTACACTGCCCTGCCCTTGGGACAATGGTTGGCCTGGAATCACAAGAACACAAACATCAGTCTCAATTCACTCTTCTGCTAAATATCAGACTCTCGCACAGCAGCAGCTCAGCCACAGTCTGACATAGGTTCAGGATCGTCCAGGCTGAGATCACCCAGAGCTGTGACTGGAGTAAGGTTCAATGGTCTTTCCGATAGGCAATTATCTCATTCGGATCACATTGGATTCAGGCAGTAGCACGAGGTAATTATAGAGGTCAGTGGCTAAGATGTGCCCCCTCCCTCCTCATCTGTCCCAATGTCTATCTCCCTCTCTCGGCCTTCCTCTCCATCTTTCTTGCTCTCCAGGCTCTCAGGGGACTGCCCACTGATGAGTCTCTGAGATGCAACACGCTCATTGATTTAAAACCCCGCCACAGGCATTGATTTGAAATGGCTGAGGTACCAGGGCGCAGAGCATCCTGCCCGTCCTAATGACTAGATCAAATGCATCACACCTCCTCAACTGGCCGGTCCAATACTAACTACATTCCAGACCAAATACAATCACAGAACTAATTCCCTTTTAGAGATTCAAATTTATTCCCTGCTCCTTCTTTCCTTTAATCCAAAAGGAAGCAATTTGATTGATAATTTGCCATAAATCAGATGCAGATGAATACTGCACTTTTGAGCTGCTTCTAAGGAACACTTTTAAATTATTGCTTGTACTCTATTGATTTAGATCTGTATCACTAAAACAATGTCACGGTGGAAATAAAAGATAGAAAATCAAGCAGCAAAAGCAGAGATGTCCTCTTTTTTATTCCAGGTATTTTTATTTCTCGGCAAAACCCGGTGCCTACATAACCCACAATGCAACCTGACCACCCACTGTGAGTGTTATGCTAGTAGCAGCTAATGTAGCATGCAGCCCCTAGCCTCAAACACAGATGAGACATGGCCCATAGAGGTCTGTTAGCTTACTTCATTCTAACTCCAAACTTCCAGATTTTGTTCAGGCCCACTGATATTGACCCAGATGACATCACTTGAGGGAATTTACCAGACTTTGCACAGCTCCAATCCAAAGCCACAGATTTTATACAACTGTTTCATACATGCAGTGACACTTTAAAAGACCTGACTTTTGGCCCAGCCGACTGCAGTTGTTTAGCCTTTTTTCCGTTACAGTTTTTAATATTCTTCCAAAAATGTGCCACTTTGCCTCAGATTTAACTCTCTTCTACCTCTCTTTATCTGTAGCTTGCTCTATCTTGAGCAATTACTCACCACAAGCACTGCCTGATTGGTTACACATCACAAGTCAACACTGATGGATAAATGTCAAATAGTCCTCCTTTAATTAGATATATGCAAATCGTAAATATAGTATTTAAGATTTACATATACATATTAACTGTATTTTAATGAAACTTTGCTTTGGAGTTTGTGTTATTCTACATTTCAAAGCCAAGATTAGAATTTTTACTGTAAATGTACATTAGCTCTAAGTATCGCTCATCTGTCCCCTTGGTAGCTAATAATCTGTATCGGCATCAGCCCTTATAAAAAACATAATGGTCGCCCCTGAATATATCTATTAGAAGTGTCGCACTAGACACCTCTAATACATTAGATAAGCAAGTTGTTTTAAAAAAGTATTAATGATAAGTAAGTTATTTTAAAAAAAGAACTATTAATATCACGATAATTATACAAATACAATACTACTGCAAATAACATAACACCAGTAACTATCTGGTTAACATTTTAATGGGAACAACACACAGTAAAGACTCTCTCCAACTACACTTTGAGTGTCATTCATTCGCCAAAAACAGACAAAACACACAGTAAACCAAGCCAATGTTGAATTTGACTGTTATTTCTTTTTTCAAAATTGTAGCATATATAAATATATAATCGAGAATAATCTGAATACTTTTGATACTTAAAGTACATTTTGCTTACAGCACTTGCATACTAAAGCAACACTTTGATTGCTGGACTTTTGCCTGTACAGAGTATCTCTCGATTTATGTAAAGCATCTGAATACATCTCCAACTGCTCAAAACGGGACATGCACGCTGCACATTAATATATCACGGCGGTCTGTTGTCGCAATTTGTATTCAAAGAGTAACTGGTGGCTTTGGAGAGAAATGTAATATGCACTTGTAATGAAATGGAAGGGCCTCCTTGAATTCCCCGGTGTGGAGGGGTCTCTTCGTTTTCTTGCCTCTTGCACCTCTTGCTCTCATGTTTATATAACAGTATAGTCTCAATCATTCTCTCCAGCTGGTTGAAGGTTACCAGGGGCAAGAGGGGTAACAAATGGGCTCTGCGCACCATCTGAGAGCTAGCAGGCTGAAGGCTGGATAATGGCCTGTCATAATGGACAATATAGGCAGAACCCTCCTGAGACCAGGAAACCAAAGAACAAGTAGGCTGAATTATTCATGGTTACCATGGCGGCCCGCACAGCTGCATTACATTAGGCTCTTCATTAGCTGTGCCGTATTCTACAAAAAGCTTGAAACTAAAATATGACCAATATCTCCCATTGAGGGAAGACATTATCATAAGCTCTCAAGGGGGTTTATTCCTGCTTAAATGTGCCTGAGTGCTGACCTTCCTCACCACAGTAATAATGTGGTGGGGATTAAAATGTGATTCCATCCACGACAAGAGCTTCTCATGCTTATTCTAATGATGGCTGCACTGTGACAGCTAGAGCTCGTCTGACACTGCAGTCATTTCCCACTAATAAGACACTTAACACAGGGCCTCTTGCTCCTCTCCTCTCTCTGAATACTGCAATGAGGCAGACACAAGTAGCTGAGGGAAAATTGCACTCAGGGTTATATTTGCTTTCCACGTATATGTACAAATCTGTCTGTCATTCAGGTGACATTTAGAGATAATATGTAGAGTGGTATAACACTTTCTATATTAGAAAAGGTTGTGTGCCTTCTGTATGCACAAACAAAGCGAAAGAAATTAGGTTTTAGGAGCAAGTTCAGAAAATACACTGTCCAAATTTGCAAGGGAGATTAGGCAGCGTATTTTCAATCCCACGCAGAATTATTATGCCAACATTTGGTTTATGCGTCTAGAAACTTCTGAGCTTCTCAACCCAACACTTGAACTCGACTTAGCTGCTGTTATAATAAAATATGAAGACTTATCGCTGCAGTAACCTATATGATTTGTCTTCTGTCATCAAAGTGCCAATCCTCAAAGCGGAGACAACAGTGGTAGTGACAGGTGGATAGCTCGTGTAATTAACAGAGCAGAACCACCAATGTATCTCATTCAAAATTTAAATGTTTTGATTTACATGCAAATGTAAAACCACTGCCTCAGGACACAAGCTCTGCTCCCACAATAACGACACCTCAATCGAACTTTTTCTCCTTTGTCTATGCCCACATAAGTCACAGCGTTGTTCAGGAGTTGCAGAAATCCACAAAAAAGTAGTAAAACAAAATCACTGCTGCGTATTTTGACCTTTGAATAAATAAAGCCCAAAGTAACAGAGTGTAGAATTTTTGTAATATCATTTCCTTGCAATAATGTTGATGCCACGACCAACAGTGCACGGTGATGTTACACCAAGTAAAAACAGTAATTTCATAAATTTTAGTGAAAACATCAAACTAGGTTTGTGTACAAAATGTATGTGCATAGTCAGCCTGTGTACTGTAAATAGTGGACAATGGACACTTTTCTACAGACTAATCAAGGCCAAGCTCAAAGTGGTGGACTCAGAAACAAGATCACATTAGAGGCAATAAAAGGCTGTCCTTAGGCATGGTGGTACTTAAAGCTAAATGCTAATATCATGCTAATAGAATGCTAACATTAGGCGTAATCACAGTATTAGCATACATCAAGTCACGTTCACCATCTATGCATGATAACACTTGCTGATTAGCACCAAGCATAAAGTATAGCTGCGGCAGGTGACAATGTCATAGTTTCACAAATGTATTTTGCCCTGCTGATGATGGTGGAGGAAGAATGAAGGGATCACACTAGTTTTTAAAATTCATCCTGAGAGTGGCATCAATGACTGAGTGACATCATCATCATCAGGGACCATGAATGTCTGTATGAAAATCTGCCAATTCAGCTAGTTTATTATGATATATGTCACAGGAAAGGGCATAAGTTTGACCTGCTGGTGGCACTAGTGAAAAAGTGTAGTCACTAACATTACTAGGATCGCTCCTCAGGGCACCATGAATACCTGTATTCATAGTGTCGGTAAAATTTCATGGACATCAATCTAAATGTTGATATTTCAGTCTGATCCAACATGGTGGACTGACATCCTGACTGATAGAAGCACCGAATCCTACCATGAGTACAGCAAACATTGCCACAGTACAGGTAACCTAAAAAAATGACTTTACACTTTGATTTGATAGCCAACATTATACATTCTTCTGCTGTCAAAATTCTGTCAAATTATGTGAGCTGCCTGTCCCCCCCAGCTGTTGAAACCAGGGAGAGATAAATCCAGCAGCACAGCTATTCCAGTCATTGACCGTTGCACACACAGTCCATCATTTATTCATAGGGGACAGTCTGTCAGAACCGGAAGGCTCATGTTGGTTACTGCACCGCCAAAGCTGCAGCTCAGGACCAGCAAACAGCAGGCAGCGTATCTCTTTTTACAAACATAGAAAACGTTTTCATTTCAGGAGCTGGTGATTAAGACTGGAGCAATTAGCTGTCTCGTGTTTAAGTTAATTACATAAATGGGATCTATGTTGAGACACATCCTTTATGTTTCATGTAATGAACAGCATGCACACATGCTACATGCAGTCAGTTAAGCATGCATAAACTTTCATGGACTAACAAAATCACAAACAGTCAAGGATCCATTTTCAGCAAGAAGCAAAATGATTAGCACTGCTGAAACATGAGCGGTTATTAAAAAGTCAATACATTGTCATTATAGGTGAAGATTGTTCCCTCAAAGTGAAGATATTGATCCATTCATGTGCTTACTGGTCATCGACCCCAGCGAGCAATTTGCTGCCCAACAGATTTGAGATATGAGGTTTCGATGCCACGACGCCTGTATCTCTGTTACACTCACAGAGCTCTAAGGCTCACGCACTGAAATGGTTTCAGTGACGCAGTACAATTTAAGTCGGAGGTCATCGTCGTAAGGAAAAAGATAATGCAGCTATGGCATGACACATTTCTTTTTGAATAACTCGCTAGTTGCTGACAAAACACTGTCGCCACAAGGTCCTTGTAGTAGCTCTCAGCACATCACACGATCATATTGTATAAGCTTCCTCAGCAAAGCACAGATAAGTTGTGATGGAACTGCAGATTTTATATTTTACACTTTGACATTTCACAAAAAAGCACCAACTTTACTAACCTACAAACTGATATCACAATTATCAATATCAAACAGACAAAAACACAGACTCTATCCACCGCTTTTATTTAATTAAGTGATATGACTGAAATCTCCGGCTTCCTCCCAAAGTCCAAAAACATGCTGAGGTTAATTGATTATTCTAAATTGTCCGTAGGTGTGAATGAGAGTGGGCTTGTCTGTCTCTATATGTATCCCTGTGATAGACCGGCGACCTGTCCAGGTGGCCATGTTTACTCTGTTACCGCAGGAAAACCCAGGATATAACTATAAAAAAGAACAATGGCCTCATTCCATTTAAGTGTTGCAAAAAGTCATACATAATACTCATAAGCAGGGACCTGAAAATGGCCAAACCAGATGGAAAGCAGCCGTTACTGTTGTTAAGTACACCTGTGTTTAATGCTTTTTATTGTAACTATGCTTTTTTCTAGCTACAAATCATGGAAAGGTCTGCCATGGAAAAGGTCTACTGCAGAAGATGAAACTGCACAATTAAAAGTCTGTTATCAACCTATCTGTTACCCACTTACAATATTCTGAAAAGAGAAAAATATCTAATTGTGCAGCTATACACTGTTTACCCACTTGTGCTGTTTATTACTAAGGTGGTCACTTAAAAATCACTTCAGTTAAGAGTGTAGTTGTGAAATAGTCTCTGTTTAGAAGTGGAATACGAGTTTAATTTGCCCACAGTGATGGGTGATCTGAAAAGCCACCCATCACTGTGGTGGTAAAAAGTCAAGTAAAATAAATTAAAAACTGAGAAAACAAGACTTTGTGAGTTATGCTGCCTTTGAAAACTCAGCAAAAAGCTCCTGAGCCGTTTGATCACATGACATCTCCTGCAAAGCAATCGTCTGTGGGCTTCCACCTCCAGTGCTTTCACTCAGCCTCTGTGACAGGCCTTGTCTTAGAAAACAATGCATTATTTAATTGGATATTATTCAGAGGTAATTCAAAAGCGGACCAAGTCATAAGAGAGACCTTGAAGATTTATGTTTGGTTAATCCTTTGAATTTGTGTATGCTGTGTGATTCAGCAATGCACTGGAGCAAAACCCAATCATTTGAAAAGAAAAAAAATGCCCTCTTTAATATTTATAATCCCTTTTGAACTGTAAACTCCATCTGTAGTTTAAAGTGATGACTCATTCAAAGCATAATCTTAATCCTTTTTTACGCAGCTTAGTTCTGAAACCAAAGGGAACAGGGGGGAAATTGAAAGCTGCCATCAATGCAATAAAGCAGAATCAAATACAACCAGAAGGGCACAATCTAATTCTCATACAAGGGCACTAATGCTGTTCATCTGTGTCCCTCACTGCAACACTGCAACATATTGTTACACAAGCTGAAAAATACAATCCAGGATCTCTACATGAGAAAAGTAGGTTCTGTAGAAGTCTAAATAATGTAAGAATCTAACCAACACAAACAATAAACACCTCCAGCAAGAGGTCATTATACTTTCCACATTCCTTTAGTTTTCACTGGTTTTATTTAGTTCACTATCCAAATTTGCTCCTTACTCTATTAAACTTAGACTATTGTATCATGAGTTATTGTATCATGCTATTTGTTTCTTTACACTATAATACTAAGATCAAAAGTAATGCAAGTGTCATGTCAATGTTTCCACCAGGTAATTTTACACACATTAAGGCCACGGAGGAGTATCATTTAAATAGGATAGTTGGATTATTTAACCGAATTTAACACAATGAGGTGAAATAGTTTTATGTGACAGTAACAGAGCCTGTGTCAACAAGTATTCCTAGGAATTATTTTCCCACTGAATGACTGTACCTCTTATGATTTACATCCAATGCTAACATTCAGTGCCAATGCACGAAGTAGTGTGCCTCACATGTAATGAGATGGAAAGTGAAATGTGTAGAGGTTGGTGTGATAGATGGGACTGTGGCACACACCTAGACTGCATATTGTTGTACTGTAATCACAGCCTTTTCCTATCTTTAACTAAGTGGCCATTTTTGCTGCCTAAAGATAACCAGTTTATTGTTGCTATGAAGAGAATCCTTCCCGAAACAGAGCACAGGTTTTGAGAATTTTAGCAATAATCAGATTTTTACTTTACCCCAAATGTTCACAGTGAGCAAGTAATTTATGTGGATGTGATTGTATAAATTAATGAGTGCATGATCACTGGATATGCTAGCCGTTGTTGCTATCACCGTATCCAACGATCATGTATCCAATGATACATATTGTTGTTGCGATCCTGCAGACAATAAAGTATCAGGTGCTCAGGTTCAGGAAACATTCAGCTCTGCGCTCTGAGGCGGTTCTCTATTTTGAGAAAGGTTTATCGTTTGTGGTGATAGGAGGGCTGTGAGTGGGCTTTGTAAAGTGTAGAAAGTCACAGAGAGGCAAAACACTACATTTTTAACTCGTAGAATGGAGGTGTCAGGTGTTACTGACTGGATTATGTGTATAGGCAACACAGTTAACACAGGGTCAGACCACTGCTTCTCATACACTGTACGTTCGACCCATTCATGGCACAGTGATGCCCCACTAAGAAACAGAACAGTGACAGGTTAAACCCACATGTATTTGTATGAATCTCCTTCGTGATCCTCCCCTCTACCAGGTTCAGATGGGGGTCACGTTGGTCGGCGCTGCTATCAGGGATGGGCATAAATATATTAATACCGACTGAAAACTAAGGGACAGAGAGAGAGAGAGAGGAGAAATACATAGAATTGTCTCTTGTGGATGATAAGGGGTAGAGTGAGTTTGTATATGAACAGCCACAGAGATTAAATTAAAACCTAACTTTTGTTAGGTGATTATTTATTGCAATTTAATGTAACGAAATTATAGAACAATTTACCTGACAAGCTATAAATGAATTGTAACTGTAAATTGAACTGAATTATAATTGCTGTGTAGTTCAGCTGTCCCATGAATGGGTCTAACATGGGTCAAATGCTTACTGAGTAGATTCAGATTTACTGTTTGAAAGTAGTATAAAGTCTGTGAAATATTTTCTGCTTACATAAGTATACAGGGTTCATGTGACCAAAATCTTGCCATCTCCCAGAGTCCACGTCGATTCTTCTCTGTGGATGTCTGCATGCAATCCAAACTATGCAACTACGCAAAAAGGACCATAATGAGCATGCTCAGCACAAGTATGCATGCATGGAATACGTACATGCTGACCTACTGCACACGTATGAAACAGAGTCCTCACAGCAGACTCCAGATGGGCCAGAAGGTAGCATGACAAAAATTATGTCTGTACCTGTCGGTGTATATCTGCAACCGAGTATAATCAAGGCTTAACACACACACAAAGTTATTTCCTGCCTTCATAAATACAAAAGCTTTAAAGCCATGAAAATCAACAGAAAGAATCGTTAAACTGCTACTGACCTACTGTCTTCTGCCACTGAAGCAAACCGCAGCTCACACAACACTTGAGTGTCTCAAATGTGTCTTGAATGACCACTTAAATGGCAACTTTCCTGCTAGGAAGACAAACAGCCAGTCACTCAGTCTCTTTTCCACAGACCTGAGCCAACACTTAACATCAGAGGTTTTGAGTGACAGTTTGGCTAACAAGATATTTATTGCAGGGCTGCTGTTCTGCCCTGCATTATACACAGCATTCTGTCTACCATACATAAACTGTAGGCAGGTGATGCTGCTGTTAATCTACCTTTGACAGAAGACCACTTCCAGATGTGATTTGAGCAACTGGAACCAAATGTGTCCCACATGTGTTTTGGATGCAATTACACTGCTACTGAAAACTGCTCCACTGTGATGAGAACACCCTGAACTATTTTTGAGTACGAACCATCTTTGAAAAAGTAATGACTCTATTTTGTTTCCTATAACTTCATCTCAGTGTAACTAATTTAAAATGTGCCCCAAACCTCTGTGAGACAGTAAGTCATTCTAAACATTTTGTTGCCCGTATCAGTATCTGTTTTCACTCAGCTTTTGTGTGGTGATGAATGCAGCTGGGAGTTATGGATGGGTTAATTAGCAGTAAGAGCTCATCTCATTAGACAGTGAATGACATCAGTGCTGAGTCTACAACATGCTGTCGGAGCTCTGATAACACATTCCTCCACAGAGCTGCTTCAGCAGCTCACCATGTTTACTGGTCTGTTTATAGACAGTGACACACATCATTACATCCCTGCCTCTATCACACCACACTATTCTAAATCTAAACTTACAAAATGACTTGATGTGTCATTTTTGTCACTTCTTCTGAATATCTGAATATCCCTAATGGAAATATTTTGTCAATTTAATCCCCCGCTTTTTTTATTTATTTATATATATATATATTTTGCTTTTCAGGAAATAATCATAATGCATGAACTGCATGTAATGGACAGGAGGAGAAAATAAATATATTTCTGGAAAAGCTTATTGTTTGAATACTCAGTTTCATTTAGTTAGTATCCAGAGATGTGGTTTAGTTTCCCTTATAATCACCACAAACAAAACTAGAAATTGATAAGTGATTTTCTTAGTTTTCCGTAAATCAAGTTACATTATGAAATACAATGCCACATACACCCAGGAATAATTCATGCATTTCAAGGAGAAGACTTCATTGATTTTCAGCCTCATTTGTCTGTAATTAACTTTGATGCCGAACATCTGTAACTGTCTGCAGTTACAGACGTACTGCTCACTGTGTGCAGGGGAATGAGTGCAATCCACAGTGTCTGGAACAGGGCCACCAGTAAGAGGCCTGTATCTGTGATACAGGACACGGTGACTGTGCTGTGTGATTTACAGCGGTGTGGTGTGTCTTAAATTAAAAGATAATTGCTGTGGAAGGCTCATACTTCAAAGGACATTTCTGCTGCTGTACACATGTAGACGGATGACAAATGAAAGGAAAACCAACATAAAATGTCTCAGAAAGATGTTGGGCAACTATGAGCAACCAATTCAATGCAACATTTTCAGTCTCTGAAAATTTACTTGAGCAATGGAACATCATTCTTGTAAAATATGCTGCCTCATTTGGTGTTTTGACTATGGTGGTAGAGAACACTATTGAGCTGTCAGTCAAAAATCTCCTGTATGTGTTCAAGTAGGTTGAGATCTGGTGACTGTGAGGACTATAGTAAATGATTCACATCATTTTCCTACTCATCAAACCACACCGAGTCAGTGACCCCTTGTGTGCTGTGATTGGGGGCATTGTCATCCTGGAAGAGACCATACCCATCAGGATAGAAATGTTTCATCTTAGGATACAGGTGATCACTCAGAACTACTTTGTACCGAGTCGCAGTGAGACTTACCTCTAGGGTAACAGAGCCACCAGCTCACAGTGGAGGTCAAGGTTCATGTTCCACCTTTAAGTTGTCAGTAGTTCACTGTACATCACAAAATCAGGATCCTATGAAAAAGGTAAAGAGTGTTGGAAAAATCTGTCTTCTTTCTCATCTGTAAAGCCCAGCTTTTGTTTAACACAGATTAATGACTATGTGTCTAAATGTTTCCAGCTAAGCAAAAGTAAATCAGAGGTGCACAGTCTTTATAGGTCACGACTCAGCAGGAATACATGAAAACATCCACGGTTCAACACTACACTTATACAAGGACAAAATAGCCAAAGCTTTGAATAAAGCTTTCTTTCCTCAAGGGAAGGTAAGCCTGAAATCTTCTCTGCACAGTGAATAGCTCAAATTTCAGTATGAATGTCTGGCTGTCACTCCACATATTCTAAGTCTTACCCTGTGAATTAAAAGGTTAACATGGTTGTAAGTGGAATTAATAAATGAACCATTTCAGGTGTCGTCTTTTTACCCTGCAGTGTGATGTTGTTTAGTTTAACACATACCTATTTTACAACATACAGAAAAAAATCACTTTAAGGGGCAACAGCAGGACTAAAATCTTTCTTGTTTCTCAGTTTATTCAGAATCCTGTACCTCTGTTGGGTTTTGTCTACTACTGATCCCAGAAACATTTAATAACAAACAAAATGCTACTTAGTAACTGCTATATTATGCATTTACAGTGACTTGCAAACTTGCATTTTGTAACCTGTCATTTCATTCTGTAACACATTAAACTAGAGTTTGATCTCATAGGAAATTTGCACTTACTTGTGTTGGAGTTGGGTTGTGTCTTGTGCAGCACGATAAAATGCATATTGCAAAAAGTCAATATATTTTTACATGTGGCAACACATAACAAAAAACCCCATTGTTTCCTTTATTAACATAACTAACCCTGGGAACCAGCTGAAACTGAAGCAAACAGCTGTGAAATTATTGGTATGTAACATTTTAAAAATAGGTCACTTTTCATTGGCTATATCAAAAATGGTGGCTTTCACAGGAACTAAAAAAGAGCAAATTGTAAATGACAATTTTTCACTTACTCAGTGACTTAAGCACTGAGTCTAATGACCGCATGTATTTTCACCGCGACCGTCTGTTCTTTCACGCTGATTTTATTTCCACAGACAGATTCCTGCATAAATGGGTTGATATCCAATGCAAAGTGTTTCCAATTTAGAATCTAATTAAGTTGCAGCGCCATCCAGCACCAAGACACAGTCACATTTACGTAACACCTTGCGAACCATTTACATGTCTTAATAATTTAATGATACTGGCAATTGAACATTAAATTTCTTATTTTCTAATCAGGAAAAACCACAAGAGCTTTCTCCATATTGGTCAAATACAGATCATTTGACAAATCATCCCCCCTAGCAGGCTTACGGCTCTTGCATATTCATAGCTTTTTCAGATTTCCAATCAAAGTGGCTGGCAGGTCTCTGGTGTGAGCTGTGCCTCTCACTCCTCTATGAATCATTCATGCTGTTTAGCTCACAGTTGTTTGGGTGCATCTGGCTCGGGGAGGTATGGGGTTGGCCAAATGGAGAGGCCACATGGCAGCTCCAGATGTTTCGCTTTTGTATATGCACAGCTCATCAAAAACAACAAGCAGCATCACCCGAGAGTCTGTGCCATCTGTGGGAGACCAGACAACAGCTTCTCGTGAATCCCTGGTGAATTATTGGAGGACTCTTTTGATAAGATATGAGTTATTTTCAGGCATCCCCCTAATGCCATACTCAGCAACTCTGATGACAGGAGCACCTAGTCTACCGCTGTTAAATTTTGGGCAGGAGGTTGCTAATTTGAAGTCAGCTCTTCAGCCGGAGGGCCTGGATTTAAGAGAAAGTAAGCATCTGCACAGTGGAGGTGTCCTTGAGCAAGACAGCAAATCCCTGACAGCTGCTGGAGATGTTTTATAACTGCTAAGTGTCTGACCTGCCTGTGGAAGGAGGGTAAAGCAAATAGACTTCAATCTTCAGAGAACAGTACAAAAAATGATTAACAATGCTCTTCCATCACTAACTCGTCCTTTAGCTCTCACTGAGTTGCATCACGACATAAATCAATCAAAGTCACGAGAGAAATGCTCGAGACCTGAAGTTCACTTTTCACACAAAGTTTTTGAATATCTGTCAGGTCACATTATTCTGAGTGCTATGTGCTCTGTTCTCTGCAGGCTCTTTGTGTCCAGGCCCCTGTGCACATCACACCCTTCCCCAGATCCCTGCCACTCTCAGTAAAATCATTATTTAGTCCTTTTGTAAGCAAGCAGTGTCCCAGATCACAAATTAATCTTTCATATGTTTCCAAGATCTAGCCTTCTGTAATCCCATCTGTATGAGACACAACAAAGCACAGCGAGAGAGCGCTTATGAATTATTCATTCATTTCTCATGAAAGGCTTTCGTTATGTCTGTCATGTTTCACTCTTGCAAGGAAAATCCATTGATCCTTGCCTTTTCTCTGACAACAAGAATAAAAAAGCGACATCACATAGCTGTACATTTTCTAACTCCCCAACAGATAGATCTGAGAAAAATGCATCTGCAATAAGGAAATTCATAATATGAATATGTGCATAATGTGCACACACACATTGCAAATGCTCACTCACACATACTGTATGCACATCACATTAAACATATCTCTGTGCTCTTAACTAATAGCTGCAAGTGCCACCTCAGGGAAAATGTTTGAACTGGAACACAGCAAGACACAGTGGATAAAGTCACATGTGCCTTGCCAGAAATCATTTATCTCCAGTAGTATTATAATCTAATGGGCATGTCTTCTTTCTGACAAGTTGCCTTCATAATTCAGTGCAACAGAATAGAGAAAACAGCATTGTTAACAAGAAAAGGCTTTAAATCACAAGCACGGAGTACATTTCCTGTGAAATATTAATGTGGAAAGTGTGTTTGTGTACAAGGAACAAAGGGCAGAGTGTTGTACATCAATGGGCTGACAGTGCTGCAGGCTCCACAGACCGGGCTCTGCTTACTCCAGCTATGGCACACTATGTACGTATAGGGGATTGGTGCATGGGGGGAAAGAGAGAGGGTCATTTATAATGTATAGGCCTGCTGGAGCATAAGGTGTTGGGTCTGCTTAGGCTAGTGTGTATAGCTCTATGTAGCAGGTCTTCACCTTGCTCTGAGCTCTTGCCTTATTTACTTTAAAAGCTTTCCTCTGGAGTCTTGTTTGGAAACTTGGGAGGCTTGATGGATAAGACAGATCCAATTCATTTTTACAATGATGAGCCTATCGGCTTACAAGGCTGGGAGTAGGCACAACTCTTCCTTTGAAAGTCACACAGCCTTGTAAGTCCACATTAGTGTCTTGTTACCTGCAATGTAATGAGGTTAGTTGAGCGGTTGTCTGCAGGGTGCTCCAGTAACACTCTTGGCTCTCAGGTCGGAGGAATCTGGATCCTAAAAAGAACAACACAGCAGCTTTATCTCTATTCACAGCAATGAAGAAACTTAATAAGAGTGATCACACACATTTAATGCTACAATCATCATTATTCCTGATGCACTTGTGGCTCGTTCTATTCTTGTCACTCATGCCTATTTCATAGTACATTGCAGCTCTGATATGACAAGTTGCTTGTGTTGATTGTGTGTACTTGACTATGCAGATTATACAGCAGCTTGCAGGATAAGAGTGCTGTTGTTGGCCCAGGCTGCCTCCTCCCTGCCTGTCAGCTCCAAGCGGAGATGAGCTTGTGGCCCGTTCTGTCTGCTGTTAATCCTGCCTGTTCTGCTTTGTCAAAGCTGCTGTTTGAACAATGGAGCTGTCTTCTTGTCTGCTAATTTAGGAACAAACATTTGCCTGCGTAGCAAACAAGCTCTCCCAGGAAGTGCTATTAATAGGATAATTAAGCAGACGGTAATGAGCAGGATTACTGCTAATTATGACAAGATTTGTTTTGGCATTTGCCTGAGAGGCAGCGGAGTGTTAAAGTCTGCACAGGAGTTCATCACTGCACCGAGTGAGCAGGCACCTGAGTAAACAGACTGGGACTCACCGGGGGTATGGCTGTGCTGCGTGCACGTGTACATGTGTGTGTGTGTTTGTGGGTGGATGGGTGGGGGGGCTGAAATAAACAGAGGGGAGCACAACAATGCCAGTGGTGCTGCCAGAGCAGGCTATCACTATGTAACCACCAAGGTCAATCCATCCTGCCCCTGCACAGCATCTACATCGCGAACCTGGTGAAAAACGCCAATCACAATTTCTCCAAGAGTCAAAAGTAACGAGTTGTTTTGTCTGACAGTTCCAGATGTTAGGTTTACAACATCTGAAAACAGAAAAAGATACAATACATTGCCAGAATTGTGAAGCTGATGCAAGTGAATGACATTAACACATTAACTGGATATAAAAATGTTCTATTGAGCAATTGTTCCAGCCTCATTCCCCATTTTATTTTGGTTTTAACTGGTTGAGGACATCTAGCTTTGCTTTATGTGACAGTTCACATTACCATTTACACATATTCAATATGTACCTGTAAATGTATGTTGTTTTTTATCTCACATCAAAGAAAGACTTTGAAGGCTCTGCTACAAACAATAAAGATTTTCTGGTATTAGGTGCATATGTGACACGAATATATCAGGTCATGGTTGTACAATCGTAAAATGTCTCACTTGCAGGTGAAATGAAAAAAGAAACAAGCAAAGAAGCAAACATCTTTTTTCTAAATATTCAAATGAGTGCATCATTTTCAAAAAGCTTTGTTAACAAGCCATTTTTTCTGCCATCAGACACCAAACGAAGTGGTGTTTTGTTTGAAGCAAAACTTGATTTCATTTCATGTGAAAAAATGTGTGATAATTTCTTTGTAGTTCTTCCTGTACTTAAGGTTTTGCTCCTTCGCAGCAGTAACAAAAAGGGCAAAAAGGCAGATCTTTTGTCTTACACTAGATTAAAAGTTTGATTCTTTTTCAGGGTATTATTGTATAATTAGTTGTGGAATCATTGTCATTTTCTCACACGATAAGATATTAAATTAGACTGTTCCTTCCTAGGAACACAGTAGTCATAAGAATTAAACTGTGGGGTGACTTTAAGCAAGACGAAGCCTTAATTCACAAGATTCAATCAAAAACTGACAACAAACAAGCCTAGTTGAGGTGAAGGGGAATCTTAATGCGATTGTAGCTAAAGCTCAGACAGTGAGCCGCCTCCATTAAAGCATGCCACACAGCCCAGCAGCTCCAGATAAGACAGCTGAGTCTGGGATTTAGAGCTTTGGCTTATCGTCATCTTCACACCACTGTCTCACCAAGAGCAGAGTACACGGCCCCCAAATCCTCTCTGACTGGGAACCAACTTTGTCTTTGGGCTGTAGGTGCAGTCCAAGTTGGGCACAGGTATGTTAATGGGTTATAACTCCTAATTAGGAGCCTTGATCTCTTAGGCTCCTCAAAACACACACAGCAGCTTTGGCACGCCAACAAGACTTTTCATTCTGCAGCAGAAGCTGGGATAAGATTATAGAGGGAGAGAGCTGTGTGGAGTACTGTTTCAGAAATAAAATTGCTTTTATTCCACCCAACATGTGTTCAGTGAGATTAAGGCATAATCTTGCAACGTTTAATAAGAGCCCGTTTGTGGCCTTCCGGCTGAGGTAGAAAAAGTGGAGCATGCATGCTTTACTTTAAATCCTGTTTATTGAATTATAAAGAACCTTAAAGGATCAGGAATGTGATTTGTACATTTAAATATTTTATGGTATTTTCACATTAAAGCACATCATGAAGTAAAGTATGCAATGGTTAGAAAACTTTTTCCATCCATTCATCTTATATTTATTTCATTTTCTAACTAAAAGTGATCTGCACTAACAAAAGGACGAGATATAGTATATTTCAGGGTACAGACTCTTTTATGTAAAATCATGCAAAAGGTAAAATATCAATTACCAAAGGATATCGGGAAGAACACGAGTAATGATCCTTTACTTCAAGATTCAACATCAAAGAGAAAAAGCAAAATCATGAAATACCACCACAACCTACATCCAAGTCCTGCTCTGTTCTCAAACATAAGACCATATTGGAAATCCCTAACCTCAATTTATGTAATCCAAAGCCCTTGCATGAACTTCAGTTTGAGCTCTGGCTTTCAAGAGGTATTTGGAAGTTAAAGTCTCAGATCAGATTTGGACAGATTAGAATTACGAGTTGGAAGTCTGGGAGGGGTGGATATGAGGATTTGCACTGCTCCACGAGACGGCCTTGTCAGTGATAAGTTATACTGAGCCACGGGTAAGAGGATTGCCTAGACTAATCCGAATCAAAAGACATACCATGTGAATTACATCCCGAAACAGGTTCGCTTACAGAGATTAGGAGCCTGCATGTAAATCCTGTCATACTCTACTTGGCGCTGGAAGATGAGCCTGAAAGAACAAACACAAACATGTGCTTTGTATCCTGCTGCAACTGCTGGCACCAGGTCGCCTACCAAAATCATTGGCTTCCTTGATTACAGCTTTCTTTTTCCTATTCTTCAGAAGATTAAATGTCCATTGATGAGACTATCTAGGCCAGGCACACTAATTATTCACACCACATCTAAGAAAGTGCTTATTCTGAGGGTTGAGAATAACCCTTCCCAAGTGAACTGACACCCACAGACACCCACATAGTAGCCTCCTCACCCCTCCCTTCCTCTCTCCCTCGTCATTCCTCCCTCCCACCATCACTAAGCTAAGCTCTAGTTCAATGAAGCATTTATTTCTCTTCCTGTTTGACATGGGTGATTCTATCAAGGCATCTGGCAGCAAGTGCTGTAATACAAGGCTTTCTGTTGAGACGTCAAAGAATGTTACTCTCGGCTGTAGTGAAAGAAAAAAATAGCTTACATTTTTCTCTTTTTTTTCCCTCTCTCTAGAAGTACTGAACAAACAAGACTTGTATCCCTGGCCCAGAATGCTTCAAAGAGCACATGTCTGCTGGGACTGGCTGTGAAATGTAGAACAGTGTTGGCTGCTTAGCTTTGCATTTCAGCCAGAGCAAGCTCATAAGAGCACTGCAGAAATCTGGGCAGATCTGTAAACCAGGGAGAGTGGAGAAAGCAACATCTACAGAAGGTGGAAGCATGTTACTGCAATAAAAAAAAACAACTGCAGTTTCATAAGTTATCCCCTACTTGTACTTTCTGAACTGCACATGCAATGCTGTGTGTAATGAGACACAGTGATGTCAAAAGGCTGTGCGTTACACAAGACCATAGCTATGGTTCCTGATAAAAACTGATAAATATCACAGCTTAGAGATGGAATGAATACATCGGGCCCTCGTGTGTACAAGGGAGATATACTATGGTAATTACCCTACACATCAAGCCTTGTGAAAATGCAGCAAAGCAAAGCTATTTTGTTGTAGATTGAGTGGATGTAAATGCTTTAGGGCACGGTGTAAATGGGAAGCACTGAGACGAAAGCAGTAGGAGCCGGCATAAGAAAAACCATCAAGCGGTGGTGCAAAACTCTCTGCAGTGCTATGAAGCATGCCGAATAGAGGTCTCTCACTGCAGTATAACGGCTCATGAAGCCGCAAATGGTATTTCCACTTCATTCAGTCTCAGGGCCAGGTTCCAAGCAGCTCCTCAACGATGGAATTGAACCCATTAGCAATCGATTAAAGAACCAGCAGGCAGTCACCACTCTGCCTGCGGGGAGGACGGGGTCTGGCGGGGGTGGGGGCCTGTCGGCCAGCAGAGGCTCCTGGGGATTGAGGTTCAAATCTTTGTTTATGCAGAAATAGTGGCGACCACTTTAACCTCGGATCCCACTCCTGCGGTGCAGATTAAGACAGTCAGATTGTGAGTGGGGAGCACTCTGAGATGCGGCGCATGACAGCTTTTGATTGACATATCACCAGTGCACAAGGTACAACACTTCCCTGAGCTAAGACAGCGCCCACAGGACACCTGCTGCTTCTCACAACATGATGGGTTACCAATTTGATAAGCATATTCATAAGTCCTATTGAATGTTTGAACTGTGAATGTTTACCCAGACCATGAGATATGAATGATGAACAATCTGACCTTTGGAAACAGATTAGAATTTCAATCAAGTGACCACAAACCAATCCATTAAACTATATCAAAATGAAGAATGGAGTTGGGTAATTCAGGTTTAAAATCTTATAAAACTAGCTAGTCTTTTCACACACAATTAGCAAACAAGTAGTAAGTTATACATTTCTACAAATTTATAACACGGAACGTATTGTACGGTGATTCTACTCTCCTCCGTTCCTAAACTATATATATTCTCCATACATAGCAGCCTGTCAGCTTTTATTCTTGGTGCTGACCTTTGTCTGCACGGGCCTCATAACTGACATTTTCAATTACACTGCAAACAACTTATCAATATGCATGGATTTCCCCGCCAATATCAGAGCAAACAGAGTCGTTTGGAGAGCTGAGTCTGTCAGGGGAGAGAAATAGGGCAGACATGTCAAGGTCAGGATTTTGTTAATGAGGGACGGACCGCTGAATAATTGAATGGGCTGAGCAGTATCGACTGTTGAAGCAGAAGCATTTAAAGCGTTGGCGATCGTTAAGGAAAATCCTCCCAGCACTTTATGTTCCATGGCAGTAATTTATGCACGGGCATCCAAGCGGGTGCCCTATGGTTCACAGCACTGAATGCACAAAGCAATGAGTGGATTAGCCAAGCACACTTTAGAAACAGCAGCCAAGCGTGCAAGTCATTCCTGTGGATGAAGTGATGGCTCTGGCAGTGCAATTATTCAGCTGTGCATTTTAAATACACAGACAAATGGCGACGAGAGAGAGAGGCTCTGCATAGATGGAAAAATAGCTAAACGTGAACAGAAATGTCAAGGCTGAAAATGATCAATCTGCAAATGATTTATCGTACAAAGCACACTGAAGCGCAGAATGGCAGCATCAGTGACAGAGGATGGCCCACTGTAGGGGAAACACAACATGTGACTGCATGCTGTGTGCTCTGCGAACAGGTTCCTCGCCTGTTCCCAGGTTCTAATGAAATGACTAAACTGATAGCTGGAATCCCTGGCAGAGACAGCTGTGATATTTGGCCACCAAAAACAAATTCTGATAATTGTGGGATCAAAAGCAGCAGATGTAAATGCATGTAAACAAGCTAAGTAATACTAGTTTGGCCAAATGCCCCCTTTGTTTTGAGCGCAATCTCAGCCATTTTTAATCTGCACCAAGAACTGCTCAAGCTGTTGTTGATGCAGCAACATACTTGAGCAGTTCTCAGGCCTTTAAGCCTCCACCCCTCTCTCCTCTCTGTAGGTTGGGAGCTTTGGGGGGGCTTCTAATCCCTCTATGTAATTACTGCTCCCTGCAATGGCCAGACCATCTCTGTGTAAATCAGATTAGCTGACCTAAATCGCTCTCGTTTCTCTCTACCCCATCAAACAATTCCTTATCTTCACCCAGAGAGCTAAACAACACCACTCCTCCAACCTCCCGCCCCCAAAGACATGGCCTGTTTATTTGATCAGCGCAGGAAGGCAAACAGTTTCTCCATGATACACAAACAGGCAGGGGCTGTGCCGGCCCTGCTGGGTGGCCAGAGAGCGAGGTTGGGGCTGAATCACTGGCTGGGTTGAAGACATGCAGATAACCACCTCCATCACGTCCGCAACTTCCACACCGAGCCATTAAAAGAAGAGGAAGCTCGGCAGACACATAACACGGACGACGATGTTGCTCAGCGCACGGTAAATAAAGGTCACCGAACATGATAGAGATGTATTACCGCTCTCTGTGCTGCCTCCTCGCCTCCTTCCCATCCAATTTATTCCTCAGGTCATACATTTACAACTTTGAGAGAGGACTGGGGAGGGGGGGGCGAGGGGGGGGGGAGTGGAGAGGAAATGCTGCTCTTCAGTGGGAATAGAGACAGGCTAAAGTAAAGAGGGGGAACAAATGAGGTCTGTGATCCTGCCTGTCCCCTCCTCTCCCCCCCTCCCTCCCCCCCCCCGAGCCCCAATCAGGCTGAACCACGGCTCTCAGCGCGACAGCCAGGCCTTTGTTGCTGTCTGAATGGAGGTTAAATATCCCTCGAAATCAGAGCTCTTTGGCTTTCTGGACGCATAGTCAGAGACCCAGTGCCTTTCACATGCTAATGCCCATGTTTTTTATTTCCTTTGTAACCATGGTTAGACAGCGGTATCATGCTAAAGGGCGATGAATAAAGCTGGTGAATTTGTTTTTTTCTCAGCTTTTTTTCCTCTCTCTTTCTCCCCCTCTCCTCTTTTCACCCATCCCTCCCTCCCCCCCCCCGTCCTTTGCCTCTCTCCCTCTTTTATCACCATCTCTTCGAGCCAGCCCACATTCCATCCCCCTCCTGCAGGGGTTTAAAAAAGCACAGATGGTCTCTCCTGACCTGCTATTCATCATTGTGTCAAAAGCTTTGTCAAAATAATGCTCCCCAACAACAAGCTGAAGGATTTTATTTGTTTCTATTGATGAGGCCTGTTAATTTCACAGACGTCTCATTAGGCTTAAACCACCAATTAATTTCTTTTGTTCTCATTAAATGGCTAATTCTAAACATGAACCGTGCTGACAATGAATGCTGTTCAGAGCCAAAGCCAGACAGCGCTGCTCCCGCCATGGAGCTACTGGAGCGTGAAGCAGACAGGTAGAGGGAGAAAATTGAAGAGCAGGAGGAAGGGCATGATGGGGGGGGGAGGGCACAAGAATGAGGAGAGAAAGTGGTGGCAAGAGGAGGAAAGAGTGAGAGAGCAAAGGAGAGTCCTGACAAAAGCCTCTGTTAATTTGTAGACACCCTTAACACTAGGCATAGATGGCAACTCATTAACTGCTTGCAGATTTTTTTTTTCCTGTCAGGGGATCAAGTGGCCCTCAGGAGTAAAGGTTGCAATCATCTGTTGGTGGCAGGAGCCGGCACTCAGCTTTGAACGAAAAAACGAAAAATGATAGCAGAATAAATCAAAATACAAATGGGAACAAAAGAAAAAATGAAAAGCATAGACTGGGAACCAAGGTAGTAATTTTTCTATTGGAAGTGTGCTCACAAAAGCTATCTTGTGCGTGCACTCCATTACAGCAGTGCAAGTTGTCATTATGGCCAAGGATATATGGAAGCCTCATAATATCCAGAGATTGGTAGTTTGTTAGACAGCACTGTACAATTTGCTGCAGCCTTGAAGGATCCTTGAGCCTCTCTTGACAATTTACCGAGGGAATTGCCGGAGCGTTGCCTTTTGTCTGCTGGAGACACAGGGGCAATTATCCAGCCTCCTGTAATGTTTCCCTGACTTTAATCTCCTGGCTGAGAGCGTAAAGCAGAATGGGTAAGGTTTCAGAGTGCCTCTGGGTTCTATTAACACACAACTGCTGTTTCTGTTCAAGCCAGGCAGCCAAGAGAGGACTGCAATCTGACAGACAGGCCTCCCTTGGGCTTTTAGGGAGAAAACATGATTATGTCATAATATATTTTCAAAAAGAGATCCATTTGAAAGATTGCCCCTCTGTCTTTTCAATCTAACATGGCTCTGCTTTTGTCAGGCACAGTGGGAGCACTGGGAATGACAGATGCTTCAATGAAGCAAACAGGAATAAAAATAAAGTGTTTTACCAGGAAAAAAAAAAAAAATCACCAGAGACCGGAAGCAGGGGCAAGAAATATCAGCTTCTCTAACAATTTCATCACATGAATCTCATTAGTCTGGTGTCAAACTTTAATTTGAGTTGAGAATTTAATTTGAGCTGTCTTATTTGCAAAAAAACATGCCTGTGGTTTTATTCACACGTTTTACACAAAGTCACTATAAATAATCTTAAACATCTTCAGAGCTGCAACAATGTCCATGAACTGATTAATCAATTTATAGAATAATCAGTTGACATCATTTCTGAAAATTATTTAGTCGTTTGAGGTTGGCTTCTCAGATGTGAGGATTTTATGATTTCATATTTTTATTTTTATTATAACAAAAGATTTAATATCTCTTTGGACTGTGGGACTTTATAATAGGAATTTACAACTTTCCTCTGATGTTTTACGGGCCAAATTTCTTTACAATTAATCAATATAATAATTTCATCAATAGTTGCAGCCCTGAGAAAACTGACTGACTGACCATGGGATTTTGCATAATATATTTCTTCAGCTGGAAACCTTGTGTATTTGAACTCCTGAGATCCAGCAGGCGTGTCCATCCAAACCAGTATATAACAGGAGCCACATCTCTGTGTCACTGAGAATAACACTTGGGCTTTACAAGTATTTGGACAGGCCTGAACTCTCCAGCACAGACATCATGTGGCCACTTCACTACTTATATGTGTAAGAGCTTTCCAAAAAGCCAAGAGACAATGGTGGGCAATCTTGTGATCAAAGTACATGCCTTTTAGAGTGCAGGCCGCTCTCTGCACCTCTTCAGTGATGACTATTGCACACTAGAGCAACACTGACAAGAGAGCATTCGCTGTGTGAGAAGCAAAAGGTCCAGTGTTCCCTAACAGAGTAGGAGACAGTCACATATGACACACTTTTATTGTTTAGATAATGGAAAAATATATGATCTCCCCACACTATTCAGTAAATCTACTGCACCATTATAGCTGGACGTATTCTGAAGAAAGTATACACCAATCAGTTATTCTACACTTACAATCTATCAGTAAAGCAGATAATCAGGACCCTGTACTTTAAAATTCTACTTGACAATAAAGTATACACAGGTATGAATTCATCACTTCTTACCGTTTTGTTAATCATATCGAAGTTGTTGTCTAAAGTCCAATTTGCAACTTAAGCTGTTCAAGTTTGCTTTTGTTCTCATTTCAATCTGAGGATGTCTGGTTGATCTGCAGTACAGTGCACTTCTCTTTTTATGTTCTCTCCTATTTCATTTATTTAATTTCTGCTATCAGAAACATATCGTGAGATGCCATCATCAGGAGAGGACCCTGACTGTAGTAAACTGTATTTTTCAATGTGCTTTGGAAGAGAAAGACAAACATGATGTATGGGATCATGATGAGATTATGATCATTGTAATAAAAGTAACAAGTGTCTGGAATCATCAATACACTCCAAACTTTGTGATGAGTTATTAACTAAACTGAACAAAACTATGAATGCAATATGCAATATTTTCTTAAACTCTTATTTTTAACATAAGGGGATACGTATTTTTTTTGTTCCAACACATGGCATCTCTACCACAGAATGGATGCCATGAAAGAAAAGAAGTATGCAGTATATTGGAAGTTATACATGACAGATTGAGAGTGGGGTCATAGACGAGAAATCACAACTTAGCAACAAGTCCCACTATTCCTGAAGGGCTTTGTAAAGTTGTTGGACATTTCTAGGAACCGGATCGTGTTGCAAAACATCCAGAGCATCATGTGCAACATTATCTGTCATACCATGCTGTCTGAAACTATTTTTCACAAGACAAATTGTGAAGTAGTGGATACTCAAGTGCCTGGCAATGACCCTAACTGACATACCAGCATCCAGCAGGCCAACAGCTGCTCTCATCTTTCTCTTATCATCTATAGCATCGTGTCATCTGAAAACAGACGCATTTTAAGTTGGCCGTTCACGGTCACTGGTCATATCTAATCTTTTTCCTTTAAAGCCACAACTGACAAGATCAACTGAATGGTCTAGAATTTGTCACCAGATCCCAAAAGCTTTCTGGGTACAGTTGGCTTAATTTAGCCCCTTTTTAACTGTAACAATAGAAATGAGATTTTAAATTTTTTCTCCAAGCCAGAAAAGAAGGCCATTTGCATACTGGCTTCACATTTTTGCTCAGTCTATTTGATAGACAGACCAATAGGCCCACTATTTAACACTTGATGTGTGCAGCGAGTAACTTGCTTCATTGTTCTGACTTCAACCAATCTGTAGTGTTTTAAGTAGTGATCCAGCAAAGTATCAATCCAAAAAACAAACCCAGCAATCTCTTTTAATTTGAAAATAATCTGTCATGTCATGAGGGTTTGCCTTCCAGCCAAACCGAGTTAGCTACATGTTACTGTTGTTGTGACATGGGTCTGGATCTTTTCAGTTCCTCAGACTCCGTTTAAAAATGTATCTGAGATGTTGCCACATCATCCACATCATCTGATATTAAATACTCACCCTCTGCAGGCCTCAAACTTTCCTTGTTTTCCTCTCTCGTGGGGCTGCTGCGGTTAGCTTGAGGTTATGTAGCGAGGCTGGATGCATATGGGTGGATGGAGGGATGGATGCCAGTGGTGAATATTTCTCGGTGGATAAAATGCCTCAAACGTCCACAGACATCCATCAAAGAATTCCCACATTATAACACACGTATTCACTGTTCAACCGTATCATTAGCCTTTTGCTGGCGGACATAGTTTTTCCTGGAACACCGCTAAACAAACCTCCTCTTGTGCTTCCAGGAGCGGATACAGCTAACGTTTAGCTAGGCGGCTAATCAGTAGCTGAACTATCTGTTGTACAAAGTCTGTCCGGCAAATTACTTTATTTTTCATGGATTTCAGGTAAATTAAACCCTATTCTGAGAACCCAGCAACCACCATAGTTTAGGAGATGATAAAAAAAATTAAAATACTTTAAATTATATACAAAATAACCCTCGTTTTTTTAGGCTATTCGTTTTTTTTAAGCTAGTTGAATGTTCAAAGTAATGTAAACTAGGGCTAAAGTTGCCTTAAATTAGAAAACACGGTGTTTTGTGGATGAATAATGTTGAGCTGGTTCTTTTAACACAACGGTGCAACATATGTATTCATGAAGACTGTAGCTTTAGCTGTAGCATTCACAGTGTTAGTGAATAAAGCCTGGCTCTGTACACAACATCACATCCTTGATAAACTCACAGGAGTATAAAGATGAACTTACTTCATTCACATTTTTGCAGTAAAGCCATATTTTTTAAAAATTGAAGTTGTAAATTGTAGTGCATAATTTTGCTTAAGTTAAAAAAAATTATGCTATGACTACAGTGTAATTTATGGTGTAAATTTCCCTAATTAATTTAAATATGAAGGATCAAAACTTGTATAAAATACAATTTTACCTCACTATGATAAATTTTAACATTAAGACCCTACAGCATAATTGTGATGGAGATTAACCTGACTAATTTAGAACTAAAGTTTTGCCCCTGCCCAAATGTGCATGATTAACTAGTCCATTTGTTTTATAATTACAGAAATATTCCTGGCATTACATGAACAAAAGCATTTTGTGATTAAGCATTGACAGCATAATAAAAATTTGATTATTAAAATCTCATTATTCCATCTTACTCAACAATCACACTGAGAACAACAAACAGGAGGTACTATTGGCAAGTGATTCTCACTGTTGTGAGGTGGAGGCTGCGGCCCTCACTTGAAAAGGCAGCTCGCATCAGGAAGTTGCACCGGAATTCACTCAAATGACCAGGATTCAGGTGTATTTCTTTTCCCTTTTTTTTTATTTGAATGTTTCCCAGTGTCATTACAGGTGAAAAACCTTAACGTAAGAACAAAGAAATTCAAGTAAATGACCCAAGAAATCAAACCAATAAACACAACCCAGAATCAATACTTAATATTTAAACTACTAGAAATTAACCTTGAAAATAAGCAGAAAATACTCATTTTTAAAGCACCCAAAATGAATTAAATACTTTTTAAAGTGTTGTATCATAATGATTTTACCTTGCCCATTTTAACAGTTTTTAACTTTACAAAAATCTTGCCCATCAAACCACTATTAACTTCTAAAATGCACCACAATTTCAATGTATTTCCACTGACATCACAAGACAAACCCACAGAGAAGAGCTAAAATCTCACCGGCTCCTTCTTCCTTTCTTTGTAGAGCTTCAAGCATGCAGCCTCCTCTTTGTCCAGACTCTCTCTGCCAGGCTCCCACACACTCCTTTGTCAAAGTTCTTGCAGCCTCCTGATCACTGAATGGTGCTCACCTGCTGCACATTTGCCTGCTGCCTGCTGCTGGAAGCCACACCCACACCTGCTGACCTCAGACAGGGTGGGTGCAGCCCACAGCTCAGCTCCACACCTCCCACTCGATCTTTCCACGGAACCCGCTGGACAGATCGCACACGGCGAATTTGCGATCAGAGACTCTCTCCTGAGCTTCCTGCTTGTTCCTCCACTGGCAGCAGGACCACTAACCGTCGGACGTCCCGGTGAACAATTGTGAACTGAAGGTCCCTTTGGATACTGGCGACGGGATGATTGGATGCTGGTTGCTTGGAGACAGGACGCTTGGAGGCTGATGTTGAAGGTCTCACCTCCGGGATACAGGAGCTTGCCACAACCCTGACATTCACATCCCGTACAATGCCTCTGGAATCAGGGTTGACACCGACGACTCTTCCAAGCTTAAAATGGCCCCTCAATGCGTTCTGGTCACACAGCCAAACAATATCTCCAATTTCAACATTCCTCTGTGTGGTGTGCCATTTACTCCTCACAAAGAGATTAGGACCGGCAAGTTGGCTCCAGGACCTCCAGAATTTGTTAACCTGGTGCTGCATTTCCTGAAGTCTCTTATAGGGATAGCTTGCAAAGTCAAATGTTTTCCAGTCACCACTTGATGATGCCCGTCCCAGCAGCAGTGTATTGGGTGTGATGTACTGCACGGTGTCTTCATGGCTCTGCACCCTGGCATCAATAGGGCGCTCATTACAAAGATTAGCGGCGAGCTGAAGTGTTGTCTGAAGTTCGCTGTAACTGAGCCCCGATTCTCTTCCCAGACTCTGGAACGCCTTTTTTACAATGCGGACAGCTGCTTCAGCAGCGCCATTCCGATGAGGTGAATCAGCCGGATGGATTTTCCACTGCCAGTCGGTCCCATTTTGAGCTGAAGTCTCTTCCACAGCAGACCTGTCCAGGCCATCCATAAACTGATAGAACTCCTTCAGGACAGGTTTGGCACCGACAAAATTAGTCCCTGGATCAGACCAAACCTTTTTGGGATGCCCTCGAATTGCAGTGAACCTCTGATAAGCCATCAGGAAGCTCTCGGTTGACATGGTGTTGGCCAGCTCTGTGTGGATCGCTCTGCTGGCCATGCAGCAAAATACGACCCCCCAAACTTTCATCGTGACTCTCTTCCTCACATCATCTTTGACCTGATACGGTCCAAACAGGTCAACTGCTGTGAACTCAAATGGGGCTGCTGGCCTAGTTCTCTCTTGAGGCAGCTCACCCATCACTTGCTGACATCTTCTAGCTCTGGCTTTCTTGCAGATCACACAGTTTTCAATGACCTTTTGAGCAATTCTTCGACCCTTGATGACCCATGCTCTCTTTCTCACCCTTAGTAGAGTTGCGGCCACTCCCTCGTGACCCTTGCTGTGAGCTTCTCGGACCAACAATGTCGAAATCCAGGCGCTATAAGGTAAGAGGGGAACACCAACTCTGTCATCATTAAAAGCCTGGACTCTCCCACCACACACCAGCAGCCCGGTTTCTTCCTCTCTGTAGACTACCAGCCGGTCTGTCGTGGTGGTTGGAAAGGTCACGCCCTCCTGTGCAGCAAGAAAGAGATCTCTTAAAGCATCTTGACGCTCTGTCACAGTGATGATGCCAGCTGATGAAACTGCCTCCCACTTTGGAGTTCCCAAGATCCTATTTTGACGTGCAAAGCATTTTGCTGCCCTCCAGACCTGGGCGACCGTCTTAAGCAAACAAGTCAGGTTGCTGAACCGTCCTTCATCCACCAGGTTTCGGACAGCAGCACCAGCAGGTGGTCTCCGTGGTTTCCGATCGGGTGGCTCTTTCTTTACCTGAGCCCTTGTGACTGCAGCAGCAAATGATTTCTTCTGCATCTTTCCAACATTCTCTCTGGCAGTTGCTGATACCTCCTTTGCAGACTTAATTGGCCACTCATCAGCCGGTAGACTCAGGAACTTTGGTCCTAGCTGCCATGGTGAAATTTCGTCCAATTCTTTAGGGCCAGCCCCACGAGTGATGATGTCAGCGATGTTCAGTGGCCCAGGGATCCACCACCAATCCTGAAGTCGTGTGCTGCTTTGGATTTCTCCAATCCTGTTGGCAAAAAAGGTCTGGAAGCCATAGCTCTCACGCTGAATCGCACCAAGGACTGTTTGACTGTCAACGAAATGGTACCACCGCTTGACTTGAATTCGGCCATGCTGCTCGAAGTACATCTTTAAGCGGGCGGCAAACACTGCTCCACACAGCTCAGCTTTGACTGCTTCCCCCTTGTGGTCTAGGGGAGTAAGTTTAGCTTTAGACTCCACCAGCCTCACCGTAGAGCCTTGATCACAGGCCCACCGCAGGTACAGGACGGCGCCATAAGCATCCTCGCTGCCATCAGAGAAGGTCATTGCATCAGGTTCAGCCGGGGCGCCCACAGGTGTCAAGGCTCTGTAGAACTTGATCTTGCTCAGCTGAGCGTATTCTTCAAAAAGGCTGATGGCATCCTGTCTGAGCTTTTCTGACAGCGCAAGGTCCCAAGTGTCTTTGATGGTGCCACACTTGGGTTTGGCTTCCTGAAATGCTCTCCGAACTAAAATGGCCCCTTTCTGCTTTGCAGGCGTCGTCAGACCAATTGGGTCATACAGTCCAGAAACTTGGCTGAGCAACTCCCGTCGTGTCAGTGGGTCTGGCGTCTGAGCTCTCACCTGCTCCAGTTGAAGATCCTGGCCGAGTCTCATTTTCCTCTTCCTCTTCGAGAAGTTTATCCCAACCATGACGTAAAGCTTGTCATCCTCCACAGTGTAGCCGAGACCAAGAGCTTTGTTGTCTTCCTCTTTAAGCTGATTCGGCAGGATCACCGTCTTTGGAGTTGGAACCTGTTCCTGTTTTCCAACAGACTCCCTCTTTCTTTGACCAGAGAAAACCCACGGCTTCAACTCGAATCCTCCTGCATTCAGGATCTGCTCCACATTTTGTGTGATGACTTTAAGCTGGTCCAAGTTGTCATGAGAGGTCAAGAGGTCATCCACGTAGCTGTCTTCCCATAGCACCCGACGCTCTTCCTCAAGATGGCCGAACTGCGGAAGGTTAGCTGTCTCTCTCATGGCGAGTTGGGCGATACAACCTGCTGGTTTGTCTCCGATGTTAACTCTTGTGACTGCATATTCACCCAGCTCCTCCTCTTCAGAGTCACGCCACAGGAATCTATGCAAATGCACCTCTTGGTCTTCAAGCCATACTGTATTGTACATTTTCTTTATGTCTCCCAAAGCAGCAAACCCTCCCCTCCGGAATTTGAGAAGTACAGCACGAATGGAATTGAGGACGTCAGGGCCCTTCAGCAGAAGATCATTGAGACTCACCCCTCTGTACTTTTGACTACTATTCCAGACCAGCCGCACGGGAGTTGTGACAGAGTGTGGGTTGGGTGCGATAAGGTGGCTTATGTACCACACTGGTCCAGTCCATGCACGACGGACGTCTTTAGACAACTTCATCGCAGACCTGCGCTCGACCATCTCATGAACTTGAGCAGCATATGCAGCCTTCCACTCTGGCTCTCTTGACAGCTGCCTCTCCGTCCTGAGGAATGTGGCCTCAACTTCACTCCTGTTGCATGGTAATGTGGCTGGATCTTCTATCCAGGGGTACTTGGCATGCCAGTGAGGCTTCTCACTGTGATCATCAGCACCTACATATGTGAGGCCACTCTTCACCACCTCCAGCTCCCTTTCTTCAGCGAGGGTCATTTCTTTGCCGCCTGGCTGACAGTTACCACAACGACAGCCCCCGCATCTCGGGATGCAGCCAGCACCAATACTGTCCCACCTCCACCACTCGAGGAAGTTGGATGAAGTAGCTGCGCAACTGGATAGCTGAGGTAGGATGGCCATTGGGGCTTGCTGGCTTTGCAGAGGAAGAATGGGGACGACACAGGTGCGCTCTTCGTACCTCACAGCAGCAGTCCTCATAGACCTTGCGAAGTGCGTTCTCGATGTGTGGGCTGATACAGTGACCTCTTCAAACAACTCAGGATGGGTGCCAGCAACTGTCTTTCCCATTGGTCCATCCCACAGCACTAGGTCCCCCACAGTGCGGATTTTCTGCGGAACCAGCTGACCTTCCTTGTGACTTACAAGGAGGTGGATTTCTTTTGGTCTTTTCAGGTCACTGAGTGGGACATCTGGGAAGAACTCTTGCAGTTTTCTGGCCGACACATGTCTGTGGATGTCTGCAATGCTATCTAGGCCATAGCAAACCAGCTGGTGGGACCTGAGAGTGCCTCTTGAGGTGCTGACACGGATTTTCAGAAGGTACCGCTTTGTTTTGACAAAGACTTTCATGCCTCCTACACCATGAACCACAAGCGTGATGTCTTCACTTCTGAGATTGAGCCGACCTGCTGCCTCATGAGTGATATAATTGGTGTCAGAAGCTAGGTCAATCAGGGTCCCAATCTTCTGCCCAGCATTAGCCGTTACTTCCAAAAGCATCATGATGACAGGCCACTCCACTAGGCCGCTGTCTGCCAGAAGACTTGAGTGACTCTTTGCAACATGGGAGGTGCTGGCTGCTGTATTGCAGAAGGCCTCACGGCATTGTTGGGCTAATTCAGGTGAGAGCTTTCTGAAGAATTCCTCCTGGGCCTCGGTGTAATTCCTCTTGTTGCCACCTCCCACTGTGCTGCATTTGCTCCTCCTCGGGGCCATGTTGCCTCTGGGTGTTTCAGCATTGGGACACAGATAGTAGTGGTGGTCTGTGGCTCTCTTGTCCTCACACTCAGGATTTCTACACAGGAATGAGGTTTTGCAGTGATTATCGACATCATGGACCTCCAGACATTTCCAGCAGGCTCCCAGTTTTCGCACTGCATCCTTCTTCTCTGTGAGCTTGAGCACACGGAACTTTTTACAGAAGTACAGCTTTTTCTTGTGCTTAACGTCCCCACAGACAACACACCCTGAGAGATCGCTACTGGGCTGGTTTAATGCTCTGGTTCTGGCTTGCCTCTGCTCAGGTCGGGTTTCCCTCCTTGGCAGCTCTTCATCCCTCAGTTGGTCCAGCTGTTCATAGATGCTCTCTTGACCCTTGAGAAAGGTCAGAAGACTGTCAAAGCGCTTCTCTGGTCCAGCACTGATCTCAGCTGCATAGAGAAGCCACTCTTTCTTCAATGCATCAGGAAGCTTGCTTTCAATGGACTTCGTCACTAGAGGGTTCTTTAAAGCACCAGTGTCACCAAGGTCACTCAGGTCTTCAAGAGCTTTTTCAACAGCTTGGATGAGCTCAACAATTTTCTTGGGCTGGTGACTTCTGACAGCTGGAAGTCTCTGGAGTTCCTCAACTATCTCAATGGCAATTACAGTTTGGTTTCCAAACCTGTTCTCCAGGACACGAAAGATGTCATCTGCTGTATTGTAGGTCATCAATCGAAGATCTCTCACCGTTTTCTCATCCAAACTGTCAAGAAGCTGGAACTTTTTGACCTCTTTTGACCCGGTGGGTTCTCCTTGCCTCTGGAGGGCCTCCCAGTCTTTTCTCCAGCGATGAAAGTCCCGTCTGATGCCAGTAAACTTGGGGAGGGGGGTTGGCTTCAGCCTGACAGCTGGTGCTGGGTAGCTGATGGAAACCGCACCCACAACTTTCCCAGCGTCTTCTTTCGCTTCCGCATCAATGAACTCTGCTTTTCTGGACATTAACTTGGGAATTATCTGCTCAAGCTCTCTTACCCGTAGTTGGAAGTCTTTCTGCTCAGCAGGAGGGGCCCAACACTTCCACCGTATGTGCAGCTCTTTTGCCCTCTTAACCAGTCTTTCCATGTAGTCGAACATGAAGTCAAAGGTCTCTTTATTTCTGCCAGATTCAAAGGACGTCACCCTCTCCACTTCCTCTTCTGCAGCTTTGACCGCCATTGTTAGTTCCTCTTCTCCGAAGTTGGCCCAGAGCGTTCTCTGGACGAGGTCTTTCAGCTCTTTCAGTTTCATCTCACACTCACTTGCAGTTTTCCCAATATCGGCCTTCTGCTGTTCGCTCAACCTGGGAATTTCTTCAGTACCCGCATCCGTCTCCGCCTCTGCAAGGTACTGGGCCTCCACGTCATCATTTGTCTCTATGACTTTGTTGGCCTCAATTATAAGCTTCCTGAAACTGTCTCTGAGCTCCTCTTCTGGCATCATGGCATGCATCCGGACAATGCTGTTGCCCAGCCGGGAGAATTGCCGCTTTGCGGCTGTCCTGTTGGTTTTAAGCTGCTCCAGTGGCTTTGAGTCGGCCATCTTTTCCCAGCAGGCTCGGGCAGGGTGCTGTGCAGTGTATTACCAGGCCTCTGGACTTCCAGGCCTGACCAGTTCGGTTGCTGTTCAGGATTTTCTGTTCCAGTCTTCACACCGGTTTTTCACTGGCAAGTGATTCTCACTGTTGTGAGGTGGAGGCTGCGGCCCTCACTTGAAAAGGCAGCTCGCATCAGGAAGTTGCACCGGAATTCACTCAAATGACCAGGATTCAGGTGTATTTCTTTTCCCTTTTTTATTTGAATGTTTCCCAGTGTCATTACAGGTGAAAAACCTTAACGTAAGAACAAAGAAATTCAAGTAAATGACCCAAGAAATCAAACCAATAAACACAACCCAGAATCAATACTTAATATTTAAACTACTAGAAATTAACCTTGAAAATAAGCAGAAAATACTCATTTTTAAAGCACCCAAAATGAATTAAATACTTTTTAAAGTGTTGTATCATAATGATTTTACCTTGCCCATTTTAACAGTTTTTAACTTTACAAAAATCTTGCCCATCAAACCACTATTAACTTCTAAAATGCACCACAATTTCAATGTATTTCCACTGACATCACAAGACAAACCCACAGAGAAGAGCTAAAATCTCACCGGCTCCTTCTTCCTTTCTTTGTAGAGCTTCAAGCATGCAGCCTCCTCTTTGTCCAGACTCTCTCTGCCAGGCTCCCACACACTCCTTTGTCAAAGTTCTTGCAGCCTCCTGATCACTGAATGGTGCTCACCTGCTGCACATTTGCCTGCTGCCTGCTGCTGGAAGCCACACCCACACCTGCTGACCTCAGACAGGGTGGGTGCAGCCCACAGCTCAGCTCCACAACTATAAAGTATTGAAAACCCATAATGGTAATTAATAATTACATAAATATTCCCCCCATTACATAAACAACAGTATTTTGTGGTGAAGTATCACTGACAGCAAATGATTATTCTATCTTATTCAGCATTCGCAAGTAGAAAAACAAACAGGAGGTACTATAAAGAATAGGAAGGGGAGAGTCCCCTGTGCAGTAAGTAATAATTTGACACAGACTGTATTTATTATACAATGTTGAATCAACTGAAGAGCAATTATTGACACGCACTGGGAAAATTTCATATTCAGAAAAGCATGTAAATCTTTGATTTTGTGGACAGTCCCCCTCTTTTAATTCAGAGCATGTGATCCAAGATTTTAATCGGCTTTATAAAAAAAATAAAGGACATATTAGAAGTAAACACAGGCAGAAGAAAGGGCCAAAGGGAAATCCAGCTCCCACCACTTTAGCCTGATACCACCACTTCCTCTGTAATTAGTCATGTTGGTTATACACCTCCAGCTGTGCTTTAATCAAAGAATGTGTGTGGAAAAATAATTAGCATGTTAGCATAATGCACATAATAAAGAAGTACTTGTAGTTGTCTTGATCTCGACATCAAAGAGCTTGTTGGTTCCTTCTTGGGGCATTAGTATCATACAAATCTAATTACTCCCAGTATTGAATTACTAGATTTTAGTGGATACTTGGAACAAATACAAAGGAATGTCCTGATAGTTCTCCAGCCTTCTGGTGGAAAAGAGCCATTACAAAAAGAGCAGACATTAGAAAACGATGAGCAGCATACTGATAATATGTGGTGTCTCCTCAGGAAACATTAGCAGGAATTTAGTTTTTCTAGGTTCGTGGCCTTCTAGCTGCGGTGACACAAACCTGCCTGGTGCAGACACTCTCTTGACCTCAATATCTAAAATAGCATCCGGTCCACTGCTGTGTCCTTCGACTAAAGTCTGAGACTCCACAGGGTGAAGTGCAACATCTAGTTCTCATGTAGAAAGTCCTGTGAACATCAGTAGTCTGAACACAGCGGCAGCAGCGAAAGCAGCAGCAGCGGCGGCAGCGGCAGTGGCAGCAGCAATCCGGCCTAATCCAAATGAATCTGGGTCTCCCAGGTTTGTTCATCCTGGTTGGAGGGTGATGACTGCTCTGCTCTGGTGGAGTGCTTATCTGCTGTCAGTGGTCGGTGGCTGTACAGGCCTCATGTTATCAGGGCTCAGCCTGCTCAGGGATTGGAGGGTCCATGGAAAGTAAACATAGAACCTGTCCTTTGCTTATCTATCCCAGGAGAGAGTGTGTGTGGGTGCGTGTGCATTATGTGTGTGTGCATGTGTGTCTGCATGAAAGAGAGAGAAAGAGAGAGAGAGAAGCTTGTTTCCATGGCAACCTCCTCCTTTAACCCCCCCACTCCTCCCCTCTAGAGGAGAACCCTGGTGGTCTTTGTGTAATGCGATTCCACTAGAATGCACTGTGGATTAGAGCTGTGCTGCCTTCGGGCCCTAGGCAGGGCAACAGTGAAGACATTATTACCCAGATCAAATGCTGTAATCACTAGGCACTGGGGGCTTTCACATCCATTGCAGATAAAAACCTAGGACTGGAAATACTCAGGTGATTAGGGGATTATTATTCTGCATTTCAGCATGGTGCCAGTCCCTCGCTGTTGAAAAAAAAAAGAAAAACCCTGATTCTCTGTGTGATGGATGGGGGAGGGTAGAAAACAGAATGCCAGCCAAAAGAACCAGCCAGAATTCTGGTGGACTGTGATCAGTGCCTGGGAGCTAAAACGAGCTCAAAAACATTCACACAGTCCACATATTGGCATTACAGACCCCCCTTGAATTTCTGTATGGTCTTTGAGTCTTGGCTCTAACAATCCGCGCAGAAGTAGGGAATTGGACTATGTTCTTATGTTTAGAGCTGTTGTAAAACACTTAGGCCACTCTAGCTTCTTAGTCTGCACTGTAGCCCCTCTCTAAATAGAGCAGGGCAGCGTGGGCTTTTGCATGAGAACCTGCTGAAAGCCTTCCATTGAGCGGTAGATCAGCGGAAGGCGAGACAATGACCCCCTCAATGTCCAGCAATAGGCACTCAGAGGTACAACTTTTCATCTGCAGATATTCCACTGTTTGATTAAGTGAGGAAGAAAATTGTACTTGAGCAAGGAGCTTAAGCTACAAATGCACACAGGAAGTACACACTTCAGCAATGTGGGAATAGAAAGACTATAGCCTTTAACAAATGAGCCCGTGAGAGCGAAGCATGGCGGCTGGCCCCATGCTGAAAGCATCCGGCCCTGCTATTATAATCTAACAACAACATCTCTGAAGAGGAAGCCATATGAAGGGCTCACAGCTTCAAGCACAGAGTCCTAGAAGAGCGCTGCTGTGGAGTGGAAGGACTAGGCCATTCACCTCACCCCCCTCCAAAAGTATTCAGCTACCAAAAGACCACTCAAGAGAACTGAAGAGCGGTGTTTGCGTCATATTTCTGAAGTGGCACTGCATAAAACCTCTGCCTTATTGTATCACTCTGAGATGGCTGTGTGATTTCATAGCTGCCACCACACATGGATTCAAACCTTAAAAAAAAGAGAAGGTGGTATCTGACAGTGACCACAGTTGGTACAGCACGCCGTGACTTTGTAAGCTCCACCAAGTACAGCTCTCAAATATTAATGCAAGCCCAGTAATTTTCTGAGTTAAAGCCGATGCCAGACGTCCCTACCAGCCTCTCTAACAGCACCCAGAATGTCTTCCTCTCATGTCTGCGATTCTCCTGAGACAGTTGTCAGCTCCTATCTGAATGTATTTCCAGCCATTTGCTGATGTACTTCCATTTACTGTCAAGGAGAGGGGAGCCTGTGAATAAGATTGTATGTACTCTAGATGCAGACTAGAGCAAAGGAGAGTCCTCAATAGCAACACACAGGGCAATGGGGACTTTGAGGACACATTTCTGGTTTTCAGACAAGAAAAATAGAGTCAAAAGACCTTCAGCATGCCAATGCATGCATATACAGCAGTGTAATTCCATCAGTTACCGGTGTAATCAACAGTAGTCACTGCTATAGCCAGTTTGCACCTCCTTGTTCACTGCTGGCTGCAGCACAAAAGCAAATATTAATCAGTAACTTTAAACATGAAACTGCCTAACTTATATAGTTACAAACTTTGGAAAATAGGCTTGTTTCCTGTCTTGTCAAGAGTTAGATGGCTGTTTGGTAAATATTAATCTACAGCAGGCAATCACTTGGTTTATTTTAGCACAAAGACAAGAAAAAGGTAGAAACAGCTAAACTTGTGACAAAGTCTGCGTAGCAGCTCCTTTAAAGCTCACCAATTGAAGTGTTATACCTTGTTTGTTTAGTTTAAAACCAGAGTATAAAAATGGCACATGGTTTTTGTGCTGGACTGTTTCTTGGACTGATACATTAACATTCTGGAGTCGTCACTGTCATTTTTGCCAGGCAATCAACATAAAAATCAGGAAATTACAGAGCCCAGCCAAAAAATACTAGTCATAACAGTTGGACATATAAATCAGTTGCAATTATATAAACAATGTAAAATTTAATTAGCACTGAATTGGTTGGTAGGTAGATGTTTTTGCATTATAACAGAGCCAGGTTCACAGTTTCTTTATTTCCAGTCTTAATGCTATGCTGGATCCTGGTGTTATCCATCTTCTGATTTAACTCTCTACAAGAAAGCTAAATAGCATATGATCCAAACGTTGAACTACTCCTTAAAAACCTCCAATAGCAGCAAGGCAATGGTACTGTAGAAATCCAGTCAAGATGATTTTTATATAAAAACAGTTTATTGATTTATCAACAACTGTCAGCTGTACAATCCTTATGGATGATGACACGTGTATGCTACACAGTCTAACTTGTGTTGATGCAGAGACCATTCTTGTCTATGAGCAGATTGTAGTGGAATATTGTGAAATACTGAAGAAAGCAAACATTATACCCAAAATGTCAAATGTGGTAATGGCTTTGCCTGCCACCTTTATGAGCCACCCTGTAAGTCTTGCATATCAGTCACAGCCTGTCAAACGAGAGTATAATAATTAACTCTCCTAGACTGATGACTGAACTTTGCTGAGTGGAGTCATGAATTTTCGTACAATAGTTGAGTCAACAGACTGAGCTCAAGTCACAGCTGCTTCCACGTAAAACCCATCAGTCCTCCAGTTGGTATATATCCATTTCCATGTTATGGAAAGCAACCAGTGCTCAGTGATAGGTCTTCATTTAAAAGTTGAATTTCTGGTGACCTGGGCCAAAGGTTAGACGTAACTGGAAACCATGATTTTCTCCCTCCTCCGGTCTGAAAAAAGGGCTTTTCCAGGTTCTCTTCTGCTAAAATCCATGGGACGAATGTCTGTGTTACAGCAAGTAGCGAGGGGGAAAAAAGCCGTTGTCAGGGAGAAAAAAATCCAAATTAGATTTCCGAAAAGGTCATTCTGGACAACGAACATGAAAAAAAAGCCAAGGAGGGAAAAAAAACTGAAATAGAATATCCTCTTACAAAGTCCTAATCTAATTTCCATCCCCAGAGGGGACAGAAAATCACGGAGAGAACAAGAAAGAACCATCACAAGCGTAACTGGACACCAAAATATAAATCTATAAAAGGCCTTTTATTACTCCATTATGTACACTTTTCACAGGACCTCCAAGGAGAAGCTCCAGAGCGAAGCGCCGCTTCTAGTTGTGTCATGGAACTTTATCTCCACATTAAAAAGGACGAATAAAAAAGAAATATCCAACAAACAGAAAAACAGCAAGACATTATTTTCTTCTTAGTGCCTTGGGAAACTGCACTCGCTGTACAAGTGTTAGTTTTATGAGTGAGGAAGGGCAGAGCTGAAGGACACAACATCCAGGGCCTCAACAGCACCACCATCCATTACAGTCTGGCACTGCCAAACCTCCTGCCCATCCACTCGGGGCTGCACGCAACATCCATGCTGTCTGTGTGAGGGAAGGTAGATGGAAGAAGAGTCTACTGCTCCTGAGCATGAACATGCTCCGATCCGAAGCAGTCTGTTCTAATAGATCACTTCATATACAGTGGCCTTCTTGTCACCAGAGCCTGTCACAATATACTTGTCGTCCGTCGAGATGTCACAGCTCAGGACAGATGAGGATTCCTTGGACTGTCGGGAGAAAAAAAAGATTAAAAAAAACATTTTAGTCTTGGAGGCAGATAATATACTCAGCTACATTTAAAGTTAAGTGGAGAAGATTAGCTGACTACAGAGTAAGATTAGATTGCAGCGACATCAGGTTCTGGCCTGATGGCCCTCAAAAAGACTTCTTTGTCAGGTCAATATTTCAGGTTCAGTTTTCACTGATAGGATAGTCCTGTCAGACAGCGGTCGCTGTGCCCTTCCTCTCAGAGACTACTGTGCATACTTTTGGCCTGGCTGCAGACAGAGTGTATTGATCTGCATACCTGGAATATGCTGGCGCCATAAGGAGTCCTCCAAGCGTTCAACAGATTGTCCTTCCCAGTGCTTACAAACCATTTACCTGCAAAGAACACAACAATGCTATCAGGCCAATTTGGACTAAGAAGTGGTAGGAAAAATGACTACAAATGACGAGTTATTACATCTGTAAACTACTGGAACACAATGATGCAGTGCAGTTTTAGCCCTTAACAGAATAGGATGGGCTAAGACCCCTTCCCACTTAAGTACAGTCAGTATTATCTATTTTCTGTGTGCTTGTTCATACCACAGTAGGCGAACTTGAGGGAGAGGACACAGCTCTCGTGCAGGTGGAGCTGATACTTGTCAGGTTTTGAATGGTGGAGCACCTCCACATTGCTGCTCTCCATACCCACAGCAAGCCACTCTCCGGTCGGACAGTAACCCAAGGAGAAGATCTGGAGATGGAACAGAGCAGTAATTAGTTGTAGAGCTGAAAGGAAACCACTCTTCACAATAAGTCTGTGGTGTGTGTCATCTGTGTTACGGGGCTGTACCTGTGAAGTGAAGTCATGCTGCTGCAGCTGTCGACCCTCCCTCAGATCCCAGGAGCGAACAGTGTTATCAAGACCACCTGTCCACAGCTTAGTGCCATCATGGGATATGTCAATACAGCTAGCACCGTCCGTATGACCCTGGAACTGCCTGCAGACAGAGTCAGACAGCATACAAACATTTATTGACATCCATTTTTAAAAGGACTCAGACACAAGAGCAATTCTGCTGTGGGGCCAGAGCCCGCACAGTGTGAATAAGTTTTTTTTCTCCCAACCTAACGAGAGTCTGGTTGTGCAGATCCCAAACGGCAATGTTTCCATCGCTGCAGCAGGAGAAGCAGACTTTGGCGTCGGGGCTGATGGCCAAGGCGTAGCATGCCGGGGCTGAGGAGGTGAGCTCAGCCTTGATGCGGGGTGTCTGAGAGGCCAGATCCCAGATGGTCAATGTGCTGGCCTCACCTCCAACAATCAATGTGCGACCATCAGGCAGCAGCTTACAGGAGCGGATGTAGTTATCCCTGTTCTGTTGCACAGAGGACAAAGCGAATCAATACATGTTCAGGGCAGTGGAGCCAGAGAGAGATTTAGGAACAAATAGTGGGAAAACAGGATGAAGGTCCTGCCGTCATAATAAATCAACTGAAGGGTGTTCTCAAATTTAATCCGCACTGAGTGGACAAGTTTTCAGCTTGTTGAATTTACATATTTATCTGATGATGTTTGCATTACAAGCCAACTATGAATTATTGGGAAATGTTGTGTGATGTTTATCTTATATTGGTTGTTGCCAGAATGACTTTCATCTATTTTATACAAACGCTGAGTAAAAGCATCAGCTGCATTTGTATACCAATGCATTTGCTGTCAAACTGTCAAGTGGGATGTGGTCTTTATGTATAACAAAGGATTATTCCATTGTTAATGGAATGATATTGTGTATAAACAGTTTACATCTTCTGAAGCAACTGCACAAGAAGAACAAAGTTTAACAAAAAAGGTTCTGATGAATGAAATGTGAACAAAGATGGGTCCTCACCAGACAGTCCAGTTGGGACACGGGGCTCTTGCTGCCGGGTTGGCTGATGTCCCAGATTTTGACACAGCCTTTGCCACCAGTGTAGACATGACGTGTAGGGTTGCTAATGGTAACAGCACAAACCACCTCACCGTGGCTCAGTGTGTTGATCTGACGGGCATGGCGTGGAATACCAGGGCCGATCAGGGCATCGGGTGGGAAGGGCACAGGCTGCATCTGGCCATCTGCGCTGACGTGGAAGGAGTAAGCTCTGAAGGAAAAGACGGACACGTGTAAGTGTTTGATATCAATGGTTTTAAAAATGTATGAGCCCAACACATTTGGTCAGACACTTACGGTTTGCCACCAGAAATGGATGTGAGACTGGCTGGAAGGCCTGGGGCTCTCATGTGAGTATGAGGATCAAACCCCTACAAAATGACAAGATAGAAATGTCTAAACAACAGACCTGTTACCGAACTGGGATCACAGCAAAATTTGAATGGCTCACAAACTATATGCAGTGCTAGTAGGTGATTCAAATACAGTTAAATAAAAAGGCAAGAAAAGTTGTTACCATGGGGGAGCGTCCATAGGCTGCAGCTGCTGCAGCGCTCATCTGAGGAGAGATGTGCAGACCAGCATACACTCCAGGACTAGTCAGGCCTCCATTCATTTCGTGATGGCCCATCATGGCAAAGGGTGTAGGATAGGAGCCTGCAATGGAGAGGGGGGTACGCAAAGCTGGAGCTGCTGCAAACATAAACAGTAGATAGCTATCAGTATGTGACATAACTGTACATTGGGAGAGAATGGGAAAAGCTTATCTCGGTTTCTAGAGAGGAAAGAGAATGCTACCAACCAAGAGCCTCCATGCCTGGTGGTTTGCCCAGGATGGGTCTGAGCCCAGGAGTAGAGCTAGTGCCAGGGGTGGGGGCATCATTGCGGGGGGTGGGGGTGTTGGATTTGAGACCAGGCGTGGAGGATTTGTCATTCTGTCAAGGGAACGAAAGAGCAAGCACATTCACAATCCCGGAAACCAGGCACTGTGCAGACTGACAATTTGAGAGCAAACTGAACTTAATCCAATCTAATTCTGACAACCCTCATAGTCCTGCAGAGCCATAAACTGCTATTTATTCTAAAACCTATTATGGTCACAATGGAGATGGGGCCGTTTTTATCCCCTTACTGCTTTGGCTTTAATCTTTTAGTGAGGCAGAGGGAAAAAATCCTGGAATAGTTAAATACATTGAGCTATTAACAGAGAAGACCTGACTGATCCTGATGCGGGACAATATTATCCCTGACGTTTAGTCATGCACTTAAAGCCCCGACAGCCATTCCTAATCCACTGCAGAAAACGTCCTAGATCTATTTGCATATATCCCTTTGCTCTCTCTGCAATTCTCAGTTAAAACCCTTTCTGTCCTAGTTTGTCCACAACTCCCTTGATGTCTTACATGACTGAGCTCCTTGGCCTTGGAGGATGGGGTGCTTCCAGAGGATGCCACTGATGCAGGGCTGTTGGGGGTGTCCTTCTTGGGAGGGCGGGGCTTATCAATGCCATTTTCAGGTGGCGAGTGGGCTGGACTTGCTCGTGGTGTGGCAGGATCCTAAAGAAACAAAGATAGATTAGATCTTTTTAGGTAACAGCCACATCTCAGTGCATGTCAATATGCCATTTGCAATTACATGCTATGCTGCTCACCTCATTAGACACATCTACCACCAAGTCATCACTTTTCTCTCCATCACTGTCCTGAAAAGACAACAACCGAATCACTCAACTAAACAGACATATTCAGAATACATCTGAGGCCACCGCAGGGGGGCCTAGGGAGCACTTTCACATTTTTGGAAATAAGCTTATTTGCTTTCTTGCTGAGAATTGGATGAGTCTGGAGCCAGGAGCGCTAACTTCCTGGAGTCTTGTTGTCACTGTGAGGTTGCCAGGCAACCAGCAGAGACTCCAGGAAGTCCCTGTTATCTGCCAAAGATTTCCCCGCGCATAGCCCCAAGTGTAAAACCAAGACTTGTCAAATTTCAGTTTTGGTTTTTGTGTGGACAATATAAAAGATGAGCTTGAGAGGTGCATTTTTTTATGGTCTTTGCACTGCGGCTTCATAATTGACAGACCTTTTCATTCAACTCTTGGCAAGTAGGCACGCTTCCCAACATGTTCAACTATTTCTTTAATGACTTACATATCTACTCATGCTGTCCTTCTCCTCCACTTTGCGTTTCTTAGAGTCCAAACTGTAGTCAGAGGAGCTGCGATGCTTCTCACTGGCTGTGCGTAAGCTTTCTGATGGGGATATAGAGTTATTCTGCGAAGGGAAAACCAAACACGCTTTATTACCATTTTGTCATCTTTCATAAAAGAGAGCAGCAAGTCATTCATCCATTACAAATTCACAGAGAACACACTGTGCCAATCCAAACACTAAAAAATGCCTTATTCACACAACGATGGATACAGCAGACTCTTAAAATGCAGCTGTAGGCCAGCTCCACACAGTACCCTGATACCAGCCAAACCCAATCTCACACACAAGCCTGTCCCTGGCCACACAACAGAATGGGCTGTTATCTGAACTGAAAGGAGGAGGGCTTGTTTTCTGAGCTGGGCTCCCTCCTCCTCATAACTGGACAACAAACAGCCTCACAGGGACATGAGCAGTGTGTTGTGGCTGAACAGAGGGCCTTTTCTCCAGAGTCAGTCAGGCTAAGCGTGAGAGGGAGAGGGGAGGAGAGACACAGAGGGAAAGAGAGAGAGAGCAAGAGAGAGAAAGAAACTATATGTTGTGGGCACTGGGCATTGATTGCTGCAGCGCGCTTGGGCACCATGTCAGCTCAGGCTTTGAGCTCTGATAAAGAAAGAGAATCTATATCCTGCCAGTGGGCACGGCAGCGTGGGACTGACTGGTGCTTCTTCATGGAGCCTGCCCACACAAGCTGGGACAGCTCACTCAAAACGCCAACAGAATGGGAGGCACTAGGCAGGTGTCCAGCGGCTTTCACAGGAGTTTGCCATTTGCCTGTAAACTGCCAAGTTCTCCTGATTCCCTCTGTCCCTCATTTGAGGACCAAAGCAACAACATGGACTAAGTCAGCGGCAACCCAGAAACGCGAACAATGGCTGATGGACTAGCAGTCTGGGCAAAGGGCCACTGTCTGCATAATGGCTGACCTTTAAAGAGATGCTTAGTGTGACTCATTAACCAAAGTCACCACTCTACTATCAGATGACCTGGGACGAGAGCACAGAAACAAAACAGGCCTGCTAATCGCCCCAGGAGTTCCATTTCTTCAGACATGACTGCACCCATTCAGCTGGCCCAGTCTACAGAAACACAATCTCACGGGCCCATCACAAGCCATCAGAGATCGTAGCATTTCAAATAAAACGCTTTAGCAGGTCCAGCCAGATGGGGTGGAGAAAAAGAAAACAAAACAACTCTCCATTTGTGTTCATAAATATTCATCACATGCCAAGGAAGAAGAAAGAGTGAGCTGGTAAACAAGAGAGACAGTAGAAGGGATCAAATAAATCCTTTAAGAAGGGGAAGTCCAAGTCCTTCTTTAATTGTGATGAAATTACAAGGCTTCTAATCTCTCCAGCATGATACCAGTCATTTCCCTTCTGGATTAAACACACAGGATTTATATTCCAAACCTCATTTTCCATTAATCATTTTATTGAAAGCAGATTACAACAGTGCATGAAATCAGCGATAGCATGGAGTTAGCAAGAATCTTTTACCAAACATTTGGAGCAGAGATAAAACAAAAACAGATGAATTATGAAACCAAGAAGCGCTGCAACAAAAGCAGTTGCAGTTTTGGACACTCACCGTGCTCTCTGTATCGCAGACATCACAACGGCGGTGGAGGTGATGATGAAAGCAAATGGAGCAAAGGGAAAAACAAGTCAGTTAGCACGTCATAACAGATGCTTCTGGCTGAATGTGTGAGAATCAACTGCAGGGCACAAGGCCCCTCTTATCGCCATGTATTGGAGCTGGTGAATAGCTTATGCAGTCATGGGCTGGGAATGTACCAGCTCATTACCCAGACAGAATGTGAACAGACAGGATGTGCTCCTCACCTAAGGGCCCTACGATTCTGCTCTAGGGAGTGAGACGCACTCCACACTAAATTAGTTTTTGCCTGTTTAACATCTTTCCAATAGTGTTCAAATTAATATACATCCCAAATAAACAGGTCGGTTAAAGCCCAATTGGACAGTAATGTGATGGATGTTGATTCCTCACCTCTGTGCTCCAGATCATGGTGGTTCTTCTCATCCTTCACGGGGAGATGGGCTTGGCTGCCCAGAGCACCGAGTGCCAGCAGGCCTGATCCAGAGCCTGTCACAGGGGGGATGCCAGGCGGCTGCAGGCCTGAGGGGTGAGGTGGCAGCTGGACTGGAGGCCCGTGAGCAGCATGGGAGAGGTGCTGTGCCTGAAGCTGCTGCTGCTGTAAGTTGACAGAAAAACAGACAGACAGACACCAAGTGGGTCGGAGGGAAAAAGTAAGGAGAAACCACATACTAAACATGAGGCTGATCGGTTAAACCCCAGATGATATTAGCACATTCACACATCTATTACTGTCAAGAACAGACAGCAATCCCCCTCAGTGCTATTTCCATACCAGACTAGGGTGGCATAAGCCCTAGATCTGTGCTGAGGAGAGTAGAAATTATGACTAACAATCTTCTCAACACGTCTAATGCATGAGATGCAGGGCTAGAGACTTTCAGCCACACAGTGTTAGTAGTGCACAGTGACATGAAAACAAAATTATAACATTTTTAACTCTACATTAACAAAACACAGCAAAGCCAAATTTAATTCAACCATGGCTAAACACAGAGAACGATCCTTTCACATCAGACAAACTGGTGCATTTCGTACTGCAGTGCCACAGAATTCCCTGTGCCATCAGTGACTTGAGCATTACAGAACATGAAGCTGTACAGGAAGCTGTCAGCCTGTGGGCTAAACAATACCTGCTTTTTAAATGCTTCAAAAACACAACCAGTGCGTGTTAACCACTCACATATTCACATTCCTGGATTGACAGAACATGAATCATTTGCGCACCCAAACTTTAAGAGACTGAGGGAACGCTAAGTGCCAGAAGCTGGCACTCCTTCCCTCTCACTGAGTCTTTGAGTGTGTTTTTGAGTGTGCGTCTGGAAGGCTGCTCTGGGAGCCAGGACCAGGGGTCCCACGCTGGCACTCAGTCAACCCTCCAATATTCACCATCAATATTTGAAAGGCACAGGGAAATAGATGGGAGTTAAAAGGCACTCAGTATGGAAGTAAGCAGTTTAAAGCAAGGTTAAATAATACTTAGCTGAGACACCAATAAAAACATCAGCAATTTATTACCCGTCTACGAGCCAGCTGAATAATTCAGTTGCTGTTACAGCATGCACCTCTCTTTTACAAGACGGACTTCAATCAGTGGCCATTTATGGCCATTTCAGGAATATTAGAAGCTTTGTAATGACTAAAGAGGAGGTACAACACACAGAATACGGTGGTGCGCAGGCCTTACACATACTGTAGTAAAAAATACATTAACTCAGTTGGAAGTGGCTTTCAAATGTCCTCAAAAATAATATCAGGAGGGTCTTTTTAATTTCTCCTTGCCTTTTGTATGATCTATCCTGGAAGCAGACATGACTAGATTAGAAAATAGTTTTTAACTTGCAACCTTGCCCTTTGTTCCATGGGGCAGATGTCAGTCCAATTACAAAATGTACCCAGGACAGAGAGAAAGAACAGAGAGCCCAAGAGAGAGTGAGTGTGTTATAATATTGTGTCCATGAGGGAAATTAAGGAGCCAGTTCATTGGCAGGGGAGAGCCATCCTTGCTCATTGTGTTTAATGAGGCACTGATGGGTAATAAGCATGGTTGATCAGCAAGATCCCTCATTAGAGGGCCATAAATGAAGACAATAATAAATAAAGAAAGGAGTCTGGGCCATTTCCTCTAATTTAATATTCCAAGATAAAGACCCACTCTTTGCCTCTTTTTTTCTGTCAGACTGAGTGCAGCCCCAGAAGAAAAAAAACGCACAGGCAAAATTGAGCAAATGTATTATAGTAGTCTCGGGTGTGCTAAAACACCAACTATAGTGAAGTGTTGCACTTGGGCAGGAAAAGTGCCATGCAACATGCACAAGCCCTTCAAGCCCAGATGTGCACACACCCCAAGTCCATTAACAACAGCCTGGCACAGACAGACATTTGTGGATGCCACTGACCATGAGAGCAGGGTAGGCAGCTTGCTGCTGCTGAAAGGGATGACAGAGAGTGGTCAGGACTAGAGCTTCTATGTTTTCTCTCTCTCCATTATTACTATATACTGCAGTTAACTGTCTTAAAGACAAAAAAGAATTCCATCATCATCGAACACCCTCTGAAAACAAAGAGTGAAGGATTCTCCAGGTGCCCACTTACACTCAGAACAGTGGGTTCATCTGAACTACTTCTTGTAGACTTTAATATTTTGTGGACAGGAAGCACCACTAGTCAGGTTCATCTCAATGCAAGCAGCTGCCCTAGTTGCATTCTATTAATGGCCCTCAGTTCCATCAATAAGACATGCAGCTGGCTCCTGGATGCTGCCTGTCTGCCTGGCACGCTCTTTCACCCCACCTTACTTTACAATATACATGAGGGTTTTGGCATGCCTACAGAGCTTCTCCCTAATGAATAACTAATGGAAAGGTATTCGTAAAACATACAGTAGCTACATTTCCACCTCCTCTGACATGAGGCCTCACTGTTTCATAAAACAGTCCTGATGCCACACAGGGCAGTACACTAAAATCATGAATGGGCTCGTCAATATTTTATAAAACATGGATTTTTAATGCTGCCAATTTTAAACTATACACCAACAGAGATCCAAAGTGACAGGATCATAGCTACAAATTCAAATGTATGCCAGTATTATATTGTTCTAAATATGAAAATTACCAACACAGGAAGGAGCCACAAATCAAATTTGCTATTCTTAGGAACAACTGCTGCTTGCAGCTGCTCTGCTTTGGTGAAAGTGTAATAAAGCATCTGCTTCAGTTCAACAGATAAAAAAACAAACAGTTCTCCATCACCTCAAGACACAGACAAATTCTTGGGAGCAATTATCTCGGAACAAAAGGTCACCAAGGGGGCATTAATTGAATTCCAATATGTGTCCCCAGTCATCAAGTCAGCCTTTTGGGCCTGCCTCTTGAGCATGCTAAACATTCAACTGTAGTAATAAGATCAGTGATCGCCGCGGCTTTGTGTCGTAGGTGAAGGCAATCACTTCAGTTTGAGGAGGGCAGGGTGAGTAGGACTGATCAATGAGGAGCAGATGGTGCTTTGAAGCAGTGATGAACACCATACATTACTGCTCAGTGCTGTGGTGTGCAAAGGACTGTGCAGCAGAGCCGTGATGGCTGACTGCTGTCTGTATTGTCTCCGTTAGCTTGCAGCACTGGCTGTGTTCTGTTCACCCTCAGCCTTTTAATTCCCACAGCTATCCAGGTCAACAGTGAGGGATGAGGCTCCTCGTTAAAACCTTAGCCAATTAAAGCAATATGGGCTGCGGAGGGGATCTCAAGAGCTCTCAGACTCGCATTTATAAACACACAACAAGGCAGTGAAGATGCCACCGAGACCAAAGCTGATGCAACAGACCGGCTCTGGAGAGCTATACTTATTATGTATATATAGTTAGAATTTATTGGTGCAGAATATGGTATGAAGTTGGAAAAAATATTCATATTAGCACATATGATTCAAGAAGAAGCAAAGCTGCACAATAACTGTAGCACAATCTGTACACTTAACAGCTCAGACTTCTTTGTGCATGAACAAGGACTATTTAAAGCATTTTATGTGCAGATTTTCCCCAAACCCAAGATCAAATAAAGGAAAAAAAGGGAGTATACACACGGTGAGAGGCAGATTGGGAAGTCCACGTACCCCGATGATAGCATTCAGCTCTGTCATGGTCACCTGCTTAGCCCTCTCCACTGCCTGAGCAACCTGCTGTTGGTGCTGAGGGAAGACATTTACAAAAGATTACTGGGATATGCCAACATCTATCACACACCCACACTTACTTATCTGTGAATTTCACACTTAATTTTCATAGCATTACTGGAATTCTGAAAGTGCCCTCACATACAATTATACAAATAAAACTGCTAAACCAGATTTTTTCTTCAGCATATAAGCGAAAACAAATGACTTTATCTTAGTGCTAAACTGTGACACTGTTTGGAAGCCACATTCAAAACTCACCTCTTGTGACAGGAAAGGCATAATTTGAGCTAAAATTGCGTTGAGCCGTTTGGCAATCTCCGTCTGGAAAACAAAAGGGGAGGAAAATGAGACGGTAAAGTATGAAACAGACAGTGACTTCACATAACCCCGCCTTTAATGTTTACACCGATTAAGTCAATTACTGCGGCAATCAGAACTGCTTGACTCAACATCCTCTAAACAGCGTGATATTGACATTTGAAATATTTAAAACATTAGGAGAGCCCAGGGGGATGGAGCACAGCTGTGCTGAGAGTGCACTCCATGCTAAACGGATATGAGCAGGCAGAGTGCTGCTGTGTTGAGAGGATCCTCTCTCACTTTGCCCTTCTTCCCCTCATCTGCAACTGCACTGTCCTGCAGTTAACCTCAGAGTTAAACCACACAACCACACCCCAGGAAGGGAGGCCCACTAACTAGACTGCCCTGTTACTTACATGTGACAGTGTAGGCAATTTACAATAACAATTATAACTGCAGAGAGAGCAAAGATGATGAACCATAACAACCTTGAGGGCAACACACCTCACATTTAGAATCAATACCATTAAAAGACAACGACCAGTCTGCGTTCAGAGTGCAGTTTGCCAAGACTCAGCCTTTCCAAGAATGAAGCCCAAGCCATTTCTCTCTGCAATCAAGTGCCCAGCTCACCACCCTCCTAGCCTCCTGCCTCCATTCTTCTGCTTGTCTACAGACTGCCATGGCAACGGCTGCAGCCCTATCTTGCTGGGATCATTATGCAAATGGCACCTCTGCTTGACCGTAACAGGCTTTAAAATCATATTACGTGCTTGGAGGCAGGTCATTAAATTGAATTTTCAGCCTGTCGATCACATGAACGTACCAAATGAATGGTGGATAAAAAGAGCAATGGGAGGAGGTGTGCAGAGAGGGGTGTGATCCACCCCCTCTCCTGTAAAAACACTGCACAGCCAGCTTGTTCTGCCTCCTTCTCCTTCCAGGGATGGGAGATGAGACTCTCAGGTTCAAGCTCTGCACTGGGAGCAGAAAAATAACAGTGCCAAAGCTACATCATCTATGGAATTTATGAGCTGCAGTTCAACCCAGGGCCACTGCGGAACACAAACACATCACAGGGATTTTCTCAGATTTTTCATTTGGAGCAGCACACACAATGTACTTTGCAGACCGCCAGCTTATTTATTACACATGGCAGAAATGCCAGGCAGTTTTGGCAGCCAGACATATTACCTCTGAGCAGAGCCAGAGAGATTGGAGAGTAATGTCCAACAGAACGAGACCTGCTGACCCAAGCTGCAACATGGATAGCCACTTAGCCAGGCAAGCCAGCACGACAAACAACAAACTGAAGATGAAATATCGAGTGAATCAAAGCAAAGCCTGGGATCAGAAGCAATAATATATGGTAGCATGTGTTGGAGAGAGTACAATAGTCCATAAGATAACACTGATTATAAATTGATTATTGCCTTTAGTCAAGAAGGAGACTGAACGGCGGTCTCCTGTGACACAATAAATGTGCCCTACAACTAATAAAGCACTGAAAGGGTTAGGTAAAGGTTTTATGGGCATTAGTATTAATGCACCATAGTAAGTGCTCTGGAAAAAGCTGAAGACGACCCTCAGAAATGGTTGAAAAGCTACAGGGCCTGTATAATCCATGTTTGTTGAGATAAGCCATGTAAATAGCAGTTGAACATTTGACAGGATTTGTGAAAGGGCCTTGAGCGCACAGTCCATTCCTCTGTAGCTTAGTGTCATGGTGACAGCTGGCTGGGAGAGGTCAGGAGGTGACTGATCCACTGTGCCCTAAACAACTGGCAGCCTCTACACTCTCGCAGCACAACATGCAAATACATGGAAAAGGCATCAACTCAGCTCGGCGCTGCTGTCAAAATAGATACAGTGCAGTGCTGGGAGGATTTTTTTTTTTGTTCTGCTGGCAGATAAAAATGGGGCTGTTGTCACTTTAAGTAGATGACAGCTTGGTCCTTGAGAGGCCAGCTTTGCACTGCTGCTACACAATTACAGGTACTCGGACCTGTGTAGCACCACTTTAAGAGCACTCTCAGGCTGGCTTGTCAATGGTGTGCAGAGAGGTATTCGCCTGTTGCTATCAGCAATGGGAAAATGGACTCGAGACACTGATGAGGATTAAATGTAGAGGGAAAACAACTGGTGGCTCTAGTCACATGATCCATCTATAAACAATACTTCACTAGTCATATTCAGAGGGCTGGCAATTTGTCTAAGATGACAGCGCTGCCTGACTCCCAATTTTTCTCGAAAGTAGAAAATCCGACTAGCACAAGCAGATTGTCTAAGTCAGAAAATGATGTTTCCACTTAACTAAGATATTGCACAAAGCCTTGGGGTCTTTGTTAATTTTAAGCAAGTCCAGAATAAACGTCTAATTGGCATTTAAAGTTATCTGTATTGATCTGATTAAAGCCAAAAGCCTGCCTAAATGGATATGTGAGTCATTATGCTGATTAACCTTGTCAGCTGCAGCAGACCGATTTTTTTTGTCCAAAGGGCGACTCAATCTTAAAACAATAAACTTACTCTAACAAAAACAAGACCATAACCTGCTTTGCTATGCCACGTCTTAAATACAATACAGTAACTCTCTGTTTATGTAAGTGGGCTTGACACCCAACAGTTCACACCCTGGAATTATTAAACTGCAGTCCAGTCCCACATGACAGATTGGGGATATGGAAGCAGCAATGGTTCAGGGAGCCACAGTTTCTCCAACCACTTTTCACTGCATGCCTCTTTTGTATGAACACTGCAGACAGACCGCTGGCTGACCAAGTTTGCTTTGGCACTAGTTATGGCAGATACTTTGCTACTTAGCAAATGATTCCTGCAGGCATGCGTCTCATGTCCGTGTTACAATTACAGGTAACAGCCAAATCTGACTGAACCTCACCAACGCACAGAGCCCAAACCCCAAGCTGCTCTTGGAAACACGCACCATATGACGGTAATTACTGGCTGACATCATGCAGCAGAAATTAGCCGTTCGTATCTACACACAGTCACGGCTGATAGAGGGATCAGATAACAGCACCACATCAGTCCATCTTAGCTGTGTCGTTGTGTGCATTCTGAAATCTGAATTATGTCCCTGCACAGTAATGAAAAAGGCACAGTTAGAGGAATGAATTTCCTCACTATGGAATAAATCTCCTGGCAGGAAAATAATATGCCTGTGTGCATCCAATAATCCATCCCAACCCTGCCTGTTAACCACTCCCCATCTTCTCCTCCTCCTCTGCCTGAGCGGTAAGCTGGGGGAGCTGTATGGATGGGGCCCGCACTGTTTGCTCACAAACACGCCGTTCAGCAGGTTAGGGCCCCACTGATGAATTATTCAAGCGCTTCCATCAGCTCTGTTGAGGTTCCTGATAAAAGTCAGGCGCTAAAATGGATCAGTCGATTAACCTGTTTACACAGAGCTGGGCTGTTGCCCCTCCCCCAGCTCTATTCTCCAACTTGTCTCCGGCTCCCATCCCCCCCTTCTCTCTCTCCTCTGGTTGGCGATAAGTGCCTGACAGAAGCTATCAGAGCGGCCCAAGCCCTGACAGACATGTGGCAGTGTGACACTCGGCCCAGACACTGATGGATCACCCTACCACGCCAATCCGCCATGCTGCCACGCTGTCATTAACCAAGCCAGGCAGCCACGGGGGAACAGACAACCTCACTGGTTTAAGAGCTGCATGCACTGGAATCTCCGGATTACTCATTCATACAATCTTTATCGCTTCAGGCATCAGAGTGATTGATCTGTGGAGCAATACAAGATAGGATCTTTTGATAGAGATAAGAGCACAATAAGAGACTAAAGGACTTTTGCTCCGCACTTGTAATTACTGTTCGTCTTAAAGAAACACTGACCTACCAGCAGTCCTTGCTTTTTAATCATTAAGTCAAAGGCCAAGGCTGCCAAAGTTTACCTTTAATCTTGTCAAAATGCAGGCTTTACTCCACTTGCAAATTTCCCCCCAAAAAAGGGCCACAACAATTGTACAAGCGGTTTCTACAAGTTTGCAATTGTGTTGTCTTGTGTGTGTGCAGCAGATCTGTGTGTCTACAGCCTATTACTGGCACTCAGTTCAGTTCACAGCCTGTAAGACGCTCCCTCCTGGATCTGACATCCCTTGACACTGTGGAAAACCAGCGAGCTGAAAAATGTGAGGAACACGATGATACATACCTGTTTGTGCATCTCTATGTTCAATCCGTAGGACATCTCGTAATACTGAAATTAAAGCAAACATTTCATTGTGGTTAAAGGCATCAGTGAAGTTACACTTAAAAAAATATACACAAGTCTTCTTGAAATTAGCACCATGATTTCAGTGTAACTAACATACAACTTAAACTGCCATAAATCAATGCTATTGATCACGACACTAATTACATCATTACATGCTTTCAAACATTATGATAAAAACCCAGATCCAATCACAGCTTCCACAGGCAGAGGTGATAAACTAAGATCAGACAAAAAAAGGGAGCAGCTGACAGTGAATAGTCAATAAATCGATATTTGGTTGTTTGTAGTGTGTGCAGAGAAGAGAGGGTTAGATTTATTGATCACCATCTTAAGCCCTCAGATCTCCATGATGTCTGTTTACTTAGTGTAACGTGATTGCTCAACACTCTTGATATTTCCAGCCAGGTCAGTCTGTCTGGCTGAAATGTAATCCGCGAAGCCCACAAGTGGCAGCCGGGGCAGAAATGGCTTTCCAGTCAGCGTCTATTTGATGAGGCCAATGCATTATTCAGTCCATTAGCTTCTTCGAAAATTACTCTCAAACAAGAGAGCCATTCTGTCTGAGATCAGAGCCCCACAGCCATAGCGTAACTTGACACCCAGTCCTGGCTGTGGGATACTTCCCTACATGTTTACCTAACCTCCTCCTTGTCAGGCTGACATGTTGTTTTCCCATGAAAAAAAGAAGTTTCATTTAAACCTGCATGTATTGGTTTGAATCATGCTGTGTTTACCTGGACCAACAGAGCACACTGTCACAGAAGAAGGCTGTTATTACGTCACGTCTGAGCTGTCTGAGCTAATTTCTTGGATTAGGGGCACACCTATGTTTTCCTAAAAACTGCTAAAATAAAAGCTAACAATTAAGGTTTTGCAAATTATTAGCAAAAACCAACTGCAGCACGTCCTCCATTTTGTTTACTGTGGCGCATTTTCCCACACACAGCTCTGGGCCTCCACCGTCAGCTCACACCTAATTTATGGCCATGCATATGTCTGAGCGTGGAGTCTCCTAGGAGAATAATCAGATCAGCACACACAGAGGGCAACGCTGCAGTCGACCCTTGGAGATCAGGGGCGTGCTATAATGGAGCCTCGGCCCACTGCCTGTCAGGCAGAGCTCCTCCGTAACAATCAGCTACACCGAACCCCCCTGAGGGCTTTCACAGGCCTGTACCTGACACTCAGCCCGCCCTAACCACCACATAGGTGATCACAATAGCCTGTCTCACTCCACCCCAACTAGATCTCCAACAAGCCTTGCAATTTAGAACCATAATTGCTCCCTATTGTAACATAATCTTACCATGACATAGTGGCGCTGCATCTCCGTCTTCTCATTGGCCAGTTTGTCATACTCCACCTTAAGACTAAAATAGAAGACAAGGTGTCATTTTCAAGCGTCTCTATCGCCTCAATAATTCACTCACACTTAACCACTTGACAGCAGAGGATAAAAACTGGTCTTTTTTCATTCCTGCACAAGTCAACAACCAAAATATTAGCCTGAACCTTTTACAGTCCAACAGAGGCTAAATGTTGACTCATCGTCATACTTTGGTAATAATCATTACCTGTGGTACTGGGCTTGCAGGAACTGGAATTCATCTTTAATCCTGTCACAAGACTCTGCTACGGTGAATTTGAAGCCAGGCTGGCCGGGCTGATGTGGAGCCTGAAAAAAAAAAAGGGTTGTGAAAGGCAGAAAAAATCACAACAGTTCAGTCACACAGAAGAAAGTTTTATTCATCATTTTCTGTGATTGTGTCCCGTGCTGCTGCTTCTAGGAAGAGCTCAATAGTCCTCACATTACTTTCAGGATATTATCTCCTCTGCAGTAAGACATCACCACACCAGAGGTGGGTCTACTTCACACCTCCAGAAGCTAATAACACTACATGAATAGGCTTTCACACTGAATATGAAGTATATGCATATATATATATATTTTTTAAATGAATCAAAACCACCACTTCCGCCATCTATCCTCATGTTCAGCAGGGTCATGTGTGAGTGTCTGGGCTCAGTAAATATCTTCAGACATGCAAAAACCATCTGCACCCATAAGTGCTTTTTTTATGCTGCACAAGAAAATGCATAAAAAAGAAATTGATGATCTGCTTTAGGAGACGCTTTTGCAGGGCAGATTTCAGAGGGAATCAAGCCCACTCAGTGTGATAAATATGTGAGCATGGAAGGAAGCGCGTCTTACCGGATGGCGGCCTTGTGGATACATCTTGAAATGTATCCTTTGTTTATCTCTCCAGTGTGCAGGTCCTTTGGCAAAACGGTTGAAAATTGCTCACAGCCACACCAGTCTCAGCAGACACGGGTGGTGGTGGTGGGGGATAGGGGGGAGGAGGAGGAGGAGGAGGAGGTCGTGGAAATCCTGTGTTGAAAAATGACGCGGTTTAATAATTTAACCAAAAAAAAAACTCAATACAGTTTACTAATAAGTAGTCACAACACCAAACTAGTCCCATTTTTTTGCAGCCATGTCGAGAAGCAGCACCGGAGTCGTGCGCTTCTGTCTTCTTGATGACCTTATTCGGTCAGTGGTCAGCGACACACACACAGGAAAAATATCTCAATTCATAATTTAAACTGAAGGAGGGAGTGGAGACGCCACTTTTACGCAGCGTAATTTCAACGACAAATTGTTTGTTGTTGTTGTTTGTAAAATCCAATCTTTACTGATGTTCGTCAAAACCACCAAAAATAAATAAGAAAAAAAAGCTCCCTCTCGGTAGGACGTCTACATTCAGGCCGACAAGCAGCTGGCTTCCACCTACTGTTTGACTCCGCGCTGAGCCGTGTGGAAGCGGTGCGCTGTTGGAGCGTACGCCCAAAATTTACAAAAAAAATAAAATAAAACTGAAAAAGAAATCAACAGCTCCGGTGAATACATACCCGTGCGCGCGTCCTAACGCCCGACTTGTGCTCCTGAAGGAAAATAAAACAGAGACGGCTACAATTCGAGCGTTAAATCCCTCGTAATGTCAGCGTGGTGGACGCAGCTCCCGACAAGCATCCTCTCTCTCTCTCTCCAGAACGCACCCAGCCAGACTGGGGGAGCAGTTGGGAGAAAATTTGGTGCGGTCGGGCTCGATTAAACTACTTTATTCTTCAGCCGCGAACCTCCGAGGAACCTTCTGTGGCTGGTTAATCCTCCCCGACCAACACACAAAAAAGAACGAGACGGGGAGAGAGAAAAAAATAAAATATGCTTCCAAAATCTGGACTCGAAGAGATTCTTTAAAAGCGTAACATGGTACTCTCCACAAGCTCGCATTTCCCCCAGTTGTCCAGCTTTACCCCGGTTGCCACACACAGGCAGCAGGGCTGAACTGCCGTGAAAGCGCCTATCTGTCCAATCGCATTACGCGGAAGGAATACGGCCACATCTGCCTATCGGAGAGCGACGGCCCCCACGTGGGGGTGCAGCGGTACATGACATCATCCTCGCGGATCCACAAGGCATCATCCGTCCGTCCCACCGTGTACAACAACAACAACAACAGCAGCAGCAGTAGCAGCGGCGGCGGCAGGCAGTGATGTGTCGACGATCATATCCAAAATTTGACAGAGACAGCACAAATTCCACATCCGCGCCTCATTAGGGGGGTTTGCTTGATGATTTTTTTTGGGTGAGACCACCAGCGGGACGGGGGAGGGAGAGAGGTTTGGAGATAGGGAGGTGTGCGGTGTGGTGCGGTGCAACAAGCATACTTGATTTTTTTTTTATCCCCATACAAGGCAGAAAAAAGGAAAAGGGAAGGTGAGCTTGTAGCTGTAAAAACGCGAAGCAAGTCCAAAATACAAAGCTCCGGTTCAACTCCCCCCTCTCCCCCTCCTCCAACAGACACACACACACATGCACCGTGAAGGGCACAATAATGACCAATCGATCGACGACATCCACCAAATTGAAGGGACATAAATTTAGAGTTTTAAGTGTCTCGTGATTCCTGCGGCCGCTCCCGCCTCCGCCGCTGCCTATCAGGGCCGCTGGTGGCTCGGCGGGGGGAGCGGAGATGATTGCCTTTGTGTGATATGAACATCAGCCATGTCTGAGCGCTGCTGCCTCTGCGCCTTGTTTTCAAAGGCTCCAGCTTCCTCCCCCCACGTGGGACTCCTCTGCGGCTTTAAGGCCTCTCGTCCAATGGCGGCGCGGCGCACTTACTCGCCGGCCTCCTATTGGCCCGCCGCCGCCGAGCCTGTCATTCACCGAGCCGTGTTGTCAATCAATACCACGCGGGGTCAAGCGCTGACAAATGCCTGCGCTCCTCGGTCCTCTGCCTGTGAATAGAGCCTGGAATGGCTGCTTAATTAGCTTCCAATGGCTTTTCTCTCCAGTTCAAACAATCTGTTACCACCACGTGGTAATGAGAGCCTACATTAAACAAAGGAAGAAAGGAAGCATGCAAACAGTTGTAACATTACAACCTGTAGTTTTCCTTTACATATGGGCCCTATGTAACCAGCCACACAAAAAGGATCCTGTTTGCCTTCATCACAAAGGCCAATGTTTCTGGCATTATGCGTCACATTAATGTTATACAATCAAAAGAGCTAGAATAATACCTCTTGTGTGTGTGTGTGACACAAAAGCAGCTACCAGTTGTGTGTTATTTATCAGCTGCAATAACAAGCATGAAAAAACAACAGCACATGCATAAAGATGCAGATTAATTATATTATCTCCAACCTTTTAATGTGTACCACTCATTCGGAGCTGCTACATTAGCAAAAGACACGTGGGGATTCATGTGCAACATGTAATTCTTTTGTATTTTTTCATGTTTTTATCTTTATCTTAATTTCACCTTGCTTTTGTTTGGCCTTACTGCTGTTATTTTGCCCTCTGAGTATGCTGCTCATGCTTTGTCTGTCAAAGCACACTGTAAACCCTTGATTATAAAAGTACTATCTAAGTAAAGTTATTAATATTGGTATTGATCGTGCACAGTGCTGAACATTGTCTGTTTGAGGCCTCTGTAAAGAGACTTAAGTGCAAAAACAAGCAGCCCAGCTTCACACTGACTGTAGCAGAGGCTTTTGGGGAATGCTAAGGTCATTATGTCACGTTAAGGTCTGAGATTGCCCAGCAGTCGTCTTACTTGCCATTCTCGTCAGCCACCTCGAGGATGTGGGATAACTGTGTTATTTCCAAAAGTATGGAGGCAGTCTGTGAGAAACTCAAGCACACACAAGAGCTGGCGGGCTAATCTCAGCCAGGCACCCCCTCATGCTTTTCAATAGAGAGTGCTTGGATTAAAGGCAACAAAAGGCTGGGCCAAACCCCAGGGAGAAGGGGGTCCTCCGCCCACTGAGACCCCCACACTGTTTATTTACACGGAAACCCCAGCCTCAGTGAAACTCCCACCTTCAGGCATTACACACGGGCCTGTTTGCAGAGGTGGCTCTAATTCTTGACAGAGCAGGGATTGTCCTCACTCCTGCCACTTTGAACTGACTAGCAACTCACTTTCCACATAGCTCAGATACAGCAAGTGAGCAAATATTTTGCTTCTTGCACAGAACAATTACCTCGGGGTCACGATGTTCAAAGGTAGGTATGACTGTCACAGTCTGCATGTGGAAAAATATGTGAGTATCCAGTCTGAAATCAGGCTTTTGCAGCCACAGAACGAGGCAAAGATCAACGATATGGTGGCGCTATTTATCATGTTGGATGTATTTGTAGATTACACAGTACTGGCTCATTAATGTGACTTGCAGTTAATAAATGGCTCAGCCATTTTTCTCTCTGGTGCTGGCTTGCTTTCCTGTTCATGAAGCAGAAAATGAGGACCCTGTTACTGCAAAGGCTGGGTTGGTATTGCAATGACTTACACTTCAGGGTGCTGGCATGCTGTTTGTATGGAGATACGCAGACTTACATACCGCACATTCACAAACAAACACACACACACTGTGTGTCGTAGACACGTCATTCACAGGCAGAAGGCAGAAATTCACAAAAACACGTGCACACACATTCCATGCAACAAAGGGCCCACAGTGTGAGACGGGGAGATGAATTGCCTGTACTGTATTATCAGGATGACTCATCGGACAGTAATCAATGAAAACAGGATGAAAGTCCTTATCAAAGAAGAAAAATGCAGGAATGAAGAGTGTCTCAAAACAAAAAGAGGCTTTTGGCAGGAAACTGGAGTTGCGTAGCCCTCGGCTGAGGAGGACACAGCCAACTCTGATATTATTATTTGCTGCAATCAGCAACCCTCACTGATAGGTACAGACAGAAATAACAATACATGAACAAGTGTTAGTTTAAATAGTCAATTCTCTGTGCAAATCTTTTAACCTGTCAACCCACTCATATTGCAACATCTGCACAAAGAACAGACTCTCATAAAAATAACCTTTAATCTAAAATCTGGAAACAACACTTAAAACACAGTGTAAGAAAAATGAAGTTACCTGTTAAGTATCTCATTAGATGCAAATTATCCACTTTTTTCCCACTTTTCCCAACATTTAGGTCAATCAAATCACTTCTCAAACCGCAGCAACACAATAGCAGAAAACTATATTACATCTCAGGAGCAACTGTAAAAGTATTTCACACAGGATAGTGTTTTTCTTTCCACAACTCAATGCTAATCACGTTTAAAATTCACAGTTGATTACATTCTGCCAGATTACAACACATTAAAATGAGATATACTGCTGAGTCTTGAAAATTATGATTATTATTATTAAACCATATGTATGCAGTTCATCTGCCAGGATTATTATCAGGAAGCTCTGAGTGTCACATTCAAATTTTATTCAGCAAAAACATTTGGTTTCTAGAAAAACACCTCCACCAGTCCTTTAACCTGCTAACGTACATACTAAATATGCAACAGTGATGAGAAAAAGTGAAACCAAACCACAACTATTTGTATTCATTTGACTGTCAGACTGTGAGAAAACTGGCTGATTGAACTGATAGCACATTGTTAACACCCACAAAGTCCACATGGTAGTTTCAGAAAGGGCTGAGGGTAGCAATAAAACTGTCTTAAACATTTACTGGTGTTTGCTAATCTGTTCATATTAGCAGCAACCTTCATGTTTCACTTCAGTCATATAAATCACAGCGTTCCATATCTGCATATGACCCGAGTCCACTGAGTCAAACACACTGCAGCTATAAAGCCTTTAGAAGTTCTGCGATCTGCAACCCGCCTGTGTTGAACAAGCAGCTGATATGTGAACTTCTCTTCCTCTCGCAGCCTCATTCACGGACGTAATATTGTTTTATTATTGTTGTATGTCCACCACACGCAGCAGAGATGGAGGGCTGCCAGCTATATCCACTTAAATTCAGCAGGCTATTTACAGAGAGGTGATGGTGGCAGACAGTAGCCCTTCTAAACTCATTTTTTCACTCACACTCTTCACACTGTATAATCAAGAATCCAAATTGCTGTCATGAGCGCTTGTTCAACAGACTCTTAGCTCAGGAAATTTGTAGATGCATCATTTCTATTTTCATAACTTACTGCAGATTACAGCTAGTTGCAGGCAGCTAGTCTGTGCATTGAATTATTCCACCACTGACAATCTGCTCCATAATTCAGTACACGCATTGCTGTAAAAAAGGATCCAACATTAAAGTGATCACAGGATCAAGTGGTGCAAGTTGATTGAGAGGACCTTGAGCTGCACAACAAAGATTTTGTTACTCTAATCCAGTTTGCTAAATGGCTAATGAGATTAAAAAGATTCTTTCGGCCTAAATTCAGTTATGGTTTGTGATTACATTCACATGGCATGGGAATGACTTCACATGACTGTCTTGAAAGAAAATTTGTTGTCAAGGTAACAGTCCATGCAGGAAAAGTGCAATTTCTCCTGAGGTCATTGTATGTGAATTGTTTGGCTAAGTGTCTCATGAGCACAAACATTATATTCACTTACATCAAATAGCGATGTCAGCAGGGCAAAACCTCAGCAGTGACAACTGTGATGAAGTACCTCCATAGATCTGAATTCATCACAGAGGGTAATGAATAGTAAGCAGACCACTTTAACTAGCTCCATAATGACAATGTGAGCTCTCAGAAAATCTCCTTATGAGACCACAAGCTTCTGTCATCATATACTGCATTTCACCACTTCTGCCTCACTGAGGAGCATTTCATATTCCCTGGCACACAGTAATATAGCTCTGCTCCTCCATGCCAAATTGACTCCACAAGTGCTCCTATACCTGCTGACTGACACATGCTCACTGAAAATGATTCCTTCACAAGCAGCCAGCATTGCTGCTTGCTCTGGAGGGGGGCTTGATTCCATTATTAAGTTGAAAAAGTGAGACAGAGTGAGGGGATAGGGAGGTAGAAAAAAGAAGAAGCTTGACTGGGTGTAAGAATAATAGAGAGCTGAGGAAGTTATCAGGGCAGGGGAGAGTAAGGCTGCTGTCTGACAGCAGATCAGAGAACTCCTCCAGCTGGAACCTCTGCTCATGAGGCTGGCCGAGCAGCGCCCAGCGGTCGACCGGGATGATGAGCTCTGCTGTGCGGGACGGGTCAGAACAGTAGCACCTATGCAGCATACATCATCTCCACGCAGACACATTACGATACTGTCAGGGCAGGAGGAAGATTGCTTAAGCAGAGAGTGAAAATGATTTACTGGACACTGTAAAAAATGAAAGTTTTTTTTTAAATCTGTAAATTTTTCAAGAATTTAACGTTATTTTACAGATTATTCGTTTTGTTAAATTACAGATAATAACTAGTGGAATTGCAGAAAAAAAATGCTAGCCATGACAAAACAGGCCCAAAATATAAAAAATATAACATAAAAAATTCTATATTTTTAAAAATGATAATTCACTCTTTCACAGTGTTTGACTGCATAATTAATTTAATGATTGAAAAGGCGTAATTCATTTTTTAAACAGTTATTTTATAGATTTTACCTGTTTAGACAAATTACAGACAATACCTCGAAAAATCATATAGAATACATTAATTTACATGTTGAAAAATTAGCAATTTAGTAAAACAAATTAATAATATGTTCTTTGAAATCTACAAAAATATCCTTATTTTACAGATATCTGATGGAAATTTCACAATTTTTACAGTTTTTAATCTTTACAGTATAAAACAGTTTTTTAAACATATTTTTATGGCACTCTTTTGTGTCTTTTACATTATTTTTTTTTTTACCAGTGTAGCTTTGAGGTACTTCTTGTAATTGCACTGTGACTGTACACAACAATTAAAGTTGTGGTGCCTTTCAGACAGACATTTTACTAGCATATTATATATATTTCATGCTATGAAAATAAAATAGCAATCTACATTCAGTATTTTAAAAGTGGACTGGTTGTACTATAATATATTATCATGTAGTGTTATCATATCAAGAAAGCCCTGATTATATTTGATTTGTTTTCACCGAATCGTGTCATATTCATTATATTCATTTAGGGTGATGTTCAGTTTTTTTTGTCATTTTTTTCCCAAAAAAATGTCAGGACTGTGTTTTTTTGCTTCTGAATATACTACTATGAAACTACTAGTAATGTATTGTGTATGTCTTTCCGAGATTTTCTAAAACCAAATTTTACACAACCACCCACTAAGGGGAGCAAATAAAATATTACTTCCAGCTGAAATGCAGTAGCACCAACTAGCAGAAATTAAATGTTCCAATTCAAATCTGTAGTTAAGTACGCACTATACTGTCCACCACTGTTTATCATTCAGCAGACTTCATATCAGTAAGTAATAGTAAGTAGTGGCAGAAACCTTGATTTTAAATATGTGTACTCTTCCAAAAATATCACTGTCAGTCTATTTATTTCTGACTTGTCCCCTAAACAAGGACACAAATGGGTTAAAGAATTATGGTGAGAGAAGCCCTGAGAGAGAAAGCGAGACCAAATCAACAAATTAATGCCTGTCCTATGAGAGGCTAAGCCTCTTATTTTTATTTCAAATGAGGATAGAAATTGACTTCCTTATTAAATCTAATTATTAGCCGGTGCCCTCCAAAAGTCTTCTGAAATCGCCTGCAGCAGCCAGGCTATTAGCATAAACACCACCACTGGCAAGCTTAAAACAAATGGTATATTTAGTCAGTGTTAATGGGATTAAAGTGTGCTGGATTCAGGAGCAGTTCTGCTAACAGTGAGCATCACATCTTCATTATGGATGCCCTGACTTCTCCATTTCCACTCTCTTTGTTTGCATTTCATTTCAGTCTGCTGCCTCCTGCTCCTCACAGTCATTCAATAGATTGTGTTCAATCTTGATCCAAAAATCCCAGACAATCATAAATAATAAAGGATTACACCAATCTGAAAAGCTGGTGGCTCGCCAGCGGCTATGCGCACACAGAGAAATAATTGTTGGCCATCTGTGCACCAGATTGGTAAGAGAAAGGGTAAACAAAGAGCACAGTGTACCTGCTAAAGCTTTCTCCTCTACCTTCTCCCTCCCTTCGACCAGACAACATGAAAGGCTTTGATGACGCTCACCCCTGCAGAATCCACTGGCTCACTCCAAGAGATTTTTTGATTAGGGAGGTTTCAGAACCACAGACTGACAAGCTGCGCCTGTCAGGAATCTAACAAGGCTTGGGGTTATCTCTCTATCAGCCGCCAAACAGTGCTGAAATGCCACACAGTGCCAGCCAAATAGAACAAGGATGGAGGATAATTGACCAGGCAAATGATCACGTTTACAAGTCATATACACGGCTCTCCAGAAAAGAAAGTGAAGTCATGAAAGCTTACCCTCTGAAGTCTCATAAATCACTCCTCTGTAGGCTGAGACTGGATGTACTGGCACAGTGTTACATGTGCATTGCCAGAACCACTGTTAGGGATGCATAAACCTCCACAGAGCACCACAGATCTTTATTTGAGAAAATTGATCACATTGCTAAAGATTGTAGAGGGATCAATCAATGCATTTTGAGGTGGGTGGTAAAGGGTAACAGTGATATGCTTTAGATTTATGGTTCAGAGCATAAATCAATACGAGATGGATTTCACATGGATTCCACGATACATTCAATGGCCTAATTGACTTCAATTAACTGTCTCGTGATTAAGACTCATTTGGTATTAACAATTACATACTGTTTGGATAATCACTGCCAAATATTTTCAACATGAAACACACATCACATCACAGCTGTTTTTCTAGCTTTTAATGGGGAGCTTAAACAAAAGCCTGGCTTAGTCTCATGGCCTCAGTCTGAACAGGGAGTGAAAAATGACTTTACGGCTTCCCATCCATTTCAACTGGAGGACCCTCGTTATGGTGTGAGATTTATATATGCATATATAGCAAGAGATACATCGAGATAAATAGTGTGAGATTCTGAAGCAGGGAGGAGACAAAAGATAGAGCCGAGTCATAATGAGCTGTGTTTATGTGCAGTGTCGCTTGGCCTGTTGACAACTGGTAATGAAGTTACAGTTAGTGGGGGGATCTGCTGGCACTAATTAAACTTGCTGTCATTAGCAGTGTTGGAAAAAGGAGGCGCTGCAGCAGAAGTAGGAGGAGCAAACACTGGCAGATCCATCACAGCAGCAGCAGCACAGACACAATACACAAACACTAAGGGGAGCTACACATAATGTAAGGGACTGGATATAACTTTGCTGAGCACAGGGAACTCCTGATTTGGCATTTAAGTTTTATATGATGACACAAATCCTCTTTAAAGCTTCTTTATTTGAAAGTTAAATATTAACATGTATCTGCTCCTACAGGAAAAGACTGTGATACGAGAATATGTGGTATAGAATTAAAACATAATATACATAAGTCTATCAAGTGTCTATAGAAATAAAGTCAGCACAGTTTATATGAAACAGCAGATGCAGGAAATATTTTACACCTAAGAGAACCTCTAGTGTGGATTGGCTAATGTAGAAGCCACGGCTCTGACATCTGGAAATGTTGCAGTCACCACTGAGCTGTTAGAAAGTGGGAGAGTGCTCGATTGACTGTCACAGAGTCAGAGCGGAGCTCAGTGTGTGCCATCTTAACCACAGCTCCATCGTAGCCTGTAATCCAGCTCACCACCAAAGCCACCGCTGTTGGCTGCCTGTGCAGACCAAGCCTCACTGTTTGTTTATACAGCACGTAGACCCGGCCATTAAAAGTGGGAAGCCTGTCAAAAATAAAAAGAGACTTTTCATGTTTGAGGGCTGCAATTGTGGCTCTTGTGTGATGTTTTTCCTCCACACTGACCCCTTGCTTTGAGGTCGGGAAGCCGCTTAACCCTGGCCTGTGGAGCCAGCCGATTGGCTGGGCCCAACACAGTATTTTTGAATGTGGTGGTGTAGTGGGTGCCTCCGGCGGAGGGACTATGGTTGCGTGCAGTGACTATGGCTGTGTAACCAAGACAGGCTACACATCATTATAATAGCTCCTCAGGCAAAGAAGCCAAAGATTCTTCATAAATGTGCTCATCATTTCCCTCATTATGTCCTAGTTACCTTTGCTCATGTTCCCCAAACCTCACTACCACTACAAGGCAAAGTCAGCCACGCAACACGCTGAGTAAAGACTATGAATCACACTCATTGAGAAATGAAGGTGCAGCAACATTCTTACACTGAAACGCTTAAACAACTTTAAATACCTCTCCACAACCCCTCTATATACAGAAGCTGCTTACAAATGGTACAAGCTGTTTAAGACAGCTATTCCCAGCTCGCAGCCATTCAAATAATAAAGCAGCACAGGGAGAATGTGGAAATTTGCTATGTAGTTAACTTGCGACAGCCACCAATTAGGTTTATGATTCGGGCGCCTTTGGGCCACTGTCGCCAGGCCTCAGTCTCCCTCTGATGTCATTACACAAATCTGCTGCAGTCTGACAGAGCAACAGGGCTGTAGGACACTGGGAGAGAAGGAGAAGGAAAGTTGGCTCAGCTCCTCTCCTCTGATAGTAGCAGATAAGCCGGCCTTGGGGCCTCTTATCTCATCTGTGCATCCTGTGTAAATGTAAGTTTTAGTCTAGCAGATTACATCAGCACAGCCTGCTGGGGACAGAGGCCGGCCGCCGGGGGACCATGATGACTCCCCTCATGCGACAAATGCATCCCCTCCACCCTTCATGGACTAACAAAGCAGGACCAGGGTGTACTGTGGGAGACGGCTCCTCTCAGCCAGTTAAAGTAAGTCCCCAGAGGAACCAGAATTAAAACTGTCAACTTCTATTTAGTCCAAGAGTTCACCCCATAGCATTTGTTTTCACTGTCAGCTGCACACTGTGCGCGGTGATAGTGATATTAGTGGACAGCGCGCCTCACTTTTGATAAACGTCTGTACTACAGCTGTGTGGAGGTGTGTGTCCTGACGGCAGAAGAGCAGACCAGCTGACGTGGGACAGGACCTCTGCGGTCCGGAGGCCATGAAGGTGCCATGTGACTGTGAGAGGTTCATTTTAGGATACATAAACACACCCTCCCTGTTTGTCCAAAAACTGCTCTATCTGTATACTGTATGTACAGCACATTCCAGACAGACAGACAGACAGGCCACATCTGGGGAGCGGTCAGTCGAAGGCCTTCCCCCTTCCTTCTTCTCTCCCTGCTCCCTACGACTGTCATCCCACCCAGAGAGGGGAAGTGGTGAGGTTGGAGTGGTTGGCCAGACGGGGCCAGCTGTGTGACCACAGACCTCTGAGGGAAGGAGGGAGGGATCCACAGGCCTTATTACAGACCCGGCTACACACTGGGCCTCACAAACAACTGCTTCACAGCCAGTGGCAGCCGCCGAGAAGCAACAGCAACACTGCAGGATTTGTACTGTGACAGCATTGGAATGAGGGCTTGTGTGGTGCTATAGCTTACAAATGAGCACATCTAGTATCTGATGTTTAAAAGCACACTTAACTGTATGCCTGGTTCAGAAAAATAAATGTTACTCTGCTGGTTTATAGACAAATTAAACAGATTAAGTCACTGAAATGACAAACTCACTACAGCGATACAGATGCTGAGTATCCCTGGCAGTTTTGGGCGGACTGTGTTGTACCGCAGTCTGCTGCCAACTCATATCAGCTGAGAGCGACTGTTGCTGGACTGCACCGTCAGCCAGATCACAGGACAGAAGTCTCAGAGTGATGAAGTCACTGTTTTGCCATGGTCCCCAGGGCAGTGATTTGTGAGCTAATCTGGGTCTGTCTCCCCAGATTCCAGGTCTTTCTCTCCCCGAGGAGTCGCTAATGGGACACTGGGACGGAGCCACCATGCAGCAGAAGTCTTCTTGACTCACAGCGCTGACATCCATCTCCGTGATCACACACCAAAAGAAGTAGAACAATGTTGACTTCATTTTGCAGCACACCCAGACATACACACACACACACACACACACACACACACACACACACTTACACACACACAGACCAACACACCCGCACAGAAGCAGAGGCAGAATAAATTAAGTATTGCATATATAACCTTGGCTATTTGCAATTTGTCATGCAGCCCAAGAAAGATAATTGAGGCAACCTCCCAGTATGCAAATAGAATGATAATCAGCCCCACTACTCTAGCAAACACAAGCACAGAAAAAAAACAGTTACATTGTTAGCAATTTCTAATAGAGGACACCTATTGACCCATTTTCTCTTGGAAAGCAATTTGTCCCTCCAAAATAAAACTAATAGGTGGCAAGATGAATGGATTAGAGTGGGCTAGACTGGGTGCACTGTGCCACGAGGCACTAAATCACCAGATTATTAGTTTTATGAGGCAAGCCCATGAGAGAATGATTGCTAATGTTCCCAGAGTAACCAAGGGAAATAAAGGTAATGGAGCAATTTATAAATTCTGATTGGTATACATAGAGAACTTCCAGCCCATCTCCTTTGTTATTTTACTGCTCTCGATAAAATACGCCCCAAGCCACACAAACACAATGGCCGGCTATCAAAATCAATACAATCACAGAACCGCGAGTACTGCTTCTGCTCCTTTGTTATTTTTAGTGCAATGCGGTCTGACTTGCAGTTATAAATCAAAATAATGTGGAAAGAGAAAAAAGCAGCAACATCAGCTTCCATTTCTTAACTTCATTTAGCCGGTCTGGGAGACATACAGATGATGATTCAGCCCCCCAAACATACACTCTGCATACGGCTGTGCTGTTGGTAATGTAGACGGGTTCTGTCTGAAATCATACATCACTATTTGTCTTTCAGAGCTATTGAGATTGTTGGCTGTGACACAGACAGATGGACAGACAGACAGAGGAAAGACAGGCTGCTGAGGCAGACAGGTGTTCTGTTTTATCCGCCCAGCTCAGATGAATAACCATCTTTCACTCATCCTGTTTTTGTAACCGCACGACTTTCCATCATACAAACCCAAATCCCTAATTTCCACCTCTTCACAGTTCTCTGATGTTTAAATTGTAAGTTGCACTAAGTCCAAATGTAGTCTGAAATGTTCTGCAGATGTAGACCCCTCTCATGTGGTTCATGAAAGCAGAGATTTATCTGGTTAAAGAGGGCTCGTTGCTTTGCAGCCGCAGCCTTGCCTGCCTCATATTCAGGCCTAGGTGGGTGGTCCCAGCGTCTCCTCATGTCCATTTCTCAGGAGGATAAACAGCACGTATTCCTGCAAAAATCTGCTCTTATTGTTTTGTTTTACACAAACCGCCCAATTATGATTTCATTAAAATCAAAACAAGACGGCTCACTGTTTAAAGTAGACATGTGCAGTTATGGTCTCTAAAGTAATTTGATCCACTGCAGTATTGAATTACACACTGAAGTCGAGGTGAGAGGAGGTGAAACAGTTTACGTGTAGAGAACAATGTGGCAAGATGGAGGCAGGGTGAGAGTGTCATGTCATCTCTCAGCCCTCAGCAGCTTGTCTGTTGGTGCATCTGTGATAGATTTGTTCTGCTTGAGTGTTTGGAGCCGAGCAGAGCTGATATCTTACCATATGCAGACACAGTACACACACACACACTACTTGACCTTTCAACAGCAGTGCTGACAGCTCACAAACTCCTCTTGTAAGTGAAAACCTCATACACTTTCCACCCACTTCTTGTCTTTCTGTGGTGAAACTGTGTTGCTCACTTGTGTTTTCACTTCCTTGTTTTACAGGTATGAAGCAACACTGTGACTACAGCAGCAGTATCTGTTGAGACTTGTTGTGGTAAGGTAAGTATCACTTTTGCAAATTTAATGCTCATTCCAAAGTGGGTGATTCAGCGGAGACAATTCATCGCTATCCTCGAGCCAGTATGTTTAAATGTTTCAGATGCAGACTCCCACCAATCTGCACTTTGTCATTCCATCTGTACTCCTATAGTCCCACAGAGAGGGTGTTTTTGGGTCAGACTGTTGGTTCATCATCGCCTCACATTTCCTGTTGTGAAATAGCATGACACTCGACACAAGAGTAAAACAGATCTTAACAAACCATGAGAGCGGAAAGTATGTAGGATGAAAGTTTATCTCACAGTGTGAAGATTCAGCTCTGACACTTTTTTCAGCTTTATATGCTGATGAAGTATGTTATTCTGGTTTTGTAGTATCATTTAAATCGAAACAGGTTTTAAAGCAATTCGCTATCAACTGAAAATGTCAATTTAATTCCACACACAGCTTTCAAGAACCACTGACAGCAGGATGCAAGTTCAGACATGGAAATTGATTTTCCAGCGGATTGATTCCACCCCGGATCTTATGCTGATCTACAGAGAAAGAAGCAGTAATGACACATTCTGTGATCCCACAGTTTCTATACGATGTGGTTAGGTTTTATCCAAATGCGACAAGGCCTGTAATAAATCTTGTCTTACTTCCATCAGCTTGCCAGCAGCTGGGAGCCGTCAAGGGAAGCCACCCCAAGCAAAATGTTATTCCAGCTTGTTAGTGTTTGAAGTCACAGCAAGCTGGGCTGCAGAAGCTGCTGCCTGTGGTTTATGGCTTGTGGGGTTGCTCAAGATATGGAGTCTCACTTTCCAAGTCAGGATGTCTCACCGCCATTGAAGCCACAACTGTAGCTGTGCGATAACACAGGCACGTTGAGAAGAAAGGACTTCAGAGCAGACATGTGGTCTTGACTCAGTGAGTGACAACACTACAGTATGTGTGTGTGTATGTGCGCCTCAGTTCACGTTGTTTTTCCATATCCACCTACTGATGCAGCACTGCAACCACTTGCTCAAACACTATTACTTCCTCTTCTTTCTACTTTCAAATTCTTGCTTTTATCTTAAAGAGGCAGATTTTTTCAGAGGTTATACATTTGGCAGGTTCCTCTGTGACTAAACATTTTTATGTTCCTTTTCAGTCTGACAATAAATTCACCAGACATTCTAGTAAAATGTATTTGTATAAAAGCTGATGACTGTTTAATTAATATATAGAGTTAAAGCACAATATGTAGAATTATAGAGTTCAAAAACATACAATAACTTTTTGTTTGAGTACATTACAGTTAATTAGCATTTAGCAACGACAACCCAGCAGTGCTATTAATAGTTCACCTCAATAGTGTCACCAGTGCTTCTAATAATGATACATGATACTGGATTTTTGCAAATATCTGATATGCCTATGTTTTCTAACTCATTTTGGCCAATTAACATATCGCTATGTCTACTCTTGTGGTGGTCTGACTCACCAAATGTAGAATTCAGGTATAAGAATGCCATTTCCTTCGCATGTATCTCGCAACTTTCTCCTTCCTTTCCCCCTTTTGTGGGGATTTTTTAAAATTTACTATTTTTAAAATCTCCTTTACTATACTGGATACAGCAACAGTAATGTCTGAGCAGCAACATACATGCTGAAAATTTCAGATTTTGTTTAGGATTTGTATCTTGTATGCTCACCTCCCTGCATACAAATGTTACCAAAACAATTCCATTGCTATATCCTGACCTTAGCACTGCAAAATACATTTTGGATTCATTCTGTGGAGAACAGTCTGACTATGCAAGACAAACTCTTATTGTGAAAACCTACTGGCAGGTGTAGATAAACAAATACAATGTTTTTCAAATGTACAGATTTACTGGGCAAAACACGACATGTACTTTGATTTACATGCATATATTCCTATGTAACATTTTTAAACAAAATTTTTAGCATGACAAGTTGCATTTGCTTGCCAATATTCATTAAAGTCTTCATCAGCTAACACCGTGTTTTTAACTGTTGTGCTTCATTCAACAGTCCACAACCTCCAACTGTTTATAGTCACAAAAGACAATGAAAAGTAGCCAAACCTCCCATCTGAGAGGGTCTAACCACAGAATGTTCTGCATTTCTCTTTAAAAATGATGGAACTAAATCAGTTTTAAAGATTAATTGTTTTACAACCAGCTAATCAATTGTTTGACTTTCCAATTCAGGTCCAATAGATAAGAGTAACAATTTTCTGTCCGCACAGCCTCTTTAGGATGAGTACTCCAAAGGGAAGAGCAGTGCAGGACAGAGGCAGGTGGAACAAAGTACTCTGTGTGAGAATGACAGGGGAGGATGTGAAAATGTCTCCCATGTACTACTATGAATAAACCATTAGAGTTTAAGTGAAGGACATGCAGATACTAATTGGATATGCTTGGTTGATTCTATTACACTATGAAGATAAGGTTAGGCAGAGAGGTCAAGAGGGCAATGTGATGCTCCATCTGATTCAGTGATAGTTTTCTCTATTCAGTGTCCTAAACCTCCCTTGTGCAGGGTGTGTGTGTGTGTGTGAGGATGGGCCCTCACACACACATGCACACACACATGCACACACCCAGACACATGACCTGAGGGTCAGTTGTCATGGCTGCTGCTCCTGCTTGTCCCTTAGGGAGGGTGGGCCGACAGGCTATTGATCAGCCAGAGTATTATCAGAGCTGAAGCTGTTTATCATGCTGTCTGCTCTCAGCAGGGAGGCTCCGTCTCTAATAGACCATGGTAGGGTGCTCCCCTGCACCTGTCCTTGTCACCCCCACACCTTAAGCATCATCGATCCCCGTGTCACCCGTCCTTGTCCCACCGGTGCCCCACTCTCTGGAGGAGAGTGGCTCCTCCTGTGCTGTACTGTCTGTACTGTCTCATCACTGCTTAACTGCTGATGACTCTCTACTTGGTCCTTGTAGAAACCGCTGTCACTCTGAGAACTGCAGTTTGGAAATAATAATGAGCATATCATCATGATGTGACCTATGATATGTTAGTGCTGTTCATAATCTGGTATGAGACATACAACAAGAAAGAGTCCCAGTTTCTGTCTTTATATCTTAGTAGCTAAAAGGCTCCTCCAGCGATTAAATCCATCACTTTCATAAAAGCTGGAGGGTTAGTGAGAGAGACATCATCCTGACATCATCAGGGTTATTTTCTCATATTGCAGTCTTCCTGTCAGAGCAACCAACAAGTCCCCTAAATTAAATGATGATGTAATTGTCCTCTGCTCTGACAACACTATAAAGGTTTAGCTTAAGCACAAACATAACTTGGGAAAAATGCCATTTTAGATTGAAATGACTGCTTTGTTAAGGTTAGGCAATATTTGCCACCATGGTTATAATAATAAACACATGGGACTGCACTGTGGAAACAATTGTGGTTATGGTTAAAAAAAACAACAATGTTGACTGTCCAACTTGTTCTCATTCCCAGGATGTCAAAGCTGTTTGTGTCTGACAGAAATGCACAAGGTGTCCTTTGGTGTCGGTGCCGTCCACATCAATATTCAACGCCAACGGTGGTAGACATATTGGACTTTATCCAGTTTGAAATAACCTTATAAGAATGTTAGTAGGGGTGGATGAGATGTAAGTTGCATGGTGTGTTGCACCATTCTTTTTTTACTTAGTTTTGTTTTATTTCGTCACTTAAATCTTGTTTTCATCCACTGTTTGGATACGTTTAGGCACCAAAACTATTCCGTTAAGTTAAAGCACCAAAGCTACTTGGTCGGGTTGAGGAAGAGACCATGCTTTGGGTTAAATTACACACTTTCACAACATTAACCACATATTACAAACTTCTTGTGCCTGAAAAGGATCAATGTTGACAACATTATCAGAGCACATTTCGCTTCGGACTGATGGCGCCTATTTCTGACATTCAATGTTTTTTTGTTTTTTTTTATAGATGTATGGATCGATCCTGCACTTTGAAAAATGATGCTAAAGGCTACAGAGTGCATACCAGTATGACCACAAGGGGTCCTGAATAACGCAAATCTATGTCACTAGATGTGAGATTGAGCTCTACTGTCAGTAAAAAACTCTGTGTTAAACTCCATGATTTTGTTTAGTCATGCTGATCATGTAAACATGCTGTATTTGTTCTGGATTAGAGGTGATGCTGCTGATTTTCTTGGAAGGACAGTCCCCAGCCACAGAAGACATTATTCAACTGTGTCTACATTTACCAAAAAAATCTGTAGCATGCACTGTGTAGCTTTCAATAAGCATCTGACCTATTTTCAGCAGCTACTTTGATGACTAAGGTACGTATAACCCTTGTTTGCAGACAAAGCTAGAGTTTATGTTCTGTTGACAGTTGGTGACCTAGTATATGTGCTCACTTGATGAGATAAAACTGTGTCCAGTCACACACTCTGAGGCAGTGGTCAATATCAGTCCTGTGTACAGCAAAGCTGTTACACTGGCCTATTAAAAAAGAGGCAGTAAATGTCAGGCACCAGAGGCCGAGGCCATAAACAAACCAGTGGACAGTGGTTATTCAGAGGTCACGCAGGGAGCTCAGTCGTCTGTGGTGGCTGGCCGGGGGAAACAAAGTGATGAGGATTTAATGATATCCAGCTTTGTGGCTATTGATAGCAGAGTCAATGGGCTGCACTGTGGGTGTCTCTCTGATACACAGCAGATTAGCAGCTCTGTGCCAGATGAAAACGTCAGAGATCAATAGGACACAGGGGAGAATCAATAATCGTCCCACTGCTCTGTGGCTTTCATTTGGTGGATTGCTCTGGTCCTTTATGGCCTGCCGTGCTGTCAGCGTGCCATTAACTGCATTCATAAAACATGCATCACAGATCTGTCACGGGCATCATATGTTAATGTCTGCTGCTAATGAATATGAATGCTCTGCTCATAAGCCAAGTCTCTCTCTCATTACATTGCTTTACACCTCACTGAGCCGGGAGAGCTCGCCTTGGATGAAATGTAAATCACTGCTTTATTGGGGTAAAATGCATGACTATCATACTAAAAAGCCATGCAGGTGAGAACAAAATATAGTCACTTTGGAGTAGATCGAACGCTTTGAAGCCAATAGTCTTGTAAAAGTGTAAAATGTGTGGGCTAATTGCAACATCTTTACTGAGGATGAGGAAATAACAGAGAATATTCAGTCATGTCCTTAAAACTATAATCAGCATTACCTGGCTGTCACGCTTCATTATAGTCCAGAGATCTTAGATTAATTAGCATTATTGTGCACAGTGAGTGAGAGAATTGGACAGTAATTACATTAACCTTCTGGATCACACCTTGTCTTTTTACAAGACGTGTCTGAGCTATAAAAGATTGCTACTGCATAGATGATTACTCTTATCCTTGACAGTGTCTGCCTTCCAAATTGATCCAATTAGCCATTCAGGGCTAATTTAATTACTTGGGGCTGCTATAGCCTCTCTATGAGTCTGTCCTTGCCACCAGGATAATCATAACTTTTAGCTCCGGAACAGATTATCTTTAGCACATGCATGAAGAAAGCAAATTTAATCTGATATGGGAAAACATGAATTAACAGTCCCTCTTGCAGCAACGGAATGCAAGCAAAAATACCTCTGTCCTGATTCCTCGTGTATTAATGTGGCTCTACACTGAGCTTATTCTTCAGCACTCACAGAACTGAGAAGGAGGAGATAGTGAGTCTAGCTTTGTCACAGTTATCAGTCTCAGAAGTCTCTCACTTCCCCAGAATATCAATCATGTGAAAAAGTATGTTTCATTTTATACACTAATGAAGGTGAGAGCTAGTTCATATGAAGGAACATATCCATATGATTAGTATGCGTGGGGCAGGCTCACAGTTGATATTAGGTGAAATCGTCTTCATGCACACAGAGTAATCTCATCTGCTTCATTTTGAGCACAGCGGTGGGACGCCGGGCACGTACCAATCTTCTCTGCTCCAGGGACAATATGGGTTTGAGAAATGAGAGGTGGAAGCCACTGTGTTGCCAGCCACATCCATAATTGGCAAACTGAACAAGATGAGAATGAACTCTGGGCTTGGCTCGACTTTGTTGTAATTAAGATGAAATTCACCAATCATTTAAACTCACAAATGGAGGTTTGACAGTGGGCCAAGAGCCTATTGAAATACCATTGGCTTGCAGTTTAGGTATTTATCTGTCTTTGCAGAAGGGAGGAGGCAGTATTTAAGTTTCTTCAATCAGCATTCAGGAATGGATTTCCAGTAAAACTATGAGTAGAGGTCAAATGGTAATATATCAGAGAAAGAAGAAAACATGCACCCTGTAATGAATCTGAAATTAGATGCAGGCAAAGATTTCATAAATTAACCTGGTTTGTGCAAGATAAGAGCTTGTCTTTTCGCACTGTACGTGAATGAGAAACTAATTTACAAAACATATCTTGTGTCTGTTGAACAGTTTGCATACTGTGTGAGGGGAAAAAACAACAATAAGATCCACAGGAAACAAATCTGTTGAATAGCCTGATGAAAGCATCTTTCTGTTTGTATTTCTCTTGTATCTGCTCGTCTCTCGGTGGATTCGGTTCATAAGCATGACATGTTAGATTCAGGCCAAGTTTGGGAGCGAATGAGCTGAAACCGATCCAAAGACTCTGTGTTCACAGCAGCCAGTGGGAGCCACATTAAAGACAGTGTGTTTGCAGCTCTGCTCATCCTGCAGCCGTCTTTCTTCAGCGCCTGTGTGCGAATCTCACTTGGTCATGAATGCGGCGTATAAACAGGGAATTGTTTGGGGAGAGTTCTTTTAATCTGTGATTATAACACAAGATCAATGAGGATTCCTGTTTTGAGCCGTGTCAGTGATAAAAAGGAGGATTTACATCAAATATTCATAGCCAGCTTCCCCAGAGGATTCACCACCACAGACAACTTTTATTCTATACAGAGCAGACAGAATAAAACCACCAAGTGCATTCTGTGCACAGACCGAGCTGCTCCAGATTGGGTCTTATGTAAGGAAAGTTGCAAACTGCAGTAATTATCTACAAAGTGCTGCTTTATGCTTTGAGAGAATACGTCTTTAAATAGAAAAACTAAGCCTTTCTTGCCATCCCCGACCAGAGTTAAGACACAACATGTTAAACATGGTTACCCAACAGTATTATACGGTCAAGGAAAGCAGACTCCTGAGACAAACTCAGTCGTCTCATCAGAGCGTGCTGGTCTTTGCATCATGATTCCATCTAAAGAACTGAGGCATAACTGAAGATTGGACATGGTGTTTTAAGTGCAACAGCACAATGAATAATGAATGATTGCTGTATTATGAAAGTGAAACAACGAAAAAGTTTTACGGATTAGAGCGCTAGATGTCTCCTGCTGGTCTTTCATATGTGTGTTTCAGGCTAAAATAAAAGTCAGTATAATGATTTTACATGCAAAATTATACAACAATTAGGCAACTTGTTTCATTTATTGGTTATATTCAGTGATTTATTCTATATTTACCATTGATTTATATATTAAATTGCACCAATTATTAAACAATGGCCTGTAATTCTCCTTATTCCCGCACGAAAATCTAGACAATACAGTGTTAGTATAGATAAACAAATCTAGCTGCAATGTTATGCAGCCATTTAGAAGAAAACAGAACTTAGAGAACCAACACAGGCATAGCAATGCAAGCAAGTTTAATCTTTTTAAATGTTTGATGCTATTTGCTTGAAAGTGAAAGCAACAAGTACATAATTATCTGTCTAATTAAGCTGCCAAAACACAAGCACAGAGCTGGAGCACCTCTGAAACAGTGAGTGCACCATTCATTAGCATGTGCTATAAGCTTATTAATCATCTAACAGCCAATTAGCACACTGTTACCATTTGCAGTGGGTGTGTAAATAAATTCCTGGGTTAATTTCTTCCTCTGATAATAAAAGGAACATTATGAAAATTAGCTCTGTGACTATGTAAATGATCTATGTCGTTAATTGCATAGCAGCGATAGATGTTTGCCATGAACGGGGCTGGTGATGCAACAAATATTTCCTGGGCTGTTAGAGAAATTAAACGGGTAGCTGCTGATTCCCTGGAGGAATCCACAAGCTACAATAATGACATTTACCCAGCCCTCTGGCACACTGATAATGACAATGTCGCTGCTTGGCAGCAGGCCAGTGGGAGGTGAGGGCGATGGTGTGGGGCTGGCAATCATCTCTGAGAAAGACAGCATGGACACACACACACACACACACACACACACACACACACACACACACACACACACACACACACACACACACACACACACACACACAGTGGCCACACTGTCAGGAAAACAGTGGGCTTTAAGGACTAAATCAGCTCTTGTATCACCCACTGGTAATTAATAATAATTGCTTTCTAATAAGGGCCATGCCATTAGCAAATTACCTCTCTACTGAAATGCAACCGCAGCAGAACATGCTGTTATTGGAAATGGAATCTAATGGGATTCACTTGACCAAAATAAAAACACGCACAACACCCACGCACGCACCTACGCATGCACGCACGCACGCATGCACGCATGCACGCATGCACGCACTCACAAAATTCACTGAAAACAACTGATGACCACTCACTGCTAATGGAATTAGATGCATAATGCATTATGGCTGTCAAAATAATGTCATCACTTCCACAGACATCAAACTGATGCTGAATCACTGTGAGGCCCTGACAGCTGAACTGAAGGGGGGATTTCACTGCTGACGTTTTCCTGACAAGTGAGTGTAGTGAGAGATGTTTGGATGTGAGAGAAACAAAAAAGCAAGGTGGGTTCTGTTTCTTTTTGCTTGAATTCCACCACCTCCCCCCGATGTTCTGCCCTTGTGATAAATGCTTCAAGCTGGTCTTAACCATGCGTGTGACAGAGGAGGAAATGGAGGCCGGTGCAGACAGACAGGATGAATGGAGCATTTACTTCGGGTGGCTTCCATAAAATAACCTTCCATGCAGTAGTACCCGTGTACTGCTGACATCGTCTAGCTACTGACTGTGCAGCTCAGACACTTTAGCAAATACACTCAGCATGGGCGTCCGGATAAAGTTAGGCTTCACTAATGCCGACAAAATTCAGTGTATGGACGGATCTGCCCTTTGATCTGGAGTATACACCTTGTAAACTTGTAATCCCAACTATGGACAGTCATGTTTTTATCATGTGCTTTCATGGTTATAGAAAGATGGGATTATGAAAGGACTATATTTAGCTGTTTCGAGCGCAGCTATCTTGTCATGTTATGTAAGTGAATGTCCTGAATTAGTGTTTATTTATTGGCTGCTCATCCTTGAATTCTCAGAGCAGCCAATTCTTCCCTCCTTTTGCTGCCCAATCAATTAACACACGCTTAATACCAGGCCTGTTAGAGCCAGCCAAAACTTTCTCAGCCCTGTCATCTGCTGTTGGAACAATTGCTTAATATAACACCAGACTCGAAGGAGCACTTACCAGGGTCCAATCTTCTGGAATCAATAACAACAGGCAGGCTATATTGTTTCAAACAAGGAAACAACGGGGGATGAGAGGGAGAGAGGGAGAGAGATGGGAGGTGGGTCAATACAAGTGCTTGGGTTTAAGAGATGCTGGCTCAGCCATAAAAAAACACATTGTGCCCTAAAGTGCTGCTGTTCTCTGACATGGATATAAGCAGAGGGGGGGCAGAGGGGTTGTGTGTTGTTGAGGTCTGAGAAAGGACGTGGCCTATCACCACGACTATGAGAAAAGTCATGAGGTTTAACCCTTGAGCACTAACACAACAGCTAAAGGGCAACGTTCTGAAGGGAGACACCGTGTGACTGTCTGCAGCTTTTGTCACCAGCACTGTGGGACAGCGTCAGGGAGTGGCAGCAGCCGTGGCATTTATGCTCAGGAAAGATCTCATTTTCTTGATGATAATTCTTCAGGAGCTGTCCATCAAAGTTGATGAAAATTCAAATTGTGCTGCAAGCAGATGATTAGAAAGGCATTTGCCATTCACATAACACAAATGTCACAGTCTTGCTAGCATAACAATGACAGGGCAGAGCCACCCAGCCGAGCTAATGGAGAGCATTTTTCTAGTAAGTGAAGCTGTTGCCTCCCTGGGGCCTGTCAATGTCAGAGCTGCATGGATCGCATCATTTCCTGTGCCAGCAGGGTGAGCTGGCTGGAGACACCACAAAGTATCGATCTGTCTGTAATCACACAAGCAGTTTTGGCTTCAGAAAAACTTCATCCTGAAGTGCTTAGCTTTAAGGACAGGATCCAATTTCTTTGCACAGTGCAGCAGGAGAGGACCAAAGGAAGGAGGGAGAGAGATTCGGTGTCGCTGATCTTTACTACAGGCCTGAAACAGAAGAGCAGTCAGTATCGACAGCATGCTGTCTGTCATCAGCTATGGAGGCCTAAATCTGCCCCTATGTGACCCAGTGGAAACACTTGTGTGAAACCACACCACCGCTGATTCTTTTAGCACACAGTCTAATAACCAGTCCTCACAGCTTTCTCCTACCAAATCAATAAGTTAAGCACCAGTGCTGGTGCCAAAATATGAGTATTTGCAATGGGCTTATAAGAAAGGGAGCATCATTGACAATATAAACCAAATGAGGAAGGACAAGACACATTCCTGAAATTCTGGGTCTCCTGCATTCAAAGAGAGAGAATACTTCCTCTCTGTGCATTTCTATTAAAAACTGATCATGCAACTGAAAGGCGTTTGGCAAATGTGAAAAATGAAAGAAAAATGACAGGCTTTCTTGATGATGGAAATTTGAATAACTGTCTATTTTGGGAGCAGAGGAGGTGGTTTTGACTAACAACGAATGGGTGAATGATCACACCTGCATCTTTGGATAAAGACAGTGAACCTCAACAGGCAGAAAAAGGATCGAATGAGAGAGCGAGGAAGCAGGTGAAGAGGAGGTGTGAACTACAGCGTCCTCCCAGGAGGAGTGTGATCATTTCTGCCTCTCATCTCACTTCTCTTTGATGTATTTACATGAAAGTATCGCCCAGTGAGACTCAGAATTTCCAAATTAAGGTCTAAATGTGTGAAAACAAATTTGTTTTACATCACTTAATGTTAAGTATCCTGTCAGTAAATTAGTATGTAACAAGAAATCTCTCAATGAAGAATTATTTTTATCAAAATTATAGAAGATAAGGAGGAACAGGGAAATATTATGATTTATGCCATATTGGATTTGCTTAAATCCAACAAAGTTAATATGTTTCATTCAACTGGGTACGTATGGCAACATTGGAAAACAAAATGATAAATGATAAATCGTAAATGGCGACTGTTTACTCTTCTGCCTCAACATATTGGTGCAAGAAGCAGATGTGCAGAGGACCAGCCGCCTGTAGACAGAGAGAGAGCTGTCTGCTGCTCTATGGCTGCTATCAAACAGCACACCATGACTTCTTCCAGCTTACAGCACGCTACCTGCATACGTCCCCCAGTTGCCATGGTAATAGAGACTGGCGTAAGTAGTGACGGGCCAACAGACATCAGAGCAGCTGTTAAGCAGCAACATCAGACGAAAGCTGGCGAAGGTGATTTATTAAGCCCATGTTCAAAGTCCATCTGAACCATAACAAGCCTATAAGCATTCAATGGATCAAATACATTAAACTCACTGAGGAAGCTCTGTCCCTCTTCATTACAGTGCTCATATTACATTCCACCATGCATGCAACGCTGAATGAAAGGACAAACAATAAACTGAATAAAAAGATACTGGAGTGTGCTCAAAACCAGGCTTGCCAGCTTATTTGGAGCACATCATGTTTATGCACAGAGTGAGCCATAATTTGCTCCTAAATAATTGACTTCTCCAGTGTTAAAATCCCAGGGGAGCCTTTCTGTTTATTCACTGAATGGCCTTTGCAGCATGTGCAGCATATTAGCCTTTCAGAAATGTCTTGTCAGGCCTGCCACCAGGCTGTACGTAGAGACTCTATTCCGTAACACCTTTCCCTGAATAATAACCTTCAACTAACCTTTACACCACAGTGAATAATTTCAATCCTATTTTCATATCAATGGCTGAGTCAAGCCAGGCAATTATCTTTTATCCGTATACTTTGCTGTCAGCCGAGAGAATAATAAAGTTTTCCCTTGTGAGGAACTGGAGGAGGAAGAAAAGCGAGGGAGCCAAAAAAGCAGAGCAAGATGCTGGAGATGCTATCTAAAGACATTAATGCAGCAATGAATTATTCAGTAATGACTACAAGATCTGTCATAAAAAAAGCTCTGCTAACATCTGCACTGTGTTCTGAGGGGGCTGAGCAGAGCAGGGCATTGACGCCAGAACGCCTCTGAAGATAAACATGACAAATTGGCAGATCATCTGTTCAATTAGGATCGCGGAGCAGGTGTGCCGGTGAGGTTCCTGTGCCACAGGATGACACAGTTACCAAGCCAAACCAGAGGCATGATGGGAAATACCTTGTTTGTGTGACAGTGATTTAGAGCGATGCACCAGAAGGATACCCCAAGAAAAAAAATAGGATATTCCCCTTGGTACTCATTAAAATTCGACTGCAGACGGCAACCTGCCCCTCTCCCCCACCGCTTCATCGCTTCATCCTTCTGCTTTTGGCTCCTCAGCTGCCTGACTGGACCTTCCAGGATCATTTCTTATTAATCCATAAAACATACTGCACTGGTGATTGGATTGAAGAGAGCAGTGGAGCAGCAAAACACGAGATATGGAAAAATATCACACATTTTGGCGAGCAAGCAGGCAGGCAAGCAGGTGGGGGGGAGGGGGGAGTAAGTGGTGAACAGGGAATGGGCTGCATGTGTGAGAGATGATGCTGGGGGGAGGAGGAGAATCATGGGGGCAAAGGAGGGAGAGGAGGTAAAGAGGGAGGAGGGGAGACGGTGGTGGGGGTGCAAGCAAGAAACATGTTTTGAAATATTAATCCGTGGTTCTGGCCGTGGGCTGGTGCACAGAGATGAAAAAACGCAGGGGAACCTTTGAAGCGAGGGAATGTTCCCTGAATTTGTGAGGCAGGCGCTGCACAGACGGCCATGTTGGTGGAGAACAACTGGGGCAGGTGCAATGTTTCTGAGAGCCCTCATCTCCACTCTATCCTGTACGGCTTATTGGTGCAGCGTGTATTTAGAGTGCTCCCTTTTCCCAGCCCTGACACAAATGAGATGAGTGTGGTACAGTCTCTTAATCCCCCAGTGCCTTGTAAAGCCTTTGAAAGGAATACTTACTGCGGCATAAACTATCGTTCACAGTCTTAAAGCAAGCACTGGCCTCGTGCTCTGAGAGAAAGACAACTTCCTACACGTAGTATTCACCGACTGTAGCATCATCAGATTTAGGTGAAGTGGAAAAGTGCTTAACAGGATATCACAGGATCTTATTGAACCTTAATGACCTGCTGGAATCCTGCTGAGGGACTAATAGATTCAGCACTCTGTTGTGACTGCCCTGTGTGCCTGTTATAACCACAGCCCACTTATTCACAGCTCTGTGTAGCTGAGCGGCTAGCCGCATCACCTCTCAGCCATCTCTCAGTGGTATCACACATGATCTGCACAACACTCGCCCAGTCTCTACACAGAGCCGTGCAAGAGCCACAACCACAATGGGCATGAAGCAGCATGAAGACGTCTGCAAAAAGTGGCAAAAAGTGAAGGCTCATTAAACATGAAAGAGAAAACTCATTTAGGTGGATAACTTAATATGCAGTCCTCGAATCTACCACAGCAAACACATCCGCTATGAAGACAATACATTAAAACACTTTGAAAAATCACATTGGGAAAAGTCATCATCATTAAAGCGTACTCAGGCTAAGTATCTTAGATGAATTATGCTCCCTGCATCAAAAGACAGCAGGAATAACATTGAGAGTGTGTCCTTTTCTCTTCTGTTCTCTGGCAGCACCCTGCTGGGAAACTTGAAATTACCCTCTGTCTGGCTATTCTCCACTAATAATAATGATAAAGTTTTTTCTCCCTAATTATGCAAAGAACTCTCAATTAGCATAACTCGTCCTCTGTGTCAGTACAAACAGTAGAACACCCTGCGGGCCCATGATGGTTTCATTCTCAGCCTGTTTTTCCTTTTTTCTTATTTCTTTTTTCTTCCTCTAGTGAGCTAATGAAGATGTACATTAATAAAGATAGCTGTAGTGGTGGTGGTATTGGTGTTGTTGGTGTAAAGGTGCAAAGGAGCTGCTGGAGGAGATGGTGCCGGGTTTAGTATGTCGCCCTCTGCAGGCCTCCCACAGGGGCTGCAGTGCTGTGAAAGCAGGCCTGCAGCCTCAGTGGAGAGGAGGCAGTGACACACTCCCTCTCACACCGCCCGCAGCAAAGATTAAAGATGTATGTTTAGGGCAGATCAAATAGAATGCAGAATCCACAGGCCTACAGAGAGAAAACAACGCATTAAAAAAGGTTTTAAATAAAACCATACACACTGTATGCTCGGGGCTTTGTCTGAGCCTGGAGTCATGGCGGCTGATAACGTCCATCAAGCTCGCTATCATCAAAAGAAACAGACGTCCTGAAAAGCAAAGCTACTGGTTGTGATTTGCAGCGTTTTAAGGACAGCACCGTCCTGAGGGGGAAAGCCACGAAAGAGGCTGCAAACAAACGACGGCTGGTGTAGGATCCCCTTCATGTACATGCATAATGGGAGTGTGCTGCTGCTAGGAGATGGCAATCAGGCCTCACAGATGCACATTAGTGACCCCAGGGACTCCAAGGTGTCATATATAGTTTTAAAAAATGCACAGGAGTGTGAGAGGGAAAGAAGACGTTAAAAGCTGAGCCAACGCAGGCAGGGAAGTGTGTATTATGTACTACTGAGTGCTGATGAAAGTGCCTGTAAGTCCTTAAGGGTTTGGCAGTAAACACTACAAACAGACAATCCCTAGAGAGCTCCATCACCTCCCTCCCCTGCCTGCCTGCCTCCTTCTGTCTCTGACGAAGTGCTCTATGAGAGGGAACACCATTAAGACCACGGCGAGGGTGGAGACACAGCATTTCCTTAAAGAAAAAAAAAAAGAAAAGAAAAAAAAAGTCAAACAGATGCCGGTAACCCCTTGAATAGACCCAGTGCTTCTGCTGAGTTGTGCTCTATCAAGTGTCGTCAACACTGAAAAAAGTCACAGCTGAAGGTGTGAAGTGGACACCCAGCCACCACATGACATGGTGATATCCAATCAGAGGACAACATTTTGACACATCAGCAGCACTCCAGAGGGCCTGTGTCGACTCAAGTGTCCACATTTCTGCTCAGTGGGCGCTCGGCCCAGCCAGGGACACACACATGTACACAGACACACACACATAGAGGCGTGTACAATGCACAGGGTGGAGCAGTGTTTCCTGTGAGAAGTGGAGATGAAAGGTCACGTTATGGTGTCAGATTAGACATGGCTTTAGCTCCGGCGCTCTCTGAGATCGGTCAGACACATTAGAGGGACATGTTTTCCCATCGCCTCATTTGAGGTGTGCTTGTGTGCCTCATGAAATCCTCTCCCCTCCTTACACTTCCACTGCCTCAGGCACTCACAGAAAGAGAGAGAGAGAGAGGCGAGTGTGTGTGTGTGTGTGAGTGTGAAAGAGAGAGAGAGGATTTCACAAATGCCTTCATCATTTAAACGGCTGTGCTGTCGCTGGAGCGCAGCATGAATAATTCAGCGAGACTGCTCCTTCTTCAAACAGACAAATAGAACAGGATTACGCCTCCACAAAACAAACGGTAAACACCACAATCAAAACAACAGAATTAATTAGGTAATTAGGGAGACAAAATAAATGTGAAATAATGATAAACTCTTCGGAGACCACAGCTGCAACTCTGTTACAGTATGCAAATATGCAGATTCAAGAGTTCAGAATACATTATGGGCTCGGAGGATTGTTTGGAAAGAATGGCACTCACAACCATTTTTAAAATGATGAGATTCAACACATAATCCACATCCAAGCTCGCTGCTGAGGAGGAATTTTCAAAAGTGTATTTGCAAGGCAGACTTGCACAAATCTATATGAAGCCAATCAATCACCGGTGATGAATATTCAGAGCTGTTTTGAGCAGATCATCAGCAGAGAATGTATTGCTTACTTAATGTTTGCATTGCTTTAAAAAAACCTGGGTAAAATTGACTAATACTCTTATTAATGCTTGTACTTGAAAGTCGAAAGAGATTATAAGTCTTGTCTGTCAAGAATATATTTGTATATTCACAGTGACACCATTGAGTAGGAAAAAAAAACAGATGTGGGGCTTACATAATTGAAGAATGAACAGCAATCCAGCTCAAGGATTTGTAGTTCATTTGCAGTCTAGAGTTAAGAAGGCCTTTATCTGCTTCTCATTCCAGCTGGAGTATTTCAGTGCTCTATAGCCGATTAAAAGTGTAAGCAAAGAGAATCCTCCTCATCTCTGAGAAATCCAACCATGAAGAAGACGTGACAAAAGCGCGTGGATGGAGCAGGCTTGCAGAGAATCTTGTTTTGCGTGTGATCTGGAAAAGGTCAGGGCTAAACTTTGTGCTCGCAGCAATTAACGTCTACAACTCAGGCGCAGGGAGTACAGTCGACATCCTCGGATTTCATCGCATGACAGAGTCGGGCACGGGGGGCTTAGGTAAATATGAGCTATCCATTTCAAGCAATATTTAAATCACATTTCCAAATTGCAGCCCTTGAACAGCAGTTTAGAGCGGGATGAGGAGGTTGAGGAATAATGACAGCTTCTCCAGGGTTTATTGAAAGTGATGAATGCTCAGAAGAGGGGATTGCTCGATGTGAATTCATGAATTTGAAAGAGATTATTTAAGCAGAGATCAATTTGAAAGTCCTACAGCTCAGCACTGATGCAATGTTTCAAGGGCAAAAAAAAATACTGAGCACCACCAAGTGAAAAAAGAAAAAAAAAGGCATCCCCTCAACAGTCTGAAAAGCCCCTTTGCCGCTGGAACAAATTAGCTCTCTAAATCTGATAATGCTTCCATCCGAACCAGTTTCATCAGCAATATCGGGGTGGGATGGGGGGACGCTACATGACACACTAGAGTGGAGAGACACTGTGCAGATACTGTGCGGCCTAATCCATATGTGTAGGAGCAGCATGTAATGATGGGTAAGTAAGAGGATGAAAACAAGCCTTGATGTGGACTAAAGCAGTGGGGGTCACAAAAATAAGGAACAATCAGTCGTTGTTATGCCTTACAGTGAGTGCAAATTTATAGCCGAACAGCAGCTAAACTGCTGGGACTAACTATATTAGCCACTGCTGAATACAACCCCCCGAAGACAGCATTAAAGGCTCGACAAGACAGACTGGAATACAGTGGAGCTATCAAAGGACCACAGAAACAGATCCCCTGTGTCACAGGAGAGAAAAGAAAATACATCACTAATAAATGAACATGAGATACAAAGAAAAAGAGAAAAATCTGGGACAAAAAGAATGTGGCGCACATATTCCGTGCGAGTCAAATGGAATAGCGAATGAGGAGCGGCTGCTGTCCTGCAGGGGCAGGGCGGCTGTTTTTCCACGGCAGCACATCCCCATCTATGCCAGCACTCATTTACTGATCTCATTAATATCCCTACTCTGAGGAGGAGAGAGACAGCAGCCGTGAAACAGCCTCCCCCATCTCCTCCTCCTCCTCTCCTCCTCCCTGCATCCTCCATGTGGCTGTTCCACTGGGTCCCCCTCCCTCTCCTCTCATCTCCGCCTCTCTGTAGTTCAGTAATTGGGCTCAGCTCATTGTTATTCAAAACCCTGTAGAACCAATTAGCTGCAGACCTCCTGACCCTGGGTTGCTATGTAATGGTGCAAGCTAAAGACTCTAAGTGAGGAAGCCAAGAGCAAAGGTTTTAAATTCCTTTAGTTCCTGATTAATAATCCTGTCAGGGCGATCAGAGACATTAAAGAGAAACTCTGGTTCAGCTCCTGCTTTTATGGCTTCTCCCTCATTTCTAGGCTGTCCATTAAAGCTTAATGATGCCGGGGGTCGCTCTCTCTCCTCTGTCTTGTCAGATAAATGTACAGTTAACAGGATAATGAGGAATCCTGATCCTCCAGCAATCTGGGACAAAGCAGCCCTGTGACCCCACTGGGAGGAAGTAGGGCAGCAGGGGAGGATGAGCAGGACGACGGAGGCAGTGGTGGCATGGATGGTGGACTGAGATGTCCGGCTGCCCTGGAGGATACAGATGAAAGAGCCAGGGCGGATAAAACCTGGGGTGGAAGGCAGAGATGAGAGGGATGCAGATAACACCCTCATGCAACATTGATGAGGAGAGCGAAGGTAAAGGAAAAGTAGTGAGTCTGCCTCGACAGCCCGCTGCTACAAGTGATTTGTTCAGCTGGGATACCAGAGTGCAGTTGTTTGAGTGCAACATTAGTGTGTCACAGAGGAAATCATAACTAATCAGCTACCCAAGAAGACTGTTTGTTTACACCTGTTTACGTTAGCTGGTTTTACGGGAGCATATATCCATAAATTGATTATTCTTTGCATAACAAAATCAACATATCACACGCTGAGGCTACATTTAAATACTAAACAGCTCTCCACTGCTTAAAGAGGTTTTAATGGAGGACACTTCTTCCTGTAAGTAAAAGGTGTCGCTTGTAGTGAAGAGAGAATTATCACCCAGTTCCCTAAAGATCTCAGGATTACGCGTCTTTTTATTCTGATTTACAGACCACAACAGGGTTCAGTGTCACTGCGCTCATTAGCTCATCAAAAAGACTCACTGTGAGCAACCTGTTCAGCACCAAACATCACACAAACACTAAGGTAGCAGCCTGCTGGTAAACATAGTGGAGCAGTTAGCAGCTAAAGAGACAAATATTATCCTTCAGAGCTGGTGGAGGCCAAAACCAGAACTAACAGGAGAGGTAATATTAGGGCTAACAAATACTTCCATTGTTGGATATTTTCTTGAATAATCAATTTGATGTTTGGTCTATATGTTAAAAAAATGATGAAAATGTCTTGTTTTGTCCACAAACCAAACAATATTCAGTTTACTGTCATAGAGGGGAAAGAAACCTGAAAATATTCAAATTTAGGACGCTCAAACAATCAATAATTGGCAATTAATTCGACCACAGCTAGTCAATTAACTATTCATTGCAGCTATAGTTTATAACATTGGGTTAATATTTGCCAGGTGACCATGCACATGACTCCACATGAATGCTAAGGTTGCTCAGTGTAAACGGCTGTTTGCTAACAGGTTCAGCACATAAATCGGAGAGGTGATGATGTGTTGTATTGTTTAAATTGTTTCTGGAGCCAGTTTCATGTCGCTATCTGAGGAACTGCAATCCCCATACAACAGAGTCAAACATGGTTACAGTCTGGTAGAATCAAAATGGGCTTAGTCTCCATAGCTTTTATCTAAATTTATGTAACTGAACCACTTAAGCTGTTTTAATCTATACAGTTGTGCATAATTAAGGGTGTGACCACTTTGAGTGACAGTTGGGTGACCATGGACCACCCAAGCTCCACCTCTTTGCTAATTTTTGCTTTAGCTGGGAGTTAAGAAGAGTCCGTCACTGCCAAGATGGTAGCAGTTGGAGCCACCACTGCTTTTTAGGAAACCAGTGGGGTTTTTTTTGTCACAGACGGTTTGTCCATGTTTCCATACAGTCTATGGGTAAAATTCACAGACAGATGGCAGGAAAACAAGCGCTCATATTACATAAAACTACTCCTTTAAAACACACTGCTGAGCTGTTTTAGGTAAATCAGATTCAGATCTATTCTCAACCCCAGACGTATCTATTACAAGCTTGTCGACAGTCTTTCCAGCTGTTGGTCTCAGTTTTATAGAGCAAATAATTGTCTGAAATCCCCACAAGGCAGCGAACCAATATTTCCAAATCGGTCCATATAAGGCCACTGACCGGACTTGTTTGTGAATCATCTCTACAGGTCATTGCGATTTCTGAACCAAGAGGATGCCGAGCTCACACCTGCTTTCTGAGACCTATTTGGAGAGGTTGTGGTGTTTGCATTCCTAGAGCTGAAGTGCTTATTTGGTTCAGTTCTTCAGGCTTGGCCAAGAGTTTTGGGAGGATTCACATGCGATGCTGTAAACATTGGCTGCCTCGAGCCCTATGACACTGATGCATCACCTCCCAGGCTGTTATAAATCCTTTTACAACAAACTCCATAAAGCTCTTTGGTGCCTAAATATTTATGGTTGCCTGAGCTTCCCTTGAGGGTTGTTTTCTGTCAGAGTACCAACAGGACTAAGTCATGTGGAGCGACTCCAGACATCTTATCTGGAAGTCGGGGTAAAGGGCCAGTGGTCTGGCCGTCACCACCAGATGAGGAACACACAGGGAGGAATTGCCACTAATGAGTGCTTCTCCCTCCATCACTTCTCCTCACCGGCCTCCTCTGTTAGCTGACTCAATTGACCCGGCAAACAAACACACCGCTGTGTGACCTCTGCTCGCCAGACAGACAAACAAACAAACTTTTCCGTGTCGAAACCGCCGAGCACGCCTCTGTCAGGGACCACAAGGCAGTCAATGTAGGACAAACATGCTGGAAATATCAATGAACAGAAGACAATAACGGACATGACAGGCTGTAACCTGACCTGCCTGCTGTGTGACTCGTGGATCAGGGGGGTCAAATGGTGTTATTGCAGCACACACCGCCAGCGCTGTGTGGAAGCGAGCCGGCTGCGGTGTAAATACAGGTGTGCCAGCGGTGAATCTCCTAGGTAGCTGCCTTCCTGAAATGTGTAATTTTGCCCATCTTGGTGTTGCTGTCAGCTGCTAACAGTGGCTCCTTGAAACAAGTGTCTCTAAAAAAGCAGCAGCGGGCCTGATGAGTCCTCAAGCATCCTCCCAGTGCTGTGATTACTGACGTTTACCCTCTTTAATATGTGTAATTCCCATTTTCTCTGATTCATGAGTAAGGGCCCTCAGGGGGACCACACTAAGTGGCAGTCTGCCAAAGCCCTCCTGTTGGAAAGGCTCTAAGTCACTTCTCCCTCAGCAGTTAGATACAGCGTGACAGTTACAGGTTGTCTCATCTACCTTTATTATAGTTATTTGCATCTCGGAGCACTGATGATAGCTTGATTATACAATGTCTAATGTTATGTGCTTCTCATGCAGGTGGAACATGATTTTAGTTCATGACTACATACCTATAAAAGGCACACAAAAATAGGAACAAACACTGTCTGTTCTTGTGTCACAGAAGCTGCTTTTGTCTAAATGCACATTATAGTCCATGTAATGACCACTGCTTAGTATGGCCAGAATGACTGACCACAGACGACACTACAGCATGTATTTTCCTTATCCTTTTTCCAATACAGTCATATGTAGAGACTTTAGGTCATAAACACATGTGGAGTCAAATACAACTGCAACAGCTCTGAATAAATATTACATTTGTGTGGCTCATGATGCTAAATGTTGTGTCACAACAAGAAAAACATTACATACTTTCTACCTTTTGTTGTAACAGAGAACATTATATTATCAGCTATAACCTGACCTGTTTTTCTCACAGTATAACATCAGGGTGCCTGAGAAGATCTACATAAAGCCATAGAAAGGCTGTTGTCAAAACAATATTTCCAGCTTCAGTTAAACAACTAGCAGAAATCCAGTGACCGGTTCATGACGTATTGAATTTCTCCGACTTCCTGGCAGGAGGCACTCTTCATCTTCACCAACAGAGAGAATGTGAGAGGTAGTGGTTTCATTTAATGTCTAGTTAGTGTATTCTTTTCATCTCTGGGTTATAGAGTGTGCTACAGGCCAAACACACAGACGGCTCACTGTTGGAGAACAGCTACATGATGACAGACCCACCAAGAATGTTACCCTGACCGCCATATGTAATACAGCACCAGAGTTCCCTTATTAAGGAGTGAAATAATTTCCACCAAAGTGGTTGGTGGTGCTGACAGCTCAGATTAATGCTCTCTGTAAAACAGCCAGAATAACAACTGCTCCTGCACGCATCGTGAAAACCAGTACGTTTGGCTGAGGGAGGCCTGCCAGCTCTACAAATTCATGCATATTTGGGTCTGTGAACATCTGCCAGCGCAAATAATTTATGCTGTTCTCTCAGCTAAGGGGCAATGAATCCCCTCTGAAAAGTTTTCTCCAACTTCTACAGTAAGCCTGCGTCAACCCCCCCCCCATGGTGTGAAGTGGTGCAGACACACGCTCCAACCACAGACTGGGCTGAATGAGGAGCATCCTGAGGCGTGTGGGAAAGTCCCAGGCAACACTTCAGTCGACCGAGAGCCAACTGTTTCCTGTCCCTCTTCGGGCCTCCGGGTTAGGAGGCGCTGTCAAGGCCACATCCACAACATCACCAGGCTGCAGCATGAATGGAGCCTTGCCTTGGGTGGGATCTCTACAGCAGACACAGCTGATATCTGCATGCACGCCTCACTGTTGGGGGGCCCTGTAGACGTGTTTCTCCACTGGAGTGATGAATATCTTATGATATCGTGGAGGTGGATCAAAACATTTGAGCTCGCTGACACTACGCCACTTCCAACAGCTCCGTTGTTGTGTTCCAACACAATGGTATCAGGTGATTAAACATCCGAGGGGAGCCGTATTGATATTCAAAACGCCGCCACCAACAGATGGCATATAAATCATTAATTGATTCTCTGCCATTTCTGTTTGATGTACAGCACAAAATTCTGGGCTAATTTAGCTCAACTGTGTGCTGCTCCGTGATGATAGCTAGACTATTTATGAGCAGAGAGGAAACCTAACATTTTGTCATAAAATTATAATAACATGCTGCTCTCTGTTCCTACAGTAAACAAACCCAGTTGGACAAGAAGCCAACTCAGGCTCTATTATATGAACTTGCAAATTAAATAACCATGGAAATATTTTTGTCGTTATACACCTGACAACTAGTTATAAAGTGTAAAAAGTACCTGGAAGCAGGAGGAAAGTAGTAATTTAATAAATTAACACGTTGGCCTTTGACTCACACAGTGGAAGTATGTGGGAGGGAAGCCTAGAGAAACCTCAGAGCAACGCTTCCAAATGTGTGTACAATTTGTGTACATGTGTGCATCAGGCACTCCCCTCCTCCTCCTCGTTACTCCTCCTTGTCTTCGCCCTCTCCTTCCCGGTCCAAACCGCTCTCCTACACTCCTCCAGCAGACTGGCAGGAGGTCAGCAGCGGGCCAATCCTCAGCAGCCCCAGAAGGGAGCTGCTGTCAACAAGCAACATGGATAGTTTGAGCACTGAGGGCAAAGCCGTGGCACGCCGAGGTCAGGAGAAATCACTCAGCCTGCAACTGACCAACAGCACAGTTGGAGGAGATGTAACTGTCATGGTTTAGGCCTCCTAATGAGATCTCACCATTACATTCTTACAAATCTAAAGCACGCTGCTGCCTGTTCGGCTGAGAAACACATTCAGAAAAAGCTGTTGTTATGCTATGTTACTTATATTCACATGCACTTCACTGTATTTATTTAATATGCATTTCAATTCTGACGTTGTATTTTGCTATCTGATTGGCAATGAAGCAAGAACTGCATCATAAAAGCTGAAACCAGTGTGATCTAATACAATATTTCTGCAGTTAATTCAGCCTTCATGAATCTAGTCACGTCCATCTCTGCAGAAAAGACCTTACAAATGCATTAATTTAACCTGTGTGGTCATTTTGGAGGCGATAGTTTGTGATGTGCTGTTCTGTGCAGTATTTCTAATATTCAGTTTGGACCATATACTAGGAACACAAAAAACTAAAGGCTGTAACAAACTGACAACAGAGGAAGGCATCAAAAAGGTAGGATTTACTGTACCTAATAAACTGGCATAGAGTGTAGCTTCTACTTCCTCTGTGCTCAACTGAACAGCTTATTTCTCGGCCAAGTCTGCCCTCTGCAGGTTAACAGACGAAACATCTATGCCCTGCTTTTGAATCTAGTATAAGAACAGTTATATTTGTATACTGACTTGCAATTTAACACATTATCAGTAAACTTAAAAAAAAACAGACTGATTCAAATTAAAAACAGAGTTCTGGCTTTGTCCACTTGTCCAAAACTTGTGGTTAAAGGTCAGGTGCAAACTATCCGCCAACTGAAATCAGTCATTTAATGGCTGATGCCAATGTTTAGAGAATTTCAGCTGATATGTAATGCAGATAGTATGTTAATGCTATTCTGTTATGTTTTCTTTCATCTGATAAAATACAATTAAATAATAGTAACAAATGAGACACATCTGCATAATCTCTGTTTGCTGAAGTCGATCTGCAGTCTCTACTCTCACTCATAAACATTATGAATGGATGAAAAATAGAGTTTGAGCGCAATTAACAACAGCATTAATCAGCAGGTAGCAGCATCTCCTGCTGGTCTGGTAAACATATTAATGTGCGATGCTGAGTGGATTATGTTGCCAATGTACTGTGCGGTTGTTTACAGATCCAGATATCTTAGTTCTTGTTTGTAATGGAAATAAACACTTTAGCTGCAGAAGCTGATCAGACTCCAGCAACATGTGCAGACCGACCCAGTGTATCCCCCCGGTAATCTACTGAGCTGATTATCGGCTGATATCGATTGTGTCAAAATGGCAATTACCCGGCCCAATTAATCGGTCTGTTACAAGTGCCAATTACATGACATTTTCCTCTCAGATTTCCAGGGGACAAAAGGGTGCACTACTACTACAACTACAACTTCATCTCTCTGATGACGACACACTCATGTTTAGATTAATCAGTGTGCTCCAGTCTGACCTTTAGTGCATGAAGAACCTTGTTTTTATACTGATTTTCCACTCAAATGTTCTCCTCGTGTCTCAATGTTGGACTGCTCAGAGATATTTCTGTAAATCCAGTTCCTGCTAGAAAAGAATGCCTTGTTTGCCTTTTGTTCAACTATCCCACCAATAACATACAGTACCACATCTACACAGTAAAATTTATCAGCCACTCCATTAGTTGTCACACTGTGCAGTGTTTAGTCTCTTCCAGTTCTGTCTGGCGGCTATGATTTGTTCTACTTTATCTTCACCTGTAAAATCAATAATGCAATATGTTGGAAAAATATGAATTAAAAAAACGGGGGGAAGAAAACTAAAGGAGCCTCCTGATAGATTTGACTGAATAAACAAGGTGCTTTCATGCAGAACCCCGGTGAAGGGCATCCATCTCAGTTTAGAGAGGTGTCAAAGGTTAAATGACATCTCTGCCCTGCATTTATAGGGTGAATGGGCTTTTTCAGAAATGGGATATCAGAAAATCTAAATTACCATAGAGACAAGTCTACAGTGAAGAGGTGCAATCGCGCACAGACACTCAGGCATGGATCAAAGCTGCCGGGAGACACACGGGAATAGCAGATGAAAGAGGTACACATTAAGCTGTTTACTAAGGTGACATGAAAAGGTGTTTTAGCTCAGTATTCAGCCTAATGAGGGAGAGAGACACGGGGTTATCTTTTAAGATATTCAGAGGTGCCAGTTCACAGCCTTTTACATCCCTACTCGACTTCAAAAGAAAGCTCAATTTTCTGGCAAGGTGATGTCTAATGTAGTGAGGCCCCTGTAGGTTAAATTAACTATTTCATTCAAGGGGCTCATTTGCGTTTGGGGCCCCCAATTAACCGAGGTGAAGTCTCAACACTTTTGCATTTTAATGTGTATTGTGAGTCCAGGACAGTCAAGGTAAAGGCCCCTGCAGGGAGTCGTGGAATTAATCTGAAGGGTCGAAAAGTGATTTAAAAAAGAGGAATAGGGAAAAAAAACTTTCATTTAATCTTTGCTCTACAATTATTAGATAGATTACAATGAAGTAAAGCTCATTTTTGCCGCTCTTACCAATATTGTGAGAACGTTAGCACCGATAACAGCCTCACAAACCTGCTAGTAGGGCTGCAGACTTCCCTTGAGTCTTGAATTACTGGATATTTTACTGGAATAATAAATTAAATTAAATGGCAATTTTGTCTGGAAGAACCTTGGGAGAAATGGTCAAATAAAAAAAGGAAAATAGATATTATTAATTAGATAACCAGTGAAGAAAGGCTGCAAGTAGGCATGTCTTTGTTTTAAGGGGCCACTAGCCAACAAGGCTGGGAACTGCTGCTCCAGGAGATGAATCTTGATCTCAGTGACTGGAAATAGAAAAGTCACTGGCTTCTTGAATTAAAAAGTACCAAATGCCAAAAACAGAAGAAGCAATAAAGTTACACTCAGATCAGAACCCTCTGGGCTGGAGACATGGCCTAATCAAATAAAATTATAATTATTTAAAAAAAACAAAATGTGCAAAATGACTAAAGGCTCCGACTCGCTCTGAAATCTCAACAGTGGTTGAATTAAAAAATGAATCCCAGTGATGGAGAATTTAAAACGAGACTGAATGAGACCTTCTCTGTACCCAGCTGTACTGAAAATATTATGGAGGTTCTCTTATGTTTTAATTATTCAATCCTTGGTCAGATAATCAAAGAAAAACTCTCCTCTGGTCACCACAAAATGACCATACTGTGTGGCAGCGGAAGAAGAAGTACTTTTCGCTTACATATAAATACCACAGTGTGAAAATACGTGAGTAAATGTACTCAGTAACAATCCACCCGAGCACTGGGGTGGCTCATGTTTCAGATGAGAGATCGGCTCATCACACGTGAAAAACCCAGACTGCAAATTGAGCAAAGGCCCCAACATGCTCTGAAGCCTCCACAGTGTCTTAGTCTCCCACCGAGTAAAGATCCTGAGCACAAAACCACTACTACGCCACATTGAAAACAGATGGATCAAATAGTCCTTCCCCTTTATTTGGACTGCTCTCTGTTATTGGAAAGAATCTCAGTAAGAATTACCAAAACCTGGCTGCCTTTCAGGAAAACAAATGGACACAGATGTAGTTTTCCATTTTACAGGCTGTTTATGTCTTGCAAATTCCTTCTCCAGAAGAGCGGGATATGCTCTTTCATGTTTTAATGGCTCCGAGTGACCGCAGCCCTTTGTGGCGAACGCTCTTTTCCAATACTAATGACATACAGTCACACAAGACTCTGGCAGCAGTGCGCTACTGAGGCTGCGTGCCCATTGTGTAATTAGTTTACCACTAAGTCCTAGTCTGGGGAAACATTCACAACCACATTAAACACCGACAGTCTTTCACCTCGGAGAGCTCGGAGCAGATGGATACGCTCTGGAGGAGTAATACAGAACAACTGGCTTTCATCCGCCAATTAAACTGATAACATTTGTTGTCTAATAGGAGGGGGGCCCTCCGCTGTCCCTGCAGGAGTTTGTCTTGAGTTTATGGTCTGCAGGACAGGGAGGGATTAGATGACAAACTTTTTTAGTGGCATTACATCTCCACAGTAACTTAATCTGTCTCAGAAAGGACTGTCCTATATATGAGAAGAAAAATGACTTTGGAAAAAAAATGAAAGGAGCCAGCGATGTTAGCTACAACACCCCACAAAAACACCACAGTACACTGCAAACCCTTTCTAGTTGTTATGTGCAATCCTACCATCTGGTGGTTCCCAAACAGCATTACACCAAATCAAACTTGTTATAGCAGAGGAGGTTCTAATTTCTGAGGCTGAGATTTTTAAATTATTAGTGCATCAAATGACGATGTTAAAACCTGGTGACATTTGTGAGCTCTCTCCTCTCCAGCCGCAGATTAAACCCCGAAAAACTCATCTTTGCAATTCAAGAGCACATATTTAGAAGATTTTTTTATACCATAAAAGCATTCTATTCTTGCTTTAAAATTACTAAAACGTAACTCTACTCTGTTGCTTCCTCTAGAATATGCAGGTTAATGTAATCCCTGCCTCCTACTCCACTCACCATCTGCTACTCTCTGCAGCTCGAGGACACCAGCTCACCCACAACATTGTAAACCTGCTCTACCCTGCATGATGCCAAGTTGTGCTATTTTAGTAATTTAGCCAAACATGCTTTAGCCAGAAACCGATTCTGAAGAACAGCAATTTAACAGGATTGGTTCTCTATGTTTGTTTTGTACGAAATTGTCAAAGTCTGAGTCCATGTTTTTGAGAGTCCTCGCATAGCACCATTTTTAGTTGTAGCTGTTTTCAGTAAATAAACTCTTAAATTACGCAACCTGCACGCACCAAAAAACAGACACAGTAGCTGGTAAATACATTGGAGCATTTAGCAGCTAAATAGCCAGATGTTTCCTTCAGGAGCTGGTGGAGACCAAAAACGGAGCCCAAAGAGTGTCAATATTTGACCTACATGTGTTGTGTCGCCAGAGCAAACATAATTTAAAGTACAGATTCACAATTTTTTTTAAAAGTCTGACTTAAAACAAGGAACCTATTTAAGCAGTGAAACTTTTTTCAGTTGTTTTTTTCCATAATCATCCATAATGGTAACAGATCCATAGCTACAGTGACTCCTGGTCTTCTCTTGTGCAGAAATGTATTTAAAACTTTAAGTTAATATCAGTTCATATGAAAGCTGTATATTTTAACTGTGCTGTTTATATAAAAGTCCAGGTAGGAACAAGAGTTAAAAAATTAGCTATGAACTGGAGTTTCATGATCTGTATTCGAGCTATGTTAAACTGCATTGTCCCAAACTAATAAAAATAAAGTTAAATATATAGCAGAGATAGTAAAATAATGATATTTTTTTGCATTGAAAATCTGAATCTGTCAAGTAACTAGCTGAATCATAGTGAAGAAGAAAGACGAAGCAGATTAAATCTAAAAACTCCAGTACCTTAACACTGTACTCAAGTAGTATTTGAGTGAACTTTCCACAACTGGTTTTTAACACTACCACAAGAGCAAAGGCTAATTTGCTCTAATATATAAAACACAACCACACATAGATGGTAAAATATTCTGTTAAATCCTGCCTATGATCACCCCCAAAGGCCGGTGAACTCCGGACACATCTGATCCAAGCAGTTTCTGCAGACCTGTCTGAAGTGTGTCTTTGCGTTGGCAGAGACATGTGGAGGGAAAAACCTGCTGAAATCATCACTCAGACTTGAAGCAGCCTCATTAGTAGTGACCGTATCCTGCATATGTCTCTCTCATCTGTCAGGTAATGACAGCACTAAAGCTCCTTGTCACCTGGGTCACATGAAAGCCCTCACACCAGTGGAAAACCTCATGGTGACTTGACCTCTAACGTGGGGTACCGTGTATAAATGGAGTAATAAATGAGCTCTGAGGTGTCTCCTTGTACGGATCTGCAGAAAAAAGTCCTGTGTGTGTGTCAGTCTTTCTGATGGGCTGTTAAAGGCCATCAGGGCGCTGCGATCTGAGAGCAAACTCCAGCAAAAACACAGCTGGTCCTGGTTAAGACTGGGGGAAATTGGATTAAAGAAATTCCTTTTGAAACACTCCGTATTGTTCTTGCCATAACAAGTGCAAGCAGCTGACAGATGAAACCACAAATCAGCCTGAAACTAATATTTAGCTTCTCTTTTTCATGTCAAATAAGTCACAACAGTGGGGGGAAAAAAAATGGCTGGAAGGGATTGTGCAGAAACACACTTCAGTGCAGCAGGAAGGCGATCTGGCCTTGGCTCAATAGACTATTACATTTCTTTCCTCAACAAAACACCCTGACTGCAGCACATGCTTTCCATCACCGGGATATTATTCCACCACTGGTGGCAGGAGAGCCAAGTTTGGAGAGCTCACCTTGTTCAAACCGCCAGACCAGGAAAAACATCTCAGCCAATGAGAGAGGGAAAAGACAGGTGTCTATGGTAGTCCACTTTGTTTGAAATTATTTCTTAAGTGGCATATTTCAAGCTTTAAGGCAGAGCTGCAGCCCAGGGCCAAGACTGCTGCTCTAAGTGTTTAAATTAGGACCATCTGTCCAATTCATGCTAAGTAAGTCATAAGTTACATTTAATTTCTTCAAGATATATGGAAGCTTGGCAGCAGCCGGCAACTCGCAATTAGCTGAAATAAAGCAGAGTGTGTGTGTGTTGAATACTCAAACATCCGTGGTTAACTAAACAAACCAGACAGAGGCAGGACATGAGCAGATCACTTGGGGGAATAATCATGTGTTGCAGTAGAGGGATGCTACCTCACTTGAGATCAGAAGAAGTGATCACATTTTTAGAAAATATAACATTAGGCATATTTAGGTGCAGGTAAAAGGAGCAGTGGCACAGTAAAGATAATTTCATATGTTGTTATTTTGTGTGTACATTGATTGTATAAACCATCATTTAATAATTGCAGTTTTGGAAATGAGCCGAACAGGTTTCATTGATCACACTGTACATGGATTTAGTAGTCCTCAGATAAAGCAGCACACTGGACAGTCAGGGAAGAAGGATGTTTTTTCTTAAGGAGGGTATTTTGACCTGTCACAGTAGGAAAAGGAGAGATGTTGCAAATGACTTTAATGGCTCTGCAGTTCTTCTCACAAAGTCATGACAGCGAGCAAACATGCATAAAATCAGAACAGTGAAACTGAAGCGAATAAGTGGAACTCAACCGTAATAAATCTTGCATTTTAAACTTGTGATTTTTCTGCTGACAGGTCAGGACATGTCCTTCCAGCACAGCTGTGGAACTCTGTTATTACCAGTGACGAGTGTTTTGCAGCCATAAGTGGGCAGATCCGGTTTTTTTTCTTCAACCAAATTACCTGTAATCATCTCCAACAATAGTAAGACAGTGACACACTTAGCATCAGTCTCTTAGGAGAGAGTTGTTGCTTTACTGCTGCATAGCTCTGAGCTTAGATGACATAAATCACATGAATGACAGTGTAAAGCAGGAAAAAGTGTTCGAAGTTTGGCAAGGCACAGAAAAATGCGTAAACCACACAGCCGAATGTGAATGTTTTAATTAAAAAGAAAAAAATTGCCAAGTCTAATTAGGTTTCAAAATTGTAAAAAATAAATAAGTATGTGGCCCCTCACAACCTCTTCTTCATCTGATCATTCTTAGGAAATAAACACTGAGTTGGTCTGTATATAGTGACATTCAGGCAGAATGCATTTGCTGGATGAGGTCTAACTAGCTGTAAACTGTAGGCTGTAGCAGGTGCAGTAACTTCAGATCATGCAGTATTCCACTGATTCTGATGGCTTTAGTTTTTACAACTGTTTGGGTTTAAATTTCTGGCCCACCTAAAATCCTGAACACAGAAATAATGAATAACACTTTAAAGATGAAACTCCATAATTGAGTTCTACATAGTTCTGTCTTTTTTGGTTTTCAGCAACTGACATGTACAATGATTAGACAAAAAAAAATAGAATTTCATTTTCCTGGACTTAAATAATTAAATAACTACTGGCGTAATAATTAACTTATGTTGCAAACTATATGAATTAAGCTAACAAAGTCACCACAGCTCAATTGTCATAAATGAGCAGATGAAATCTAAAATATTAAAGGTTCAAAATGGCATCAACTTCTCTTTGGGTGACATAAAGATACAAACATTAACAGAGCTCATATCTGCATCCCAGTTTAAATGATGAGTTTTGAAGTTTAAATGAAGCATTACAAAACACAAGCCCTTTTTAAAACAGCCGGTGTTTAGTGCAAAATATACATTTGATTAACTCCACTTGTGGTGCATTTTCCATTAAGTATACAGTCAATAACAACTGTGAAGAGCAATTTCATTCTCATGTTGATGAAGACATGAACATTCTACGGTGATTTTAAAACATTGTAAAACAGAAACAAACCAACAGCTAAAGAATGAAAGACTTTTATTAGAAAATGATGACAGCCTACAAGACAAATTTAGCCAGCATCTGAATCAAAACAGGAAACAAAAAATAATCATGATTAAATCCTTTTTTCAGAAGATGTTGGTAAACATCGGACAAAAAAAAATTTATAGAAACTAAAAAGTGGTACTCAAAAACATACCAATACAGGAAGAGCGTACTCAGCAGCTTTCCACATGAAAGAAAATGAACTTGTCCAGGGATTAGTGTGACATCTTGCTTGGATTCTTCCTTAATAAAATCAACAGATCTCGCACAATCCGTTCTCCAAAGGCGTTTCTGTGAAATCACATCCTTTCAACGAATGTCGTCTCCAAACTTCAACACACAAAGGCTCCAGATCCTAAAATACAAAACCTTAAACTGCCTTGCGGTGGTACTCTGGAGGGGCGACTTCATAGTCACTTGCATTGAAGAGCGAGGCAGAGTTCTTTACAAGGTACCTGGAATGAAACAGCATTGTGTTCACTTCTGCTGTGGATTATTCGCTATGAGTCTGTTTAAAACAGTTATAAACACTCACTTGAGGAAATCTTGTAGATAACTGAGCAGCAGTGCAAGGCTCTTCTCATCCAGGGGAGTGTATGCCAGCATGGCTCCGATTCTCACTTTTAAAACCGAACAATGACAGAATGTTACACACCGTGTGACCTATTTTTCCTTAAGCAAAGCTTTTTACAAATGTCTAAATATTTCCATTTCAGGAATTCTCTCGAGCAGGTATTTCAAATGTTAGAAGCAGCAGAAGACAAAGGTCACAGTGGTGGATAAATATGAATACTGACAAGAGGAAGTTAGTACTTCTGCCCACTAAAGCCAGAATGAATTTGTAAGACTGTAATGTAGAATTCTTGACTTAAATTAGACTAGAAATACTGCCTTGCAGTTGTAGTTCCATCAATGTCTGTCTACACTCATATACAGTAATATATAGGGACGGGTACTGTTAGGATTTTATTGTACAATACACATTTTGGGCTGTATTTTTCTTCTGAAATCGCCCATCTGACTTTTGAGGTTGACGTGCTATTCTATGTTATTTTTATATGAGCAATCAACATTTTGATAAGGATCTTAAGTTAAGCTTCTTAAGAAATGCAATCAAGAGGTCTATGAAGGATGGTGCCTGCCTGTTGAAAGAATAACAATCTCTTCCTAAAGAATGTCACACAATCTTGACTAACACTAATATCAATACCCTAACCCCACCTTTTCAAAAATTCAAAAAAATAATACAGAAATTGAGTGATGTTTCATATTATAGATTTTAATGTCATGTTATATAAGACACGGAAGTATTGTGATGTTGTGGACGTTTTCTTACCAAAGAGTCTGAGTAGGTGAGGAGCGCCATAGATCTGAGACATCGATGTATCTGGATGGTTGGCCAGGATGTCTGCGTACTGAGGCCTCTCAAATTTGTAGAGAAGTTGCGTCCCCAGCATAACATTGAAATATTCCCGGATACCAGCAACCACCTCGTTAACAGCAAATTCCCTGATCAGCAAAGAGAAAATATTATATCTCCATCGCACAGAGTCGACAAACACTGGGAATAGATACCTTTAACAAACTTTTAAACACTAACAAACTTTTTTCTGCATTTCTTTTGTAAACAGGTGACATGATGGCAAATAGCAGTTTTTACTTGCTGTCAGAGTTTCCTCTTGATTTCTTGTAGTTTGCATAATCTTCAAGGACTGCATCAACATTCTTTTTGGCAGGTAGGTGGAAAAGCTGAAAACAGCCAGTAAACAAACAAAATGAAACACGCAAATAATCAACTCTGGCAATTTTATGGTGTAAATACATTTGATAATAACGAAGAAACAAAGGCTGTGAAAAAGGACAAGTTCACTGGTTACTAACCTGTTTTTGCCGTGTAATCAGGTCCCAGTCATCCACAAGCCATGGTTTCAGCTCCTCAGGGATTTTCACTTTAACCTCCACTCGATTTATGAAGGTTTCCTCCTAAGTAAACAGGAACAAATTTAAGAAAAATAGCTAAGAATTTTTTTTGCCCTTATGTTTATACAGTTATTCTCAACCGAGGCTCAGAAACATTTCAGAAATTTGCATGTTAGCTGTATTTTCTCAAATACAGCTGAGAGATATTTGAAACTAAGTAGCAAATTAAACCAAAAGATTCCTTGCTAAAAGCAACGCAACAGATTTACGGACTTACACTTTCCACTGTTGGGTCAACCCGTGCTCTCTTCTTGCGTGGAGGATGAGTTGGGTCTCCCCCTGAACTAGTTCCTTCTCCTGGTCCAGGAGCTGCTTGGACAAAAAAAAACACTTGACTGTGATTCCTAACGACTTCCAGCTTCTATCACACTAATTATAGAGACACGAAAACTTAGTCATATTTAAAAAGAATTCAAATCAAGAATTTTTAAGATGCTCATTTGCGTAAATACACAGCATGATGTACTTACTCTTCTGTTTGTTCTTTTTGGTTTTCCTACAAAAGAAAAAATATTTATAAGTATTTCAATAATTTGAGAAGTATTTTGGCCGGATACATTGCAGCAGGTGACGAGACACAAGATGTGTACTCACACATCGTTTTTCTGCGATGCAGCAGGTAACTTCTTATTCGGTGCAGCTCCCCTCATTCTTCCTTCTACATAATGGTCTCTAAATCAAGAAAAGAAAACAGTTCAATTACTTAGGGATACGTCATTTATCAGTCTGTTTTTATAAGGTTTTCAGAATCAGAAATACTTCACTGATTCCCAAAGAGGAATTGTCTGTTACATTTGCTCCCATTCAAGGTCAGAATCTAATTAATACAAAATATATAGATAAACATAAGTATAAAATATGAACTAAAAATATCAACATGAGTAGAAAAATACGACCTAAATAAAATATAAACATAAGTAGAGCAGCATCAAATAGATGTACAGATGTGCTTTTCCTAAGAAAATAAGAGTCACAAACAGTGTAATACATAGCGTGTTATTGCACACAGATACGTAATTATTGCACCAAGTTATTGCACATTATAGAGTGTGAGTGAAGTTAAATGAACTGAGAGGTTAGTTAACTACTGCAACTAAATGTAACGAGTCCAGTTTATTGACCCAGAGAGTCTGACCCTCTGAGTTTTAGGACACAAGCTGCAGCGAGTTTAATAAGGTGGAGAGTTTTTGAGACCTAGCCTCTGTATTTTGGTCTTGTTTTATTCTAGATGCAAGTCTAGTGTGTTTAAAATATTAAAACACATCCACCATGTAGAACCTTGTGTTCTATTGAAATCTGATGACAAGGGCCGGCCCGATAGAGTGGTTAGAGCACTGTATGGTCATACATTTCCTTAACAGCTGGTCTTCTATTCAATTAATGACAAGGGGGTTGGACCTCCTGTCCTTTCTGAATTTTCTGTCTCTTTACACTGTCTCTCCTACCAATAAAAGGTGAAAAGCCCAAAAAATAATTCTTAAAAAAAACACAACAACAGTAAACAGATGATAAAGAAGATGAATTTGGCCTAAATGTGCTGTGTCTCTGGATCCTGTCATAAGGAACACACAGAGGAGGTTAAAAACAGCCAGGTATGATTGCCAGTATTACTTGTTACTTTTCTATTCTGGTTTTATTTTAGCTTCCCTTTTTAATCTTTACTAATGTATTGCACTTATGTCTTTTTGCTGTTCTATTCCACACTACACTTATTCTTGTGTTATAGTATATTTTCCAGAGGAATATCTGGCACATAAATTTCCCTCAGTATTATTAAAGTGACATCTTCTCTTATGTTAGTTAAAAACTAACACAAAAAATAGACTTACTGATTGGCCCTCTGAAGCTCTTTCTGTTTCTGCAGATTACTGTCCACATACTTAAGCACTCTGCTTTCAGGAACCCATTCGTCCCAGCTGGAAGATAAAACACAGAAAGAATTCAAGCACTTGCAAAATCTTAACTATCCAAATCTTGATCATTCACTGATGAGCTGAGCCAAAAACTTACTTCTTGTTCCATCCACTGTAATGAATAAAGTATTTGATTTGTTTGTCCTTGATGTTTATCTTAACACACTGCAGAGAGAGGAATGAGTCATGTCAAAACAGATACATCAGACACAGAAGAGGATCGCATGATCAGAGAGACAGGCTATCTAAGGCGGCCTACCTTAGCTTCGTAGAGCAATGGCCCATGAAAACACAGCACTCTTTCACCTGAACAGAGTGTTGGTCAATTAAAATCAGCATGCCAGTAGTTCATGTACAACAAACAAAACTTTGAAGCCTGCCTGCACACAGACAAGTGCATGTCTCGGCTTAATATCAGACATAATCAGTATTCATTACTCTTATTAATGGTTTAAATACACCTTAAAGGACACTAACTTTACTACTTTCTTCTGCCTTATACTCCTACTCAACAATACTTTACGATAAAACGTTGTTTTTACTTAACTAAATAAATTTAATGGTTATAAGTTGTTTTCTCATGAACTGATAATTACAAAAGGTGATTGTACTTGACTTTACAGCAAAGTTGACTTGTCTTGCCATCTACCTTTAATACACAGTGAATAGGCTGTAAAGAAAGCTGCAGAAATATCTGATGTGACAATGACAGGCATTGATAAAACGGTATGTTAGCCACACTAGCCGGGACTCCGCTAACAGTTAGCTCAGAGAGATAAGAAGTGGGCGGTCAATTCATCCGGAGCTAACGCCGCTTGAATGAAGCTGCTAGTTTTGGTTGGCTGGTAAATCCCTAAAACTGAAATAATTTGCTTTCTTGTTACTAACACTGTATTATGAAGTAAAGACAAAACTTCAGACACAACTAAAGCGACGAATAAAATCGATGAAGACTTGTTTTGTGTTCATAGCAACAACAATGAAAGCTAAAGACGCTAGCTTTTCGGCGGCGGCAGTGTTTGTTTCGATCAATAGCTAGCCAACAATTTGGAGCTTTCCAGCGGCTCCGGCACTCGCAGCCGCCACACATTGAGCAGGAAATGAAACGGGCGCCTTGTTACCTTCTTGAAATTTAGGTTTCGGGTCCTGTTTCGGCGCCATTCACGGATTAAACTATCAAAATATGGGAAAAATCGCCAGCTCCCATTACAGTCTGCAACGGCGCCGCTCTCTAATAACGTCATGACCAATGCAGTGACGCATTGATCCCGCGACCAAAGATACATCCCCAGACATGTCCCCAGAGATATGTCCCTAGACTTCAACCTGTTCGAACATCCGATGAATTTCACGATAAAATGAAAAACAGCAATATTTTCTGACACCTGTCTCGTTTACCTTACATCTCGCTGTCTTCAGGTGGAGTTTTTGTTATTGGTATGTATTAGAAAAACAGTTAAACAACAAGAAGTGAAACTGTGTAAAACATTAAAAACAACCAGTTTCTCTTCCGAATTGGACCTAGGTTTTGGACGCAAGTGTGCTGATTACGATCATCTGATGAACAGATGCCCTGAAGACTGATGAGGGAAGCGCGGAGGTTCTGAGTCTCCCAGCCCAGCCCCACCCCTCTACTGAAAAAATACTGAAAAGTGAGTAATTTTAAAATTAAGTTGTTGTTGTTTTAAAATATCGTTGTTTCTGCAAAATTCCACTCTTCCATGTTGGTGTAAATGCTGTTTCAAAACTTCATTTCACTGCCAATAATATTCCTTTATTTTAATTAATTAATTACCTAAAGCTCTTATATTCAATGTGATGTTCAGTGAGTGAGTAAACTCCTGTGCAATATCAGTTAAATGTAAAATTATTCAAAATTGTATGACCTTGCAGAAATTGCATTATTTCTAAGTTAAATAGTAATGTTTTTGCTCTTATGTAAAATTAAAACAGTAATTTATTTTTTTGTACAGGCCCCACAGCAGGAACTCAGTGCAACAAAAATCAGTAGACCTTTAATTACAGAAATTAACATTTAATTTCATAGGTTGCTTGTTGCTAGAGCAGTGGAGTTGCTCTGCCTGTCTCTATAAAATGCCTCAAAGGTCCTCTTTACAGTTCAATTCAGTTCAGTTTCATTCATATATTGCCAATTCACAACTTAACTGTATGCCATCTCAAAGCACTTCACATAGTAAAATGATGATTTTACACATTTTAAACAGAGACACCCAACAAATTCAAGGTTTCCCTTAGATTCCCTTTGAGAAGCACTGGCAACAGTGCAATGCAATGCAATGCATGCAAATTTGGAACCGTCATGCTGAAATATTCCTCCTTTGCCAAGCTTCTGCAGACTGGGAGTCATATGGCCGTCCAGTATTTTGGTATATCCACAGACAGTCATGGTGCCATCTGTAACATCATCTCTCCAACACATTGTGCCCTCATGGAGCCACGTATAATCACTCTCCCACCTCTGCGCTTCACTGTCAGGACTATGTATTCACTGTGGTTATCCTGATCAGGTTCATTAAATACATGCTGGACCTAAGGATGATCTAAGCCAAACAAATTTATCTTGATCTCATCTGACCAAAGAGTGTGTTCCCTCTATTATTCAGGCTTTTCTTTCATGTTAATTAGTAAAGTTTAATGTTGCAGTTTAGCACTGAAGGACAAACAAGGACTGATTTCTTGTACGCCATCAGTAGACAGTTGATGTTATTCACCCTGAGCTGTCACAGAAACTCTGATATCCACTTATAATCACAGTGCTGCCTGTTTTTCAAAAGGTAGACCGCAATAGTAGCTTCTGGCATCGTTTAGGGAAAGACAGCCGCTATGGCTCTGATTACTGGTACTACTGCTTGTTCTGTACCTCCTGATTACTGCTGACAAGCATGTGATTGATTTTCAGTTGGTCATCAATCTTCCTGTCCTTTTCCATCTTTGTAAAATCTTAAAGTCAGATTTTTCAGTTTCCTTCACATGTGGAACCACGATGCAGACATCCAGAGACACAATCTGTAGGTCAAAAACTGAGCATGATCTGGTATTGATTGGTCATTTGATAAGTGTTCATGCAATTAGGATAATTGGAGCTGCTGTAGTAAATTAAGTTTCAGTCAGTGGTCAAAGGTGTATTCACTTTTGTTGCATTGAGATCTTACCTAGGGGCCTGTATTTCTATTTATTCTTTCTCTTATTTGTTCATAAGATAAAATACTCCACTTGTCAGCTTAGAAATAATGCAGTTATTGAGATGTGACTCAACTTTGAATCATATGACACGTAAATGATATTGCACAAGTGTGTATCCACTTCTGCACTTTACTACATAGCCGAGTCAAATTATGTTTTATTCTGGTGAACATTTGCAAACATAATCTGTTTAATTTTCTTTGCTGCATCCTGTAACAGAGTGACACATGGAGCTGAAACAGGACCGTCCTCAGACCAACTACAAAGATGGACTTTCTTGTATCGGTTTAATTCTTACAAATATCAAACAGCACAGTAGACCTTGTAGCCGTTCAAAATGATCAAAGCTTCTATTGAGTTATTGACATCATCTGATAGCAAAACGGACAGAAACAGAAAATGTTACAATGCATGTCAAGCAACAATGACATCTTTAAATAGCATTAATTATATAATTACAAAAGAAATATCACATACAATGACAGCAATGCATATCCACGAATCAAACAAATGCTGAAAATATATATGATAATAAATAATCCTATTTGTAAGCACAAGTCAAAAAATAAAGGGAGGGGAGGCGTCCATAATTACTTCAATGGTTTTCAACTTCTGGGCCAAAATGCATGTTGTGATTCACTCAAAGACTAAGCTATCACAGTTATCTTAAAGGCTGTTGCAAATACACTAAACACCACAAAAAGGCTTTGCGTCCTGTGGCCTCACTAAGGAACAGCATCGCATTCAAACAGGTGAGCTTTCATGTATTTTGCAGAGACATACAAAGCTGAAAACTACTAAGTGTGAACTGTAACGCTTCACTGCTCCACACAGACTGTAAGGAAAAAAATGCAACAGCTAAAATCAAACATAAAGACATAATGAAATGTAATTAATCCACTTGCACTCAGTGAATAGTTTTAAGCCTTTCAATTAAACAATTAACTTCAAGTAGACCAGAAACTAGCCTTGTCTTGCAAGTGGAGCAGAAATTTGTCCATGTCAACTGGCCACTTCTCTGTAGTTTTCTGTGTATGTTTTTAAGAGTAATATGGAAAATAAAACAACTAAACTTTAAAAGAAAAATACACAGTATTGCAAGTCTTAGAATTATGTTGAGGTCCAATTATGGACGCTTGTTGGACCAGTGCCCTTCATTCACACACTGAAAAGCCTGATCTGACAATACTGACTTACTCCCAGTTTCTATGTAGTTTAGGTACAATATTGTTCATATTTGCAAGGAGGAAAGAGTGCAGTTATGACAACAGAAGGATCTAGCGTTTGCTTTTGCATTTCTAGTGGCAACCGTTCCTAGAGGCATAGGGAATGCTTCTTTAAAAAAAAAAAAAAACAGCACACATCCAACATAACTTACATCATAAATAATTCCTTAAAAATAATGACCACAGCATGAATGTCTTACAGAAAAAAAAACAATCTACAGTGATGGCAAAAATGTCCAGATCTTTCTGCTGTCAAAACATTTTGACAGAAATGATACCATGGAGAAAATAAAGAAAGTGTTACACATTCTCCTGTTTGGCTGTGACTTGCCTTTTATACATTGATAACAATGCCCATTTTCTTTATATTCTAAATTCCATGTTCCATAAGGTGTCACCTCATTGGGCTCTGTGCATGTATACTGAAATAATGCCATAGACATGAAATATTGAAACAAAACTGTAAAAACCAGGTACAAAAGGTACAATATAATCAAAGGACCACATGAAGAGGTGTGAAAAAGTCTTCAGTATTCACAGAAAAATATCAACTGAAGTAACTCACTGGACAAGAAGCGTCCTAAGTTTATATACATATGATAAGTAAAATTGAAAATAGATTTTCCTCTCTGTACATAGCACTTTATTCTTTCATCTTCCTCTTCCTTATTTACAAAGAACTCCTGTTCTCGAGGTCTCCCTTGCCTTTCAGTTCTGTGTGGATCTAGTCAAGAGAGATAACGTCAGATATAGAGCCATAAATGGCTGCTGCTGCAGCTTCCACAGAGGACCTGGACAATCCTGAAATGGCGTGGCTGTCCCTGTCTCTGTCTCGGTCTTTGTCGCGGTCCCGGAGACTGCTGGAAGACACCAAACTACTGGTGCTGCCGCTGTTGCTGCCTCCATTGGTTGCTGCCAGTGAGATGCTCCCAGGGGTGCCTGGTTGCTCCCGCAACATCTGAGAGGAGCCGTAGGGAAGGAAACGGTTGAGGAGCAGGTCGTGGTCCTCTGAGGCGGAAGCCGATGCAGCTGCTGCAGCAGCCATCACCATGTTGTAATGCTGACAGAACAGAAGAGGGTGACTGTTAGTTGACAGCCAAACATACTCTACAACAGTGTGATGCACCTCACTGGTACTGCCTGCAAGTTTTGTAGTCACCTAACATCAGACTAACGGTACAAGTAACTGGCTGAGTTTGGATCTGTATTTTAAGACTTTGGCTAAATAATACATATTCACAAAGCTCTTTGGCAAAGTTCCTAGCTGAAATAATAACAAAACTTTGTAAGAAGTTAGAGGCGCTGAATATCTGTAATATCAGAATTATTCATCAGAGCAAAAGTGTGTTGTTCTGACTGCACTTTGACGATTCATTAAACGTACATTAAAAACAATTAAATACCAATCACCTACAGCAAAAATGCATAAATAAATGTAATTTTAGAGTCACACAGCCATCACTGGATGTCTTGGCAATATCAGTGCCATATGTAGATTCATCTCTTCTAGGGCTGAAGTTGTAATGACGTGCAGATGGTGTCTGATATGAGGCACGGGCATGACGAGTAAACAATTTTTCTGGAAAACATTTTTCTACAGAAGCTCTGTGAATAGCTCTTTAAAGGAAACTTTTAGCACTACATAGGTGGAATCCTAGCAGTAGGATAACATACTTGGAGAATAAGACTCAAGGTGTTGGTGTTACTATACCTGATTTTCGCCTTGGAGGAAGGAGAAGAAATTTAGATCTGTAAGAAAAAGAAAAAGACTTCAGTTACTTCCTTCTGAGTATACACTGCCGATATCTACAGTTAAAAGCATATTCAAAGGACCAGCATGTTGGATTTAGTGGCATCTATTGCTGAAGTTGCAGACTGCAACCAAATGAATATCGTTTTCTGACCTTTTCCTGAGAAGAACCTCATGTGGCTGTCACTTCTACATAAAAAAATGTGCAATGCCCTCTCTAGTGTTTGGTTTGTCTGTTCTGGGCTACTGTAGACACATGCTGGGCTCCATAGAAGAGCACCTGCTCCTTATGTAGATATTAAAAACTCATTGTAATGAAAACACGATTCATAGTGACAGAAAACAGACTTATGAATTCAATGGAATATTACATTTCTGTTGATAGATCCCCATCAATCCTACACACTGGTCATTTGATAAGCAAGAAACATCTGAATTACAGGTAGGTTTGTTTGGATTTTGTTAATTCTGTCTTAATACAACACCTGCATGACTTAAGTACACTAAATGAATGACAAATTGCTGTAATCATTCCTGCTGTCCACACTGGCAGTAAAGCAATCTCCTCCTAACGTGACTTTGTTGTCAGAAATCAGGGACAACTGTCCTGTTTCAATGCCATATCTCCTCATCTGCTAAAATGAGGCTTCAGCAACAGGTTTAAATTGGTGTTGTCATCCAGGGAGTGATGTAACAGGTTACTTGCTGGTGTTTTGTCCCAGCAAAAAAACCCCAAACAAAACACTTACATACAACTACCACAACACATCTGTTCAAGGACACAAGGAGAGAATTTTGTGCTGTAAAGTCTGTACTTTGATACATAATGAATTAATCTGTCTATTTCAGACTGGTGAAGCATCAGATTAGCTTTGGTTGAACTTTAGAATGTATTTCTGCACAATAAGCACTATGTATTTTGTCCATTTCTTTCAGTGTAGCTGCACTACTGATGTATTTTCAGCTAGCATGAGCAGAATGAATGAATTCTATGATGAATAACATGTTTAACATGCCGATGACTCTGCAATAGTATTACAACTATTAAAAAACCTCAACACCACCCTTGAGGATAACTGACAGGTCTACCTGGCAGGTCACTAGCTGTGTGATAATAGTGGCGGTAGTCCTGGATAAGAGGTGGAGGGGGAGGAATGTAGCTGGTCTCCACAGGGGGCATGCTGGGAGCTCTGGACACAGGTGAGGCCTGGCTGTGCAGGTTCAGTACTCTGAAAAGAAACAATGGTACATGAGATTTGGGACAAAAGAAGTGACTTGACAGATCTGAGACCAAACATCCCCAAAATAAAACTGTTTATGGTTGTCTTGCTTCCAGATTTATGGTTTGGAGGCTTACCCCTTGTTTGAAGGTGGAGAGACAGGTGACAGTGAGGGACAGGCTCTTTTAGGAGGTGGCTCATCATCTAGCTCGTCCTCTGAGGAGCTATCCAGTGTCAGATCAATCACATCGACTGTCTTGCTGTTGTCATTAGATGATCCCCGTTTCTGCTCATGTGTGTCTGTTCGAGACGAATCTGCAAAGAAACGGTGAACTCATACTGTGCTCATACATCAAACTGACCATTAGACTTGGAAAATTGCAATCTACATACCACTGTCTACACCATTGTAGGAAGCAGACACCTCCTGCACCTCTTTCTTTGACCTCATAGGGGCCCAGCTTCCATCTTCTTTGAACTGGATTTCATCACAGTCAGAACAGCTATTCAGGATTTCCATAAACAACCTGTGAAAAAAGCAATCTATTTTAATACCTGTATCTCCAGTGAAAATCAAGTTTTTAAAAAAAACATTGTTAACATATCTATATGGAGTTTACTGTATGCTAGAAGACATAAGCAAAAATAGCAGTCAACGTCATGAGTGAGCATTTCCTCCTTTAACTGCAGCACTAATGACAGTATTACTTCAATGATTTAGACAACCAAGGGTTTCATATGTAACAAACCAAAGAAACTAATTCTGTTAGCTTGGAGGGTGGGACTTCCCTGTCATTCTTATCCCTCAGAATAGGTTTCCAGATCAAACATGCATATCTGAATTACTATAATCGTATAATTTGGCCTTGCGTGTAGAGGAGTATTACAGTGTTTGAGCAGAGACAGAAATAAACTGGTGTGGTCAAGCTTCAGTAAGTAGTGAAGGGGACTTTTGCTACTCATTTCACTTAATGGAAACATTACACATATCTGCAGTTACATTTTGAAACCCAACTAGGCTATTGGGAACACACTGGACACGTATATAAATGTATGAAGATGTAAACCAGTGTCATGCTCACCCATCAATAATAAGGTGCTCATACGGTGCCTTCTTGTCACAGACTGGACACACCCAGGTTGGCTTTTTTTCATTCATTTGGATATAAAGTGTTGCATCGAAGCACTGAAGATGTGAGCATGTCAAGGCTCTGCAAGGGATTGTCAGCCTCATCTTCCCCAGCTTTAACACAAAGGACACACAAGACATGTCACTTCACAGGACTGCATAAAATTCCACTCAGCTTTATGACAGACATTGCAGGACAAAGCAACAGTTAATACAGTATGAACTATGTAGAGAAACCTTGGACCCACAGCCCCTATCACCACATAACCTCTCTTCTTCATGTTGCTGTACTTTTTGTCTCTATGCACAATAAAGTACTACTGACATTTTCACTAGAATTGTGAATTAGTTTCTTGTTGATCTATTAGTAGGGTAACCAACGTCTCACAAAGAAGTTCAAATTAAGCATGATAGTGGTGAATAGTATTTACAGGACACAGGAGAGAGACTCGTAGACTGGTGGTAGCGATCTCACTCTCTGGATCAGCTGTCAATTTCTCTTTGACTGTGAGAGGAAGCAAAACACAAAGGGTAAATACACATTACAACTTCCTATTTCAAGTGTGCAGTATGTTGATTTGTTCAACAAGACCCCCAGACTCCCTCAAATTTAGCTAACTTTCATCTAAAATTCTTGTATAAAACACATCAAGTACCACTAATGCAAAGCAAACCATCACTTCTTTCTGAAGAACTCCACAAACAATAAACAATACAAACATACAATGGAGAAAATCTAAGCTCTATGTTTAAGCTGCAGTGAAACAACAAGTGGCCTTTTCCAAAGGAGGGAATAAAGGAAGTTTTCCATGAATATCCTCGGGATATTTTCAGAACTTAGTTCCTTTTTAATGTTCTAAGTTTAGATCCTTGGACTTCCAGATTGCTTGTGAATGTGTGGCCAAACAGGCCACAAAAATGTACATGAGATACTTCATGAAAGCATTTGATTTATGTGATAGTCTTTTAAATTTCCTGCTCACTGATTGTGGCAAACCAAATTTTATGTGTTCATTACTTAGTAAAGTGCTAACTTACTCAGAGCTCTTGAGTGGTCAGGGTTCCTAATTCCTTTGGCCCGTAGTCTTTGCAACAACACTGCAGACGACTGCTGTCTTACCAAATACACAGCCATGGAAAAACTCTGACAACAGAAGAAATAATAAAATAAACTCACACTGATGGCTCATCTCTTCCTCACAGCTTCACATAACACAAGTTTAAATAAGCTTCTACACCAGTTTAGTAAAGTTTTTCCAATATTCTGATCCAGTTTTCTTACCCTCCCAATTTCTGAAGTCCATGAAACCACAATTGTGTTGGGGACTGTTGTGGACAGTCGGACAAGAGACGTTATGTTAATGGGGCGACTGGGCCTTTTTGGTTCTACTCCATTTTTGGTTGGAGGAAGATATCCCTGCGGGCAAAACACCAAATAAGTCAGTGGCTTATAATGAAGCAAAAATGAAGCAAAAATATGACAAGACAGGCAAACAACAAACAGTGTGGACTCACTGGGAGATTACACGGCTTGCCATTGACCTTCACACACAGATTGGGGGGGAAATGATCCTCCTGGGGACAACTTGTTTCTGATAAACAAAATCTGAAAATGAAGGAAAAAAATTATACAGATGATAAAAAATGAGGGGGTGGGGGAATGTCAAGCCAATGTTTCTGCTGAGATACTGCTTTGACAAAAAGGTTGGGTTGCTTGTATATTTTACCATTTCAGATGTGTCAAGTACATCTATCTCCATCTATGATATAGGAGAGCACTTCTTAAAGGATGCCAGTCATCACTTTTGAAGTCATTAAGTATTCTTTCTTACTTAAGTGAAAAAAGTGCTTGGCTGGACTGTTTTATGGAAAAGGGGTGAAAGCGCTTTGTATCAAGATTCTATCAACAGAGTACTTTGCCTGTACTGATCAGTTTGCTTACAATGCGTCCACATTTAAACATTTTTCCATGTTTTATTGCTCTTTTTTTTAGCTCCAGATTAATGTGAATAAAGATAAGAGGCTGAGCAGAAAAGAGACAAACATACCTTTTTCTACAAATTAGGACCAGTCCTAGTGGTAATTCATATCAATAACTTTTTGGTCATTTATCATCATATATAGCTGTCAGTTAATGGATATCAGATGATCAGGTTAAAACTTGGCTTTTTACTGTTCAAATATTGAAAAAAGACTAAAAGGACATTTCTTAAATATTCAGATTAATTTTAAGACAAAAAAAAATGAAATGACAAGCAAGTAATATTCAAGTGACACTGCTATTTCTGGCAGAGAAGCTAAAAACAGACACTTTTCATTTAGCAGCCAATACACAGAGGGTTTCAAACAGATCCTCAAAAGAAAACTAATTTAGACATACCTTAACTGGACTTGAACGGCAAAGTCACACTTGGTCCCAGATATGTCCCTATAGATTTAAAGAGGAGGCAGGTCAGCAGAGCTTCACATATAATTTAATAACAGCTCATTTTACTTTCATTACTGTGTCAGATAACATCCGCTTTCAGAATCCTCTAATAAATTGTAAAGGGGTATCATAGTGACAATACTTTCACAGTGTTAGGTCTTTCTCTATGTCATCTCATTGACAGCAGATAACAAATCTTACATGGAGCTGCTGATCTGTTGAACTTGCTGTGGTGTTAATGCAAAGGCATAACATGCTTCCTGGAACCGCTGACTGTTGTCTGAAGCTGTGGAAAAATAAACCAGAAGTGAACAGTCAGTGAGAAAACCAACAGAAACTAAAAGGCACTAATGTCAGCTCATACTAAATTTTTACTGAGTGTAGTTTAGGTATCTGTGGACACAAAGCTTTTTCGGTATGGACAGGAGGGAAATGTTATCACTACACCCACAGCTGAGAAGCAACTTGTGGACTCACCAAGGCTGGTGGGCTTAATGAGCTCATCCAGCACATCATAGAATGGCAATCTCTGGAGCTTGACATCAGGGTGTACAGGGTGCAGGGCAGAGGGGAGGTGAGGCAGACTCAGCTCATGCTTAGGCCCGAGTAAAGAAACAGGCAGCAGCGGTGAAGGGGAACCGTGGCTGTCAAATCCCAGCTGGGCGAGGCCAGTGGGCAAGCTGGATGCAGAGTGAACACCGGGAAGGGCTAGGTCCACTGGCGAAACCATTTTGGTTGGGAAGCGCCGTCTGTAGAGCTCTTTGATCTTCATCTGCACTGCAGGACTGCAACCAGCCTTGAGTAGGTGGAGAGCTTTGGTCAAAAGTTCATGTTTGCGCCCGTGCTTATTTCGTCCTGCATACCCCAACAACACTTGGAGCTCAGAAACTCGAAGGCTCATTACCATTTGCTGGTGAAAAACAAAGAGTGGGGAAAAAAGTCTGTAAAAACTGGAAAAAAACCACATTTCCTAATCCCATATAAAGAAAAAAGTTTTCTTTTCTCATTTTGTTTTAAGGCTTTGAAAGATTTATTGTAATCAAAGAATCTCTGCTTCATTTTTCAGTTACTAAAACCCTTTTCATCTCTGGCAAATGCTTGAAGCAGGAAGAATAATATTGTTCTCTTGCTCTTTGTCCAACTATAATTAAATATCAATAAAAGACCAACCTTAAAAGCATCATCATACAGTTTATGAAACGAACACAGCCACTCTGAGATGGCTCTGGTAGAGATAGCCTGTTGGCCAGAAGCAGAATCGCACCTTTCTGCTTCAAGGTATACTTTTTTTAAAAGCCTTAATTGATAACACATCAGCACAATGCAACTGACATGGTGTGCCCACTGTAACATGGTTATCTGTACAAACCAATACAATGTAATATGCCAGAGACTGTATCTTGAGACAGTGTCACAGAATTGTTGATTTAACGCTGGTAACGTTTGACAGAGCAGGTTGTGATATTACATCAGACTGCGTTACACTATAAGATGAACTTATTTTGTTGTAGAAGACTGTGAAAATATACAATCACGTTTGTTTTATATCTCAACAAACTAATAAACATTGCACAATGTAATATATTCATATAAATGCCTTATAAATCACCAAAGCACTGGACAAACCTCTGTGCTAGAGCAAGAAAGAAAAATGAACATGACCAATACACCAGGATAATATCTTTCTAATCTGACACTGTATTAGTTTCCATTACACTCTAAAGCTAATCATGTTCTTATGGTAACTCTATGTGTGCTAATCTCTTGTCCCTACTTGTGAACAACTGTTGTTAAATGCATTACATACAAATGTCAACACTAAAAAGACAACTTGCAGTTCTGAAGCCCGAGTGCATATGTTTCAATCCACTTGAAGTACAAAAACTAAATCTTGAGATAACTGTAAACAGCTTCGTGATCCTTTAAACCTGGCCAGTAAGAATGTGGTGGCGCACCACAGAGATATATAGTACTTTTTAATATAATTAATAGATGGGCTGAACTCCTGAATGAGTAAACGTCAGATGCATTTCAAGTTGTATAACAGGAAAAAATGATTACAATAACAATAGTTTATATGATTGACTATGGCAAAGGAGGAGTGGCAGTAGTTCAGATAACAGTCTAGCAGGGGAGCAGAAGGAAAACGCTTCACAATTGAAAGTGTTTCCTTGCAATTCATGACCACAAACATTAAAACAGAAGACGGTGAAAGGAGACAGCGCAGATTTAGTTAGCATAAACTAGCTAACACCGCCTGGATGATGTTGGTGTAACCTCACTGAAGGAAACTAAATGTGCTATTTTTAATGACTCTGTCTCGTGTTTGAGAGCAAAACTCACCAACATGGGCTACATTACAACTAATAGTGTTGAATGGTGAGTATATTTTGTGGACTACCATCATCTGTCAGAAGTAACGCTAATGCAAGTGAACCTGCGCTTGGATTCCAGTGAATAGACAGAGCCCAGTTTTTTTTTAAACACACTGCAGTCCGCACGGTGAGCTGTTGATAATGTCAAGCGACTAAAGCTAAAGTGTAGCTACATTTAAAACGCTTACAGGATTGTGGGTTTGTTCCTTAGTAAAAGCGGTATGTGGCCTTATCTGCAGGTGAGCCGCCGCACAGACAGCCTAACGGACCGTCGGCAAACAATAACAAAGCTAATGCTAGCGAGCTAGCCAGCCTGCTAACTGCTTTGTCTGCTGCCTCCTGCTCTGCTGTTTTGCTATTATACGCTCTGATAGCGTCGGTCCTCGGGTCTCTACTGTCAAGCAACATCGGTGCTACGACTTGAAATTCAAATCTCGGCGTGTGGAACGTCTATTTGTCAAGCTAATGTAGGGGCTCGCTTTACCTTCAGTTCCGCACTCTCCGCCATCTTGTTACTCTGGGTGCGCAGGCGCAAAAGCCATCCTCAAGGGACCGAGCCGATTCAAACGCGGCCGTGGCCCTTTCCTCCTGGCGCGCAGGAGAGGGCGCTGCTGCAGCACGAAACAACTACATGTGGCGCGGCAAGGCTACTTAGAACGGAAGCATTCAAATCCCATTCCCTTTGTTCAGAACATGTTGTTATGTTTCAAAAGTACACAACGACAGAAGTGCTGCTGAAGAATGCTCAGAACGTACAATAGTGTTTTTACTTTATATTTATATAGTGGCTGAAATGACTTATTGAATATTTGATTGACAAACTGGCTTAGAATGATTGACCAACTTTTAAAATTATTATTGAGTCATTTATTTACTTATTTAACATATGCTGGATATTTTAAAATGTGAGAATTTGCCACTTTTCTCTGTCTGATTATTCATTTTTGATCATTTCTCGTTCTAAGATGTGCCTTGGGCTCTAGGAACTTGTGATTGGCTGTAATCAGAACAATCAATCTATTAACTCAAGAAATATTCGACACTTCAAGAAGAAAACTGTTTTCTAATGGATATCATTTTCTTTTTATTTGCTAATCTAAAAACATATGTGCATTGCTTCACTCATTCAACGAATAAAGGTGAAAGTCACAAATAGGGCAAACTATCCAAAGATAAATGGCAAAATGAGGAGTTACATTAATACAGTCCACTGGCTCATGGGATCGTAGCTGTTGGATTGATTTAAAAAACAAAAACAAACGTAAAGGAGCGGAGTTGTTCCTGTAGACCACACTGAGGGCAAGAACTCACATTTCTTTGAATAAAATGATTTATTAATCAGCGATGAAAACAAATATTACATGGACAAATAGGCTATTCTTAATAGAATATGTCGCTACTTACAAGGTCGCAGATGCACTAATTTCTCCCACCAACTTATCGTGTGTTTATCAAGTCTTCCAAAACAAACAAACAAAAAGTAAAACAAACAGGCGTGGTTTGACCGCTACAAATAAACAGATCGTAAGGCCTGTTTCGATGCAGGGCTTTTATGGTTCGTCCCGTCACTCGTTTAAAGTGCATAACATCCAAAGTAAGCTACTGGCCTGCAAACAAAGAGAACACAGCAAGGGTCGTAGGCTTATTTACATCACTGGGAGGGATACTGGATGAATTGGCTAATCAAAGCTGCTATTGTTGACAACAACAACGAAAATAAAAAGAACAACTCACCATTACAACATACATACATACATTGTCATTGCACTTTGCCACAAATAATAAATAGAATCAATGGTATAATTTCAGTAAAACAAATGTCACCGGTTGCCAGATGGTTACATAAATGCTGAGGGGATGAGGATACACATTTTTTAAATATTACAGTTAATTACAGTTTATCTACTTTGACTCCTCAGAGCGTCCGCGGAGGTTTTTTCCTTTTTCCCAGGGTGTTTGGTGTCGGACAGAAGCTGCGGATGTGTCCTTTTGTTGCTCTGTCGCAATAAACGTGCGATTCATGGAGGCAGCAGAGGAGATTTGAAGGAGCAGGAGCCGCTGCAGTGGCGAGGAGTTAACATCTTACAGGAGAAATGGTGTAAAGCGTCGTGAGCTTCTGAGAAGAAGGAGATAAAACCATCAATAGTGTACGAGCGTGCGTGCGTAAAACGTCCTGCTGGAGGGACACAGTCTCCAAATCACACTGGGTGTACTTCAAGGCATGAAGGGTGTTTAGGTGACATCATAAAATGATTAGATAATGCCAAGGTGTCAAAAAAGGTGTAAAACACGTTTGGAGACGTTTTTAAGCGATTTTAGTCTGGATGTATGGCGGTTAAATACCTGTAGGAGAGAATTTGGGTGCAGAAATGTCGTTTGTACTTTTTCTCACTCTTATTGCATGAAGTTTCTTTGCATGAAAGGCAGGATAGGACGCGTAAAATGCGCACTGAGCACTAATAATGATCCATTCAGCCCAAATCGTGCAAAAAAGACATCATTTTTTGATTATACCCAGTTTATCACTTGTATGATTAAAGCAACACATAAATCACAGGTAAAAAAATGTCATTATGACAGAATTACACCCTATATAGCCCAGACAAACTGTGCATACAGGCCGTAATCATGCAGTTATATATTAGAGTGAAATATGCCTTAGGAACAGAAAGTGAAGGGATGTCAGAGCGCTGCTCAATCCGCTGCTTTATTTCTCTCACCTCTGACGATGTGAAGCTGCTGAACCATCTCCTCCCTGTAGGACAGCTCCCTCTTCATCTGATCCTGAAAATTATCTGAGAAACAAATGGAAGGCACAGATTTGGATCAGTGGACAAGTGAGTCTCCATTTAGGGGGACAAAACACACAATTTCCATAAATAAAAATGTCTTTTCGCAATAAGGAAAGCTTTTATTTTGCCAACTTCATTCCCTAAGTTACTCACAAAAGCTGCTCTGTAACTGACTCTCTGATATTTGCCATAAATATTCATTTAAACACAAAAACTAACACATAATGATAATAATGAATAATGATGAATAATGTTTTATCTCTCATGAACATTTATAATACTTCAGTGTGAAACTGTTAATGACCGGACGGCTGCTCAGCCAATAGAGGGCGCTGTTGTCAAGATAAAGCCACAAATCAAGACTCCAATTTGTAGCAAACACAGTGAAATACAAAGAAGGGCAAATACTTAAATACATGTTTTATAGTGCAGATTATAAATTGGAATATATATATAAAAATAACAGTGAATGAACTACATTTATAAAACTTAATATTAGTGCTGTTTTGCCACATTTAGGAAGAATGGAACAAAAAGAGTTTAAAGTGTAAATTACAAAATGGTTACAAGAGTACCTCCTTTTTCATTACTATTTTTTTAAAAAAAAAGAAAAATCTAAATATGTCTTTTATGTGGACCTGTTGAGGCATTTTGCTGTATTTACTGGGCTTTTGCTTTTTCCTTTTTGCAGACAACACAAGTCTTTGGCAATAAAGCGTGCATTTATTGGGAATATAAATGTGGAATGGGTGCAGAAAAGTGTTACTATTAACACAGATAAACAAGTATTGTTGTCTTGTCACCAATACGTTGTGTTTTTGATACCTAACTAGATTTAAATATTACAAATAGGTGTTCAAAGCCACCTCGCTATGAACTAATATCATATTTGCAGACATTGTATTTAATGGAAGCAACAAATGTTTGCTGAAGAGCTTTAAATCAACCTAATATGCTTTTAGTGATTTTATGGTACTGAATTGTTTATTAGTTAAGATTTTTTCCCTATTTTGGCACAAGGTGTGACAAGATAAATGCAGCGTTGTTTGTTATTGTTTATTATATTATTATTTATTATTCACACCCAAAGCAGATGAAAACCAAACAGAATTATATGTGCTGGTCTTCAGGAATTAAACCACTTAAATTAACTGTTTTCACACAACACAGTTTCTTGTATTTCCCTCTTGGAGATCTGAGATTTTGCACAATTAAATTAACATTTTTTGGCATATATTAAGAATTTCTACTGAGGCACTCAAATAGTACGACAGCGTTGAACAGACATTTGAGTGAGTGAGAAGTTTTAAATCCTTTTTGACAAAAGGTTAAAGGTATTTATGGGTTATTATCAGTTAAAAATAGAGCAGGAGTCAGAATGTAAGTGGCATTTTATCTGTATGCCACATAAGATTCACCTTATTACACAACTATTATTTCTAGCTACTTGTACTGGGCATGGAATCAGTTTTACTTTAAGAATTAGGATCTTTACAGCCTGGAGATTTTCGTGCCACATATCCAGATGGTCTTGATGCATGCACTGCAGATGGGAATTTTGAACAGCTTTTTTTTTTTTAAATCAATTTTGATGTTTTAGTTTGATCAATATAATACATTTTTCCACATTAAACTTCTAAGAGTGTCGTATGTACACATATATTTAAAACAACCTACTGCATCAGTATTGCAAATCAAATTGCAGCAGATAAAACCAGAGCTGATATTTTGGGACTCACTTCCAGCACATGCACAGGACTATTGAGGTAGATTTGGTCAGGGCGTGGGTCATGTTTTGGCCTGACTCTCAAACAGGAGGAGCACTTCACACACATCAGAAAGACTTCTGAGTCTGTGTGAATAAAATCACTGCTGTGGAGATGAAAAGCAAAAAAAAAAAAATAAAATAAAATAAAAAGGAGGCACTTCTGCAGAATTTAGCTTACCTTTCAAGTTTTGAAATTCACGTTCCAGCTTTTTCCTCAGCTCAACTTGCTCTAACAGCTGCTTCTGCAGTTCCTCTAAAAAGGCAGACAAAATAGAGGATGTTGGAGGACAGAAAAGATACAGGCCTTTGGATCAGCTTCCATCTAGGACACTTTTCTATTTTTAATGACAGTGATGAGGACATCATCATCATCATCTTGCACACTGACAATTCAGAGCAGGTCTTCCTGGGCCTGCAGGTTAAAAAAAAAGAAAACAGAAAAAAAAAGAAAAAGAATCCTTCCTCATGTTCTAGGAAAATATAGATAATGGGGTAAAAAAAAAATGAGGTGTTGCCTTTTTCAGTATAAGTTTAGTGAGAAACTGTTCCAGCTTTTGCAGGTGATGGTTAATTAAAGGTCGCTCCAGCTCAGAAATACTGGTTTACATGGGTTTGGCCTGAGGGCTTTAAAGAGTGGCTGGAGGTGAGCGACAGGACGCAGGACATGCGTTTGGCTTGGAAAATTAAAAGTCAGTATAACAATACTGTCTAACACCTAATTGTCATTTAAAAAAAATAAAAATAAAACGGTTTGTTTTATTGTGTCACAGAAAATAGGATAACGTGCGTAAAATAAAACAAAATAACATTAATAATAATAATAACAATAATAATAATAATAATAATAATAATGTCTTTTTACCTGTCTTACCTTTTGCAAGACTTTGTATGTTTCTTTGTGATGGCAGAACTCTGGCTGCTGCGTCCTCGCCTGAACAACATACAAAATAAATTAAATAATCTCTTTCTATATGCAAAAAAATAAAAATAAAAATAAATGTGGACCTGTATCTCTCCAAACAGGAGCTTAAAACACAGAAAACCCCCTCTATGCTGTCCTCGGTGTAACTTACCCTCGTCCTGCTCTCGCTGGTTCTCCTCGCTGCTTTGTTCATTAAAAGATTTCGTTTCGATCTCCTCCACTGTGGAAGACGGCTCTTCTTTGCTTGCACTCTCATCTTAAGAGAAAATAAATCGATGTAATTTTTTTTAATCTCCTTTTTTTCCGATTTTTTTTTTTTGGCAGCTAAATATTTAAAACAAAAGCAGAGGGGGAAAAAATATCTAACCATTTGTTGTTAGAGCTCCAGTCAGGTAATTGGCAGGTCTGAACTGATACGGACTGCTCCTTTGTTGCAGCTCACTCCTCTCCGCTGTGTAAACCTACAGGAGAAACAACCACCACTTCTTTGAGGCTTGGTATAAAATCTGAAATTAATAATAATAATTAAAAATATACTCTATGTTGAAATATATGTTTTTTATTTAAAGGAATGATATTTTATTCTAAGTGATGCTGACATGCTGTTTTGCTGTTACACTGTTTTAACATGAAACACAAATTGCCCCCACAAGGACACATTTATCTGCGTAAAAAAGTACACACAGGCCAAGAAGAAAGAAGCGCACTCGCAGAAAACTTCAGGGGAATATTACAGCTCGTGTTTATGGCCAGTGTTTCTCGGTTAGAAGTCACTCACTTCAGTAAAAGACGCAGCTATGTGGGTCTCTGAGAGCTGCTTGCTCTGCAGTTCTCTGTCAGAGGACTGGGCCACGTGGAGGCTCATTTTCTGGGAATCCACCGCTCCGCTCTCCTGCGTGCCTTTGGAGTCGGAGTCGTTTGGTGAAACGCTGTGCGCCAAACCGGGAGGAGTCCGAGGACACACCGAGGAGAGAGGCCGGGAGTCCTCTTCCTCCTCCTCTGGTGTTTTGTTCGTCTCCACGTCCACGTCCGGCTCGCCCTCGCTGTCCACGCACGGGGACATGGACCGGTAGCTCGAGCTCGAGCTTAAAAAATCGGGCGACAAATAACCAGTGCGACACCCGTTATATGCGCTCCTGTTGCCGTACAGCTTGGCGATGCAGTCCGCGTCTTTAATGACGGGTCTGAACGCGGAGACGTAGCTGATTTTCCGGGGGGGCAGGGTCATCCCCTCCAGCGGCCTCCCCTCGTCCCCGGACTTGTCGTCGTCGTTACGCATGGACTGGGTGCTGGAGCAGCGGTCGTTATCGACCACGCTGTCTTTGGAGGTGTTGGTGCTGCGGTCGCTGTGCTCAGAAATGTCCATGTCAGTCTGTCTGGGGGGACACAGCAGTTCTGGAGGGGGTTTGTGCGGAGTCTGCGGGTACGGAGGCATCGGCAGCGCGCCCGCTGCAGGCCAGAACATAGGAAAGGAGTGGTAGGCGCTGTCCTTGGTACCGGGCCACAGGACACCCGGCAGGGCAGCTTTGCTCTGCTCGCCCATCATACCGTCTTCCTTCTTCTGACACAGGCCGAAAGCTGGGAACCCGTACGGATGAGGGAAGAGCGGCGGGGGGATCTTCTGCAGCATCCCAAAGCCTTTACTGGGCACCGGAATCACCGGGTAGCTGCGGGTGTTCGCCATCCCGCCCCGGTTGTCCTCGCAGCTCAGGATCTTTGCAGGTATCTCAGGTGAGTCTCGGGGTCGGTTGGGCCCGTGTGATTTTAACGGAGAGCTGGACCCTGACCCGCTGCCGGGCAGCGTCCTCTTGCGACTGCCACCGTTGAACATGGCCTTCACATCTTCCCACGCGTGTAGTATATCTGTCTGAGAGCCTTTATCTGTTAATTTCAGGTGTCGCCTCCAGGAATTAAAATTAGCCGCATCTGGCTGCGTGTACTTGGACTCCGGCGTGCGATGTGAGTGAAATATGAATTTATTGGGAGAGAAATACATGTTGCAGTAGGAGCACTTGATGCATTTGGCCCTGGAGCTGTTGTATCTGGCCGGGATGAAGCTGCCTCGACTCCCCCAGGCACACTCGTGGGACACGTCAAAAGCAAAATTCTCGGGAAGTTTAGGAGGCGAATGAGCTCCTAGAAACGACTTACAAAGTCTCTCGGCCTCGCGTTTAGTGATCATCCCGCAGCGCCTGGAGGAGATGGGCATCGCACCGGCCCTGCGCAGGATCTCCAGCTGAACAGGAGTGCACTGGACGCAGGTGATCCCCAGCGCCACACGCCGGTTGTGGATCTCGTTGTAGCTGTAATTCTTCAACAAGGTGTTCGATATCTGCGCAAGGCAAAGTCTCTCCTGGCCATCAATCACCAAAGACACGATGGGTATTCCGTACAGCACCGTCTCCCCGACCTGGTTGGGCTTCAAGTTGGTGCTCGGGTAGGAAAGTTCTTGTTTGGAGCCTGGCGAGGAGCTGGAGTCTCGCCCCGCAGGTATGGAGTCCATCCTTGGAGGCCTGGAAGCTGCAGAGATGACGTTTGGTATGAGTCAAAGGAATAACAGCCCAAAATAGAGTCTCATAATAAAGACTGACTCCAGCTTTTAGTTGGAGGGCAACTCTCCTGCAGGCCTGCCTTTTAATAAAGTTGACTGACTTTTATATATTTACAGCTCATTCCTTCAGAACAAAAGCAAACCAAGGACATGATGGACATAACTTCCATGCACAAACTTCACTTAAATGAATTATATTTGTCTTAACCTTCAGCGTGTTGTATCATGTTTTAAATCCAAGCTCTTTGCGCACTAATCTGTACGTGAAGCCAAAAAATCTGTCTCCAAAACTCACCTTTAACGTGCGTGCAGCTCCCCTCGACAAAGCTGTGATCAAGTGAACGTCGGAGCGATGGAGGAAAGTCGCTTTTGGAGGAGATGTTGGCTTTAGGACGCAGTTGTCCGTGCAGCACCGCCTCCCTCCTGTGTCTCTGCTTCTGCTGCCGCCTCTCTGCTCCGCTCCCGGTGTGTGCGCGGACGGTTTGTGTTGCGCCACCAGCAGCAGCAGCGTCCACATGGCAGGCAGACTGTAGTACAGCCCCCTTCACGACAACGACAGCAATCAAGTGACGGCAAAACTTATGGCAAGGCACTCCCACTCACACAGGCAGTCTGCATTAACTATGGATCCATGAGCAATGAAGACGCTTGGAGTGTTTTGGTCTTATGGCAGTCTGCAGGTCTGGATGGATGAAGATGTCCACAAAAATGGATGGAAATATAAAATTAAAACATTTTACTCAAACAGTGAGACTATGTGTTTAACTAATTCTTTTTTTTAAACAGCACCCATCTTAGTATTTAATTACTCTGTGTGATATTGTCTTGCCATATTGCCCTTAATTAATTCTTTTGGGCGTCTTTCCTGTTCTAAAACGCAGCGTTATTGACATTATGCATGGATGGGGCTGCGGTGGGATTTGGCATTCCGCTAAAACAGCAGGGACCCACCGACACATTGTTGTGTTCATGGAGCCTGAATGCGGCGCGCAGGCCTCCGTCATGTGCTGGGTTCCCACGGATTCACCGTTTTTTCACAAGCTCTCCGGCCTGCACGCGTTGTGACAATAACCAGCTGCTCCGAAAAGGTCACTCCCTGTGATCTGCGCGTTTTTATCTTCATTTTCCACCTAAAGCTGACAGAAAACGATCTGACAGGGGGGAAAAAAACAACGTGGATCTTTGCACCACGAGCGTCGGATATTTAACTTTTTAAAGTCAATAAAGGGTTTGGGTTAGTCATTTCCATGTGGCACACGCACCGCGACAGGCACTGATGTAATATTGATGAAGGAAACAGGACACGTTGCTGTTGGTCCTTCAGTGGGACAGAGCTGTGTGCACAAATAATGACAATATGCCCGGAATTATTCAGTCATTTTAAGAAAATAAGGTGCATCATTTTAAGGAGCTCCAATAATAATAATAATATTAATAATAATAATAATAATAATAATAATAATATCAAAATTCAAATTACTCATATCGAATTTATTAATTTAATTAATGTTTATATAGCGTTATAATTAAAGTCAGACGTGGAAAACACCGTATCAAGTTGATTTAATGCCTTTAAAAATTATATTAGTCTAAATACACATGTTGTAGGCTCTAACTGAGCTCAATTTTAAAATATTGTGTAGATCTTCAATAAAAATAAATGTTATTTTCCAGGAAAAAAAAGCTGAACACCTCAGAAGAGCAGCTAAATTCAAACTGAGTGAAAATCATAATTTTTATTTATGGTATGTAAAACGTATTAACACAAACATTTTAATTACCGCTGCTTTCAGAAAAAAACCTGCTTTTATTGACAGTGTGGACTGATCCAAATGCGGCGAAATGAATTCAAAGTTCGTATTCAAGTGCTCAAATCACTGCAAATGAACCCTTAAAACTCCTCTCCACACTCTACAAACACTGCAGATTTATTTGGAGTCCATATTTTCCAACCAAACACAACACTCACACACTCATCCACTGCGGCAAGTGGTGTGTAACAAGTGCGTCTCCAACCAACCTGCGCACTGCACAGGCGAGGAAAATGAGAAAAGTAACCAAACAAGTCAGTGGGGTCATTACCAGGCTCCTGCTTATTCCACCTTCATTTTTGGTGTGCAAGAGAGAACAGCTCATTTAAAAGTGTGTCTGCATTAATCACAGTGCTGCATCAAAGTATGATAATCACCTGAACACTCTATTAAAATAAAAGTGCCAGCCCAGGGGAAATCTTACCTTACTCTTTAATTGTTTTGAGGCTTTGATAGGCTTTTTAATCTAAGATTAATTTATGCATTCTTAAATAACTCTACATATGATTAATAAGCTTGAAAATTAAAAGGAGACTGAAGCAATTATAACAAGTGGTTGGTCATCACCTCATTAGATGGTATTAGAAAGATGCAGTTTGTGTGTGTATGTGTGTGAGGGAGAGAGAGAGAGTGTGTGCGTGTTTTCCTGATCTTAAAAATTAACAGTGGAATAGCAAAATGTGGAGAGACTGTTCAATGACAATCACTGGAAGAAAAAAAAAGAAGTGCTGCAGGCTAATTATTCTGGATCTTTCCAGCCTGCTCTCTGTGAGTGGGTGAGTCATTTATTAAAAAGAAAAACATGAGACATGGATTTATCAGTTCTAGCCACACAGATCCTAATCAAGATCAAGTTTAGTCCGTTAAGGTGATCTGAACTGCAAGGACAACAAAAGAGAAAGATCAGCTGTTTGAGGGGCCACCGGAGAGACGCAGTGAAAACAGTGAGACTTGCTAAATGGTTGCTAATGTGTAAACAAGACATCACCCCTCTCCTGCTCTGATGTTTATTTGTCTCCTAAAAGCCCACCCCTGGGTCCTGACCCCCACATCCTCCACCGCTAAACGGAACATTTCTTCTCGCAGGAGGTGGTGTGCAGTGTGTGTGTGTGTGTGTGTGTGAGGAGTGTGAGTGGAGGGGGGGAGTTCATCACTGCATCAAATGAGGCTGAGCACAGGGACCCTTTTGTCATAGACAGGGACTCATCTGCCAATGGTGAGCTGTGAGGTCCTGAGGGAAGGAAGGAACAAAGGTGCTAAAAGGCTGTGTGACAATGAGGGTGCTCCGAGGAGAGCCTTCAAGTGTGGGACACAGGCTGCATGGGACAAGCTGTGCCAATCACTCCGCAATTACTTTTTTGTGCAATCCAGAGGCCTTGTGTGGGCATTCATGGAGAGAAGCAAGGACACGAGCTGCCATGTCTCTCCGAGCTTTGCTTGTAATATAGAGCTGACCTGAAGCTCATCGTGGAAGAAATGTATAGTAAATCACCTGCACTTCTGTTGTGAAAGAAAAAAAAACTGAGTGGAAAACCTCTGGTAAATTCAGCTCCATTTTCATAATGGACCCATCAGAGTAGAATTTTTTTTTTTACATTGCAGGCATTCAAAGGTTTATTTATACCACAGTAATAGGACTAAGTGTAGTACAACTCCATGTGACGTGCTACTAAAGCATTCACTGAAGACAATGTGTAACACGACTGAAGACAAACAGAGGTCAAAAAACAGAATTCTTCATCCCAATGGCAGGGGAAGAAGCTTTTCTTAATTTTTTCTGGGGTGGACCCAAAAAACACTCGCCCCCAAACAAAAACAAACATGAGAAAAATGAATAAAATTGCTGCTGCAGCATGTAGCTGTAACCTCACACTGTAGAGAACGCATGCTGGACTACACAGGAAATATTTTAGCTTGTGCAAAGTGAGATAAAATGCATTTCACATTTTGTTACTGAAAACTCCTCACACATGTAGAATAAAATCTAATCTTACTGAGACTCTAAGTTCAATCTTCATTCATGGAGGCAGCCAAAACAAAGAAAATCTCACCATAAGGTCCCTTGTTAACGAATTTTCTTAGTTTTTTATTTACAATTTGATTTAAACAACCAGATTTTTGATAAAACAACCGAATATGATCAAACTGACACAATCCAAATGCAATGGAAGTGGTGTAAAATAATATTATTTCATTATTCAACCTTATCTACGACCAAATTCAAATGAGCACTAATATTGCAGCACACAGATCTCTTGACTGTTTCTATATAACAACAACTCTTAAACTTAATTGTCATTATACTGACTGCTTGTGTATTTAGGGACTTTAAGTTTTGTGTACTGTCCCTGTATGCTACAGTGTAATAAAGGAAGATGCAGGAATTTGTCTGCATCCAACCCCGAGCAGTTTCAATAGTGTAATGAGGAGTCAAGTGAGAATGGGAATTATCGTAATGATAACAAAGGTCTATGCACCATAGCTTGGGGCTGTATTGTAGGGCATTACCATAAAGATGCGATGTGCTTGTATTGCAGGGTTTTTGTGAGGGAGCAGGCCAAAGCGATAATAACTATTAGTAGATGACAGTGCTTTGTGGGATTCCAGCTGTGGAGCCCAAATTTCCATACAGATAGAATGGCTCTGGGTGGATGATATGCGTATGTGGGGGAAGGGCTGGGTGACTCCATGGACTCATCTGTGCACACACACACGTATGCACACACGCATGCACACACACACGCCCAGTCGTGGTCTGGAAGTGGCAAATCTCAGGGCTTGACTCAGTCTTGGTGTCCCCAGTCAGACTTGGGGGAAATGAGAGCCTCAAACACCCTGTGGGTCTCTGTGGAGGAACTGTCCAGAGTCCTGAAACAGCCCGCTGTTGCTCTGCTGACAGCTCTCAAAGTCGGGAAGTGCAAAGTGTATGTGTGTGTTTGTGTGTGTGTGTGTGTGTGTGTGTGTGAACAGAGAACCAGAGATTTCCATCAAGATCACATGCGGGCGAGTGGGTGTGCAACATACTTGTCAGCACCATGTCTAACAAAGAATAAAAGCAGCCCTTCCTAAAAAACTCCACTTTCAAGGTTAGAAACTTTCAAAAGCACACACACATCCTGGAAATACAAGGTGTGTCCAACATATATGGGAGTATAGAGGCACTATTTAAAGGAACCGGCAGGTATAGTCACTTTCTTGCCAGGAGTTACACGAGAGAATTGATACCACTCTAATATCTGCACAGTAAATATGAAGTTACAGCCAGCAGCTGGTTAGCTTAGCTCAAAGACTGACTCTCAATAGGCCACACGTGAGCAGCCTTTGAAAAAAAAAACAAACAAACATCCAAAGCCATCATGTTACTAAGTTGCCTACACTGGCTGTGAGTTGTAAGGTAATATTTTGTGATTTCTTTTTTATATCACAATTGCTATATTTTAGTAGGGACTGAAATTTTGTTGTTTCGTAGCACTGAGGTGCTCCCTTTTCATTAACTTATAATTTTTCAGCCAGACATTATCAACAGACTTTGTCAAAGTCATTTTCTGTGTAACAGACCTACAAATGAAAGATTTGGGTGAAAATTTTGTGACAATTTAACAGAGGCACAGAAAGGCTGTTGAAATCTGAACTAAATGTTGCTGTGTGTTTGTATTTTGGCGTGAGTGCAGCTTCAACAAGCCTCCACTTGCAATCATTTTTACACTTTGCATTTAAAATATAGTGATAAGAGACCGCCTTGTCAGAAATAGATACAAATCACTAAATAAAGAATTGTTTCCCCTTTTGAAGTGCAGTTTTATAAATAATTTCAGACATTGGATTTGTTATGTGGTTTTTCACTGATTAACTGTCAGCTGAAGGCAAATCAATTGTTCATGAGACCTTCACCTTGTGGCTGTCCACTGAGAGTCTCTTGGCTGGAAACTCAGTGCTGAGAGCATATTTTTAAACAAAATCTCAAAGTCAGGGTATCTATTTTATGCTAAGCTAAGCTAAACGGCTGCTGGCTGCCACTTCATATCTGAATGACTGACATGAGAGTTGTATGGCTCTTCTAAGCCAAGTCTCAACAAGAAAGCAAATTAGGGTGTTTCCCACTATGTCAAGCTATTTCTAAAGTCGCTCTTGGGCCGTTGATTAAAGCCCTAAAAACACATCATCTACACATTTTCCCATTACAATAATTCCTTCCTGCCTTAAAATGGCTTAGATGCAACTTGACAGTGTTGCCTCCTTAACAATGTGTGGATCTGTGAAGTTTCTCTACAGCCATATCTCCTCTGATTGCTGCAGCTCAAGCACACCAGCTCACCTCTGACTCTGCTGAAACACTAAAAAAAACCCCAAAACAAAACGCTACACAACGTAATGGCAGGTTGCAATACTGGAGTAATTTAGCCAAACATATTTAAACCAGAAAGCAATTCTGAAGAAGAAGAAGAATGTTACGGAAAGTTCAACGCACAAGTTGACAAGGTTGGTTCCTTTGGTTTGTAACTTATGAAACCCCAGAAGTCTAAATCCATGGTTTTGAGACTGTCTTTGGAACACTGCAGTTTCAAGGCGGTAAAGTTCAGTCATGGCATCAACTGCTTATTTTGCTCATTATACGTCTTGTAGCATATTAAACATGTTAACAAGCCAAAAAACTTGATCTTCATCAGAGGGGTCTTTGAGGGTCAAACCTGGCATTGGTTTTACAAAGTAATTAATTGAACTTGAACAGCCGCCTGTGAGAATGTGTCATTATGACCCAGAAAGGACATGCAGATGTGAGGAATCAGGGCTGAGTGAGACAGAAAAAAGTGAGATCTGAAGGTAACTGTGATGAATTATCTATGGGAGGAGGTGAGGTTAATAATAGCGGTAGATGTAGTGGTGGAGAATTCAAGTGTGCCCTCTGTTGTGTTCTCCTCAATGCACTGGTGTAAATAAGTACACAAACATCTGTAAACAATGGAGCACATGTTTTCTATCAAACAAACACAGCTGTTTGAAAGTGGGCCCTGGAGATCGAACAGGTAAGAGTGCCGGGATCCCGGGACTGGGGAGCTTTTTTTTTCTTTGGTTGACTTCCAATTGCCAGACATGCTGTGTGCATTTATGTAAGGGCGAGGCTAGCAGGGAGGAGACAAAGATAGTGAGAGCAGAGAGCGTGAGGACACCAATCACCCTGTAATTATCCCCCTGGTGTGTGAACTGCCCAACTCTCTGTCCTTGATAGATTCACCTGACCCAATAACACAACACACAGCCACAGTGGACTTGAGGCGGGATAAAGACAACACCATAGATCAGCCAGGGATCAGCAATGAGACAAAGACCTAACATCTGGGAGCCGTGGTGAAATTAAAGAACCGAAAGACCAAACCAATCCTGTTACAGCTTTCCATTAAAAGCCTGGGAGCTGCTTGAGGAACGGCAAAAAGTGAGGTAACACAGGATTCAATTTCATTTGATATTAAAGAAACACCCCTTGGCATCTCTCTCCTTCCTCCTCGTACTCTTTCCCTCTGCTGCTCACATCACTCTGTTACCTTAGAGTGATGTATTAAGGCATTTAAATTAACAATGGAATGACTTATTCTAATACGCCCGTCCCAAGGAGAGCCCGGGATGCTTGCTGGAGTGGGACATCAACAGCACCTCTAAAACCTCAGGCTGGGCACTGATGCATGCCGCTTCTTCCAGATAGCCCAAACAATCTGGCCGGCACTCCATCCAAAAGGCAAACATTCATAGAGTCATTATGATGTGCAGAGGGTGAATAACACCACTGAGCCTGTCATTACCGGACACAAAAACGACATCTCCCCAAGACGAGTAAGCACATGTCGTTTCCGAGGTGGAACAGGGAGGAAAAGAATCAGTAAATACACCAAAGTCCTATAGAGAAAATGACTTCTTTTTTTGCAGTTTGAGGCAGCAAAGTAAACGTTGGAGTCTTTATGAACTTCTGCAGCGGTTTTTAAAGTCTCATATTACCGGTCTGGGTCTGATATACGGACTTCTAAATCATTTATACTAAGGCCATGGTCAGCTGAATACAAATGAGGATACAGTGGGTGCCCCGTCTATCCCTGAGGGGCTGCACAGAAATAGATCTGAGAAAAGCACAGTTTGATTGATGCTGCTACACTCTGAATAATGATCGGTTCAGAGGTCAAACTACTTCAGTGGCATGCATTATATCATTAATTACAGACATCAATAAACAATAGGACACTGTCCGTATGTTTTAGGTGTGCTCATACCTCCTCTGTTCCGCTGCTGGATCATTTCACAATTAGTAACTGTTACACAGTGACCTCAAAAAAAGAGACACTATTCAGTTATTGATTGCATTCTCAGAACATCGCACTAGAAAAACGCGGTGTAGTAATTACACGTGACGAAAGAAGCACATTTCGATCTCACAGTTACATATGCAATTAAAATATTATTCATTACCTCTTAAATAAAAGCCTGGTTCTGAAATCCCATTAAATTTGGGATAATTGTGTGTGTTTAATTATAAGCTGCAGCAGGAAGGAGAGGAAGAAAGGAAGTTTCGGAGAAAGTAGCAGAATGTGCTGTGACCTAGATAGCAGAGGAGACATTTTGTTTTAAAAGTGACCTTGCTGTGAAACCTCAGCTCAGAATAGCTCAGATTTTCCACATACTCTGAGTGCACAGACCTATCACTTCTGTAGTCCTGGTGAATCAGAGCTTTAACAGTGAATGGGGCCGTCAATCCTCAATTATTGCTGATACAAATTTGAGTGGATGAATCTGCACTTCAGCTCTGTGATAGTGAGACTGGCTGCTGCTACGGTGACTGGTTTTTTTACAGTCTGGTGCTGCTGACAGAACAAAAACTGCAGACGCTGGCCTTGTTTCAGCAGCGGGCCCTACCTCAATACATTCACTGTAAGATCTGTAATTAAGCAAAATTAGGAGATAATTGCATTTAACTGGAGTACAGCTTCATTAGGCTACTTTACCTCACTTTGTTTAGGGTCGAGATGCTATGATTTAGTTTCTCCACGGTTATCTGGCACATTTTTGTTTTGGAGGTAAAGGGGAAACATTGGTTACTGTGGGAAATATACTGCTAAAGTCAGCTGCCAATTTGCTTAGTTTAGCATGAATAGAAAACACAAGTGTAAAATGGCAACCATTTTTTTTCCCGTTCATATTAAGTCAGCAAGCTTATGCAGAGAGAACCGGGCTTTATGCTGATATAAACAAACTGGCTATGAGTTGCAGCTTCACATTTCACAGGCAGATAGGACAGTTATATTAGTCTTCTCATTCAACTCTTGGGAAGAGTACGCATATTTCTTAAAATCCAAATGTCAAATTATTTCAGTTAAAAATACAAACCCTTTAATCAGTTTTGAATGAATGAGTGTATGAATGAATAAATAAATAAAATTAATTATCAACTGTCCATAGATTGACACTTGTGCTTCTTAAAAACAGTCCAGGTTTTCAGCTGGGATTAAAAATATCTGTCACTTTGAGGCTTTTGAAACAAAAAATGAAATAAAAAAAAATCACATTTTGCAGTAATACAGGATGAAACCATTCCTTCAAATCAAATTAAGTTTTACATTAAGCTGAGAAAGACACAAAACTAAATTCCTTTCTCGAGTCTTTTGTTACTCACTCAGGTTTAAACTCTGTATGCTGGCAAACAGCACTGTCTAGGAACATTAATTAATTAATTAGATTATATTAGATTAAACTTTACAATGTCAGAATCAGAATCAGAAATACTTTATTGATCCCCGAGGGGAAACTGCCTGATGTCTAATGTGTATAATACAGTTAACATTTGGTCTCTGTCAGTCCACTGTGCTGCATTATGGATCTTATTTTTGTTTTTGCTAATAACACTCTCAGAAAAAAATTAACAGTAGGACCTTCACTTGTAAGATAGTATTTTAATATTCCAGCTTTGCCAGTTATCTTAATGCTTTTCCCACTACTGCATTTTATTTATTTATTTTTTAAAAAGATTTCCACACACTTTCTGCGGCCTGTGTATAAGTTCATGCATAAGCTGTCTGCTGCCCTGACCCAACATCCCCTGCTGGCTCCCTCAGAGCAGCTTGGCTCGGGCCGGTGGCTTCAACCTGCAGGCAGCCATAGGACAGCCCAAGCGGAGCTGTCTGCCACTCCTGTGCTTCATTAGGAAACAAAATATAAGGTTTCCACTCCATTAGGAATGACTTTAGGAGTGAAAGCACATAAGACGCCGACTCACCTCATCAACAATGCATTGCAATAACGGCTGAGGATGAATGAGAGTGAGCAGAGAGGGGAGAGAGAAAAACAGCATTAGCCTGTATACAATGTCTTTACAGCAGAGTGGGAAGGAAAAAAATCATTAATGCAATAAAATGTGGTCAGATTAATCAAATGCCTCAAACTCTTATGAAAATATTACAGGCAGAGAATTTTCTATTACATCTAATGGTATCTAATCTAATACTGGCAGTTAAGGGCTTGGGCATCTATTTATTGTGAAACACAATTTAGGAAGTTTAAAGGGAGGCAGTGAAGCATGCGCGCAACATAGCCGTCAGGAACATAGGCAGAGATCTTTTCCTGCTATTTTCTTTCCTCCAACTCATAAAAGCTTACCATTAAAGACTGTAGGTTGCTCTGAGTTTGGGAGGGGGAAGAATACACAAAGAGGGAAGGCAATATGTAATTAGCGTGTCATAATCAAAATGACCCTCTCGGACACTTTATGATCAGCAAGACAAAATTACTGCACCACTGGTGGCAATCTGTGGGCATTTGTTAACACCATTAACATAATGAAAATACACAAATGTTAATAGCCAGCCTCTGCATAAGGACGAGCAGCTGAAGCACAATGCTAATGTCACGGTGCCTTTTCACTAACCTGCAGGTTGTAGAGAAATGCTGAGAAACATACAGTGTTTTTGTAAATGGCTTGGAAGAAGCAAAAAAGTGTTCTTGTCTCTTAAAACAATCTGCGAAAAGTATCATTCCCCTGCCGCACATCTCCAGTGAGAGCCTCTATGCAAGATCTCATTTTCAATTAAAATCTCATTTGCTTGGAAGTTGAAATGAAATCATGTTGTGAATTAGCACATGAATTTACATACTGGGATGCCTGCCAGTGTGCAGGGAGACTAATTTACCTTAAAGATTGATTTTTCTAAAAAGGATTTCAGTGATGGCGTGAGTGCAATGATGCATACGTGAGATCTGAGGAAACATTTACCAACATCCAGCAGCAATGGGAAAAAAAAACTGGATTGTAAGATGTAACTAGTGAGGAAAAACAAATTCTGTTTGCGCCGATACGCAGCACAAGAGCTTTTCTTACAGAGGAAAAGAAAAAAAAAACATCACTTTACAAACTTTTGAAGCCCTCACAAGGACACTTTGGAGTATTGTTTGTGGATCACTTGAAAACAGCAAGGACATGTTGAAGCTGCTTATTGTTAATTATGGATTTAAAGACATTTGCGCGTGTCAGGAATTGACAAGTGACAAAGAAGCAGCAAGAGTTCTTGTCTGCTGAGGAGAAAAGACAGCTTTGACAAATTATTTCTGCAACTCCTCAGCAATAAAAAAAGCTAACATCCATGGAAGTGCTTGTCCTTGTAATTTGTTAAGTTTTTAAGATACCCACCTGCTTCCCCCGCCCAGAAAGCACTCCTTCAATCAGTTATCAGCCTCAGATTGTCCACATTAAATTACTTGCTCATTTCGCAAGGCCTTCTCTGACAAAGCGCCGCAGCTGTTATTGATTCATTCTTTCAATTAAATAAAGCTTTGCTCTCTCCACTCCTTGTAAATACCTAGAGACCCCCTATCCAACACAATATCCATTCTTCTTACACTGCTAACATTATCAGTCTGCACGCAAAATTAATTCCCCCACTATTGCTGAAATAACTATAATTGCAAACTACATAGAGAGAGAAATTGGAAAGGGGTTTTAATATACATTTCCAGGTGTACTCTCCATTTGTTCAAGTCAATAACATTTTTCATTAACATTTGTAATAAAAAAAAGCAAGTTCTGTCCCCTGCTCATTTCCTTTTTAATTCAGAGATGAATTCACGACACTCTTTCCAAACTGCTATGAGCTACACTTTCTCATTTAATTTGGTTTAAGACATCCAAATGAGATTAATGTTGGCTATCAAGTATAAAACGCTTTAATTTACATATTTATCAGTTGAATGAGCCATGACTCACAATAGGTAAGATGTATTAACATGATTGCATGTTGATGCAACACTTTAATATAATAGAAAATCAATATGTGGATGGAAATAGATGGCAACTGTAAGAGTGCAAGTCCTGTCATTTTCTATATTTATTGAGTTATTTCTTTGATAGACTAAGTATCTGTAAGGATTCCTTGAAAATTCCATTTGCTGCTTTAAAAGCCGCTCACTGTTATGTGAACAGCTGTATTCTTTAGAGGATGAATGATGAAAAAGCTGGGAGACGGTCAGCGTGCAAGGACATCCAGGTTTCTCTACAGACAGGAAGGGAGAGAAGAAGAGAGAAAGACTCTCGTCTCTCTGCTCGCCTTCATTGTTATCAGCGACTATCCAGCAGGTGGGCACAAATCGGTGTGGCTCGGCCTCAGCTGTACTGAGGTCAGCTCTCCGCTCGTCTGTGCTGGAATTATGGGCTAGCCTTTTGCCCGTGGCACACAGATTTAGTTGTGACCCTGAACACGGCCTCCCCCAGAGCCTGACAAATTTTATCACCACATTTTCCCAACTTTACTCAGAAAACCAACCTGACTCACAAACCCTCAGCCAATCCAGCCCCACCAGTAGCTTCCCCTAACCTCATATCTCATCTCAGACATAATGGGAAAATCAGACCTCTGTGAACAGGAACCCTTTAAGATTCATGGAAAATGAGGCCATGTGCTGGAATGATGAGGGACAGTGAGAGCTCACCGCCTCCACCGCAGTAAATTAGTGCAAGATTCAAAGATCTAGAAGATGGTAATTACAAAATTACCTCTTTTGGAAAAGGATGTTCACATTTTTTTTAAAGTGAAATTATTTATTTAATCTTTAAATTAGAGAGCTCTATTTCCCCCTTTTTAAACTTTGTAACTATGTTTTAAAAGTTATATAAAATCTGATTAAGTTTTAAAATTGAAACCGTAACTGGGAGTTTATCAGTGTCTTAAATGATTTAAAACAACAAGAACAACAACACAGAATTACCGCCCAGACATCACATCTTCTAAGCACACAAAGTTCTGATGTAATTTAAGATGAACAGAAAACTACTGTACAATTGCATTACTATTAAATGTTTCAGTTTGGATGCAAATCTATTCTTTAATATAATCATCATGACAAGCATATTGGGGGTCTTGGGTGTTTGCGCCTCTCCTCTCTCCAAAGTGTTTGAGAATCACATTGTCCTACCCGAAGATAAGGAAGAAGGGAAAAAATGAGCTAACACAAGAGACCTAATAAATCAGAAAGCTCTTTGCTGGCGGCTGCATGCACATTAGACCACATCTTCGAGATTTTCAGAGCAAACCGTGGAGCAAAACTCCATTACCTCCTGACACAAAATGCAAATGAATCACAACATGGGGTGGGAAGAAATTAAAGACCCTTCTCTAATCAATGACAAACCAGGATGAAACCCTCTCTTCCATGGCTCTGCCATAGGCAAACTTCAAGTCCCCTGAAAACACACACTCACTGGTGAGCACACATGCATGCACACGCTGCAAGACAGACTGACAGACTCACATGTTTGGCATCATCTCTCTGGATATTTTCCAGCTTGATTCTTCCCAACTGGTACAGCGAGGACGTGAGCCTGCTGCATGAAGGGAGTCTTGTCTTAACCTGCCATATTACGTTTCACTGTATCTCAGAGACAGAATGTGATTTTGTCAGGTGGATGGTGCTGGACTCAGGCTGTGAGGTGAAGGGAAGAGCTGTCTCTGTTCTGTTGTGCTCTGTTCTGCTCAGACAGATGCACAGGCCTGTGTAAATGACAGCCTGAGCCCGAGGATGTCTGCTGGCTGCCGCACGGCCTGCTACAGCCTGCAGGTGAAGTGTCTGTGGCGCCATATGGAGCAGGGAAAATTAACAACGAAAGGAAATTCTCCACAACAGCGGGAGGTCTTGCTAGTCTCTCCTCCAAACAAAATTTAGAGACGTAGAGAAACAAGAGAGGGGGAGTGATAAAATTAATGGGGTTCAACATTTTAACACAACACCGACGGCAATGTTTGCACAGAAAAACAAGAATTCCCTTTACAGTGTAGTCACATTGCACTCCTGCATTATAAATCAGTGCCCGGCTTAAGTAGTTTGACCTGTTCTATAAATGTACATTAACCCTGCTGCTGCTCCCTCCCAGGTTCTAGTGTGCTCCACAAGCCCAGCACAGTGGCTGTTAGTGCAGGTGAGCTGCCTCTATCCCTGGTGGCTCCTTATGCTTGCTGCCATCATAGCAGAGGTGCCCCCCGTGGAGCCTCTCTTGGTTTGGGTCATTGATTACAAAGAGCCTCCTGGTTTTGTCTGACAGATGTGAATCCATGCTATTTAATTTGGAGAGTTACCCTCAAAGGGACCACCATTAGCTATCCAATCTGACCACAAATAGTGTTCCATTAAGCAGAGAGTTTGAGAAGCTCTGGGGGTGTGTCTCCTGACAGCATGGAAGAAGCCCCGGCATATTACACTGAATGTTAAATGCTTGGTTGTTTAAACAAAAGGGAGATCTTACTTTAAAGAACGTCTTTGTTTTAGAGATACATAAAGAGTCCCCTCAGCGGGATTCTTCAGGCATATTAGAGCTGAAACTGTCCTTGTTTAGTGTCTAAAGAGGGTGGGGTTGGTAGTTAAAATGTTAATAAGTGCAATTCAGTTTTAATTTAACAGCCTTCTGCATTCCTAATTACTCCACTAGCTGTGAATAAATGAGGAAGAGAGCTCATCTCTTGCCCTCTGCTTTCAACACAAAACACATTCTTGCCATTTCCGATATGGAGCTAAAGAGGACTGCAAGCAAAGTGATCTCAACTCGTCCCCTCTCTTCATGAACAAAGCAGCATGGCTCAGTTAGCGATTTTAGCTATTATTTTCTCAGTAGGCAGAGGCCTTCAAACCTTTGTGAGAGCTTTTTAACAATTTTGTTGATAAAGTAAGGAGACAAGCGCGAAAAGTGCAAGAAAGTAAAAGAGAGAATGAAAGCGAGTGCCACGATCATGAGATGCTCTTTCGAAAACATTCAACAATAGGAGGTATGCCTCTCTGTGCAGCCATGGAATAGAAGTGTGCATAAATTACTTTATGTAATCATACAATGTAGATTAGCATGATAATGGTGGGTGTTAATAGATGCCAGGAAGGAGGGAGTGACAGCACTTTGAAATGAGACATGCTTGGGGCAGTGAGCTCACACACACTCATGCATACACACAGCATTGGGGAATAGCCAGTGAGGCTCTTGTGCCATTACGACAAATGTGAGTGACGGGGAAGAAAGCCACATCTAGCTAGCTGCCTGAAGGCTGCTACAGTATTTCCACAAGTCTATAGGCTCCTGGTCTCATGGGGAGCTCTATTAATTGTGAGCAAAATGGTCCACCATTAGATCTAAAGCTTTCAGTGACCAGAGGACATCTTACACGGCCACCAGGGCCAGATTCAAAAGCTTGCTGAAATAATGCCATCCAAGATTAGCCAAAATTCCACTGTAATTTTTAAAAAATATTTCTTGCGAGAATGGGATTAAATCAATGTTAAAGATATTTTAAAGATCAATTTTCTTTGAATTTTGTTTAATTTAAGAGTTGGGATATATAGTGAGGGAAGAACATGGAATAATAGTAATACAAGTGAAGTGAATATGATCAAAACAACATCAGTAAGGTGTAAGTAAGCAGATCAGGTGGACTGCAGGTCTAATCTCTTCCTGGAAAGCCAAGGGGAAGAGCACCTCGCATGATGACAGTGCTTTGAAGGAAGCTCCGTAGTCACCCAAAAACCTTCATTTCTAATAAAAGAGCCATTAGTTAATCAGACTAAATTTAGGCCCCCACAGAGACAAAAGAGGGGTAACAAGGAGATGGAGAGATAAACCTAAGAATAGGTCAAGGGCACTTATTTAAAAGGCCCCTTGAAGTTGGCACATGCAACAAAAATAACAAGTCCCATTTCTTTTCATCCTCCAAAGCCCCGGCAGATCACAAAAGCTCGGTGGGGGTGCAAGGTGGAAACATAAGGACCTATAGATTTACAGACCAAGTGGGTGTGACCACTCCTGTGAACTAATCCAGATCGCAATGGCTTTAAGACAACAGCAATTTGATCAACTCTGATCCGGCTTATCTGCAGGCCGCCCAGATTTGTGCTCATGCATGGCGAGCGAGAGCAACACTAAAACCCTTCTCTGTGGAGCCTTAATGCAGCATGAAGATGTGACAATATATTATGTGCTTCTCAAGATTAACAGTTAGCTGCTTTGACAGTCTGTTAACAGCCCATACAGCCATGATACAGACAATTATTATAGCAACCACCAAATTAAGGGTCACGATGCCACTGAATGCTACACAGAACCTTGTTTGGGATACTCAGTCAACACTGTTTATCATGTTTTGCATGCTGCTTTGCCATTTTCCTTGCTGACCTCTAGCACATACACACTCCCTGTTAGGACAATGGTCAAAGTCTCCTGAGTCCAGGACTATAGAAAACAGGGCTCCTGCTCAGGGAGTCCACACTGCTGACCTTCTGACAGCCAGGGCTGAGGAGAAAGCTACATTCAGATCTACATTCAGATCTGGGGGTCAGCATCACCACGTAAGCACTCCGAGGAGAGCAAGCTGAAAATTAATTAAAAACGCTCGTGTGTAGTGAATGACGGGCCGCTTTTGTTGGTCGCCTGCATTGACGGAGGAGGCAGGACGGTCCCGTGTCTCTGGTGCTGGCGAGCCCCTGGTGGCCTCAGCCATTGTCTCGCTGCCAAGCCCTTGTCTTATCAGCGGCAGCATATCAATGAAGCTTCTGTCTTGTTTGTGCAAATGGTAATTACAACATCCATATTTCTGTGCATTAAAACAATCACATCTTAGTTGGGAGTAAGGAGGATTTGAGGAGAACGGTGGACATTTAAAGAGGCTTTTGGGAGAAGCGCCAGCGTAAACAAAGAAATCTCATCTTTGCTTCTACTCATGCATTTAATAAAATAAATAGGCACACATATCAACCACATATGCAGTTTCAAATACAATCCAACAATCTCTCGGATAAATCTTCTCCAGTCTGTGCTCTCGCCACGGTGATATAGCAGGAAAGATTTAGAGTGTAAAAGCATTTAAGCAGGATGAAGCTCAGAGTTTAATGTGGTCCATCAATCCCATTCACACAGGGTTGCAGCCTTTACATCTGTCCTGTGAGACCATCAGAGTAGTTTAGTGGCATGTTGCAGTTTAAAGGTGCAACAGAAGAGTCAGGTAACAAGGGACAAAATAGTCTCGCCAACTCTCAGTTTTAACTACCCAGGTTCCCTTTGGCCCACACTCATTAAATGCAGAATGCATTTGTCCTTGTAGCTTTTCACACGCACGCACACACACACACACGCACACAAACACACACACGGTTGTTCACAACTCAACACATCCAAAGGCAATGGCCATTAGGTGTAAATGGATGGTGTTCTGCACAAGTCTCAGCTGAGCCCATGTTTCAGGAGCAAAGCAAATGCAAAGGCCAACAGATCCATTAAACTCCATCCAAGTAACACAGGAACCCGTCTCCACCGCAACCACGACTACATCTTTGGCAAAATAACACAGCTGTGACACTCGGCCAAAAAATCTCAGCAGAAGAAGGGAAACATTGTTTGGCACAACACTAAACACGTTATTCAAGCCATTATGTACTTCTATTTTACCCAACTGAGGGAAGCACACAAAGGGAAGACGGAGAAGTGGGGAGACGGTGTAATCAAAGCACCAAATTATTTTTTGCTGTAGAGCTAAAATATTTGATTAATCAGTCAATGAGCAAATATTTTGATAATCAGAGCAGAAATGCCAGCAGTTATCTGGTTCTATGCTCTCTGCTGCAAATAAATGTCTCCCTTTAAAAAAAAGAAATATCTTTGGATTTTAAACCATTGCCAAAATATGACATTGAACAGTCCAGAGTTGGGCTCTATGAAATATGGCATTGTCACCTTTTTCTGATATTTTATATAGCAAAATTATTAATGAAAGAAATAATCATCAGATTAACTGATAATGAAAACAACCATTAGTCACACCCTGATATCATTGTTTAGCAAACTTTTTATAAGGACAAAACAGACAAAGTAAGAAGACAGGAAGGGAACTAAATTCATGAATTATTTACCAAGACATTAAATATGTCCATCAGACTCCAGTGCCAATTAATACTTTAAAGTATTAAAGTATTAACACAACATTAATACTTTAGAATCTACAGACAGAGCATAAATGAAACTATGGACATACTGCACCACATGTGGCTGATATATATATATATATATAGAGAGAGAGACACACACACACACACACACATTTTGTAGTCACATACACTTCTAACAAAGTGTCCAGTGGATATTTCATTTACTGCTATTGTACCATTTGTTTGAATTTTTTTTAACAGTGTAACAATAAAAGACTTATAAAACTTACACAGATATCTTTAAAGGAAAGGTTGAATTTTTTCTCTGTACAATCCTCACATATCCATAGATGCACTGAAACAGGATTTTCTCACTGCTACTGTTATTTCTGACGGCAAAAGAAATCTCTTCTTAAGCAGATTCAAATCTTTGCACTGTAGTGCAAGTTCACCTGGGTTTCTTCAGTCTGACTTAAACAAATCAAGTGGCCATTGTTCAAGCTGAACTCTTTTTTAGTACAAAATTCTGTCTTTTTTCTTACTCTCTCTCCACCATAGTACAAGTCCTTGAACTGCAGACTCCTTTTAAAGAGTTATTCTAATGAAAACAGTGTAGCACTTAAGAGTCCAATAAACCTATCTCAGACAACAGAAGATGTGTGTAAAAAGGACTAATAAATGAGACAATAATATCTTTTGGATGGCACAATAAAAGCAGAGTCGAGAGAGTGCTCCGTGCTAGACTCTGGGGCAGGCTACAGGGTCAGAAGAGCTGTGCTAAGCTCAATAGCCACAGTCAAGTGACTCAATTATCACATTTGCTCTTTGTGTTGACCCCTCAATTAGTGTGGAACTGTAACAATCTGCCCACCAAATACAGTCATTCATCACAAACTGCCCAAACCACCAGCCTGCTTCTCTGAGCCACCTCACTAGAGAAGAGGGCAAGCAGAGGTCAAATTAAAGTCTGGCCTTTGTAACTAGCTTCCTTAATATCCTCTACTCAACAGGATGAACTCTGATAGGTCCACAGTCATTACAGTGCAACATGCCATTAGGCATTAAGGGACCACAGAGCAGAGATGACAGCATGATTCTGGAGCTACATTAGCTGTTTAGTGAAGTTTGGGGACTGTCAGATGGTAATATAACAGCTTATTATGGGTCAACATGGGTGATCTACTGTCTGTTTAGTACTGAAGGTTGAAATGTCATTATGCATTTTATTTCATGTTTACAAGTGAGCTTCCAGAGCAACAAAAGCAATTGTAACTTATCAAGAATAACCTGCAAATTGCAATTTCTCACCATATAAACACTGAGGTGCTGTAACACACAGTAAACTAGGTGAGCTTGTTCTAAAGCTAGCTACCACAGAGTATACCTTTGTGTCACATATTGCCTTTTTTTAATCAAATATTTGTGCTGGTGCCGCCCCATATGACCTTCTCATAAATGTAGCTGTGTGCTCCCAGCTGTGAGAACTGTAGAGCAGGGTGTGTGATCAGGACCAAGACTTTTATTGGACTTTAACATTACTGGCAATTGGGAGTTGAAGCTAAAAGACAAAACCAGAAATGGAGCAAATGGAAAAAATGGGGTAAGGCCACATCAGGTCACTGGGTTTAAAAATGTGCAGGTAATCTGCAGGTTAATAACTACACTTGCACCTTCCCTCTCAAAGGTAATGAACAATGTTTAAAAGGAGTGCGGTAAATAAGGGCACAGTAGGAGTAACTAAGAGAGTGATAGCACAGATATCCAGATAAGGTCTAAGTGGGTGTTAGGTGGGTGGCCGTTGCCCCACCGGCTCCTGCAACACCGGACCATTCAGCAAAGCTCTGAGCTCTTGGTTACGCTGTCATCACCGACCGGCTCCTCTCACCCTTCTCCTGCTGTGGTTAGGGTTGCAGGCACAGTAAAAGCGAAGCAGTGATGATTTAATTATGATACCGGTTCATTCAGTCACAGAGGTTAGGTTTCCAGTCAAGGGTGAACCGATATGAGCCAAGTTTGGTTTACGTTTACAGCAGCACATGTTGGCTCCCAAGCAGGCAACACATAATCTCTCAGGAAGGCCGGCCAGAGGGTGTGGGGTCTCCAGGGGGAAAAAGTCCCATCCTGGTGTCCCAGTCAGCTCTGTGTGGCGAGACCTGTCGCTCTGCTCTCAGAGGCCTAGTTTATTCATGATAGATAACTATCCACTGTCCTGCTGCCTGCACCGGTTCATCTCCTGCTTGGCAAAGTGAGTGACGCACCTCACTCTGGGGGATTCAGTTACTCCAAAAACTGCTTCACAGGTCCCTGACTGACTGCTTTGATTAATGGCTGAAGTCTGCACCTGATTAGTACCAATCATAACTGATATTTATCTCAACCCTGTGCTAATTTACCCTATAATCTCATTTTAAGTAAGATGCAGCAAGGTAGCTAACCAGCGAGAGGTTGCCTGGCTTTTGTTTCCCTCCCCACACAACTGTTCAGTCTGTTATGACTCCAGGGTCCTCTCCTCACTTTTTAGTTTGATGGCTTGCTCTTCCTTTAAACTACAATCAATACCTTTTAAACAAAATTTGCATTTCATAATTAAAGCAAGAGGGAGATATCAATTTGGAGCCATTATGCACCAGGCCTTATGGTGTCTGACATTTACTTGTGATTACACCAGTGCCTGTATATTGTCATGAAAGTCATTAGACTGCTGTCATCTCAACATGTTTTCCTGGCCTCATTAACACTGCTTTCATAATGCAAAATAACTGCCACATATAAGCAAAAATTTATCAGAAAACTAAAATTGAGCTCTTCTTGTTTTTATTCTTTTTCTAAAGAATCCTTCTTGATGAACTGTTTTATCCCTTGCAGCAGCCTAATTGCATGAGATGGCAGAGCTGGTTTAGACAGAAGTAAGTCAATAACAAGTAGATGGATTGCAACAAAACATTGTTCCCTGTGTGTAAAGTCATGGTACCCAGATTATTCCTCCTGACACTTTTCTTCTAGAATCACCTGAAGGACAAAACTTCACAAAATCTGGTGGTTTGGTTTGTGGACACAAAACAGGATTCCATCAAATTCGGCTGCATTTTGTGTTGGTCCTAATTAAGAAACGTTAGCATTATATCATGCTAACATTCGATGGTGAACACTCTGCAAGACATCACCAGTCAGCAGTGCAGTCAAATGAGATCTAAAATTGAATCCAAGTCAACTTTGAGTAACAGAAGCATAAGATTAAAGTCTCCTTAGACACCAAACATCTGCACACTGTCTTGTACTACTATGAGGCAGGATTTCTCATAACTTAGCAAGTTATGAAGGGGTTAAACAGTAGAAATACAATGTTCCCTTTACTGGCAATATTCCACAGACATGCACTTGCAAGTATTGGACTAACAAACACAATGTCATGCCGAAGGACATTGTGTTGCACTGTGTCAAAACCTGTGCGAGGCTCATCTTTACCAGGCGACCCTGCATTGTTTTGCCACAGCCCTCTGCATGAGCCCCATTCAAGCTAATGACAGGGGCTGTTTTTTAATGCGGCCTTCGTCTTGTTTCTCTCACGCGTACAAGAGATGCGCAAAAGGCAAAACCACACGAAACAGAGCTGTTGTGAGCCTGATCCTTGAAACGGCGTCTCAGTCACCAGCATCTTATTTACATTCAAGGCTGGGCTGCAGTGAACACTCTGACATCAACTATTCATAGTGTTTTATAAAGCAGCCATCAGATGACTGCCATGACCCCAGCCAGCTGAAAAAAAAAACCCCAGCTGCACTGCAACCAGGAACCAATTCTAATTTGAACTATCCTGCTTTATGTGGCCAATGTTTTCAACTTTTCTTTTGCGGAGCCCTTTGAGGCATTCTTTACAATGTTGGGCTATAAATAAATAAAAACCTGACTTGCCTTCACTGGAAAGAAACACCATCTGCTGAGCATTTATGGAGTATACACACACTATACTCTGTTCAACACCTCCTCAATGAAAGCTGCTGTCTCACACTAACCTGTGAAAGAGAAAACAGAAAAAACATACATCAAGTGCTTGACACAAGTGCCAGACTGGGGAATAATTTTTAAGTAGCGACAGTGTGTCTCCTGAATGATTGAATCTAACACTGATAAAATGTTCACTTGAAACTAGCTTGTAAAATAAAGCAACATTTTTATTTCATCATTTAAAATAAAGCCCACAACAGTACATATTATTCTAGAAGCGCTACTACTCCCTTAGCTGTTTTTTTCTTGTTGCTTTAATTAAAAAGACAGATGGGTGAGTTAAAAAAAAAAAGAAAACGGGTGTATTTGTGTGTATTCAAACAGTTCTCTTTCTCTGTGTGACTGTACACGACCCTGCCTGACAGATACACAGAGAAAAGCCCAATAGACCACCTGGCAGAATTATTTTCCTGGAAAGCAATCTAATATAATATCCCACATGACCTGCTCCACACACCCATGCGTGGCGGTCAGCCTGGTTGGGCTTTTTACAGGAGTTGCTGCATGTACATGAGGTGGAGCACAAAACAAATTATAAAGCAGGTAAATGGCCACAAGGCTCCGACTCGGCTGCTATACCGAACACGCTGTTGTGTGGCGGCCAGAAACATCCCACGCAGCATCTACTCTGCGGAGGCTGCTGGAAGCTAAATGATATTGTTGGTGTTAATAATCAATTCTGTGGGATTAGTTAAAAGTGGAGGACAAAACACTAACAAATCAGGTGGCCTCTTCTAAAACGACACCATAAAGACACTGAGCAGCAGAGCATATAGATTTTCCACAGGGCTCAATTGTGTGAGAAGTTGTTGGGCTTGCATTATTGACTTTCTCAGTATGGTGGAACCGTGGTAGTTAGGTGCCTTTCCTCAACTCTAATTATGGTGTCATAAACAGGAGAGACCATTAATGAAAACCACTCATGGCTTTAAAACCGAAGATAGGATTTGGAGAGTAAAGAGGAGGGAGGGGGGCACTAAGACGGGTCTTAGAGTAGTCATGGTATCAATCACAGCAAACTACTCCTCTGTTGAGTAACGAGCATGAGAGGTGGTCAATAAGTCAGCCGGAGAGTCAACAGACTGTAATAGAGACACAGCGGAGGATGGGAAACAGAGGTATTTGACCTGAGACTGCCTGTCATGTTCGTGGGGCCGTGGTTGTGCATCATCCAGGGGAAAAAGTCACTCTGCCATGTGCTTGTCTGCAAAAATCAATATCATACAATATCATAACGCACGTCATGTATTCTCAGCAACATCACGATCACAGAAAGTCCTCTGAATATTCTGCTCTTAGTTTTCCTTCGCCTGACGGAGCGCCTACCCTCAGACCTGTTCCTATGCTGTGAAACAACATTTTAAAAAGCCTGTATGTGTGTGAGTGAGAAAATTTACAAAGGTCAAGCTGCGTGATGGAAACGCCACAGATACATCTCCCCTCCTCTAAACATCAGAGCAGGAAAGCAGGTCACCTCAAGTTCAGGTGCTATGAGAGACGAAAGATCAATACGGCATTTGTTGTACAATAAAAACATAATAAAAGCGAGATGAAGCTGATGGACACTCCATGACAAATTTGTAGGGGTTAGAAATGTTTCATCTGACTTTGACAAAAGCTGTTAGAAGAGACAACATCCTGACACTTTGGAATGAGAAGAATACTAAATAGTTCAGAGTTTAAGTTCCATTAATTTTACTTTACACATAGACACTGCTCCTGAGTCGGCTGGGATGGGCTCCAGCTCCCCCGCGACCCTACAGAGGATTAAGCGGTGTATAGAAAATGGATGGATGGATGGATGCATACAGACACTGCTAGGCTCAACACAAAAACGGTGAGTTTCAACTGTCTGGCTGGACACCTCTAATTAAAAGCTGTTCTTTAAGACAACAGTAATTGCACTTTCTGAATCAATTCTGTCTTTTTCATATTTGAAAGAAAATGTTACAGACATATAAACATATAAAAATCCCTATTTTCCACCATCCCATGGCTACATCTCCATTACCTACAAAATAACAAGAAAACAAATTTTCAGTAGTAAGACTAACCAAGTATAAAAACTAAGAGGCAATTACATTTCTCAAATTCTGCACTTTAAGCATTATTCTAGCACAATTTTTTTCTATATCTTACCATAATGCATGGTGGACATACCAAAACTTGACTGCAAATCCCCATTTTGATCTGTCTCCAGTTTCTTCAACTGCCCATTTTTGCTAGTTAAGTCAAGTTGAATATATTTGTATGGCCCAATTTACAAATTACTAATGTCCTTTAAAGGGTGTTACAATCTTTAGAGCAAACTATTTATCCCAACATCCACAATTTAGATCAGGAAAATCTCTTACGGAAATGAAAGAAACTTCAAAAGGAGCAACAGAAGAGAACCACTTCAAGAGCAGACATGCAACAGATACTGTGTCTTCAGAATAAAGTGAAATAGAAAAAAATACATCAAAGAAAATCAAGATGACAGTAGTATAGATCGGCTGTAAACATTCAATTCACTGCAAAAGTTTTAGGCAGTTTTAGCTTTAGATTTTAGACGTTCAGATTCTTATCAGTCACTTAATATCACCAGGGACGCATCATTTTACTGTATAATAATGCCTCCAAACATACATCTAGAATCAGAAATAACTACATTTAGAGACAAGAACAAAAAGGAGTCTTGCAACAGTCTGGGATGAGATAAAGAGACAGAAGACACCGAGACAAAGTAAATCCACAAATGAAGTGTGGAAGAAGTACCTGCTACCAGTTTTGAAGTACCTGCAACACAGTTTTTCAAGGTACCTCCAAAGTACTTTGAAAAACTGTGTGTAAAAGTATGCAGAGGAGAACTGATGCTGTTTTAAAGGTTAAAGTTTGTCATGTCTTATACTTTTTGTTTGTGTATAAAGGTACTAAAACTAGGTACTAAAGCCTCTCACAATATTATCCAACACATACTACACTTTTGCCATCAAGTCATCTTGTGGAAAAAAAGGGATGTTGGAAAATTGAGCATCCATAATTTGATTCTGTAGCTGTTCTGTGTTGCTATATGTTGATTACAATACCACAATATTAGCTGCTAACCAGGACAAAGAACCAGAGTGATTGTAAACGCCTATTTTGGCCTCCCTTTTTAACTGCACAAAAATAGTATGACAGTATTTTTGTGACGGTAATTGCATAAAACATTAAGCTACAGCTGTTGTGCTAACTGGAGATGTGGAGCTGAGTGTTGTTATACAAAGGCAAGGGTTGGATCTTACTTATTTGCAGTAAATGTTTGCAATTGTTGTACAGTCTGGGAAGTGGCATGTTATTAAGGTAATACAGTGGTGCAGTTTTTTGCTACTTTAAATTGTAAATTCATAAGTCTAAAGGCAATGTTTCATTACATGCCGTAGAAATAAACTGCAGTGCTGGTATAAATTAAAAGATATTTCACTATGAAAAAGTCATTGAATAGAGCTTTAAGCAAAAACTGAAATGCAGGACTATTACATTTATTTACTAGAGTAAGATTCCATTAAGGTAGTTCTAGTTTTTCTCATGTTTGAGGGTTTGAGTACCTCTTCCACTGATGGTGCGGCATGTAGCACGTCTACATGCATTTACAATATGATGGCCACAGTAAAGCCATTTTGATTTTCTAGAGTGAGAGGCAATAAAATGTAATTACAACATGTTTTACTATTAACTTCAGGACAGAGTCGCAACAGCCGAGGCAATTTCATGCTGCCTGTAAAAACAGTATAGAACAAGAAGGTAAGGCAGAGTCATGGTTGAGTGGCAGAGAGTGTGAGCGAGGCATTGATGGCCCTCAACGGGCTAACCATACACCAGACCACACACAAGCACTGGATACCTAAACTAGACAAATCTATTCCAGACACATACTAGATAAATATTTATATGCAATAAACTGTATCAATAAATCCCATGGGGAGGGGAAGCTATTCCACAGTATGTCAATAACTGATTTCACCAGCAGATAATCATTTTTCTCTCAATGGCGGAGCTTGATATGACGTCGATACATGCTGTCAGAGTTCATTTTGGCTGTAGCAGTTAGAAAGAGCATCACTGGGAGGATATGGCACCCTTCTATTCAGCTCCATTGATTGGGAGGCAGCGTGTTAGTGGGGGGAGAGGAGTCAGCCGCCATGTCTTATGTCTTATGCTGTGCGCTGTATTAAGCTGGAGGGAGACTACGGTTCTGTGTGGAAGGTCTGCAGCTCCATTTGACCACAGTGTTACAGGGGACACGGGGGAGTCAGGCCTTTTAATTGTCTCACTGAGACCCGGCTGCATACAAGTAGCCGTGATACACAGGAGGGGCAGAGCAGAAGAGGGTTCATGGATCTGAAATGGCAATTACACAACAGTACTCTGATACGATGAACATATACAATCAGTCAGGATAAAGATCTCACCCTTGGCGGCATGAAAGGGGGAAGTGAGGAGCGCTCAGGAAAAATCAATACGGAACCGCTCATTTTGGAGGGACATGTGTGTCACAGTCAATAGGAGTTAATAGGCTGGGTTGTTCAGTGAAGACAGGCGGCTTGGGAGAGCAGCCCACTCTGACAGCTTAATACATACTGAATGGCAAGCTGGCTGCATGTAACAGTCACTATGGACACATCAAGTGTGGAATGAAACCTGATGGGCGCAGGCAAAAGTTAATTATAGAATAGAGCTGAAGGTCTTACACACAGAACTACAGAATTACCCGTCCAGTAATAAGAACAGACAGATGCAGCTGACCCACAGCACAGACCACACACGTTTATCTCTTATTATCAACAATGACGACTGTGATTCACAAAGTTTGCTGAAAGATGCTGCTCTGATGGATGCTTTTAATCATTTTGCAGTTTTTAGAAAACTCTCCTCAAAGGTTCACTGTAGAGGTCTTTATGCACGTATAAATATTTAAAAGAAGGATAATGCAGAACCAAAAAAACACATAAAAATTGTATGCTGCAGTTTTCAAACAAATTTTGGCTGATTGCTGTTGCTGTACATATTTTCTGTTTTACATCAGACAGCAGAGAACATCAAGTCTCTCCTGTAGTGGAATTAACACATTGTAATGGCCCCTCTTGTCATAATGGCCCACTAGAAGATACACGCATAAAACACAACCCTCTATAAATGTGCACATTCACTGGGCAAAATAAGAAAACTGCTTCAACTTACATGCAAAACATCCCATACAGATTTTCCTGTTTCACTGTAAACTTTTAGCCTGACAGGGTAAATGTTCATTTTGGGCCAAGCCTATTATTTAATTTTAAAGCTTTTATTGTCCAGCGATGCATCCCTACAAATAATGAAGTAAAACTATCAATTTACAGCATTTAAAAAGAAGAAAAAGAAAGTTGACATGAAAGTAAGCTGTTATTACAGTAAGAACTGAACTCAGAATCTGCTTCAAGTTAAGCCAATCAATGTGCTGGAAATATTTTATATTACAGCATGCTTTTGTTTAAATAAACAGCTACACTTTTAACATTCCGTTATATTGTTTTTTTCTAAAAATGCAACGCGGCATTGGTTTGCTGTAAAAGCAAAATTAAAAACCAAAGCTGACACATTAATATTTTTTATCCGAATGTTCATACTGAGACCTTTTTTTTTTTTTTAAAAGTCAGCATTCATTATTTTGATTTTATTTCTTTTTTAAAAATCTTTTTGCACAGTGCAGTACAGAGATAGAGAGTGGAGGAACGACATGTAGCAAAGGTAGCACTGATCCACAAGTAGCCTATTAAACAGGCCATAACAAGACCACATATGATGTGATTACAAAAAAAAATGACTAAAACTATGCAACCAACTAACTGTAAACAATCTGACTTAGATCATACATTTGAATTACTCTACACAGACTGTTCACAGGTTTGGTTCTTGGGTGTGTACATGGGTTCGGAGGACAAAGGCAACAGATAACAGCTACATGTTAACCACTGCATCATGTTTGGATTCTTCGTGGCGCTAATTAATCTGCGTTCACCAAAACTCATCACAGGTTAATTGGCTGGAAGGATGGGCGAGGGAAACACATTTTCTAGAGTTTTGTGATGTATTTTGCCTTCAGTTGAACGAAATCTAGACACAGGGAAAAGGCTAATAATAACTTAATTAATTGGGGTCTTCAGGTCATGCTGTTTGGTTCCATAAAGAAGGATTCTCCTCTTAATTAGTACCCATCAAGATCTAATTTGTATTATTATCATCTCTTAATTTTATCCAGCTAATTAATAATTAATTACAATTTTGATGTACAGTAGAGTTCAAATGATCGGCTACATTTTTATTTGACAACATGACAGGAAAACTGCAAGTCAAGAATTAACTTAAAGAAACAATATGAGTCTAAACCCTTGTGTTGGTAAATAATAACTGTTAGGAGAGCCACCACCACAACACACGTGGTTTTGAATGAAATATTTGGACATATCAGACTCAGTTTTATTGTTCAGCAATGGTTCGGAGTCAAGGCAGGAAAGGGGAAGCAGTCATACTGTACTGAGAAAGAGTAAGAAGAGAAGTAAAAAGGTTTTGGCTCCAATTGACATTTCAATAAGTGGAACAGAGCGTTAGCAATCCATTCCCAACTTTTCTGAAACAATTATTGAGATGGTACCTCCAGGCGATGTGTGTTCCTGGTCCCTGGAGTCCTGCTGGCTGAAACAGTAATTGACTAAATTGTAGAACACATCGGGGCCATTTACAAATTTGCCAAAAATGAATCGTTTAAAACGAAATGAGGGTGACTCTCAAATTAGCAAGGAGTATGATTGAGATGTGGCTCTGGGAATTAAGGAACATGATTTAGAGCTCTGCAGAAAGGAGCATCTGTGAATAGTCCAGTGTTACTCACCACCATGATCTGACTCGTATTTAAATATTACTGTGGTTTAACAGATGCTCACTAAAATATGACTATTCATATTTAAATGATAGATAGATAGATAGATAGATAGATAGATAGATAGATAGATAGATAGATAGATAGATAGATAGATAGATAGATAGATAGATAGATAGATAGATAGATAGATAGATAGATAGATAGATAGATAGATAGATAGATAGATGTTTCCTTTCTCGTGCCTGTATTATTTTCATTTTCTTGTCTAGCTGTTTGTAATGTAGTCTTATACACACATCCAATGTGTGACTGACTGGACATTAAAGCGAAAAACAAAGCAAAACAAATAATAAAAACCACTGAGCCAAAAAACTGTGAAGAAATGTAACATTCATCCACACAGCACACTGTAGGCGGAAGTGACTTCAGGCATGAGTGGAGTAATCTGAGTCCACGAAACACTTCCTTAGCTAAAAATAATAATTTTTCTAAGAGCAGTGTGATAAATCACACAACACAAATGTCGGTGGTTTAAACATATTGTGCTGCAAGGTGTTTGGGAAAGTGATCTTAGCTACATTTTACAAGGTGTACTCATTTCTGGGAAACACCAGCAAATTACTGTGACTGTTGAGGGCCCGACAGTTTTGATTGATTGTTGCGCAGACACTGTGTTGATTGTTGCCTGTTGTGCCATTCCTGTGGCTCCCAGCAGCCAGTGCTTTCATCTCACCCAGGCTAAACTCTTCCTACCACTGATGAGTAATTACTAAGTTCATTAGCCGCGCTAGTGGCCTAGAGATGTATTAAAACAAAATTTGTCATCACCTCTCTTCGCTGCTTTTGAACATCTTAACCGACTACATTGGCCATTCAAATAGGCAATTATTACCTACTTTGGTAATGACTTCACAGGTGAAACAAATGAGATAACCAGTTTGAGGAAATGGGATGAAATTAAAAACACTATATTACAGTGTCCACTGTCAGGGGTCCTGGATGATCCCAGATGTTGCTGGGTTTCAGGGGAAAATATGTGACAAAACTAATTATTTGGCATGTATTTAGCTCTTGGCTTACAGAGGGTGGTGCAAAAAATATCAGGTCACCTAATAAACTGCTCTATAAACTCAATAAAATCAATTAATTAGATAACAGATTTTCACATTTGTAAGCAGTCACCTTGAACCATGAGCTGCCCGCTCAAAATCTGATTATTATAGATGTTTGCATACTGTTTTAAGTAACCTCCTCTCCTGTTGTAGCATAGATTAAGTCATTATTAGCAGGACTGTGACTAATAGCCATTATTTTCTGATTATTTATTTAGGGATATAGATAAAAAAAATAAGGAAAAGCACACATTCCATTCTAAAAGCCTAAGACTGTGAAATATTTTGTTGTATCTGATCAACAGTGAAAAGTCAAAGATATTTAATTTGAAATGATAGAAAACGTAGACACACAATAAAGGTTTACAATAAAGAAGATTGTGCTAGCGTAAGCTGGCATTTTTGTTGACAATTGATTTTTAAGGAATTATTTTTCTGTAAATTAATCAGTTCTATCAATTAATTAGTTCCCGTCTATTACAAACATAGATAGTGACATGCAGAAAGCCATCCAAACCCAGCAAGAATTTTTTGTTTAAAATTTTGGCTCAACCAAATTGTAAATGTGTGGTTTTGACATAAGCTGTATTTTATAAAAGAAATAAATTGAAAAATATGGAACACAAGTTCAAGTTTATTTCTTCTTTTTGGACTTTGAGGAGTCGAGGGTGACAAGGACAATCAGCCCTACTTCTTTCCAAACAATGTGTTAAAAAAATATAAGGCGCTTGACTGAAAAAAGAAAATATCATCAAGGACAAAATTACACAAACCTTCCTTCAACACGAGACCTTTCCTCCATAACTGCTGTAAAGTGAAAGAGCCACAAGCTATCTTAGTACAATGTCCAAGTAATTTTTCTTTAATAGGAAAATTGTTACTTATTGATCTGCACTTTGTAAAGCCTTCCAGCAATGCTCCAATCACCACAGCTGTCAAAACCATGGAAATACACTCTGTTCCTTTGCGATTTGATGGCACACTGATTCCCATTACTGGCACATTTCCAATGTTAATTACCTTCAACATAACATCATCTCCCTCTAAAGAGTCTCGTACAGGCCACTAGTGTCCCACCAGAGGACAGTGGGGGGTAAGAGTGATAGGCCGAGTGCGGAGATATCGTGCTTTGCCTGTCTAGAGCTTGTGCTGAATCTGTGCACCACTGAGTCTGGCCATTAGGCAGCATGATGGGCTTTTCTTTTCCAGACCATTTCCCATGGTCAAAATAGCATAAAAACACCATTTTGGTTCAATAGCAAAGACTTCAACTGAATAATCACAAGGGTGAAACTGTAACTATTACAGAGGCACCTCTGGGATAACCATACATAACTGGGGTGTCAAAAACACTGTAGGTTTTCTGGAGGGCAAAGTGTTTAAAGTGTATGCTGTTGGCTCTTGCTCCAACATCTGCTTTTAATTACTCAATTAGCGCAATCATTTAGTCTCCTTGACATTCATCCAAATGGCAAATCATAGCCGGAAGTTGTTCTGTTTAAACAGAGCGTTAAGAAGAGTCATGAAAAATGCATACACAATAATGTATATGGATACTTAACTAATTGAACCAATTAAAGGGAGGGAACTGGTTTGAGTGAGAACAGCGCCGACATCGCCCTCCGGGAAGAAGCTTTGACACCTCTGATCTACAGCCTCCCCTCTCCCTATTCACAGACCTGGGCCTGGGGTCATATTTCAGCAGACAAAAGGTTTTTGACTTCAGTCACACAGCAACAATGAACCAAAAATTAAAAGCCATGCAGACTGAAGGCTGCATAAAGCATAAAGGAGCCATTATAGTGTAAAACAATAGCATATCCTGATTCTTAAGAAAATTTACATGATATTTAGAATGTTGAATCTGTCCCCAGAAACTGCAGAAAAAACATTTTCAGGATTTGTTAACGCATATTCAAATTAAAATTCTGCCCTCATCTCAGTGGGATTCAGCGCTATTGTTGACATGATTCCTCTGTCTGTGATGCCCATTAAAGAAAACCTCTCTTTTCACAACTTTTGTTTGTGCTCGTGTATCAAAGAGAGGCCTCTCTGCCATGTGAATGTGTGTTTATTTCAGCGCAGACATACCAACAGATCATCCTCGGGGTTAAATGAATATCTGCTTGGTTTAAGATGAGCTAGCTTACCTCCTCCCAAAGTTAAACCAATGCAATCTCCCCCACACCACCACAAAAAAAAGAATGATTGTACCCCTGCGGTGGTGATTTCCTGCATGCTATGGATGCATAAATAAACATAGGCATAAATACACAGAGGACACTGACTGGGACTAGCTGGCCAAGTGGGGCAGCTGTTATTAAAAGGGCTATTTATCACTGTCACCCCTCTCAGGTTCCATCCCTCTCTGCCCTCCAGCGATGTCACTAGGCCGCACAGGAACAATGTGGCTCATCCAACCAAACCTACCCCCTCTATCATATACACAAACACATGCAAAACACACACACACACTCACACCGTCATGGCCACAGCTACTCATACACAAAGTAAATACGTACAGCTTCATCTGCTTGTATATGGACATTGCACGGATTTACAAGAAGTGACTCAATGTCTGATGACTTGGCTGAAGCAAACACAAAAACAAGAGCCTCGCTTCTTTCGATTTCCGTCAAATATCTACAACGCAGCTACACAGCACACACCGTTCATTTTCTGCTCTGTTACTTTATTGATCGTGGCCACAATTATCCACTTTTCTGAAGCACTGCATTAAGTGAATTCCCCCTTTGTTGGACAATAAGTACAGAAGGTTGGCTAAGTCATGCTATTCCTCAGCCTAAGGGGACAGACTACTTCTCTTGCACCCTCATCATCATTAGCAAGCCCAGATAAAAACACACCTCAATTAGTCCACCTCTGCTGCGGGAGGCACGTCAAGTGAGGAAGGTGCTTCCAACTGACCCGTGCCTTAACTTCACTTACTGCGGCTCGCTTCCCGTCCAAACTGAAGGCCAAAGATTACAATCTCAGTCACACGTTGCTAAAAGGTTTCTGCATTTAAAGGGAGCCTTTAATTAAAATAAATCTCTAGATTTCAGTCTTTGTCTTGCAGGGAAAGGGGTATTTATATGAAAGACACTCCAGTGCAAAACCAGCAGCCATAGACAATAAATCAGCATGCCATAGTTCCGCTATTCAGTCAGCTATTTTTGTTTGATAAATGACATTATACTGTTTATTTTCTTTTTCCCGTCTACATCTACCGAGCACCGACCAACTTTCTTAAAGCAGAACTCCCTCGTTTTCCCTCATCTAAGCACCAGCAGTCTACAGCACATATAAACCTCTCACACGCAGCAACCCACTCACGATTAATGAAGTGCTTACTTAACCAATTTAAAGCCTTAATTCCTATTAATTCAACATAATAGCCACCCTCTCCAACAGAATTAACAGCACTCCAGCAGAAACCTGCAAATCTCTGCAGGCCAGAAAGAGTCAACCCAGCAAATTCCATATTCTTTGATAAATATGTAACAGTATGTATATCACTGCTAAAATGCATAACCCTCGTGTAAGACCCCTATCAAGTCTGCTTTACACCTGTATTACATTTCTCCCTCAATCAGCAGCTTTTCTGAGACACCGGCCTCCCACGAGGTGCAGAAACCATTACAAGGCACTGCAGCTCATTTGCAGAAAGATTGGAGATCACACTGCATCAAAAAGTATGTGAAACATTTCTGAGGACAAAATTGATTTATTCCATTTCAGTGTTTGTATGCAGCATCGGTATCAGTGTATTTAATGTAAATCCCAAATCTAGCACCGGGCTGCTGTGCAGGTTTGCTGCTTATTGTGCAAGCAAGAAGCAGGGCGATTGACTAACATAAGGGGGGCTGTTCTGATGCAAAATTAAGGTACATGCAGTATTTCTTTATATATGATATTTTGTTGGAAACTGAATGATAAAAACATAAACGCAACAAAGCAAATTATATCAATCAAAGAAAACCATTCACTATTCCTTTTTCTGATCCACTGATACCGCTTGTTTAAGCTACAAAGACATTATGCTACTCTTTGGTGAGATATAAACTCATAAACAAATAAATAAATATTTCCGAGTATTTCAATTTTGACTTAGGAAAAACAGATCAAGCAGAGCCTGTGGCTAGAGGAGCCTGACTGCACGCTGGTGGGGGGTAAAAGACAGCCTGGGGGGTGCGGAGGGCGTCTGTTTTTTAATGAGCTGAAACTTTAAATACTGCATAATATATAACAAAAATGAATAGTTCATTTCACTCTCCCGATAAGTCGTGGAAAAACTATTAAAATCCATTTCTCTCTTAATGTCAACAGAGTAAGCATTAAGTATGAATGAAGTGAATGTGATACCACATCATCGACAAGGAAGAAAAGCAACACAATAATCAACTTGAACTGGAAGAAAAATAAAGGGGCTTGGGCATAAAGATAAGAGCACAAGCTTAAGGGCAACAACTGAACACAGTATATCCAAAGACTCAAGTATAACTAGAAATCTATCCACTCTATGAATAGAGAATTAGCCTTTTTTTTATCATTGTGCTTTAAATGTGAAGGTTAAGCGATCTGGATAAAACTGTCTTATTTAGTGGTACTTATTTATTTTTAATCTGCAGCTTAGTCTTAATGTCAGCTGGAAGTGGTCTTGAAGCAGAAAAGCCACAACAGATGACTGACAGACGTTTCAGCCACCCACTGACAGTAGCTTTGGCAACACTGGCACACAGGGCATAGTCTTTCAGTACTCCCCCTTCCCCCTACACTCACCTATACAAGGGGGGATGTGGGAAAAAAAAAGAATTATGGTGCCTCTTGTCATCCCTTGGGTGAAGAAATACACCTTAATAGATTTTTAATGGCTACCCACTTGCCAAAAGAAAAAGGAAAGGTAGTGTTTCAAGCGTCAATGACAAGAGGTCAGCATTTATTAACTACAGAAAAATCCTGAAATGATTACAAAACAATATGTCAGTACGACGACTCTTTAAAAGCAGATCAAAGTGTGCATGTGTCTACAGCTGGAGATGTTTCTACATGAAAGGTAATGAGTTTTATGTTTCAGATGTCACATTCTAATTCAAAATGTGCCACTTGACAGTAAATATTGTGACAACACTGGCTGATGCTTCAGCATCAAGATGTAATTCCAGCGTGATCCTTAAAGTGATCCCAGTGATGGCTCAGGTACCCCTGCTGCTCACGGAGCACAGAGACTGAGCTGGTGGCCGATCCAGAGGCTTAATAATGATAACCTCACCCGCATTAGCTGCAGGGGTTGTTCACACAATAATTGTTTCTGCCAAGCCATATATCTATATGACAGAGGAAAAACTGGTGTGACTTTCCTGCTAAATAATTGATTTATATCGAGCGGCTGCATCAACTGTTTCAAGGAGATGAACGTGGGTTGTTCCATTTTCTTTTTTTAACACCAAAGAAACTGAGAACTTATCAGCTAATTAGAAGATAATTACAAGTCTCTGTAAGTTGATTAGCAATTTCACTGTTGAACATTAACAATTTACAACAACACCACACTCAATTTCAGCACTTGTTTTACTTTACTTACCTAAATTCTAAACAGTACAAGTATTTAAAGATTTCACCTTGACAAAACTTATTACCAGCTCCAGCATGCAATTAAACTTGCCAAACAGGCATTAATTCTTTGTTCATTACCACATTAGATGTGTGCTGGGTAATTTAGACACTTCAATACAGGACTAGACTACCAAGGCTATTAAAAGGCATCAATCTCGCTACAAATGTAGGCACATTTTGTTAATTTACACTAGTCCATTTGCAGTGTCGATACCCTAGACCTGCGGTGGTGGTGACTAAGGTTCGATAGGTAACGCTGAGCCTCTGGCCGAGCTGAAGGGGTGCCCTCCCCTGCAGTTTAGAGTGACTCAAAGGTGAAGCCCTGAAAACAAATACAATGTACTCACATGCTCCACAGTTTAGATTTCACTGACTCACATCATCCTGTAATAGCCGCACACAAAGCTGCAGTCAGTCGCAACCCCTTGCAATTGTGTCTGGCTGTACAGCAGTATCAATGCAGCTCGTGGGTCAAAGGGTCAATGAGTAATTAAGACATGGTTGCCTGAGCATTCCCCATGCACACTTTCAGTCCTGATGAAAGGTTGGAAATGAAAGGAGGGGGGATTTAAGTGCAGCCTGATACTACAGATCAGATTTCCATAAGTGTGTCTAAATGTTCCTTGTTCAAGGCAATTAGTATGATTAAAGAGATAGTGTGGTGTCATCACGCTGTTTAAGAGGATTTTGGACATGAATTCTGCATGAGCTTTAGACAGTTCGCACACAACAGAGGTTACATTGCTCACAATAACAATATTTAGGCTAGTGGTCATTTTGAGGTGCTGCGCAAATTACTGTACATTCAGGGGCTTTAAATATCTCTTAATTAGCAGATTCAGTAATTAGTGCTCGCTTCAGCAATGCAAAGCAGTTTTTTTTTTCTTGACAATGGCCCGAGTGTGTTTAGGCGTGTAAATGTCTAAATATTCTTGCATGGGTTGGTCAAGTTTTACAAAACAGGACACCAAGAAATGGTGGTGTACATTTGGAACAGCATGCAGGCGGATATCATGGCCTTCAAGTGCAAAGAAGGTCAAAAGGTGCATTGATTGCCATGTACAACAAGAAATTATTCGTGTGGTTTCATTGTTGCTAAAAATGAAGAGGCAAAGGCCTGAAAATTGAGGTCGCTGATAAATGCTATTAGTAGGAGATGCTGAGGGGAGAAATCAATATGGCAGTTTGTCAACCTGCCTCTCAGAGGGAGCAGAACTGTGCAGTGGGTGTAAGCGTGCCCTGTCAGCAAAGCACATTACCAGAAATCAAAGGCCCTAGAAGGCCTGAAGGAAGGGATGTAGATGCCTCTCTACAAAGGCCACACTTTGGTAATTAAAACCTATTTTATCAGACCTGTCTTGTCACTGGGTTTTCTCTAACACTATTGACTATCTGTTGCGTGGAGGGTGACCACTAATTTAACTTTAAATAAATGAGCTGGGGCTATTTAGATTCCTGTATTTGTCACACGAAATGAAGCAACGAGACATGGCGGCATCAAATAAATTATGCAACTTGCAATAAGCTAAATTAAGACCTTGTCCTGTTTACATCACACTTTCCAAAAGCTCATCTTTAGAAGCTGATCCCTGTACCCATCACAGGTTTAAACACAAGTAGGATAAAAACCATAGCAATAAAATAATCTCTTTTCAGTCAATCTTTAATGTTTGTTGCAAAAATAAACTTTTACAATAAACTTAGTGTAAAACTCAATTAAAGTCATTGAGTCAAGCAGCCTATTCTCGGAGAAATCCTAAACTTTCCATTAAATGTTAATGGAAAGTTAGCTATCCGAATAAACACTTTGAGTATTGTGTGTCAGTGTAATGACATGCATAACTGACTCCTCCAGTGCAACTTTAAATCTTTAATAATTAAACACAAAAGAACCTGTGCAGTCAGACAAGAAAGTCGGTGACATGAGATGGCGCTTTCATCGACAGCTCCAACAGAAGATCACCGGGGGAAATTTAAAAATACAACAGCTTGGCAGATAACATTAAAAGTAGTACTTTTTGTTTTTGTTTCAGTACTGGGCACCTTCATCTTCTTTGTATGCAAAATGGACTGTGACAGGTCCAACACTTGTCTGCACTGTCTCTGCAGCTCCCACCACCATCCAGCACCCAATGCCATAGGCCAAACAAGGAATACCTGCAATAAAAGGACAAAAGGGCTGTGTAGGAAAATAAAAAAGAATATGATCTGTAGCTTAAAGAAATGTGCTAGAACATTAATACTGACCCAGATTAATAACTTTCAACATGGTGAAAAACTTGTCTTCAAAGTCCAGGTTCTGTGGAGGAGCTTTGGTACAGTGATACTTTATAAAGGGGAAGCAGCCTGTTCTCAGTATGTGGTAGTTGGATCCCTGAACGCTCCAGTTAAAGTTGGACCGTCCAAACTGGTCATTGTGGACGGCGCTGTAGCGGACACAGTATGAGGTCCACGGCGGGAGTTTGCGCTGCTGCAGGTGGCAGGTTAAGACCTCGGAGGCAGCTGGACGCGGACCTGTGCGGCCAAATGTGCTCGGAAACAGAGCAACCTTTAGGAAGATGCTATGTATCCTCCTTAAAAACTCCTTCATGACTTCTGCAAAAAGCAGAACGAGTCACCTTCGCTATGGTTTGTAGTTTAGCATCTGGACTGCATGCAAATTAGTCTGACGGATAAATAAAAGTCATAGACATACGACATTTTAAGCCAGGCGATGATACACGCTAATAATGGTTTACTGAAGTCACTAACATATGAGTTCTGCTCCTGTAGCTCAGCTAAGGTTAGCAAGAAGCTAAAGTCCGGTTTGCGAGCTTACAAATATAAAACGTGCTTAAGATATTCCGCTACGTCTCGGATGCACATACTGAATTCACACACATCTATTTTACCAGCTTAAACCTCTAAAAAAGAGCAGCTTTTCTCTACGTGTGTGCTTCTTGCTCTGACCTGGTTCTTCAGCTCAAGTCGTCCGGGTGGAAACGCCGTTCCGCGAAATCGTTCCTCCTCTACCTGCATATCATTTAAGCAGCATGTGCTCACCTGTTCACTGGATATTAGTCATGTATCTTGCACAGATTCCTCACACTGTGGTATATTCTTATAAAAAGACAAAAATGTGAAAACTCTCAGTAGTCTCTATCATTTGCAATCTTACAGAGTACTCACAGGAGCTTTCTTAAACAAAATAATTGCATCACTAACAAAAAAAATCTTCTTCTTCACCTTGTGTGGAATTTTCTTTTTTTTTTCTTTTTTCTTTTTTTTTTTTTTTTTTTTTTTTTACAATTATTTACCACAAAGATAAATATAAAATAAAAATCTGTAATCATTTTAAACTCTTTTAGCAACCAATTCACGACAATAAAAAAATACTCCCCTTAAAAACATTGACCAACACTGACCTCAGTTGTAATAAATGTTTTTGTTGGATTTATGACCACAGCACACACTGCTTTATAGTCAAGTTAAATCAACTTCATGGTGATGCTGCATCGGCAAGAAGTATTTCCAAGGTTCAGTGGCCTGCAGTAGTTCAGCACCATGGACAGAAGTCTTCAAACGACTTGAGTCTGATGGATTTCTTGGGTCAGATTAAATACTGCATGTATTTCAGGTCACAAAATGCAAATAAAAGACTATCAATAAATGGTATAGACACATGTATTAAGCATTTAGACAAAGAAATGTGTTATTTGTGTAGGTGATTGCTCTTAATTTTTCAGAAAAACTAAAATTCCATCTAAATAAATTTTAAATATATTTAGGCCAATTGTGTGTGAAAACAAACATTTATAAAATCAAGTGACCTAAAAAAAATAATTACATAAACTCATAATTTACTTTCAGAAACAAAGATATATATGAATGTGAAAATAACACATACATTTTAAAATGTCCTTGAAAAATGCTACAGTAAGTGGAATCCTGTTGAGGTGTGAGAAGCGGTGAGATCAGGTTAAGACTGATCACTATCACTTTTTTAGACCTCTGGAACAAACAAACCTTGCATACATTCTGCAGACATTTTTGCAAACTCTGTGTACACGTTGTAAAATATTTATTTCATCTTAAAATTTGTGTAATTTTATTTACAGAGCATGTAATTCAAAAATAATCACCATAATTCTGAACAGACTGAAAATAGGCAAGTTAGTAAAAACGGTGAATTTTTAGGAACAATATACTGGGATTTAGGAAAATATAACTGTCAACTTATTAGTAGTTGTCAACTTAAACAAAGAGTCCTTTGAGGATAAAACTGCAGTCAATACTAATCACTTCCTCATCAACCAAAGTAATGTGCAGCTTAATGTTCACCACAGAGACGTATTATGGAAGACCTCCGTATGTCTAGTAACACTAAACGATGTACTCACTGCACATCTATTATATAGTGTACAGATAAATATAGTGTATTTGTTTAAAGAAGTTTCTGCTACAAGCCTAATTTTTTTTAATATAATGTGAATGCATTAAATGTTCTGACTGTCTTGTGGAAACACTTTGTGCATGGATAACTGCATGTGTAGTTTTTGCTTTCCAATATTACAGCATGTTCAGGACTGTTAGAATAAATCCCAAAACCAATAATTATTCATTCTGGGAATATTTTTCAGAAATGTATTTGGCAAGCTAAGTTTGATGAGTCTTTATTAATCTTGAGGGTTCACATTTTCACAATATAATTAAACATGGCCCCTTAAGGCCACAGCAACTGTCTAAGCAGCAGGTTTGTCCTCTATTTGCTTCTTGTTCTGGTCAGTCATGTGCAGGACATCTTCTATGTCCTTGATCAGCCCCTTGAAACAAAACAAAAGACAAAATACAAATAAAATTAAATGACTATGCATTATTATTCCACAGGTGTGTTATCGTTCATCTGAGAATAAAAATAAAGCCATTAATACAAAATTACTGGTTACACTTTCTCAAGCAAAATAATTCCAGCTGACAGCAGCTTCACTAAATATGCAAGCTTCATGATATAGATGAGGAGAGATCGTTAAGTCATTAACGTGGTACCTTGAAATTGGTTTCTCCTTGCATTTTAGAGGATGATATCTCCTGATGAATGACTGACAGATTCCGAGCAAAGGTCACAAGAGCTCCCTGGAGATCCTCTGAGACTGCTCTATTAACGACACCCCAAACAAACGAGTTTACTAATGATCCCCATGTTGCCAGCTAAGAAACAATCACCTTGTTCATCTGATGGTGGTGGTTAAATGAAACTTTCAGCAGACAACATCTTCAGTCTTTAGGGGGATGAGCACAGCTTGATTGAACTGTTACAGCACTGTGTAGGCTAAAGGATTTGCGTGATAAATATGTTAAATAACCCTCTGCTTAACAACTTCTAGAGTTTGTAACATTTACAAAGCCAGAGGTGGCATCCTAATCCTCTAAAAGAATTGTTTTTGCTCTCAGTCTTGTGAACTGCTGTTTCGTGCGCTTGTCTTTGTGAACAGAGAAGCTTGAAGCCAAATCACATGTTCTCATAGGACTTTCTACTGGAGGTGAATGCAAGACTAAATGATTAAAGTATAAACAGCAGGAAAACTAGGTGGACCATTTGTTTACCTGCATTTATGTGTACATTTTCATTGAATTAAAATTAATAACAAACAGCCTATTTTGACGAATGATGTAAATGACTGTATTGCTCATGTCCATACTGAATACATAATTTAATCATTCACAGTGTAAGGCAGAGTAGTATGTAAACTCATAGTTAAATGACATCAAACTCATAGCCTTATGATATCAACAAAAGCTAGTTTAAGTCAAGAGTTAGCAAACCTGGAGTCAAATCAATGAAGACGAATTATGACTTTTTGATGCTGTTCACACAAATAAGAGGTATCTTACAGAACAATGTCAGACGGACTTTCTGCCAGCTGAATCTGTGTGACGTAGCAGGGCAATGACCTAAACATCAAAGTAAATTTACAACTGAATCACTTTAAATAAACAAAATCTGTCTTTTTGAGAGGCCCAGTCAAATAGAGGTACTGTGGTGTAACCTCAAGAGAGATATTCACATCAGACATACTAAGAATATGACTGAGATGAAGACGTTCTGTGAGACAGAATGATCAAAAATTCCTCCTGAAAAGCCTGTTCAGGTTATTGCCGCTGAAGGAGGTTGGAACAGTTAATAAATCCCAGGGTTCACCTACTTTTTCCATCAGCACTGTGAATTTGTCATTGGGTATATTCAAGACAGACACAGAAGATAAGATTTTTTTCTGTCATTAGCTTAATCACATTGTGCCTGATGATCACATTTCACGTCTAATTAACGCGGAAAACCAGGTGAGTTTTCATACTGTTTCTCAACACTGTATATGAACTTGGTGCAATAAGAACTACTTACATCATTCCAATACTGCTTCGCTTCCTGTTGTCATAAAGAGCAAAAACTGTACCTTGCTTCTTCTGAAAAATAAGTCACAAACACACAGTGAAAAGCAGAACTCCCTCATCACATGGTGTAGTGTTAATGAGAGTATTCCAACCATTTAGTGTTGCTTTCCCATACCCCTTGAACATCAAGAGTCTAACAATGTAAAAAAATAAAACAGAGGTGGCACAACCAGAGATATCAAGTTAATTCCAATACCAGTACTACCATACTATCAGTTTTGGCAGATAAACATGTAGTGCACCTCAGTACATACTAAGTCAAATGCAAATACATTTGGTCACATTTTGCAGTATACAAAACCAGCATGCTTTTGTGATCCACAGTCAAGATAGAATGAGTACAAACAGGCTTGAGCTGCCAAGAGTGCAGATGACAGTCCTAACTGAATAAATACTGCATGCAACAGCACCTACTTCATAAGCGCAGCTGCTGCACATACTGAAATTAAGAAGTGTGTACAAATACATTGATCAGCAACAACAGTATGACCACTGACAGGTGAAGTGAATAACATTGATCATATTGGTACTATGTGATGTGCTGCTGGAAAATCTTGGATTCTGGCATCCATGTTGATCAGACACCCACTGCACAAGCCAGAGTACCCAAAGGCCAACGTCCTGGTTCCAGACCCCATAGGACACACTGAGAGGTCCCCTTGTCCATGCCCAATGGTTCAGAGCATTTTTGAGCACATAAAGGGGACCAACACAATATCAGACAACATTCTGACCACACACATTCTGGTGTGGTCAGAATGTTATGTCTGATTAGTGTATATGTGTTTTGAAATCAAGGAGTGTCGTTTTGATGTATTCTTTGTCCTTGTCAAACATGGTGCCAATACTACCCACAATGCAACATGACTGCCAATAGTTCAGTCAAAAGCCCCTTTCACATAGTTTGTTCAAGGTGGGACTGTTGCTGAGGGGTGGACATTGTTGTGCCTTTAGCCCAGCAGCATCAATGTCTATGTGACAGGGAGTGGCAGTACGGCAGGCCACACTAGACACCAATATTCTTGTGTTACATGTCCCACCTCTGACTTTACAATACCAATCTGCTACCCTAAAGACACTCACTTCTGCAGCAGCTGGTTTGGTTCAGTATGAATGAGCAAACATGGCATAATGAGGGGATCTTCTTACTGGCATTATAACGCGATTTCGGTGTGAAAGGGGCTACAGATTGGGATGCGTTATGCTTGTTGCAGCTAATGTAGCCTAAAGCAGAAATGAGGAGTCGCCTAAAGGGATGGGGCATACATCTTTTTTTCCCCCATATGCTGTAATACTCCCTCAAACCTGTTTTGATGTATAAAATATGTGGACCTCGACTTTAAATAAATGATATAATATGCTGCAAAAAAGAGCAATGTGAAAGACTATATGAAAAAGCAAAATTCAGAATTTGTACCTTCATGTTAAATCCTATGCCCTGAACCTTGCACATCTGAAAGAACACATGATGGTACAACATGGAAAGGTTGGTGTGAAACAAGTGGCTCCCAATAACTGCATAACGTTTACCCATGGAAGGCTGGAAAAAAAAGGGAAGAAAACAAGGATGAAACAGATTTGATCAAAACCAGGAAAAATAATTGTATGTTCTATTATGTTTGGGGGTTAGGTATAATAGGAGATAGTGTGTGTAAAATGGATTGAGCAGAGATGGCTGAGCCCCACACATGTCCTCAGGGTCACTGTTGAGTTTGTGTGTGTGATTAGTGAACATGATGAGTATGGGGCACATGTGGTAAACTGTTGGGCCTTTCTTAATTAACTGCAGGGAGGAACAATTAATGCTTAGATGACATGCCAAACACAAGATGAGCTTAATTGTACGACACCAATCAAAGAAACTACAGTTTGGGGACTGCAAAAATTTTTGTTTTCAATTTGAGACTAAGGCATTACTGAATGCACAAAAGGACTACTCGACGCACAATAGATATCACCACAATGGACGGATTCTGAGCTTGTGAGTGTCATAAGTAACACTAGAAAGGTTGATTACTTAAAAGTGGCAGGGCTTAAGAGGATAAAAATGTTCCTGGTTCTCAGCCACCTTTGGGAGACAAAGAGAGCAGGCCTAAGCCCCTGCGAGATCAGGAGATGGCCCATAACTCCCTGAGTGTTTGCAGTTGTCAAACACAGGGCCCTCACACAACAATAAAAGTGTCCAACAGGGATTTAATTGTGTTTGTAATATGCAGGTCCCTAATGATGGCCACTGCTGAAGCCATTAACCACTGCAGTGGCTCAACTGCTGTACTGAAGCACCAGGCCACCAACTAAATGAATGTTTGATAAAATAATACAAGTCGCAGATTAACAAGCGTAAACTCAGGCATACTGCTAATAAAAGAACTCCATTGTTTAAGGCCTGGCACCAGGTTGATGAGGTGTTCAAGCATGCATACACATGCATAATGAAAATGGTATGAATTATTAATGTGTTGATTATTTAGGCTCATCTATCAAAATGATAATGAATTCAGCACCTAAACACCAATTGAGCTCAGTGCGTAATTACAGTATTTAGTTGTATTTAACAATAATGAAGAGCAAAACGTTGATCTATCTTTGTGATTACTGTAGCGGTACGAACATCCTCTAAAGTCTCAGACTGCTTTAGAACAGGATTGTTTTTTTCTTGTTTTAGACAAAAACTAACAGCATCAGTTGAGGAAAAACTGTAAAGGTGTACAATTAAAATGATGACAATCAAAATCAATGTCTTGATCGTTACAGAAAAATATAACATTAGCAAAACTGTCACTGTAATCAAATATAAAATGGTACTTTGGCTGCAGTCTGGTGTTCACAGCATTTATCTTTGATTGGCACTGGCACTTCTAAGCAGCCTGTGTGGCAATTCAGTGTTCCTCCAGTCACCATCAGAAGCATCTGGGTCATGGCCAGCTGGTCACTGTATGTGATGTCCAGATCAACAGCCCACACCTGCAAACAAGACACCATGAACTCTGTGTCACAGCAGAGAAATCCCTACACTATGACCTAATAATTCCAATTATTCACAAAAATGGAACATCAAACTAATTCACCCACCAATCCTTATAAAGAGAAGGATCAGCACCTTTTAATCTTCACAATGTTATCCATGTTGAGAGGCAGGCGAAGGGAAAACAGACTTCATGGTGTGTGTTTGACAGATTTAAGTAATTCAGTTGCACAGTGACATATGCACAAAGCAGATCCCTCCCCGTGTGTTTGGCTTCAGTCTGCCCTGGGCTAGTTTGTTTGACTCAGGTCTGATGAGAAGTAAAGTTCAGATATGTATGGTAAATGGCATCATTATAAGCATATTAAGGGGTCAGGTATGGTCATAGCCTTCCGCTTAAACAGGGCTAATTTTCCCAATAATAACCTAATAGCTATGCCCTTACTTCAAAAGTGGCAAATAAATCACCAGTGAAGGAGTTGTTAATAACTAAGTGGCAGTCGGCTGCCTCCTTTAGCTGTTCCTATTTGTCAAAGTAAACGCTCCTGCCACTGAATGCAAATTGCTGCCTGTCTGAATCCGTAGACTCTGTAACCTCAGTACTTCATCTCCACCAGCACGTGGACATCTGACCATACACAGTAATTATCTAAAAGGCTTCATTTAGTTTAACGCTAAATTTAAATGTATTGTGAAACACAAGGCACAATCTATGACTGCAGTTAACAATTATTTTCATAATTGAATCGTGCACGTCTTGAGTAATAATTTTTTTCAATTAAAGGTCAGAACGTAGTGAGAAAGACACCTGGGTGGCATCTTCAAATGTCTTCTTTAGTCCAAAAAACAGTTAAAAACTGAAAGATATATTTAGCTTACAATAATATTATACAAAGAAAATCAGCAATTTTACACATTGGAGAAGGTGGAATTTAAGAATGATTATTTAAATCTGATTTAGCCATAGCTTATGATTTATAAATTGATAATAAGATATAATTTTGCATACAAGCTACATGAGATTGACAGTAAATAAAATATATATACATTCAGTGTTTTAAAAAAAACGTACATGCTGAGCAACAGTTCACCAGTATGCCACTTTTACTGCAGGGGCACAGTGGCAACTGCTGGGTGGATGAAAGTCTCTATGTATCAGGTTGATACCTGGGCCTGAGTGATGGACACACTCCACCTAACCATTCACTAAACTCACTAAAACTCATACTCCCACGTCCCATTGTCGCTCTTAACAAAGCCGTGGGAAATGTAAGCCTGGATTGTACCTGTTTTCTATTGCCTTGCATTTTCATTAAAAACCCTGATGCTGCAGCTGGGGCCCCATCGCTCCACAATGTGAGGAAAGACTGCAAGGGCAAACATATGTGACCCACTTCTTCCCATCAAATAAAGTAGGCAGCTTTTAGCAACAGGTTTGAATCTAAATTGATGTTTAAATCCAGACAGGTTTGCCCATGTGGCTCTCCTCTGTCTAAGCTTTGTGTGTGTGGGGAGATTGTTAAGAATCTGTCATTAATGTTCCTGCCTCTATTGAAGCATGTGCTGTTTTATATTCTATTCTTAATTATGCTGTCAGTGAATCCTTTTCAACATTTAAGATGAAAATTAATTTTAAGGGTGTCATTATTTCATTCTAAACAGTTTAAAAAAGGGCAGCTTCTGTCCCAGATACATTTGAGAAATAGCTCATTTCCTGCTTTGAATGTCACAATTTTGTCACTAAAATGACAATTCAGTCTCACAATATATAGCCATAAAATGTTAAAAATACTGAGATTTTTTTTAATCCTAAAAATGAACACAATGTTGTAAAATTTACAGTCTATGTAAAGACTGGTGACAACTAATATATTTCTCTCTGGATTTTAAATCTTAAAAGAAACAATAAAGCTAATGCACTGAAATACTTTTGCTAAAATCTATTTTATTTAAAAGTTTTAAGATACAAATTGCATTATTGATTTGCTCACACCATGTGTATTAACATCTAATCCAGAAGATACTACCCTCTAGTGGCAAGTGTGCCCTTAGCTGGAGTCTACTCCAACTCAGTGAAGAGAGGAAAAGCAAATAGAAGGGTTTTTTGTTTGCACTGTCCTGAATAAAATCCATTATAAGTAGGTAGATGACGAATTGCGTTCTGCTATCAGATGAGTTTTTAATGAAAGAACAAAAATGTCACTGTCTTTCTTTCTTCTTTTTTCATGCTTTGGTAAACCTATAAAGTAGCTCTGGTACTTTCTCCACTGTTCTGCAGGTTTAGTATTTTATAGACCATATTATAAACAAAGCATTTCATTTTACAGCTCTGGATCAATAGTCAGTCAATGCAGGCACATGTTAGGAGCAGAGGTTAAACCATCATAAACCAGCCCATTTCAAATATCATAAATCAAGGAGGTTTCAACAAAACTTAATCCTGACAAATGACATTAGGTTTCCATGGTGTCTTACTAATATAACAAGATACATTTCATCAGACCAATGCAGGTAAACAGCTAGGGGTTAAACACTGACAGGGTATTCCCGTGAAGCTGTCAAATCACTTTAGAATGACCTATTGTGTGAAGGATAGGTGCCTCTGAATTTCTCTGTATTGTAAGGTTAAAGGGCACGCCTTAAATGGTGGAATCAGTGTATCGACACAATAAGACCTGACAGTTTATTAGATGGCCTTGTGACACATTTGGTCCCTGTGCCCACAGTTTGCCTTGTCTGTTTTCTAGATCCCAGGGGAGCAGTATGGGAGACACCTATCTGCTCTTATGGATCCTGATCCAGCCCAAAAATTGATCTTATCCACCAATATGGTGAAATTGAGAGCTTTCATGACATGAGTTGCAACAGCCTGGATCATATTTATCATTGTAGCCTAGGCTAAGGTCTTCTCTTTCCTTGTCTGTTTCTCACCTTCTGTCCCATGGTGTTGTGGTCCAGAAAAGTAACCAGGTCCACAGAGACATAACCTACAATAAGGCGCTGCAGACAGGCCTGGCCCACATGGAAGCAGATAGAGTGCAAGGTCTCTGGGTGTACAGAGGTCTGAGGAACAGTAGAGCCTATAGCTTCCAGTTGACAAGAACCGTGGAGCTGGTCTCCACAAGACAGCATGGTCACCTCCCCCGCAGGCTCCAGCAGCAGATCAACTGTCAGACAGGTAACACTGTCTGAAGGGGGATAGGCCTCCACCACACCACCTGGACACAGTGTAAGAGCAGAGAAATGGTTACAGTACACCCAACAAGATGCTACCCATGATGCAGCATCTGAAGTCTATTAGAAGCTGTTTAACAACCACTAAAAGTGACATGAAAATTATTTGTCAGTTCCCAAAGGCAACATCTGTGAACTAGGAAGGACAGAGGAAATGCATACTCCGTATGGCTGTATTTGCAGAAGAACTGCATTCAGTGCCTGACAATAGATGTCTGACCTTGCCGGAGGAAGGTCTTCAGGAAGCAGGCCCAGTTGGGATAGCAGGACGTTTTAACGGGTTGGGCATAATGGGCCAGCCATTCTGGGATCTCATCTAAATATCTGAGCATTACAGACTCCTACAAAAAGAAAGTTAAAGTGCATACATTAGGGATCTACTGAGAGCAAGTTGGAAATAGATCCGAGGACATTATGTATTTTTTTGTATTAATTCAAGATAACAAGCCACAGTTACTTCATTTTGTCCCTTTATCAAGGCTTTGTAGGTGTCGAATACATTGTTGGAAACACCTTGTGTTATCCGGATGACTCCAGTGACTGCTTGTTATCCTTGAGACCTTTGGTGGCTGCTTCAATTTCTGTGTGAGTGTCTGATGGATACTGCGGGAGGGTCTATCTGTGAGTGACAGCCTATTATCAGAAGGCCTCACGAGTCTAATGGCTTTAACTCACAGCCTCGAAGCACCTGCCCTCAATAACAACTCTCTCTACTGGGCAGCTGATGAATACCTAAGCTAACCCCATCTATCTGGGGATCAATCAGGGCTTGACTGGGATCGATATCACTCTTGTTTCTGTAACTAGGAAATCCCATAATGGTCTCACCACTTAATTATGCTGTTAATTTTTAACTTTTGTTTTAGATGTCCCTTAAACAGTTTGGCAACTCAAGTACTCTTTCTACTTACAATGATGTGATATAGCAAAACTCACAACAATGAATCCACTAAACCTTTTTACAGTCATTGTATAATGTATTTATTACGGTATAAAACCACAATTGACAACTGACAACAACAGCCAGCTATGCTGACTGTATAAAGAGGGCTCCTTTTTAATACATAGTTCTGTATTTAATAATGTATGCGTGTTGCCATTAGACATGAATTTAATTGAGCCATACACAGTAGAATAAGTGAAATATGTTTGAAAGATGACTAAATACTGAATGAAATGTCTTTGTTCTTTCCTCATACTATCCAGAGCGTAACTTTATGTTGAGTGTATGCTGTGGGGCTTCACTGGAGACAGGACCAGAGATTATGCTGTTGATATTCCAGTCATGTAACAGCCATCATCATATTCAAGTACTGTAAAAGGCGAGGTCAAATGCTACACAGTGATTCCCCCTATACAAACCATAAAGCACACAATGGTGCGGCAAAAAGTGTAAGGAAACGGTTGTCATTCTCAACGGAAGAGCAAGCTCACCCCAGGACTTTGCCTATGCAGTTCACAGAAACAGCGGGACAGGAAGAAAAGAAAGAGAGGTATTTTGCAATAAATTATTTGGACTTAAACTGCGTACAGTACCCTATGATAGGATTCAGCCTTTGCTTGGTGTCCACATAAAGCCAAGCAATCTGGTCATAAATAAAACAGATGTAGCCTTGCCTCTTTGATTTGCCATTTCATTTCTCCATTACATACTGAAACAACTGAGAAACTACAGTAAGTCTCAGGAACAAGAGGTTATAATCTGACTAGTTCTACATTTTGCATGAATATTTTTTTTCAGTAACACTGCTCAACCAAAACTTTAACCCAGATCACAACAAATTTCATGTGAAATACTGAATGAAGCATTAAGTTAGTCTTTTGTTTTCTCTTCCACAATTTCACGTCCAGTGAAATTTTCAGTCCAAGGCATTACAGAAAAAGTATTTATTACCTTCACGAAATAAAAGAAAACACACACACTTATTATTCATATATTAAGGCAGAACATTAGATATTTAAACTCCTCCATGCAAGCACATACTGCACAATATTTAGACAGAAAACATCTGTATGAGCTGTCCCTCCACCTCTTCAGTGGTAGTGATTATCAAATGACCCATTTCGTTGACAAACTTAACCTAAATAAGGTGTTGCTCAAGATCTGTTTGTACACAGCATGACAAAAAGAAATACTCCATCTGTTGATGCTATTAGGTGTAATTTTTACCCTCTTGTGCCTAATGATCCATATGCAAGCTGTGTGAGCGCTAAAGTGTGTGTATGGCCCCCTTCAGGCATTGCATGGCTGCGGATCTACATGTCTTTAACCTCTCTCCGTGTAAATGCTAAAAGAGGCCTGGGGGCTTTCTGCAGGCTGCAACATTGTACTGGAAGCTGTGGGCCACACAATATTTAGAAAAACACACGTTTTCATAGACCTCCGTGCAAGCTCCTATTGTGCAGATTCAATCCCTCCTCCTCCTTGCTGTATCCTTATAGGCTTTCTTTTGCATTGCCAGAAGGGATCTAATTGTTGGTATTATTCTGAAAGACCACATGGTATTTTTGTGAGTCAGGCTTTTTCATTCTGAGCCCTTCAGAACAAGCGATAGTTTAAAAAATATGTATGCAGTCTGTGTGGGCTAAAGTCACTAATACTCTGTAACCCCCTCTCTACTTTTATAGTGATTATTAAGGGTATGGGCCATTCTACTAAACTGTGACACATATTTGATAATATACACTTTAATCATTACTTATTTGTTATTTATTGGTAAACAATTATCTTGGTAGAAAACTGTTAAATTATTAATTAATATTAAAATGCTTCATTTTCAGCATCTGTATTTGTTAATAATTGATTAAATTACTACTATTTTTATACCCATGGCTTTACGCATCTATTAACTGAAAGCTTTTAATGTTTGCAAATATTCAGCAGTGTGAGTATCCATCCTATTCAGTAGCTGTCGCTGCAATTGCAATTAGGTTTACTTTGTTTCAGCAAAGTGCTACATAATGAGTGCTATATCTCAAAATATACTGATAAGTTTAAACATCCATCTACAGTTTCTGCTGTGAGCAGAAGATAACAAGGAGATACACTAATATAAAATATTCATATGTTTGAATCTAATCAACAACATTGTTCTGTAATCTTTCAGCATAGAAAGCCAAATTGCTGTCTTCAATACAAACTAGTACAACAACAGAAGGACAATGTAATACATTCACGAGGCTAATACATTTTAGGGGAAAACAATGTCGTAACAAAAAATCATGCAATGAGGAGCACAGGATGTGGGCTTTGCTTTGATTAAAAGAGCAAGGTGTAGAATAAAGGCCAGTTAAAGTGTTGTGTCCATATGGCCCAGCAGCCCTGAGGCTGTCGGCCTACACTGGGGGCCTCGGCACTCTTCCCTCTCCATGGGACCCCAGCTGGTGAAAGAAACCCCATTTACTTTCCTGTGCTGCCTCAGCCACCATTATGGACCTTGGCTGTGGCTCAGCCTCTCTCTGCCATAATTAACAGCACCAAAGCCACAACAATTACAGCCCTGCACCACACATACACTATGAATCAAAGAACAAGCTAATAGGAACAAAACAGAGTGAGCCGTAAGAAGCTTGAGATGACTGCTGTTCTTTCCAATGGAATAAAAAGTAAAATCGTTGTGCTCCAAGCCCACAATCATTAGCCTGTAATTAGTTTACACAAAGCTCCCAGTTAAATGGCAAAATACGGTAATTAACACATGACAGAAAATCAAAGGCTACTTTGTAAGCATATGAGAAATAAGAGCCAGGGGCTCAGAAGCTGTGTACAGATTGCATCTGTAGTAAATGAATGGCTAAACAGTGATTAACTACATTTAATTTACTCTGAATGTGTCCAAGATGAAATTACAATTTATATTTTGCAGAGAAAGAAAATATTCATATTGCACCATAATGTCTATTTTACAAATTGCTCAGACTCATCTCATGAGTATTACAGACAAACAAAAACAGTGTTGTGTCTCAGTGTAGCAATACTAGAACAGCTGATAGAAGCTAAAACCTCAGCTTCTGGTGTCATTTGCATTTCAATGTACTTTCAAGGCAACTGTAACACAAATGACACCAGCTGTAAATCTTGTGACATTGATTGGTACAATAGTTTTTTAAAAATATATGAATAAGAAATACTGTGCTGTACTGTGATTTAATTGTCACTGCAAGGTGAGTTAAAGCATTACTACAGTGAAATGCTTTTGTTGTCCCCCAGTACACAATCTCTCTATGTGTGTGTGTGTCTCGAGAATGGATAATAGTTATGTGTAAAAACAGAAATGTTATGTATTGATTTGATGCTCTGAAGCTCTGGGGACAATGTTTAAAATACTGTCCTACAGGGACCAGCATCGTGACTGATACATTAAAACAACCTTCTTCAAGCTGAACGATGGCGTCTCTCTGACCCCAGTGCGACCTATGCCTTTGTTCATTCGGTGACAAAAGTGAATCTAACCCTTTTTTGAGCTGCCTCATCTCAACAAGAGGGACAATCTCGACTTTATTATCTATTTGTTACTTTAATATGATCTGTTAAGTATCTAGTTGTTACCATGTTAACTTTAAATGGCCGATTTCTGATTGTATGAGGGTAGCAATAAACTTTATTTGTATTGCACATTTGTAAAAGTGCTTTGAAAGGATTCATAAAAACAAGACATAATAGTATAAAACATCAATTTAGGGAGAATAGGAGAAACAAATCAAAAAAAGAAAACACAAACCCAAAATTCAAGTAAATTCAATAAAACATTGCATTAAAGTGTATAAATTGTGCTTTAAGGAGTGATTCAATATTTTATATCAAGGAGGGAATGATGCAGTTCTCAGAGTTATATCTTTACCTGAATCCATTCTGAGTTCCATAGCTCAGGACCGCAGCGATGATATTCCTGCAGGGCCCAGTTATAGCAGTTGAGATGGCACACATCACAGTATGTTGTACCACGGCCACCATGCTCAGAGTCTATCTTCAAGATCCAGCGCTGCACATCAATGTTTCGGGTCATAAGCTCTGCCAGTGTTTCATGAAGCTAAACCAAGAGAAAAAAATGTTAATAACAAACTAAATAATACAAGAAAAAGGTTAAGGTAAAAAACATGAATGTGTTCATCTGTGTTTTGGGGCACCGACGAAGGACTTGATGTAATGCAGTATGTGCATACAACTATGTTTTTGGTGTCTGACCTGGTTTAGTGAGTAGATGTCTCCTTGACCAGGAGGTACATCAACCTCTGCCCCTGCAAAGATCTTCTTTCCTCCAGACTTTGTGCTGTAGAGTTGTGCAATAGCTGGTTCTGGACCCAGGATTGGCACACCCAACTCATCAGCTACTGCCAGGTCATCCACATGGGCCACTCCACCCACAATATAGGCCTGTTTCCCCTGGATCAGGTTTCTGATGCGCTTTAGGGTGCATGGACTGTACTTTAGCAGCGTAGACAGGCACATGTTATGGGTCTGGAAGAAAAGAGGGGAGAAAGATTACTGCTGGAGCTCAGCATTCTCAGTGTCTCTTCCAAGGGTTGTTTCTTGACCTGATTTATCACTGTGTACACACACAACAGATCTATTATTGAAATAGCCAGCAGGGTTTTGACCTCTTCTGTATTCTAGCAGGTTGAATTGATAAAAGCTGCCTGTGGGAGGCCTCCCCTATCCTTCACATCTTTAATGTGTGCTACCAATGAGCTCCTTGGGAATACAACTAATTACTTCACATCTGTATTTATTTGATCCACATGGAATTATCCCTTCTGTCACTGGCAGAATGCGCTGCCAGCCATGGGTAGCAGTGATTCATCTCAGCAACACGTCTGGCACAGTTTAACAACAAAACAGCAGGAAAATCAATAAAAAGAAATGAAGAAGACCATGTCACGTTGCACATTCAATCTAGCACAAAAGGATGTAACAAGATGGAAACAATAGATAGATGTAAAAAGACAATATAGCAGCACCTTGATTTTATTGTAGAGAAGTAATCAAAACAATTCGATAAATCCAGCAGCTAGATGAAATGAACAGTTAATTAAACCTACTAATATGGAATATAATTACCTACTGACCAACAGCTTGAGATCATCAAATGTATTTTAATTAATCTAATATAGCTGTAGTGTGTTTCCTTCAAAATAACACAGAGGTTTCGTTTCAGAAGTAGTAAGAAGGATTAAAAATATTAAACAGAGTGTGGCTCTCACAGGACAACTATACAGTAACAACCTTCTCTAGTTCCCTCTAGAGGAGAATTCACAAACTACAAATGCTTGTAGCATCTCTTGAGTACAGAAGAGTTCTCCACAACATCAACTGCTAACATTCTATAGGAAATTTACACTGTAATGTTAATATTTAAAAGTTAGCATTTGTGAAAAAAAAAACTGTGAATATGAACAGCCTTACTGGAAAATAATCCACAGCCTCAGGTGTGAGGATAATAAAGCGTCTCATGCAGGATGAGGCCTGAGTTGTCCTGGTATCTGCCCCATCTGTGGCTCCATCACACTTCAGGAGGCTGGTGTAATAGTGCAAGATGTTGTCCCCCAAATGCTGAGGACAAACGTAGATCACCTCCACATTTTCATCTACAGTTATAAAGAGAGGATTTATAAATTGCATGCTTATAGTAAGGCATACTGAGAACCTTAATCTGTGTAGACGCTCCTACCTCTAACATCACACACTCTACTTATTTGGATGTTCTGTAGGACGTCAAATCCCCTCAAGTGCAGTCGCTGGCTCTGAGAGTATCCTGTAAAAACAAGGTCACAAAAACTAAACATCTTCCCTTACAGGATAAAAATCTGTAGCTGAACTGCTTTCACATGTCACTAGGCTTGGGCGTAAGGGAGTTAAGTCTAATCACTCTGTTGTGCAATCCGATGATTAATTTAGCTTAATAACTAGCAGGTGCAGTGTCTGTCGTGTGCTGGGAGTCCTGTTGCACCATGTCCAGCCACCACTGAACTACATCCAGTGATACCGCCAGGATTTTAGCCTATGTATGTCTGGATTTCTGCCTGACAGAGAATCCTCAACTGAATCAAGGTAATTAAATGATTGGATTCATGCTAATTAACAACAATGGGGTTCAACTTTCTAATTATCCTTGCTCACACAGCACTCTCTGTAGCCACCCCAAGTGCAAATAAAGCATTCCATCTGCTAGTAATTAGGCTTAATAATTTTAGACAATCGCTCAATGATTTACAATGCACATGCCTGATTACAGTCTAAATGTGAGTGCTGTGGTGAAATTAGAACAAGAACCGATCATAGCTTGCACTCCATGTTTAGTGCAAAAACAGAAGCTTCTTCTTTTTGTGTGTGTGTGTATGTGTTGTTTTTTTCACAGCAGTAAAACAGGACCTTTGTGCCTCTTGTAAATATTCAACATAATGGCTGTTCATTTGCTTAATCTGCAAATTAAATGGCGATTGAGACTAAATTGTTCAGTTCCTTGGCATGGGGACTGTCATCATCCTGTGAGTGCTTTCCTGCAGAGAGTCATTTGAACGAGACAGAGTGCCTACACCAGGGCCACTGACTGGGGCAGCAGAGTGGTGAGACCGAGGATGACTGCTGCTAGATCAGACGAGTTTGTGTGTGTGTGTGTGTGTGTGTGTGTGTGCAGCAGGCAAAGAAAGCTACCTAATGAAGGGATGTGGATAATGGTCCTCTTGGAGGACTGGATGTGTTTCCAGTTGGCTGCCAGATGCTGGGGACAGAGAATAGGAGTGATCAGAGAGGGGACAGCCTGAGCAAACACACACACACACACACACACACACACGCGCGCGCATGCATGCATACACACATACACACACATACAAATCATCACATCCCTGCATAGCTAAAACACATCAAGCCAATATCTCTCTGGGCTCACAGAAGCAAACCAAGCATAAAATACCACCGTAATTAAATTAAGCGTTTACTTTAGAAACATCTTCTCACAATTAATTCAATCAGCAAGGTACATGATGCTACTGCCAGGGGAAGATTAACAGGCTTAATTAACAGGGTATGAATGTTTAAAGAGTGAGAACATACATTTAGTGCATGTATACACACACAACGATGTTAAAACTAAATGAACTTGTAGGCACTAATTAATATTATGTCAGTGCTCTAAAAGATGTTCAGCCCAGATGACAGCAAAGACATGACATCCACACTGAATGGGAAAAGAATTACAGAACATTATGCATCCAGGACAATTGTGCTGTCATGCTGCTCTCTTGAAAGGCAACGCAGAAACACAATTTCATTTCCCATGTCTAAGATTACAAGATTATTTTAAATTCCATAATCTGCCATGACAGAAAGAAGCTAAAATATTTGGAGATGCTGAGCATAAAACAAATCAAAGACCTTGAATGTTATTATCTATTAAACTTTAAAGTGAGATTTAAATGGAATCAAATTAAATCAGTTTTAGGAAGGCTTATATTTTAGAAATACTCCTTATTTCCCAGTCTATTACAAATCTTACGTTATGATACAGCCTTTTCAACAATTTCAGTTGGAAAACAAGAATTTTCCTAATATAGTAGTTTTAAATCTAACATCACCACAAATTATTTTCAAATTTAAATAAAGATTTCCTCCATGTAAGTGGATGATATCTACAAATACTCTGTCCTGAATAATATTTTGTGCTTGCAGGTAACAAAACTCACACAGTCTTCTAGAGGTCAAACAGGTCTTAATCACCAACCAATACGCTTTTATTTATTAAAGGGGGACTTTAAACTATGTACAATATTCATGGCATGCCATTTCATTTTCACAGTCAATGTGGCTTGATGTTTATCAGTCTCAGAGTTTGTTTCAGTTGTAACAAGCTGAACTGGATAAACATAATTTTCTCTTTAGCCTAAGCCATTCTTTTAAACAAAGGTCCATTTTTACCCATAAAGTCAAATATATATTACATGTTTTAATCACACCATGACAAAGTTACATTACAAGATTACACAGATAGTCTAAATAAAATGGAACCTTGCTATAATGCAAAGGATTTAAATAAAAGTGTGACTCTAACTAGGGAAAACTGAAACAAAAAACACCAAGTCAAGTTCTCAAATGGCTTCACAGCAATATGAAGTAGCAGAGAGGGACAGAGAAAGACAGTAGCATTTTGATATAAACAACATCACCTGTGCTCTGCTGCGATTATTCTCCAGTTGACTGAAACGTCGGGCCTGCAGGGCCTTCCTGACACGGCGCATCTGAGCGTGCATCAACCATGAGATGGCGATGGTGCCAGCCGCCCACTTGCGCCGGCAGTGGCACAGGTAGGCTGTCCGGGCTGAGTAGCGCCTCCAGCAGGACTGGATGCAGATGGCAGCTGCCTCCATGCCTCTCTCTCCCTTGTAGCGCTGACCTGGGCGTAAGACTACACCTAATACCTCCTCCGAGTTTTCAAGCACCAAGAGGAGAGGGATCTCTAAAGAAGCCTTTCTCCAACCATTATCCTGACCATGGCTAAACTCCACCAGTCGTTCTCCACTCACTTTTGCCAGAGGCACAGCAAAGTCTCTGAGCAGTTTTTCCAGGGCCCCCAGAGCATCGACCACACTGGTCCAGCACAAGCTAAAACTCTGCTTGAAGTGACAGAAATCTGTCGCTGTTGGGTCGACCTGTCCCTTTATGATTGTAAAGGGGTATTTGGTGATGTTTACAGGAGCTGCCAGAGGTAGATTCTACACAGCACAGGGGAACAAGTGAGAGGCAACCAACCCACACTTTAATAATGCAGTTCAAATAAATTAAATATTGTTTTGATTACACTCTCTTTCCTAATTTGATGTAAAATCTACTTCAACCTATTATAGTGTTCACACCTGAAGGCTTCCAGAGATGAGATTGTCTCTTTGGCCTCTTTGGTCCATGCCCTTGGAGGTTGTGGAGGGAGGTGGTGTCTTAGTGCTCCAGAGAGGTGCACATTCTCTGTCTGTTGTCATACTGGTGGATTCAGGTTCTGTTTCCCATTTCAGCTGTTTATGGCACTTGGAACCTATGAAGACAAAATCCACAGACAGGCAGTGATTGATTGAAACAGTTATTGATCAGTAGCAACCAGTCAGCAGCTGTACCCTTTACAAAAGAGTGCAAAACAATGAGAGAAATGGCAAGAGACCTTAACAGAAGGGCAAAAATATTGACCTGCCAAATCTGCAAGATTTTTGTTATTAGGCTTGCATGGAAAGCTTCTTAAAAATTAGGTACTTGCAAACACATTCATTTTCTTCCTTTCAAACAAAGCATTAAATGCTACATGGACTAATCATTAATATCATAATATTCTTTTTCTTTGGAGGCATTCTGAAACATAAATCCTAGATTTATATGAAAAAGCAACATAATCTGGTAGAATGTACCATTTGCTGAGAAGTCAGTGGAGCACTGACCTGTCTTAGAGGAATATGAGTCCTCTCTGGGCTGAAGAGAGGCAGTCTTGTGTGGGATTGATGTACAGAGCAAACTTGGGTATGGCACTGAGAAAAATCCAAAATTAAAATAAGAAAATAATAAAAAAAACATTGTGCTTGTTCTTCTTCATAAAAAAGCCAGACAATGTGTATTTAAAAAATGTGAATGATTAAGAAAGATATAGAAAAAACAGAATGCTAATATAACAAAATCAAAAAAATGTAAGGTATTAATGTAAATTACAGTTGCCATTGAATATAAGAAGTTATATGGAATTAGTGATCTAATCAAAGTATCACAAATATAAAACAAACACTAGCTGTCAGTGAGCATTTGTCTGAGGTGTAACAGAGGTGAGGTGGTTGTGGTGAAGAGGTGATGAAATGTCTGTTAACCTGTTCCTTTGTCTTCTTCAGGTATTCCAGGAATGTAACGTCCATTTGCTTTAATAGTGTGAAGTCTCGTCACAGAGCCAGTGAACATCCTGCCATGTTTTGCCTAAGCAACAGAGCAACAGAGGGCCGACCCTTGTTTCATTACACTAAAAGCAACATCATGTTTTATATTTAGCAGCCAGATTTTCATTATTTTCTAGACAAATTTTGGGACATAACCAAGCATCAATCACACTTATGTAAGCTCAGTGATGTAAGAGGAAAATAATTTTCTATTAAAGTGAGTATAAAAGAGAGGCTTGGGATAGCATACATGATTATAAACAACAGATTTCTGGCATTCATTAAGCATTTAGGAAAGCCATAAAACTGCCGCTGGCATAGCTGTAAACCGTCCTGAAATACACTTTCTGTTGTAATTAGTGACAAAAACCCAAATTTTAAGATTTTTATGATTATCATTACTGCAGATTTATCAGCCTAATTTAAGAAACAGGCAGATGCATTTGTTGTGCCTCAGCTTTTTATTCATGACTAAATTCAAATGTTTCACTACTCATAAAACATAAAGTTTGTGCTCCTCCAGACTTGCCACCTAATGTCCTCTCCTTCGTTCTCCTCAGACCACTGAGCTCTCTGACAGACCACAGGTAGTAGCCAGGTGCTAGAAGATTCTCCCCTCAAAGGCACACATCTGTTTCAGATGGGGTTTGGAAAAGGTGGCACCTTTTGTAAAATTGCTAAAATGCAAAAGCTCATTCCCTGGCACCGTTATGGAGTAGAGAAGAGCTGGCCTGAGTTGCAGGAGGCAGCAGCAGGCAGAGAGCCAGTGGTTAGCAGTTGGGGAAGCTACGGCTGTCTTATTGGCATGCTGGACCAGGTACCCACTTCTGTCTTGAGACAGCTGTAAACCAGTAGCCCATAGCACAGCAATCAGGCGCCTGTTTCTTTAGAAGAATGCTGATGTGCTGCAATCTGCTGCTTTCCGTTTTCTGCAGCCAGCACTTCCATCTCTCCTACATCAGAGTGACAGTCTTGGCCTCTATTTCTCAGGTCAGGTACAGATTCCCAAAAACATATCGGAAAAGAAAGTGTGTAAAATATATCCTAAACTAAAGCCGACCTTTGCAAAGATTAATTTGTTTGCTGTGACAAGTGCTAGATGTCATCACTAAACCTGGTGACCTTTATGTCACAATCTGTCTGAGCATGAGACTTGAAGCATCTATTAATGCAGACCAGTACCATCACTCTTCACTCCAGCATAAAGTGTCTATTCTGAGGATTAAGGGAGCGAGTATCAGAGACAGGAACAATGATATCCAATTCATCTTAGTTGCAGCAGAAACTTGCAATGCCTCCTAATCAAATCTTTCCCCAGGCATGTGGTGTATGTTAATATTTTTTATAATATATCAAAGACTCATGACACAAGAATCAATTTTTCACTACAAAGCAAACAACTGGAGGACATAATATTGTTCTGATTATAGTTTAAGACTTCATGCATTGATTGGTGGTGTTTCCAGCAGTGAGACTGAATTGTGAAGAAAAAAGCTGTCCCATAACTAAAAAAGACAAAATACGTGAAATATAAATACAAAATGTGTAGCCTGATCTGTGCAACAAATGAAAAGTTTGAATTCTCTAGACTATTCATTTTTACAAAGCCACAGTAAATTAACTGTCATCTACTCCATGTAGACTATTCAATCCGACAATCTGCAGTACAGAAATAAATCAAGTATCAGACTGAAAGGCTCCAGGGTAGACCTGAGTGAAGTGGCAAGTTCATAGTGTTTATTTTAAACCCACCTGGACTAAATAGTAGCTCACAATAAGAACAACAAATTTGTGAATATCACAAACTGACATGACAGTTGACATGTATGTCTTAACACTATTTCCAAATTAAACAGTCCTTACAGTGTTTGAGATTAACGAAATCATTCTATAAAGTGCAATTTTTATTGAAATGTGCATGGCAATCTACAGCTAAAGTTAAATTATTCTACCCTTAAGGGAAGGTCACTTACTGCATTTGTGCTCTTTTTGTGGACAGCAGGGAGTGATATCCCACATTTCTGATGCATAATGACTCTGTTGTTTGGGTGACGCATGTTTACTGCCAACTTATGCTGAACAAGACAAAAAGGACATACTATAGAAGCAGTAATAGAAATGTAAAAAAATAAATAAATAGATGTGTAAACTGTATATTTCTGCTAGGCAGAAAAATTTGTTTTTCTTTTGTCTCACATTACTTTGTCACATGGTGAACCCTTGTCCACGTTTGTCTGACTTGTCTATTTTAATGTGCAATACAGTGGGATAGGTGGGTTTCTAACTTACCTATTAATTGTAGATGCTGTAGCTTGCACTCAATATCACAGAGTGAAAAAGTACATGTGCTATTCATTATATTATGTATTCATCTTTGAACATGAACAGTAATAATAATAATGTACCTTTCCCCAAGGTGAAGGTCCTGGAAGGTCCCTTTGCAGATGCACATCTGGGATTCTCTCCAGAGAAGGTTTCCTGTGTAAAATCTTTCTTTCAAGCTCCAAATCCCCATTACCAGAATATATAACAATTCTAAACATATTCATTCAAAGTTATAAAAATGTAATGGTTGAGGAAAGTATCCCCACTGTTGTCAATTTAGGTTCTCCTTGAGGTACTTACCATTTAGGAATCTGCACTGTCTTCTTTTGTAAGTCTTCAATGCTTGGAAGAACCAATTGCTGCTTATTCAGTGTTTTCAGATAATCCTCCGCATGTTTCTATTTACAATAAAGAACATGTTAATCATCAGTTTGCTAACTCGGTTACCTTTGTCTGACATCTATTTCATGTTATTTTCAAGTGCAAGCTCTCTCACCCTGATGCTGCTCTCGGTCCTACAGATTGCATTGTCCAGGGCTTGAATGTCCAGCGTTTTGCTCTTCTCGGTGGCAGTAATTTTCTCCAAACTAGCTTTGAGTTGTTTTAAATCATCTTGAACCTGCAACACACAGATTTGTATTGCACATACTTTAGTTATTCGACTTAAACATAAAAAGGACCACGAATTTCGCTCTTGCTTCACGTAGCTAAGCTGAAACTCTCTAGAGAAGGTATTTAGCTAGTTTAGCTAAAAACCTCTGGAGGACAGATTTAGCAAAAAATCCTCGAGAGAAGACATTTATTTAGAAAACTATATAAATGTTTTAATGTTTATGTAACATAAAAGGTATTATACGCAACTATTTAACAAAGTACTGGGTCACATTACATTATTTGAACTAACTTTAAAAACTAAGAGAGCGAGATAAAGGCAGTTTTCTCTGGCGAATTTAAGAAAACTAACCTGAACTAAAACTGCTCCCAGTTTGTCTTCTTTTTGAAGAACGTCAGACATTTTTAGCACAGGTTCAATAACGTAACTTAAACGTCCGATATGATATCATAATTACGACTTGTAATAGTTAAGTACTGTTTCCAAACATGTTTGCTAGCTTGTCATTAATGAACATACATGACACTGTATGTGTAACCATGACGACGAGGGTTCAATGTGTAAATTAGCCCACACTTTGACTGCCAGGCAGTCACTCCTCTCTGTCTCCGAAAAAACACACAAGACAGCTTCACAAATTGCAGGTGAAAATTAATCAGCTATGACCTCATTTCAACCACAAACAAAACTACACATTATAAATGGACTGGTTTAGTTTTTGTTTTGTTTGTTTTTACGGAGGAGGGTTCCGCTGTTTTGCCTGAGAGGCGAAATTGAGGGATAAAATACCTCCTTATTCAATAGTTCTGAACAGGAATTTATCCAGTAATAAAAAATAAATTATTATAGTTTATAGCATTACACCTGTACTATAGCAATGCAATTAATTACCTAATAATATAGAAGTATCGATGTTTTTACAGGCTGGGAACTCCTGGGTTCATCCGTGCACCGGAACCGACCGCCGCTCTGTCAGAGTTGAAAGGTTATCCAAGTTGGCTAACAGCAGGGTAAGCTATCAGAAACCGTAGCTTTCCCTAAAAAATTACAAATATGTCAGACACAGAAGACAACACCGAGGTGCATGTTCCGTGTGTGCTTGTAACTAGCTGCGATGGCGGCTTCAAAGAAGAAGAGCTGATAAAACGTAAGTTAAGCAAAACATAATGTGCATGATTTAACTAGCAGGCTAAAGCTAAACAAAGCTAACTTACTCTTAGTACAGCAGTTGACGTTTACAAGAACCAAAACGTTAGTAGTGAAGGTTAATAACCATTTTCCCCGACGTTGTCAAGCTAGGTAAATGCTTTGTTTCGACGATATGTGCATGCTATTTCTACAGTTTGCGTGGTCAAAGTGAAAGCAAGCTGAGCATCTTGGTGTAACGTAATGCCTTTGTTTGTGTGATAAGTAACGAAAGTGTTTCTGCCTCAGAAATCCTCGGTACTCAGACTTTACCCGAGCCGACCAAGCGGGAGGAAACAGTAGTGTGGTATCCTTGGACCATCAACAACAAATATTATACAGCAGATGTGAGGCTATGCGTTGTACCCAGCACTTTTCAAATGTCATCGGAGATTGCCCAGTCCATGCAGGCTTTCATCGCTTATTTTGACAGCACAGTGGTAAGTGTCTTCAGAATGAGATATATTTTGAAATTCTCAGCAGTATATCCTGTGATGCACTTGTAACGTTTACTATGTGTGCATGGCGTTTGCAGAAAGATGGCCTGGAAAAGCTACAACCGTGGGTATCAGTGGTAGAGGATCTTGCTCCAGAGGTGCTCATTCTGGTGTGCGACAGGGTCTGTGAAAATGGTGAGTTCTGCTGCTCAAGGTGGAGTCTGCAGAAAGCATTTTGTTGCAATTTGCTCAGCATTGATATACATGGCTTGTGACATTCAATATGGGTTCTAGGGGTCACCAGACATGAAGCCCAGCAGTGGTGCTTGGGTCATGCTTTTGAGCTTGTGGAACTCAATCCACAGGAGCTGCCAGATGAAGATGGTGAGTTTTACAGGGAGCAGAAATTACAGCCACACTGCACACCATTCATATTTTAATTCTTCATGATTTGGTAATTGTTGCATTTTCACTTTTGTTGCTTTTATCAGATGACTTTCCAGAATCCACAGGAGTAAAGAGAATTGTCCAGGCTCTCAATGCGAATGTGTGGTCCAGCGTGGAGATGAAGGATGGTGAGATGACATGACCAGTATCATTACCTACTGGGTATTTAATGTATTTCTGTGTATGTAAGGCATGTGAGAGTTTATATCTCTGTCTAACAGGGCACAATCAGGGATTCGGTCTGATGAGCAGCTTAGTGGCCTCCAGACACAACAACCCACGCAGTTGCCAAGATCCACCAGTCAGTGGAATTTTTACTGTAACCCTTTTAATTTTTATAATAATTGGATTTGTATCTACATCTAGATACAAATGTGTTATGCATTCTTCCTTGCTTTCTCATGTCCATCCATCTATTTTCATTTGGATTGTAAATTAGTCTTTGTGGTAACCCCAGCTCCTTTTCCGTGTCAGTCTTCCAGCCTGCCAGAAGAGGGCACACTTGTTAATGAGGAGGACAACCATACACAAAGTAGTACAGACACAGACACACAGCAGGACACAGTAGTAGGTCAGTAAGCATTTTCTGATAGTATCATTTTTTGCTAATGTTCCTGCATTTTCCCAAACTTGCATGAATCCTTATTTATTTACGTATATATTGTGTTGTACCCAACAGATGCAATGACTGATTTGGACATTCAGGAGCTTGCCAATCTCACGGCTGGAGATGCAGATGTGGATAACTTTGAGCGGCTCTTCACCAAATTAAAGGAGATGAAAGGTAGTTTGCAAAATTACTTTGTCTTTCTCGAAATTTAAAGAATTTGGTCTGCTATTCTTTTTTATCATTGCTGGTATAGAGGTCAAATGTTTATTATTCTCTTGTTATTTTAGCATGATGGATGATTTGGTTTTCTCTGATTTTCAATCTGCAGACAAAGCTTCTTCGTTACCTCATGAGCAGAGAAAAGTTCACGCAGAAAAGGTAAGAAACTTTATTAGTTTTTGGTGAAACCTAATTGTTGGGGCAAATGGCATGTTTCACTTGGAATACTCAGCTGGCTCAATAAATGGTTTATTCTAATCATGTATAAAGTATTTAAATTCCGTTTGCTTTCAGGTTGCTAAAGCGTTTTGGATGGCCATCGGTGGCGATGAAGACGAGATAGATGGGTTATCATCGGGCGAAGAAAGCTAAAAGTATCTACCTATGACTCGGTCTCTTTTCTCCTGATCCTCCTGTCTTTCTTGGGGCTCCCACAAGATTCAGCGCCCTTTGATGTCCTGCTTGGGCTTGGAAAGTGGAGATGCTTGCAGATGGTACTGTAGACATAGTCATACTTAGAAATTTTTAATTCATAGAATGAAATGATTGGTGTATCATGAAAATAGATGGATATTCTGAATTGAACAAAAGCCAATGAGTGGCCCTAAACCTCAAACTACTCCCCTGGGGGCCCCACTATGCTTTAGCCCTGAGTGAAACTCACCACATGATGGTGTTGCAGGTGGAAACCCATGAGTTGAAATTATGTGGGCTTTGATTTTATGTATTTGTCTATAGGTACACATTATAAAGCTACATAATGTGCCTTATTCTTAGAAGAGTTGTCAGAGATTTAATGTGTATTCAGATAAATCGACATAAAAACTTGTGATTTTTTTCTGCCCTTCAGTGAGTGTGGCTAAGTTATTGTGAACAGTGTCACACTACATGGGCACATACTGCCAACTCATTCAGATCAAAAAAATAGGAATACATACCTGTTACACTGGAATACCTCTGCAATAAATAAAATGAGTTGTCCAGACATTCTGCTGTGTCGAGAGGTTAGTATTTCCATCCATTTTCTATACACCGAAGCAGAATAACACTACAATTAGAGCTGCAACAGTTGATCAGTTAGCTCTCAACTATGAAGTTAATCACAAACTGTTTTGATAATTGATTATTTATTCTGAGTATTTTTTTTAATGAAAAAAGTAAATGTTCTTTGATTCCAGCATCTTATATTTAAATATTTTCTGGTTTCTTTACTTCTGCATGACAACATACTGACCACCTTTGGTTGTGGGCAAAACAAGACATTTGAAGTTATCGTCTTGGGCTTTGAGAAACACTAATCAAAATGTTCTGATATTTTATAGACCAAACAACTAATTGATTAATTGAGGAAAGAACTGTTTGTTACAGCCCTACTTACCATATGTCACACAAAAAGTTACCACCACCGATTACGAGCTATAAAGTTGAATGTGGCGTTCACTTATAACCTCTCAGTTTCCCAAAGCTGGCATTTATTACAGGACACTACTATCAGATTGCATTCATGCACAAGATGTTCTGTTTTCTTAGTTACTGTAACAAATATTGATATAAAAAAATGTCAAAAGTCTTTTTACTCTGTTGCAATTTATTAAAATTTCACAGATAAAACAATGGTCATTGGAGAACAAATATTAGGCTACATGAAAAAACATGTATGGTAAGACTTGGAACAGAAAACCACCAACTAAGAATATCACAAGTACTGATACAGATCTACCAACTACCTAATGCACTGTAGTACACAGTATTTTAGTGTAGCACCATGTAACTGTTTTAAATAGATTACATGGTGACTCAGACTTATGTACTGTAAGTAAGTGCAGGATTAACATGGTGGCTTCAAAGACGGTGACCAAGGACAGTGAGCATATTACACATGCCTTATATCATAGCAATGTACATGTAATATACAGTATTTATTGGACGAGCAAATTACCACAAGAACTAAAGCTTTACACTGATAAACACAGTAAACTGGAAGTGCATCATTTACCCACAAGGAGCATAGTGTACTATGATTAACAAGTTGGTAATACGTGAGAAGACCTGCATTTATGTTTTCACTCCACATGCCATCAGTGGACAAAGCACAGTCTTGGTCATAGTACTCTTCACGCTGAAGTCACATGGTGCCTAAATTCACTCAGTCCACTATGATGACACATACTTTATTTCATATGTCCCTATTGTAAAATAACTGTAATAGCTGGTACAGTAATCCCGTGTGTGTGTCACACGTAAGAACTAACTGGCCCAGGTTAGAAAAGCTCGGACTTAAGCAGGCCAAGTTTTGGGTCATTAAAGCAAAGTCTTACTGTGAATTCACCCATGCCAGAGGTCAGTCAGGTCCGCTGTTTCAAGCAATGCATGACTACAAGAAATCACAAGCTATAAATATTTATGTACAATCATATTGAGGCAATAATAAAAATATATTCCCATGCAGGACAATATGCAAAAATAACTTATAAAATGTCTCTTTCACTGAGCAAAATAGTTTTCATACAAGGTTTTTTTTCCAGAAACAATGGGGCTGTCTTTTTTTCTTAAAATAGACAAAATACCAATTAAATGATCAATCAGATAATTGACATTTTCATTAATGCAGATAAATCAATATGGACAAAGTACCTTGTACTTAAAATATTAATTAAATATATGAAATCACTACAGAGAATGATATTTTTCATGTAAATTCATGGTTCAATTGATAAATAAGCCTCCCAATTCAGTGATTACAAAGAGTGGTGCTGGGACACTGAAACAACAAAGATGGAAGCGTATTCATAATCTTAGTTAATTCATAGAATCAAAAATGTTTTGAAACGTGTAGAAGATGGCCAAGCTGAAAATTTTCCATAGCTTCAACTTGAGAAACAAACATTTCAATTTTCTTAATTAAATAAAAAACTACACCACTAAGCAGTGTCATAACATCTGAATGAATAATGAAGAAAATGTATTTTTCTTTCCTTCTTCTAAAATCTACTGTTAATACCATGTGGCTGTCTGCAGGGAACACAGCAACAAACGAATGTACAGGTCCTAAAATGATAGTGAAACGGAGACACTAAGTGGTGCTAAAGAAAGTGCTATACATGTGATGAGAAAGGCCAGACAGCAAGGAAAATAGTGCTCTAATGGTTTGATTAATGGTGTAGCTTTCCTTATTATCAATGATAAATGCTTGAGTTTTCCTATGTTATTGGTGTTTAAGTGACTGGATGGGAAGGAGGGCTGCTGGGATGCGAGTGCTGCTCCTATGACACACTAGAGCAGTGGATGCTGGGAGAGCCCATCTGTGTGAGGACCTTGTCCAGCCACTGCAGGGGACCATTGAGATGTAGCTCTATCCAGCAGGGGGTGCTGGTCACTGTCTGACGCCTGCAGGACGAAGAAGATGGGGGCATTTTTTAATACTACATCATAGCATCACATTAAAGTCAGTGAGACATGTACTTTGTTAATTTCACGTCATTACAGCTGATGCAAAAATACTGTCTGCTCAGTATTTTTAGTTGAATTAACACCAACACTGAAGCCAACTCGGCAGGCTATTTCTGAAGTCATTCAAGTTTCTACCAGAGATGTTTTTCTCCGAGGTGTTTGGTGCCAGAAATACAACACGCACCATTCATAGTCCAGTGGGAATCCCCCTTGCAAAGGGAGTCTGAAATATGCTCACCCCCAACTCCATGTCCTCCTCATCACTGCATGCCTGCTGCATTCTTCCTCCTCTGTAGCCAACTCACAGCTGCACCCTCCCCCAACACCCTCCCTGTCCTCCTGCTACCGTGTCTGCACTGCAATCCCTCATCTTTCTCTTTCACCTCTGAATTGAATTTAAAGATCCATAATGGTTTGACTTAAGTTATATAAACACACTCAGTTTTGACAAAAAAGTGTCTGATATGGTTTTAAATAAAAAGTTTAAATTCCCAGTTAGAAATTCTTAAAATGATGTTCACATTTTAGAAACTATGAATGCGCAACTATTTTTAATTTCCAACATGTAACTACTGGATACAAAATCTTCCCTGACTCACAGAAAGACCATTCTTAAAGTATGTGCAATACAGACTTCAAGCTTAAAGATACTTGAAAAAGACAAAACAATGTGACAGCAGAAAGCCACAATCACTTATTGGGTCAGGAGCAAAAGTTCACAAGTCTTTTGGCCTCTGTTCAGTATACTATCTGCCAAACATATTTTATACATTGACATTTAATACCTATATGAAAATTACTTAACTGTAGCATCTGATGCTAACACTTATTTCAACAAGAACTGCTTGACCTTTCCACTGCCTCGTGCCAGTCTTAGCTATTTGGACGTTAAAAACATATTCAGTCAATAAATGTTGTACACAACTTAAAACATATTTACCTGTACTCAGCTCCCCAACCCTTAACAAAACTCATGCGGATGGTACACATCCTGGTCAGCTGGTAGACAGCCTCAAAGCCCTGGTTGACTGACTGGGCGAGCAGAGCCGCAAACTCCTGGTTGTTGAATATCTTAAGGTTGCAACCTGACAAACAAAGTATTTTTTTTATTAGGTTTAAAAGGGCAGAAAACAAAAAAAGGATGTATGTCATTGTCATTAGAACTCAGTTATTCTCATGGCTATATTGCCCCTGGTGGTGTCGTGTGTTTGTATGCATCAGTCTCATTCTGACCTGGAGGTATTTTGCACACAGTGGCAGGATGCCAGCCGTAACGCTGGTTGCAGTTGGGACTTTGGACGAAGATGGCACTGTCACTGAGACACTCTGCAAACACTTCTCCCCCAATGTAGTACAACCTCACACCCCGTCCTGGAAAGGAAAGAGAAAAAATTGTAGTTCAGCACACAAGAACCTGTTGATTATGTTGATGATAAATGCAAATTAAATCAGAGGTTATGTGGTCCATGTGAAATAGAATGGGTACCTATGTGTCTGCGTGTGAGCTCTACTGCTGAGTTGCGGTTGACGTTGGATAGTAAGCCCAGACAGAAACGCTCAGAGTTGGAGGGGTCTGTGAATCCATCGACTGTGAGGGAAGGCTGGGACGCATGAAAGGTCTCTCCTACACGCTGGTTCAGCTCATAGTAGGAGATGGAGCACCAGAAGGCAGATTCACAGTACGTCACAGGTTGTAAGTCTGGGTTGAGATGAACAGACATTTAAGAATTAAGTTCAGGAAAACAGGTAAATTGCTTTGTGGTCACAACATTTTAATATGAAGATACAAACTGCTGATAAAATTCTTTCCCACGACCCACATGGCCCCAGTCAGGAACGGACAAGACATGACGTACATATTTCGTTTTTTAACAATGACCTCCTGGTGGCTTTCCACATAGATAGAATAACCTGGCAACCGGATATTTATTGCATTATCTTGAGCTGTCTGTAGCTGGCCTTTCCACAGACGAGGACAGACCATAGACAAAGCCTCCATTCATACCGCACTTACTCTGTTACTGCCCTGAGGCTAAGCCTCCCAGACGCAGACCACTCACTGCTTGGATATTGCTCATCAGTCTCTCACACACACACTCACACACTCAATCTTGCAAAGATATTCTAATCTTATACTCCGTTAACTTTCTATCACTAAGAATTACAAAATATTTTTGCTCACTATGCTGCTGAGCTGCAATGTCCACAAGAAAAAAATAAATCAAGAGAGTAGAAAATGCAGAGGAACTTGCTAGTATAATCTTAAACCTACCAGGGAGAACGTTCCCTTCGAAGGAGACATTTTATAGAGATAACAGTTACAACAGGACTGGACATGTGCTCTATGTAGAGGACAGGTATTCAGGTGTACAGTAATCAGGGCCATCAGGTACAGTCAGGTAGGGATGGGCCCATAGCTGCAGGATGATTCATGTCAGAAAGTCTTCAAAAATGGTCCTAAATGTATCAAACTACTTTCACATCTACAGCACACATGGTGTACACTGTGTGTCTTTGCCAGCTGATCCTCCAGGATCCCCTGCACATAAATTTGAACTTATACCATGGTTTCTGTGTCTCTCCGTACTGACTAACCAGTTGTTTATTTCCAGTAAGAAAAAGCTCTGTATATGTTTAGAATTTGAGAATGATCCATGAAGTTACCCTACATATAAATTTAAATCATAGATGCTATTTTAGAGTTTGTGAGTATTTTAAAACTGAGCTATACTTTGTTATACAAACTAACCCTTTCTACTATCAACTGTTGGGGTGTAGCAACGTATTGCTTTACAACACAACCAACCAGAACTAAAGAGTGAGATTAGAAAAAAGGTATCACTGTAAATGAATGACTGACATTTGTAATTTGATTACATGTACTTAACTTAATGCCACTGCCAGCAACCAGATATGTGCACATAGTGTATGATACGCTCAGTAAGTAAAGCTTTGATTTCGCTTACCAAGATTGCTGTTTGCGGGTGACACAGGATTGGGCGACAGGCTAGGGGAACCTGAAATAGAGTTGTAATAGAGGGCTCGTTCACCACCACAATAAGGCGTAATTAGAACAGTATGAGCTTCGGTTGTGTGTATAGTCATGTGACTCACTAGTGTCCATGCTGTGGTTGAGCTGGTGATCATTTGCCTCACCATCCTCACTCAGATACCCTGGTGGGGGAGTTTCTATAACATACAAATACAGACAAAGATTAAGCACGCACTTCTTACTGCAGCATAACATTTAAAACTTCTCAGCTGACATATTTTCTATTAAAACAGGTTTGTGTGCCTTTAGGAACAACAACAATAATATATATTTATATATTATATATTAGGACAGAGAACATTAAGATAAATAAAGGAAGCATTTACCATGAAAGACTTTAATGCTTCCTGTCAAGCTCTCTTTTGTTCTTAAGTGTTCCCATAATACTGCATATTTAATGTGAACACTCCAGTCAGAAACACCAATTTTGCGAAGGCCAGCTCCAAAAGAGCTGCAAACTAAATCATCCCTGAGAAAAAGAATTTGCACACTTTAAGTTTAGAATGATGGGCACAGTTTCTCTCACCAGGAATATAGTTACTCTGTGGCTCAATGCCGGCGGGGAAATTGGTGTTTTCAGGGATGGATGGGCTGTAGTCATCCAGTGGTGGGAACTCAGCGGGGATGTCTGTGTGTCGTGGCACCAGGACGGGAGGCAAAACTGGAGACACACAAAATACCAGTTCAGTTCTGTGTGCAGTTTGGCAAAAAGCATTATTTTAAATACAGTAATTTGGATGGCGTAGCAATTAACAGCACGCACTTGGTGTCTCCACCCTCTGGTAGTGGTAGGGGTTGACACAAACTTCATCCTTCTTTGTGTGAAAGGCAAATTCACAGTGGTCGACTGCCCTCAGCTCATGATGAGACTGAAGGTCTGGCCAGCGCCACAAACGGCAGTAGATCACGTGAGGAAGACCTTTTCTGTGGGAGACCTGCAGACGTCCATCTAAAGACCTGAAAGACACCAGGAAGTCACAGTACATGCAGATGAAATCAGTGTTGGATTGCCCTGTGATCTTCTGAAAATTGAATTTTGAGACAGAACCTGTAATTCATTTCTACTTCTGGAAAGGTTCCAAACAGAGATGCTGAGGTCAATAAGAATTTGTCAGCTGTTAATGCATCAATGATCTTCAATATAGCTCAACATTTGCAAAGGTCAAAGCAACAAAGCATTCGCCTGATGTCAGACCGGTTTATACAGTTTTTTTTCCTCCAATACTGAACACAAAATGTTTGCTTTTTTACTTACTGTTTAAACATAATTACAAAAGAAAGTATTCTTGCCAACTAAAGATAAATACACAGGTCATTTTGAATACAAACAAAACACACAGCACAGAGTCTAAAGAAGTGTCTTACTTTCTTAATGACAATATCCAAGTGGAACTTTTGCCTACTGAGAATGTTTTCAATTATGACGTAGTATTGACCTACCATGACGTGGCTAAAATCTTATTGACTGTGGAATGAGGACTATTTGGCCTATGCACAAGAAGTGATGAAACCTGATATCAACAGTTGTTATGTACCTGTGCAGAATATTACAAAGCATATTGCTGAGTAACTAAAATGGAGTAACAATGGAAGGGAAGGACTGCACCAGATCCTTGATGTGGGCATTTTCCCAGATGTACTCAGCAACAGTTCAACTCACTGTTTAGCTGTCAGACAAGAAACATACGGTTCTCATTCTTTAGCCTCCCATGAAGTAAAGTACTGCAGGCACTTACAAAAATAATGCCAGTAACAGTTTTTCAAGTATCAAATAACTTTTTATACTATTCCAAATCAGTTCTTCAAAGTAGTGTCCTAATGTAATAATCCATCCAAATATGGCCAATGCTGAGCAATCACACAATGAAACTGAATCTTAACTAGACATCTGTTTAAAGGAAAATGCCCTAAATTAATTACACAGAAGTCATAAAAATGCCAAAGCGTGTTGAGTGGCCTCCCTTCCTGTGCATCCCAAACAAAAGCAGCATCAGCGTGAAGTAGTATTCCATTGTAAAGTTGGGTGTAAGAACTGTATCAAATGGTTAAACCACTGATTTTTTACAGTGTATATAAGTGCTGGATAAATGATGACCTAAGTGTACTTAAATATGGTGGAACATATCAGCAGGCGGGTTGGAAGCAGGGGCAGAGTACTCAGGTGCAGTTATCTGAAAGTGTCCTGAGATTGACTAATGTCACCAACAAACAGCTGTCAAAAAACTGGACAGCTTCAGGCAACAGAGGAATTAGAAATTAGAATATCAGCCTCAGAGGGAAGAAGGTGTACAGCAAACACATACATTGCTTATCAATCAACATGTGTATGTTGTAAGTTTAATTAACATGATAAAAAGCAGGAAGGTGAAAAATCTATTTCAAATGAGTAATAGCTTGTTGAACTCCATCAAATTATGCGTCTATTTTTATCATCAGGATAGGTGTGTATTTGATGACACTGCTAAAATTCTGATATTTTATCAAAGCACAAACAACCATCAGTATCTCATCTCAAATCATACGACAAGAGGTTTTTTTCTCACCATCACCTAATATACACACACACTAAATGTGAGAAGAGCAACACCTATTTTAGTGAAATTACTGTCATTTTATGTCATTGCATGATGTTAAACATATTACTTTAAAACAGGACATTACTGTGATTGGACTTGCCGTCAAGTCAGCCTAATTGCCCTTGGTTTTTGGCTCGTATTCCAAAAGGACAGTCATATCAGAGATACTGCACAGGAATTATGCATTTTTGTTGCTTTTTGCAGTTTGATGCACTGAAACCATTTGCCAGTTTGACACCTCCAAAATTTTAAATAGATTTAAAAAAACAAAAAACAAATCCACCTCGATCAAGCAAATAAACTCAGTGAGACTGACAGACGCACACATATACACAGTCAAGATGAAGCAGTGAGATACCTAAATAGCATCTTCCAGACACAGTGCAGACCACCACTCTGCCTTAATTTCAAACACTTTCATTCAAGCATTCAGGCTACATCAGCGGCCACTGCCAAACAGAGGAGTTCATCTTCCAGCACAATATGGTATATTTGCTGGGTCAGCTGAGGTCAGCACTCCCATGACTCTGCTGAGGATGGTCTGGGCTGCATCACTCTGACACACAGCTGGACTGAGGCAACCTTCCTATTCAGCAGAACAAACAACTGTACAGCTGCCGCCTAGGGATTTACAAGTTGGAGGTGGGGGGGTGTTGGGACCTTCCTGTCGAAAAGCCAAAAGCCCAGAAGAAAACATAACCTACATATTTTATTATTAACATAAACATATAAAGATGCAGTACCCAGCACCTGCACATGCAGAAACATAAAAACTGGTAACGGCATTATTTTAGGGAGCATCTGGTGGCCTTCTTGTTAAAACAGATAATAAACAAATTACTGGGATTTTAGTTTTAACAGTTCAATACAAGCCTGGGAGTTACATTTTTAATCATTTGTGTTCACTTTTGCCATAAACATATCACGTCCTTGCTCCAACACAACTTCATGTAGAGATGCAAAATTATCAAATTTCAGGGTCAATAATACGATGATAATATAATTTTTGCAAATTAAAAAATTTAAAAAAGAAAAGTTTTGATAATTTCAGTCTTTGCTTATGGCTGGTTTTATGAGCATTTCTTGTCAGCAGTGCAATATAACTAACAGCTGAAATCCGATTATTGGAAAAATGGCATCAATTCCGTTTCCATACCTGCAGGCCAATGACACACCGATCACCAATTGTACATCACTAATTCTAGCCAACACACAATAACAGGCAGTTAGAAAAGTCAGCATTAGCTGCTTCATTACACTCAGTATAAATAAGGTACCACACTTGTCAACATTTTTGAAAACAAATTAGATTTAACTTGTGGAGCCTGAAGCAAAAATTCAAATGTTACTATTTTCACCAGTCATGTCACTGATGTTATAAACCTTTCCATACACTGCTCTCAGTTTTACATTTCAGGCATTTTAGTACATAATAATTTATTGCTGGTTAAGTCCACTCTAGGTGCTAGCACTTCCAACTATGTACTTGACCACTTAAATTGCTGACAACCGCTTTCTCTCTTAAACAGTTTGGAGGAGGTGATGAAAGTACAGCATCCCCAACAGATTGCAAGACAGCTGTTATTCTGTAAGCCTACAGTCTCTGCCTCGCTGAAATTGAACCACAATCCAAACAGTGGCCCACGCCCTCCCCAGAGCCCGGAGCACATTCCCAAGAACTGAGGATAAGTTATTAATGTAGGTTACCACCCATGCTCTGACTTTTACACAGACCATGATGGGGGAATCCCAGTTTGGTAGCAATCAGTCTTACAAGCTGCCTATTTGAATCTTTCATGAAGGGAAAAATTAACACATAAAGAAGCCAGGAGCTCTTCTGTATTTCCTTTTACCAGCAAAGCCAAGATGTGGATGTGCCTTTTTTGTCTTGTGGATGAATAAAAGACTGCGAGGCAATAGGATCTAGATTAAAATGATTTTTTTTTTTAAAATACAAGAATTGTGCCAACACCAGCTATAGGTTACTGTAGAAGTTAAGTATTTACATTCCACAATAAGCTTTTCTGTCCAATTATGCCCTTTTCACAAAGGTATCACTTCATTTTGTATAAGATTACATTTTCAATGCTACTGATTACTGGAGACAGTGTACAACAAGTAAACTAGTTTAACTACATGAATACTTTGGGATGCCAAAGTTTTGAATGAAAACTTCATTCATAACTCAAGTCATCACACAACTAAATATGAACTTTAAAAAGTGAACAGTTATGATATGTAGTGATGGTCATGCCTTCAGTTGTCCTTCACGGTTTGTTGTTACTTGTCCTTGTCAGTGTTGTTCTTGAATCTACATGATTGTGTTCCCATGTTGTTGTTTTTTTATCTTTAAAGCAAATTTCCCTCAGGGGACAATAAAGTTAAAGTCAGGTTATACTTAGATTCACTGAATCAAACTATTGAGAATACATCTGTATGTCTGTACAGAGCAGAGTCTCCGTTCAGTCCACCTCATATGTGTACTTGTGTTGGACAGATGGGTTTCCCATATGGGGAATCCCAAACTGAACACTTATTACAACTTTCCCAGGGTGCACACACTCCAGTCTAAACATCCTCTGTGAGTCAGGGTTCAGCTTCTCCAACCACTCCTTCTCCTGTTTATCACACGTGTGAACGGTGGATGTGTTTACGTAGTACTAGATTTACAGCCTTCATGTCACCAGGTGAAACTTGCCTCGACATTTTTAGAACTTGCTCCGACATTTGAGAAATACTAACCACTACTGTAGTTCTCATCCCCCTTAAAATGACAGGAATCACACTAGCAGGTTACCGTAGGTCCACCGGTTATGCTCTCAGCGAACTAACGCTGGAAAATGACATAACAGACTTAAGTGTATGTGTTGAAATGCATCATTACTGCAACGTTGACTAAAAACCACATGTGTTTAAAGTGTAATTCAGACTTTTAAATACCAACTTGATGCTACATGAATACACAGCATGATTTTTTAAATTCAAAGGCGGGTTAGGTTGATCAGCTAATGTTAGCTGTAAATATTATGCAGGATTGTGTTTGCTAGCAGCTCAAGCTAATAAACAAAACCAGCAGCATAAATTGAAACATTTCATCTTTTCTTCTATGAACATGGTAACTGATATGTTTGAGTTAACAACCTGCCAAAAAACTCGCTCAATAACAAAGCACCTGACTGCTAATATTAGCTCAAGCTAACTAGCTAGCTGCCTGGCTAACGTTAGCTGTCATCAGCTAACTAGCTTGCTAGCTGAGCAGGCAGTGGGGCTGTCTGTGCGTCTTTACCTGGGTATGGTTATGCATTTCGTGTTGACATTCTGTGTTGTGATGGCCTTTTCCAACTCGTCCAGCTGCCCCGTCCTTTTTAACTTCTTCACCAGACTTTTGACAGCCTTTTCGCACCATTTCTCCTCCTGCCCGTTCTGCTCTCCTTTCTTCCAGCCCAGGAGCCGCTTCACAATCGGAGGAGTGAACGGTAATATAGACATTTTAAATGGAAACTAAAACAACTAGTTACTTCGGTCGTCCAGAATTGCAGAGACCACAACTTGTCGCTCCTGTGATAATTACGGCTAGGTCAGCCAGTAAGCCTGCTAGCTAAACTCCTAGTCAGAAGAAAGGCTGGTGACTGCCGGGCTCAGCAGCAGCAGCACCGGCAGGTTCCCTCCGCTCCAGTCGGTTGTGTGTCGGAGCAGCAGCTCCGGCAGCCAGGCGGACTGCTGCCCCTCCTCCTGCTCCTCAGTCAGCTGGTCTGGCCTCCACCTGTACAAGGCAAGAGTGTCAACACATATGTAGCCTAACTTTTCCACATATTACTCTTCATACAGTGAATTAAACTTTACAGTGGGGAAAAGAAATACAGCATCTAACTTGCAACACAGTGTCCCTGCTTAGACTTTAAAATCCACAGTAACCAGTTAAACCAAACTTCAAAGCATTTTCTCTCATATCCTCCTTTTTGTCCCACAGCCAATTCATGTGCAACATGTGGTACATTTTAAAAATAGTTTGTTCTCTCTCCTCAGTTTTAATTTATTATGTGTTATCGGTGTCCGAGGATTGCATTACCCCCCCGAAACCCTGTTCTTTGCATCTACTGAACATCACACCTAAGAAATGGAAGAAAAAAATGTTGTAATCAGAGATATGTCAACACTGAAAAGTGATCCAACTTTTGCATTTACTGTGGCCATGAATAGAAGACCCTCAGGAGTAATCCCTTTGATCCCCTCATAAAAGTGATTTAATTTCACTTCAGATGCATCTTTCCAGAAATGGATGAGGGAGGCTACTGTGTGTACAGTGGTATTTGGGGTTTTATGGTGTTATTGATAAGTGCACCCCAGGCTGCTACCTCCAGTAAACAGCAGTGTGCCTGAGCTATAAATATCCCCGTACAAGACCAGCCCCTTCTCCTTCTCTCTATTTATAACCTCCATCAATGACTGATGTCTATTTATAAGCCAGTATTTGGCATGACTTCTTACTTCCTTCTTCTTAAATAAATATTACAGCTATGTTGGCAGTGTCACCTGAAAAGTAGTAGGCCGATTAAAGGACACCTTTAACTCTCTGTAGAAGAGTCGGCTGGTAACTAAAGTATGTCCTCTTTTTAGCAATTATCACGATAAACACTGCAGGGCTTACAGTGCAACTAATGATTATTTTAATAATGGGTTACTATAAATTTTCTTGATTAATCAATTAAATAATGACTTACTTCTTCTATGAAATGTCAGAAATAGTCACTTGGCCCATATTAGTTTCCTGAAGCCCAAGGCGACATCTTCGAATGTCTTATTTTGTTTATTAATCTAACATTTCAAAACTCCAAAATATTGAGTTTTCTAGGACATAACTAAAAGAAAATCAATAAAGCCTTACTATTTTAAAGTAGACAATGAAACAATCAAAAGTTGATGGAAAAAAAGGTGAATATTCTTCTGTCGATGGACAAGGCTTCTATTTATACTTCAATTTAAATGAGTTTCATGTGCTTCTTCCTTCAGAAGTCCTAGTTTTTGCAATTTCAAAAATTACAAAATGAGTATGTGTTACTTTTTATTCACACTAAGGCATAACCCTTCGCATTACTCTTATGTAAATAGTAAAAATAAATGTGGATATATATATTCTTATAAGAAACATAAACACTTATTTTGTTCTGTCAAAGTCAGACTTCAAAATACTTCAAATTCAGTGCCTTTGATTTCTTCAGACTAGGAAAATGATTTTAGTATAATTTAAAGATTAGCAAGAAAGGACGTCAAATAAAAACTGACTATATCTGGCAACCAGGAGGGGAATTGTGATGGTGGTGGACCACATAATCCTGCTCATAGTGTTTATGTATATAAAATGTTAACATGTAAAGTTGATCAGTGTGTAGATGTTGGAGCATCGCAGCTGGTACATACAGGTGTCCATCTACTACACAGTGGGGGTCAGCAGTTTAAATGCTTGTGCGCGTATGTGAATCATTCTGCTCAAGTGAAATCAAAGCTGCAAAGGCTTTATTCTGTGTTTAAAATGTTCCTGCCGCTGATAAGCCAAACAGGCTGGAGAGCGGTGAGCACTGCTTTCTTGTGTACTCGGATGGTTTGCTCCAAGGCTGGCACCTTTTACTGCCAGGGGACACGAGCTGGACAGCTGGTGTGGGGAGCTTTTGTGTGTGTGTGTGTGTGTGTGTACGTGTGTGTGTGTGCGTGCGTGTGTGTGTGTATAACAGGGGGCTCGTGCAGTATGTGTCAGACAGGGGGGCAGATGGGCCACAGCAGGCAGGAGAAGGTCTTAGGGACGGAGTAAAGAATGATTTTGGACAAAAGGCATGATGGCTGGCTGAATAAGTAATGACTGCAGACAATCTGATGGACAACAATGGCATTGTGATGGACCACTCATGGGCTATGTGGGAAACAAGCAGGATGTGTTGGCGGGGCCCAATCAGCTGGGCTGCTGTCACAAAAATACTTAGACAATAATGGAATAGCAATTAGAGTAAATGGTCTTCTGTGTGTCCATATGGACAAATTGTAGTGACATTTAAAGTGTGATGAGACCTCTAAATTCTCATAAAACTTCAATATGACTAAAATTCCTAAAGCATCTATTCACCCAGCTACCACAAACACAAATTCTGTGGGATGCATGATAACCTCCTGCATATTATATGATTAAAAAAATAAGAGTAGGTCACATTTACCCTCCACAAACCTGTAATTGCCTCAGCAGCTAATTGCAGTGTGTTAGAATTGGATGTGGCTGTTCAGCGCAGCCCCGTGTGGGTGGGGTCCAGTTCCCCCCTGCAATCTCTGCCTACTTTTTTAATCTCTCTTCACACTGCAAGCTGTTATCTGTTGCTTGCAGCCATCAATCTCTCCCCAGACAGTGGCACCTCTAAATCTGGGGCAGTAGTGACCTCCCTCCACTCTCCCTCCCTCTGGCTTGAACTGAAACACCCTCAAATCCTCCTCCTCAGGCTTCAGACCCGTGGAAGTGATAGACTGTCACATCCTCCTTGCTGCCTGCCTCCTCGGTGTGTTTTTCGTCGCTCTGGAGATTCCTTTTTGCTTGTGTTTTTCTCACTCATGCCTGCACGTGTGATCACTTAGGCTTAGTGTACTTAGTGTACTTATCTGTATATATTTTATTCTGTTCTACTTCTTCTTTTATATTCTTAATGTTATTTTATTTCTTGCTATCTTAACTGTTTGCACCAACAGACCAAGACAAATTCCTTGTAATTTAAAATTACTATTTACATGATTCTGATTCTGATTCTTACATACAGATGTGAATTCTCAGCACCAGTGTGTAATAAAGCACTCTTTATAAGACGTTTGTGAGCCACGGATTACTTTATCAATGTTCAATAAATCATTCACATGTGCTTAATTAAACACTATAACAATTTTGAGATTACTATCTGTTGAAAACCTTTCTGGCTGGACTTCATCATCTTCTAGCATGACTTTTATGTTAGTTATTATGAGGACCCTCGAATGGAAAAAGCCAAAACATCTGAACGAAAAATCATCATTTACAGCACAGCAATAACATTTACAAATGCCATGCAATGGCATGCAACCAATCTTTTATTGGTATTATGATTCTTATCATTATCTATTGTTATAAACATTTAACATCAAGGTCATCACTGCCCATGGGGATTTATTTACAAGATGACAATTCAAAATGTGTTCTTATCAACAGTCCTCTAAATGAGAACTAAGTGATTAGTAAATAGTTTATTAACCATTCATATAGCATTAAATTCTACTTTATAAACCCCTTATAAGGCCTTACCATTAATATCTTAAGCAGAATACCAGCTACAAACCCGTAACGCTGTGTTGTTCTGCAACTATTTCACATTCAATCATCTTTTTATTACAGAATATTGTCTTGATACACAGACGGGACAAATTCAAAACCTGAACTCTTGACCCCTACAGTGAGGTAACTGGATAGGTCTGTCGTGCTCAGGGGGGCATTGTGCTGGCATGGTTTGGGTCCGCTTGTCCCCATAGAGTAAAGGGTCACTCCAAATCAGTGCAAAGTTGTTCTGAGCGATCACCTTTATCCTGTAATGAAGCATTTCTGTTCTGATGGAAGTGTTCCATCGCAGGATGACAATGCCCCCATCCACTCGGCACAACTGGTCACTGAATGGTTTGTTGAGCATGAAAATTATGTGAATTGTATGCTGTGACCTTTGCAGCCACCAGATCTCAACCTAACTGACTAACTATGGGAGATTCAGAAATGATGTGTTAGACAGCGTCTCTACTACCATCTTCAAACAGCTAATAAGGGAATATCTTTTGGAAGAATGATGTAGAGCTCAGAGACTAATGACAAGGGGCATGGAAGCTGTTCTGGCGGCATGTGGTGTCTCAACACCTTATGACCCTAAGACATTTTATGTTGGTTTTCCTTTAATGTGTCACCTGTCTGTGTTTTCTGAGGATGCAAGCAGATCGGAGGCAAATAGGTTTAATTTATCACATGAATTCACAAGTTGGTGCGTAGGCTGAACTACAGAGCGTACTGTAAAGAAAACAGATAACACATCCCCATCTAGTGGCACCATTCTATTGCTACAACAGTTAATGGCAAATTGCATACAATGTACTCTATAGATAATCTGAATTTTGCTAATGTTAAATATAAAACACAGTTCTTTTATCAAAAAAGAGAGATAACAAAACGAATGAAGGCTGTATTCTATTCAGTTACTTTAGTTGCATTGTTCTGGTTTTGTGTATTGTCACGCTGCCACGGCTCATAGAAATAGAACAATGATGCCATTAATGTTCCCAGTAACACCTCCGTTTATTAATAAAATAATAAGAATGTTTCGTTTGAAAACACCTTTTATATAATAAAAAATATGTTTTCCCAGTTTGAATTTAAAGCGTTTTCTTCTCTTTTCTTCTGTTTGGCTCTCTTGTGTTTTATGTTTTTGCTTTTTGTATTTTTTGCCTTTGCCCGAGTATGTTTACGACACACTGTGATTATAATTTATTTGTGAATCGGTGCCATTAACCCAGTGACTTATATGCTATTCCATAAACACAATTTACATGTTTATTGTGAACAATGGCCCATAACAGCATTAAGTTGATTCAGAGGCTTTGCGAAATATCTCCTCATCTTATGGAAAGAATGCAGCGCTTGGCCATGATTCATTAACTTCACCTCCAGGCGAAATGGCTTTCTGTTCGGCCTGCACCTCAAGCTCTTGGCCCTGTACTTATGAAGGACCTCTCCCTTAATGCCTTTTTAAAAAAACAAAATCTATTTCATGGACAGACATTATAAGCTGCAAACACTATCATTATTTATTATTTTGATTGTTTTTTTGTATTTTGGAAGGAAAAGTTTGAAAATTAATGCAGATTTCCTTTAACAGACGACGCTGTCATCACCATACATGGGCCCAGGACAAGACAGAGCTTCACGTAGATCAGACTTTCATCCTGTATTATTTTCTACACAAAGCTTGTGGAACTTGTCAGTTTCCAAAATCTGGTAAATCCACTCTGTCACTCACAACACCACCAAAACTAATGATTGTGAAATTAGTTTCAGAGCAATCAGGAGCTCCCCTGCTAAGACCCACTGTATCCATATGCATGAAATTGCTTGTGTTAATACATGCTATGAATCGTGGGTAATGCAGTGAATAATTCTGACTGCATGCAATAATGCTATGTTCTATTAGACTGGGGACTGTTGTGAAGCTGGAGCCCTGTGGCAATATGCTTGTAAATGGCCATGTATGGATAATTAAGCATTACTCTTGAACATTAAAACTTGCTTATTTCAGAGAGCTGCAGGCAGTGGAGGGCTCTTATTGGACTCATCACTATTTTTGGTGTTTCCCTATAATGTGTTCTCATTAGTATTAGTATGCAAGCAATTGTGAACTTTTTGATCTCTCTTACTGTATCCTGAAAATAGGTTTTCATTAGTTTGACTATATTAGCAAATATTACTCTTGTAAAACATTTTCCAGTTGTACATAAAGACATAGTAGCTGTTTGAAATCTCACTAAAGTGATTGTTTTAAAGCTGGAGTGTGGGAGGCTACATTTAAGCTCTTGCCAAATGAGTTCACACAGTGCTGATTAGGCCTATCAGAATCAGGTAAATCTCTGCATTTAACAGTTTACCCACAGACTGTATAGAAAAGATGGATGCAACCACCGTGACTGGTTCACTCATTGGTTTGAGGAATACTGTTGTAAAACCTCAAGTTTGGAATATGTTCATCACCATCTTGGTTTGTTGAAAGCAAACATAAGAAGCCAGGATTGGATCTGATTGACAATACAAGGAAACTACTTATGCTCATACAATGGCCATTTGTCAATCATAAGGTAGCTACTCTCTAAAACAATCTTTGCTTTATTGTCTATTTTACTCAAAATGGGAGCATAATTTACAAGTTACATGTTGTATTGAAGTAGTCTAGAAACTAGCGATTGAGACCATAAACTTATTAGAAAAATGTTTACTGAGGTAACAAATCAAATGAGAAGTCAGGTAATTTTCTCATAAACTAATTACGATCAGATTTCTTTTTGTACCCAGCAATGTCGCCCCCTGCTGGCTGTTATAAAAATGCATTCTTTTTTAAATCCAGAGGCAACACCTATTGTTTATGTACAACCTATGAGTTTGAGTTTTAAATCAGGTGTTTGTGGTGATATTCCTGTAAGTACCGGCACACTGGTAGCGATGTGTTTTACGCCAACTAGCAATTATTGCTTTAGAAGAGCTGAATAGGGGAGCAACCGTAGCAACAGAGATGAATCAGGCAACAGCATCTATTTGTATGTCAGTAAAGCTAAAAAGCGCCCAAGAAAAATTTCTGACGCCTCAGATGAAAAAGAAATTCAGCACACAGAGGAAAGATTACAGTCAAAAAAGGAAAGTGACTGACAGCAAGGGCAAATAGTGTAGTCATGTGTCATAAGCACACTTCAATATTGTTTGTGTAATTACCCTCACTGGCAGAACAGGAAGACAAATGCTCTGCACTACAAGTTTAGCTTATTAAACTTGATTTTTTTTTTTCTATTTTCCTTTTACATTTCTTGATTTTTCAAAAAATACAATGAAAAATTAGAACAAAAAATATTTGCAGGTTATGAAGACATTTTGTAAGAATCACGTAAGTTCATGATATTACACCTCAACATAATACTATATACACAGCAGTGCTGTAGAGATGTATATTGTTTACACTTCAAACCATATTGATGTTATTTTAACTGAGGACTGACAACAAGCTGATGTAATTCAAACCTTGAGGCAGGTAAATTCCCAGCACTATGACCTGCATTACCAACAGCAGAACCACATTTCGGGGAAGTAAATAAGCACATTCCTCAGGATTGAATGGTGACAAGAAAGGCTGTCCTGTCACTCAGCTGTAATGTTTATGTAAACCTTGCTTGCATCATTTGTCTCCTTTGCAGCAGCTGTCAGTTTAGTACCTGCCATCATTCAGGTTACACTTGGTTGATAATGACAGAACATGACAGTGTACCTGCAGATCAGAGCAAGATACAGTAAGGTCAGATACAGTCACAGAAGTGGCTGAATTAACAGTACTGTGCTTCTGCTGTCGTAGGATAAAGAACTAGACGTCTTTAACAGATATGTATAATAAGTCTGGATTAAAAGCTGCAGCTGAAGCAATGTTTAACTGTTTGTTTTGCCTTGACTTTTTTGTGTTAGATGTGTATCTGCGCTGCTTCTAAGACTCAGAAGTAGATGAATACAGGAAGCCACGGATGGAGGGGATAAAAGAGGATTAAATCTAAAGGACCAAACTGCCTTAATTATGTGTCACATAAAAAAACACACTCCCACACACAACCAAATCACCTCTGCTGTTTTAATTTAGTGGTTGAAGGGAAGAATGTCCGCAGCACCGAGAGGCTGCCAGGAACACTCCACTTGTAGGACGCACGAAACAACACTTCCCGGTTGTGTGTTTAAAGCGCACACTCTCACCCTGTTTGAGTATTGTCCAGATGCTGCAAATGTTTGACACCAAATTATTGACAACTGGATTAAACACAGAGGTCTATAAATTACTTTGTGGGGCTCTGAAATTTTCAAGGACCCCCAGAGACGTTGAAAATATCAAATTTGTGTAATAGATATGATTCATGTTAATTTGAGATTCCTGGCCAGTTTCGATTGTAGCTCTAGTTGCAGGTGCTGAAACTATTTTAGTGTTACTTTGATTTTCCTACCAGTTATATGGTGATATATCATGGGTAGATGAAGCAGCTGAATGACTCTGAAGTTTCTATAATGTCTATGAGTTTTGTCTTCTTCCAGGTGCCACCTATCACTCATTACAATCTTATTATCTCTTTAATGGAAATGGAGTTTAATGTGGCTTAGAAGATGATTTAATGTGGCTCAAGGAAAAGAAAGCAATAAGACATGACATAGTCTTCAGCAGTAGTCTGCATTTATCTGCTATGCATTATCATTATTATTACTATCACTATGCATAGCCTCTGGTCAGCCCCTACATTTGTCGAACTTAAGCAGTTTAACGCAGAGGGACACAAAACAGATCTCAAATTATTGGTTTTAGTGCTGGAAGCCTCAGAGAACTGAGATGTCAGATACAGTCTAATTGCTCACGAAGGGACGCAACACTAATGTCAATAAAGTGAATGAGCACAGTGATACTTTTATACTTACTATGTACTACTTTATGCAACAAATTATTGTGTATTTAAGTGTTACTTGAATAATCTGATAAGTTTGGATAAAAACGAAGCGAGTGTGAAAAGAGGAGGAGAGGAGCAGCAGCAGGGGAGAGACATGTGCACCAGGATTACTTTGCTTCATTAAATACACAACATAGCTGTGATGCCTGTGCTCTTTCAAATCCATATGTAAACCATTTCCTCCCTCCTCCGCTCCCTCTCTTAAAACCTCCGGCTCATTAGTGTTGCCTTTATGACATGGCTTTACCTAAATGCCGTGGATTTTTCCATTCTCTTTCAGGCCCATTCTCATGCTCGCGCTCAGTAGCTGAAAGAGAGACTGGGGGAAGACATTTTCTTGTTTGAGCAGCAATCCTTTGCACAGATTTCTTCTCAGTAAGCAGAAAAGGCCTGGTTTTCATCAGAAACCATTGAATATGCACCACACAAAATAAAAGCGATGAAGTGATTTGGTTAAAAGCGGATGGCAGATCTGTGATCTTTGCTGCATGTGATCGTCACAGTGTGCAGGCTGTCGAGTGTAACAGGAATGTCAAAATACAAATACTGTTATAGTGATAGATTTAATGTGCAGTGCCTTAACAGCGGATGTGCAGAAAGATTACAGAAACAATTTGGCAACGAACAGCTTGTAGTCACTTCTGCTACAGGAGAACTAAAGAGCCACATTTCACTCCCATCACAACCATTTTCGGTGTAAGACAGGAACTAAGTCAGGTTACTCAAGTGTTTCTCCTTTTAATTCTCTCCAACTCAGAGGTAAATATTGTACTTTTGATACCAATTTTCAGTTTATTTGACAGCTAAAGTAACAAGTTACTTTACAGATTCAGATTTTTATATTAAAATTCTATTTCCTAAACATGAAGCTAGTGACTCCCAGGCTTTAATTGGTTACAAAAGAGCAGTGGCTAATACTACATTTTCATCAAAAGAGTATTTTTCACTCTGAACGTCTCAGTTTGGTTAGCTAATATTACATTTTGAAGCCTTAAAGAGGAAATTTGACTTCTTTTTTGGGAACCACTGAACTAAACTACAAGTGTATATTCAATAATTAAAACTGTTTCCACCTCAACCAGCCACAATAGAAAACAGGGTTATTTTCTTTTGATGCTTTTAGTGCATCTTCCCGATGAAACGTGTACTTTTACTTTCACTGAAGGACTTTTTCTTGTTGTATTTGTGCTTTTACATAAGAACCTGAGTACTTCTACCATGACTGCACAGATTACACTGTGTGCTCTCTGACACACATATAAAGAAAACACAATACACTCAAAGCACACTAAGTATCAGCACATGGCTGTTCATTCAAATGTCTCGTTTTTGAGAATGGTTCATTTGGAAAAGACAAACTGAAATCTGAAAGAAAGTCTGTCTCCACTAGGACAACTAGAGTCCACAAGGTGGCAGTCTAACATTTGTTTGAGTGTTTCCCAAAATGAGGAATTCAAATTCAAATTTTCTTTGCCTCCATCGCTGTCACATATTAACACTAATATGATGAGACATATTCCTCACAGTCACTAAAGAAGCTCTAATTATTCAGCATTTTTTAAATTTACATTTACTGACATGTTTTAGTATGATCACCCACCATCATGTTTCTAAGAAATCCTTACATGCCAAATCTCTGATGGTATGGCTTTCAGCACAAAGACACACAGGATTAGTCAGACAGAGGGCAGGAGAATCACAGGCTGGAAGCTGGAGCGCTGAGAGAGGGTTGAATGATCCAGTTTTCCAACTTGCTCCTGTATTTTACAGAGAGCGCTTTAGGGTGAGAAGTTTTTCCTGTTTATCCATTTGGTGGAAAATAATATCCTGTAAAAAGCCAATAAGTTTGTGTCTTTGAACTCGCTGAGAGTTTTTTCTTCACCACTGGCTCGGGCTCTTTGGGAGAAATGAGGGTGAGCAGCTTGACGAAGGACTTCCCATCAGCCGCCTCCAAACCTTCACACATGTTTCTGATAGACCTCCACAAGCCCCAGTAATCCGAGGGCAGCTCATTCAGAGGAAGAGGGAGTGATAAAAAACAGGGGTGGGTAAGAAGGAAGAGAGGGAGATATAGGAGAGAAGGACGGACTAGAAAGAAGAGTGGGAGCAGGCCAAAGGGGAGGGAGGATGAAAGGAAACATTTGAGTATGTAGCAGTTATTTGGCTTCTCTGGAGACAGCACTGTAGGCTTCTCAATTTAAAATGGCAGCGGTGTTTGTTCTTCTGGGCCAAATCATTTGTGTCAAGTCTATATAGTCTATTACATGTATCTAGAGCAGGCAGTATTAGACTCGTGTGTTGTTTTAAATATTATTCCCAGCTCTTTTGGCTTTGACAGACAGCAGAAAAATGAAACGTCAGGGATGGGCTGCCAACAAAAGGCCTACTTTTTTGCTCCATCTTTTATCACGAGTTGTTTCTTCAAACCAAAATAAAACAAAACATCCCCTTCATTATCAGAATCTGTAAAAACTGGAAGAAAAACTATGATTCAGTGTTATTTGCCACTTTTTTTTATTGTGCACTTCACAATGCGCTTATACAAATGTGCAGCTGTGAATATGCTTCTTAATTGTTTTCTTTCTGTCAGATGACTCACATTTGCAGGCCAGCCACCTCTGAGAAAGAACAGCACGCACACACACACACACACGCACACACACACACACCCTGCAGGTCTTGCCGGTGTCTTAAACACAATGTAATCCTTCACACTTAATTTCCCCTCGTCCCTCATAAATCAACCTGAAACCTGCGCGGACAGACAAGCCAGTGTAAACACCTGTTGTGGTGCATGTTGCTATTTTAACATGAGGTTAGCAAGTATCAGTGTGTAGTATAAGGGTAGTAATGGAGGAAGGGGGAGGAGGGAGGAGTGGGAGGAGGAGTGGGGTCGCTCCTGAGATGCTTGCTGGGAGAGAGGAGCGGGGATGGACTGTGAAATCAAAACCAGCAGGCCACAAAGAAGCCTCAGCTGGAATAACTCACTCACAAAAAGTTACTCTCCTGAGGTGCAGGCTGATTGGCGCATCCCCAAACACAAGAGACCCTCTAACAGGCCTTCTCTTCCCTCCGTCTGTCCCCTCGCAGAGGAGCATATGACTGCAGTAAAACACACTTGCAACAAAGTTGGTTTTCTTACTGGGGACCACAAAAAGTCTGCATCACTTGAGTGGCAAAATGCAGGAAGATCACCACGAGCAGCAAAAGAGTCAGTCTGTACAAAGTCACGCTGTACTGTTCAGCAAAACAATGTTCAGACACAAAGAACTTTATTTTTAAATGTAGTTGAGATGCAAATTATACAGATACCAAGAATGTTGGGGAAAATGTATAAATGGTTGAAGGAAATGTCTAGAATATGTTTGAATACTGGAATTTTGGAGCAATTTTGGAGAGTTGTAACACATGGATTTGTGGGTAACATACCTCTCCAAGTGTAAACATCAAATAATATCAAAGAAGTACAAATACATACTGATACAGTATATAAAATATATCATACTGTCAGATGTTGCACTACTGTGTGCTATGGTGGAGAAACATGACAATATATTGGTAGTTGTCCAGATTGTCCTGAGCCATTTGCGGTACTGAATGGGACTATTTTATTTTAATATTTGATGTTTTATTTCTATATGGTTTATGTTTCAATGTGAGAAGAGCCTTGATTTGTAAGACATTTCATTTACTTGATTAGATTTTAGAAAAACACGTGTCTGGTAATATTTTCCTCAAGTTTCTTAATGTGCACTCTGATGCTTAGTCACTTATTCAGAACTAATGCAGTCTAATACCCAGTCCTGCAATAAATCCTCCCTGCATTAAGGCTGCAGTGTTCAGTTTCTGTTGAAACTGTTTTAAAGAGGTGTTATGGTGATTAGGAGGCTGCAGTTTACAGATAACGTCTGTGGATAATTCTTTAAATGCTGCAGATCAGTTAAGAAAAACTGGCCTTTTTGCATTTTGCTTTTTGCATGTGGATGAGCGAAAGCCTATCCGTAGGCTTTAACGTGTTGTGCTCTCAAGCTGTCCAGTGATGGAAGAAATGAAAGAAATCCAGTAAGACAATTCTGTAAATGCTGTGTTTGATAGAAGTTTAAACTGCTGTTTGAAATGTTGCTCTGCTAGATTGCATCAGTGCTGTTATTCAGGTTTCTTGCTTGAACAAAGGCTACTTTCTAAACTTAAAGTATGGAAGTATTGTCCACAATATGAACTGAATAACTCCTCTATATGGGTTTACATTATGTAAGATAAATGTCCGATCATTATGACTAATGCATTTCTGTGTAAACAACATTCTGTTCTCTAAAAAGGCACAATATTTTACAAAGTGATCATGTGTTTTGCATGAAAAATCTGAAACTGCGAAGTAGCTGGTAACTGCAGCCACCAAGTAGAACTTTAGCAGTGGTGCACAGTTGGCTGAATGTACTCAGTAACAATTTGATATGCTTGGATATGTCATATTTGTTATTGCAGCTCTCTCGAACAGTTGCTAGTGACACAATATACGAGTACTAATGTATAGTAATGCTCTAATTAAAGTGTTATGGCATGCAAGGAATGGCGACGTTGGCACAGCGAGCAGGTCACCCAGCGGCCTCTCCTCTGAGAAGGAGAGTGAGGTCATCGACTGCAGGACAGAGTGACACTGCAAACACAGACACAGACAACACAAACAAGAGACTGACACTAAGGTAGGAGGGAAAAAAGTAAGTCAGACTGAGCGTGCTCAAATGTGCTTTGTGTCAGAGGATAGAAGAGTGCGTGTGCACATGGCTGTGTTTAGGGCCTAGAGGCTTGTTTAGCTGACCTCAGTGAAAGCAAACCTCATGACAGAAGGTCTGGCATTGTCTGTGTGCCCGGGCTGCACTGGAGCCAGACGGTCTGCCGGCCGCCAGCTTTGCTTGCTTATAACGGCTGAGAACATCCGATCCCCTTGGGGAGGACAGGAGGGGAGGGGGGTCTACTGCACCACTCGCCACTTTCCTCTCTGTCTTTATCTTTGCTCTTTAGACAAGGAACAAGCATTAGCCAGGTCATCAACTAGTATGTTTATTATGTATGTAAGTGCGCATGTGTGCGAGAGAAAAGAAGAAAACAACAAGAGGTTAGAGTGGACGAAGGAAGAAGTTTGGATACAAGGACATGAAACACAAATAGGAAAATGTTGTGCATGAGAACACAGGGAAGAAAACGTGACAGAGTGTTTTTTCTTGTATTTGATTTGGCCAGTCAGGAGAAAGAACTTTCCAACACAGGTAATCACGGAAAGTCTCAGTGTCAAAGTATTTCATTGATGAGCATGTCCCCTTTTATCCCATTCAGTTCACTTCCATTAATTCATCTATCACGCACAGAGAAGGCTGCAGCTTTGTGTTCTGACAGGAACAAATGGTCTCTAATCACCTCCAGACGCCCATGTCCAACCATGACAGAACACTTCCACTCCTCCTGAGCTGCATATTCGCTGTGCCCGTCCAGCAAACCTTTCACAGGCACCCCACGTGGCCCTGGAGGAGCGTTGGCCATTCTTGAAAAGCCTGTCAAAGAAATGTGGAACATTTTAATGTTTATGTATTGCATAACTTCTGGGTGGAGTTTTTTCCCCCCTTAAGTGTCTCAAAATAGTAAGATTTCATTCTCCATGCATAGCGTAAGGTGGAAAGCAAACAAGTTGGTGGGAAGGTAGACTAATGTTACCTCTGCTGCTTCGACTTTCTGTTCACATGTCAGTGTGGGAACAGGCAGCCGTCCCCATGACTGCATGGAAAAAGGGAAAACCGAGGCAAGAGGAGGACAAACTCTCCTAGAGCTCACATTCATGTGGTGGGCGACGGAAAAGGGAAAACCTGAAAATAATGAAGGAGGAGATACATAAAACAGAAAGGCTTTGGCTCAGGGTAACAGTCACAATATTACAACTATACGCCCACAATCAGGGTTGATTCAGGAGGAATTTTACAAGACAGAAGATGAAGAACAGCTACAAAGGAATGAGACAGAGATTTAAGCATGAGAATCAGCATCAGAAAAGTTGCTTGAGCAATGAATATTTTATTGAACCACCACAGTTTGGTGTGAGGTTTATTGAGCATATTTAAAGCTGCACTAACCAATATTTTGTACTAGCAAAATGACAATGTGTAATATGAACCAGTTTGCCTATAATGAGGAAGCCACAAGAAATCGAGCCAACATCCTATTCCTGTTTTGTATTAATTAACCCATAGTTTGCGGTTTGCACTGCCCATAAGTTTACTCTTTTGGTTCACTCTCAAGCTTTTCATAGCATTGTTTTAATCAAAAAAGCTTGACAATCCCACAGTACACTACTTGATCAGGTCCAAATGACACACACACTTTAGGAAGTAGCTGATGACCAAAGTGGAGAATTAAGGACTCAGACATTTCCCTCAGGAGTTGGTGGTGACCAAAAACTGGGCTAAAAGAAAGTAAATATTAATCTCAGATTCACCAGGTGATCAAAAAACAGCTCCAAATCAATGATCAACTGCTATCTGGTAACTGTTAGAAGTCTGTGTTAAAAGCGTGACACAGGTTGACAGCTCTCAAGAGTGGGATGCATGCATGTCAAGTAAAGTGTTTCCCATCCCAAAGTGTTTCCTAAGACGTTTAGTTCTGGTGTTTACAGTTTGCTACACTGCTTGTGAATGTCACGCAAATTCCAGTGGGAAACCGACACATATATTTCTTTCTGTATCACGAAGGAAGCTTTGTGGGGTGAATAGTGGCAGCCTGAGGACACGTCTGTACATCAAAGCTATCTAATCTGATCATCTTACTGAAGGGAACATGGATGTTTAACACGAAGGTGCCGATATTCTTTTGAAAAAGTCATGCAATATTGGTCTTCACCTTGTGAATTAGGTTCACTTTCACACGATCAAATAGAAGCTAAAACTGGCATAAACTGCTACCAGTTCCAAGGTAATGGCAGCAAATGTTATCCCATTATTGTTCAGCTCTTCTTCTTCCTAATGTGTCCATAATGTAAATCCTTAATAGCCCTCAGTTTATCTACTCTGGGAGCAGTGAGCAGTCATCTGCTGCCCAGATCCCTCAGTGTGTGTCCAGTAGCCAGCTCCTCACTACACACTTACAACATGAACAAGGCCCAAACATCACTGCACATCTGGGGCCTGAGCTGGCCTCCAGCCACAAGCTCTCCCTTCTCTCTTTCCCCCTTGTGTACATTACAGTTCACTGTAAATGTACATTTTCATACCAGCAGCCCAAAACCCAGCTCACAGGGACATTCTTTGTGTACAGAGGTCAAACAAAGTTTACGTGTAACATATCTAGAGTGTCCTTGCTTTGTGAAAATGCTGTTTTGTTTGGAAATGGGCTTTAAGAAAGAATAGCACTGATGTCCAGCACATCTCAGTTGCCAAAGGTAATGACAGTACAGACATGAGCAAGGTCAGTGATCACAGCAACTTATATAAATGCACAAATGCAGCACAGATAGTTAAACCTTCAAATCAAATGATCACGCTCCAAGCTGTGACTCCATCTTGCCCTTTACAACTGTGGGAACAAACTGAGTATCAGATCTTAAATCAGCGTGACGATCTTTGTCAAGCGGCACATCAAAGTCGCAATCGTAAACGGAAGCATAAAAGTTTGGCGGTATGTCACAAGAGCTGAAGGCTTTTTATGTTTTTTTCTATGAAAGAGCACATGCTCTGGAAGTTGTTTTTAATAAATTCCGAACCTTTATGATAGAAGTAGACGTCTTTATCCTCCTTAACTTTACACCTTATGGATTATAAAACATAAGTATAGTATAGTAGGTTACTCCAGTACTTGAATTTAGGTAAAAGTAACAATGCCACAATGTAAAAATACTCTCACACAGTCCTACATTCCAAATTCCCAGAGTCTTCTATAAATGTAGAAATATTCATTTTGCAGGATGACCTCTTGGCCTGGTCTCTCTTTGTTCTCACCTCACCCCCACCAGTCGAGGCAGACAGCTGCTCTCCCTGAGCCTGGTTCTGCTGGAGGTCTCTTCCCGTTAAGTGAAGGTTCTTTCTTGGGTCCAGACTGAAATATTTCAGAATGCCATGAAATGTACTGTACAGATTTTTATTTTCCTCACGTGATGAATCCCACTGACTTTGGTGAACCTCTGATTTAAACAGCATGGCTAGTGGTTTTGTGATTGAGAGGATGGTAAAATAACACATTTAGTTCTGCTGTCTGACAGAACTACTGTGGGGTTTATTCACTCTTAGACCATTTAAAAAAATCTTTTATCTCTATCGCACATTACAAAAATTAATTTTCAAGAGTGCAGTCATTGTTACCCCAGTAAAGCTTTGCATAGTTCCATGGTCTAATCAGTCACATGGAAACTACTGTGTGGGTATCCAGGGCTTTTAATCTTCAATAATCAGTGTGGGGAGGGCTACTTTTAAAACTGATGTCACTACAGGTTACAGAATACATGCCCCAAAATGTAATTTGTAATGTACTCCATCAGATTACTAAAAGTGAGTAATGTATTTTAAGTACTTTGGATTATTTCAATACTGTCTTAAATTATTATCGCATGATACAATGAATGAATGTGGCATTCAGACAATCTTGATCCTTAAAGTAGACTGGTGATCTTCTGTCTGACCTAGAATTTTCCGGGCCATTTATTTTACACAGCATTAAGTTAGCATGAAAACCAGTAAAGAAGAAAATAAAATGATGGGTATTTACAGTTCCATTGAACATCTTGTTTACACTTCATTGCCTTGCAACCAGTTCTCTTAAAATGCCTCCCCCTTCACATTTTTACGTCTCTGCAGTTTTTAACTCTGTTGTAGTTTTCAAAGGAGTGCTTGCAAGTTTCCAAGAACTGCATATAAATAATTAGTCAAAAGTGTATTACACATCACTGATGTTGTAAACTGATAGTTCTCCACTCTGTGGTTTGTTTGTTAGACCTGCTTGGCAAGCTGGCTCCTATGGCAACAACAGTAACAGGTTGATCTGGAGTTGGCTGGCAATTTGTCGAAGTAGGCAGCTCACTAACAAACTACAACTGCTTTTACATTTCAAAATGAATAATGCAGACTTAAATTATAACTTGTCTCTTTATGTGATTTAATGATTATATCTTGGCACATTGGGGACTTTTAACCTGATAACTGCACTAGTTTCAACTTATTTCAGGGTAAAATGAATATAACATGTGAAGTGGTGTTCTCTAGGAAAAGTAAACTTTAACCCATGTTCCTCATTAATATCAAAGTGGGTGCAGGATAGCTAGACCCATGGTTCTCAAACTGTGAGCTTTAAAATTAGTTTCATTTATGATTATTAATGTTAATTTACAGCTATAATCATGAGTAAAGGTAGAAATACTTGTTTACATGCATTTTATTTAATAGTATTTGGGGCACCAACCCTTTTCATAGTCCAGGACAAGAGATGGAGGTGCCCCAAAAAAGCCCCATAAAACAATAATCCAAATATATAACTAATAATAATATAACTAAATCTGCTGTCTACATTACTGACATAAAATACTGAAAATTACAGCACATCATCCATCCATCCATCCATTATCTTCTGCTTATCCAGGGCCGGGTCGCGGGGGGAGCAGTCTAAGCAGAGAGGCCCAGACTTCCCTCGATTCACAGACTTCACAGGACAGCATATCATATCTACTATGACATGCTGTCCTGTGGTGGACAGCATATCATAGTAGAATTATAACATATTCAACGACCACCATGCACTATAAAACACTGAAATGTGTTTAAATGTGTTGCTACTCAGCCAGCTGTTGTCATATTGTGTTAGTTACTTTAACGATCAGATGTTCTATATTTATTAATGGGATCCATATATTCAATAATGTCACTGCTATAAATATAATGCTGTAAGAAAACACTCACAGAAAAAGGTTTTTAACTTTAGTAAACAGATTAGACTTTTAAGAACAGTAACATAAAATGTTAAAAAACAAACACTTAAAAAAAACCCCAGGGCTATTTAGCTTTGGACTCCAGGTCTGATGAAACCACTGATTATAGGAACGTAACTACACTCTGATTACAACATATTTAAATGTATTATTATTTATTATTCTAAATATGTATCTCTGTTATATGTCGTCAATGCTCCTCAACACTGATAGAAATGCATTGTCTTAAAAGTTGACAACAGGTCCTGTATGTTAAGTCAAAATAACTAGTTAAAGTTGTAGTTAAATGAATGCAGTGGAGCAAAAAAGAATTTTTCTGAAATGTAATGGACAAGAAGTAAAAAGTAGCACAAATAAGAAATACTCAAGTAAAGCATCCTTTACTTAAGTACAGAACTTGATTAAATGTACTTGATTACTTTCCATCACTGCCTAAAATACACCTGTAGACCTGCAGTCACAGTGTAAATACCAGGCCATCTGTAAGTGTATTATATTATCCCTGGCTCTGGTTGTGTTTCTGTTTTCTGGCAAATTCACAGCGGTTGTCCAACGTCCAGCTCTCCCACAGACAGAGACGGAGAAACTGTGTCCCTATTATATGTGATATATATATATATATATATATATATATATAAAGGGGGAATCTGAAAAATGAATAGTGTTTTCATATCTACAGTATGTCTGCTCCTTAATAAGCTGAAATTAAGTTATTCAGTTTCATACCCGCTGCCAGACACCTAAATAATCTCTTTTGTACGCTGTAGAAGAGCCAATTCTGTCCCAACCCCTTTTCCCTCTCTTCATCTTCCTTTCTAACTGAACAAGGGTTGACAAGTTCTTGTCGTTCCTGGCCGGTTGGAGGGAGCCCCAACAAAAGAGCCCTTGTTTGAGACTTACCCCTGTCAGACTGCGCACTTTGATATTAAAAACTCTGCTGGGCGAGGGGGGGTGTTGGAGCGGCGAGGGAGGAGGGGAGCGGCGAGGGAATGATGAAAAGGATGAAAACAAACTCCTACTGTCTCATAAGCCCATGTCTGTAGGTGTAACCTCATAATGGACTCACAAATATTTGTCCAGTCAAAACAAAATAAAACAGCTCTTTGACTCGTCGTGTAGCGAGTCTGATCGGCCTCCACCAGCGTGTCTCTGGCTATAACAACCACCTGCCTATTCTCTTGTATTCTCACACAGTGATCACATTGACACAGGGGGCCTCTCTTTAGATGTGAACAGGCCTCTTAGGCTGGACTGGAGCCATCGCCAGAGGGAAGAAATCCCCTGATACTGTACCTCACCGACTGAGGCTGTGCCAGAGACCTGAAATACTAGCAGATGCCTGGTTGTGCCCAAAAACGTGCGTGTGCCAGCAAAAATAAACCAGCACTGAGGACCAAATTTACCTTGCCCTCAGTTTAAACCTACAGCCGGGAGCTAGAGCTTGGCATGAGAGCGCGGGACTGTAGCTCAGATTCCTGGAGAAGAACTGAACTTTCACACCAGAGCACTGTGGGACATAAAACACGTTATAAAAAATATGAATTTCATTACATCCCTCTCAAACACATAATTCTGCCAGATTTCAGGCCTCCTCCTTCAATTTGCAGCCCATTCAGGAATGAGAGGCAGCAGCATAGATAAGTCTGTACACTTTGCAAGCAGAAGTGACAAGCTGCAGCATGTCGACCATTCGGGAAGAATGCAGAAGCAAGTGTAATGAGGATTTTCTTTTTCTTTCTGCTTGCAAGGCGCCTGCTATTATCATGATTTTGAGTAGCCCTGAGGGCAGTTATTACAGCATTTATATTAATTCCCCTGGATTGCTTCATTTTGTTCATACAGGCCAAAGAAAAAAAGACCCAAGCAATTAGAGGAATGCCAGTGAAGAGAGGAGATGGGCTCAGTGATGGCACAGAGAGGGCTTTGATGTGTGCTGCTTTATGTTAAGCACTGCTTTCCTCCCAACGACAATCCCTGCTTGTCTGATGCACGAGGTCTTACTGTACTGGAGATGACCTGCTTCAGTTGCTGGGGGCTCATTCCTATTAGCGATTGCTTGCCGTGTTAATGGCTGTAAGAACATCATCAGGCCCGTAGGGTCTGACAGGCTGCCGCCACTCGTACCTGCTGCCGCAGGTGAGGGGATGGGCGTTCACATAAATCTGCCGAGGAATCTGTGAGAACCACAGCGTCATGCACAGCAACAAGCTGACAAGAGCAGCACAGATAACAAAGTAATTGTACCTGGCTCGCCTGCCCCTCCATGCTGTGCCTATACAGGTAGGAGCCAGAGAGATGAGGGAAGAGTTATCAGAAAATGAACACATGTCATACACTCAGGTATTTGATGTATATGATGAATTACAGCAGAGGGAGCACAAATATCCATATATGGGATGTGGAGGAGCAGCCAAAACAGCACAGACTGAAGAGGAAGATGAAGATGTTTGCAAGAAGGTCAAACAGTTTGTTAGATTTACGTTAAAATTCTTCTCATCTCTCTTTTCCCTGCAGAAAATATGTAAATCAAATGCAGTGGTGCAAAGTAAATGAGTACATTAAGTCAGTTGTACTTATGTGCAACTGGGAAAGACTTGTTTCCACCTGTGCACTTCTAGTTTATGTTACTCCATGTTTCTACTTCACTATACTTCAAATATGATATGATTTATTGTCCCCTTTGGGAAATTTTTCTTGTGCCAGTGTCGCTCCCTTTTACACACAGAGACATGTGACTGTCAGCCACATTCTAGTGTTCAGATGTTCACACATTTTAGTGTGGTAAGTAAAAACTTCACAACGACACACTGTGGTTTAACGAGTGCTGTGATATATCGCTGCCACACCAGAAAAAGAAACACCGATCAGTTTCATGCTATAACGTAAAAGGTTTATAGTCACAACAAGATGTTTTTTCTTGTGGCTCGTTGATTAAGTTCTCCTTCATGCATAGACTGAGACATGATGAGAGTCTGCTGTTATTAAGCATGGTGGATAAAGTTGTGGTAATTATGCATACATAAAGAAGGATTTTAAAAAACATGTGGCTGTACAGAAAGAAGAATGAATCCCACCCTCACTGATCAACTGGAGAGGCACAGAAAGCTCCAAAGATACATTGCATACTACAGTATCATCCAACACGCAGAATAACAGCAGAATCTCAACCCAAACATAAAGCAGAACTTAATCAAACTGTGTAAATGATCAGTTGTCCTCAAATAGTATTATTGCAGTAAAAGTTGTCATGTTATGATGTGTTTCTGGTTGAGTTTCGTTATAACTTGACAAATTTGTGTGTCGGAACAACATTAAAACCTCCTGTAACAATAAACTTTTCATGTTATAATGTGAAACTGATGTGTTTTAACAAAACACTGTTGTAAACAACATATTGCAAGATTTAGTATTACACTTCTTACATCACTGCATTTGGCAGCTACGGTTTCTAGCTACTTGTTTTAGATTAAGATTTGACGTTAAAACATGCAACAAAAAGAACAATCCTCATCTCATGACCTCCTTAGCCTTATTTTTGACATTTCAAGGTGGCCTGACCCCCATGTTGGGAACCAGTAGCCTTGATAACTTGATATAAAGTTAGCTCAACAGGGTAAAGCTGCAACTCATGAATTATGCATCAATATTAACAATCTATCCATGTAATAACACTGACAAGAGACCATATTTTTGTACAATTAACTCTTACATGTTAATTTTACGGTAATTATGCACGTTGATTTGTTATTACAAAGAGTAAGTAAGAATGCAGAACTTTGCATCTGAATTCTTCCTCCACCACTGAGCAAATGTGTCCTGCACTCCTGTCTGCTTTTCTAAATCTTCCCCGTCTGCTGCACTCCCTCTCCCCCACCTCTCCCCTCTCTCTTACAGCGAGGTGCTGACAGAAGTTAGCATTCACAATCTTTCTGTTAAGGCTTTAACAGGAGCCAGATGAAAGACAGCAGCAGATTAAGATGTTAAACAGCCTCATATGGGATGGCACAGGACGAGTGAAGCAGTTGGGGCTGGAGCGCTGTGGAAATGGAGACAAACAAAAGCCCAGGAATGTCAGACGGAGATCGTGTTGCACAGCCCTCAAGGAATAAGACATGCTATTAACACTGGCTGCTCTCGTTGGCTGAGAAGCCCTCGGGGGACGCTTATAGCCTCTCTGGGGACCCTGCAAAGCACAGAGCCCACTGGGACTGAACACCCTCCTAATGGGCCAACTTTCTGTCTTTTGGTGAAGTTCAGTGTGACCCAGTGTTAAATAACTATTCCAAAATTAAACTTAATTAAAAAGTCTGTTTATTGTTAGCATGGAACACCTGATAAATCACTGCTGGGAGGTATTATGTTGCTGATCCATAGTATTGAGCAGATGAGCCAACAATTCCTGGCCAGGGGCCGCCTCATCTACTGCAGCTGTATTGGCAAAGAGGTGAGTATTGAATGTAAAGTTACACTGTACTGGGGTTTGCCAAGTCTGACATAAATTTAAAGCAGCACGGTCATCATGAATACGACTTTTAACATCCAAGCCGATGTCATAGCCCATAAAACTTTTACACGGGGTAGAGAGGTAAGGTTTGGTGCATTTTAGTAGTTTTATTGTTTAAAAAAAGTGTCCATACTGCTAAAAGTCAGAGGATGCAGAAACAATCCGTGCAACTTGTACTGAATTTGTCTTGCAACTAAATTTGCAACAAAGAAGGCATCACTTAAATCTAATTAGTGATTTACTTCCCCCTCATGCAGGCCCAGTTCAAAGACAGTGAAATAAACACTATTGTTAAAATAATGAAAACCATTGTGTGCGGTCGGACTGGTATTCATATCCCTCCTCCCATGAAAATCACAACAAAATGACTGAGCAATTACAAAGACAAGTCAGTTTTGTTTAGCGGGGCTTTTTACGTCGGAATAAAATGCTGCAGCACAGCAGCCCAGTAGGCACCACGAGCAGTTCAAAGCTGCGGCAGTTTCTATTCTCTGGATTCCTAAGAGTTTCGGCTGCAGTTGCTCTGCTGAAACGAGACGAGAAGGAGCCCGGGTTTTGGACTCCCACCCACCCTCTGAGCTGATTGTGAACGGCCTGTGTGGAGTAATGAGCACATTTGTGGGTGTTTTACCCTGCATCACAAGAAAGATAACCCAGCTCACAACTTTGCTGTGAGGAGTTTCTGTGTGGATGATGTGTAATGGAATGTAATACGCTCATTGTGACACATTAGTCTGAATGAAAACACACAAATGCACGTACACTGAAGCACACACACACACACACACACACACACACTCAGACACACACATTCCTGGCCCCTTGCTGGCACTCTTACACTCAGCAGGTATGTCAGTGTGGAGACAGGCGGTGGTGTGTGCCCCAGGAATGCGAAACCTGACCTCTGGGCTGGAATTTGAACCTCCTCACTCATCTTTACTCTTCTCAGAGACATACGCTCTGAGAGGCGGCCTCACGCTGCCCAGCAGAGCACTTCAGCAGCAACAAGAAAGTTAAACATCTGACGGGTTGGTTTTAAAACTCTGGCACAAGCTAAATGAAAATCTTTGGTTTCCATCCAAGATCAAGCTTGCAAACACAAAATAATCTGGCACATAACACCTCGTAAAAAAGCAGCATGTCGTTTTTACACATCAGTTTTTGTATGAAATAAACACACAAGATGTAACTTGTTAATTTAGGTGCTATAGAGGTGCTTTTAATGAGAGCCAGGTCACTAGTTTTCATGCTAAGCTAACTGGACCCTTTTGCATTCACCTCACACACTTTCATCAATCTTCTGCGTGATAAGCTAGGACAGAGAAAGCTGCAGAAACAGAATGTGAGTGGGAGTCATTAATGAGCAGTCTGCATGAGATGCTGTTTCTCTCCAGGCACAGGAACATAACAAAACAGAATCAGCGACGTGGACATCTCGGCTCCTGAGGAGAGGAGGAAGAAAGCCCACATGGCCGAGCCTAACCGCCTCGGCAGCTCCAGCCACCCAATCAGCCCTGGTCCACACAACCACCATCACTGCAGGCCAAACCTCAGACTGGAAGCTTGGAAGGTAAAGCAGTGTGACTGCATTTCCTGAGTCCACCCCATTTAAACTCACAATATGGAACATATTAGGAGGCCTGCAGAAAAAAAGGGGGCCGCGTTCCTAGATCTTCTCTTTTACAGCTCCTTGGAAAAGAAAAAAAAACTCAGACTTCTAAAAGGACAAACTGGGCCTGTGGAAAAACGTTGTTGAGCCCTCAGTGAGATCAATGAGCATGACATACTTTAATATATAGGATTACTTCTCCAAACAAGTGAGACTCAGTGTTAAGTTGAATGTATTGTGCATTACTTTGCACAAAGTGTAAAGTGATTCATGATGCTTTCTCTCAAAGAGTCACATTTCCAAAAAACCCACAGGCAGGCACGACCACAGCCATGCAGGCGTAATATCTTAGCGTCGCTGTCGCACACTGCATTCATGTGCTATTGCCTCAAAATTTAGGTAGAGGGTCTGGAGGGACTTGATTATAGCCCATAAAGCAACTCTATTAAAGGCTGGTATAGTCTAAATTATAGAGATTTCTGAGATTATATCACACAGAGCACAGCAAACACATTTTTTTCTTCTCGTCAGTGAAACTCTTCAGTGCAGACAGAGAGGGAAAATTCTGCCTCTCGGAGAAAAATGAAGTATTAAAGAATGTAATTCTAGCGGTTTCCACAGTGAATGAATCCTTTGTTCTTTGGTAGGGGGGTTAAATCAAAGAGAAATTTTGATTTTATAGGAAAAAAACATCCTAGTTTACCCTAGAGAAACCACGCAGTGTCACGCCTGCGTGCACTTAAGAAAGAAACGCCTGTATTCAGTTAGGTTGCTTTTAGAAGCAGAATATACAGCGATGACGACTGACAACAGGACTCACAGAAAACCTCTTAAAGTCATGCAACAGCTGAGATGTTCAACACGTCGATTTGGATTTTAAAAGCATATTTAATGTACCTGACTGCCACAGTGAGGACCACTGTGCTTTTATGATTTGAGCTGGAGAGGCTGCAACAGGCGGTTGATAAATGCTGTCAGAATTGAGCCTAGGAGAGTGTGTGTGTCCGTGTGCGTGTGCTCACACTGTGGCATTCTTTTAACCTCTGTGGAAACTCACTAAAATAAATCCTTTTCGTACGTCAGAGAGGCCCCTGTGCACCCTGTAATTACTGAAGGGAGGGTGGGATCTGCAGAAGAGCATCAGGACTGGGCTGCTTTTGGCTTCTGAAAAACCACCTAAATGCTTACTCAATGGTCTATTCCAGGCTCGGTTGGAGGCCTGCAGCACAGTAGCAGAATCACGGTTTGTCATTCGGGGATGCAAACAAAAATGTCACTTTGGAAGCGACACAGACAGTGTGAAGTATTTAAAAAATGCATGTGACGGCTGTCGAGACACGACACACACTGGGGGACAGACATGTGTAAGCAGCGACACACCACTTCTCACTCAGCCTATTAAAGTGGAAAAATACCCAAAAGAAAAAGTCTCCCTCTCCCATCTTGCCCTGCGTGCTAGCCCATAATCCCCTCTGAGAGCGTGGATCCCCTGCGCGCTTGCATGTGTCAGCACGCCCAGTAAGTGGCGAGCATGGCAGCTGCGAGGAGCCGTAATTAACACCCTCAGCCAAGGTGAGAAGACTTCCGTGGGCCGCCGTACATGAGAGACAGAGAGCAGGAAGTGTTTCAGGCGCTCTGTGTAATCTCTCTGCGTTTCAAAAGGTGCTATTACCTCACTGTGCTTTTACTGGGGCCAGATGTGCAGGACGGGGTCATCAGCAGTAGTAGCAAGCTGCGGTATTTCCACATCTGCCCGGCTCGAATGACCTCCTAACTTTTTAAAACGGACTTTTATGTCTATTTTAACTTCCCCATCTCTTGGGAAAACAACTAGAGATTACTACGCTTCGCTTTTCATTTGCACTCAGTTCTAACCAGGTGACATTCTCACAGGTGGGCTCCCCATCAGTAGAGAGCTGTTGAATCCTGTGACCTAATTGTAATTATCAGACCTCCTTTGCTTCCAACTGGGAACATGGAGAACCAGAGAAGCCTACAGACAAGAATCTACAGTCTGAGGAATGTACTGAGGCTTTGGCAGGACAGAAGCCATAATAACAGGGTTTCGAAATTCAGAGCTTTAAAAAGCAGTTGTCGGTGCGCAAAACTTACAGACGCAACGTGCACTGAATCACAATCGCTCAGATACCCACATGTGGTGTGTTTGTGTTGTCGCGAAAGGTAGCTCGTTCTGTTGCCTTCACTTTAACATCCGACTATCAGTGCAGAGCTGCAATGACAGCTCAGTGCAACCGTGGAACAAAATGGCGTCTCTTCTTTTTTTGGGGGCCCTGAGAGCGACACAGACTTCTCCAGAAAACGATTGAGGGCTGCGGCCTGCTAATCAATACCATTCCTGAGCTCGTGGAGCACACAAAGCTGCTTACATGGCTTTTCCCCTCACTCCTCCATCTTGCCCAGAGTTACAGTCCTCCTGCCACAACTATTCCAGCTCTGGAGCGGAGCAGAGCAGGCGCCTTCCCAGAGATGTAGCCACAGTAGATGTGTATTGTCGCTTGGCCTTTCCCCAGCCCTGTCTAATTAGGCCCCCTCTCATACGCTCTGTGGTGGCTTGTGTAATCTGCTCACTATGTGTCTTAGCTCCTCGCCACCCCATATAATTGTCTGCCAGTTCCTCTCCAGTGGTGATGTGGGCCCTTTTCCCATAACAGAGACACAAAGGAGCAGGATAATGGCCCCCAGTTGTAGGGAAGAGAGCAGAGGCAGAGACAGAGGCGGAGTGGAGCCACTCCTCTCTGCTGTTTGAACTCTACACAGTCTTGGCTCCAGACAGACAGCAGGCCTGGAGGAGGCTGTCTGAGCCTTTATGGAGGAGGTGAAGGACGGAGACGCAGCACTCAGCAGCTAACAATCGGGAAGAAGCATTTTCAACAGAAAATATGACAAACTAAAAGAAGCTCTTCTCACTGTCTCGGCTCAAAGTGCGTTATTCACAAACTTCAAAAAGCCCATCCAACAGTTCTGATGTCTCAAAGAACCCACTTTCAAAACACACACATATCCTTGTAACTGCACAGTTCAGTGCTCATTAAACCAGAATCAGAGTGTCACTGAATGCCTCTTTTGCTGAATGTTGGCAGAGACCTCTGCACCCTCCCCCCCCCCTCGCTACCATCACCGCCAACCTGACAACCCAATACCAGCAATTATGAAGGAAGCCAGCTAAACCACATCCAGCTTGGCTGTAGTTTTTAAGATTCCAGTAGGCTTGTAAAACTTCTTGGTTTCTCTGCATACATTCCAGTATCACTGTGGTGGTTTCAGGGTGCTGCATCCCTGGTCAGTTATAACAACGTCCATTGTGAGACGAGCCGAGACCACGGGTCAGCGATGATGCGCTGTAGTGGGATTACCTTTTGAAGGACTAGCCTAGCTGCTGCAACTGAGTTTCATCATTTCCTCCTACACTGTCCTCTCCACTACATCGTCTCCTCTCAGTCGTCATTACCGGGGCTCCTTAGGACCTCAAGGACATCTGGATCAGTTGAGCTAGCTTGTCTAAAATTCGAGTTACGACCTTAATACTATAGATGCTACTGCAATATAAATATCATCAGTTGTCTGCGGAGTCTTTTAACAAACTCCTCAATGCTGAAAACTAAATCAGATACCACAGTTCTCCTCACAATAACCATTTAGAAACAACTGCCAAATGACAGCTCTGATCATTTTCTTCACGGAAAAGTTGAGTGAGCTAAGTCAGCTTTGAATTTTACCCAAATTGCTCCCAGACTGACAGTTAAAAGGGCATCACGGCCCTCCGCCTATGAGGCAAATGCCACACATATATAACATCTTAGCACTATATATGGCTGTACACTATGATCTGTGATGTTGCCTATTTCAGACAATCAGGCAGGGCAGGGTTGAGTATAGTGGTCTCCTGCAGATACTGATATCAAGATACACTGAAAATAAATTATAGAGGAACACTGAATGAGATGTAAAGGGCTAATGATACAAACCAAACAAAGAGAATCATTATGCGAATACTTTATTATCAATGTGTGAATGGTGTTAGCTTTTTGTCTGGATATTAATAGTATATGAAAACTATACACCAAATCCAGGCTCATCCTAATTTTGCTGTATAATTTCTCAAGTTGGTATTGAAAGATTCTTTATTTTTATATATATTTATATATATATATATATATAATATATTTAAGCCAAAGTGCATTTTCCGTTTTTTCCTCTTGTCCATATACACATTGCACCATACATAAATAATTACATTGTAAAAATGACTCCGTATTTACAAGTATAATATATATTTCATATAATATATAAAACTTTATATTAAATCTAGGTAGATGATATTTGGGATAGTTTGTGGGGTCCGTCTGTGTTATCTGTGGTTGTTGAGGAGGATTTCCAGCCAGCACGGGCAGGAGGTGATGAACTGTCTTGAGTAGCAGGGGCCCCAGCCCTTAGCAAAGCTGATGCGCACACTGTTGGGGTCATAGGGTCCATCCAGGAGGTCGGCCTCCGTGGTGTGCCTCAGGAGGCATGAGCGCTCATAGTCAAACACCTTGATGGAGTAGCCTGGCATCACCTTACGCACCACCAAAGTTCTGCTGTTAGGCACATCCAGAGTTGGGGAGTTGACAAATATGGGGTGCTCGCTGCGGTTATATGCCCAAACGCCATCCGGCTCTTTGCTGAGGAGGATACCATAGCCGATTTTGCCTCGTGTACGCTGAACGGTGCTGCTGCGGTGTTCCAGGTTGAGCTGGCCCAGGCAGAAGCCCGTGCCCTGAGGTAGATCATAGAAGATGCTGACAGAGTGCTCGTACACTGTGTAGAGGCGACCCACACGTGTGCGGTGCTCCCAGTACGCCACGTTACACCAGTGGCTCTGCTTAGGGGCATCAGGTGACATACTGGCATCTAGAAGAGATGGAAGAAACAGCCATTAAACAAAAAAATACACAAAAGTAAACAGGGCTAGTAAAAAGGAAGGTTTGAGTTTTAAGGGATTAACTATCTCTTTTTATTGTTCAGAGCAGATGGCCACACTATAAATACTGAAGGAGGCACTGTATTGAAATCTAAGCCTTGTATAAATACCACTGCATGCACGTCTGTCCAACACACACACGTACGCTACTATACATATCCTGGGGGTGGAGGGTGTAGTGAGGTCAGTCCATCTGAAGGCCTGCACATCCCCTCTCGGCCTCAAGAGGGCACTGTCAAGATTAAACACTGACCACCCAGCAGAGACACTCACTCCTGCTCACACATGCACTTTCAAAACAGATCCTGTTTACTGAAATGAAACAAGGATTAAACTCAGTGCTTCCACTGAAAATAGCTAAATAAGTCCTTGCAGGTACAATGTGTAGGGGTAGGATTCAAAGTCTAGTCACAACTTCTTGAAAAATCAATGTTTTGACAACACATGTTTCAGTAACTTTTTTCTATTTACAGTGGAACAAAGATGGCATCTCATTCCTGAACATCTTTGTCCAGTAAATCAGCTTCTTAATTCAGTTTTCATGGCTGCAGTCTGTGAACTCTTTTCAGTGACAGCCCTCAGCACTCCAAAGTGAGTTACAGCTCCCTAGGTAGACTTCGATCTTCACCATACCAAAGACACACACACACACGCACACACACACTGCTGACTACTTTCAGAAGCTGTTTCAGTGCGCTCTGCTCCTTGCTGTCCTACATTTACACTGCTCATAAAAGCTGCGGGATGAGGAGAGGCTGGAGATGTGGAAGAAAAAGAATAAAACACGCCAGAGTTCCATGATCTCACATCCCTCTCTTCACCCTTTACTCCTGGAGAATGAGGGAGCCCCTTTCTCCTCTTCCCTCATCTTCCTCACATTCCACAAGAGAGGGGGTGAGGGGAGAGGGCCAGGCAGGGGGTCCTCCTCCCCCTCCCCCCAGCTCTTCCCCCTGCTGTGGGCCCAGGGACGGCATTCAGCTCCCTGACAACTTAGCACAAGCCCGTGACCCGCTGACCCCCTAGCCTTCATGCTATCAGCTCCCATTAACTCACACACAGAGTGATGCCATTATTTTGCTTCAGAGAGTCTATTGGCACAGAGGATTTAAAGCCTGGGCCTGTGGCCCCATTCCTTTCAGTCTCTCTGCTCTCAGGGCTTAATGACCGCCCCCCCCATTAACAAACGCCTTTAAGGTGGAGCATCGCAGATCCACACAGCAACAAAATGCCTTGTTCACCTCCCACCCAACTAAACCTTTCTGCTGAGTGACCCACACTAGTAAAGTTTATACAAAGATTAGCAAAAACGTTGACCAGACTTGCACAGACAAAACGCCTGCTGGTTCAAGGCTCTCTGTGCTGTGGAGGGGGAGGAAAAGAGTGAGTGAGTGGGGATGTGTGGAGGTGGGGGGAAGCTGCAGACAGGCTCTCTGTGTGTTTGCGCACACACTGATGGCTGAAATGACCCCCTCTCTTCAGGGGCCCCAACATGCATGTGCCATTAGTGAATTCCACACTCCAGCTCCTCCACTCTGAGCTCCGCTTTTACTGCAGCATGGCTCGGCCACACAAAGAACTCAGCCCCAACTCGTTTATGGCCCTCTATTGTCTCAAATCAAATGGAGCCCACACATCAAGGTAAACTCACTTTGAAACTGTGCACAGAAACACAAAAGACCAAATGGCTAGCGTCTCCTCCTTTTTGGATGGAAAGAATAAAGCAAAAACAATTTGGTCAATAGTATCTAGTTTTCACACATAGACTGAAACAAAGATAGCCAGTCAGGCTGTGAGGACCAGGAAGAGGAGAGAGCAGGACAAAGGTTAGAAACATATTTAATGCTAAGCCTGAGCCTGACGGAAGACAATGAGCACAACAAGAGCCAGGCCTTTTCCTGTTTCTCTGTTGTATTTAGCATCTACGTGTGCCTTTGCGCATGTGTCTGTTTGGATTGGGAAGAAAATCAGTGAGCATGTTTGTGTTTTTACCCTGAATTTGTGCGTTTTGGCCTGGTGGGGCGCTTCATTGAGGGCTCGTCTACATTAAGCTGACTAAATTACACAATGCCATTTTGCGCAAAAACAAAATGCATCAACAGGAGATGTTTCAGCTCATTTAGCTTGGTAGCTTTCACTGCTGCCACCATATGTTTTGTCACTGGTGTGACATTATTTCTACAAAGTTCCATTTTACCTGAACACGCTACAGCAGCAACCTTATGATTTTTAGCTTTACATACTCCAGACCTGTATTTGGATGTTGTGTAAATGTTTATCTGCTTTTCCCAAACTGATATAAGAGAGTATGAAGTCAGATTTAATTAGTAGTATATGACCATAAACTGATGCAGATACACAACAGCCCAAGGCTCAGACCAAACCTTAAAGTTCAGACATGAGGCGGTGAAGGGAGGGCGTGTGTCTCCCTCCCTTCTGACCACAACATGGACACCCAACTCTCTTAGACTCCATGTTGGGCCTTTCACAGGGTCTGCTCAGGGTGGAGCCACGGCGGCTGGGAGCAATTACTGGTGCTCTGCATCCATTTAACCCTGCCACCTTTTAACAGCTCCGTTTACCCATTAGAATAGTAGCGCATGTTATTATTGTTATTTTATTCTCAAAAGCCTCTCCTCTTAGTGTCAGTCTCAGAGTCGGCGGACGCCACCACAGTATGGACGCTACACTTCCTGTTCTTGCAGCCAGAGGCAATGATTTGAGCACGTGAAGGAGTTAATGAACTCTAATGCCTTACATAACCACATTCACAGTGATGGCATCAAAAGAGTGGAGATACATAAATCTGTAGTAAGTATTTGGACTATAAAAGTTTCCACAGCTAACAGAAAATATGTTGTAGAATTCTAAGCATGAAGAAATGCAGATAAAAACACTCAAAATGTAACAAAACCCACACATTTTAGTTGGTTCAAAGTGGCCTTGAACGCCTGTAACTCTATGTACCTTATGTACAAGCACAATCTCACATTAAACAGAGATATTTAACAAACGCTGTTCCAAGATCGAGAATTTGGTGGTCAGAGTTTGATTTCCACAACACTACACGAGCTCCATGGAAACAGTGAGAAAATGTTGATTTTTCTGTTTCCCTGTGGCCTCACTGATTGGACGGATTTGGAGTATCAAAAGCAGGACATTAGATCTGTCAACAAACGCAGACTTATATCAGTTTGCTGGAACTTACACGGCAAACAGTGACACATGCGCAAGTTTCTGCAGAAAGGAGTGAAAAGTCAGCTGCAAGTGGTCCAGTTAAAACATTAATTATTGTTCCCTTTGAAAAATGACAGAGCATGAAGACAATCGTGGTGGAGAAAACAGTAGCCAAACTAAATATAAAAAACACTCCAAAATAACCTTGGAATGGAAATATCACTGTGGTAAAAGTACAGAACTATTACGAGCAAAACGTTCTACTTATAATTTAGAAAGCTGGCCCCTGCAGTTGTTACACTACTATAATATTACTGCTTTTAACAATGTATATATGTTTAGCTCCTTTTGCTTTTAAATAACTACTAAGCAAAGCTGTTATATGAATGTGGGAGAGTAGCAGTATACATATTGAATAATTGTGCTTAGTTACATTCCACAGCTAAATATAATATGGGAGGAGGGGCAAAACAAATGGCAAAAAACAGATCTTTATTATATATATTGTTACAACAGAGGACCAACATGCTGTTCAGACTGTCTTTAAATATGGCAGTGTTGAACACAATATACCCAAGCCTCTTCCAAAGGTTTACTCCTGAAAAAAAATGCAGATTGCCCCGCTACAATTTCCCTGCACTTGAGGGCGAGTCTGGATAATTACTGTTAAGTACACAAAAATGAAGGCTTGAAAGTTTCAATGGCAATCCTTGATGATCATCCAGTAATGCTTTTAAAGACAGCATGAAAAGGAAGGGGGAAAAAAGGGCAGAGGGAGAAGCAGAAAAGAGCTGCCCCGGGGTAAACACAGCTCCGCAGCCTTGGAGTGAGATGAATGGGAGGCCGAGTGTCAGGGACAGGCAGACAAACAACAGCTTCCCCTCCGTGCTAACATCTACCCACCAAGCTCCGGGGCCACCCCCATTATACTTCATCTCTCCTAATCCAGAGCGGGGAGCAGAGACGCACTCATTCCTCCGAAACTTTGCTGAAGAGGGGAAAAAAAAAGAAAAAAAAAAAGAAAAACACTGTTGCCAGTCCCTTTACGCAGCACAGTCAAGGGGAGGAGAGCAGGAGTCTCTCATCCTGTGCCAAGGATTAGATTCCCCTCCAGCTATTAGACTCTACCAATGAACTGATAGGCTCTAGGCTTGGGGGCTGGTGGCGGGGAGGTTTGAGGACTGTGTGTGTTTAAACTGTGGTTGTATGTGTGAAAATTTAGAATCAATTCTTTGTTTTGTGTCCACTGCTGCCCCCTTCACCCCAGCCTTCTACAATTTGTTTGATTTAAGTTTCTTTTACACCCAAACTGTAAAGTGGAACTGTAGCAAAAGCCTCCCCCTCCTCCTGTTCAGAGTATGGTATGGCTTTAATTCTGTAGACAATGGCTCCCACAGGCTGACTATAACCCCTGAGCAGGCCACATTTAGGCTGGCGTCTGGACTATCACTGCCATCAAAGTCGGCTTTATCAGACAGACGCGCTAACTGGAGCTGCTCTTACATGTCTATGGATTTTTCTCCCTGAGGTATGGCCTTTCTGTGCTGAGAGAGAGCAAGAGATGCAGAGACAGAGATATATGCTGGGAGAAAACACTGTGGGAGCCCAAGAAACTGAATCCAGTCACCAAGCCTTGCTGGTCACAATGGGAATGCTTTACATTGTCATCCACTTCCTCCTCACTTTCCCTCTGTTTCTGTTTCGGGATGACCCCATGAGGGAGGAAAGGTGCTGTACCCTTGATAGCAGATAACTAACAGAATCCATAAATTAAATCAATAAACAACAGAGGGTGTAAAAAGCACAGGAAGCTAAGGAGGTTAATGCAAAGGAGCCGTCTGGGCGTGTTGACGCTGCTGCTTTGAGGGAGAAGACTTTATTTTATTCTTTTGCAGGGAAAGAAAATGTGCTGCTCATTTCCTCCGAGCTTCCTCCAAAAGCTCTGCAATGTGTCAGAGACATAGAGCACAAGTGATGGTGGTGATCCAAGTGAGGCCTTCAAGAGTCTTTCAGGGCATGTAAAAGTTCTGTGAAAACAGTGGGGGATGTTTGTGAATATGTCATATCTACAGGCAGCCCTAAAGGCCGGCGGAGTCTAAGAGAGCATCGAAAGCAAAACACTCAGTGAACATCCTGCTGGGTGGCTGCGCTCTTTCACCTCCTCATACAACCTATCTTTTGGAGTGTTGTGTGTGTGTGTGTGTGTGAGTGTGAATGTGTTTGTTTGCTGGTGTGTGAGGGAGGTTTGAGCCAAGTAGGCTGGAGCGTTTGAGTAGAGGAGACCCTGCACATTCCTGAACCCCTCCCCTCGCTGTGCCTCCTAACTTCCTACTCTGGTTAGGACTGTGGGGGGTGGGGGTGCAGCAAGAAGGTTGCTTTCTTCCTTGTCCTTCAGGACTTTTATTTGGTGAATTATCACCAAATCACATGTCAAGTCAGCAAATTTGTAGGGTTTGAAACTTTTCCTAAAATCTATTTTTGTTTTTTTCTTCAGATTTCACACACTTCTTCTTTTGGGAAAATTAAGATCCTACACTGAGGGAGGAAACAGACTTTAGTTAGCATATATACTCAAGCAATTCTGAAGGGCTGGTTTCAAATGAACAATAACAAGGAACTCTATTATTACGAGTTATATTAGTCTGACTAATTTAAGGCGAAAGGTGGGTATTTGGTTTCCACGTTGCTGGGAGGTGGAGCAGCTATGATGGACAGAGTTACCGTTCAAACAATGGTTTTCTATTGATTGGACCAGTGGATCAGAGTCTGTGAGAAGAATGTGTTCTGTCAGGATAATGCGGCACCAGAGTTTCTGTTTCAATCACAACACTTGCTCGGCTGTAACCCACACTGCTCCACTGCGGGCATCCAGACACCAGCTCCCCAAACACAGACAACTGTTTCCCCCATCTCCGACAAGTCAGCCCGTTCACAACAAGCAAGACATTCATTAAAAATGCAGGAGTGAACATTTCCAATAATTCACAAAGTCCTTCCCTGTCAACATCTGCAAAAAATCTTGAAGCTAAAGGGAATGGCAGGATTTCATTAAGTAAATTATGTGTTGGCAGTCACAGAGAGGGGAAGAGGGGGAAGCTACAGCCAGACCTCTAATCTAAACCGTACCCTGAAATGCGACAGCCTGACTGCACGTACTGAGCCACACCGCCAAGACTTAAGAAATGCACACAAATAAAAGATAAGTACACACATGACAAAAATAAATATCATTTTCCCTGCGGAACACAATCAATGAGATTTTTCACATAAGCTTGTTTACAACTTGTTATAACTACTACTTGCAAAAACTTGATCCTCTATTACAATTTGCTTTATCAAAGTTTTACTTGAATAACGGTTTTCTAGTTAGATTTAAAAGGTATCAGCTTTCAAGAACAAAATCAAAGGCTCCAAATTATGTAGATCATACTTGTCCCTGTGTTAGGACAAGGGAGTGGAATGAAGATAAAGCTTTAATAGATCACATTTAAGATAAGAAAAAAGAAAGAAAATCACTACACTACACTAGTGACACAATTTACCATTCCTTGGTGCAGTGGGAGTTTACAGTTAATCAACAATGAGCTTCTATCCTTTCCCTCCAGCTGTAAAAGGCTTGTGTAGAGATGTCGAATGACATGGGCCCCTACAGTTAATCCACACACAGCATTCTGGAGGCTCAAAGAATGCACTGGCTATTCTGAGTTTTAAAAATACTGACAGCCATAGGTTCAGGCACAACTGTCAATGCTCCTCTGGGGAGGAAGGGAAAAAATCCTAAATCTATTTTCGCTAGCAATCAGGCCACAGGCCTAAATCATAGCTGGCCTAAATCATAGCTGGCCAAGGCCAGTGTCTGGATTTATAATTGTGGGTAAAATGGTCAGAAAATAAAAACAGCATCCACAACTGGCACCTCCTTCACTCCTCAATGCCAAGCGATGCAAGGCTAGCACATTTACAGAGGCCAGCTCAAATGGAGTATTGTTCCCCCTCTCAGCTTTGAGAGGAGGCACACTAAAATGCTAAACTAACAGTTGGACATTCCTTACATTTTTAATGGCATTGCACACTCTTTATTTGTTGCTGTAACCCTGTGCCCTGAGCTGAATGAATGGCCCTATTGGTGGAGGCTGGTGCTGTGCTGCGGTGTGAAGAGAGTGAAGATGGCAACAGCAGCCCTCCCTGAGCACACGTCAAGATTAGCTCACTCACTTTGTTTGCTAAGGTAGAATATGGGGCAAAAATTATAGCACACCTGAGCACACCTCCTGTTTTTCTGACTGTACTTTCTCTACGTGTGGTGAGCCCTAAAATGAAACACAGTCCACCTTTTCCCAAATGAGTACAGTACACTCTGTAAGTCGAATGACAAGCACAGCACTGTGAGCTTAGACTCACAGTCATGTACGAGGCTGTAGATTTATCTTTATCTGTGAGCCCTTCAGAAGTTAGTCAAACATCCAGCAGCACTGGCACCACACTGGCTTGCCAAAGGGAGACAGATAAATACTAAGCTCAGCAGGCTAGTTTCTGTTGACATGTAAGGGGTTTCAGGCCTCTCCAAGGACTGCTTTAGATTAGCTTGGCTTTCACTCTGCACGTAGAGGTCACATTACCTCACCACATCTAAGACCTGTGGTGGCAGTTCTGACTCAAAATCAACTCTCAAAACAAATCAAAGCATAAAAATTTAAAAAACAATCTCAACACAGTGGCATCTTTCCATCCTTTTGGAAATTCAGGATGATAAAAAAGTGCTTTTTCAAACTCATATTTCTGCTGTATAACACAGACAGCCTACATGAAAAAGATTTATTTCCTATGAACCTGAGGTTCATTGAAAATGCTGGAAATCTTAGCTTGCCTCACATCTTAAGGCCTTTGCAACTCAAAAACCTGGAACAAAAAGTAAAAGTTATTAATCTAAACGCCAGAGGACCTCGTTGTACACAGAAGAGAAACAAACCGCACTGCAATTATGTCATATACACAACAGCAACCACGCAACACCCCTCCATAAACAATAGAAAATCTTATATTCATGAACCAGTTGGCCGTGCAGACTCTGGAGGACTCTGCTGAGAATCCTCAATGTCATAACTCAAGCCAGAAAAAGTTGAAAGCCGTTTTGTGACACACCACAGTCTAACAATGCTGAGAAAGGGAAAATGAAAAATGGCCTTATCGCTCTTATCAATGGCTCTTTTTTCTATGTGTATGTGTGTTACGTAAGGGGAAACGGAAGCCAGCCTCCCAGGACAGGAACGGATACTTGAGACGAGGACTGTGGGTACAGGCCCTACACCACTACACAGAGAATAGAGCACAAGACCCTTCAGGATGTATAGCTACAATCCTCCACCCCCAGCTTAAAATGGACTCTGCAAACTGGACATGACAAACGGGTGAGGAGAGCCCCCTCACGTCCCCTGAGACGCTGGCCTTCTCTTCAACATTCCTCAGTCTCCCCCCGCTGTCAAAGGGGCAATTCACCGCCCAGCGCTGCTACAAAATGCAGGCAGCTTTTTAAAACAGGATGTTTGTCTGAGGCCTCCTTCCCCTCAAATAAACAATCCGCAAAACCTGATTTCGGGAGGCAGGGTGGAAGCACTCGAGTCACATTATTTCCACATCCCGTATCCTGGAGCATTCGGGCTCCTGAGGGAGTGTGGGCGGCCAGGCGCTGGGAAGGCTCAGGGCTGCGGTGGAAACCTGAGGCCATGTGCCAGGCTGCAGGGGGAGATGAGCCCGGGCTGCATCACTCTGGGGTCTGCAGAATGGAGGAAGGGGCTCATGCCTTGAGGTGGGAGGGGGACATGGCTAACATGCTGATGCAGCTCCATCAGAACATACCTCTGTCTGAGTGTCAGAGTACTGCTGCTGCATCAAGAAAGCTGGATGCCAGTGTAGTGGGAATTATATACTGTGTATTCAACATACAGTGCACAAAGGAAAGAGATGCAGGATGACAGCTATTAGTATTTACATGAGTATGCCTACAATATATCACTCAGGATTACACATAAGCTCACAAAGAAAAAAAACTTTAAAGAACCATCTGAGGCCGCTGCAATAAAAATGAACAGATGATGGAATAAGTAAGAAAACCTTATGTAAAACACAATGTGACTTTTGAGGAAATTTTAGAGTCCCAAATCTTTTCAAATGTGTGTTTTAATTATATCCAATCAGAAGTGGAATCACATGCCTTCACAGTCAGATCAACAAGTATGTGTCCAGTCTAATCTGCTTTAATCAAGATGAGCATCACATGCCTTGATTAGACTGTCTAATTATTCCATGCATTTCCACTGTCTCTGACACAGACAGAGGGGGTGGTTTGATGCTTTGCGCTCGCCTCTTCCTGACAGAGACAGGCAAGCTGTGATTAGTATTGACTGCACAATTTAATTTGCTTAGCTCTTGTGTGTGAATGTGTCAGTATACAACCCGACTTACACGAGGACACTAAGGAAGAAACACACGTTTATAAATATATAAATATATAAATAAAAGGCATTACAGGTGCCTAGCTAGAGTCCCAGCACCTGTGCATCATACATTGTAAATTCCGTCAGCAATTGGACTTTCATGAGGCCTTTCCCATCTATCTAACAAATACCCTGTTCTGCCTGGAAGGATGAGTCAATACTAGAGCGGACCTGACACAGTGACTGTCTGCAGACGAGACATCCAGAGAGACACCGCTGGTCTTTCCAGCAGAGACAGGCAGGCAGACGGAGAAGAGCAATGTATGATTGCTGTGGGAGAACACTGACTACCTGCTGATGCCCTCTTTCCTCCAGTAAACACTACAGCATTCTGTGTAATCCACGTCCAGCAACTTTCAACCTTTCCGCTGCTCCCATTCAACTTCCGTTCATTTGCAGGAAGGGGAAGAAAATAGGAAAATAAAAAAAGGTCATTGACTCGGGCAACTTTGCTTGTCCTCTGGTCACCTGACCCAACAAATCTGAGGGAGCCCATCCAGCTCACACCAACACAAGCGTGTATACAAAGTGTTATGCTGACTCCACTGGGTTGATTGAGGACACAACCTCTAATGGCTGATAAATGTAGGCAGAGTGGAGCCATGGTCTTACAACGGTCTGAACCAGAGGGAAGTTCTGCATCATTCATAGTACATAAATGTTTGCAATATGGTAACCACTACATGCAGTTACACTCTGAAAAAAATCTTCAGCGACTGAAATTCTTAAGTAAGCACAAAAAAAAAAAACCCATCTTGGCTTGCCTCCTCACATTCAGAGCTGGCCAGAACAGCATTATAATGAAGCAGTGACAAACATAAAGAGCCCCCAATGTCAGAGACAATGTGACTGACATAATAAAGTCAATGTGTAGAAACACCCCCGCAGACAGTCATACAGGAAGCAATGAGACCTGCTTCAAAGGGCTTCATTCTGATGTCCACACGTCGTAGCCCAGGCAGTGAGGAAACGGGTGTGCAGCCAGGCTGGGAGGGCAGCACCAGCAAAGACACATTTACTCACACACAGTACAAGGATATTAGGGGTCGACTGATGGCGACAACCAATGTTTGGAACCGTTAAACATGTGCATTGTAAAAATATCTTGGTGTCAAAATGCAGAATTACATAAACTCCAACAGAAAACTTCATTAAAATGCTTTTGTTTATTTGCTGTCCTACATGAATAACATTTTAATTAAAAACTGGCTATTACTCATGATGTGTAAATAATTAGATCGAGAGTAGTGACCACAGATTGATAGAGGCACCTACATCAGAGTCAAAGTAGCGCATTTGGAAATGTATTCATTTTAGCGAAAACCAGTTTAAAAAAATAATGACTCCTATATTCAGAAAAATACAGAATGCTGGATCTGATAACTGGCCGGGTTGATAATCACTCGACCCCACAGAGTTTACTACCAAGGGTTCAGGCCCACTCATGATGTAAACTAACATCACAGATTGCCTAATATTGTGATCCATCCACATTTAAATACATACATGCTGGAAATGGTCCAAATGTCTGTGACCACACAAGATCTGGAGGTATGAATATTACACAAGATATTAATACAATATTGTACACATGGGAAGCTTTTCAAGAATGCATGACTAAGAATATTTTAACATGTTAAACAACTGCAAGAATGAGTCAGGGGGATCAGATAAATGTATCTGCACTTAAACGCAACACTAACTTCAAAACACAACATTAACTTTAGTGTATTGATTTAACGACATATCCCATATTAATAAGGCACTAAGTAGTCTGAAGCAGAAGCAGAACTCCTATTCAGATTCTACGGAACAAATTCTGAAAAGTGGTAGAACAAGCTTATCTAGCACACCAAACAGTTCCGATCAGTTTCTCTGCCATTGTGTGATGCAGAAGAATGCTCAGTGGGTATTTCTGTAGCCCTGGGCTGCAAACTACAGTTGATTATTTGGCTACACCCCACCCACTCAGTGCCCCCCAGACTTGCTTTTAAGAGGTTTACTTGTTCCTGCATGAGGGGTGGAGTCTGGATCCCATACATACTCTGGTTACACACAAACACTCTCCCTACTAAGCTGCAGGGGGATTCACAGGGAAAGTCATCTCCAGGTCAGCAGCATGTTCAACACAGGATAACTTGACAATATGCATTACAGGCCTGTTAAAGCAGAACTACACTAAGTAGGCCTTCAGGCGCTTGGTCTTGAAGGCTACACGGTTTGAACAAGGGCAAATTCCTGGTGGAGAGTCTGTATCAGTGACAAAATGCTAATAGTATGTTTCAATCAACCAAAGAACCATCATGCAAGAAATCCAACTTCGAAAACAAACTGGCTGCACAAATTAGTCTACAGAACAGAAAACACCCTCTAGAGCACTGGTCATCCTTTTTCCCCAAGTCCAATTCGTTGAGTGTGTCACAGTCACTGCAGAGTGATCTGGCCCGGCCTGTACAAACAGCAATACAGTTGGAAGAAACCAAAGCCTAGCATGTCTAGATCCTCCCTCACCAAAGTCTCTGAGGAATTGTGGTGCGCGCTCTGACAAGCCCCTCATTTGTTGACTCAGGGAGTGTCGCCAGGCCATGCTGAGGTGGTGACAGCCTGTGTGCTGGGGAGGAGGGGGCCTTTGCTGACTGAATACTTCACTGCCAGGTAGCCATGTTGACTTCTCAGTGTCCAGGCCTCTGAGCCATGGCAGACCCTTGAACAGGAAATGCTGTTCCCTGCAAGGCCCAAAATGAGGGCTCAGACTCCCTGTCCACATGACGCTGTGCATGCTGGCTGTGGCCCTAGCACTAAAGGGGAGGCATGTTCGCTATACGCCACGAGAAAGGAGTGTTTCATTTCAAATCAGAGGACAGGACTGTTTCTACTCGCCTCCTTTGGTGTGGCCCCATTCACAGGAGCAACTCCATTTCCGTGAACCCACCCCTCCCTACAGCCCACTTACAGCCCGGCTAGATAGAGTTGTATGTGCGAGTGTCTGTGCACATGCATGTGGACAACTATGTGCGCTTGTGTGTGTTTCTGAGCGAGCTTGGATCTTATTACAGTTTGATCCCACTCAAATATTTCTGAAAGAAAAACAGAGGAGGGGAGGCCCACTCTGAAGCCAATGCACACGCCCCACTGAACCTCTGCACCGCTCACAATGAAACCTTTATCTTTAAAGCTTGGACTGTTTGTAATGGTCCTTAATGAGAAACAATAAAGTACATCTTAAAAATTAAACTACCGTCGTACATTCAACTTCTATGCAGAGAACAGCACTGAACTGTTGTTAAGGTACACTCCTTTTTTCCCCAGCTAGACTTAATTTAACCATTTCAAAGCCAGACAAACAGGGCGACGCAACTCTCAAAGCTCTGGGGTTTATTGCCATGATTCACAGATGGAATTATTCAGATTTAAAGCTTTAAGCTTAGATATGTAAATATCTAAACATGAGCAATTGTGCAAAAACATGGAAAACTACGTGCAAACACATCAGCAAGGAAGACATTTAGCTCTTATTTACAAAAAATGTAGGTCTTTACTTTTCAAACTGTCAATTTCACTCATAGTTGAAGGTGCTAGTTTATTCGCCACTATACCACCATTGCTACATGAAACAGCTGCTCACACACACCACAAGTCAAGAAAGATACATAGCTGAAAATCAGCATCTGATAACTATCATCAAATGATTAGCCCCTATACTCATTTCTATGTGCTGTGTGTCCAACCACAAAGACAGCATCTGGCCATCCAAAACCATGCAGTATTTCCAAAGTGCCAACAAAATCACAAAAACCAACAACTTTCCAAAGTTTTAATTTTTCGAAGAAACAGAAGCTTTTGTTTGACAAAGCATTTCAGTATTTATAGATCGGCTTCTCTGAGATGCTAGCCTTCCAGTAATCATTCATTTCTAAATTTCGGCGCTCCTTATTTGGAGACTCGCGACAGTTGTGAAAACAACACCCACCTGAAAAATCCCCTGGTGTGATGTTTGGTGAGCTGGCTGCCTCAGTTTCAGTGTAAGACAATGTGGAGTCTGACAGATCTGTGGGGGACAAAACAGAAATTAACTCCTCATCTACTAACAGCAACAATGGGTGCTTTACACTCCTACTGATCATCAACTTATCCGAGTGGCTACCTCTGTCTACTTTTTTATTCAAATATAAGTTTGATTTTTATTTCATATCAAATTCAAAGCAATTAACACCACATGTTTTATGCCATAGTGAATAACGTGTGAACTTCGCTAACAGTTGCAAGAGAATATATTCAAACCCCTTCACCTGCAAAATATTCTAGTAATGTAAGTAAGGTTTAATGAAACATACCACCTAAACAGTTAAAGAAAGTTTAATACAAACTATAAGAGTAATTTTTTGAGAGCCTAATAACACTAAGGATAAAAAATGAGTACAATTCAACCCCCAAAGTCAGTTATGGCGTTATTTCTTATGGTTATATCCTACAGGCTTTTCTGGTAGTCTAACAACCTCCTGACAACTCTGTCAGGGAATTTTATCCTGTTGCTCATGTGCAAAATCTTCCAGCTCACTAATATTTGATTTCTGTGCGGCCACAGCTTTCTCTAAATCCCAACAAAGACGTTCAGTTGGATTTGAATCCAGGACTGAGACGGCCACTGAAGGACGATCCAGGAACAGCTTTGGCTGACTTGAACATATGCTCAGGATCACTGTCCTGCTGGAGACTCCAGTGATTACCAGGCTCCAATTCAGCACTGAAGGCATCACATCCTTATTCAAAATAGCCAGGTATTTCAAATAAGGTATATTCAGTAGTTCCTTCTTCTTGTGTTTTTTTACTGCTGATCCATGAGTACAAACATTAGTCCCAAAACTGAGTAAAACAGACACCCAGCATTCAACAGGCGGTTCCCACGTATTCCTGCACTTTAAGTTAACTTTCATGTGTTTTTTAGTCAAGATATGAGTATGGTAAGGTTACTAGCACTGTAGCTCTTGCTTCTTGTTACTCTTATTATCTACTTTTGCTCTGCTTCCATCATGTCCTCCTGAAAGTCTTTGAAAATAATGCATAACATTTTCTCAGCTGTTGTTCTCAAATGTCTGATTCCCCTTTGAGAACTTCGCTTTTCCTCCACAACCACCTTGAAAGTTTGCAGCACCACGAGTTTCAAACTTGTCTGTTGGAACTTGAAGTGTCTTGGAACAATTTATAAACCTTTGCCTGTGTGCTATGATGAAATAATTTCTTCTATTAACTTTTAGGATGGCTTGTTTACCTCTGCCATGTTGGCTACTGAGCTTGCACACCTGCATAGGGGGGGTTTACATGTGCCTCACAGCCGCAGAATTTTCAGCATCATTATTGAAGATTAACTGCATTTGGCAATGATTTAGCAGCCTTAAATACTAGTCAATGACTAAACAAGGCCAATAATAGAGAGGGTTGATTAATCACATAGGTATCATACAAAAAAGTCAGAGAGATTATGCTCCATCTTTACAGTACTGATTTGGTTATATGATTCAACTCAAATTCTAGATCATCAAAAAATGTCTAGCGTGCAAACACTTGCATGCTGAGCAGGGCTGAATCATTTTGAATGCACCTGTACTACCCACACCATGCTGTCTGCACTGGCTCTAGCTGGCATGCTGACATTATGCCACATGCTGGCCTTGGTCTCATCTCAAAGCTACCATGTAAATTCCAAGTCACGGTGCCCAATAATGGCCATTAAAATTCTCCACATTACTATATTCATGTTCCTCCTGTTGAAACAGAACAAACAAAAGCAAAAGACTGACAATGCAATTCGCAAATCACAGGCTCTGAACGCCTTTTTGGTATGATAATTGAAAACAACATCATAAGGAATGTTATCACAGTTGGACATAGTTATGATTCACAACACAGAGAAGAAAATATTAATAGCAGAATCCAGATGAAGATCAAACCTGAAGATGACATAGAAAGCTTGTTTCAGAGTTCATCTGTGTGTTTGTCACTTACCCAGTGGCTTGTGTTCTTCATTAGGGGAAAGCCTCGAATAAGGGGGTGGGGGTGACTCTGTAACACAAAACACTAATGTCAATAACTTAATAAAGGAAAGGAAGAAAGGTGAAACTGAGTCTCTGCTACAGAGACACATAAGTTCCTCAGCATAGGTCAGTCATGTGTAAATACAATTTGAATTAACTATTTCGGGTCTTACAACAATCTGACATTTATAAAACAATGTGAGGTCTCAAAGGACTAATATAATGTAAGAAAGAAAGCTGTGTAAAGAAGGTGAAAGCATCTGACCCTAATGGAAATGTTTACTGGCTGATACTGTAACCTATCTTGTATTCTATACTTTACACAGACTTTTGCGCAAATAATAACCAGTATTTATATAAAGTAAGTAATACAAACATATCCAAACATTGCTTATTAAAGTATATTCTGTGTGAGAGAAGATGCCACACATACACAACTAAATTAATGCTACAATAGAAGCTTAAACACATAACTCAACCGTTCCATTTCAGAGGAGACAGCAGACTACATCTTAACTCTTACAGCTTTGTGTCTGCACTACAAAATCTAATCATTTTGTTCACAAGCTAGTTAAAAGGCTAATAAAGCCAGCAGAAAACATTTAGTTCATTTGTCTCTGTTATTTAAGCACGTATTATTTAACTGAAGGAGTTGTTACAATGACCACAGACGAACCGTAACTTTTAGTTAGTAGTTTAATAAATACGAGTAAATCTCTGCTTTTCAACTTCATTGTGCTCCAGGACCTTGTTTTTATCTAATAAAAAGAGAAGAAATGAAGAAAATAACTTGCACAAGAAGGAAAGCACAAAGGAAAGAAAACTTTGAGCGCTCACTGTGACCTCGCCTACAGGGAAAATGGGAAGGAGAAAAGCATAATAGCAGCGGGTCCTTTAAGAGTGGCGGCAGTAATTGCCAGGATCTGAACTCAGTCACTCAGATACACAGCTAGTCAGTCTGGCGCCAGTAGTATGCAAACTGTATATTATCACCACTCCTTCACCTAAATAGCATGAGGGGACCTCCTCAGGACAAAAGGGCTTTTAAAGCGCAACTTGAAACTGATCTCATTCGAAAAGTATAATGCCTGGCAAAATAAAAGGGAAAAGTTTTTGTGCACCTCAATCCAGGCTCTCTGCCTCACATTATATATTGTTTTGACCTTCAAAAAAGCTCATGTAAAACACAGAGCAGCATTTTATTGTGAGTAGCAGTAGATAAAAACAACTGTTAGGAATGTTTTAACTCTGTTTTACAAAGAATAAAACTATTTCTAAATTAAAGTCTATTCCATGTAGTGATGCTATTCTTCTACATTTCCTACATTCCCATTTACAAACTCTGTCAAAACCAGTGATTAGGGTCTTGATTCAAAGCCCCCCTTCTTGAATAGCGTGAAAGAAATACCAGCTCTATCGGGCCACGCATGAGCGCATGTGAGCTATGTCTACTACGAGCCTTAGTCCCAATATGGGGTATGTGCCTCTCTCCCTCTCCTTACAATTCATCTTGGTAGTTTTAGTGGGAGAAAACTCACGCAGCATAGCCTCACATCCACTTCAGCAGATGGAACAAATGTCCTCCTATCAAACACATTCTATTCAAACCAATAAACGCAATTGTTTGTCAGCAAACTTGGAGTTTTATATGATCAGTTATGATCACTTCAGACAGTATGCTATGACAAGAGGGCCAAATCCACATCAGTTTCCCACATTTGCTTGGTATGAATTATGATATTATTGGACTTATGACTTTGAAGTGCTTGTCACAGCCAGTTGGCTCTAGTAAACATGGATGTTATGGAAAATCCACCTCCTGTGCCAGTGAGGAGACAGAAATACTGACGCTTGCATCTTTACACATGATACCAGGCGTTGTCATCGGGTCAGCGGGGTCGACTGGCCCGGCGTTTAAGGTTTTCCAAATCACAGGCCTACCCCCTGCCAAAGTTTAATCTGTTTAATATAGGTCAGGGAGGTTCTGCCATAGATAGCTCATTGATTGTGGAAATAAAGCTCAATCGTCTACCACACACCAACTAAACTGACATATGGCAGCAAGTCCAAACCTCTGAATGAGTCTAAGCAAATACATGCCATGCACTGTTGGCAGGAACTCAAAACAGAGGGAAGAGCTGAAAACGTCTGTACTGACAATCACACTGAAGGCAGTGACATAGCTGTTGTGTACTGTATATTATTAGGGAATACATGGAAGCACTGGAAGGGCTGCAGTCCAAACAAACACACTCCTATATCAAACGGTCCAGATGTCGCAGGCTAGTGTGAGTGATGCTCTGGTAGAATAAAACTGTTCAAATACTACCTCCTAGCACACTAAAATCACAGAAGGTGACAAAAATATTAAACTGATGAAATATTATGCATGTTTTTTTTCTCCACAACACGTGTTAACTTACTCAAGGTATCATCAAAATAACAGCAAATTATCTTACATTTGTTTTGTCAGTGTATATCTCTTGCTCAAAGACACATTATTATTGTTCACCTTGCAGTAAGGATGACTTTGGTAATCATTAACCATTTAATCAAACGGCCAGCCTTCCTCTACCCCTGTGTATCAAAGTAAGCCAAACAACACAGGAAAAAGAAAACAGCAAAGATTTTCAGAGCACACTTCAAGAACCACTGCAGTTCTACAATCGAGGAAAGTCGATTTCTGGCTTGCAATGTAAATATGACCTTTCTCTTTGTAACCATGGGGTGAAATCTGACATGCAAATGGACCAAATAGGCCAAATTGTTGAACTGTTCCTGCAGGACTTGCTTGCATGTTTACAGACCAGATGAATATTTAGAAGTAAAGATGTATCCTCACTGAAAACCGCTAAAGAAGTGTATTTAAAGAAAGTAAACTTTGAGAATATTATAGACCCAGATGTCCAGTGGTTATCTGTGCAGGCCTGTTAGGTTCAACATAAAGACAGTGTGCGTGTCTGAGGACCTTACCTGGCCCACAGAGCCGGCTGTAGTGATAGGGGTTGCAGCATACTGTAGGACTGTCCAGGGCCCCAAAGCTCTTACACTCACAGAGCGGCTTGAGCTGGGCCGAGTGCTGGAGGTCTGACCAGCGGTACAGTTTACACACGAGCAGCTGTGGGGATGCCACATGGCCGCCCAACCTCAGCTCTGTCCGGGAAATCATAACACAGTCGCTGGGCATCCCTCCTCTGGACTCCACGGCCTCTAGTAAGGTATCCAGCGCCTTTTCCTTTAGCCTCTTTAGAAGCGAGTATGTGGCCGACTTCAGTTCCTGCTCTAACACCGTGCGTGGCATCGCCTCCTGCGCCTCGGGAGAGCCGCCGTCTCCCGGTCCGAGGCTCCGCAGCACGAAGTGACACGACCCCGGATCCCTGGTACCCTGAGGCGTCTCTGGACCCCTAAGCTCGGCGTGGTCCCGGTCTTTAAATAAGCAGCACGTCACTGTCCTGCATTCGCTGTCCTGCACGGAGCGGGGGCTCCCCTGCTCCGGGACGCACACCGCTCCCCCATCTTGGTCCGAGGTGACCCCCAAGCCGCTGCTCTCCAAGGGGCACACACACCCTATGTCCCCTACAAGAGACCCGCTAGGGGTCATCGGTCTGAACTCCGTTTTGGGAATTTTCTCTGGGTTGTTGCCGAACAGATCGTCCCTACAGCCCTCACTAGTTTTGCCATTTCCATCTTCCCCTTCTTTATCTGGGATCAAACGGCTTCTCCAGAGTCGCCGCACAAGACCTGAGCGTTTCGTCCTGAACATACGACAACTTGACAATCTATAAGGTTTTTTTTCTTATTATTATTCTTGTACGGATATCCTAATATTACACACACTTCTCCGGTCGTTGCAAAACATTAATGACGGTGAACTGCCGTGCAAAGCATGCACAGCCGACTGACGAGCATTGGTGGCAAAACCGCAACATTAGACTGAAGGATATTTTGTTGCATCTACAACAACAAAAAATGCGCAATAAATGCACTGCAGCATTCCGATCAAAAGGCGTTCATTTAGCCGATTACACCGTAAATCAGCGAGCGGCTCAAACTGTGGCTTGTTATCCAGGATCGCTGCGGAATGGACTGTTTATGTGTTTGTTACGAACAAGTATAAAAAGTAGAATACATGATAACATAACATAACGCGCTCAGCGACATAATCCAAAGGCAGCCTTCAAAACCGAGACGGCTAAAAACTTGCAGCCTGAAACAGTTCCCGACTTTTTCAGCGAGCTTCGGATCTACTTTCTACACCGGCACGTCGGGCAAAGAGGCACTTCGTTTGCGATTTTTAATCCCAAGAAAATGCACCAGAAAGTCAGGATCCTCGCCGTCTTCTTGAGATGTCAGTGCACTTCTTCGGGGGGTTTTGTTTGTTTTGTTTTCTCTCCTCTTTAAAATCCCAACAAAATATCCATGCGAGCTGAAACTACATGAAGAGGCTCAATCCGGGGCTGAATAGCGCTCCTGCTCCTCTGCTCAGATCTCAACCAAACTGCAGCCCAGATCCCTTTTCTTTCTCCGTTTCTCGCTCTTTTTCTTTTTCTCTCCCCCCCCCCCTCTTCCTCACACACACACACACACATGCACGCTCACAGACACACACACACACAGAGACACGCTCACAGACACACACACACACACACGGGGCCCCCGAGGAGAGCGGTGGAGCCATTGGCTGACTACCATCATGTGCTAGTCTAGACACTTTGGCGGCTGTGAGCTGCACTGATTGTTGCGCAAACAAGGTTTCAAGTTTCTTAACTCTTAAAGGCGAAACTCCCACCTCTCGTTTTTTTTTTAAGTCAAAGTTACTAAAACTTATTTACATCCACGCTGCATTCAGAGTGAGTTTAGTTTGAGTAGGAAAATAAAAACAGGAAATCTAAGAACTTTGATGCATCGGGGTTTTTTTTGTTGTTGTTGTTATTTTGCTCCTCTAAAAAAAGTCAGTATATTTTTGATTTTCTCTTTCTTTCTTCTTTTTGACGCACACTTATATGCAGACACGAGCTGGAAATTGATGGAGAACATGGATACTTGCCAGTCTAATAAGCTTTAAGGGGATTATAAAGATTGAAGACAAAATAGGAAAACAAGTCATGAAAGACACAAGAATAATCTCATACTGCCAGCCTGTTTTTTACCAAAATAAACACATGAACACATAATAAATTATACAAATATTGGCCCAATATGAAAAACATTTGCTGGAATTAGAATGACGGGAAGATTTTGCACTAATTTTAGCATTTTAACAGGGTATACGTGGTAATCTTCAAGTGGCGTTACTGAAGTATTCTAATGATTCCAGTATTGCAATATATGTTAGGGATGTAAGTAGCACTATAATCACAGTAACTTCCAAATGATACATACATTTAAGATAATTAATAATTTAGCTTTCATGTACAGCACAGAAAATCTCAGAAATATCACAAATTTAACAAATGTAAGCCAAATGTATACGTCAGGAGCACTAACAACTGTGTCAAGACATTCATTTTCTATATAGGATTTTCTACACTGGGGTCAGTTTCTTGTCCAGACTCGGATAGTTGTGGTTTTCTGGCTGTGTTGAACACCTAAGTGACCACAGTTGGATGTTTTTTCGATTTTGGGAGGCTAATGTAGGTTCAGATCTGTGTTGCTCCAATAGGAGTCTAACTCACCGGATGTAGGTTGCTGGTATAAGCCTCCCATTGGCCGATAATCTCATAGTCTCCTCCCCCTCCGCTATCTGCATGTTGCAGGTTCTTCCCCCGGGAAACAACAACTAGCTCCAGGCTGTGATCTACCAGACTGAAAATGAAACTGAAATTTTTGCCGAGGATTTGGATCGTGCAGTCAGGCAACCCTGCTTGTTTTTTTGCATTAAATTGTCTATTTTAATCACAGTACTCGTCTTCCCTCATGGAAATGTTCCTCCACAACAATTCGACTATTCTCAGGAAACACCGAAGTCTCATCCTTAGCCGTTGAGCTCTACCCACTACAACGGTCACTGGTTTAAAGAAATACAAACAAGTCCGAACCTTTTTTCCCCATTTAGCAGAATGAGGAAAAGTAACTACACTGGTGACTCCCACTAGTGGGGGGTGGTTGAAGGTGTGAGGTACAAACTCACTGAGACTGAATTCTTGAACCTTATACTGACATCAGTAATTAAGTCAGTATATAAAATCCTTTTTTCTGCATAAAGCCATTATATAGAAATATTTGAAAAGGGTTTTTAAATTAGTTTTAAGAACTGGAATAAAGATTAATGCTGACAAGGTTTGTTTACAACTGATTCTAGAAATTATGTAATGAAGACACAAATTCTAAATGGTCTAAAACATGCATTTCTGATTTCTGCGCTGCAATTTCTTGTTACTCACAAGACAGACTTGCAATAAGCTTTCAACTGATTTATTGATTGCAATGTGTTTCGCCCTCATAGGGAAGCTTGTTTGGTGGCACATGAAGAGAGGATGGTCACACCAAGGAGGTAGCAGAGACTATCTGCTTCCTCCTCAAGTAACTAAAGGGTTGAAAGTGACAATAACTGCAAGAAACAGGGAACTGGATGTTAAAAGTTGGGAGAAATTGGGGGTCAAAAGTCCTATTATGTACAGTAAACTCGATATGTGTTAATCCAAAATGTTATTGAATCTTAAACCTGAATGTTCAACAAAGGAAAGGTGTGTTTTGTCTTTTGCAAGGGAATATATAATATACGTGTGCAGAATTACAAGGCAACTTTTAGTGCACAGAATTATTATTCTAAATCTCAAAAACTTTATCCCATCTTAATCTTGAATTCTAGAGAATATGACAAAGAGTAATTTCACATTGTGCAGTTAGAAGATTCAGTGGTCATCACTGAGGGTGCCTGACATGATGGGACTTTTAGGAAGTGTAACAAACGTTGCATAAGTGCTGGAAACACTGTATTGTTGCACACGGAGACCACTTCAGCAGAGATGGCGGCCAAATTAAAGTCAGGTACAGTTTTTGACTTCAATAGCCACAGTCTCGTAACACTCTCATCAACCTTGCAAACATGTTTGTCCTTTAAGAAATATGCAGTGACCAATACAGTCACCCTTCAATAACTGTCAGTTTCTTGATCTGTTCACAATCAACTTTCACTGAAGCAGCAACCGCAGCCTCCCAAATGCATTTCAAAGAGGTGTTTTGTCTTTCCTCACAGTAAATCTCACATTTGAGAAGGGCCCACAAGTTCTCAATTGGATTTAAGTCAGGTGAGGAAGGGGACCAGGTCATTATTCGGTCGACTTTGAGGTCTTTGTTGGCTAGCCAAGCAGTGGAGCTGCATGTGATGGAGCATTGTGCTGTATAAAGATCATGGCATCTTAAAAGCTGCAGACTTCTTCCTGCAGCACTGCTTGAGAAAAGTATCTTACAGAAATCAGCAATAGGGTTGGGATTTGATATTCAATCCACCTTCAACTCAAAAAAGATCCAACTAGCTCATTCTCAATGGTAGCAGTCAATACCAGTATCCCTCATATCCCTGCTGGCACCTGACTCGTAGTGGAGGTGCTCTGTGTCCACTAGTGATCCTGCCACACCCACATTCTGCTCCATAAAGAGCCACTCTCATTTCATGTGTTCATAAAACCTTTTAAACTCTGTCTTCAGGTGTTCCTTGGCTCAATCTTTATGCTTCAAATTGTAAATCTCATTCTGTCGTGGTTGTGTTTCAGTCTTCTTTACCTTTGGCCATGTCCCAGAGCACTCGACACTTGAGAACCTTCCAGGTAGGCTGCAGTTCTAGAGACATGTGTTCCTGGTAGCTTTAAGTTGTTCTCAAGTCTTTTGCAGATAATTTTCAAATTTTCTTCTCCATGCTTTGTTTTCGTGACCGTGTTTACTGTTCGCAACCCATTGTCTGGTGGATACAGACAATACAGATTTTATAATATTCTAAACTATTCCTAACTAATATCGTCAAAAATGGGCACAAAGCTCGTTTGAGCACTATTTCAGGACTGCTGTTATGAAAGTGTGATTTGGCCTTGTAAGAGTTAAAACATCCTGGCATTGAAATCAAGAGTCAAAGCCACACCCCAAGATGTATTAACATGATCCAAGAAGCAAAAGTTTAGGAGTAAACACAGCTTTATTGGCTAAAATACTTTGAAGCTTTACCCCCTGGTGATAAAAGTTACACCCAATATAAAATCTGTAAGTAGCCATAAATAAAATTAAAATTTTAAACCGCTAGTAATGTGCAAAAGATGTTGCTCCAACTCAATAAGATAAATGTGTCATACGACTGAGTCTGGTAATTATCTCATTTTATTTAAAAAGATTTATTTTATTTCTAACTTACGCAGTTGTACATTTGAAGGGTTAAATACAAAGCTTAAGCTGTTAAACTGAGTTAAATCATGAACTATGGATATACTGAAAATAGAAAATGCTACCAATATACCTTAAACTATGAAATCTTTAAGGCTGTTCTAAAACACACAAATACAATTTTTTACTGCTCACACAGTATTCACTGGGACATCTCTGAGGCTCTGAGTTGCACCAGTAGAGACACCGAGCAGCAGCAGTGTGTGCCAGTGTCTGAACTGGAATCAGGTTTCCCTGGCAGGCTTGGGGCTTTGGGGCAGAGGGAGGTTACTGAGGGTGGACATGGAGGCCCTCATGCCTGCACTGTGTTAGAGGCACCTGTTGCAAATGCATTCCCCTTTGTAACTCAATCACATGTCAGACAAGGAAAAGAAAACTGTTATTACAGAGTACCGCTTCATTTAAATCATGCAATTTTCAATTAACTCAAAGGAAAACCCAGCTGGCTCATAAGTCATCAAGGCCATCTGCTCTGCTATTCTAACTGCTGGAACTGTTTCATGTGAAACAAATGTCTGAAAGCATCAGGAGCATGCAGACATATTAGATGCTTTGAATTTGGTAGAGCGTACGTTACATACAGGCGATCCAATGACCCTGTGAGAGGGTCTTGACTCGGTCACTGTTACAGTGAGTTAACTATAGACCCTGTGTGAATATGTTCAAAGTTAAACAAAACCAAACCCTAACTCCTGCAACATTTAACTCTCCTACTTTTCCCACTTGCACAGAAATACTATAGCATTAACCAGGTATTTAAATGTACATACACATTTTAAAATCACACCTTGATATCTTAAACTGATGTATCCTGCTCCAGCAGGATATTCAGGCGAGGTGCAGCAAAGAGAGAGATTACACACAGGTTTAAATCAAGATGATATCAGGATATTGACTTTATGTAAGGTTAGAGAGAGCAGACTGATTGTTCAAGATATAAAGGTGGCTTCACTGGCTTACTTATATAAGTGTAGGAGAGTATAAAAAAGTACCTGATAAAGATGTTTTATTGAATTATTTTATGCTGTGATTTTAACTCTGCCAAAGTATAAAGTCTAGATATAGCACAAATGGCTGTCTAAATTTGGATAATCTAAAAAAGCACATTTATTTCACTGAGTGTAAAAGACAGTTGGTAACTTGCTTGTAATTGAAAATTGCAATTCTAATAGCTTTTTGATCGCTCATCACTTAGAAACTACTTTTATCTTATATCGGTTTTTATAACATTCTGTTTTAAATTAAGGCTGCTTTATGTCTTTTATGAAATAAATATATTTAAATAGATACGTTGACTCCTACAGTCACTGAGGTTCATGATGCATGATAAATCTGTGTAAAACTCAGGTCTAAAGGCAGTAAGCTGAAGCTGTTATCAGCAATGACTACACATTAATAAATGAATAAGGCCATCTGTTTAAGTACTGTTTGATTGATTGTGAGGCTCTCTACAATCTGCTGTTGAGAAATGTTTATTGGCATGGTTTGACTGGTTGTCTTGCATCTTACCTGACTGACAATGCCAATATAGTCTATTCAAAACAAACATACTTAATTTCAATTGTGAAGGATACAAAATGTTATATGGAGCGTAAGTGGAATATTAACACATAAGTGGCGCACGTTTTAAGATTTGCAACAGGAGATTCAAAAAAGGAGGTACTCTTTACTCCACCTTTAATCACAACTCTGCCATCTTTGCTTTCAGCGTCTTGCTGATGACAAGGGCATAAATGCATATAGCAGAGCAGATTACAGTTTTACGATTTAGTGATACCTAATATTTAATTAACTTAAACAAAGCTATTGTGACAATGGTCAGTGTGGTTTCATGAGTTGCAGGTGATAATGAGTTGAGAACACTCTTAAAGCTGAGGTAGACAGTAATTTTTGACGTCATTGGGCAAAACTCCATAATGACCTTTCAGCATATTGTAATTAAAGTGGCATAAGGTGAAACTAAATTTCTGCACGTCCTCTTGCAGAAATTTTCAGGGTTCAGAAAATCAAGCCTATGACAGGAGATTTTAGCTAATCACAGGTCACATGATCATCTCTTCAGATGAAGAAAGCTTGATTCAATGGTGGAAAATCCTGCAGAAAAACCTGCTAATGCAGCATCGGCAACAACTACCTACACTGCACAGCAATCCAACAAAATAAAGAAGATGGACTTACTAAAATGAGAGTCTGACAATAAACACAGTAAAACGTGTGTGCAATACAATAAACACAGTAAAACGTGTGTGCAATATTCTGAGCTTGCCACTCCTCGCCTGGACAGGGAAGCTGATGCCTTTTTTTTCCTATATTATCAAAATGTATTTTAGTGGGTTTTTAGGTTGTGTGGGTAGATTTACTACGCAGGCTGGCATATGCTGAACACTGTTTTCCGCTAGCAGTAGCCAGTGATGGATTTGACAAATTAATTTTCAAGTTTCTGATCATGTTTATGAATAAGCTTGTGTTGCATGCATATATGAAGCACATCCATATGACCATAATTGTCTGGTGGGTGGGGACAGATTGGGGAGAGCTGAAGGGGGGGGGGGGTTTGCTATTTGAGATTCAGACATGTTATTTTTCTTTTAAATTTCTACCTACCTACCCCAACTGTGTCTACTTTAATGGTGATGTAGCTTGAAATTCTATAGGTACATCAGCATAAATGTTTTTTTCCACAGAGCAATAGTGAAAGCTTTCCTGAATCAATAATTAATCATGATACTAAGCAATACAAGACTGACAAAACAGACTGTACTGAATTCTTGATACTGCAGAGTAATCAATTATCCAAACAACTATTACAGCTGCAAGACAGATAGTCAGAAGTTCCCTCATGGAAGAATTCTGTGGTTATCAGACAGAGCTGAGCTTTTTTTAATGTGATTTTTGTCAATTACACAGCGGCACAGATGACAAACTGACAAGCCAATAATTCCTTAAAATAGGACTGAGGCTATTTCTTTTAAATGGTGCTGTGGCAGCTCAGCTTGCATGTACTCTCTACCACATGATGGCCATGAACTCCAGTGTTACAGAACAATGAAAACCACTTTGGCTTATACATACAACAATTTGTAGTTCTTTGTGGTTTTAAATTGAACATTTACTGCCTATATGGATTCACAATTGGTTACTTTAGTAGAAGATCTATCTTTTTTAAAAGTGCAATTTAAAAACCACCAAAAACATCTGGCTTTTTTTTTTTAAATTGGGAAATCAAAGTTTAGGCCTTTGAACTTTTCATTGTGCAGTCAGGTCCGAGACCTACTGCACTAATGCATGCTGCATGTGTGAAAGTGTGTAAGGAAAGACTTCTTCAAAGAGTAAGAGGTAACTGAGTACGAGGATCTAAAACAGGGCACAGCTGTTCACACAGGCCTGTCCCATGGCTTGCCCCTCTCCCTGTGAAGGTCCAGGCCAATGCACCCCTGGAGACCCCTGGGTAATATGCAGTGGTCACACCAGCCCAGCTCTGACTACTGATGTTTCAGACAATGTGGGCAAGTAAGTCACATTAAAACAAGAAGGAATGATAGAACATAAAACTGTTGCACTTTTGAAAAGATTATAACTATACAATTTTGTCCACTTCCAGTGTAACCCTCTTTAGGTGAGACCCCAGAAGCCACAGAGCAACAATATACAGAATTTTGACAAACCAGCTTGTGTAGCTGTTTGAAAGCCATGCCTAAACCCCAATTGTGAAGTTATTTCATGTCTGTATTCATAAACAGCTAATTTATAAACTTGTTATTGGAAATATAGCATACGATGTTAATGAGAACATGTGCTACTGGGAACTGAGGTGATGCTGCAGGATCAATAAAAACAGTAACCTGTGATCGAAGATGTGTATCCAGCCACACAAAGTGTCTACTTAATTAGGTTAGAGGAACTGGTTTGGAAGAGAATGCTCTCAGTCCCAAGGCAAATTTGTGGTGATAAAATATGGGCCTAATTAATTTGTAGTTTATTTGAAGGTGATCTCAGCTGGCTGGTTGCCTAATTGATCAACTGTGTTAAAGTCCTCTTTGGAGAATACAGCAATGTTAGGCTGCCTGTCTTGACTGAATCCATGTTAACAACTGTATTTTAAAGAGACAAAAGAAAATCATACAAAAATGCACAAGTTCTCCTAAGCCTGATCTTTTAAAAAACAAAAAAAAAACACATGCAACAATCAATTTAATGTTTAAATGTTGATTTAAAAAATATGTATTTAATTATTATTTTAAATGTCTTAAGCAAGGCATGAATGAGCTTGTGTCCCTTCCCAACTTCCCTGACAAGACAAATGCAGGTTATAATTAATCTAATGTATCTAATGTTCTAACTCATTTCATTACTGCATTTGAGGATAGTTCATCATTTGTGTGCAGTGCTTATAACTCATCATGAACACAACTGGCAAACTGTGGACAGGTCACCCAAATCTTGTATTTTTTTTTTTTTTTAAAAAGGTTTAATAAGTGATTTTTACTAGAAACCAGAAACTAAATTAAGATAATGAAACACAGAATGGTTGACTTGTGGATAAAAATGATTTTACAGCATATAGTGAAGTACAGACAACTAAAATTAAAGTGATCCCCCACTGACAGGGACTGAATGTCTCTTAAAGATCAAGGCAATGCGGCTACTGCAATGTGGCTAAAATTTCCATAATACTCAATCAATGGATGAGTTGCAGAGTTGAGGGCACTTAACAGAGGTGTGGTCTGGTGAATTTTTTTTCTGGATACATTACGAATGTAGAAATCTTGCATCTTTAGGCCCGAAACTAAACTACTAGTAGATTACAAGACTGTATTCAGGCCCTTCTGTTGCATATTTGTTGTAGAACACCGCTGCATTTTTCAAAAACACAAAGATTTTGTTTGCATAGTTCATATAATTATCCAAGTTATGTAACGATTTCTTTGCACAACAATCCAGTGTAAAACAGTTACATTCCAAACATTACAAAGCTTACCTAGTGTCTGCTTTTTTCTACTACAATGATGCAGTGAAAAGTGTTTTTGTTTCATGAAACGGGAGGGAAAAAAATAGAACAGCCGAAGAGAAAGAAGAATAGTTAAATCTTTAATTGGAGGCAATTTGATTCATTTAGCTGTAGTGGAGACAAGGAGTCCAGGGAGACAGTGCCTGAGGCACTGTTTTTGTCATCTTCTTTTTGTATCAGTCAGAGTAATTCTTGTCCCCAGGGGCCGGCTGTCAGTAGCAAGGCTCCATGAACACATTCCTTCTGATCCAGGCCATTATCGGCCCATTCAGCAGCACTGGAGCCTGCTTACGTGGGCCTCTCTCCGGGCTGACCTCCTGGGCCCTCGCCTGGGCCTGACTCAACACTCCCACTAATCCACACCTCAAAGACTACAAACACAAACTTAGATTAAAGTCTGGGGATAGAGTCACAACCAGCCACATGAGCAAAACATGATCAGCTCACAAACCTGTCCATAGTTCACAGTTCACATGCACAAACTTACACATATACACACAAAACATGCACTAAAAGAATTTCAAAATAATATTCTCTGATGTTTATAATCAGGAGTTGGGACCTGCATTAACTATGCAGACTACATGCCATAAAGAATGTTCTTGTAATCATGGACCAGACATGATGTAATAAGCATCATGTGCATTGTTGGCTTCACTTCCTAAGAGGAAAACTCAGCAGAGCTTTCGAAACATGATAAAGAGGAATATTGCTGACAATAATAACATTCTCTCTCTATTGACTTTTCCATTAAATGATTTAGAAAGAATGCATTTTATATACTTTTAACACATTTAATTGCATTTTTCTGCCAGTATGATTTTTATCTTAATCACCACATTCCTCTTGTCTGCAACTTAAAAGCACGGCTAAGAGCAAAGGTAGCAAGCCCTGTGGTGTGGGAGCCACACCCTCTCTTGGCCCAATACAAACCCCTCCTGTCTTATTATTGTTTTGGAACATCTCCATTTAGTTGGACATTTTTATGTTTAAATGCATCATAATCACTGACTGTCTTATCCAAGTGGTACCACAGGTTCTTGTGTGGGTGCCATCTTGCCCCAGGGCTCCAAGCTATCCACAGGGGACTTTCCTGTTGCAAACTGCCTCCATCAAGCCCACACTTAACAGCACACTCATTGATATGTATTAAACCATAACTGATGTCATTTATTTTTAATATGTTTCTGTAATTTGCCTATAGTATAGGAGCTGACTGAAATTATAAAATTATAACTACCACAGAAGTAAAATTGGCTGCATATTTACACTCAGCTCATTTGAACTGTCTAAATGTGCATGTCTAAATGCATTAATAAATTTTACGTTGGACTGCCTGTGGCCATCCATACAAGTAATGTCAAAATGAAAATACTGTCCCAGAGGAGTCGCACTCGAGCCAAAACCAACTGGGAGTAAGTGGATTTTCACACTTCAGGAAGATATCATACACCCACACTGGCATAACATTCACCAGCAAATGCTCTGCAAAGTTTGCATTCTATGCATCAATACAAGTCGTAACTCATTATTTTACACATTTAAGCTTGACAAAGGTAACTACAAATTTCAAATGCTGCCAAAATGTGCTTCTCACTGGTTTCAGGTTATATTCTGTGAAGTTTGCTTGTATCTGTTTTTAGTGCTCAGCACCAACGGTGGTAGTTTACTGCATGCAGTCAGGAGGGGGCCAGGGAAACACTACAGAGAGCGCAGGCACTTAGTGTGAACCACTGTACTTTTTAATGTTTCCCGAATGCTAGTAAATCTAACCCTCCTAAAATCCACAGTGAAACATTATGCCAAGTATGACATCACTGCTGCACAGACACGTTTTATGATTTTTAACCAGACCAGGGCTGGGCAGGCCACAGAGTCCAGTTTAAAGCTGAGTTGCCACACTGAACAGCAGAGACTAGTTTGGCAAGTTGAGTCATTTACTCCAGATCAAACTCAAAGGGCCCTTCAGATGTGGGAGAGATCAGCTGCTGTTTTCTCAATGCAGTTTGTTCTTTACTGCTACTTGTTTCATCAAATAGCATGCCACAAAATAATTATAAATGCATATAAGTTCCCAGATGATGTCTTTGAACTGGCTGTTTTGTTCAAAAAATAGTCCCAAACCAAAAGACATTCAGTTCACAATGATACAAAACTGACAAAAAGACCAGATAGAATTACAGCATAAATAGTCATCTGTGATAAAGGGGCATCAGTGTCAGCATTATGTATTTTTTATTCTTGCCATGAGTGTGCACTTAATATATTGTTTGAGTTTTGGCTCTGAGCACACTGTGTGTCTTTCTCAAAACAGAGAAAAGCAGCAATTTTTCATAACTGAGAAGTTGCAACCAAAGAATGCTTTCCATTCATGCTTAATACATGACTTGAAACAATTAATAAATTAATTTTATGTGGATTGACTGATCAATTAATTTATTTTTTTCAGCACTTAGTGTAAGTAGGAAGCAACTGGGGTGAACAATATGAAATAATTTGTTAAAACAGTGACTGAAATAATAAACACTTCATAAATGTATAAGTTCATATATATCAATCACAACTGAATGAGCTATGCATCTTCAGAGAACAGTAAAGGTTTATTTCCCCATATCTGAGAGGACCTGCTACTTTCTGCTGCAGACATTCAGTCCAACTGAGTGAAGCTACACTTCATACTCCACAACATACCCTGTGACTTCATGAAGTGCCATTAAAACACACCCATCCATGTTATTCTTGACTCCAGGTAAATTGGAAAAAACACATTATTCCTTTAATGACTGAGCTATTATGATGTGGAAACCTAAAATACAACACGTGGTTTGCATTTAGTTGCTCTATGTTCAGAAAGACTGGCATGATAGAGCATTTCATAATAGTTTATTAGATCTTGTGTGGATATAGTGATTACGGTCCATACAATATACATTTGTTTGATTATTTAATAGGTGGGCACCTTTCATTTTCCCTCTTCTTATCTCATTTCTTGTCAACTCTCTATTATCCACCTTGGAATAAAAGCAAAAGTGCTCCAGGATATGTAATAATTCTTCTACACAAACAGAAATTAAAATTTACCAGTGTCCTGCAATTGGCTTTTTGGAATCCAAAAGGCAACTGCGCATCTTTGAACTTGAGAAATGAGTGACATTATTTTGTCTGAGATGGCACACTTTGCAAAGTATTTCCTGTTCTGTCAGGACCACGGATAATAGTGTTATTATTGTGCTCCCTCCATTTCCCTGTTCAAGGATGCTCATTAGAAGACCAACCAGCTAATCTGGTGTTGGGGTCCTGATAACTGCCTTGCTTGGCGTCATTCTCGTAAATTGCCGTGACTCCCTGTTAAAAGCCGGCAGTTGATAGCAGTATCAGGAGACAGGCTGCTTTGGGGAGACAGAGTGTCCGGCTCCAAATGACCTCCCAAAATAGACAAGTGCCTCAAGACCAGGGGCCACGGGCGACTCCAGCCGAAGCAAAGGATCTCAGACAAGACCGGTTCAGGAAGAACATGTCATCAGAGCCATTGCTGTTAATGGCATGCAGATATTCAGAGGGAGGCTGTAGACACTAAGTGACCCCAACCCTCAGCATTTAGTTCTCCCACTGAGCAGAGCCTTGTCACACCACAGACAGGTCAGACATGAAGCCGCCTGTACAGAGTGGAAGCCACTCACTACCACAGAGCTGATAATGATTACGGTCAATTCACTATCACTAAACAGTGCACGGCCTGTTCTGCATCTGTGACTGTGGTCACAGAACATGCACACCTTGTAAGCTTGTGGATTTTAACTGGTAACCTTGGCCTTATATCTTCAGACAGTTCCATATCCACCAGGTTATCCACATGTAGCTCAAATATTTTGGTGAGCCTGTTAAAAGAAAGTATGCAAAGTGGAGACAGAAGCCATGTTCAAAGAAACATGCTGTTTTCATTATGTAGCCTGTACTGTCTCTCTTCACCCAGGGACAGGGTGATTTAAGGCCTGCTGGTGCAGCTTGTGACCCTGTCTTTCCCCACTGATGATTCACTTGTGCACAGAGGGCACACTTTCTTCTCTGACCAGGCACAACCTTGGCTTACTTCCTCCCCGAAGTGTCACTCTTAAGACTCACTTATTTGGTCCTACACAGGAAGGCTAATTATCGTCCCCAATGCTACACATCCACTGCAGAGCTCCTGAAGTAAATCAATAAGAGAGGAGAGCAGCAGGCACTGAATCATGAACTGAAAACAAAGCAGCTCCAGTGTATCCTAGCTGGACCTGTGCAAGCGTCGGAGTGAGGCAGGGTGAGAGGAAGTCAGTGAATGATCCCTGTGAGTCCTTTTAGCTTGAGAAGGAACACGTTGTTGAGAATGCCAAAAGTTGGTTTTTGAAATTCCTGATGTACCTGTAGCTCAGTTACACATTGCAGATAAGTGAAATTTAATGTACCGTGACCAATGATTAACTCAGCAGATCCACCACGATTATACTGTGGGGTGAATCCAAGTAAATGGTGAAACAAAACATATGGAATTCATTCTTCTAACTGAAGTTCTCTACTGAGACATAGAAGATTTATACTTAAACTGTCTTATTGGATGCAACGCACACAATAAAGGGTATTAGTCTAAATTTTAGAGTCCAAGACCATTTCTCATGAAAGACCCCATCTCTACAGGGCATATATCCATCACTGACAGTCATTAAATCTAATATGCTCACAGATCCCATGTTAATCAAGACTTAAATTCTTGTGAGAATTGTCACATAGGTTGGATTTCATCACATTTTTCAAAGCACTGCATATCATGTAATCAACATTGGCTTAATGTTAAAGACACACCACTGGAATCTGGATTTAATGGGTTCAGTGAGTTAGAACTGCACCCCAACAGTTTGATCCCAGATGATTACTATGCTTGCAAGTGTGTACACTACCAGAATGGATAGGGACACGGGAGAAGGATTGGAAGGCCAGGACTCACAAATTCCTTATTGTCACCCTAATTTGACCAAGACACCTGATTTCTATGATTGCAGAAATTCTGCACTGGGCAAAATGAAGCAGGGAGGATTCAAATCTTTTCCATACCAACAAAGCTTCTCACATAATTAAGCTGTCATGATCAAATATGTGCAGTTTACTCTGACAAAAATGTACACCTTCAGATATGAGCATTATCTGAGCTTGAAGCGGTAGTTTAAGCTGGAACAGATCTCTGTGGAAATGTGTGTAATCCAAAAACACCAGATAACAAATGTGTCGTAGTCCTCTGAAGGTATTGTTTCAGCTTTATGTAGGTCCATTGATATGAGTGATGCTATACACCGTGGACAGTATCAAGGAGGTTTCCGCTGTCCAAGCAGCCGTAAATCTGTCTCGATCATCTAGTTGTCATTACAATCTTGTCAATACTTGTGCTTAGGGAGATGAATCTCCATGTGTCTATTCCAACAGGCTCCCCTGACGCTGCCAACGAATTAAAATCAATTGGTTTGTCTCTTGTCTTTATAGCCCACGGCAGCCTGTGAAAAATGGATCCTCTTAAGAGGTAACACAGTATCCATGTGGGGCATAAGTCCAGGGCATGACTAATGGAGCTCCAGTCTATATGCTAATGCTACATAACACAACACTAATACTGGCTGCATTAAGTTAGCCATGATACCAGGATGATATCATGTTTGCTGAAAGGAGAGCCAGTCGATGAAAAACGGATGATAGCACAAAATACCATCTTCATAATGCTCCAGATCTCAGACATAGCTGCGTGCTGGGGGGAAGGAGCAGTGGTCATTAGGACTCTTAAAGGGTAACGACTCCTAACTCTGATTTACTTGATCTCCTATCTTGGAGGAAACCATGGATCGCCTGCCAGTCTGGCGCTCACAGGCTCCCTGTGTGACCTCAGCTAGTAAGTCTGCTCAGAGCTCACAATAGGTGGCCCACTGTGGCCCATGTCCCTGGTGCTTCAGTAGATGTGGGCCTGGACATGGGAAGGAAATCCTGGTAGAGAGCATGGCCGGAAAGAGTGTGGTCATTTCAGTTTGCAGGTCTATCCTTAGAGGTCAAACAGAGCTTTTTCCCCCGAGGGCCTCCAAACTCTCTCTTTTCCCTCCCCCTCCTCCTCAAAGGCATTCCTTTCTCTAAAACTTGCCTCAACAACAGTGCAGATCCATCAACATCTCAATACTTTCCCGATGTATGGCCTTTTGCTTAGTTATTCAGAGTTATCACGTAGCTAGGGTAAGCATGAAAGCCAGTGTTTTTGCCAACAGTGAGACAAACAGGAAGAAAAACTGTTATTATGAGCTCTCCCAAGATGCATTTTACCCAGGAGGATGTCCTTTGAGAGAAGCATGAAAATAAATTTGCCATGGTGAAAATATATGATCCCAGTCATAATCAGGCACACAAATATTTGGTGGAAGCCAAACATGAGGAGCCAAGTTGATGTAACTAGAGCAGGGCCTCTGGGGAGATCTTAAGAGAATGAGGCCAAATTTTGGGCGCAGTGATTGATCAGTGGGATATATAAAAGGGACACACTGTATAACACAGGCTTTTCAACAAGGAGCTGCAACAAACTTCTCATTGCAATGCTCTCCTTGAGGCCAATGCTGGAGCCACAAACCAAGGGTTTTCCCAATGTGTCACCTACTCGAGGGGTATTAGTGTTTGTGTTACAGTGTCTCTCTGTCCTATAAACAATGTGTCTCTTGTGACAGTGAATCAGACACGGCCTGTCGGCTAGCCTCTCCGGCATCAGGCCTGCTTGCCAGAGATTGGTTGGGGGACTGCTGCAGAGCCATGCCATTTGTCATGCTGTATATTTACAGGCTGTGTCAGCACAGGGCGGGTGGAGCGAGACGTCTCCGCTCAGTGCCTGACTCCATGGACGCCAGGCTCAGAACCTCCCCTCATTCATCTGTTTACTTTCTAAATAGGCCTCTGTTTGGACTTACATCAGTGGGGAGAGAATATCTAAGAAAACGAGGAAGGAAATCTGTGGAAAACAAAGGAAAGGGAAAGAAACTCTCTGTGATAGAGACTGCCCCTCACTGTTCCTGATTACGGCAGAGTTTCAGAGCGCTTGGCGCCATCAAAATCAGCCATCCAGGCAGCCGGGTAGGCCAGACGGGGGAGAGGAAGACTGGTAGTGACGCTTGAAATACCAAGTAAAGGACTGTTCAGAGCGCTTTCAGTGTTTATGTATTTTAGATGGCTGTTTTTGATTTTGAAAAGCAGGAGAAGAAAGACAGACACTTCCCACAGTTACTAAACTTGTTTTGTACACAAATTATGCAATATAACCTGTTTTGATGCACTTCATATTCAATAATTGTATAACTTTATAAGCCGCTTTTGCAAGGAATATGTTGCTATACATATACCACTATGGATATCAAAACCATTTTCTCTTTTTCTGAATATTTGGCTAAATACAGTTGGAGCATGCCAGCCTGGTTTATAACCAAGATACACAGTCGCTCACTCCATTAGTGCTACATGACAAGTGAGGAAAACCAGACACTGGCCTCTGACATTTTTTTTGTGTACACACCTTTCAGTTTAAAATCAATAAATGCATTGACCAGTTAACAAGTCAATTGTACATCCATGACAGTCAAGCAACTAGTACCTAATACCTGACCTCAGCTAAGGTTTTCTCTGTGTAATGTGAAGATGTGCTTTATAAAACTCATGTCTGAAATACAGTATGTCCAACCACACAAAAAGTGTACCTCATTGCATCCATGCATTTGTGTGCATCCCTGTGCTTCTGTCCCATTCAGGGACACTGCCAGGTTCCTAGTCTGTTGTGTCTTTTAATCTGTAAACTCATTCATGCAAATTCTTGCATCATACTTTTTATTATGCTTTTTTGTTAAATGTAGCTAATTACAGCACCTTAGATTAAAATATACAATCAATACTGCTTCGACTTGGTCCGCTTTTTGAATTTTCAAGTCTATGATACAGTGTCTGGAAAGAAAACCTTGATGGTAAAGGTATTCTAGACATTTCATATTGGAATTGTGGTTGGCACACACACATATTGAAGCCTGTAATTGTCTATAAGGTCAGAATTTGAGGGGGCAAAAAGGGTAAGGGATCACTTACAATCTTTTTCACAAAAGGTCTGTCTAAAAGTGAATGATAAAATTATTAACAATTTTACCATGTAATGGTAAACTGCAATGAAGCACAGATTTGTTCACCCCTATTCTCACTTCCAAAGACAACCGAGTCAAAATGGCCTTGTATAAATCCTGCTTGACCTCCTTGAATGTGTTGCACCATTGACTATTATAAAACTGTGCTAAATGGAGACCCAATCACCCCACAGGCTAATAAAAGTGGCTTTTTTTCTTAATTACAAATTAGTTATTTTAATTACTGCTTTTGGTGAACTTGTCTGCATGGAGTCTTACTACACTGTAATAAGCACTTCTTTACATGCACTTAAAACTTCTTACAGTGCATTAAGAGAATGGCAGGAAATTGCTCATAATTGTTTATGTGGCTGACTTTTCTTCTGACTCCTAAGTCTCAGTATTAAAATAGATTAACAGGGTGGGCATCTCTAAAGCATAACGCATGCTTTTTGGTAAAATTTTAACGTAACAAAATCAAAGACATTTTGGGATAAAGCACAATTCTTTAAAGGTCCTAAGCAGGCTAATATTTTGCGCTTATCGCACTAACTCAAATCAGCAACGCTTCTGTCTCTTGTGTCGCCACAGCAACTCTATCTAATCTCCATTCAAAAGAACAAGAACACCAAAAAACAACAGGACTGGCTGGGGCTGAGGCAAGAGTGAAGAGAAAATCAGCAGTAAAGATTTGAAACAGGAAGAGTGTGGCGTCAGTACAGGCGGGAGATAAGAGCACTGCGTTCCATACACAAACACAGGGTTTCTGTGGCTGAGTGACTCCCAGCTCTCCGGGCGCCCTCACAGTAGCTGTCCTCTCCCCCTGGCTGGCTCCGGACCACAGTCCGTCACCCAGCCCTGTACACAGCAGATCCAGGGGCCTGATACACCCTCAGTGACTCCAGGGGTTTTAAGGGGATTTGTGAGAGTCCAAAGGACTGACGGGCCCCTTCAAACAGGCAGCCCTGGAAAAAACTGAAGGGACTTCTCTCCCACGTTGGATTTCAAACAGCCCCCTTGATTAAATGTCATTACCGCTCAACTCCCAGGTAACTAATTAACAACAAAAATGTTCTATTTCTTGTATTGTGCCTCCTATTGTGTCTATCTGACAGGTATTTTTTTAAAAATACGACAAACCTAAGAGAGAACTAACTTCTCTAAATAACCACAGTAAAATTCAGTAACACAACACTCCCAACTTATAAAAGTTTGTCCCTACATGCTCTGTTGTTCTAGTTATAAAAGAAAAAACACAATCACCTTGGTAGCAACAACAGAAAAAACAGATTAACACCGCTGTCACAAATGGCTGCTGTATTTACATACAGAAGCAGGATCACATACTCCTTTCCTTCACCACAAAACCACTATCTGTTGCAAGCATGCTTCAAATCCTATTATCGGAAAATCCTGAGTCAAATATCCTCCCTTGTGAATCTCACTGGGCCATCATTCAGCAGGCTTGTACGTGTTATGACAGAGAGGTAGAGAGAGAAAAGACAAACAACAGAGCAGTCAGCAGAGCTTCTGCATGAGACAGAAAGTGCCAAAAGTGTAATAGCACTATACCCTATCTTGTGCAACAGTAACATTCACAATTAACTTTGCTTGTGAAAAGAGCTTTGCTAATTTCTCAGAGTCGGGAGACAGAGGAGAGTCTCCAACACCATCAGAGCTACAATCAAATGGCTACAGGTTCCATGCTCAACATGGCAAATTTTATACTAGGCAGACATTGTGTGTGTGGATGAGAAGCGAGGAAGACTTTGGGAACAGGGTTAAAGGCTGGGAATCCTAGCTGGGTTAATAAAAGTAGCCCGTGGGGCACTGTTTTTCCAGGCGCTCTCTGTGATGTTTGAATGTGAACTCAAACAAGCCTTCATTATGTGGCCACAGCCCTGGAGCCCCTGGTGCTGGGAGAGAGGCCCTGCCACTGACAACCATGGCCTGCTGGCGGATGCAGACGCCTTCCCCTCTGCTATGTCTCTTTCTCTCTTTTCACTCCCCCCACCTCTGATCCCTTTCTTCACACTGCTCTTAGCCTCTAATCCTGTACTCCCCCTCTCTTTCTTCTCTAGAGCAATCCTTCCACCTCAATCCCTTTACCTCTTCCACCCCTACTCTTATTCCTCCTTCACCACTACTTCTCTGATTTCTCCCTTTCCACGCATTTTTCCAATCATCCTCCATGAAGGACAGCTTTTAAACTGGCCCTTGACGGACCTGGAAGCCTGTAATCCAACATCTTTGTCTGTGGCTTTAGTTTGGTATGAATGTAACTTTTTACCATACAGTGACAGCTGCCAGACATATGTGGGTATGCGCCTCTGGACCTACTTCATCATGTTTGGTGGTCCACAGAATGCTGACCCCTGCATGAAATAACAGCAACTGATTTTCATAACATACACTCATCCATCATAGTTAAGAACAGTACATCATAATCTCAAATTGACACTTGTGAAAACAGCCATTATCGCTTAAAGACAACATTATCATTGGCCTGGTGTGCCACTGCAGATGTTGTTTCATGACTAGCTTGGAACTGAGTACTGCACAGGACTCGCTATCCTCTTCACTTCTTTTTGTTAGTCCATTTTTCCAAGAGGTAGAATACAGCATTGCAGAACACTCCTTAAAACGGTTCTGTGTTTATAAACTTAAAATATGCTGCACAAAAACTGAGAGGGGAACAATTCAGCTTTTCGAGGGGGAGATGAGAATACAGAAAACAAGTAGGTAGAGAAAGAGGACGAAAAAGAATGAGGGACAGATGCAGAGGGAAAGAGAAGGAAGAGATCTGTAATTAGAACCATCTTTTCTCACAGTGATTGCAGCCCAGTGTTTCCCAAACCGGTGATAAAAATAAGCCCTCCTCCTCTCTTTAGCCTGATCCAGAGACACCCGCTGTGTCACTCAGGCCACATCCAGACAGAAATGATTAGGAGCACTGACAATATTAAACTTCTGGGAAGTCAAAAAGGCCAAACATATGAGATGGGAAAGATCTGAAATCAGATCAGAGCATGGTGCTGGAGAATAACACAAGACTGACAAAATTGGGAACTCAGTTTGGATGTGTACAACATGTATATGTATGTCTTAATAATGTATACATATACTGGTGAATAAATTGATGATACTGTCTGAGGTTTGAACCATTAAAAAACAAAGCATAGCACCTCAAATTTGGAAACAGTTGGCTAGTAAATTGATATTATGAATGGTTCTAACAGATTTTGGTATTCTCTAGTTCTGGGCTGAAGAAGCTCACTGAGTGATGGAACATAAAAAACAGCTGTGGTTTGCATGATGTTGCTGCTGCAGATAAGTAAGTATTTCAAATTAATTGTATTTAATATTGTTAATTGTATGTAAATGTATGTAAATTATCTAGATCTATATTTCTGTAGCACACACTGACATTGTCATAAACTTAAATATGCATAGTTGGCAGTCACTTGCAAACATCAAAATTGTCTGCAAACAAGGTCTCATGGACCATTTTTCCACTGATATCTTTTAGGCAATAATAGATAATAGACAATAACAAACGGCATCTTGTCCAACTGTGAGACAGCTCAGCCATTTTGTTACCATCCTCAAATCCTCGAGACTCTGGCCTATGATGTTCTGTCCCCTTCACTGGAATCTGTCTACAGCCAGCGATTAGATCTCTATGTTGGGCCTCTGTGACTTATGTCTATTCAGAGGCTGCAGGGAACAGGTCTGTTCCTCATACTCCATGTAGTTCCAAGAGGACAAAATTATTTATTAGCATAGAAACCACTAATGTGTGTCTTCTTTTGAATAATCATCAATTATTCATTGAACAAAGCTCTCTGACTGTTTTTTCTACTTTGTAAACATAAACTAACTTCCCCCCATGTTTCCCAAAAGTGGCTCATCCACGAGATATATAATGTTTTGCTTTTAATACATATTTACTTTATAGACCCTAAGCAAGCCTAAACGCTTCTAATACTAGCTCATCTAAGAAATACTCAAGTTTGACCTATTTATGGTACTGATAAATAAATACAAATACATACACTAAACAGCTCTGGACAGGATGTCTTCTCCTTATATCACAGCCACAAGGACAAAAAACAGCAGAATGTGTTTAATTCATCGCTATGCTGGAGTTGTGACACCTCCTGCAGCGAAGAGGCTGATTGACATGGAAACACTAAACACTCTCCAGGAATCCCAAATGCATGTTTCATCAAGTGGTGTTGATAAGTCAGCATATTCTACCACTAAGGATCCTGGGAGTATCAGTGTCGAAGAGCTCCCACTGTGTTGGGTCTTGCACCGGGCTATTACGAGGCGTCTTGCTGATCTCTCCTGTGGTGAGCACTTGGAATAGGTCACCTAAAATGGAGGGTGAGAACCACTTCGGAGTCTGGGCAATTTGAAGTCAACACCACTGAACAGTTTGTCCTGTTGAGAGGTCAGCTGTCCTCACTTCCATATGACCTCTGATCTCCGACTTCTTGCCTCCAGCATGGTGCTGTCTGCTCAGCCCTGCCTGCCTGTCAGTCTGACCGTCTCGTTCTGAAACACTATCATGACCTCAGCAGTGTCTTACACAGAAATGCATTTTACTCTGAGTGGGTCCTGTCTAGAAGAAATAAAGAATGGCTACCTCAGATCATCCAGTGAAAATTCAGAAAAAAACACAACATGTTTCAGTAACCTTTTGAAATGTGTTTGTTTTTTCTTTTTTTTCATCTCATTGCCAGGATGTCTGAAAAAGATTTCATTTCTTTGTGCGGAGTGGGTGATTTCCTTTTGTATATTGAGGCATGGCCTGATTTGAAAGCACTGTCTGCACAGGCTGGAGTCAGGGCTCCTCGGCCCACAGATAAGAGAGGGATGGTTTTGTGCATGCATGAATGTGCGTTTGAAAACAGTGAGAGTCCTTGCAGATTCGATTCAGAGTATCTCAGCTGCTCTCTGAGCAGGCCCAACACTCTGAATAATATGATAATATGGTGACTGAAAATAAGGAGAGTACACCTAACTTGCTGCAGTGCCATGTCTCTGTGTCTACCTGTTGATAACACTGGTTGCTGGGTTAGGCACTGAACAGCAAATGTGCTGCTGGTAGACATTTACAAATTAAGTACTGTCTATGCCAAAGGTACAGATTAAGGAAATGTATCTCAAGAAAGAAATGTCAAATCAAACTATGAATTTCCCAAAAGTTCAGGTAAGCAATTATGAAACAAATCCTAAAATAAACTGGTAGTCAGTTTAGCACACGTGCATTCAATTTGCTTCTAGTTAACCTGTGAGGAATGTAAACTCCAAGCACCATGAAGAAACTACCTTGCAGGCTCATTGTACAATAGCATGATGACTAGTCAGGTTGACTTCAGCATATGTTGAATGAAAGTTGTAGCATAATGTGTTCAGCTCCGGATCAACAGGCATGTCAAAATGTCTGAATGAGTCAGTAGTACTGAATTAGCCACATTCATTTTGACTAGGGTGAACTCAGGTCATTCTGTAGCAATACAGCACTACGTAAAAAGTAGACAAAAAGTTCTAATGCACAGAAGAATTTCCCTGTACCATGTTGAACTGGATAAAAAGTAGTTTGGGGGAGGCTGGTGTAGAGATTTGGGGTTGTTGGGTCTGCAGCGTCGGACAGAGCTGGGACACTGTCGCCTATTGATCTGCACCCGTGGCACCTCGATGCAGACTGTTGTTGAGAGCAGGTCTGCCGACCTTTTCTTTGCAGAGCCGGGCAGATCTGAGTGGTGCCGCAGCCCAGCGGCTGGGATGTGCAGTGAATACAGTCTGCGCAGATAAACAGTGCCTTGTTTAGCCATTTCTTTGCCGCTGCTGAGCCAGCTGATAACAGCGGCGGGAGGGCAGACGGCCCTTGGCGGCACTGGACAAGGCCTGGGGAGGCAGACACTCTGGCAACAGCAAGCTCCCTTCCCACATCCCTCACTCTCCCCCGGCGTGGCTAATCTCACCTCTTTTCTTTTTTGTCTCTTTTACAGAGCAGGACTGCCAGTTAATTGCCAAGAGAGAAAAAAACTAAACGTCAGCATGGTGAGCAGAAAGAACAGAGAGAGATAAGCAACCAGGAGACACTCAGTGCAGGAGCAGTTAAATCACAATGGTACAGTCATGTGCACACACAACATCACAAGCTTCACTCAAAGCATACGATGTATCTTTCCAGTTTCTTAACAAAAATCTTTTCATTCTACAAGGAAAAAAAGATTTGACTGGATTATAATGGTCTCAAAGCAACTGAGCTGAAGAGCAGATGAAATTACATTCATTTTGGACACTGTCGACCTCAGCATAGAAACAAAGTTACTTTGTAGATAGGCCTGCTACAGGCCCACACTGCAGAGAGGAGAGATGGGAGCTGAATTGCTCTCCCCCTCAACACCACAAGCTGTCGTCTCATTGTCTTGGCCCATCACCAGGCGCTGGAGTAATTGCAGCAGTGTGGCATTGTGGGGAATAGTTTGCATTCCTACTTTCACAAGGAAACTTTCCCTCCCTCACATTGCAACCTGCCACAGATAAAACATGTCTCAAATACAGTTGTTTCTATTGTGGCTCTGAGACAAACTGGCTATATGTGTTTGTCTGGAGCAGAAGAGTGACAGAGTATCCTCCTGCAATAATGAACTACACTGTAATGAAAGATGGAGGGGATGTTGAGTGTGTGTGTGGCTTTGGGTGGCAAAGGTTGTGGTGGGATTATCACGAGTCACTAGTGATTAATAGAAAAAAGCCACAGAAGTGGTGTAGTGTGGTGTTTAAAATGTGTTAATGTGTGGAGAGCCTTTTAATAACCTTAACCTGTAATTTAAATGGAACTAGTTTAATGTCAAATGCTGTCAAGAACTTGAACGTTAAAAGAAGCTGGATGAACTTTGTCCAGCTACAACTTTCCCCTAGCCATTTCAATTTATCATCTTAGCCCTTAGACTCCTGCTGATAGGCCAAACATACCACGGAATCGGCAATCAATAATGGGGGAGGTTTTGCCTAGACCGTCCCTTCAAGACCACCTCACCCCCCATATTCCTGACTTAGGAGGCCACATCTGTTTTTAGTTTCCTTGCCGCCGTGCTGCAGAGTTACACAATCATGATCAAGTGTGCTTTCTGAAAGGCAGAAACACTTACAAATACAGACAAGGACTCATGCCAATACCAACACAAACATTCACCCTTTTATGGCACACCAAAGGAATGAAGAACAAGATGTCACTGTGATCACTGGTTCTAGTGGATATGTTTAATAACATGTTGCTGGGTTGCACAAATACGCCTGGAAGATGTTGTGAAATCAATAACTGTAAGAGAGAAAGCATTTTATCATAGAAGTACATACTATTAAAATGTCTAAATGGCACTACTGGATCACATGGACGACTATTTTTACCCTTGACACCCATAACTGGATTTGTCCGTTATTGTCGCAAGAAGGGTTGTGATGACTCCATGGGTCATGCTTTGGGAAACAAGGTTATACAAAACAGTATGTATCGGGGCAAGCAACACAAGCTCCTTGCAGCTTTTCAAACCCAGCAATTAGCTGCCTGGAAAGGCCATTTTGCCAACTGCATTCAGGGATCTCCACTTATTACAACCTGCTGGCTAACATATCCACCTTTCACATTCATCCGAACACACCAGTTTGTTAATGTGTGGGGGGCTCGATTTCTGTTTAGACTGTGTTTGTGCTGGAGAGATGAGAGATGGCAGTGAGATGAAATGGTTTGTGTCTGCACGCTCCCAGTGTGCCAGAATAAGATGTCAAGATGCACATCAAGGCAGACTCCAGTTGTGGCTTGCTGCTCTGAAAACTGACTTTAACAGAAGTACCCAGGAACTCAGCCTGGCAGACTATTCATTTTTTGTAAAGGGATGCTCCCGATGGATCAAAATGCCGAAAACACATCTTTGTCAGACATACAGCTTTTCCTTGAGTTGGACTGATAAGAACAGATGTGGAAGCACAACCACAGGGATGTGCTTGATCTGCAAACATTTTTAGGTACATTGTACATGTCAAAGTAACATCCGCATGAATGCCAGGATCCAAGGCTTACCAGCACAACATTGTTCTTTACTTGATCTGTCTGTGGTATGTCATTTACAAGTTAGCTTGAGTTACAATTGTTACTGTGTATACTGTTTTCTATAATCTCTAGTTACAATCACAGTTGGCACTGGGCAGCCACCACGAGGAATCACAGTCACATGCAGTTCATTACTTTTCTCTACATATGTTCTCAGTAGCTTTTTTGGCCGTTATATTAGAGACATATATTTCACATTATCTGGATTATCTACTGATGTAAGCATGGGACACCATGAAACTGCATCTTTGCATCATTGCAGAGTGATGAATTTGGTCAGCAGATGGAGATCTCTAATGCAGTAATGTCTGTTCCAAGAGGCTAATCTCTTTGTTTACTTTCATTCAAACTATTTTAGATATCATCCTTCCATTTTATCATTGTTGTTTCCCACAGTGACCACATTTTGAGAACACAAGTAGAGTGAATCTCCTCCTGAGAATTCCCTGATATGTTACACAACTGGAAGAAAGCCATTGGTTCGTTGGCTCCAGCATTCAGCCCCTAGTGCAGAGTATGACAGCTGATATGACTCAAGACCAACTTACACTGCACTTCTTAAGTAGCTCTGTGATTCCTGCAGTTACATTTAGAAGTCCAGTCATGATCACTGTGGAGTGATGGCAGAAACTTTCAAGAGCTTGTACACCTCACTGGGTTGGATTTGGATAACCATAAAAAAAACTGTGAAAGAAGGTCGTTACATATTTCACAGTAAGACATTGTAATATGTAAGCTTAAGTATCATCGATATCCCAACATTTATCCAGAGACACTGTTTTTATTGACTTGTTTTATGCTATCTCTTTTACCGCTCATGACAAAGTGCTGTGGTGACCACATTTTTGTGAGTTTTCCTTTCTTCCATTGTGATCTCATGCTGGCATTCCTTTGGCTTTTTTCACAACTATGCCAGTTCAGACCAGCTTAGCTCTGCCAAGAACCAAAACAGCACGGTTGGTTTATGGCATTCTCTGATTCTGTCAAGCAACCCATTATAATTATCAGTGCAATTAGCTGATTCACGGCATTTTAACAATCTGCCTGAACATACTCAGACATCTTACCAGTCACAGTTTATGTTTCCACATACTTCAGAAGACTCTCTCCCGTACTAGACGGGTGCCACTGAAACAACGCTATAATTTAGAGAGACAAATTCATAAATTACACCGACATATATGGACATGTGCTAGGTACTTTTGTCACTGGTGCAATTCTCAGAAAAGAAAGCCAGTTTTCCAAGAGCACGCTATGTGCCCTTCTCATTGCCTTGCCCCTACCCTATTACACAACACCCAACAATAATTACATGGTAGAGGTGCACCGATGCTATCCATCAGAGTAGGAAATTAACTTTTAACAACTTACAGTGACTGACAGAAAAATGTTTAAATTTAGCAGCCACTCAATAGTTAACCATTACTTTGTATCTGAACACTAACAGTCTCTTTCATATTTCAACTGCATTTGGCTGGTGCTAATTACCCCCCTCCTGTTATTCATCATTATGTTGCAAGATACTACTGAAAATTATAGACAAATGACTAATCCAATAAGCACTCAGACAGACTGGTTCTTGGCATTGGCAGACGCCTAATGAAATACACGGTAAATGGACTTGTGCACCTCATAAACACCTTTGTCATGAGAAAATATCTTTGCCTGTGGTCTAAAGCTAACAGAAGATATAGATTTAATAATCCATTTAAACCTGTCTACCCACTACCAACAAATAGGCACACTGGTCATGATTTAGTGCCAGAAGAAACCAAACAATGACCTGACCCCGATGATGGAGATAGAGTTAGCATGTCACCGGAGGCCGGGTGATAACATTTCTGACCTATGCCTCTAGCCAGCTTTGTGCCTGGCTGGCGCTCCGCTGGTGCCATTATGTCTTCTCTAACCAGCTGATTGAATGTTTCTTGTCTTTTTCTCACAGCAGATTGCAAACTGTCTAGCCATCCTTGAATACTCCCCCTCCGCACCCTCAACTCCACCCATATTGTCAAGCTCGACTGCACACAGTGAAGCTGTGAGCGCTCCCAGTGCTATCTGCTTCATCACACGCTGATGATAGTGTGGAGACTGGCGTCTGAGCTGGCAGATAGCTGTCAGGCACTCTCTGTTCAGAAATAGAGATGTACAAGACGGGAAAAATATCACAAACACTGTTGTTCTTCCTTTTCCATCTTTAAATTCTATTTCAAATTGTATTTTTCATACACACACACAACCATACGCAGCACAATGTGCATCAAAATGCTATTTATGACTGGCCCTGACATAGAATTAAAATTTGCACTTATTATAGAAGGAAATTACTTTTTTCTTTTTGAATACTGTTGTTGCACCATTATATGTGTTAACAGCTCCATTTACCAATGTGTCAGCACCTCAATTCTGGTGTGATTCTGAGGTAATCTTTGTGGTTTTCTGTAAGAGAAGAGATGTACAATAGATATTGTCTGTCTGTTAAGTTTCACATCTCTAGCTAATGTTGAGCTCTATTAGAAACATAATATGCAGGAGAACGTGCCTCACTACATGTTTTCTTCCTTTACACTTTTTCTCTTTAGTTGAAAGGTGAAGTAATTTCAATTTAGACGTTGAGTGCTGGTCTGTGTATGTGTGCTGCTGCTTCCTGCCGACTGTGAGTCTACTGGTCGTCTGGCGAAGGGGTCACAGCACAGGACTTTGTATTCAAAGAGGAGAACAAACAACGGTGACCTTGACCCTACAGACCCTCCCCCACTCCCCAATCTCCTTCCTAATATCTAAAGACTCAGTGACAAAACTTACATTCACACCAGGGATGTGTGTGGGCAGTTACTAGAGAGAGATTCTCATACTGTTCCCAAGTTGAGCTTGAAGATCAAAAGTCTAAATTATCCCTTCTTTCAACATTTTTATTAGTGAGAGACTACAACATAACATGGGTATATTTTGAAATAAATCAACAGCAACACTTCAAGGCAGTGAATCCTTAGCTTTTCCAGCTCACTGGCTGCTGTGATTGTACCCATGCTAAGCGGGGTCAGTGAAGACTCCCAGTAAATGGCCGTGTCGCCAGTGCTCTCTGTTGCTGAGTTGACTGACGAAATAATGAACCGCACAGGCTTGTTTGATTTCCTCTGGAGACAGCTGAGCGGGAGTCTGATCCACATACAACCTTGGCTCCCACTAACACAATCTGCTTCAACCTTCTCTTTCTCTCTGTCTCTGACCAGGAGACAGTGTCTACGCAGACCTTTTTAGGGTACATCTATGCACTTTGATTTATTGTAAATTAAAAAGCTCAGGAGCTCAGTTGCACAGCTAAAATGCCCTCACTGACTGCCTCACCATGCTCCACAGTGTCTGAGATGGATATCATTTCCTCTCGCGTCCATTTCGTTGCTATTCTAGCAGACCAACAATTGACATGAAACTGTGTATTTCCAAGGAAAATTTCATTTTTGCCTTGAAGTTTGTGGTGCACGCTGATCATGCTAAAATTAGAAAGCTGGCATGTGGATATTTTATGTGCTACAATACGTAGCTGTACATATAGACTCTGCTGTCAGGTGCAAAAGAGTGAAAACAGTGATTTTGAACAAACTGTACAGCATTATGGCAGTAACATAATTATGGGTTCATGATATTCCAGTGCAAAAGTCAGAGATGGTAAAGGCACAGTCATAAAGGAGCGCACCAAATTCAGTGTTTTTCTAGGAAAAAGGAGGTTGGCTAGCATGCAGGCAGTCAGTGGTGATGTGTCTTGGCAGGCACAGATAGGGGCAGTGTAGTCATGGACCCAGTCATCATCATCTGGCCGCACATTCCTACCCTATCTGTGCAGTAAACTGGATCTCCTTCTCCGTCTTATCAGCTGTCAGGAATTTTCTATCAGAGGCCCTCTTTCTCTCTCTCTCTCTCTCCCTCACTATCTCCTCTGCTCTCTTATTCAGACTCCCTTGGTCTTTTTTTCTCTCTTCCTGTCCCTTCCTTGAAGCTGCAGAGCTGACACAGAGCAGAAACGGTTAATGCTCATTAAGATAAGGAAGCAAGGAGACGTCAGGCGGCTCCTAGGACAGGCTGGAACCCAAACAGCTCTGCTGCCTCCTGCGTCACCACAGCAGGAGGCCCTCTGCCCCCCGGAAACCAACACACTGACACATTCAATAGATATGATTAACATGACAAACCATTTTGGCCCATTTCACTTGATTTCTTACTCACTGGGTATTTTACAAACAAAAACACCTTAGTCTGTAAATTCCCAGATTGAGGTATTTTCCACCCACCTACCCACCTACCCACCTACCCACCTACCCAGCTACCCACCTACCTATCTATCTATCTATCTATCTATCTATCTATCTATCTATCTATCTATCTATCTATCTATCTATCTATCTATCTATCTATCTTCTTTAAAATATATTTTGTAGAAACTGCAACTGAAACTACATTTCCTCTTAACTTTGTTCAAAAATATTTGTATTTTATCTGCTTTGAATTGATTTTATTTTCACCTTCACTGTGTCTTTAAATATTGCTCTAATGTTGTCTAAGGCTGCAAATCAGAAATGGCTTATCCAACTGCATTTTCCAATCATGTTGCTAAACTTATTTACTTATACATACCTATTATACAACAAAATATTAAGACCTTAGAGGCTGCACCTTGTGTCCAATCTCCTGCTCTTATTTCCACCTCAGAAGGCCTGATAAAATGAACCGATGAATAAATGCAGACTTAAGACAAATTTTTACAATAGTTTTTAACATAGTTAAAAGTAACTATATTTTTATAGTTATTTTTGAATGCATATGCTTTACCGTGAAAATGAGATTTTACAGAGCATTCTTTCATATATTCATATATATTCTACTGCAATTATTTACTGAATGGAATAATAATATTTAAATTAGTAATTAACATTCATGATTGTGGAATACCAATATTAAAATTCATCTAAACCACAATATCTAAAGTTATTAAAAATATCTTAAGACATTTCTTGACACAACTTAAATTTCCTCAGATTTAAAGTTACCATGGTGAAATTTTATGGCATCTCTGCAGAAGTCAAATTAATCAGTCTTTCAAAGAATGTCTTCCAGTACACTGCAGGTTCTCAGGTAGCTCCAGAGAACATGACTAATTGCTGTGTGGGTGTTGTCTGTACTACTATCGCCAACTATCAGCACAAGTGCATACTTAGACAATGATTACCTTTTGTAGTGATTAAACTGGATTCCAGTAACCACTGTAACAACCAGTGTCCTTCTCGATAAAATGACAGCAGTTCGATGTTAGTACTTGCAAGTACTTGACGTCTCAGTATGCACAGAGAATCTGTGAAGCCAGCTGTCCTGCTGTGACACACTGCACTTCTCTGTAGGAAGTTTACAGAACTGTTTGGGCTCACTGTAACACAGACTACCACATCCCTACTGTCTTGTCCTGCATGTCATTTTAACATCTGGCCTCCACACAGGGAAAGCTAAAGTATGCTTACAGTTCAAGCTACTGCACCTATAATCCTGTAGTCTCAAAGCACAGCAGAGGGGTCTCTCTTTCCTCCCTCTCCCTCCCATTCGACCCTGTGTGATGACAGACCCCTGAGAGGAGCCCTTTGTTGGTAATTGAGCTTACCTCATTTTCAAAATACCAGGAGCCCTGCAGGATAATAAAAATGTGCCTATACTGGGGTACATATTTCTGTCAGAATCCAAACATAGCTATGCACAGAAAACAGAGCTGTACTTGTTGAATTAAACCCAAAAGAGGTGAAAGGTTTATTTTTTTCATTCCCTGACTTTTCTTTGGTCAAGAATTTTTTTTTCCCTGTTGCCTTAACTACAGTGGGAGAGTGGCCTTGTGTGGAGACTGGATTGCTGGGACCTTAGTAATATCCACCAGGAAGCCTGTAATTACTCAGACAGCACTGCTGCCATCAGGCCACGCCTCTAGCACTCTGCAGGCCCAGCGGCCTGTAAACGTGTCAGTGGCAGGATGTCTCTCCTCCTCTCTCTTATACACTTTCTTACACACAAAAGGAACGTTTGACACGCTCTCTCAAGGCATATAAAGTAAAAAAGCAGCCTAGGTTGTTTGTCTATTTGCATTGGCTGATGACACAAGAATGCTCTTGGGCCTTAAACTGCAAAACACAGTTCTGCATGTTAGGATGACTCCTTCAGCAGCAGCAATGAAGCAGTTTGAGTCATGCAAGTAATATCTTTTGATAAATTAGGACATCATTTTAATTGAAAGTCACCACTAACTATCTCTCCAACAATAACGCAAGTGACCAGAAGGTTCTCTAACTAACTCACATCCCATTATAGCAAAAGAAGTAAGGAAGGAATGTTCCTGATGGATTTCAGATAACAGTGAAATGTGAACAATGTCTTCTATACAATTGTTGGAGCGAGCATTACAGAGTTGCACGTGATCATACATAGGCACACAGGAATGCTTTTCTCCTAACAGTAAGTATTGGCTATCTTGCCATCAGCGTAAAGGCTGACAGACACAAGTCTTTGAAATGTGATCCCTGTCCCAGTCAAGTCCTGCCTCCCTCACCCTAATTGGATGATTATATCCAGAACAACATTATTTTAACTGAGAGTGAGAGGAGTCCTTTAATGTTGAGTAAATTCCTCTTGATGCAAAGAGTTACCAACTTCACACTGTTAAATGAGTGCCAGAGTGGTTCAAAGTGTTAAAGTGTAAATATTTTCCAAACTCTTGGTGAATACGGTTTTATGATAGAATGAAAAACATGATATCAGCATGCCAAAACATCATGAAATCTGTACTGTCAACAAGGGGAATCGTATTCCACATTGCTTTTCATATAGATATATACACAATGGCAGAGACTGATGCTACACTGACTTGCAGAATTCTTATTGAATCCCTGAGAATCTGTCAAGAGCAACTGGAATGGTGACACAAAACTAGTCCAAATGAAATAAACCCATTTTACAAAGCAGAGGAATGTTTACTGTCTAAACTGTACCCAGCTTAGCCTAAAGAACTGTAATATTGTCAATGCTGGTCAACGTGCACTCACTCTTAACATAAGAAGGCTCTTCAGTGGTCTGAGGAAATGTCAGATTGCACGCCTACTTGGTTACTTAAACATCCATTTGAAGGCTAGGTCAGGACAGGGAACAAAGGAGGGCTTGGACTGGTCTTGTCAGCGCTTTAGCCATTTCAGTGGTCATCTGTGTATCAAAAAATCCTAAAAACAGACAAAGCGTCTTGAATATTTGTTTAAACTTTCAATGCCCCATAATCATGCCAGTAATGATAGTGTGTTTGCTTTGTCCAAACACCAGGGGCTCTGCTCTAGACACACAGAAACACACACACATACAGCAAATACACACTCACACAAAGCTCTGGGACGTGAAGAAATTACAAGGCACTGAGTCTCCTTCAAGTCAATCAAATGCACAAAGTACACAAATATAGGAGGACTATACTAAAATCATACTGAACTCATACTCAAGAAAAAAAAGATTGTAAAATCACAATGTTCACAACACAGGGAACCAGTTATTAGTAGTTTGACTCACTCAAAGTCAACTACACACAAAGATGAAAGCAGAACAACACACTGATTTTCTCCTTATGAGTGCTACATATTACTCAGGCTATGTTTTCCTACAAGTCATCAAACAACTTTATGTATTTGTAGTAATGAGCAACACCTGTATGTTATATGGTCCAAGGATGCAAATGCATTTGATTCAGTGGCAACATATTCCTGAGTAATTTTGCTGGGAGACATTAAAAGCTTGAATAAATATACATTTAAATATCAAAGGCTTTGGGTAAAAAAAACATCACCCAGAAGGAAAAATTGTACAACTACCTACATTGTGCCAAGCTGCTTGCCAGTTGAAAACCTGGTCATGGAAAATGTAAATTCTCTGGTACAGAGAAATGGCAAAATCACAGTTACATAAGCAGTCCAATACCATTGTCATTCTTCATTTAAAAAATCTTTGTTTACCATTGCAAAAAATTCAGAAGGCAGTTAGTGTGTGTTTTTGAATTAGTGTGTGAAGACGCACAAGCACGCTTCAATTCATGCACAGTCATTTCCTCTCTGTTGACTGAAGTGAGTCAGAATAAATTACAGCAACACAAATGCAAACACTAAATCAAATCCTGATGTATGCATCACTCTCGTCACCTCTGGCCTGTACACTGCATTAACAGTCTGCAGCATGCCAAGTCATTACTACAACAGCAGTCTAAAACTATGCTATTACATCGTTTTTTTAAATACACAGCATCCTGTCACGACACTGAGTTACTGTGAGTGAGAAAATGGGAACTTGTTTCCTGAATGCATCACAGAGGGAATTAGCATTAGCCTTGTCACAAGGTCAGGGTTCACATCAGGGGTATGGTGGTAGAGGAGAAGTCACATGACCATGTCACTGGTGACTGATGTTTGAGGTTAGGCAGGTGAACAAACACTTCACTCTACATTCTGAACAACATGTAACAGCTTCTGGGGAGCTGATGCAGTCATCACCTGGAACACAGCTGGACGTAATGGTCACAGAATACTGTCTTCTCTCAAACTGAAAACTATCTTGTTTCTAATTAAGATTTCTATCACTGGTACTACAGGCATCTTTAAAGTGCTTCTCTAGTATTACTGTGTACATTTTGTGCCTTGTATGCATTGGCATTATTTTTGAGTTAGATAGCTCCAGTTCAGTTTTTCTAAAAGACAAATGCCTGACAAGACCGAAAACGTTGTTCAACAACACTTGGTATTTCCAAAATCCAAGACTCTTCTAGCTGGATGAAAATATTCCATCTGCTGCAGGAAAAAAAGATTTTCTAAACTGTTACAGCTGTTTCCTAATCCAAATTTAAAAAAAAAAAAAACACAGATAGAGACGCTATGCTCAATTAGTATGTAGTAAACTAATTTTAAAATCTTTTTGTATGGTCACATTAATACTTTCCATTATTCCAAATTTCTGTTCAAAAAAATAATAGCACCTAAGGAAAACATTGGAAAGAATATAAATTCATAAAGATGGTTCGAAGAGTCTGGCATTTCCTTCAGGACGAGGCTAATTGCTCACAACCAAGCACAAGCAGCACATTATTCAAAGATTATTGTATGTAATTTATATTCTGTAGAAGAGAGGCGGAGCTGGAGCTATTTTACTATATGAACAAGGATTCAAACATGTATGCTAATATATGAATAAGAAGCAAAGCTTTCAAGACTAATACATACATATTACTGCGCTGCTGATGCGCTTTCTACTGCAGTATAAATTTATATACATTTTTCTTATCGGTTGTGTCAGAAAACACATGTATACAACAAAATCACTTGGTATCTGTCTGCCAGACCTAGCTGGCATTTCCTCTAAATGCAGCAGACAAAGGCTAACCCAAAAAAACACATGTTGCAGTACAAAAAAATAAATCACGACCAAGGGCGTATATAGACTAAAGAAAGTGTGACATCCAAGGCTTTGGTTTGTTTGTACTCTGTCCCAGGCTGACTGGATTCATTAACACTTAGCCCTTGGCAGCACCTACTTTGGCAAGGGCTTGAGCTAGAGGATGACCACAGCTGTGCAGCCTCTGCACACCAGGAGATGAGGACATGTCTTCTCCACCCACCTATCCACACTCAACCTTACTCCACCCCACACAGCACCCTCCTCTGGCATATATCACTTCCCTCCACTCTTGGTCCAGTGTCATCTGGCCCTGCCCTCAGTGTAAATGTATTGAAAATTTATTTTGGTTCAACAGAGGTCGTTAATTCAAAGTAAACCTTGGGAAAAGTCACCAGAAAAACAAGATCAGCACTAGCAGTGAGAAAGTCACGACAACGTCAGCTGTCTCTGTTTCATTTGTGATGCCTGCATAGGTGAACTTTTCCAGTCAAACACACTTGAATAATGCCAGAGGCAACTGACAACAAAAAATAAGACTGATGAAAGGTAGTCATATTACTTCAGTGGTATGGAAATCATTTGGTTTTGCAAAGTCGAGCATGAAACAGACCTTGCACAGCTAGCCTGGGCCGAATATACAACAACCTTAATTAAAAAACTATGTCAGTCATCATTAAAGTATTTCATTCAGAAACTACCTGCAGGTTAAACTGGCCTAATTAAACAATTTTGGGGCTGAATAACTGACCCACTATATAGACCTGAAAACATGAAAAAACGCTTTCTGTAGAGGACACTGATTATCCTGGTACTCACTCCACTTTTGCTAATGGTGTTTAGCATCAGTTACTGTGGAAGGTGTATGGTTTAAATAAACGAAAAATATTTTCAATCTTATAGAGAAAAAAATAAAATGAAATCACAAATTTTTCATAAAACTGGAAAAAAATAAGGTTAAATCTGACTATATCATCCAGCTCTAAGGAGGCAGTCCTAATATGTTGTGTTTCTAGTCATTACCGCTTTGCTTTGTCTAAACTCCCTCAGCTCGCCAGGTACTCCCCCTCCACTCCTCCTAACCCTCACTCTCACCCACAATGCACCTGGAGCAAGGCCAGGGCTGCTGTTAATTTGGCCTCATTATTAAGTTAAATGCAGCACGGGCGGCGATACTAGAGCTAATGAGCAGTGCAGAGCTGGCTGTGCTGCTCCCAGCCTCCTGTCCTAGCCATTAGAAAAATTAGAGAGTGGAAAATGAGTCAAGGGTTGTGGAGACCTTAATTGAAGTCTTCAATGAAACTGTCTCTGATCTTAGTAAACCCTGCTCTGACTGGAAGCTCTCCATCCTCAACAAAGTGTTTTAGGCAGAACCAATACATGCTTAAGTATCTCCATAATGTAGACCAAGAACTTAATCTCCAGTATCTTCCAGCCATTCATTTGCATTTGTATGCATTAATATCTATACATGTATGCATTAGAAAAAAACCCTTGTGCTTATAAATGGCATGTGTTTATGCACAAGATAGTATCTGAGTTGTGTGGGTGGTAGGGTTTTTGCTCAGGTGGCTGGAGAGAAGGGATCTAGTGGAGGGACACTACAAAAATACAAATGAGACAGACAAGGCACATCATGTATCAAAAGACAAAGCTACACTTAAGAGTTTTAAAGAGTGGACGAAAATACTGATTCGGCATAAATTGTTAAGAGTTCCACTACTCTGGAATTGTATCCCTGTTAAACCATCTTAGAAACTGTCTATCAACTAACCCTAAGTCAAGACCGTGAGAGACTGGGAGGTTTAGGAGTCCCTATGTTTAGATGACTTTGAGGGTTTTTCCTCTGCAGCCTTGCTAAATTATCCAAACACGACCACACTGGCATTCATTTGCACTTCATCCCAACACAGCTTATCCTGACCACACATTGACAATGTTTTTCTGGGAGATACTGAGAAGATAGCTGGCCAAATCTTTGAAACCAAATCAGCAGATTACAGAGATCTGCAGGAGGCTCCATTTCGATATTAAAAGAGAGAAAGATCAGATCTCTGTTTAGGTTTGGCTGAACTCTGCTTGGAGGAAAGAATAGCCTGAAGGTAGCGGAACATGGGAGGCCGATGATGACAGTGACAGAGTGTGTGTGCGTATGTGTGCATATTTATGTGTGTGTATGTGTGTGTGTGTGCTTGCAAAGGGCTGCAGGCTAAAATTTACACTTGTAGCACTAGTGCTACTACATCTCTAATATGGCAACATGACTGCCTGGCCAGATTTGTTAGCAACACTTCAATTTTGCACCGCAACACAAAAGAAACAATGCATATCTTTCAAGAAATGTTTATAATTCTTTTACCATCAGGTAGTTGCAATTTTTTAACAAAAAAGTGAGAAAAAGTGCAACACACTTAACATGGCTGACCAATTATATAAGGAAATTGATTAAACAACTTTAGCTTTTAGACTTTCCAAATTTACTCATGTCTGTACTCTGCCTCAATATTCTGGAGCTGCCTTGACTTGAGTGTAACTTTGACAACAAATCCAAGCCTACCTTTCTAACAGACAACCAATCACTGCCAGTCAATGTATGCTTTAAAACTTTATGTTGACATATAAGTGCCGTGTTAACTAGTTGCTACCAGTTTAAGCCAATATAACTCACTAATTGGAGACAAAGAGGTACAGCAAAGATCACCCAATGTTGGAGAAGCAGAGGTAGTTGTGGGTGCAGATGAAGAGCAAATGCATTACGGTCATGTGGCCTCACATTGGCTTCTGTAACACAATACAGAACCAGCTAAGACCATGTTCAAATAGTTCAAGAAAAAAGTTGCCGCTTTGATACATTATGTTGGTGTTCCATGTTTCACAATTTGTTGAGACTGTTGTGAATTTTGTTTTGCCAATACTAGCAACACAACATTCTGTACAGTTTACACAGTGCAATTTAAGATAAGATAATCTTAACTGATCCCACAGCTGGGATATTTGCAGTGTTACAGCAGCAAATGGTATAGTGCAAAAACATAGGGAGCATCAGTGAAAAATAAAAGTAACCAAGATATATACGCAAGTACTGTTGATATTGTAAACACTCTTCTACATGCAGAAAATTCAGCATATTGCACAGAATTCTCTGAAAGTGGGAAATAACAATATTGCACAGAATTATTCTATAGGTAGAAAAACACTGATATTGCACAGATCTGTTCATGAGTACAAAATAACATTACACATATTTTTCTACATATAGAAAAAAAAATCCTAGTTTACAGAGTTTTCTCAATGCACCAAATATTCATAATGCACAGGTTTGATGTGACATCAGAGTGAAATGCAACAGTTTTTGAATGTATGGTCTACTGGCAGCAGAGCTAGTGGTAAAGTCGGGCAGCAGCAGGAAGGAAGGCCCTTTGGGTATCTCTCCTTTATAAACCGTCCTTCACTGACAGGTGAAGCAACCTGTCAGTGAAGGAGCTTTCCAGCGCTTACCTCTCTTCATTTTATCTCTAATAAAGGCTTACAAACATTACAGGCAACCTTATAACACTAGTAGCTGGTACTGATGTATATGCCGGTGTGACAACTTTGCAAAGACAGTTTCCAATTTCTAAACACCTGTTTTGTAGTAACACATTTTTGACTTTTAAAAAGGTCATTCACACTTTAAATGAAATTGTTTACAAAATGACACCAATTAGTTGCAGTCTGGAGCCCTGCTGTGAGTGTGTCTCATTCCTGCTTAGATTTGTCTCAATGGTGAAAATTTGTTGCAACCGAGCTGTATTCAAGTGCCTCATCCAGTCTCTTTCTTGTTTTTGCTCCACTGTATGGCAAGGGATAGTGTACAGCAAATTCCTGTCACAGTATTGTCCTCTTGCATGTCTGTTTCTGATGAAGAGCACTTAGCCATGTTTATAGCTGCACAGGTTCAAAGAGAGGCCAGCAGCACAATGGAGCAGGGCAAGTTGGCTGCAGCACCACTGTGTGGGAAACACCATCTCACACCAAGGAATCAAAACAGAGACGGAGAAGAGGAAAAAACTTTGCATGGATTAAGGAAATCGCCACTTTTTCCTCCATTCTATTTTGCCACATTGAATTCAGCAGAAAACATTTCCTCGACACAACAGAGATATTAGCCAAAAGGTCCTGTGGTGCAATAATGGACCTTGAAGAAAACTGACAACAGACATTCAGTCCAGTAGTGTATCAGTCAAAAACATCTTGTATTCAGCGTTTCTGAAAGGCCTCTCTCTTACAAAGCTGGCCCTCTGATTGGAGAACGTCACTTTCTGTGTGAGTTATTGGCTGGGTCAATGGGTGGGGCCATAAGGCCATCTATAGGGCAGGGTTGTCAAAATTATTACATTTAAGCGCATGACAGTGCTGACTGGTTGTAGCAGTTCTTGCTTTATGCTGACATCCCGTCATTTAAACAGAATGCACACTTGGCGTCAGGGTAGGTAAAGGGCAGGCATGAAAACCACATTAAAGGGATAAAACTAGAGTTCGGGTTCTGAGTAAATATTTAGCTAACTTAGCTTCATCACATGTCCGACATTTAACTCCAGTAAATAGTGTGCTGACATTGACCATCACATACAATAAAAGCAGCCAGTCTTCTCGTGGTGGCCTTCTCACCCTAACCAGCCCCTGTGACCTGTCCTTCAGCCTCCTCCCCCAATGCTTTAATCCAGCTAACCTTGTCAAAACCACCAGACCTCATTCAGAACAAGCAGATGACTCTCTGCACGCCAGTGGCCTCTATAAATAGAAATTTCATTGAGGAGCAGCAGGCTGAAGGGAAGGTATTGTAAACAGCGGGCCGGCCTAAAGCCTTACACAGGGCTAACCTGGGAAAGTGATGGAAAGTGACATGCTGCAGCCATAAGGCATGCAGTACAATAACAAACTCACACTATTGTACCACTGTCCTTCACTTCACATGCAAAGGCTTTATCTCAGTGTTAACTGTCCGAAACCAACTTGCAAACACCAAACTAAGAGCAATTATAGGATTAGGCAACAATGTGAGTTATGTTTATTTTAAAAATAAGAACACTGTTTCTGACTTTTAAACCCTTAAACAATACAAAAATGTGATGTTTGTGGGAAGATAAAGTGAACTGCACGCTCTGCATTTCAACAAAAAACAGTATGCAACATTCCATCCCTAACTGACCATGACACACAACTTTGTCTTTCTTGTGCAGTACATAGTACGCCTGGTTCTTTCTAAACAGATAATAAGTAAACAGCTGTTTTTTGCAGCAACTCTACATCTGTGTGTGTTGGGTACAGGCCCAGCTTGTCTATGAGCTGCTTGGTTCACTGATCATTAATTCAGTTTACTTACCCCATTTCATACACAAGGCAGCATAACAAGCCCATTCTGGCATGGGTTAATAAATTTGGCGTGGAAATTATGTATTCTTTAGGAGGGAAAAATATGTCGGATAAATTAATGGACTATTATGTGAACAATCTGTGCCATTCTTTCATGTCAAAAACTGGCTAACATCTCATTCAGGCAGTTCAGATCTTTGCAGAGTGACAGATGTTATTTGATGTAGTTTCATAGGCAAGGCAGTAGATCAGTGAGGCTAGACACACATCTAGTCTGTATGAGCCTTGCTGTTGGTGTAGCAGAGCAGCAGGGGTCTGACTCTGACTAATGTCTGGGGAAGGAACAGTGTTTCAGAAAACTGATGAGGCATTTCTGTAGATTACCGTACAGGTGGCTCTATCCACCTCTGGTTGTTTTTGTACTCAAAATCTATAACACATGGACAAACTATAAAGAAAGTCAGACAGTCACCTAAGAAACCACACAGAGAAAAAAGGGAAAGATGGTGAGAGCAAGACAGAGGCTGAACCATTCTTAAGGCACTCATTTGATTCACAATCCACACAGAGATCCCAGCCAGGGGGAGGGATTTTGAGGTGGAGAGATCAGTAGTGAGGCTTAACTTAAAATGTCAAATGTTTTACTTTGACTTCATGGAAAAAAGATAGTTCAGAGGACCCGACAGACCACATACTACTAAGCATTTTCCCTCCTTACTTTAAAAACAGGTACAGACTGGCTCTTTCACAGAGGTGTAGCAAAACAACGAGGTGCTTCAGCCCTGAAGGCCAATGATACTTGATCATCAAACTGCCACCAATTAGAGCATTAGGAGAAGTCATTTATTTTGCCTATGTTAAAGAAGGTGCTAAACTCCATGAACCATTCCCTCATACCCCTGCTGAAATTTCATCCAGAGCAGCCGTGGCCCCACAGAGAGAAAGAGGGATATTGAGGGCTAAGTGAGACGAGGGCCCTGGAGACCAGGCTCACCAGAGTAGACCCTGCGAGTCCAGGGGCAGCCAGAGAAATGACAGCCCCCTTTCATCAGTCCTCCCCTCTCTCTCTCTCCCTTCCTCTCTTCACAGCCTGGCCGGGAACTGGGTACTACAAATTCATTGTTCACGACAGAATAAATCTGCATGTTCAGAACGATCAGTCATGGAGCGGCTACTGGAGCACAGGCGGTTGGAGATGGTGACTGACACCCTCCCCTTTTTCAGCCTATGACCTAATGCAGGTACAGAGTGAGGCTTGGTGCTACACTGCTCCACTCTCTTCAGCCCCACACCCAAATCTCCCCATTTAGGTATTTGTTGAACCCCCTGCACTGAAGCCATTGCCTGTACAAGAACAGACTGTCGCAGAACCCAAGTTTCCATGCTTGCTAGAAAGTAAAACGAGCTCAGTGAGCTTCAACCTATGCCCAGTTCCACAACTTTTACTGAGGACAACAACAGCAGTCCAAACTTCTATATTTCAGTAGTTTAAACTGCTTTTACGATTTAATGTCATATTCATTAATCAAAACTTAGAAATTGAGATTTCCATCAGTGAACAAAATGCCATGATAGAGAATGCTGGTTGAATTTAAGAGGTAGAGAAAATCCCTTGTTTGCTTGGGGTCTCATTGTAGGGGTGTTTCTAGGTATTGCTCAGGTAGTTTCCTCTGATTTAGTCCCCTGAAGACTTTATAGCTAACACCTAAACTGTTGTGAGTTTATCCAGTTTCAATTAAAGTGTCATCCATCACGGTAAAGACCTTGGCTTAAAGCAAATGTCTGGCATGTTAGCTTGAGGACAGATGTACCTTGATTGCTGCACTGCATCCAAAGAGAGAAGCAGTACTAATGAAGAAAATACTGGCTGTAGTAGTTGTAAATTTCCACAGTTTGAACAGTAACTTTCTGTTGGAGGTAAAAGTTTTGAAAACTTAAAATATCTATAAATAAGAGTGGAAGAATATTTTCATCACTAAAACATTGACACATGCTTGCTATTTGTATCTACTACCACCATCATTTACAAGCATGCTGAAAAGGATTCACCCTGTCTGATAAACAGTGCCCTCTGCTGTTTAGCCCCTGAACTATCAGTCCATTCAGCTTCTACAAAGCTCCAACTGTTCAGGAAGGGGACTGAAGTCTATCCCAGCATGCACTGGGTGGGAACTCTAAACAAGACACCAGTTTTGTCTTTTTTACCATGCTAAAACATATAAACAGTAAAAGCAATTCCCATTTGTATCCATTAGCTAAACTATTTTCTGAGTAAGTCAACCCACAAGAATCAGAAAAAAATCAGCAGTGTTAAGATGTTTTGTTTTCGCAAACTAACAAAATAAGCCTATCACATAATAACAATTAGTAAAAAGGTTGTCTGTAATGTGTAACTAAATAAATGTTTAACTGCTTTTAAGCTTGTCATTATAAAACAAAGCCACTGTTGGCACTTTGTCCTCCATTGTGACTATCTAATGAATAATTACAATTCTGGGATCAGAACAGAACAAAACACCTAGAAAATAAAGTCAGCCAATTCTTTGAAGGACCAAACACTTAAAAGTAAAAAATGAGTAATTATGTCTCATTAATCAAAACATCCAGCCAAAGAAAGACTAGAAAACTGACCACTGGAGATCTTCATACAACCTCTTTTGTTCTCCTTACAGACAAAAAATAAAATTTAAAGGCAAATGTATGTGTTAATGGTAGAAATGATCTCTGCGCTTAAATATGATATTTAAACATAAATTAGTTTGTATAATTTTGGTCTGAGCTACAAAAGACAGCTGATTCCCAACAATCAAGAGCGGTGGTCCTGTATCAAGAATCAGTCTCTAACTGGGGAAGAGGATATTTCATCCAGCAGCTCTGCACAGGGCTCCAACAATAACACCTCCCCACTGAAAGGAAATTCCTCTGCCTCCTCTGCTCCCGACGGGAACACACAGGTCTCCTAATCCTGCTCTGATAATGAGGTCATTTCAAACTATAATTTTTTCCCTTTTTTTTTAACAAATTAAAATTTGGCATCACCTAATTACAGGAACAAAACGTTGTGATCTCTATCTTTCATTGGACACTTTACATAACAATACATGATGAAATATAATCCAACAAAGCAGTACATTTTCATATGGGTCTCTTTGATCCTTATTTAGTAGTGTTTCTGCAGGCTATGATCACAGGCCTTCATTGAGGTGGAAGTGCAGGGGAAGCAACAGAACAGACAGAGATGTTGTTGAGAGCTATGCCTGCCAAAACCAACTCTGATCACTGCTCTGAAACCATCTGATCGCAGGAGCAGCCAGTCTGGCCTTAAGTGGAGGTGACAGTGTGTCTGAGAGACACGTTACAAGTCAGAGGAAATTGGAGATAAACAGATAAAAGAATGCAATCTCTGCTGGAAGTAGCAAGGCACAGGGGGCAGGAAATAAACCTGTATTTAAGCTGATTACCCGAGCAGAGTCCCAGCCCCTTTCAGCAGCTCTGTACTGCCCGGCCTCACCACTGCCAATGTTGTTAATTAGAGATTTGCTAAGGGGAAAAAAGGCAGCCTTGTCAGACTTGCAGGAGTGTTAGTGATGGCTGGCTGGAGGGGGACATGCAGAGCTCTTAATTGGGTCTGTATGCTGTATCGGTGGCTGGCTGGAGCGCTGGTGATGATTGCTGTGAGCAGGTGGCCGTGGTGGCAGCTCCATGCAGGCCGTCCCAGGCCAGCCTGTCTGTTCTTGTCAGGACCTGGAACACTGAGCAGACAGCTCCTGAGCCCCACACTCATTACGCCAAGTTGCCCACCCTGTTGCCTAGCAACACCCTCACAGCCCCTCCACAACACTTCCTCCCTGGCCCCACAATGTAACCCACAGTCATAGAGAACTACTTCCTCACTGTCCAGCTATGGGAAAAAGCTTAATACACTGCTGTATCTAAGCGTTCTCTTTAAATACAATACGTAGTGCATTAAACTAATAAATCACCTTTTCCTATTACAATTAACAATGTGTATCAACTAGTACTGTGTCAGTGGCAGACTATAAATGCTGCAAAAGAACTCTGATTTATTAATCCCTCCCCAAAAATGTGCTTTATTTGAAGATTTCATTACCTCTATTACAGTGGCTGATTCAAGTAAAATATGGCATCAATTACCTTAATGAAATTCAATTTCCATTTTCTTTCCTTTAAAGGTATGTGCCTGGATTTTATTCAGCCAAAGCCTCAAACTTGCTGCAGCTGGTCATACATGGTATTTGTGATTACAATCTTCTTCCAAACAGTACTTGAAACACATGAGCGCACAAATGCTGACATGGACATGTGCACACTTCTACACATGCACAGGAGCAGTTAAGATCTTGGAAGCATTCTTGCTAAATCTGCTGCTGTCTTTTTTTCTGGCAGTCATCTTCATTTGCACCAGAGTGTAGCAGGAGTGGGGAGGAGAGTCAGCTTTATAACATTTCTTGTGACTTCAACTGCAATCCAGTAACCTAATCCAAGACTGGGGAGAAACAAATGTAGCGCTCTAAAATGTCAGTCTTCACAGACTGACATTGTGCTTCCAAAGAGTCCACATGCCAAGGTGTGAGTTGTTGGCAAATGAGAATTTTACAGACTTTTGAGTGATGCTACTGACTGAGGCAAAGTTCACAAGAAAAACTTCAGAACATATTCATGGCAGCATTTTGTTCTCTTTGTATTACCAAATGCCATCAGTTCATCTGGGAAATCAATGTCCCAGGAGGACCTAGCATTTCTTTTGCTGCGGTTAGATTACTTTGGACAGTAGTCAGCAAAAGTTTCATGATTCAATGGAATTTTGATGAATGCTACAAATGAAGTGTAAAAGAATCAATCATGTCAAGATTTGACTGGAAGGACTTTGGAGAGGGGCATGTGGAACACTGCATGCCTGGAAAATGACAGGAAACAGTAGAATGACATCAGTTATGGCACAGTGCAAGGCCTGTTTAATGAAATGAAGAAATCAATGGGCTTCTATAATGCCTTTTAAAACATGGAGCACACCTCGAGACTCCAGTTGTGAATTAAAAAAGGACATATTTCATGCAACCACTGAAGAAATTGGAGCAGAGTTGGAATTCAATCAAAACTAACATCACCCCCTAATATGCAGTGACTAGTCCGGCAGTAATAAATGTTATTTTCGCTTCTCTCTTCTCAAAGGGCTACGGCCTGAAACCACAATGAAACCAACTTCCAACGTTTTTTTGTGCTGTGCCTAGCGTCTATATTATTAAAGCTGATTTAATCAAGTCAACAGCTCACCAAATGACACACAGACTTGTCACTGTTTTGAATGCAATTTCTCCAGTGTTAAAAATATAAAATTTAAATCCATAAATATCCCCTCCCATAACACTGCAATCTACACCAGGACTTGTCCACATTCTGTCGTGCTGTTCCAGTTTCTGAAGATGGAGAGAGGGGAAAACTCTAAGCCCTAGACCCACTTTACTGTGCCAAGAAGTCCACAGCATGCGAAAACTGAAAACCCAAAGGGCGATCATTTGTCACGGGTAGTTCGCATGTCTGGAATGTCTCAGTTTGTGCACTCAGAATATCAAACAAGTTGGGTGGTGTTCCTAGAGATCAGGGACGCTCACACGTCGGCCGATCAAAGTGAACAGGGCTGTCCCTACAACGTTCACACGCAGCTGTGTCCTTCCTGGGGTTGCATTTTGGCTGCGGGTGCTAGACCTCACTGTGGAAGTGCCTGTAAATAAATGGTTTTGTCACTGTGTTCACACATTCCTCCAACCATTGGGCCTGCTCAGCCTTATACTGTACCTCTTTTAGGGTAGGCTGCCATCCTTACAGCTGACTGCTGACTTCATCGCATTACATGCATTTGGACTTTACAGAGGGAACTGAAATGATACTTGCCAACACCATCATTTTGGTGTAATGGCCTTCAGTTATTTCTGTAGGTGGAGATGTTAATAGTATAAGTAAATAAACATTTTTGATATGGTTTGCTTCAATGAATTATCTTAAAGAACTGTAAAGCAACTGTAAGTAGCGGGCTGGAAATTTTACAGTTGAAAGATACACTTGTCGGGACAGGCTATGCTGGCTGGTGACAGTTTTAAATTTTAAAACTTCAGTTTCTTTACATTTACTGGTTTGACATACACACTGATAGAATATATTTTTGATAAGCGAATATCAGACAATATATTGGTCAGGCTCAATATTTTTGACTGGCTTTTGTGCTGTTTAAACAACCAGAATGCACTATGTTGCTAAGTGAGCATTATAGATACCGGTTGACCAGTGTTTCACCATTCCTTTATGGTTATTTAATTGTCCTCTGGCTATATATATATTCATATTTTGAAAACACATATGTCTCAGGTATCTCAGATATATCTTATTAAGATAATGGAAAGAAAACAAATAAGCTTATTTCCAAACTCCTTCTTGCCAGTAGCTATTGGAATGTAATATGGCACTGTATGCAGGGGTACTAAGATAACAGCAGAGGGCTTGGTGAATCAGAGTAAGGAAATCAGGAACCCACAAATCAGCAGTCTAGTACCTGTTGCATGATCTTTCTATGAAGAATGCAAAGAATGCCTAAACCTCTGTAGTCAATATTTGCTTTAGATGAAATGATAAGAACAGCTCTGTCTCTCACCTACTACAACTGGGATACCAGCCAAAAAGGCCAAGCCCCAAGGAACACATTCTAACCTGCAAAGTAACCAGATAAACATTTGACTTATATTGCCTTTACAATATGGCACATAGTCTGATCACACTGTTACCTAGCTGATGCCATGTCATGATCACACAGCCAAACTTATGGGGGTAATCAAAACTTGTATTGTTACTTTACCTTTGTCCTTTGCATCAGCATCTCACTCTTTCCTTTGCCCAGTGCTGTACTGAGCCTTATTTTACAAGCTTGAAATTATTCACTCTTTTGGGTTGTAGTGAAAATGGTCAAAAGGATTTGTTTACTTTTACCTAACTCCAAAACAGCAATCACCACATCTGTGGCCAGGCAACTGGATATTTGAGATTTAGAAGGCTCACAAAAAAGAAAAATGAGTCTGTAGACATACTAATAATGAATCATTCCGAAAAGAAAAAAAGGACAGCAGAAAAGGAAAACACAGTGGATTTCCTTCTGGAGCTCTGACATTACAATGATGTTTAACTTAAAGTACCAAGGGAGGTTAACTACTCAGACCAATACACAAGGCTCAGAAGATTGAGAAAGTGAGCAAGAAAGAAAGAAAAAGAAAGGAAAAGGGAAAATGTGATTAATCACACGGGTCTGGTGGAGGTGTTCTTGAGTTCTGGGTTTGTTTGTCAGTCTCAAGAGAAAGGCCAGTGGAACAGAAATGCTGTGTATGGGTGGTCAATTAGTTTACAAATTTCAGCTCTGACAGAGGCATTCTCCTCAGCCTTGGCTCCAAACTCCCTCCCACCATCCCTGACCAAACCACATCATATCACGGCCTAAACCTCATGTCGTGATCTGAGGAATTCCCTGGGCTGCAACATAGAGAAGCTCACTCCATTTAGCCCAACCTAAATCAACAGCCTTTACTGTGGTTATACTGGTTTGCCTTACATCCAGGGTCTGCCAGCAATTTTAGCCCCTTTTCAGTTCCATGCGTCCAACGTACTTCTGAGAACCAGACCTCCACCACTCTGCTTTTTTACTTCCCTGGGATCACAGTGTTGTACATCCTTTCCATCTTGACTGAATGTAGTTATACTTTACTGAACGGATCATCTTAACTATAAAGCCAAACAAAAGCAAAGTAAGCAGACTAAAATCTAATATGATCGTGAAGGAAACATGCTTTCCTAAACTTATCAAGAATAGGGCATTGAAGCAGCTGTGCTCTGGAATGTAAATGCCTCTCATAATAAAATGCTGACTGCATGATGATCAGGTTTTCCAGTGGGATAAGGGAATAACACTTGGCTTACACTACACTGGGTTGACAAATGAAGATAACATCACATCTGCAATGTGCAACCAGCTACACACATATACATACAAGTGCTGATAGACAACAACCATACTGTGGATCATACCACACTGCTATGGTTAATCTGGTGATTAACAGTATTATCAATCATCCTCTCAGATTCAGTGACAGAGTGCCCTCTGGGAGGTAGATGACATAGTGTGAAAGGTTTCAGTGTGCAAAGAACTAAGGCAAAGCAGACCATTAATTTACATTGTCACTCACATGTAGGTGGTTGCTACTGACTACAATGAACATATATTTCTTCTGGCACAGTATTCTACAAGTAAGGTTAAAAGTGCCTATTTGACCCATGCAATGTGTATTTGTGCACACATGGGTATGTATCAGTGTACTTACACATCCACTTATTCACCTCTAAAGTATGCATCCATATCTTTCTGGCTTTGTGTAGGTGCAGAAGATTGTGCTGATTACAATGAATGCACTCTGATAAATTTGTCCCACTGTGTGCGTGCCAATTTGCATGAATACGTGTGTGGGAGTTAAGGACAGGAAATGTAAAGGTTTAGGTAGTTCCTTAAAAACAAAGGCTTCAGTATCTCCACATGAGCCCTTTCCTTTCATAGGCGCCCAAGGGCTCCTGTCTATATCACTGTATCACTTAAGAGGAAGCATCCCAGAGCTGCCACCCCCAGATTTCCTTTCACACTACAGATTGGCCTGATCTAGAGTGCATCACAGTCAAGCACCATTTTTTAAAGTGAAGTTTTGTTCAACTGGGTGCCTTATTCCTGAACCAAAATCAAATGACAAGCACAGCTAGCCATCACTTTGCTTGCCTCAGCTGTAATTGCTAGACAAGCCATGATTCCCCAGTAACTCAGAGACTTTCTCAACTTCACAAACTCTTCTCTTACATCTCTGGCTTTACCTTACAATGTGCTTCCCTCTTTATCCATCTTTCATCCTTCCTCTATTTCAGTGCTCTTACTCTGGGTAAGGCTGTTCTTAAACATCTAAATTCCACAAATGTATCATATATTAGTCCCTCCCACTGAATACATAAGAAACGAATTGTTGTTTCAAGTCTTTGTCCATATAAACACTGTCAAATGCTGATAAGGACGCATCCTATTTTAATAACATTATTTACTCTGTTTAAACAAACACTTGCACATTCATTAGAAACTTGCACTTCAACTTTTCAAAAAAGTTGTTTGGGGTTAATTTGTCAATCAGACCTACAAATGCAGTCTTGCATGGAAAATAAAAACATCTAATTCTTGGTATTAAGTTGGTTTATAAAAAGTGCAGTGATGTTTTTCAGATCAGACAGATTGGCTGCAGTCTCCAATGACCAACAAATTTCTAATGAAGGGGTGTGTCTTCTTAGTAAAAGCACAAAGCCTTCTGCAAAGGTAGAAGCTTTCTAGTATACTTCATCTAGCCTCCCGAGGGATCACACCCTCGTGCTTGATCCCCACTCCTCAGAGGAGAAATAAAAGCTCTGGAGCAGCCCTCATGATGGAAGACCAGATTAACAGTTCAAGTAAGGAGCCAGGAGTAATCGGTTAAGAGAATTGGCATGTACCTTCTCTGTTTTAGTGCCCCAATTGAAAACGGAGTCATAATTTCCTGATGGCACTGTGCAAAGGTCACCCCCCTCCTCTTTTGCTTTCTTTCTGGGTTCCCCACCCCTTTCCTGCTCTCCCTTTTGGAAGGCCCCCTCATCCAAAACGCCCAGCGCTGCATTCCACAGACGGTGGGAGCACCTTCAAACGCTGCACAAGCATAGCAGACCACCACTCGCTGCGGCATGCACGAAGACTGAGCCCTGGCCTCAGCTGCCACCAGGCCTCAGCACCAGGTTCAAACCCTGCCAAGTAGAGCTTTGACTGGGGAGAAACTGCAATGTAGCTGCAATACAGTCTGCATGATGACAAGGAGAAAACAACTGTGTCTGTAACAGAGCAGAGTGATAACTGTCCAGTATTAGCCACCTCCAAGCTGCTGAAACCAGCTCCAAGTAAAACCCCCTGTGTCATCATGGGGCCTCTCATGTTGGTGCTGGGAGGTTGGCAGCTGCGATATTGGGGCACACGCCTCGGAGCACCTTTTCATCTGACCCCAAAATCCTTGAGGTCTCTACTACACTGACACACAGCTCCAATTTCAGCCTCCCAAGACTTCCTATGTGCTTGGACCACAAAACAATAATGTTCTTGTACATGGTCACATCCCACAACATGGCAAGTGTACAGCACTTTAATAAACAGTCAATTAATCCATTAGCTGACCAACACATATTAAATAAAGTCCAATCTTTACTATCACTCGCACATTTCCCTCAGTAGCAGAAAAACAGTAAAAGCAAAGACATCAGAAGCATCACCTTTTTTACTGCAAAGAACATGAATCAGTTTGTGTTTTACTAAAAACAGGTTTTCTTTTTTAAATAGACAATAATGGAATACTGAACCGAGAAGGCATTACGCCATTTTTTGTCATACAGTATGTTTTAAATTAGAACATGGCACAATTTCATTATCATAATTAGTCTTGTAAGTCTAAGGGGCTGGATGCCTTCATTACATTTTAAGTATATACGTCAGGAATATTATTGCAGTGTATACTGTAAGAACAAAAATAGTTGGACACATGTTGTTTATTCAGAAAAGCACAGCCAAGAGCTATATTGTCAGAACTACCTAATGTCAAACTTACACCAGAGATGCATGGACACCCAGCTGTTACTTCATCACCTGCTCTGTTTTGTGTTGTTTCAGAAAGCTGCTGGGTCTTCAGTGGTGGCACTGTGGTGCACTGGCCAGCTGCTGCTTTTAACCTGGAGCACAGACAACACACAGTACTTTTAGAAAAGGTAAATTTAGACATAAAGCCAAATATAGTGGCATATTTCAAAAGATTAGAGAAAAAGAGGAATACTGTCCTAAACAAAATCATGTAGGATGACATTGTGAGTGTAAGGAAGCATGTAGAAAACACATAGGACAGCGAAGCCATGAGCTTTTTTGTGTTTTTTAAATAACACTTTTAACACTGTTAACATGTGTCGCTGTTAAAATGATTGCTTTACATACAAATAGAGAAGACATCTGCTTCTGAAATTTTTGATCATTTCTTTTTTCTTGTCACCACATTCTTTAAAAATAAGACATTTATAATTTAAGTATAATATTTGTGCAGGACAGTAATTTAGTATATCCACATATGCATTAGTAAGTTGCGCAACCTTATATCAAACAGTGAGTCCTCAAACTCTTTACTGTGCAGGGAACATCCCTCCGTAACCCCACAATTCCAAAATGTAAAACTTCAAAACAAATGGAGAAAATAAAAAATAAAAAAATAGGAAATTTGATGAACCTACATCCCACAGCAGTCTTATTTTCATCTGTGTGAACAGAGACAGGTATGTCTTTCCTTTTGGCTGGGCTCCATTGCTAGTTTCCAGTCGTGCCTGTGCGCTGCGATTATTAACGTACACATCTGGATGGACTTAGTCGAGAAATCCTATAAAGAACCTAATGGGCTCTTCAAACATTTTTGAAGACTGATTAAGAGCCGTTTCAGATCTTGTTCACATCAATGAGTTCCATCTGCAATTTATTTAGGTTCTCACTGAATTCGTTATCTGCCTTACATGCGCCTTTTCAGTGTAAAGAGGGTTTAAGGGGATTGGAGGGGGACTTGTATGTTCTGCGGATCATGTGCAACACTGCTGAATATTTTCTTGTGAGGCAGGTCAGATGCTTGGATAAACATGGAAGCCTGTTCCATTACAGACAAACTCATTATACAATGTAATCCTGGGTATTCTGTACCATGGCAGAGATACTAATTTCATGAAAATGTGAGACACACTATAGGCAAAACCAGTTTTGGGGTCAATTGTGAGATTTTGGCATATTTAGAAGTTTTGCCATGTGTCCTTTTAGACTTACGGAAAGAAAACATCCAAAATAAAGTTGGTTTAAAGGTGTGTATTTTACTACACATCGTGCATTTGTGTCAGTAGATTTAAATTATAATACCTAACTTTAAAGGCCATTTTCTCAAAATTAGAGTTTTCCTCATACTCTCAGAGATCTCCACTTCAAAACACTCACATTCACCCAACGTCCCATTTTTTTCTATCTATAATGTAAAATTTTGTTACAAAGGGGTTTATTCATATATCTTTCATAAACAGCCTGATTTATAGAACATCTTCTTCCTGACAGTATAGCAAAGATCATTTTTACTTAGCTCTTGACAGTATTTTCTTATTTATGAGAGTGATGAAAAGAGATATTCAGAGTCCCTTTGAAAAGAAATTTAAAACTAATATGTCCGCAAAATGAAACAAAAGTTTTGAAGCTGACTTCACCCAATTTTCATATGTCTGTTCTGGAAATTATTAGACAAGATCATTAGCATTTTAGATACAGCTTCATTTTAGACACACTTTAGTGTGTCTCCTTGAACCTCCTCTAAATGCTGTCATAAATTTAGTCTTCTGGCAGTTTCATTCTCTAAACGTGTCTGCAAAACCTCGTTCTTTAAGTCATGCTTGTCCTTCAAAGTCCTTAAAAGTATTATCTGAAGTCACGCCAGCATCAATGGCACATTTACATGCTGAATATTAGGCTGGTGAAGTAGCAAGCAGGCCTCGCTTTTAAGGCCTGTTCGTCTTCCACTAGTGTGACCCTTGTGTTTTATAAGGGAGACTAACACCGTGAACTACATTTGTTACAAATTAGGCTTCCTGGAGCCGTAAAGTTGACACCTGCCACTTCAAACCTTTCTTTGGAAAGGAGGACGGCCACTGACAGCCGACAACGAGAAACAGTCGCATTGATAGACGTTAATTAGCTGGTTTAGCTAACACATGCCATGTAGTCAAACAGATTTTATTTGACGCAGTTTGTTTACAGACTTTAAGTTAGCTGCTTGACAGACATTGCAATGACACTGGTAGGTTTTCTTACCGTCTGAAAACTCACTTGCTTCAAATAATTAACAGACAATCTCATTTGTACCCAAAAAGCAGAGCTCTGGCAACTACTCCTGCTGTACCGCAAGATGTCGCCATTTTCAACTGTCGGCGAGCATTAAAGCTGCATTTTAGTGCTTACCGTAAAGTCGTATTTCCGAGTTGCTAGTGTGGTTGTTAAAGAATAGAAATGTGAAGAGATTATTCTTTTCAAAAATCGACTCCGAATAATTATTGAAATAAACAGCAAAGCATAAAATATTATAAATATTTTCAATTTTGCACCTTATCAAGCAAATTCCTTACAATTTGGTGTTAAAAGGATTCTTAGAAACTTTTAGACCTTCTAATAACAAATTAGTTTGTCACTTATAACTGTTACTCAACCAATGACTTCAGGCGAGTAACTGTAGCTACTGAACGTTTGACAATAGTGTTTGACAAATTCGCATATTGTTCAACCCGAGAGCGGAATCTAAATTCTCCGCCACCACTCGAAGGCACCTTAAGTCCGGTAATGACGGCAGCAGCTCCACAGGAACCAAACTTTAGCTAGTAGCCGTAGCTGTAGCATCACAGCTCGACTGTGTAACTACCTGAAATTGAAGCCTTGGGAGCCACGTTATCCAGCATATCACCAATTCCCACATTGGTATGGAGCTGTAGGCAGAATTTCTAAACAGAGGTAATAGTCTCGAACTGAACTGGTGTCCTGCATGTAATGAGAAAGCTTCATTTGTAGCGACCAGCTATTTGTTTTCCGTAGCAGCTAGCTAGCAACAATAACACAAGCTAATATGACACGTTTTGAACTGCTGTGAAGATTAAATATTGGTCTGTTCGTAAATGGATGCTATAAATGGACAACTGTAGTGTATAACGCAATATTTAATTTTAGCAGGTGTTGTGTCAGAAAGTGATCGCCTGTCAAAAACACATTACCGTCCGTGGGTGCAATTATTCTCTTGTTTCTGCATTATTTGACATGCTCTGTCCCTTGCATTATAATCAATCCAGCTGTTGTTTTTTCACCGGTTGAAATGGCCATAAAGGGAGCAATTCAACTTATTGATTGGTGTTTTCCACCAGCCAAAAAGTGATTGCAGCTCTTGCATTGTGACCCAAATGTTGTTAATGCATCAAACTGATATAAGGATAATCACAAAATAGATAATTTCTATTTCTTTTCTGTAAATCATGTTCATAATGATATCCAAATATAAACAAGGATGATAGACATATCAAACACCTACAGGCTAAACATCTGAAACAATACTACAGTATGGCCTATAATCATGCCTGAGTATACTATGAACTATAAACATATCTTTGGTCGAAATTATTTGGTTGCACGAAATGTTTAAGTTTTATAAAGACACCCTTTCGTTGTCACCACAGACATAATGTTATATGTATTTTTACATTACGATTGACCCAGATAAAACCTGCTGGAGACATTTATAAACTGGATGATACAACTTTAACAAGAAGAGCACAACAAGTGTTTGGCAGACAAGCACTTGTTGGCACAACACTTGCTGACAGGGCCTGGTGAATTGTCACGTTGTTAAATTAAATCTCAATAAATGGGACAGGAACAAGGGGAAATATGTTGTCAAAATGAGTTGTGAGTTAAATGAGGATACTTCATTGAAAACACTAGGAAGAAACCTTTTGATGTCAAATTTGTAATCTGCCTTGCTTGTCAGGAACACAGAATATAGGCATGGCACTCCTTGACCTATGTCCTCTTCTGTTTCAGTGTTGAGGAATGGTCTGACTGCAGCAGTAAACATGCACAGCCGTTTGCAGGAGCTGAAAAAGGAAGAGGAGACTCTCCTCAAAATCAAAGTCATGCTTCAAGACCAATTAAACAGGTTGAAGGTAAATGCGAGTTCAAAAGACGAGTGTGTCTGTGTTTGTGTATGTATCTGTGGTTTATGTATTGTGTCCTTTCTGTGTTTCAGTTTGAAGAAGGGGCTTTAAAGTCTATTATTAATGCTCAGACAGAAGAAGGTGCCTCTCAATGCTCATCCCCAGAAGCTGAGGTAAGTCACGGTACCACAGAGATCAATGTACTCCTGTCATGCTAAAATATTCTCAATATTGTCATTATTGGTTATACCCAGATAGCCTCCCTTACTACATTTACATGCACACAAAATCAGGTTACTCTGAGTAATGAGGTTCAGACAGGAAATTGGTTAGCATATTTCTGTGTGTAGCAGTAAATCTAATTACTTTATTGCCTTAGTTTACACACAGTATGACTAAGGGTATACACTACATAGCCAAGTAATCATGTTTCTCTAGCACTAAACTTGCTAAGTTAAAGTAGTTGTTTAATACCTTAATTTATGGGGAATGATCAAATTATTAGAAGGCACTGACTGCACATTTTAAGCTGCTTTTTCTTTTCATTGCTTGTTTGTTTTTTCCAGACATCTAGGATTGTAGACTTGGAAGATTTTTGTGTCATTCAGCAATTTGGAAACTGTGTTACGTGACGTGAATAAATTGAACTTGTATATTGTTCACTACACCTAACTTCTTTTACACACATAAGTAATTAATGATATTTTGTGTCATGTAGAAAATTGTAGCATTTTTTACTCATCAGAATCTACAAAACTTTTCCTATTATTGTATTTCAAACACACTAATGGCTGAATTGCCACTAATTACTATTAAGAAACGACCAGACATACCGATAGACCATTTACATTTGCACAGATAGAAGTTACAACTACAAGCGTCATGTAGGTGCTTATAATTAGAAAAAACAAACATTTAAACAGCTCACAGAAACATAGTACCAAGTTAAGAGATTATTGTGTGTTTTCAGCTCGAGGCTGTCTCACTTGAGCTTTGTTTTGCATCTTAGTCACACTATTGCATAATATTTTTTAAAATTTGTCTCCTTTGTTCAGAACTGATCTTAAAGTTGTGTCTTGCACACTTAGTTAAGTGCTTAGTGCTTTCTAACATTTATTGTTTGTTTTTATTGTTTCAGGTTCACATTAATCTTGATGATGAGAGTGAGATCAATCGTACCAAACTGCTACTGAATGCCGCTGTAGATTATGACATGGAGGAGGAGGAGGAGGAGGAGGAGGAAGATGATGAGGAAGACGAAGAGGGTGATGGAGGAGATGAAAATGAGCTTGAGTTTATGGCTGAGGAGGATGAGGAGGAGGAGGATGATTACTGATATTCACAAGATGTTAGTTTTTGCACCACTGGGGAAGAACATGAACCACGTGTAAACGGACAGCTGTGTATGTGTTCACCTGTTTTGTATTATCAGTTAAGAAGTTTAATTTATTTGGATGGAGCGAGTAACAGTTACAGTGTAATGATGTGTGGTGCTAGCAGTATCTCTCTCTCCTTTGCCTGATTTAAGGCATGTCATCAGAATTTCACACCATGTTAGTCATGTGTCAATTTTTGTGAGAAATGTCTCACTTAAATGCAGTAAGGCAGTGCTATTAGGTGCTTATTATATTTTATTAGACATATTGTGCATTTTGGAGACACGACAGAGAGCAGCAGTACACTTGAGAAACAAAAGTCTGATGTTGAGATGTGTATGTTGATGAAACTGTATGGCTGGGCCATATAAGAAAATAGTGTGTATACATTACGTGAGAAATAATTGTAAGCACAAAATAAATGTTTTGCATAAGTTTCACCTGACCGATTTTTGCATTGTGCACAGTTTCTGTCACACTGTAATCTTTTCAGATGCAATGCATGTTTACATACGAGCAGTAAGAGGACATTATTTGGTGTTTCCTTCTCAAATACTAAATTAATTTTAATACCTGTGTTAAATTTGCGTCCTGATCTGACCCAGGCACATGAGTAATGCAGTGCAAACACTTTCCACTAGAAAACCATTCAGCATTTTCTAAACAGTTAAAACAATACAGTTAGCCTCACAATAAGGCCAGCTTTCACACTGACAGCAGGGACAGCTCTGGAGAAGGGTGGTGCTACAACAGGGAATGTACAATAGAGATTGCACCAATAGATATATACGGCTGGTCTGCAGTTCCAGGAGAGCTCATACTCACCTTCAGGCCTGGGCTCAGCGCAAGCCGTGCCACAAATGCATTCCTCTTAATCTTCACAGGTAAATGGACATTTATTGCATTTACAGTAACAATTACAATTAATTGCTAGCTGCAGGCACATTTTTAGGTTATATGTTGATGTGTTTGTTTTTTTGCCATATTTGTAATTTAAATTTTTCAGTTACAGTGCAGTATCTTTCATTTTCCATCATGCAACAGTACTATGGTGGCACACAGACTGTCAATTTATTAGACAAGATGGAAATTTAACATGGTGCTCCAAAGCTCCAGGATAGAAATGATTCATTGTCCAGCTGTTTATTATCTGAGATAAGTGTGGACAAATACAGCAAATAATGCTAATTTCCTTATAACTGTCAAATGATGAGCTTTTTAAATTCACATTTGTTTATCCGTCTGGAAAACTTGATCCATTGTCATGTGATTGTGCACCGTAAATATATCAACCTCTCTAACATTAGCTTTGCTTACAGAGGTGAAACCATAGTTTGTATGGGATCTGTCTGCCTCAGCACGATCAGCTTACACTCCATTGAGTTTGAAAAGCGGCATTTGGCTTTGCGTTAGGGACGTGGGACCCCCCAGAGTCCATCACATTGGATGCTTCCAGGCTGCTTGATGACCTTTTATTGTGATTATATTAAGTTTTCTCCTGTTTCCAGCTTAGACATTTTTCAAAAGAAACATTTGCAAGCATGTATGTGTATTGTTTTGGACCTAACAGCATGTTTGCTCCAGTTCATGCTTGTGAACACTGAATGGTTCTTGTCTGTGTTCAGACATCAGTGAGGGACTGGAGCAGGACCAGACAGCGACTGTGCTGCAGGCTCAGGAGTACCATGCTGCCCCTCTGTGCAGTCAGTGTGTGCCATGTGCTTATGTTGGTGCTGTGTCTGTCTGCGGCTGAGGACTTCGACTGGACAAAGAACGACTACGGCTCCTTCTATTATGGCACTTTTCCAGCTGGTACACACAATTTGTTGCTTTGTTCAGTGGGATAAATACAGAACATTTTAATCCAGTTAAATTACTTCCTAAATGCTGGCCATGTAACTCACAGATGACTGATTGCTGCGAGTGTTTCTTTTTTCGTAGGATTTTCGTGGGGTGCCGGAAGTTCAGCCTATCAAACAGAAGGAGCCTGGGACAAAGATGGAAAAGGACTGAGCATCTGGGATGTGTTCAGTCATAAGAAAGGCAAAATCCAACAAAATGAAACCGGGGATTCCTCCTGTGAGGGCTATTACAAAGTGAAGGTGGGGCCATCAGGTGTGATGTGTCTAAGAGGCATGAAGAGAGCAGAACTTAGGGTTGTGTAAGGGCACAAAAAAATCTAAAAATTTCACTCTACTGTGTATCTTGTACAGGATGATATTTCTCTGATAAAGGAGCTGAAGCTTAACCATTATCGTTTCTCCATCTCCTGGCCCAGAATCATCCCCACTGGCATAAAGTGTAAGTGACTCTTGTTCATTCAATCCTTTTGGAATTAAACTGAGACAAGAGTTCATTTGTTAATAGCTGTCTGTAAACCCCATTTACAGCTGACCATATAAACGAAAAGGGATTACAGCACTATGATCAACTGATTGACCATCTTCTGGAGAACAAAATCACTCCCATTGTTACTCTGTACCACTGGGATCTTCCACAGGTATGTAGAATAGCGACCATCATTTAACCTTGATAACATTTAAAATAATGAACCATTTGCTTTGCTTTTCTAGGTCTTACAAGAGAAATATGGTGGGTGGCAGAATATAAGCATGGTGAATCATTTCAATGAATTTGCTAACCTGTGCTTTGAAAGATTTGGCAACCGAGTGAAGTACTGGATCACTTTCAACAACCCATGGGTATGTTCTCAATAAATACTTTTACAAGAAAGTAAGGCACTAAATATGCACAGTATGTACTTGAACTGAAAGGAGCATTATTGCATTAATACACAACTACAGTCTGTGGCAGTGGAAGGTTATGAAACAGGTGAACACGCTCCTGGACTGAAGCTAAGGGGAACGGGTGCATACAGAGCTGCACATCACATAATTAAGGTATGAAACTGCAAATGTATTTATTTTGAGTATCAGAACCACATAGCAAGTAGTGAGCACTTTGATCTAAGATGTGGATAACATTTTTTTCATAGGCACATGCCAAAGTGTGGCACACTTACGACACACAGTGGAGGGCCAAACAAAAAGGTAAGTGAGAGAAAAGTTTGGAAATTAACGTACAATGACTGAGTTCTGACCTCTCAATGGTATTTTCTGTCTGAGTGTTGACAGCTGCTGTTCACATCTGCAGGTCTGGTTGGCATCTCTCTATCGGGGGACTGGGGAGAACCGGTGGATATCAGCAACCAGAAAGACATTGAAGCAGCCGAGAGATATGTCCAGTTCTACCTGGGCTGGTTTGCCACACCTATCTTTCATGGAGACTACCCTCAAGTGATGAAAGACTTCATTGGTGAGTCAAACTGCCATGGCGAAGTAAGAGCAATATAAGTAATTTGGGAATTAACTGAGCATTATGTGTGACTATATGTGCAGGAAGGAAGAGTGTCCAGCAGGGCTTCGGGACGTCTCGACTGCCCACATTTTCCCCCCAGGAGAAGAGCTACATAAAGGGGACCTGCGACTTTCTTGGCGTCGGTCACTTCACCACCCGCTACATCACCCAAAAGAACAACCCGTCAGGCCGCAGCACCAGCAGCTACTTCAGTGATCGTGACCTGGCTGAACTGGTTGACCCGCGGTGGCCTGACCCTGGATCAGAGTGGCTCTACTCTGTGCCATGGGGTTTCAGACGTCTGCTTAATTTTGTCAAGGTGACTTACAGTTCTAGTAACACAGCGCACACTTGTTGACATTTGCACTGCATTGAAAACGATCTCAGCACACTAATTAAATTGCAACTTATTGGACATCGTATTGATTTGTTCCCCATTTAGACTCAGTATGGAAACCCAATGATTTATGTGACTGAGAACGGAGTCTCTGAGAAGATGCTGTGCACAGAGCTGTGTGATGACTGGAGGATACAGTATTATAAAGACTACATCAATGAGATGCTCAAAGGTGAATGAGAGAACATATGTTTTACAAACATTAAAATGAATGTGCACATTTATTCTCATCAAATCTCATCACATGTCCGTAGTTAAGAAGCTCTCTGTTTTCTGTGTCACTCAGCTATCAAAGATGGAGTCAATGTAAAGGGCTACACTGCGTGGTCCCTGCTGGACAAGTTTGAGTGGGATGAAGGCTACTCTGAGAGATTTGGTCTGTACTATGTGGACTTCAGGAACAAAAACAAGCCTCGCTATCCCAAAGCTTCTGTTCAGTTTTACAAACGCATTATCAGCTCCAACGGATTCCCCAATCAAAGAGAGGTGAGAGACAGAATGGTCACCACAAAGTGCTGCTTCTCTAAAGGATTTTAAATAGAACTGCACATGTACACCGATCAGCCACAACATTGTCACCACTGACAGGTGAAGTGAATAACATTGATCATATTGGTACTATGTGCTGTTCTGATGGAAAACCTTGGATTTTGGCATCCGTGTTGATGAGACTTAGACACCCAAATAAACTTTGTCCCACAACAAGCAAATGGAAACCCCAAATGCCTACCCCCGCAAGAATATGCGGGGATAGGCAGGTGGTCATAATGTTATACCTGATCGATATATGCACATTTCTTTTTTCTGAAATGACATTATTTAGATGTTGGCTGTGTCGTGCCTAAAAAATAAGTCTCTGATTACATGAGATTGTCTTGTGAACCTCCACAGGTTGAAAATTGGAGGAGGAAGGCTGTTGAGACCTGCTCTTCCAGCAACCAACTCCTAGCTGCAGGTCAGTTTGTCTATAACGTCCCTCATTGTGGTTGTCAGTGAAAAGAGGCAAACAGCTAGTTGGGGTAAACAAATAAAGATTCTGATCCAAATATGACAAAACAGTTCATGCAAAAAAAAATTATAATTTGACTTGAGTATGTGTTTCTGCTCATCGAGCACATCAAAAAAACACATATGAACAAATTAGTAGCTGTGAAAAGAATGATGGAAACACGAAACCTGGTCACAAAAATCTTGTACAGAATATCTGAGGTATCTTCTTTGTTTGCCCCTCCAGCTAGAAGAAAATCCAAGGAACATGCAGAAATGCCAAAGGTTTGGCCAGTGCATGATGAAGTTTAGAGGTTGAGGTTCCTGTTAATGTAATTTACTTGTTTTTTGTTGCTTTGTGATTGTGTGGTTTAAAATCGGACTAACAGTTAAGCTTCCGCAGTTCAACACTAATACAGTCAGTGCTTGTACTCCTTTTTTTACAGTATGCAACAATTTCTTCATTCATCTTCATTTTAACAAGCGTGCTCAAATCTAATTTGCAAGAAACAGCCCTTTTGATTTCACAGCAGCTTCAGCAGAAATTCAATAAACATTAAGCATATGAGTGGACTTTTGCCCTCAGGGTGTTTCACAAAGCAGGATTATAAGTTTACCAGTGAAAATGTCTTAGATATCTGAAATTTGGAAATCTAAACTTCAACATAAGACTCTGTAATGCCTGTTGATGGCTTGTAATAATAAATACATTTTAAGAAGATGGATTTTGATAGTTATCTATGGTACAAATGCTGCTTTCTGAAATGCTCCGCTGTAGCTGCATGCAGTTCTCAAAGGGTTAAAAGTGCCGTTTATCAACTCTGAGTACTTTTTCTTCTTTCATTAGAGGAACAGCGGAGTACTGCTGCCAATATTCTAAGACTTATACATGGTAAGGAATCCCTTGTGCTCACTATAAATCAGAGAAAATATTTGATTTAGGATAAAAATGGTAACCCTTTGAGTGCTGTGCTTAAGCATAATTTCTCGCTTCATAAGCAGAGCCTGACTGTACGATTACGTGAGGGAGTTTTTAACGAGTGTGTGTGCGTGTGTGTGCTTTGCAGACCCTCTGACCAGCCACATGGAAATGGTAACTGAGATCGTTGTTCCCACTGTGTGCACACTCTCCATTTTGCTCAGTGCCATCTTCCTCATGTTCCTGCTGCGGAGGCGGAACTAGAAAGTGTGCATGTTTACAATCACAAGCATCAACACACATACACACACACACAATCTGTACACAAACACACACTCATAAGATTAAGTGCATCATTTCTTTAATGGATTATGTGTGAGCGTAAATACATTATTTGAACTGAACTTAAAAAGACATACTGGCTTCATGAATTTGATGTGCATACAGTGTTTAAGTAAAATCATTGGTTTAGCCTGTAATAATGAATTTAGTAACAGACACTCAACAGTGTGGATACTCCTGCAATATGTTAGATTTCCTTATTAAAATATTGCTGTGAAACATTGCCATTGCAAACAGCCCATATGATCTACTGTACTTTGTGTTTTCTTTTGGATAAAGCTGTTTGATTTTGAAAAATTCTTCAAAATCTCTTTCAGCTGCTATCGTGAGCAACAAATGTGATAATAAAGATGTGGTAACCCAAAGGTATATGCAAAGGACTGACATTTATTTCTTATTGGAAACATTTACCAAAATGTATACAGTATATTATAAGAAAAACCTTATAGTGGTCACTGAACTGACCAACCACTTTATCAGGTACACCTGTGAAAATTAATGCAGTTCAATTCTGCCATAAATTCTACTTTTACAAACGTTTTACATTTTAAGTTTTTGTTTTTCAATAGGGTTATCATTAAGGTCATTGTAGTTGGTGGTGACCGACATACATTTACAAGTGTTTCTAATATTTGATCCACTTCTTTAACATACATGAGGGCTGCTCAGCATTACAAAATATTAGATTTCTCAGGTGTACCTAATAAAGTGGCTGGTGAGTGAAGATTTTTGACGCAGTTTAAGTTAATCTGGATAGTTCCTGTATTTAAAACATATTAAATGCTAATGAGCACATCAAATACAAAAACACCGTTCTGTTTTTTAGTTACATGCCTTGTAAATTCACGCAAAGTTGACAAGGCTGCAGCACACCATGGTGGAGAAGAAAGCGGGATCGTCACTGTCCCCGTTCACCGTTTCATTTGGGTAATCTAAAAAAAAAAAACAGTTAAGGAGGAAAATGTTATCTGTGCTTTACTGGGAAGTTACTACTTATACATTTGGAGCAGCACATAAATTTCACCTGTTTCAAAGATGACATGATCAACCAGTGGTCTGTCACTGAGCTGTAAGGCTGTCCTGACCTCACGAGGACCATTACCACTGGACACCTCAACCCCCCACACTACTGGATGCTCTCTGTGGAAAACACACAGCAAACATGAGATGAGACAATAACGTCTTTCAGTGACAACAGTAAAATGCATACATTTGGAATCAAAAAGATATCCTGGTGATATGAACAAAATGCAAGTTTCCAAAAGACTTGCAAAATTATTCAACCTCTGAAGTCAGTGTTTAGCAATAATATCCTTTGACTTCCACTTTGGTTTCTCACAAGCTTATGATGTCTCTCTTTGCACATCACTCCACAAAACAGACCCCCAGAACTTTACAGGCTCTTCTAATTTTTTTCTTGTACATTCAAGAAGACTTTCATCTCCTTTTTAGTCAAGATTTGAGTGCAGTGAGGTTTCCAGGCCTGAGATCATTGCTTGTTTAGTGTTCTTCTAATAGTATGTTTTGATGCTTTAGTTCCTTCTTTCATCAGGCCCTCCAGCAGGTTCCTGACAGTAATACAGGGAGAATAATTGCTCTTTCTTCTATCTCAAGGTTTGCTGCTGTAACATGAGTATAAAACCTGCATATGATACTCCCAACAATGTCTCGTTCAACTTCAAGTGTCTTGGAAGTCTTTTATAAAACCTTTGCTTGTGTGCTGTAATGAAGTAATGTTTTAGCTCTTAGCTTTTGAGAGGGCTTCTTTTTCGTTGCCATGTTTGCTACCCACCTTAAACACCTGCATTCATTTTATTTTTTGGAGGATGTTCAGCATCATTATTGAGTTCCCAAAGGTTAAACTGCATTTTCCAGCAATCTGTTAGCTTTACATACTAGTACATGATTAGAAAAAACAACAAAAGTAGAAAACGCTTTCAACAATGTATTGCAGCTGTATTAGAAAACAATCCTCAAACTCAAACAGACTCTGCTCCACATTTCCATTACTGATTTGATTATGACACCAATACAAGCCATATTCACAAGAAATCACCACGCAATGTTTAGCATCCAACACCTTGCACACTCAGCAAGACTAAACAATTTTAACTGCAGCTGTATTAGATGATCTGATCACAAGTGGGCAGTGCTAAATATTAGGTTTGCTTTACTTATGCCATAGAAGCAGGCAGAGATGTGGGACTACATTAGAAAACTGTGTGGAAGCAAATTGTGCACATTTTAACAACCCTCGAGCTGTGGATTCAACATCTCATGTAAAATCCAAGTGTGAAGCGATGACATTCATTCACAAAAGGCCAAATTCTGCTTCACCTTTTTTAGACTCTTGCAGCTTAAACAATTTACAAATGTATGTTAAAACATGAACAAAGGGACAAATATTTCAGTTACAGTTTTGCTTTGGACATAATGAAGCAATTAGTGCACAAAGGAAAGCATGAATGTCTTACTTCTGGTAGAAATGGCTGATCAGGGCAGGTTTGATTTGGAGTTTAAATTCATGCTCCTCATCATAGGGTGATGTTTTGTAGTGCTGCAAACACGATCTACGAGAAAGGAACAGATATGAAAAAATATGTTATGTTTTCTACTTCAGCGTCAGCTTGAGACAAGAACATTTTGCACACTTTTACATGAGTGGAAAAAGTCAAGTGATTTACTGTGTGAGAAGGAAGAGCCGGTCGTAGGGCAAAGCCAAGAATGTACTGCAGGTCACGATTATTTCCAGCAGATGGTGCAGTTTTCTGAGTCGGACCACTTGCTCCTGCAGATCAACCTCAGTGCTCAGGTAGTAACACTGTGGAGGAAATTACTCACACTTACTACTGTGTTCACAGCAGTTTGAAAGTATTTTCATTAAAATAGTGTTAACCTTACCAAGTGGTTTAGAGTTGTCAATTCTTCACCTGAGGAAAAAAAACAAAAAAAAAAGATTGTAAATTGTCTATTAAATTTAAACAGTAATATCCAGACAAAGTTTTGTCTTGATCGATATGTTGTCAAGTATTACACTACAACACAACCATAAGAATTATACACAGAGCTTCAGAAGAATAACTAAGAAGTTACCAATAAGGTAGTTGATGTAATCTTTTCTCATCTTGTCCAGACCCATCTCTAGCAGCATGTTGACAGGGGTGACACCTGTAAGAGACACATGATCGATCTGCTGGTGGTAGGACTGCAGAATAAGCTTGCTGAGGGAGCTGCTGCTGTCTCTGTGAATCTGGGGAAAGCAAAACAAAACACAAAACACACACTCAATAATGTCCAATATTAGGTTTGCGATGAACAGTTTTCAGAGGCTGCATCATTCCATACCCAGGGTTTGATGTCACCGTATCTTAAAGCTTCAGTGACCAACTTCAGGCAGTCTCCAATGTCCTGATAAGAAGTCACGCCTGAAATGGAAAAGGATTCCCAGAAAAATGGTTGCCACAGTCTGTTTGTAATGGAAACTCAAAAAAATCCTAGTTTCCTTAACAGAAAAACTGACTCACTTTTTCTCATCCGAACCCACAGCTGCTCCACAAAATCCAAATCACCTCTTTCCAAGAAAGAGTTGAAAATGGGAGTGTCTGTCTCAGATTTCAGCTTTGTGGTCTTTAAGAAGAAATGGAGAGAAAACATGAGGACCCAAAAAAATCTTCCAGACATGTTCTGAAATTAATGCATTTGTGAAAAGGCTGTTGCTTTTCTCACAATCTTACCTCAGCTGTTTTTGTAGCCTGGTCCTGTAGTGTTTTTGCAGTGTTCTGAAGCTCTGAAAGAAAAAGAAAAAAAAACATAAAATAATCTTAACAACCTCACAGTACTACATCATAATTAAGGTGTACTGATTTAATGATGCAGATACCTTCTAGGTAGGCCTTGGTGAGATTTACAGCAGACATGCTTTCCAAAGGTTCCATCCATTCAGTCTCACCAGTTCTCAAACCATCAGCAAGAGTCTAAAATAACAGGAATCCAATATATTTATTTTTCCGACTATGGATAGTTACAGTCATCTGAGATTACAGTAGGACACAAACCTGAAGAAACTCAAGCTCCCTGTACATCTCAAACATTGGACTTCTCATGTCTCCGCTGCCAACTTTGATATTCTGAATGTGAACAAAGATTAACAAGGTAAGAACTACAGTTTGTGCAATAGTATACAAATTTTATTCTCTGACTCATTAATTGTAGTAATATTACCCCTAAAAATGAACTACATCAATTTATATTATACATTTGGAAATTTTTGAAAAGCATAATAAAAATGCTCTTCCTATGACTGCTGCTTACAAGGGTTGCTGTAGAGGACAGGGGTGGGATCTCAAGGATACTTTCCACGTGGCTCCATTTGAAATCCACTGTCACACTACTCTGTGACTCAATGGCTGTGTTTTCAACAACAGTGGAACCAAACAAGTTGAATCTGGCACTGCCTTTAACTGCCATCTGGAAGTATTAACAGATATAAGTGAATGAGCATACATTCATACTGACTTGCAACTGAGGACGCACTCCAACTTACCGAGGATGGGTGATGCCTTTTCTTATGCTCTTGTTTCAGCTCCTCTAAAGTTAAGAAAGATTTTTTGTCCACAGTCGAACCTAACAACATTAGGATCAGGAAAATACAAATGCTAAAAGTGCACAAAATAGATCAAGAAACAAATATTCAGAGTACTGATGAAGTTTCAGGGATGAAGTGTCCAAGTTATACCTTTGCAGGTAACGGAGAATAGTTTAACACCAGTTACTTTATTGCCCACCAAGACTGTTTCAGCTCCCAACCAGGTTGTTCCAGCAGGATCAGACATGTCACATCGCACCCACAGAGGGTGTAAGGCTGGGTTGTTGTCCACAGCTGACACATTAGCATTTTGAGATAATGTATAAAAAGACAGCAACTGCCTGTACAAAAAGAAAAAAACAACCATTTTATTGTCAGCTATGGCTCATTAAATATACAAATTGCTTAATCCTATTAGCATGTGCTTTATTTGGATGAAATGTCCAACTCGTAGCATTGCTCACCTTGCTTTCATGATTGTGAGTGGCTGCGGTCCTAGTTCTGTCTGGAGTACACTAGCACTATTGTCAGCATCAACATCAGCCTCCTCAGCATCATCAGCACAGTTTGATGTCTCAGTCACTGGTTGATCATCTGTCTCATATATTTTAGGAGCCTAGTGAAATCAAAACATGTTTCAGTGTGTTGTGTGTTGTGTAGTGTGTTGTTTTTCCTGCTAATGCTATCAAGCTGAATGTGCACCATAACATGTCAACATTGCATTGTCAAGAAATTCTAAGCACTTTATGTATCAGGAAAAAAAATAATACATAAACTACGGATCTCTAAAGTGCACATGTGTCTATTTGATCTATTTGAATGTTTGTCTGGGGCTGCAGACATCTTCAGTGTGTTTAATATGTCAACACACACGATTTAGCATTACTCACAACTTTTTCACAGACGAAGACTGTCTGGTCGCCACAGTACATGTTGACCGCAGCAATTCTGTCTCCATTCATTTTTAATATTCGGATGTCCTCCTGAAACCCAGAAGATACCACCATTATTAAAACAACACAGACAAATACACTAAATTGCTGTTAATTTAGGAAAAAGCAACAACCTCATATGTTTGTGGATCGCTGTCTTTCTCGTCTTGAAGAGATCTGAAAACAACACAAAAGAAATTAACTTCACCTCAGGAAGTAGTTAGTGGTGGCTGAAACAATGAGAAACTGAAAACGAGATAAAAGCTAACAAATTATCCCTCTGCTACAGGCTTTCTACGATGAACACGTTAGCTAACGGAGCGAACATTAGAGACGCTTTGCAGCCAAAACTCACCGAAGAATATTGAAAAAGTCCTTCGCTCTAGATATCACCTTTGAGCCCATCGCCAAAATATGCTACAGGTCTCCTTTCATAGAGCAAATATGTAAAATGTACAAACGAAGTAAACAACGTTCAAAAGACTGACAAACTTTAAGCTGCTGTTGATATTTTGACAGTCGCGCGCTCACTGAGACGGTGACGACACGAGTTCATAGGTCATCACATATGTCTACAAAATTACACAAAATAAATTAATAACCACGGTTGAAAAAGAATAAATTACCTGCCACACGTGAGCAAAAGACGTTTTTAATGAAAAATATTTAATATTTAAAAATGTTCAGATAAGAAGTAGTTCGGTCTTGGTCCTGCGCCAACATGGAGTAAAGAAATAGTGCCAACTGCAGCAACCGACTTTAAAGTGTCTATGGCCACGACGATTTGATTAAACTCATTAAATAATTTTATTTCATTCATTCAATCTTTATTGTGTGTGTTTCTATTAGGTTAAGAAAAAATAAAAGAAAATATCAAAATAATGTCGTTAACGGAAGTGACAGACTTGAGGCGGAGGCATAAACCATCAGGGGTGACTTACCAACTTCCTTTTTACTGTGGCCGCCATAGCGTGTGGAGCGTGGTTCCCGGCGAGCCGAAAAATAACTACCGAAAATGGTGAGAAATTACACTAGTATCATTGTCTAACTTGGCATATAATACAGGCAGTGTTATTTCATTGGACGTACTTGCCAGATAAGCTTTATTTTCTGTCTCTGGAAAGCGCAAATTGAGATTTCATAGAGCAGTGAATTGAAATGCTTATGGCTAGCGAAGCTAACACGAGGAGCCATTTTGAACGAGCAGCCTGAGTAGTTCAGCCCAGTTACACGTGTAGCTATGCTTCAGTGGTAGAGCATTTAGAAGTAATAGCTTGGTTTGGTGGCGGCTACAATTGTGCTCGCAATAGACAGAAATCCTGAAATTGGAGTCTTATGTTGGTAGGATTGTCGTCGTGTACAATGAGTGTTAAAGGTAACGCCAAGACCGGCTTGTGAATACATAGCAGGAACAAGCTAAGCTAAGGCCAACTGCCGCAGATTTCATGGCGGCCTAATTAACAGTTTAATCGTGTGAGATAAAAGAGAAGTTCACTGAATTCAAAGTAGTTTCACGGAGTTGCATCATAGTCTTTAAAGCTAGCGTTTTTTTCTGCCATCACATGCAAGACGATGTAAAGGATTAAGCTCTAGACACTCGTCTAAAGAACACACATTATTCTCAGGGGTATAACAGTCTCTTGTATTGCATGTCTTACCATCTCAAATTCATCATTTTGCATTTCACTGACGGTTAATGTTCATTTTGCTTCCTTAGGCCTGTGCCCGACCCCTGATCTCGGTGTATTCCGAGAAAGGAGAATCCTCAGGCAAAAATGTTGTGATGCCTGCCGTGTTCAAGGCACCAATTCGCCCAGATGTTGTTAATTTTGTGCACACCAACATGCGCAAAAACAGCCGCCAGCCATATGCAGTCAGTGAACTGGCAGGTGAGTGAGTATTTTAGTCTTCATCTGGAATGTTGATCAAGATTATGATTTTTTTTAGGTAGTAGTTAAGTTCATGTGCACACAGATCTGTGACTCTTTACTGTGTATAAGTTGTGTAATTGTGTGTGTATGTTTTAGGCCACCAGACCAGTGCTGAGTCCTGGGGTACAGGAAGAGCTGTGGCTCGTATCCCTCGTGTGAGAGGTGGTGGTACTCACCGCTCTGGCCAGGGTGCTTTTGGCAATGTATCCTTTGATCAGAATTTAAGTTTTATAAATGGATGGCAGTATGCACAAGTGGGCTAAACCACATTTTGCAGTTTTGTAATAATGGTGTAAAATGGATATTTGTCTTACCATTAAATCTGTCAGGTTAAGAATGCTTGCAGTTTTGCATGGTGTGTTAGGATTGTGTTGGGCATATGAAAGCCAGATACTTGCACACTTACATAAAGGTGATAAATCATTTTGTGACCAAACATGGGTTAGCCCACTTGTGCATACTGCCATCCAAATTGTTCACCCTCTGTAATCTGTATGCCAAGGCAAACCTTAATCTGTAGACTTGCTGTGATGGTGTAATTTGCGTCTGACTCTGTGACCAGTGACAGAATGCCTGCTGTCATATGCTGGCACAGATGGCTGATGACCACTGAGTCTGAGCGGGTATGAAGTACTTTAGTATCTATGTTACTTCATTCAATGGGAAACCTCCTTGACTTTGGTGTAGATGTGCCGTGGTGGTCGCATGTTTGCGCCCACTAAAACCTGGCGCCGCTGGCACCGCAGGATCAACACACCCCAGAAGCGTTATGCCATCTGCTCTGCCCTGGCTGCCTCTGCCATTCCTGCACTTGTGATGTCCAAAGGTTAGCTCTAAAAAATAATTGTAGGATTAATGTGGGTGTAAAATTGTTGATAGGTGTTTTTTTTAATACTGAAATACTCTAATAATTACCATGTAAAATTTCAAGCCTGTTAAACCTTGCCTAACATTTGACTTGCCATGATGGTGTAATTTGCGTCTGAGCCTGTGAACAGTGACAGTTGCCTGCTGTCTTTAAGCTGTCACAGAGCGGTGTTGTCTATTAAATTCTGAGCAAGCTTTGTTAATGCAAACCTTGGCAGTTGCAACAACTTTGTTTCTTTGTTTGACATGATGGTCTTGTCTATTAGGACACCGCATTGAGGAAATCCCTGAGGTCCCACTGGTGGTTGAAGACAAAGTTGAGGGCTACAAGAAGACCAAGGAGGCTGTGCTCCTGCTGAAGAAACTTAAAGCCTGGAATGACATTAAGAAGGTAAATGAAATGCTATGCACAATGTATTTCACTTGCAGTTGTCAATTTTACTGGTGTTTCTAGATTGAAAGTCAAATTGGTGTGATTGAAAAAGTCCAGTATCACAGATTTATCTCACTGGCTTTAGAGCTTATAGTAACCTCTGTCTGTAGTCCACAGGGAACATCATGGTCTATGTTAAAGGGTTGACTTAAGGTTATAGATGTTTGGTGTTTATATCTATATTGTGTCGAGAGCATAGGAATTGTAATGAATTGGGAACACTTTCTTTGTCCGTGATCACAGCTTGCATGTAGTATATAACACATTTCTCTTTTTAGTGGACATATTGGATTGATATAAATTTTCTGTTTTAGGTGTACGCCTCTCAGCGCATGCGTGCTGGTAAGGGTAAGATGAGGAATCGCAGACGAATCCAGCGCAGAGGGCCATGCATCATCTACTGCCAAGACGCCGGTTTAACCAAAGCCTTCAGAAATATTCCAGGTGAATTTACTGTTCAATTTAAAAGAATTTGTGGAATTAATTATGTGAGCTGAAGGGATATCAGAAAATTTATTTTGGAAGCTCTTAATTTTTAATATCTAAAACTGTACTGTCCTTTAGACTCCAGTCTTAGCTTTGCTCTGCATTTATGCAAGTGTCAAAGTTCTATTTTATAAGTTTGTCTTCAATGTTGCTTTGTGCTGAATGTTATGGTATGGTATAAAGTCAGTTAAAGATGTACTTATCTGCTTGCAAATGTTTAAAGACTGTGCTGTATTATGCAGGCATCACTCTGCAGAACGTGAACAAACTGAATCTCCTGAGGCTCGCTCCTGGTGGTCATGTTGGACGGTTCTGTATCTGGACAGAGAGTGCTTTCCGCAAGCTTGATGAGCTGTACGGCACTTGGCGTAAACCTGCCTCCCTGAAGGTTGACTACAAGTAAGTATTTAAGGAGCATACACTGTGTAGCACAAGTACAATATACATCTGTGTATATCGCAGTGATGAGCTTCCACTTCATGGTCCGTGTTTTTGAACTATGTGATATTTACCGAAGTTCTGAGTTTGAACAACACAACAGTCGTCAAGTTGCCAATTTTGTTTCTTTGTGCGGGACTTCATTCCTTGATGCTTCCTTTTTGCAGCCTGCCAATGCACAAGATGACCAACACAGACCTGAGCAGAATTCTGAAGAGTGAAGAGATCCAGAGAGCACTTCGTACACCTAAGTAAGCATGGTTCATTTTAGTTCTTGAACGAGTTTCATCTCATCAACTATGATGATGTTCCACTTCAGGTCCGTGTTTCTGAACCCTGATTATTTGGAAGTCCTGAGTTACACAAAACATTTGTCACTGAAGTTGCAGTTTAGCAGACGTTCCCATGAATAACACTGGGGTATATTGTCATTACAGCAAGAAGATCAACCGCAGAGTCCTGAAGAAGAATCCTCTGAAGAACCTGAAGATCATGCTCAAACTGAATCCTTACGCCAAGACAGCAAGACGCCATGCCATCCTGAAGCATGACCCTGCGGTAAGAAACTAAGCAGTTTAAGATGGAATTAAAAATCGTAGACTTAATTGCAGATGATGACTTGAAGCTCTTGTTTGGTTTCTGTTTAGATCAAGGCCAAGATGCTGAAACCCAAGAAGAGGCCTGGCAAGAAGGGAGCTCCCAAGAAAGCAGCACCTGCTAAACCCCAGGCATAAATACATACATACAGACTGGAGTTCAGAGAAATAAAAATCAGTTGTTTGAAATGCACGAGTCAGGTCTGTCATTCAAATATTTTAATTCACAAGACTAATTTAGTTCACATAAGCTAACAAAGATTTTAATCTGTCGGCGCGGTAAGGACTAGAGGAAAGAGGAATATCAAGCACACAGGCTGAGCAGCATTTGTCATGATTAAATAATTTGATCATTAGAAAAGATGGCTTTTCAAGCAGGCCTGCAAGGTAGCCCAAAGAATTGTCTGATATATAATTTCACTTGGCATGTAGGTTTGTACACTAAATATACAACTATTGATTGCACAACTTTTTAACCCATTGCATATAAACAAACATTTTTAATAATACAAACTGGTCATCAGAGGACTGTGTGATATGGGCTGTTATGGACGCATGTCTCACATTGTGGTACCATGGGTGGGCGTCACAGGCTGACTGAGTCCAATGGTGCTGCACAACCAGCCCGCAAAGTCAACCTCCTCTGCCTCAGACTGTTTGATGAAAGGATGCACCTGAAGAAAAGGAAAGTAAAAATGCTTTGAGATTATGAGGTTTTAGACAGTGAGAATTCCGTCAAAGAAATGCACCTACCATCAACTGTTTCAAGTCTGCTCTCTCTGCAGGATTCTTAACCAAACTGTAGTGGAAAGAAAACAGAATGTGTTGTTCATTTGAGCACCACCAGGGGGCACAAAGTGGTTTCATGCCATTAAATGTGGACAAAAACAAACGCTTCTACATACCATTTATTCACAAAGTCTTGGAAATCTGAGCTAAATATCCCAGGCAGCTTTGGTGGAGGCTGAAAATTAGAAGTCCAGTTAGCACTGAATAGATCAAATATAGCATCCAAGTGCATCCAAAGACACTAGTCTTTGGTCCACTACTACCTGTGTGATAATTTTAGACTGAATTATTGCAGCCAAACTTACCTCATTAACTATGTAGTCAAGCAGCTCAAATATAGCCATTGGAGGTCTGCTGTCTGGGCCATATGCTAGAGGAATGAAACTAAATATTAGTGTCATACACCCCTACTCATAACTCAGAATTAGTTATTTTCTTAAACTACCTCCACAGATATTTTGAAATAATAAACACTGAAGCTGCTCTAATACTAAAAGCTCTGCCGAATTGCAGGGTGAACCAATTCCATCTTTGACTTACAGCTGCCAGGTCGCCCAGGAGGCCGTGGCTTTGGGGAGGACTCGCTGGAAGCTGCCTCTCCTTCCACTGGGAAGCCAAATATCTGCTCCAGCTCCTTAGAATCCGGTGGAGGGATGGGGAAGCGTCCAATAGCCATTTCAACCAGGGACAGACCCATACTCCAGATGTCCGACTGAACAGAGTAGTGTGTGCCCTGTAGACGCTCCGGCTGGACAACACACGCACAGTTTTTTCAGTACAGCCATTACTGATTTATATAACTATTATAAACCAACAGATGAATGAGATCCAGTTGCTTTACAAATTTAAATATGAGCCTTGAATTGTTGCAGAAATCCCAAAGTCTACTGGGTAAATGAGCACTGTTGTGAAAGGCGGAGTGTGTCCATTTTAACTCACCGACATGTAAGAGCGAGTGCCCACAAAGGAGTTGGCCATGGAGTCTATGAGCTGTCCGCTCACTCCAAAGTCACACAGCTTGATCTCACCACGGGAATTCACTAGGATGTTAGAAGGCTTGACATCTGAATGGGAGGGACATGGAGTGTTTAGGAGAACACAGTGGGCAAGTGTTCAGTTGGGAACAGTAAGCAGCCTAGAACAAATCGCTACAGGCATGCTGCACTGCTGGTCTGTTTTAACATTCTCTCACCTCATACCTTTGTACTACACAAAGTCAACAACTATTTAGATGCATCTAAAAGAGGGAATAACCACGGTGGAGATCAACACACTGCCCCATGTTATTTATGCAAATATTATTATTATAGTTTTTAAGTTTGTCTTAAAACAAGAGGTTGATAGTAAACATTGTGGCATATTTAATGCTGTAATTAATCTTGTTTACACAGATGAGCCACAACATTAAAACCACTGACAGGTGAAGTGAATGACATTGATAATCTTATTACAATGAAATTTTCTGCTGAAAAACTTTCCTGGCATTCATGTGGATGCATATCCAGGTGCCACTTCCCATGGCCTGACAGGCCAAATGTCTTTTGGCAGCATGAGGAACATTAATGTGGCTCACCAGTTTATACTGACCAGTAATAGATCCCATCCAAGTGCACTTTCAGTGTGAGTGAAAATCCACAGTCCTGTTCTGCTCAGAATTGTATTTAAAAGTCAATCTAGAGACATTATCACCTGTTTGTATTTGATAAACCAAATGGAGGTTTTCAAAAATGTCCCCGTGTTTGTTACTATCTCTCCACTTCAGCTTAACAATAAAACACTGTCCAGGAAAACAGAAACAGATTTTACAAAGCCTGAACATTTGGAAGACATCCACTTCATTTGATTAACCTACATACCGATAAAACCTTTTTTTAATTTCAGATTAACTCTGGATTTTGTCTCCCACCCTCTCTCTCTCATTACTTACATTGAAGCACAATACAAACATATCTTTTAATGGAATGATGTGATGGACAGGAATTATTACAGCGAGCAAAACCTGTTCCCATGTACATAAGGGTACTTCACTGTTGTAGTGGCTATTTGTCTAAAAAATAAACTTAACTAAATAATCAAAAGGCCACTGATGCACCATGGGTATGTGGTTTACGCAAGCAAAAGAGTCATTGTCCATACCAGATTGTTGTGCTTCTTCTTGTTTTATTCAATACCAGGCAAGCCATCCTCCTGCTGTCTCTCTTGCTCAGGTAAAAAACTATAGGCCCACCCAGGTTCTATGTCCTATGCCTGCCACTTACCTAAATAGACCTCAGGTGACCATAGCGTTAACCAAATCTATTAAATAAACCCACAAAATAAACTACTCACTAACTCAAACAAAATATGATAAACAAGCAAATAATAAATCTACACAAATAACTAACAAAGAAAATATTATCAAGTAATCCAAACAAAAACAAACAGATATTAGAGAAACCTACAGACAACTAAATAGCTCCTACGACTGTTATGTGAGAAAAAATTAAATATTCTTTATATATATGTTTGAAAATGCTCTGCTTTGAGTGATAATTTGTGTCTAATGTTTTGGTTTTTTTAAAGAAATATACAAAATCACATATAAACTTAACTACTTGCGTCAGACTCATGAAAGGGAAAAATCTCTGTTTAATTTTGACACGTTAGTAAATAGAGTAGTGACTGACCTCTGTGCATGATCTTGTGCTTCTCTCGCAGGTAGGAAAGCCCTTTAATAACCTGTAAAGACAAATACTGCATATCAGCACAGTAAGGACACAGATTACTTGGTGCTGCAGAAATAAATATTCTCCCAGTACACATTCATCAGTTATGAACCTAGTTTTATGTAAATGAAATATAGCTCTGGTGTGAGAGCATGAAATAGGTGGGAGAGGTGTTGCAGCTACCCACAGCGATGCTGACTTTGCCAAGGATCTGCTCTGGGATCTTGCCTGCTTTCTTTAGCGACTGATCCAAGGAGCCGCCATCCTACAGTCAGAAAGGAAGAAAGACATGCAGAGTGTCTACTGATTTCAAATATCATTTTCATAACACAACTCATTTACAAGAAATCAGTTTGTTTTTTATAGCATAGAGAGAAGAAATGCTTGGGTCTTTGAGATTTTTGTCTGTTAAAGTGATTCTCGGAGTTAATGCTATGGAAAAACACTGGCAGGCATGACATTTAGGATCTGTACCATATGCTCCATGCAGATGCTGATTTCTCCATCGCTGTAAAAAGCTCCGTAGAAGCCCACGATGTATGGGGAGTTACACTCGTGTAGCACCTGCAGCTCCCTAATGATCTGGTTTCTGATGGCTGGTTTTATCTCCAGGTGGATCAGCTGGAACACAGGAGACCTCAGGTTTGTATTTATGCTCCCTTATCACACAGAAGATAAATGCTACGATAAAATCTTGCTTTGGGACATCTACACATACTCACACACACTCACACACACACACATTAGATACTATACATGCGGTTTCAGATCAAACATTAGCATAAAGACAAATGTTTTAGGATGGCTGCTTGTTTGGGTCTGCATTTCAAATTAAACAAGTCTAGTGAGGATGTCTAATAAAAGCACTCTATTTGTGAGACGGACAGTTGTCCCAGTAACCCACATTTAAGGTGGTTTGTGCAAATCCTGGAAAATGAGAAACATTTGATTCCACACTCTGAAAACAGCAATGATGCCTGTATGCACAAAGGCCTCTCTGACATACGGAAGAATAAAACTCCACTATGGAAAATCTGTAATTAACTTTTCCAATACACACGTCTCTACTAGGCATGGCTTACTGTGACTGGCTTTCTGTAAGTAAAAATAGCTTTTTCACACTGTCTTCATAAACATGGTACAGTTAGTACTGTCTTACCTTCCTCGCCATAATCAGACCAGAGGGTCGGTGGGAGACCTTAAAGACAACTCCTCCATTGCCGGCACCGAGCTCGCAGATCTTCTCAAAGTCATCGTCCTTCAGCTCTCCCACTTTCTGCTTCTGTGTCAGAAAGGCCTCCAGGCGTTTCCGCTGCTGCTCATCCAACTCAAGCTCCTCTAGCTTTTTCTGCAGCGCCTCCAAGTTTGTCCTTATAAAGAGCAGAATAAGGATAGACAGAGGAAGAAAGGTGATTTTTGTATTATTAATGCATTCTTCCCTAAATAAAAGGTGCTTTAGTCCATTCAGACAGAACTTTTGTAGATGTTCTTCACTGAGCTACCAGCTCTCCTCTCAGGAGACACGAGGCAATCCACTGCATCCAGATCTACTTGTATTATACTATTCGCAGAGGTAAGACAGAGCTTGGTGTGTGACAGCTACTACTGCACATGTCACTAGGAACAATGAAAACCAAACAATGAGCCCGCAGGAAGACAAAATGTGTTGCTGGGTGTGTTTCGGTGTTCCTTTCCAGACACCGATGCGAGGAAGCTCAAAGTTCCTCTGAGTGCTGACAGAGCTCCCTTGGAACTGTTGTCATGGCAATGCATTTCCTTGAGAAGTTAATTGTGGAGTGAACTCTGTTGACCTGATGCTTTTTGACCTTCAGAGCCACCATCTCAGAACACTGTCCACATTGTTACATAGAGCCCATCTTAGCTTTAATCAAGAAATACTGAGATGAAAAGACCAGTGAGTGCTTACGCTAATTCAACCATTGCTCTGTGAAATTACATAAATGTAAAAGAATCACATACAAGCATGCATGATTTTTGGTTGAGGACATTTTTTATTCCTGCAATGCCCTGCATGTGAGCTTGCTGTGTCAGAACAGCAAACTGAAAGCTGATCCATCTCCAGCTACTCTTGTAGTTACAAGCTTAAGTGCCTATCTGGTGATAAGATAACTTTCATACAGCTTAGTGGTAATTATGATTTCTTTTATCTTTGTACTTAATCACGACTCACTGGAGAGCAGCCATAGCACGGCAGAATGCTCTTCTCTTCACAGAACCACCGCAGCAAAGAGAGGGTTAAGTGGTTTTATTTTTGAAAGCAGGCCTGCATATCCATGGAGACGAGGTGCTGAGTTTGAGCTAGCTGTGGGTGGCGTGGGCGTTTTGTCGACAAGAGCTGGAGGTGGAGGAGGCTGGAGATTCAGAGAAGAGGAGCAGCCTGAAATGCACTACACACAGTATGTGGGAGGGACTACGGTAGCCGCACACTGCAGCCCCCCCTCCTCCAGGTGCACGAGGAAGTGAGCACGACGCTGGCCTTCTGTGCTCCATCCAAACAATGTCCAAGGACATCCAGCACAACCTGTATGTAAGAAACACAATATCTCTGCAGATTGCTGCTAAGAAAGACGACGGCATTCGCTTTCAAAAATGCATCAGTGAGGCACACATTTATCAGAATCAGGAGTTGCGTATATCAACCTTTTACTTCAACTTTTACCAGAATGAAGCTTATTTTGTTTTTTGCCAAGAACAGTATGTTACAGTAAAACAAAAATTCTATTAAAACATAAAACTAAATTAAAATCTGCCTAAGAAGCTGCACTACAGCTGAAGCCTACAACTTTTTTTTCTCCTTAAACTATGGCATAGATCAAACCTGTAACACGGCTCATGGTGGATTTTAAGGTGCATGATGGGTTCATTATCATAAAACAGAAACATGAGGGTCAGTTATTGAGGGCCTATAGAAAAACAGATCATCAATTGTTCCTTGTCTTTTTCAGTTCTGCAAACTTTGCACTTCAGTTGAATTTTTATTCCCTCTACTGACTTCCAAACTCTAGGCAAAATGCACATAAAGTACAATTTAAGTATTACAAAGAAAGCAAAATTTGCTTTAAGTGAGAGGAAATGAATTCTTTTGCAAGAACATAAACAGCACAACACATTCCTTTGTGGTAAAACAGGACACAGTAAGTGGTAAGTAAAACAAATCTGAGGTTGCTATCTAGATGAATCATTAATTTTCTTTTCATTCGTTCAGAAGCACACCTGCTTCCTTAGATATGTGTATGTGTGGCAATATGAAAAATAGAATCACTGTTTTGTAAGCACCACTAGCCTGTACAGAGGAATGAACAACAGAGTTTGAATAATGAACCCTTAAAGATTCCCTTAAAACAACAACACAGATACTGTAAAACTGGACTTATGTGATGGCAGGACCTTACCCACGATTTCAGCCAACAACAAATTGCTTGGACAGGTCTATCCATAGCAGGTTGTTTTTATTTGTTCTCAGGTCTCCTCTGATAATATTCCATTCTTGGCTGGCATTATGTGGGCCACTCAGTACATTTCTCCGATGGCTGCCAGCCATTTCACGCTGAGAAAGCATTTGGCGGGTTGGGATGGCAATTCTTTTTCACCAGAGTGCAATGGTCTGGTTTCAGTAAGAGGCTCATCGATTGGATTAAGCTCATCCACAACCATTATGCAACACATTTGCTCGCTAGTGTCAGCATCCACTCCTCCCGTGTCCTGGTGCAAATGACCCCAAATAATGTGCTAATCTATATGTGTGTTGTGAAATGTGATCCTTTTTTGTTCCTTTCTGTTCCCAACAACTGGTGGCTTTTTCTTTGTTTCAGCTACTGTGTTGTTATTCTAGATACACTGAATCACTGCTATCCAACATCCTTATACTGCATATTTTCAGAAGGAACATATTTTGACATGAACAGAATAGAAACTAAATCATCTATATGTATTTGAAATAAACAATGGCTGAATTTCATTTAGCTGGGCCTTGATATTGTGCATGCAGGCTCACTATGACTGCTTTTGGGGGCAATTAAATCAAACAAAGCCATCATTAAGGTTAATATATCAATAACAGCTGTGCTTTTTATTGCTTTGACAATTTGGCTGTGAAAAAGGCCAAATGCATGAAGCTACACTGAGGATCACACAAGGTCATCAAACTCTCTGCAGGCATTTTTCATCATTAAGTGCAGGTGTACTGAAAATGGCTGGATTCCACTTAGGGAAAGCTCTGTTATTGTGCATGTTAGTTCACCTTCATTTTAAGGAATTGAGCCATTATTAATGTTATTAATTCCACCTGTATGGTCAGCCAAAAAAACACGGACTCCTCTGGAGATAAAGCTCTGCTGTGGGGGGCCTTTGAAGGCCTCCTCTAGTGAAATTCTTTTTTTTTAACCTTGTTAACATGCTCATATGGTGTTATTTTATATGCTGGAAGACACATTACAAGGAAAATAAGCCATCAACGCTGTGGCACAATATTTTCATACATCACAAATGTAAGGAACCAATCCTGTCAGCTTACAGGGGGGAGCTGTCTGTATCATTATTCTTCTTCAGAATCATTTTCCAGTGCGGCTCAATTATTCCAAAATTACACTTGGCATTGTGTAGTGCAGCTTTACAGTGTTTGAGCAAAGTCAAAAAGTGCAAAAAGTGGGGGCAAAAGGTAGACTGCAAAAACAAAAAGGAGGCTGAATCAAAGGAGGATTAACAGCTGATAAGACATAATAGACAACATGACAGAAGAAGGCCAAGCAGAAGAAGGGTGCTTTTCATCCTGCTAACTTATGCCTCCTTGCATCCTTTCACCTACTGGAAATTGTCCTCTCCACCATTATGGAGTTTCTTCCAAACCCTTAAATGCACCTCAAGGAGGCGAGGAGAGAAGTGACACAGATGTATCCTACTTTTCACATGCTTGCTGAAAAGAGCAAAGACGCTTGGAAGACATGCAAGTGAGGGGATGCATTAGCATAATGCAAAGCACCTGTGGTAGCTAATGAGAGAATGGGGAACAGAACGGGGGAGCAGATGAGCAGGTGTTTGTGGGGAGTCAGGTGGGAAGGGACGGGGGTTAGAGCAGGACAGATGGGAGCGACTGGATCTGAAATGACAGAACAGTCTGTGGAGTTGGAAACAGGGAACAGAGGAAAAATGATGACATGAATGCAATAATCGTTCTTCCACCACAAACTAGTGTTGACAACATCCTCCTTCCACAACCACACTGCATCTCTGTGATGCATGGATCTAGTGTGACACTTTATTCTGTGATACATCACCGCTGCATATGGCAGCAAGCACAACAAACTGACCGTGTCCGGCTATGATGGTGGGGTCAGTGGGGAAACAGATAAACATCTTTCAAGCCATCCAGGCAGGTGCTGCTATGTTTTTCTTCCTTTTAAAGTCTGTGTCTGGTGTGGAGATATTTTTTTAAAACACATGAACATCTCAAAGTGCACCAAGAAAACTAATCCTTGGTTTGATCTAGAAGATATTCATATAGGCCTCTTCTTCTAATCTACAAATACACACACATCCTCTTATACCACATGTGGAGCAATTATAGCCTGGTTCTTCAAGTTTAATCCTCTCCTTCACTGGTCCGTAAAGATCTGGCAAAGCTCCAGCTCTCCAAAATAAATCACCCTTCTACGTACTTGTTCCTTTAGGCCTTTCTAAAGTTAGGAGATGAGACAATACTAAAATCTTGGTTGTGAAATTTGACAAGTCTGACTTTTTGAAATGGCCAAGCAGATTCCTGTTGGTTCTTAAATGAAGCTGGACAGCAGCCTAAACATGTTTCCACATTTCCCACATTGCTCTGGAGTTGCTCAAAACCTAAATTATCAAGACAGTAACTTCTCACTTATCTATTATATCTTCAGAAAACCTGAAAAGTCAAAATAAATACACACTTATTGCAATAAATCCTACTTTCATGAAGGTTACAGTGTTTAGTTTCTGTTGTTTTAGGGGAGTGTTGATACTTCTGTCGCAGCTTTGATCACTGTGATTTGTGGTGCTTTGTAGGATTGTACAAAGGAGTGTTTATGTTTTTTGCCAACTTTTACTGCTGTACGTGGGTTGTACAGGAAAAAAACACCTGCTAACATAACGCAGCACAGTTTAAAAACACAACAAACTACAGCCTCTATAAAGACCCAACAGTTAAAACAACTCTTGTCTAAAACAACTGAGATATAGATACAGATAAAAACAGATACAAGACACACCAATCAGGCAACATTATGATCACTTTCCTAATATTGTGTTGGTCCCCCTTATGTACTCAAAAGTGCTCTGAACCATTGGGCATGGACAAGAGGACCTCTCAGGGTGTCCTATGGGGTCTGGAACCAGGACGTTGGCACTGGATCATTTGGGTACTCTGGCTTGTGACGTGGGGCCTCTGTCCATCAAACTTGTTCCACTTCATCCTGTGATGCTTGATCAGAATGGAATGTAGGAAGTTTGGAGGTCAAACCAACATGTTGGATCACTGTCATGTTCTTCAACATGTTCCTGATTGGTTGATGTTGTTTCCATGTGGTGGGATGCATTTTCCTGCAGGGGTAGACCAGTGACATTTGGGATTTCCATTTGCATGAGGGAGTGTGCTTGTTGTGGGACAATGTTTATTTGGGTGTCTAAGTCTCATCAACACGGATGTCAATATCCAAGGTTTTCCAGCAGAACACCACATAGTACCAATATGATCAATGTTATTCACTTCACCTGTCAGTGGTCATAATGTTGTGGCTGATTGGTGTATAAATATATATGTATAGTATATTTTATTGATTTTAATGGATTTGGCCTCAGCATGCTCAGAATGGACTCAGAAATCCTTCTTGACCTCTGACATACAGCATACAGGGTCATTATTTGCAAAAATAATATTAACATTGCATTGCTGTAACTGTGTAATTACACTAAATACTGCCAAATTTCCCTTTTATGTGGCTGTGCAATGTGTGAGTGCAAGAGGACAACACATTGTTCATTTACCATCACTGCACAGAACCAGAATTAACTTCTCCTCAGACAGCTCAAACTGTGCACCCACATGGCTTCTTATGGAAAAGCGGACGGAGTAACACCAGGCTGCACAGCTATCTGTCAGCAAAACATCAGTCTGAGTGTCATAGTGCACAATACAGCAGCATTACTGGACTCACACACACAGAAGTGAGCAGAAGAGATTCCTGATTCCAAATCCCTGATTCAGAGATCCTGATTGTTGCTTCATCCCGTCGTGCTGCTCCTCGGCCCTGTAGCCCGTCCAGCAGCAGCAGCAGCAGGAATGTGGTCGGCTCTCGCCAAACATTATGTCATCAACAATGACTTCTACTGAACAAAGCCAAGGCACGGCTCATCTGTTTAGCATTGTTAGCACGCCGATCCAACATAAATGTCTTCAGCATCAGCCAAAATATCTCTTTTGACTGTAAAGCAGAAAAGGTCTAATAATGTGAGTATATTCACATTAATAGACCTTTTCTATTAATGTGAAAAGGTCTATTAATGTGACCTTTATTAATAGACTTAAAGGTAAAGTCAACTATATTAGTTGACTTTACCTTTGTCAGGTAAAGTCAACTAATAACTGTCCCTGAATTTGTAAAGCTGAAACAATGAGCTAATTAAGTCTCAGAAAACCAGTTTGCAGCTATTTTAAAGATCAGTTCTCTGGTTAAGTGTTTTTTAAGCAAAAATGTTTAATAGTTACAGCTGCTCAATGTGAGGATTAGTCTTAAGTAATAACAAACTTAACATCTTTGTGTTAAGAGCTGCAGTGAATGGGCTTTACTCACTCTTTTCTCCTGTTTAAACTGATGCTGACACCTCGAAGCTTAGTGATGAATTATATTCAAATCGAATGCAGTGTTAGATTTCAGTCCATTGCATTTTTTTTTAAAGTAACTCAGTGAAAAACTCACAGATGGCCTTCAGATGTACGATCTAACAATGAAACAATGAAATCTCCTGCCTCTCCAACCCATCACAAACGCTGCCATCGCGACGGACGACACGTTATGTAATTCTCATCTCAGCCCATCCAGCTTGTTGCAGGACTGACTGGGCTTCTTCTCTGTGAACTGAGAGCATTGTGTCACAACAATTTTACATCTCCATTACCGTGTTTTTGTCAAACGGCGGTGGGAGCGGGCCTACACAAAACTTCTCCCAACACACAGGAATATCGCTCTGCATGCTGCCTCTCTGCAAAAGGTCAATCTCTGACTAATCACGGTTCACACAAAGTGGGCTGCCAGAGCAACGCAGAGACCTGCTCATCCATGACACTGTGAAGAGAGCTGCACATTATAGACGGTTATGTTTAGATCACTTATAATGATGGAAAGCACTAAACCGTGAAAGTGACTAATGACTTTGGCGTAAATAAACCGGAAAGACGCACCGAAATCAAAAGAAAAGAATGAATATATACTACTGGCAATGATTTATCAATTAAAAATGGTCGGGATTTACAGGTAATGGCTTTTGAAATGAGGATTTGCAGGTTTTCACTGTTTAATATCATCGCACCTTATAACCTTTTGGATTTCTGGCTGCTGGTTAGTGCTTAAGCACTTAATTTATTGATTAGTGCATTGACAAAATCAATCATCAACTATTTTAATACCTGTTTAAGCATAAGTGCCAAACATTTGCTGCATCCAACTCATCAAATGTCATAGTTTTCTGTTTATTCACAGCTTTATATCAAGGTGATCTGAACATCTTTGTGTTTGGGAGTGTGTCAGTTTGGGTTTAGTGAGGTTTCTTTATGATCTTCTGACATTTTACAGTCTAAATAATCAATCAATCCATAGGGAAAAAAACAATAAATGCCTCTTTAATACTGTTAATGAGTGTTGGATGCAGCTAATCACACAATACAAGACATTTAATGATGTTATCTTTGGTTTTTTGGAAACCTTTGAAGCACATTTTCCACATTTCTTCCAACAATTCAGTTACTCAACATATTAATCCATAATAATAATAACGATTATTAGTTGCAGCCTCAGTAGGACCACAGTGACACACACACACACACACACACACACACCTGGTGCAGAGTCTCCCATTAGAGTTTACACACATAAACACACTGATGATACTGGCTGCGGCCATCAATCAGGTTATCGATCAGACAGCAGTTATCGATACACCACTGTGATCACCAATGTGAATATGAGCACGAGATGATGGCTGAGACTCACTCTGTGGCTCCGGTGCCGTTGATAGTGTTTCCATCAGGGATCGGGTTGAGTTGGATCGGTTCTGGCTTCCTTCTCTTCTGCATGTTGCACACAAGAAAGAAAACAACCCACACGAGCTGCAGGAATATGGACGGAAATCCAGCAGGAAAGAGGCAGGTGTGGAAAAAGAGGCTGCCAGGTGAGCGGAGTGAGGCTGACAGAGGAGCAAACGGAGCAGAGCTGTCATGAACTGTAGCCTGATTTTCTTCTTAATGGGTGGATGTGAATGAAACGTCACGAAAATATTTACATCGGTCTTCCGGACAGCGTGGCTGGGCTTGTTGCAGAGCTCCCCCTGCTGGTCACAGCCCGCAAAACACGTTCATTCACACCACTGCTGGGAGCAGAGCTGAATCAAACACTGAGGTCATGTGCTCCGTGTTTATTTTCTAGAGTTTATGGGGGGTTCATTCCCATGTACTTTTAAAATGGACACATTATCATAGTGGTTGAAGAAATAATCAGACATTTCACTTGCGTAGAAGTACCTAAACAACAATGCAAAAATACTAAAATAATCATATTAACAGTAACTTTATTTATATAGCCCCTTTAAGCACAGCGCTCACAAGGTGCTTTGACAGTCAAATATGCAAACATATAGACAAGACGAGACGAACAGTCAAATAAAAAAAAAATAGTAAAAAAAAAGAATAATTAGCTAGATTTGGATGCATATCAAATCTCAAAATTAAATTTAAAAATTAATAAATAAAAAAAATATTTATTTGTTGGCGGTTTTCTGAGCACCTAAGGACACCTTACAATAAAAGATACAAAAATATAAATAAAACAACATTAAAAAAAATACATGACAGGAAATTAACCCCATAGGCAAATCTAAACAGATGGGTTCTGAGCTGTGAGTTGTCCAATGGAGTCAAGCTGACGGATGTGGGAGGGGGCAGAGAGTTCCAGTCTGGGTGCAGAGCAGCTGAAGGCTTTGGCATCCATAGCAGTCAGTTTGAAAGTGGGACAGACAGAAGAGCAGCTGAGGAGGAGCGTAAAGAATTAAAAAATTAAAGACGACATCACACCAAAGAACTAGGCGACTAAATTTAAAATAAAGCAAGAGAGAACATATAAAATAAACAGGTACATAGTACATAGATACAGAATAGAACAGTAAAACTAACTGATTGTTAAGCTAAACATAATAACAGTAAGTCTGTCAGAATCCCACTCAAGTTCTACTGAAGTTTTATTGACAAAATGCACGTACTATGCAAGTATTGAAAGTACTTGTTATGCAGGAAAGTGGCCTTGATAAGTCATCTGTTATTATTTTAGGGTAAACCAGGATAAGGCATTGTCTTTACCCCTGTTGTGTGTTTGTGATGATGTGCAGTGTTTGGTGTCTGTCAGATATAGTGTCTAGATGAAAGGCTCAGTTTTGGTCTCATCTGACCAAAGAATCTCCTTCCACTTGACTTCAAAGTCTCTCACAAGCCTTCTGGCCAACTCTACTCAAGATTTAATATGAGCTTTCCTCAACAGTAGCTTTCTGTTTGCCCTTTCGCTACCATGGGTGAAGAACAGGCAACAGTTGCTGTATGCACGGTCCTTCGGAGGAGTCATGGGTGTCTTGGTGGACTTGGTGGTCACTCAGTTTTCAAGGACGGCCTGCTCTAAGCCATCTCTTAATGATGGATTTAAAAACACTCAAGGGATACTCACTGACTTGTATGCTCTTGTCTCCGTCCCCTGATTTATGCTTTTCAATAACATTTTCACAAAGTTGCTTGGAGTGTTCTTTTGTCTTCATGGTGTAGTTACAGCGACTGATTCACCAGTGACTGGACTTTTCAGACGTCTTTATACTGCAATCGCTTTAGACCCATTCACTGCACACAGATGATCTCAGTTTAATTTAATTGTGTGACCTCTAGCACCAAATGGCTGCACCAGGTGAGTCACTTTAAAAAGGGGGCATACTTATTCAAACACTTTTTAAATTTTTGTATTATTTTATTGACATTACTGTGCAAAAATCTGTTTACACTTTGACATGTCTTTATAGGGGTTAGGGCTATCTAAAGGGTGAGATGTCACAAAATTATTAAAGGAGCAGGAATGAAGAAAAAACAAAGTTCGAGGTGTGATGTCATTTATAGCCTTCATGTTTACATGCTATATTATTTTATGTAAAATCTGTAAAGTAACTACAATGATGGAAGGTTAATACTCTGATTTCATCATTTTTGGCTGAGCATACTGAAACTACAATCATTTGAGACCTTAAATGAAGATATAAAAAAGTAAAAGGTTTCAGTATTTTCCACCAGACTGTTATTCCAGCTGTGAGGGGAGAGATTTGAGACATCTTGTGGAATAATATTGGAGACTTCATTTCTCACGCCTTGTCAGATTTTTCGGGGAATGTGCATTATGGAACCTGATGATCACACCCTGGATACAGCAAGTCTTTTCTCAATCACCAGCTAGTTTTGAATCGAGGGCACCTTACAAGATGCAAAATAAGAAACTCTTAACTTAACTTCAAAATGCAGACGGCGTGGCCACATTAATGCTAAATACACCTGCACAATCTCAGTTTTTTGGTGAAATTGTGAGAATAAATTCAAAAAATGTTTATCAGTGAAGTCATAGTTACAGGTGATGTTTAACTAAAGCGGATTATAAGAGGTGTTTTGAACCATTTATGTATACTATGTGGGGAAAATATCAAAAAATTCTCCAAAAATGCAGCTCAGTATCCATAAACCTCAAAAACATTTCATTTCTTTATGACAGTGTCCAGAAATGATGGCAGAACCAACACATGGAAGCCAGTGTTGGTTTGTAAAGGTTGTGTTTATTTACGTTTTCTGATTATCAGGTAATAGTACAGGATTTTGTTTGAGTCAGTAACTCAGAAACTGTATATTTTAGTGTCACTGAATAAGATGTAAGGCTTGGCTGTTTGAAAGTGCCTCTCAACATAACAAAGAGAAAATAAAAATGAAATAAAGCATAAATGAAATAATCAGACCTTTTTAATTAAGCTTCTTTCATCCCATCATTATATCCTCACAGTAAATTTAATTATCCAAAAAATCAGAATAACAATGATGCACCTGGCCCTTCCTTTAATCTTCATGCTGAAATATTATTCTAATACTAGTACTTTGGGTGCTTTACATTCCCTCTGAATGTAACCACAAGATGTATTCAAATCAAGAGCAAACAAAGAATCGAAATTACATTCACATAAGTTGTGATTTATTATTATGCAAATGGTAGTGTTTTTTTGCAGGAAACTCATGTGAACATATTTTTAAAAAAGACGCTTGTGATTAATTGGATGTCGTTAGTTTCTAATTAGAATGGAATATGTTTTTAAACTGTGGAAATTAAACAAATGCCCAAGTCAAAAAATGTCAAACAAAGCAATAAAAGATGTGAAAACTGCTGAATCTGGGACATTTATTTGGTAAACCTGTAATATTTATTGCTATTCTCAGTTTTGTCTTGCTCCCATATTAGTCTGAAACTAAAACATTTCTCTTTAACAGATGGGCAGAGGCATAGATTTTAGCAGTTGAGGTCATTATCAGCCTTTCAACAAAATAGTGTACATATTCTGCCTCTGTTCTACTTGTTTCAGTCCAAAATCACCAAGGATTCAGTGTCTGATTTCATCCACAGCAATACCCTCCCCTCTTTAATACTTCTCTTTGTACATTTCGTATCATTTATTATTGTTGACGCTCTCCGTGGCTGTTCAGAGGATTAAAAGGAGCTGGTGATGATTCTTTTTATATTGTACAAAAGGTCTGATTTTTGCAGGAGCTCAGAGTTATGCTCAGCTGTCCCTTGGCTTTATTTTCTTTTCCCACTAATGCAAGCACTTGCTTACACTTTGGTGTATAAAAAATTCAGGGCCCAATGGATTTTAAATATGACAAAGCTATTTTATGAATACAAATTAATACTGGTTAAAATAGACCTGATAAAAAATACACTTATTTATCCATGCATTTTTAAATGCGTTCTATTAGATCCATGAACCTAACCTAGATGGAGTCCCCGGGGTGGCAGGATGGGTGCTAAAAGAAGTTAATATCAAATAAACTATTTTGGAGCATGCTGCAGACTAATAATGTTACTTAAAACCCAGTTCTAAGTGCTGATTTTTGTGTCTGTGCCTCTTTCTTCTCAGCTCTTTAACTGAGCTGCTCAAACAGCTCACCATAACAATAACCACAACTTGTCTAAACCTTACCCAAACTTTACACTGAGTCCTCACCTTACAACATAATTATTTGCATTATGGGGGGCCACATAAGGCTAGTGTTATAGTTAGGAGTATATGAGGATATGCCAGGGTTTGATTGAAGTAAATGTTGTTATCAGAGGGATGTGATGTGGCCACAACCCTACAAGGACACCAACAGCACTCATGCTGGAAAATCAAAATGGGCCATTTTGATTTGATTCATAGTGACACACACAGAATACTTAGATACAGATCTACTGCGTATGCATGGACCTCCTCTGAAGTAGTACAATAACAACAGCTACGCATCCGTGGCAACAGTGTTAAGCTTTGATTACATTCCCTTGCAGATGGACACATTGACAGCTGCTGTGAGGGAAAGATAAACTCACTGCTGGGTTGCTGGTAATTTTAATATTGTTTACAATATAGAGAATGAAAGTACATCATTGCAATGAGGAAAAGACCTTACTCAACCTACGGGGAGAGACCTCACTCTTCTCTCTTCTGAAGAAGTACAACTTTAACAGTGAACAGACAGTCAGAAATGGCCTTTCTTTCCAAATACAAAAATCCTTTTAGGGTGTAAACATATCTTCTGAGGTGAACATCAAACCATACACTTTGCCCCTTTAGGCAATTCTTCCGTAATTATGCTGAGCTACATGAAAGTTACTCTACTAACTTGAAATAGTTTCCCGACAACAAATATACATGAACATGAAATGATAATAAATGATAACCTAAGAGCTTGTGAGGGGCAGAGCTGCAATGGATGAGGACTCGTGGGTGAATTCAAAAACACTGTTTTTATATTGCCCAAAAATGACAAAACCAATACTAAATTTGGGTTCATAACAGAGGTCAAAAGAACAGAACTGACCTAAGGCTATAAACAACAAATTAACAGTGCAAACCAGCTGCACTGGTCAAACAAACTTTTAACAGACCTGGAAAACACTGAACAAAAGTGGATATATATCTGTGTGTGTGTGTGTGTGTATGTGTGTGTGTATAGTGTGTAACTGGTCAGACCAGTTACACACTATAGGGGAGATATAAAACACCTACACTAACAACAACCCTAACCCCACTAACAACAAAAAGCACAAAACAGTACAACCAGTCTTCTTAATCAAAAGACTAATAATAAGCAAACTCAAAATGTATTTAGTTACGCAACACAAATCAAATCAATAAAGTATTATTTAAATCAAATAAACGTGGTGCACCCCTTGAATTGGCAACACTTGGTATGGTCTGATTGTGGCTCTGGTATAAAAGCCTGGTGTTCCCTTAGAGACATCTTTTGCCTGAATCCAGCTTGGTGACCACGGCTGCAGAAGAGCAGAGACCCCAGCAACGGTAAGACAAAAAGAAAGTAAAAGATTAGTACAACTTTAAAAAAAACAAAAAAACAACAGTGAACATGCAAAAGTTAGCTAAATGTGCACACTACAAATGGAACTTAAATACTTCAGCAAAGGCTATATGAATTATGAGTGTGTTGTTTGAAATGATAAATTATGTGTTGCTATTTATGCGCCATATGAGTGTTTCAACTTAAACTAAAGTGGTTACTGGGGTTACCGACATTCATGGTTGAGATGCCTGCTCACAGAGCTTCTAGTTGATTCACACTGTAGACACTATGGATGCTTAGTTGTTGGCAATAGACTTGCATGCAGGAATATTTGATAGACGATCAAATTTACGTCATGTCATGTGCTTGTGAGGTGTGACATCGGCCTTATCTGCAGTTGTCTTTGTCCACAACTTGAACGTTTTACTAATTAAATAGGTAGGGTAAATATGTTTTTCATTTAAGCATAATCCCATCCTAAGGGGGATATGCCCATGTGACTGGACAAACACATACCCACACATGGAGCCATTTTTTGCTATAGCCAAGCAGACTATATACATCCAAGGCAATAAAGCAATTGTTTGTTGGCTGAGCTGGTTAAACTGTCATGCTACCAAAGTTGAAGTCATGGGTTTGATCCCTGTTTAGGCCAATGGTTGTTTTCCCCACATTCACTGTCTCCTTGACATCAATTAGAGTACTTTTTTGCACTCTCTTCCTGCCTCACTTGTCCCCCTTTTCACAGCATCAGGCATGTTGTTGTGTTCAAAGGTGTTGCTCAGACACTGCCTAAAGCAGGAAGGGCAGCGGTTTCATTGTGCTGCTTATTGTGCACCAGATACGGTATCTTTTTGTTTCATGTTATTTGCAAGTTCTCCAATTAAATTAATTCTTCATGTGTAAAAAGTTGCATTCAGTCTCATTTATATGCACAGTACACGACAGATGTGAGCACAACCCCATGCAATCTCTCAAATATCAAATGATTCAAAACTGTATGACCTTACAGTAAAATTGCATTACTCATGTAAAAATAAAAAACAGTTTAGATGTACTATATAAAACGTTCTGGTCCCTCAGTGGGAACTCAGAACAACATAAGTCACGACACTTTCCATTACTAAGATCCAGACCTTGTGTTTTTACAATATTTTGTGTGTCTAACTATATTTTAATGACATACTCAATCCTTCTCAGCTAGGATACAACATTTCTGGAGAGATGTTTTTTGTACTTTAGAGATGATATTTCTGCTGCTTTTTTGCTGTAGACTGGTTATTTTGCTCTACAGTTTTCTATGAATACCTCAAAGTTGTTATATTGCATTCAAGTCAGCTGACATACTTGGCCAGGTAATGGTTTTCACTTCTTTCTTCTACAAACTTGTGTGATTTTGGCAGTGGGCTTCATGATGCTGACTTATTCCTCTTCTGCCAAGCCTCTAGAGACTGAAAGTCTTGTCAGCCAGTATATTAGTATATCCACAACCAGTCATGATGTAATTTATAAATGTCATCTTCCCAACACCTTTTGAACTCATGCAGCCAGATATCCTCACACTTCCACCTCCGTGCTTCACTGTCAGAACTAAGTGTCCACTGTGGTAGTCCTGGCTTTATTCATACCACACATGCTGGATCCCATCTGAGCCTACCAAATTTACATTGGTCTAATCTGATCAAAGAATGTGCTCCCAGTATTAATCAGGCTTTTGTCTTGCATTTTTAGTAAAGTTTAGTCTTGCCGTGTTGTGTTGAAGAGGAGCAAGCGTTTTTTCTTGAATGCCGTCTATTATGGTTCATGTTATGCAACATTGCTAGCATTGTCTGAGTGGTCACAACATCTGGCAGGTTTGAAGTATCTCTCAGTTTGTGTTTCAGAGGTAATTTGTAGCACAGTGTTCATGGCCTTACTTTAGGAGAATGACCACTGTGGCTCTGACTATTGGTACAATGGCTCATTCTATACCTCCTGGTTACTGCTGTGACTGTGTTTTGACTGATTTATTAGTTGTTCACTTGTCTGCCTGTATCCTTCTCCATCTTTCTGAAGATTAAGTCTGAATTCTGCTGGCAGTTCTTTTCCATGTGGTGCCATGATGCAGACTTTGCTCACTGCAAACAAAGAACTCTGAGAAGGGGATAAATGGGTCCATAGCAGACAGAGGAGCCACATAGGCAAGAGTACAGAACATTAAACTAGTACAACCAGAGTGACTTAAAATAAGGAATGATATTTAGAAGTTGTTGTACCTGTGAGAAGACGCCCTGTTGAGTTTGTTTTTGGAGTGAACTCCGTTTCACAGATTGCAGGGCCCTAGACTTTGAGTCGACGTTTTCTAACATTGATATCGACCTATTTGCCAGAAAACTATAATCCCTGAAGACGGAACACAGTGAGATTTCCATGTTGTACTTGGTGAGCACAAGACTGCATTTTGCTTCATGGGTCTTTTTGTTTTGTTGTTGTGCCAAGAGTTCTGCTGAAATGTACTGAAATTTATTAAAGAAAAGCATGGCAGTCAGAATCAGTGGTATACGAAAGTGTGTGATGGCAGTTACTCAACAGGCAGGCTTAAATACCTCGAAACACTGGCCAGGTGTAACCAGTTGATGAAATGATCATTTCAAGCTCCGCCCACCCAGAGACCTGCAAGACAAAGGACACAAGACTCTGAGATCATAACAGTGTTCACAGGTCATTTTGTAAGTATCCTCATACAGTTAGACTGATTGCAGGTGTCTCCACTTTTGCCGCTCAGAATTTCTACTTTGGGGTTTGGAATTTCAACATAGTTTATCTGGAGAATTTCGTGATGGTGCATAAGTAGAAATATTGCTACTCGTTAGCTGAGAGATTATGCAGTTATTGAGAATTGATGCAACTTCAAATTATTTGACATTTAAGTGGTTTTACAAAAGAGTGTACTCACTGTTTTTTACTGTACAAGAAATATAAGTGTGGGTAATGAGTATTCCTGTGTGCTGGAAACAAACGATGAAGAGACGAAGAGATGTGATGTCCTCTCTGCTCGTTGTGTTGTATTTTTTTTTGGCTAATTGTCGTGTATAAGCTAAACACAAACTCTGACTGCATGTAACAGTCAAGTCTGTTTTGGAATATGTCTTGCAGACTGAAGCCAGGTCTATACACCTACGCCTGCACACATATATACTGTCTGTGTTCTCACATCAGCTGCAGAGGGAGAAGGACAGAGAAGAGGACGATATCTGCCCGTTTAATGTAAAAGGCTCGCTCCCTTTCTAAATTAAAATTTTAAATTGCTGACTAAGGCATTATGCTCTCCTTAACTTTGCTTTGAAAAATTTGCTCTTTTCAGGTGGGGTTGGGGTGTTGTGAATAATTTTCATCCTTTGGAAGAGGTTGCCCCCCCCCAAAAAGAACCGCCTTTATAGGTGAAGAAAAACGGAAACATTTTGATCTATTCTTTCCATTTTGGGGTGTGGGGGATTACATAATATATTACTCAGACTGTTTGACCTCTGTAGGAAAAAATTAATCAGAACTACCAATAAATGGTTTCACCTGACAGGAGACCTTCCCTAGTGAATCATGTGTCAGCTGTCAGCCTAACTGCGCCATGTAGATTAGATATGAAGCAGAACTTGAAACTGGCTGCCATTTTTACATTCTCCTCTGAAGTCTCTACACATTGTCGTGACAGACACAAGGCCAGTGAGCCGTGCCTGGTTTACCAAAAGCATCTGGCTGCCAAAATCATCTTTTTCTTCATAAACCAGGACTGACAGAGAGGAAAGATTGGTTGTGTCCTATTTGGAGCCCATGGACAGGAACTCTGTGAATTGTAAGTTGCTTTTGACAAATTGGGTTGTGGGCACTTGAGCATATCAGGCCTGACTACAGGGCTGGTCTCCCACATGGACCATAAAACATCTGCACCAGTAGATTTCCTTTCCGAGGGACTGGAAGCACATAAATTCTGCCTTGGAAAATTAAGTTTTGTTTCTTGGATTGGTTTGCTTTGCCGTTTTCATGTTTACAGAAAGCTCCAGCAGTTATCCAATTAACTAAAATAACTCAAAGACATGCATCATGAGACAAGAGGTTGCAAGTACCATAAATGTTTTATATTAATATATTTCAAAAGCAGAACATGTAGGGATCTCTGATCTTTGTGAGGTTTCAAAGATCTTCTAGTAGGATGGTGCTGCAGCAATGTGACAAAAATACTGCATTTGATGAAATGCACATTTTAACGTCTATCATGCCTCCAATCATGTGCAAAGAAAAATGTGTTTGTTTGGCATTTGATCTTGTTTGAAACTGTGCCTACAGAAAAAGTTGATATATTTGAAATGTCCACAAGGTCTTATATTCAACAAATGTATAAGAAAATGTAATATTCGTCTGAGGAAAAGTCCACCCTTGGTCTCAGAAGCTGAGCATTGTCTATTTTAGCAGAAATAATTCCTTTTAGGCGTTTTGCATAATTGTCTACCAATCTCTGACACTGACTTGCTGAAATTTTTGACCACTCATCCATGAAACATTTCTTCAGTTGCAAGATGTTTGAGGAATTCTCGCACGTAATGACTGTTTCAAATTCACCACACATCCAAGTGTGCTGAATTTCAAGTCAGTATTTGAATAGCACCAATTTGCAACATATATCATCTCAGAGCCCTATCAAAAGATCAGGATCTTACAATACAATATAAAGAGAAATGCATCATATCCAATGACCCCCTTTGAGCAGGAAATTTTGAGAGGCAAACCACAACTCAACAAAAGTGAGAAGAAGAAATGAACTTTTTAAGACAAGGAAACCTCTGGCAGAACCAGGCGCACGGAGGGTGTTTGTCTGCCTTGACTGGTTGGGGTGAGAGTAAATGAGAGGCCAAAGGAGACGAATGACACACAGGAGAACAATAAACACCAGGAGGCCATTAAACACAGATCAGAAATGTGCATTTTTTGAGCCACAGATACTTTCAGAGAGGACAAAATACAATCTACAGGAGAGAAAAGACACATATAATTGATGTGCAACAGTGTCATATAAATCTGAGCTTTTGTTTTCTAATCAGGCCATTTTTATAAACCTAGGTTTCTTCCTCTTTTTGAGACATTCCTTGGTGCTATTGTGCTATAGATATTTATCCAGTTAAAAGGTCCACTCCTGCTTCAAGATGACATGGTTGAATCTGAAGCATATCTGTATTTCCAGGGTTCCAAGTTCTTGGTCCTATGATCCCAAACCTCCTAACTGCCTAACCCTTGTGTGAAGGCCAGTTATATTGAAAGCCACACAGCCCTCAGTGTTAAAAACCTCTCAGTTCCCACAACAGCCAGCAAATACAAAGCGGATGAATGTGTTCTGCAGTTTCCCATTATATGCTATATAGAGGTGGGGAACATAGGACACATAAAAGTCATTCCTTTCAATCATCTTTTGTAATCTTTCCAGTCCCCGGGGCAAAATGAAAACATTTCAGTTTTTGTCAGTGTTTTTCGTTTTGTTTTCTCAGATTGTTGCGTTACTATTTTGAGTAAAACACCATTTATCTGTAAGCACTATGTCAATGAGGACCAAGTACTTGCTTGTTCAAATATTGTGAAAAAAATCAACAATTTCCACAGGATGAAATTACTACTTCAACATGACTGTATAGTTTTTATTTACCCAGGTTTTGAGATATCCATCGCCTACCCCGAGTCCAGGACAGCAGAGGTGAATGGAATTTAATTTGGGGTTAATTACATTTAAAGTACCCCTACACTGAAATTGTTGGTGAAAGGCAGTTTGACACAGAACTAGTAAAGTTAAATTAGACTTTAAGACATGTATGTGTGGCGCAGAAACACAAAACCTCCACTGCACCTACAGTACATGAAGAATGGACTTTTCTGAAGTGGGAGACATTTCATGTCCCGCGGCAAAAGCAGAATTTGAATACTTGAATATTTATAGATTCTTTATTTTTCAAGGAGAGATAAGGAGATGTAATTTTAAAAACAGTTTTTTTTTAACAAAGTAATTGAACTATTTTGTGGGAAAACATATCAGACACAAATTATTATTCAAAGCAGGGTTATTTGTGCATATCTTAAAAAAGTCTGGAGGGCGTCTTTAAAAAATTAATCACTAACTCTTTCTTCCAGAGTCAGTGGCCATGATACGCCGGACAATCCGCGGACCTTGCTGTCAACTTTTTTTTTGTTCTAATGAGTCGTATCTTCGTGGTGAATTAGTTAAAATGAAAATTGTTGACAGAGTGGTCTGAAGTAACAGGGACACAAATTATAATTGTAATATAGCCTCATATTTCATATTAACTGTGGTGCCAAATACCAAAGGAAAAAAATGACGGTTAAAGTGATGATTAGTAAATTATTTGAATATTTCTTGTTTCATTTTATGATGTTACTATTTTTTAACTGTCAAAGGAGGGGGAAAAGTATCTAACTGCACTAGTAAATAAGTCAGAAATCATACTGAGCACACAATTTGAGTAATAACATCAGGGAGGAATTTAAAAAATGAAGGATGTATCACAAAGTCCATAAACCTACATCCCTGATGTGGTTAAAACAAGCCACTTTACAGTATGACACTGTTTACTGTACTTTCCAGACACCGCTGTGCCATGAGGAGACAGCAGATGAGACATAAAAGGAACAAGCTCAGACGCACTGATCGAGGACGAGCAGCAGTGTTGGAAGACCAGAATACGCTATGTCTTGTTTGATGCTGTGGATTTGTTGCCTCATCCACCACTACTTTGTTTGGGGAGTTTGGGATTTGTGGTCAGGGATTACAGCAAGCCACAAAGGCAGCTTCTGAAGCAGCCGATAACAGCAGCCAGTTGCTCCAGCTGAGAAGAAAGGCCAGTAGTCGGGGTCCCAAACATGCAAATCTGTCCAATGACAGGAAGGGGCAGCTGTGGTGGGACAAGTGGGTATTCATGCACTGGTTTTGGTTTTTGAAATAACTGTTTTACATAAATAAGAACATTCTTTGATTTATATTTGATGGTTGAATGTCATGTTGAGCATTTGAAAATCCTACCCCAATCCACCCTTAAGGTAAATGCCCTCAACACATGGATTTAATTTTTAAGTACTGGTGCGTTCATGTATACAGAATGAAACTCTAATCATTGTTTCTTTCACGAGTGTCCTCCCTTCGGACAGAGGTCAGAGACTAAAGCTGACTCCTTAACTTGACTTTCCTGGATTTTTTTGCCATCTAAATGTTTTAAAGTAGCCTTAGATGGTATGTTTTCTTGGCTAAAAGCTGTATAGGTGGAGATTATATAATAAGTTATGTATGAAAAGGGTCAAGAGAAGACAAAAGTAACTACAAAACAAATAACCTCAGCAGAGGATTTTTACATAAAACAATTTGTTTGCAGATCCTTGAGTGGTGTAATGGATTTTCATGTTGCATTCAGAACATAATGTCCATTAGCCGATGGCAGTGGGAAGGTGGAGCTGTGTCCTTCTGTTTGGGTAAGATAACTCTGCGAGCTAATACGGAGGCAAAAGCTACTTTTACTTTTGGGGAGATGTAAGTTCACCTGGAGTGGGGCCAAAGACGATACACAGAAGACTGCATGCGCTGAATGTGACCGAGAACATGGCTGTGATAAAGTAGGAAAACAAAAGTCCAACGCTCAGCTGAACTCAGCCAAAATAAGTATTTGTAATTGACAAAACACAAACAAAAGCAGGTGGACACTGCTGGGGATACTGTCGGTTTACTTCAGCTGGATGGACTGTACAGGTTCATGATAAACACATGCATTAATCTGAGAGCCACCAGTATGTGGGGATGAAAAGTAACTAAGTACATTTACTAAGCTACTGTACTTAAGTACAAATTTGAGCTCTGGGTGCTTTACCTAGGTAATTTCACTTCATGTTACTTCTACTTAACTGTATTTCAAAGGGAAATAAGATACTTTATACTACAAGTACATCAATCAGGCATAACATTATGATCACCTGTCTAATATTGTGTTGGTCCCCTTACTCGGTCAAAAATGCTCTGAACCCTTGGACATGGACAAGAGGACCTCTCAGGGTGTCCTATGGGGTCTGGAACCAGGTGGTTGCCAGTGAATCTTTGGAGGTCAAATCAACATGAGAGCCACCTGTATGTAGGTGTATGTAGGCCGTTGTCATGTTGAGGAACATGACAATGGACCAACATTTTGGGCCACTGTCATGTTCCTCAACATGTTCCTGATTGTTTGATGTTTTTTCCATGTGGTGGGGTGCATTTTCCTGCATGGGGTAGGCCAGTGACATTTGGGATTTCCATTTGCATGAAGGAGTGTGCTTGTTATGGGATGATGTTTATTTGGGTGTCTAAGTCTTATCAACACAATTGTCAAAACCCAAGGTTTTCCAGCAGAACAACACATAATACCAACATGATCAATGTTACTCACTTCACCTGTCAGTGGTCAGAATGTTGTGGCTGATCAATGTATATCCCAGCTGCAAGACTTTACACACAAAACACACAGAAAGCCTATAAAATATGATGCACTGCTACCAATTTAACAACCCAGCATTAGATTGAATTAAACTTAAAACAATTAGCTGTTAAATTAATGATTAGTAATTCATCATTTAAGCCATTTTTTTTCATACAATAGCATTTCATACTTCCAGTTTCTTAAATGTGTGGGAGTGAGCAACTTTTCTATGTCTTAAATTACAGCAAATTGCTTAATTTATAGGTTTAAACCATTGGACAGGTCATTTTTGAGCTATTTTAAAAATATTTAAAAATATAAATAAGGGTTGGTTAAGAGTCTTGTATAAAGACAACCATCCACCTCAACCAACTCAAACCGGATGATGATGCTTTCTTCTCAGTGCATCAGAAAGAATCATCCAGTAATGGTACTAACAGGGGGATGCTTTTACTATTGATTTTTCAAGAACAATTGACTAATAATACATCCATACTACACTTTAGAGATAATCGGTATTTATAATACATGCTGGAATTATTTTTACAATGCAGTATTGCACAAGAATCTGGAATCAGGTGAACGGAAATCGAGAACAAACACGTGTGTGAGATAAATGGAGAGGAAACAAAGCCAAGATATAAATACAGCAGGACTGAGAGTGATTCCCTGATATCTTGGGAACTAATAGGTTGTGAAAACTTTTTAAAAAGCACACAGCTGTGTGACTCAGCAGTGCCAGCCGACTTTTATTGAGGGCAACAGTGAGAGTAGAGTGGATACATGCAGACATGTTGATTGGTGGTGTTGGAGACTGCAGATCTGCTCATTGTTGAGAGTTGAGTGCTGTACTCGGGTCTTCGCCATTTAGAAATCCAACCATGGACAATTCCAGCTACAATCCCCGTTGTGTCATGTTTGCAGTCTCAGCTCTCTTGCTACCTGTTTTCTGCCACATGTCTTTACCACATTCGGCAATGACATTTCACTGGAGGTTATACAGTTGGTGCTGCACTGTATTTTTCTTCACATTTTTTAGATAGTTTTTATCAATAAACTAGCAACGTGGTGGTTTGTGTCTCGATATTTTGCAACCTCCATCGGTGACCCTCAGCTGCAATTCCATTTGTTCCTGCTGGAGAAGTAAATCTTTGAAAGGGCTCACAAAAATGTATTGTATTTTATTTTTTTAAAAAACAGTTTTGTGCTGCAGATGGCGGCGGTCTGGTGCGTCGGCAGAAGGACTGTGTGTGTGAGATGGAGTCAAAACAGCTCAAAAACAAGCATGCATGATCATCCTAAAGTCGCCTATATTTTGGACATTGCTGCCTTTTTATCATGGGATTTATTGATGAGAAGAAACATGCAGAGAAACACCAGACATATCAGTTAAATAGGAACATTTAGCTTAAAAGCTCTGCGCTCAACACCCTCTGACCTCCCACTTAGAAACATATCCCTGAGCTAAATATCACCCCAGGAATCTAGATCCACCGCTCGGTCTCCAAAGCTTCCATGTGGAAAATCAAAAAAGGTGAATCTCAGGATTGCAGTGTGATAGTACTCTATAAGACAGTGCGCTCAAGTTTAAAAGCCCTGCTGGGGTTCATAGCTGCAGAGACTTTCTTTTCTAAAACTTTAGCTCAAACCTGTCACTGGCAGATGAGGGTATGTCAGTGTAGGTGGATTTTTGAACGACGGTGTGAATACTGAAGAAAAAGCTAATTTTATCTGATGTGACTTCTTCTCCCTCCTGGTTCACAGGAGAACTGAGGTGTGCACTCTTGCAGAAAGATATAGAATCTAATTATTATAATTCCGCCGTTCCAGGCAATTTACCCACTTTCACCTTATAATCTTGAGCCATGTATGGGAAGTAGAGCAGTGATCTTCTATGGGATTAGAACAAAGGGAGGAGAGCTTTCTTGGGAGGTATGCCATATCCTACAGGTTGTTTGCCTCAGTTGCAAAAGGAATATTGCAGGATTGGTGTTTAAGGAGTAGCCTCTCTGTGTGCTACGTGTGTTTTGCATGTATAAAAGTGCAGGGCTGGGTGACGGGGAGTGGGTGGGTGCTTGGATGGGAGGGGGGGGCAGCATCAGCATCAGCACCCATGACGTCAGCAGAGTTTAAAGTGGGCCGCGCTTCACCCGGTGGAGAGGAGAGAGAAGAAAGAGGGGAGGAAGCGGCGGCGGCTGCTCTCACCTGCACAGTGTGAAAGCAGAACTCCACCAAAACTACCTGCGTTTTCTGTTTTTCTTTTTTTTTTCTTTTTTGAGTTTCCCCCCCACACACACTAACTAAAGATGGAAGATGCACACTGGACCCGCTGATTTCTCTTTCGTCTTCGAGGTGCGATAACTTCCAGGTTTCCCCCGGAGGGTGAGTTCAGATGGTTTTTTCTTCTTCCCACATAATCGGGCTTGATTTAATGATCAGAGGAGGCTGTGATGATGCTGCAGCAGCGTGTAAGCACCAGCAAACGACAAACAGCCCCGCAGATTGTTTGGTTAAAAGAGATAAATGGGCTTTTTTGGTGAGAGTGTGTTGCATTTATTTCTCTGTTAGTTTTGTGTTGTTGCCCCGCAGTAAGTTGCGCTGCTGCTGCTGCTGCTGCTGGCTGGTTGATGTGACAAATAGTGCTTTCTATTTAATTAGGCTATTGGCGAGTCTATCCCGTGGAAATGTTGCGCGCCGTGCCAAAGAAAAGGGCTGTATCATCCCGGAGAGTTTCTCCCCTCGTCGGCTGCAGCCATGTAGCCTGTTGTTTTTCATGCCTGCCCGTTAAAAACTACTAGTTTGAGGATGGGGTGCTTCCTATTGTATAAAAAGCAAGCTGTAGTGAATGCAGTGAATGCTGATGGTGTCCAAGTGTGTGAGGCTCCAGGACGCACACATTTAAGCTGCTTCACTTTAAAACTCACTATATGTGGGTGATGGTTTCTGATAAGTTTAAAGGCTGATTCATTAAATGCTCCACGTTTGGCATTAACACTGATTTAAGTGGCTCCTTTTCAACTCCAGTGTCACAACATCTGCCTCATTATCAGATTAATTCCCTCCAAAGAGCATTTAAGATAATGTTTCTGCCCCTCAAAGTCAAACATTGGGAGTGATTCTGGCAGCTGTGATGAACGTTTTGACTGTGCAGAATGAAAGAGGGGGGGGAAAAAAATCCCACATGCTGTATGTTATGTCATTTTTGAGCCACTAGATGACAACGGAGTGCAGGCTAAAGAAGCTGATTAAACTTGCATTAGTCTATTAGTCAATGAGCAGATCTGCACCATGGTTTAATAATGAAATCATTACTGCTGCTGATTTCCTTTGTGGAGGGATAAACAGACCATGAAGTCCCTTTTTTAAAAATAAAATCAATGATTTTTATCTAATCACTGGTGGATCCATGGACCCCCCAACACACACACACACACACACACACACACACACACACACAAACACACACACATGCACAGTGTGTCTTTCTCTTGAAACAGCTGGAGCCCTGTGTAGCTGCTGTTGTTTTGCCCCGTTGGAGCTGCATACATTGTAGCCGACGCGCCGCATGGGTTCCCTGCATTATAGCAATTTGTCATAAAGTCATTTATCATAAATGCACCTTGGCACTACAGCAATGCAGGTTTTGTTTTGACCCTGACGCTGACACCTGGCGTGTATACAGAGACATTATGTTCTCAGAAAGTAAGATCTCCTTCTGCTTTGTTGCCTTTTTTTTGATGTGTTTTCTTAAAGTCTTGATTTTAGAGTATACATTTGATACACATTTACAGTCATGAACCACTTCATCGTTCTAATATCTGTCGTTCTTTGTCCCCCCTCCCTTGAGATGACTAAACAAACACAACACATCCGCATCAGCAGATAAATAATTCACATCATCCAAGCTCATGTTTAACTTACAAATACTGTTTGCCTTTGTATTAAGAGGGGAGACGATCAGTTTCATCATCAAAGCTATTTTTAATCCACTCAAGCAACACATTGGGGGAAACAGAGAGTGCACTGCTATCTCTTGTGTATTTCTTTGTGTATTATTTCCATGTAGCTGTAATTTAGGCTGTCAAACAAGTTGACAAAAACCCCATATTCCTGTTTTATAATTGTCCTGTGAAAATTGAGTATCTCCAAAATGCCATGCTCAACTCCAGTGCAGAGAAATTGCCTTGTTTTTACCTTCGCGACAATAAATCTGTGAAAAAAATTCAATAGATTTCTAAGTGATTGTTTTTTAGTTGAAGAAGCAGGAAAATTTTCCTCATCTTTCAGATCATTTGACAAACGGCCAAGTCTCCAAATTTAGAGATACGTGGTTTTCTCTGGAGAGCTTTACCTGGTCAGTGAGGTTAGAGGGTGGAAATCATCTCAAGCCATTAATACGCTCATTTAAAGTGGAAAACGGTACAAAAATAACTGTAATATCTGCAAAAATAACTTTAATATTTTTATATTTAATTGTCTGTGCAGATCATTTGTGCAGTCAAATGATGTTTTTAGGCACACATACAGCGTTTTATTCAGTCTGTCAGTGTATAGCATGCACTTGATTATTCAGATTATTTCCCCCCTCAAATGAAGTTGAGGGCTTTTCATTAAAACATCTGCAGGTTGTCGTTGTGTACCATCTGCTGGTCCTCCAGGGTTATAAGGCCGCTGTGATTTCAAGCAACTTTTTTCCCACTGCTGAGAGGTCATGCGGCCTGAAAACAAATTGATACTCGGTTCGGCTCCAGTGGCTTCAGCTCTCGGCAGAACCAAGGACGACATTTGCCACAGAGACGCCGCGAAATCTGACGTTATTTAATGAGAAATGAGCAGGCACTTCTTTGTCTTATTTTCCGAGCTCCTCCGAAGCAGCAGATCCTTCGAGGGCACATAAGTGGCTTGTGCATTTGGTGGAGAGTTTTTTTTTTGTTGTTTGTGCTTTACAGTCCACTAAACCTTTTCAACTGGAAATCCTGATGTTTGGCTGAATCGATATGTTTAATTAGTGCTGATTAATGAAAGAGTGTGGCTGTGGAGGGCTGACAGCTTTCTCACTTCACAAGGACACATTCTATTGGCAAACAGGGAAAAATCGCTTTCCATGCTTGGAGTTTTATATTGCAGAGCCATTCACCTTGTAGATTAGAAAGAATATATAAGTGTGTGCATACAATTTGCATTTGTGTTTGATTTAGGTAGCACAATTCATGCTTTATTTTTTTCAACAAATGCAATTAACACTTGATCAAGTGCTGATTAGGACCCGTGCAAGCTCAATAATCTCGTAATCACACACGAATTAAAGGATTTGGAAACACTTATCAGCACATATGTTTAGACATAGTTTCCCCTCAGGCCAGATATGCTGTTGGCAGTGTGAAATGTCTCCAGCAGTGCATCAGGGCTTTGCAGAACTCTGCTGTGTACTGTGGGATAATGAGTGGGTTGGGTCCAGTTCACAAGGGCAAATCATAAAAGTCAGCTCAGCGTTACAAACTTGACACTGATTTTTAAAACTGCTTGTGAACCCTATAGCATCCTGTAATATTTCTGGGCAGAGTTTCATTCTGAGTTTGTTGTTGTTGAACACTGTTCTCTGCCAGAGTCCCTCAAAAGTAACAGCTAGAATGACCTTTATTCTGCAAATTAAGCTGTTTTTGCTTTGCGGTGACTGATAGATCTTATTATTTCAGCAAAAGTGCATTGAGCATTGAGCAAATACCCTGGAGCCATAGCAACTACATTAACAAAAGTTAATGAAATATATGGAGGCAGGACCTGGACTTTGCTTTACTTTTGAAAGCTGTGGCATTTACATTTTGTGCCGTGGATAGGGAATGAAAACAATATATACTATAACATACACCCATTTCTTATCTTGTGTGTTTGTGTGAACACATTTATGCTGCAGCGTATACTGTAGTGTTAAACTGTTTGTTACAGTAAACATTTTTCAACGATCATGTGTCTTTTCTTGTGGGTGTGGATCATAAAGGAAAGTCATCGTCGTGCATGTTGTGCATCACAACAAAGTTAAATAAGTGCAAATTGATGCTAAATTTTAAAGGCCACGAGACTTTCCCCCTAAAAACAGCAGAGCTGGCTGGCATTGAAAAATAAGAAGACATCTGCAAGTTAGATTCATCTTCAATTCTATGTAAGCCGTCCCAAAGGTCTGACTATGTCTGCATCTGATTATGCTTGCATACATTTAATTAATAATTCGACAATGCGCGGCATTGATGCCGGTCAGCCAGCGCTCTGCAGGGGAATAGATTGCCTGAGCTTGATATCCAGCCACAGCCTCGAAGCAAGGAGCAGAAACGATGAGCTCAGGCAGATTTCCGACAGGAGCTCCAGCGTGGAGCCATGTTAATCCCCCCTCCCTCAGGTGCAGTCCTGGGGAGAAACGCCATGGACTACAGCTCACCGCCGATGCTTGGCTGGGCTCTGATTAATGCACTCATCAGTTCTTTTCTTGTTTGTTTTAATGACAAGCATGTCCCTCGTGGGGATTTGGTGACTTTTTGCAAATACTGCTGATGCATCTGCTTACATCTGCCACTTTTTTCCTCCTTGTCTTGTGAAAAGACCCCTGCCAGAAAGCCCCAGAATTCAGACATGACTAGGCTGTCAGTTACAGTGCAACGGGACCGCACGACACATTTTCCACCAGAGATACAGGATACATGAGCTGAGGAAATGAGCAGTGATAACATCTCAGCATGTTGGGATGCGTTGTGCTTTGTTGATAAGGCTATTATTCATCATTATGCCTGAGACAGCAAAACTCTACTCTCCATCTCAGCCATATGACTTTTATTCAGTTTACTCACTGCTTTACATTTGCAGATGAGCTGTTCTGTCTTTTATTACTAACTACTATGGAGTTTAAAAGCGATTTAATCACTTATTTTGGCTGTAAAGAAAGCACAGCTATTCAGTGAGCAACTGTGGCTAATCTTTTCTTCAGAGAGCTGAGGATGTTGAACAGAAGGAGAGAATTGAAATATGGCCCTGTCAGAAACATGCGCAGATTTAATATTTAATGTTAATTTGACGGCATCAAGAAGGTACTGAGAGGCACTAAGAGTGTTTTAAACTGTTGAGAAAATGAGTTAAAATGGACGTGATTCATTTTATAAAAGTCCCAAGAAATATTATGTGGAAGATGATTCATCAGTCTGATCAAAGAACGAGGCAATTTTTAATACTTGCCAAATAGAAAATCCCAGCAATACCCAGTCGTGTTAAACAGAGGTTAAATATTCCCCAGCATCTTGTGTCGTGAACGTTTCAGACTGTTTCCTCAGCCAAACAGATGAGATTTTAGTCAGAAATCTGAGGTGATAACATGAGGAAGATGTAGTGTGAGGTTTGACAGGTCAGATTCATTTGGAAAAGACTGATCTTGAGAAACGCGACTTGAACACAAACACATGAACTCTTTAGGCCGCAGTTTGTTACATAGGTCCCACTGTTGCAGTACTGTACAACTGCTGTATGTCTCAGCAGGCTAACTGATATGGTAATGATCATTTCTTAATATACAGCAATTCTGCAGGATGATCAATGATGGATGATCGTCCTGACAAATGCAGACAGGAGAGAGTTGTGGTCTTGCCACATTTGGCTGCCCATATGTGATTGATGATTAAAGTAGACAAATGATTCACTGTGCTCAACTGTCCATTAATAGTATGATGCCTATTAGAGTGTGATACCTTGCTTCTGGCACCTTTCACAGAGGGACCTCATCATAGTATTTTCTCTCTGCCTGTTGCTGGGGGATGCATGTGTCGGAGTGTGTATTTCTGGGTTGACTCAAAAACAGAAACACTCTGCTCCATTTCTACACTTCATCGATACCTCGCGCATAACACATTGCTGTCACATCCCAGCCACATGCCGCGCTATGTCTGTTTAACAAATGTTGCAGATGCATCTCCTCTCAACTTGTCTGATCAGTTCCTCTGAGGAAAACTCTGGACTGTTTCCAGTGTCTGGTGATGGATCTTTGCACTATCAGTGAGGCGCTTTGAGCCCTATAACATAAAGCCTCTGCGCTTATTCAGCACCTGGGTACCTTGCTTGTGATCAATGGCCAGCAGTCAGGACACTGAATGGAGCACAGATTGAACCACATCTGGGATTTGGATGCTGAATAACAGCCCACTCAACAGGGGTGACTCATGAATAATACACCAGCCAGCCAAGTGTCCCATCTCCTTTGCACTCAGGACCTGTCCAGAGAGCCGAGGGTCAGGGCACAAACAGTCGGCACCTACGGCACCAGTGTCCGGCTGTCTTGCCGGCCACAGCCGCATGATAGTGGAGAGAACAAAAGAGATGCAGCAAAATTTACAGGAAGGAGTATTTCTATATACAGCATAGAGCAGTGCACATAGAGATGACAGAAAACTGCATTTAAACAACCCTGTGTTGTTTTTGTATTTTCCTGTCTGCAGAGAGAAAGCAGGACAGAACTATTTCACAGATATGATTAATTTTCAAAGTACATCTAACATGATGTATATGTTGGTATTATAGTGTTTGAGTGCATGACATTTTTATTTGTACAGCACTGTGATATTCATAAAATTGTGATATATGACACAATTATATTGTTGTATTTTCCACTGCGGGGTGAGTTTTAACAATGTGACCCTCTAATGAAGCAGATGATTTATATAGAAAACATTTCAGTGCATTGTTTCTACTGTTTTCATTACAAAAGCAAATTCCTGATGACTTCCAGTGGCTCTATGTATCGATGCATTTATGTTTGGATTTTTATTTTTGGGTACGTTATGGTTTAATTCAAGTCTGTTATGGCAGTGATGAAAGCAGGGATCTTCTTTGTGTATTCATAAGGCGGCCTGAACGCAGCCACATGCACTCCTATCTTTTGTTCATTTTTTTTAATGCATTCAGTCTAAGTAAGCGTATTTTGCTCAAGTGGATTCAAGGACATTTAAAAGGTCATGGCGGTAAAAATTGGGCATACATCTTTAATGCAAATCCAGTTGATGGAGCCCTCATTTCACCAAATTGAGATCACCTGGTTGCATCGTGCATGCTGTGGGAGCATGTTTTCAGATTTAATAACCATGATGGTAAGTCATTCCTCTTTCAGCCATTGACTAGTGATCTGGAAGGTTAATGTGCTTCACTAGCAGAGGGAGTACAACACTGATCTGGAGAGTGATGTAGGAGGTGCAGCGCTTAGTCGGACATAAAGACTTGATGTTTTATTCTAATTGGTTTTATTTTTAGAAAAGAAATTCCCCCTACATATACACAGATTCTCCTTGAGAGAAATCCCACAGCCTCCTTAGTTTCTGTAAAGTCTGACCTGCACTTGACTGGTTGTTAAAATACCAGACTGTATTACATCAGTGGTGGTATATAAGCCAAGGTAATATATTTAAGTTCTGTATTTATGTGCAGTTTTGAGGTAGGCTATTTGTAGTTTACTTAAGTATCCCTGCTACTTTGATCTTCCTATTCACCATATAGAGAAATATTGTAGGTTTTTACTACATTTATCTGACAGCTATACAATTACGAGTTATTTCACAAATTAAGAATTTACCGTTAAAAGTCGTGGTTTTACACTTTATTGCAGACCACCCCATAATAATCAGAGTCAGCTAGTGAATTCTCATTATATTTCAGATATCATTAGCAGTTTCACTAAATTAATTTCCCCTTATAAACTTCTCACCTTTCTTCCAATAGCCTCGGCAACTATTCTGTACTCACAATGAATCAGAGATTATAGAATTTTTTTATTTAGCTTTTTTCTCTTTTGTCTTGTTAATCATCTCAATTACTAAAATTAATCCTGTGACCCTTTGGAGGTGACGTGACCCTTATATTGGGAGACACTCCAAAACTGGCCAGCTGTAAAACTACAGCTGGCCAGTTACACCAGTAAAAGGCTGTTTAATGCATTATTGAAAATGTCATTAAATTTATCAGTCATTTTACCGCAGAACCACTTTACCTTTATTTTCTTTCACATTGATGCTTTGACTACATTTTGCTGATAACACTTCTTTAACTTAAGTAGTACTGTGAGCGCAGGACTTTTTCTTGTAATGAAGTAAGCTTACAATAGTGTCTGATCGCTTCCTCAACTGCATAGTGCATACATCAGTACAAAATGTTATGTTTTCTTTAGTGTAATGTGAAGTCCTTTGAGATCTCGGAGGCTCGCCTGCACAGAAAGCAAAGCGCATCCACTCGCCGTGGCTCCTCTCTTCCTTGCTCCCCACATCTGCTTCACACACCGCTTACCCTACGACATTTGGGACGAGTTTCTCACTGCTTGGCTTCTCACATCTTGGACACTGACACAAAATAAATGAAGACACAAAGAAGACACAAGGTTCAGAGTTGGAAGGGGTTGGTGGCTGAGGTGTGAAACTATTGGGGTGTAAAATTGCCCTGGCAGCCGTGCTGTTGTTTCAGCATTTCATGGCGAGCTGCTCAGCTAGACTCTACTTGCCTGTTCAGTGCCTCCTACCATCTAGTACCTCTTTTCATTTGTTTTTCTGTCCACGCCGTACCTCTGCTGAGCTTGGCCTTTGCTCCGCAGAACTTGTAGAAAATAAAGCACAGTAATAACTATCTTGGCTGCTAAGTGTTCACGATGGCGTGGTTGTGCTTCCTTGATCAGAGAGCTGTTGAGTAATAGAGTGGCTCGCTTTCGTTCTTCGCTAGAAACGATCCTGGTGGGAGAGAGCAGAAGGTTCAACAGGCTAATATTCTCGCATTAATTTGTCCAAAGATGTCCAACTGTTCTCCAGAAGCTCTCATTACTTGTGATCAGTCACAGGGCGGCTAATTGTCTTTTGTGGGGAAGGAGAGCCTTTACTGGTGCATGGAGGAGCCTGACTAGTGCTTCCTCCTCGTGGCAGCAGGAGGCCGTGGTCAGGCCGTGGAGAGAGCACAGACGTAGAGCAGAGTACGCTGCAATGCATTTGGCTGTCAGTGTGATGCCTGGGGTTTGTTATTAAAAGCATGGGGTGAAACACAGTGACTGCTTCGAGCAGCAGGCAGAGCTACGTGACATCAGTCGCATTGTTATTTTGGTTCATTAAGTGGTGTTGTTTCACTAATTGGTTTTCTTACGGAAAATGTCGGCCTTAAGCTGGTAATTGGTGACATGTTTATGGCTGCAGATTGTGTGCCTGTTTTGTTAAGAACCCAAATATAATCAATTACAAAAAAGATTACATCATTTTTGACGGTAAAAAGTGCAACACAAAAAACAAGGGCAAAGTTGCTCAGTGCTCTGTTCTATTATCTATATTTGATGATCATGTTTACTCACATTAGTTTCACATTTTCTGCTCTTTCTTTGAACCGCTTGTGAACAGATGGCTGGACCAACTCCGCTGCTCTCCTCCCCAGTGTGTCTGATTCTACATTCATAAAGCTAATGTTAGACTAGATTGGTTTCTCTGATGCCCATGAAGCAATTTCTCATTATTGCCTGTGGTTGAATGTGGGCAGACTGGGAGTGCACAGGACAGTGTTCGCCTGCTCCGACAGGGTTCCGGAAAGTCTTTGTGTCCAGAGTGAGAGAAATAAAAGTATGAGGAGAGCCTCCCTCCACTGGGCTGTGTCTGGTGTTGGCCTGCCCTGCAGTAAGGCAAGGTTATTCAGATGAAAGATGGTGTTGAGATTAGTGAGCCCTGCCCGAGCGTGTGGACGTCCAGCATGCCGCACTGCGTGATTTATGAGAGTCGTGATATCAGCGGTCGCCACATGAATAAACCATGTGGGCAGAATTAAGCTCCTGTTAAACGACGCACAGCATTTTCCCAGGTGCCTCAACGACCAAGTAGGAATCACAGTCATGAAAGTTGTGTTGTTGCTGTTGCAGTCACATGAGACTGATTTCTGATGGCCCAGTGCAGCGGCTGAACAGCTTTTAAATCTTCTCTGGGGGTTTTCTTAACCGCTCATAGGTCCTCTGACTTCATCAGCACTTCCATTGGATTATGATCATCTATACTTTGTAGAGTCACTTTAAACTTTGATTGTAATTAGGGATGTTGTGATATACTGGGATTAGCAATGACAGTAATATTGAAAGATGAAATGATTAATGAATTGATATCATATTAATAATATTCCACAGGGTGCTCCGGCTTCTTCCCACAGTCCAAGACACTCTTAGGTTAATTGGTGATTCTAAACTGGCTGTAGGTGTGAATGTGTGTGTGCTTGATTGTCTGTCCCTCCATGTCAGCCAGTGATGTACTGGAGTCTTGTACAGGTTGCAGCCTCCCTTTCACCCTCTGCCAGCTGTGGTAGGCTCCATCCTCAGGCTGACGGGACAAAGTGGTGTATAGATAATGGATGGACGGATATTAATAATACCCATTCGATAGTATCATAAATAATTCGTTCCAGTAACTATTTTGCCTGACACTCCAACATACAGTTATGTTTACAGACACTCTCTCCACCTCTCTACATGTGAATTTACAGGGTAATTCATTTGTCAGTAAAGAGACAAAACACACAATTAACAAAGTTAAAAATTGATTCGACTGTTAGCTTTATGTTTTTCTAATTTTCATAAGGTATTTAAATCATATTGTTATTGTAAATTATTTTTTAAAAAATAACCATAGTGATGTCAAACTGGTATTGCGACGGCCCAATGGTAATATTTGACAACAAAATACAATATAAAAAGTTTGAAGGCTCAAGACAAGACAATGTAACTCTACTAAATGATGTCCATCCGATAATCTATTCAGTGACATTACTGAAATGTGCTTTTTTTTTTTTTTTTTAAAAATGACCGGGCTGCAACAAATTTATTTATTAGTGATTAATCTTCTGTTTATTTTCTCAACCAATGTATCAGTTAGTCAGTGGAATAGTGAAAATCTTCAAAATTAAGAAATGGAAACAACAGTTTTTTCTGTTTCTGTGGTGCAAGACTGAGCTTTGTCAACTCTGAGACAGTAGCCTCACACTGACGACAAATTAAAAAGAAAAACACTGCACTGCAAACTGAGGATGCCAGTTTTGCAATGTGTGGGCCTAGTCATATATCAAGAAATGAAAGACTTTACTTTGTTGTAATGGCAATAGTTTGACCCATATCAATGTTTGGGTAAAATGTTTGAGCGCTCTTTTAACATCTGTCTCTTTTCAACTTTTTTGATGCACCACAGTAAATTTGCTGCAGTAGTGCTGTAAATTCCTGTTAATTGGTTAATTTATTATTAATTCAACTAAAATACATTCATTATTTTAAATAGATTTTAAAAATCTGTTTCTGTGCAAGATTTTTAAACAAAAATATGTCTGACCTAAAATTCTGAAAAGAACAGCTCATTTGACTTATTTAAAGATGTAGAGTAAATTAAGATGATTTAAATAAAACTTCTTTGTGATTTTGAGAGTGTAGAACCAATCAGACTTCTACTGCACACCTACGGTATTCTATTCCTGTTAGAATACTTGAGCAGAAACACAATCTACAGTGAGGTATGTGGTGGCTGAGTTTCAATACTGTCTCTTGGGAAACTCCATACATATGAATGTTGTGTGTGCTAATAATATAAATATTACACATCTGTCTTCTGTCTGTTTTGTCCATCTTCACTGTCCTACGTGACATTCCACAGCTAAAGCAGGCTGGAATTCTCTCCCTGCTCCATATAATGAATGTCCTCACAAATGAGTTGAAATGCTAATGTCCATAACCATAACGAAGCAGTATTATAGCTGGAGTGTCCAGTCCAGGATTGAGAGATTGTGAAATTAATTCTTAGCTTGATCATGTCAAGTTGGCATTCCTAATCACTGAAGTGTAATAAAAAGCAAAATACCCAGGAGAGAGATCAGGTGTAAGACATTGCTGCCTTGGCTCCACTTCATGCTGTCAGCATTACTGAAATTCCCATAAATGCAGCGACAAACACCCTCTGGGGCTTTATGACTTCAGTACACTTGCCATGGCAGTGCATGGATTTGGTCTCCTTAAAGTGATGTGTATATAGAGAGGAATAAAATGAGAAACCCAGGGAAAGTAAGAAAAGACAGCAGAATAATTAACTAAAAATAGTATTAAAAGTAAGTTATTGGTCCTATGCTGAGCAGACTATTACTAAACTATTGTTACATATTATGTTGTCTCATTCTTAGTCTTGAGGTATGTACTAAGGTAAGTAATATTCTAATCTTGCAGCAGCAACCACAACATTAATACCACCTGTCTAATATTGTGTTGGTCAGCTCTGACTTGTCGAGGCATGAACTTCTCAGACATCTGGAAGTGTCCTGTGGTATGAGGCACCATGATTTTAGCAGCAGATCCTTGTCCTGTAAATTGTGAGGTGGGGGCTCCATAGATCGGACTTGCCCTGGTTAATTTAAAGGCCAAGTCAACACCTTAAGCCATTTTTTGCAGTGTGGCTGGTTGCATTATCTCACTGACAGATGCCACTGCAATCAAGAAATACCACTGTCATGATGGGGTGAATAAGGTCTTCAACAACATTTAGGTCAGGTGGTCCGTGTCAAAGTAACATCCATGTGAATACAGAACCCAAAGGTTTTCCTGTTAAATGACGCACTACTAAGAAAAGTGACTCATCAGACCAGCTTCTTTCATTGCTCCATGTTCCAGTGCTGACGCTCACATGTGCATTTTAGACACTTTCAGCAGTGGATAAAGGTGAACGCAGACACTCTGACCCATATGAAGCTATATATACAGCCATCTGTGATGCTCTGTGTCTTTCTGTCATAACCAGCAATAAGGTTTTCCAGCAGTTTTTGCAACAGTAGTTCTTCTGTGGGATCGGACCACACCGACCAGCTTCAACTCCTCAAATGCATCAGTGAGTCTTGGGTTCCCATGACCCTGTAGCTGGTTCACTGATTAACCTTCTTTGGACCACTTTTGGTAGATACTAACTACTATATCCTGAGAACACTCTACAAGACCTGGCAATACTCTGATTCACTTGTCTATCAAATTTGGCCCCTGTCAAAATCAGTCAGATTGTTTCACTTGTCCGTTTCTCCCGCTTCCAACACATCAGCTTCAAGAACAGACTGTTGACTTGCTTCCTAATATACCCCCACCCCTGACCCTGTAATTACATTATAATTTTTACCTGTCATTGGTTTTAATGTTGGGGCTGATCTCTGTATGCTTTACGACACAGGAGAAGTTTTTTAAAAGCTTTTTTTTTAAAGTCAGTAAGTTGCTAGTATCTATAATGATCAGTACAAGTAATTCCTGTTAAATATAATGGAGTATAAGAACACAGTTGCAGAAAAAGAAAACACTTAAATAAAGTAGCAGAAACCTTAAATTTTATTTTGTAAAGTGTTATTGTGGAGCCTTAACTTCTTTTTTGTTTTTCCTACCAGTAAGCAGCAGCAATTCAGGACTGAGTTTTTGTGCTGTTGCTGTGCTTGTCAGAGAAGCAGCATGTCCCCTGGCCTCTCTTTCTGGCCTCTAACACATCAGACACTCAGGTATGTGGCTGAAACCTGGGGAACCAGTGTCTATGATGCGCCACACCATGGCCTCTCTAATGAGGCCTGACTCTTAATGACTCATAGCCCGCAGCAAGAGACAGCGATGGCCAGCAGTGGGGCTTATCTCATTGGCACTCTGTGCTGTGTGGCTACACCTGTAACCTTTAGATCACTCCAAATTAGGTTGCTGCGGGAATCCTTCAGTAGTGATTACAAAACAGATTGAGTGGCTGGAAGAATTCTCATAAAAATTGTATATGAGCCCTCCGCTTGAATTTAGAGGTGGAATAATAGGCTGATTGTGCAAAGACAAGTCACAGTCTGACGCCCACAACTGATCAGGCATTCTCTCGTGCTGCTTCAGACAAGATTGCAATACCAAGTGATGTTTCCGTTGACTGGTTTCGATTATGTAGATGTAAATTAACGGCAGCAAGATGAAACCAAGCATTGTGATAAATAGAGCACAGAGATGCGCCCGAAAAGCAGCCGGGGTCCGTAGACGGGAGGTGAGCTAACTCGCGCTAGTCAGTCATGCCTGCTGAGCATCATTCATGGAAGAGTGCAAGAGCTGGTCAGCCAGGGGACAGGGTGGTTAATTGCATTGCACTTTAATAAGTCACACACTGAAGACACATGACTTTAATCATGCAGATGTCTCTGCTGATAGGCAGCCCAGAGGACAAAGGTGGCTCTGTCTCATCAGTGTCAATGTTCCTGCAGGCAGGTGTCTGATGGTAACTGTGGGTGTCCATGTCAAGATTCAGAAGTCCTTATAATCACATACACTACATCCTACATGCACCTTCACTCTATACTCTGCCTCTTGTACTTTGTACTCGTGTCTCCATCAATAGCCTAAATGATGTTGCTATTTCAGCTGTTTGTCAGCAGGATCAGATGGAGCAGCACAGTGACTGGGAGGGTTTCATGGGCTCAGCAATCAAAGTGGCGACAAACAGGAGAGAAATTCATTTAGGGTGAATAAGGTCTCTGGAGAACATTTTGTTTGGTGTAAAGTGAACATGTTTGAAGTGAAAACAAAAAGGGGCTGTTTTCAGGGATTTTAGCAGATGCAGGGAGGAGGCATACAGGAGAGCCCTGAGTGATAAGCGTCATTGATCCAGCTTGTCTGTCTTATGCGGTGCTCTTTGTTCAGACATGCTGTATACAGAATCGGCAATGAGCAGAAGTTCCTCAGACCCAGTGAAACATTATCAGAAGTGGATTTCGTTTGTCTTAAAAAAAAATTCAAATGTTAAAACCCACACTAAAAGAAAATGGCAGGGATGTGTTCAGGCATGACAAAATATCAGCGAGTTTCTTTTGTCCTTGACATTCACATTTTTAAAGTCACTAAGCTGCCACTGACACATGCTGCGCTGCACACAGATATCTCACTGGAGGTAGATTGTGACCAGATCTAACAGGGAAGGATTTGGCATTAAACCTCTACAGAGGGTTTGATTTCAAATCCTAATTTGCAGCTGCGGTTTGTTGTACTGCTGCTGGAAAAAAACACTTTGCTCCTTGTCAGCACCACAGTTTCCTGATGTTTCACAACTGCGCTCAGTGAATACACCATCAGAGGATGAATGAGGACTTTGAATGGACCTAAATTATGCTGACTGTGTGGTTCATTCCATATAGTTAACTTAAAAACAGATACAAAATTAGATTTTAATTGAAAGCAAAATTACAAAAATTAATTTGGAACTTATATTTTGTCAACTGAACGTTTAGGTGAAGGACTTAGTTTTACTGTGGTTCATTTTGAGCAGGTCTAGATGCATGCATGCAAAAATAAGGAAAATTAAACAAAAATCACTTTTGCTCAAGCCCTGTTCAGGTAATCCAGTCTTAATACTATTCAGCCGCTATTATAATAACAGTGGGAGTGCATTGTAGTGTAGCCAGCTGTATGATGATACCTCTGCAAATTTACATTCAGTTCTGATTACCCAACAGAGATCTCTAAATGAACTTATTTGTAAGTACAATAGACATAATGAGTCTACCTACAGCAGTTCTCCAGTGCTCCGTCTCATTGTCCAGTCGGGCTTTAGAAACAGATTATATGCAAAAGAAATGATGTTGAATTATTTATTTAGCCAAGAACAAAAACAGACATGTTATCTTGTTGTTCATGTGTTTACAGCTTTATTCAGAATCCTAAGCAAACGAAGGACAGAAGAATCTCAAAACTGCCCCCTGACCTTGTAGAGGAATCATTAAGAACAGTGTGGTGAGAGCGATGATAAACACATCAGTGTTCTCTTCTTGCCCGCATTACCATTGCAATAACCCTTATGTAGGCTTCGTTAATGAGCACAGATAACATGATCTTGTCACACTGTGGACAAGCCACTTGTAGTGTTTGAAGTGTGAACAGAGTTCATTGTATTTGCCCCTCTTGAGTTAATGTAGGCTTTTATTCCTGTGGGTAACCTAGTGTGTCTGATGATACCAGGTAGGTGGGAAACTAGAAAATAGAATGAGAACTGTGTGGTCGGATGTGGAGGCTGCACAGAGTAAACTGGCCGTTCAAGAGCAGCTTTTGTGAACTATATGCCTGTTGAGATTCTTGATCGCATCAGAAATTTATGAGCTTGTGTGCGTACAGCCGTGTGAGCGCAAGCAAGGAACCATGTGTCTTCTGTGTGTCATCATAAGCTCATTATTTTTCTTCTCTCCCACAGATCTGTGACCTGTCATCACCTCTCCCAGTGAGTGTGTGTATCTGAGCACAGCGGCACTTCTGTCACTTCGTGCTTCCAGAGCCCCCTCAGCAGCCACGAAAAACACCCAGGGACCACAGGCTGTAAGATTAGGTGAGCTTAAGGCCACGTGCCTCTGGCTATTAGATCTGTCACTGTCTCTTCCTTCAAGGGCTCTGCAGCACTTAATTTGCTTGCAGCCATCACTCCAACAACCACTAAAAGCCATTGATTCGCTTAATCTGGCCACATATTAAGGATAATCCTAATATTATCACCTCTCAGCCTCATCCTGCACCCCTGTGAATGAGAGCTGAGATGAAAAATGTGACAAGTTATGAAGTATTCCACTTGTCCAGAGTCATTCAGAAAAATGTATGAGGGTGGTGGTCAAATTACAGAAACAATAAAAGCTTTCTAGTCCATCAAGCAGTGTCCCAGTAGTATTTAACAGGACTGTTTCGAGGAAAGGCCTGAATATGAAAGCAGCCACAGCCGGTAACAGGTGTGTATCTTGATTAATCATCCTGTTAAGGAAATGAACATGACTTTAACCTCTGCCTGTTCAGATGAACTGCTACTTAGAGGAAGTGGAGGCCTGATTGATTTTCTTTCACTTGTGAGTGAACTACATGCAGCTATCAATGCAGAAGATTAGCTGAACATGTGAACGCCTGTGTTATTGGATACAGTCACTCAGAAATATTGAACAAATCCTTATAACACACAGAGGCACATGCAGAGCACACTCAACCTAATGCATTCATGCAAATACACTGTCACGTAAGTGTGTTATCACCACAAACTGAGCCATACGAAGGCACACAGACGATTCAGGAGTCAGATTTCTGCGTATTTATCCTCAGAACAGGATGTCGGCTGTGTGTGCTGAAAATGGCATTCAGGCCCTATAAGAGATCCACTGTGTGTCAGACGTACATGTGTTATCCAAGCACACTTCTGCAATGATTTGCTAAGGTAAGGCCTGCACGTGAGGAGAATCCATCTCTGTCATGTCTGTTGATCATATATGCTCTTGCATATACATCTGATGAAATAACCAGCTGGGCTAAACAAATCAGCACTTCTGTCACTGTCACAGGGAGGTTTCATCTTCATAGGTATTCACCAACCAGAGCCTCTTTGAAGGTCTTACCCAAGATGAAAAAACACAGCAACCAATATTTAATATGCATTGACATGTTTCTTTTTTTTTAATCTCTTACTACTACTTTAAAGAGTAGTCTGACATATTGGGAGACACGCTTATTTGCTTGCCTGGTAAGCTTGCAATTTTTTAATATATGATGTTACACCCAGCAATTGGTTAGCTTGACTTGACACAATGACTGAAAAAACAGGGTTTGCGTGGAAAAATCCACCTATCAGCCCTTCAAACTGTGTGTTCAGACACATTTTTATTTGTGCAGTCTATGTTTATACACACTAAAAATTAAAAGTACTGACTGTGCAGATGTTAGTAAGCTAGCAAGGCCCACTTAATGCTTTCCAGTTGTGTGTGCTTAGACAGATGTAGACTTTTTAAGTGGAAAGTGAAAACTTGCGTTCTTCCATTCATAATACAATAGGTCCACGATGGCCTGCTACCCTGATGGTCACATTGCCCCTCATACTGAAAAAAGAAAAAAACTCTAGATGCCCATGAATGTTTCTGAAAGGCTGGCTGCACTTTTGGATCCAGTAACTGGACTGTAGCACTGCATCAGTGTGATTATTCCTAAGGTGTGACATAGCACAGGATATCTGGAGAAATTAGGACTTCCTACTGTGTTTGGACTCTGAAGACTGGCAGCGACTACTTTAATTACAACAGTTTCAATGAATTTTGACATGCATGATGTAGAACCTGCTCCTACAGTTTCTGCTCTTGACAAACATTTGCTACAAGCATCACTTGCTTTGCTGATTCATGGGCGGTTCATGTGGATGCAAATTTTCGGCTGCATACAGATGTTTTCTGAGGGGTCAGCACAGACCATCACTGACCCTTTACACGTATTGTTTTAGACAGGGAAAGCAATAATTGACTCATACAGATCTCTTTGAACTGTGGGACATAGCTGGAGGAATCAAATACAGAGAGAACACCTGACAAGCAGGTTTGAACTCAAAATCTACTGGTTGTGAGGAGACAATGGAAAACAACTGTTCCAGTGTGACAGTGCCAAGATAAGCATTCTTTCTATTGTTGCTGAAAGTTTGTCACTAGTGGCCAACACTGGCAAACTTTTTTGGCAAGCTAATGTCTTTGCTGCAAATGAACCACAAATTAGCTGTAAATCTTCTGCCAACATTTTGCTTTTGTAAGTAACGGTGAAGTTTACTAATTATCTATCAGACTATTTGAAATAGTTCTGTGCTGGTTTACACTTGTTGTACAGGTAATACAAAGAAGATACACCAATCAGCCACAACATTATGACCACTGACAGGTGAAGTGAATAACATTGATCATATTGGTACTATGTGCTGTTCTGATGGAAAACCTTGGATTTTAACATCCATGTTGATGAGACTGAGACACCCAAATAAACATTGTCCCACAACAAGCACACTCCCTCATGCAAATGGAAATCCCAAATGTCACTGGCCTACCCCCACAGGAAAATTCACCCCACCACATGGAAAAAACATCAGACAATCAGGAACATGTTGAGGAACATGACAATGGCCCAACATGTTGGCTTGTCCTCCAAACTTCCTACACCCCATTGTGATCAAGCATCAACAGGATGCAGTGGAACAAGTTTGATTGACAGAGGCCCCACGTCACAAGCCAGAGTACCCAAAGGATCCACTACCAACGTCCTGGTTCCAGACCCCATAGGACACCCTGAGAGGTCCTCTTGTCCTTGTCCAATGGTTCAGAGCATTTTTGAGCACATAAGGGTGACCAACACAAGATTAGGCAAGTGGTCATAATGTTATGCCTGATCAGTGTGTAACAACACAGTTAAGCTAAGCTAACTGCTGTCAGCTGCAGCTTCATATTTAATGTACAAACATGAGAGTGGTGAAGATTTTCTTATCCAACTCTCAAGTGTATTTCTCAAAATGTCAAGCTATTCTTGTAAATGTTACGAAATTACCAGAGGTGTGCTTCCAAAGACAAATACTTTCAAATTTAAAAGGCCACCGTGGGAACTGATCTATCTTTCAACCATGTGTCTGTCTCTCCTGTTCCCCTCTCAGAGTAAAGGATGGGGTCACCAGTGACGCTGCTGGCCCTATTTCTCATTCTGGGCTTCACCACAAGTGTGTTGAGTCTCAACCCAGATGACCCCAACGTCTGCAGCCACTGGGAGAGGTGAGCACGCCCTCTTGCATTAACCACAATGTTTAAAATTCTATTTTTGAATGATAATCTTCATTAATTTGAGAGCACAGACTCCCAGGGCCAACTTGAACTTTTTCAGTGTATCTGCTCTTAACCAAAGTTCAAGATCTACTGTCGGAGTCCATACAGCAGTATCGATCTCACACAGCTCAAATCACCAAGCTCTGAGAGATGGGAGGAGCTGCAGCTTCAAATGAAATGCACAGGCAGATTGATCAATGTACTCTCATCCCAATCAATCGTGACAGCCATAGAGCCTGAATAATTACTAGCTGTGCTGGCCAGTGTCACTTATGAGAAAAAAGCAAGAATAATTTCTGTCCTCGATGCAAAGGGGAGGAAAGAAAGCTGTGAAGATATATTATCTGGATTATTGCCTGACCAAGGTGAGGGTACTTAGGAATCATGGTTCCACCTTGTTGGCATCGAAATGAATTCCCTAAGTGGGCTGCGTTCATGGCTTTGAGGTCCTCCAATATCACAAGACTTCTCTGGCTGCATATATCATAAACATATACTTTCTTTGCGTATAAAAATTTATTGTATCATTTTTACTGGGGCATTTTTCTCCATTGACAGGCCCTCTGTGCTGTTGATTTTTTTTTTTACAAACATCTCAGAGGGAGCATATCTTAGCAGTGTGTTTCACTGGTGGAAGAATTTTTAGACCATTTGCTTAAGTAAAAGTCCCAATACAACAAATTAACATTACCCTGTTACAAGTAAAATACCTCCTGTTACTTAAGTAAATGTACAGAAGTATTATAAACACAATTCACTTAAAGTATTTGCTCTGCAGAAAATGGCTCCTGGGAAAGATATATTATATCCTTTCATTCTTATTTTTACAAGATTCCTAATTTTACTGTTGTAGCTGGTCAAAGTCAAGCTATTTTTAACTACTTTATATACAGTTTAATAGTTTAGTCCAGTGATTTCCAGTGTATGGTTCAGGGGTCATTAACAAGATAAATCTGAGAGTCTGAGATGATTAATGAGGCAGGAAAGAAGCCAGTTCTGTTGTGCAAATTTTAAAAATAATTTTGATGCTTTAATATTTTTTGTGAAATATTGGTTACTTTTGAATATTTGGGCCTCAAACTGCTATTTAAATGAAATTATATTAGAAGTTTAAAGGCAAATTATGGCTTTAGTAGAACAGCTCTTAGATCTCTGAGACATGACAAGGAACCCCCTGTAAAGACTCCCTTTTATTGTCAGGGGGGTTAAATCCAAGTTTCAGTTTTAATGTAAAATTAAAGTAAAAACCTATTAGGAACTATAACATTCAGATAAATATGTGAGTAAAGAGTACAGTGCTTCTTCTTTCTGAAATGAAGTGGAGCTTAAGTAGGAAATTAGTCCAGAGAGGTGAAATGACCTCATAGCTGTACTCAAGTCCAGTCCTTCTTCCTGCTACTGCTGTCTTTACACGTTTGTGTTTCAGCTACGCTGTGACTGTCCAGGAATCCTACGCTCACCCATTTGACCAGATCTATTACACCCGATGCACAGACATCCTTAACTGGTTTAAATGCACAAGGCACAGGTACGTTTCTTAGAGTCTCATATTTGTGTTTTTCTTTTGTTTTTATCACTATCTCAACCTCAACTGTCCCCCAAAATTAAGAGCCAAGTCTATAAAGGCCACAGTAAATGTCCTTGTTAATGTGGCTGATGGAGAAGTGGTCAGAGCCGGGACGCCTCTGACTGTAATCATCTTGTTTTGAAGATGTTAGGTTTTAATCACTCCATTATAGTAGGGATAATGGAGCATCAGACGGGGTAAGTACACAGAGAGTCACCTCCCAAATACTGGCGTTTATGTAGGAGACAAAACTCTACTTTCTTTCAATTTATTTGCCTCGTTGTACTTTATAAAACTGCCAATAACAACAACATATCAACTTTCTTCTACCCTCTATATGTTTTCCTGCCCTTCAGCAAGGGTCACTCCTTACATCACGTAGCTGTCTCTGTGTGTCTGTTTTTCCAGGATCAGCTATAAGACGGCTTACCGGCGGGGAGTGAGGACCATGTATAGGCGCCGCTCGCAGTGTTGCCCTGGTTACTTTGAGAGCGGAGACTTGTGTGTTCGTGAGTATCCTTTTTTAAACTGCTTTGTCTGCACTGATGACATTTCCCAGGTTGTATCTACTGGACATTTAGAGAAAAAGGAGTAAACATTAGGATTGATCTTTACTCTGGGTGGTTTGCAGATAAAACGACAACTCCCCACCGGGCCGCTGCTGCCGCCGCCGCTCCCCTACCCCCCACTTCAGTCGCCCCTGGTCCAGTCTGATCCTCTATATCATGAACGTCCAATAATACTGCACCACTGCCTTCTCTGTTAACATGCCGCCATCCATGTGAATTTATTCAGTTTAATATGATTGAGCATGATTTACCAAGATAGCACACTATTTTACGCCGTAGCCTCCCAGCTTTACTCTCCCAGTCACAGTGGTTTAATTGAAGTTGTATAACAATGAGAAAAATTAACGAGCCAAGAGGGTGCTGGTTACAGACTGAGGAGGTAAAGCACCCCGCCATAAAATCGCACCAGAATTCAATAACTTAAAAAGAGCAGAAGCCTTGAAAATTGGACTGTAGCAATATGCTAATAACAATCCCTCACTGTCATTTTTATAGCTTCATTAATGGTCATTGATTTCTATTTTTACTCGCACACATCAAACTGAATATTTTTGCATTTTGGTCAAATAAAGACAGAACATATAGCTTCTGAGAGTTATGTTTCTGATACTCTCGCCTTACCTAATGTTTTATTCCCTTTAAATAAGAGCAGAATTGCACTTTAATACTTTCCTACATCTTTTGCAACATGAAGGGAGTTTTCTGATACAATGACTGCAGCCATGTGGTTTTGCTCTTTGACCACAGCCGAGCTTGTCCTTGTCTAGGCTTTACTAGCCTCGGGGCAGCAGATCCCGAGGAAGTCGGCTGGTGCAGAGTAAGAGCCCGTGTGATTATATGGGGGTCTTGCGGAGTGAGGTTCAGACTGATCAATAATGTATTCATTAACCATTTAACTGACAATAGAGGCGTTTGCTCAATAATAGTCTCTTCAGGGCGCTAAGCAGGGGAATGTGCAAACTGTGGAGGTGTCTCTCCACATTGTCTTTGTATAATTTAGTTTGGTTTACATATTGAATAAGGCGGAAAGAGAATACAGCCGCTCTCCAGCCCCCCTGCCTGACCTGGCCGCCTTCAGGTGAAGCGGGGAGGCAGAGTTGATGAGGGCCGAGAGGGCAGTGTTTGCTTTCTGCTGCCTTTGCAAACTGTTCCCTTTTAATCCTAGCACTCTCACTACTAGGATTAAGAGATTTGTACTCCCCGAGCTGTTTTGCATGCAGTGACAAAAGGGGGCATTATGGAGTAAATCGACCCAAAATTAACTCAAGTCGTCTATTTCAGGACATTTTGTTGTTTACTGAATGTAAAATATCCCCCCCTTGTGCATTGTTCGTTTAGTGTAGCTTTCCCCATGAAGTCTGTTTCATTAAAAGTCAGAAATGCTTCAAGAGTGTTTGCCTTTTAATCCTGCCTGCTCTCTCTCTTTTTTTATTCGTCATATGGCACACTCACATTAGCTCCAATAAGAGGGAGCTAAATGAATCTGGGGATGCAGAGACCTCGAATGAACCGAAGTTATCACACAAACACACAAAGCGGGAGAGAACGCTTCCGACACTAAATCAGCAACATTATCTTTAAGGATGTTTTTTTACTTTGTGTGTTACTCCGTTTCATTCTATCTTTTGCTAGTGATTGTTTTATTTTCTCAAGTCGCGCCATCGATAAGTTGAACTTTGATCTGCTTCTCTTTAATTAGTGCTCCAAGTTTCCAACTGGAGGTCTTTATTATTTCTGTGACCTTTGATCTGTCGTAAGTCATTACCTTATGTAGAGGATGTGAGGAACCCATTTCCCTCCTAATAAGCATGATTATTACAGTTGTGCATGAGGATGTGAGAGAAACTCGCTAATGACAACAGTTCGTAATATCTTCAGAGGCTGACAGGCTCTGCAGGGCTATGAGTCCCTCTTTTTGCAGAACATTTAGACCAGATGACTCCTGCGTGACTCTTTGCCTGTCCGGCGCTGCGGTGTAATTTTAAAACGGCTTTGGCTGCAGAATTACTCTGAATTTGATAAGTTTCACATTTTTTGCGTTTTGATGATCGGAAAGATTATGAGATTTTTCTCCACATCTCCAGATCCTGTGCCTTTGATTTCTTTTTCATTTGGGCTTTGTTGCGTTTTTTTTTTAATGCTTCAAAGACACAGTTTTAAAATAAATCATCTCTGTGCTAGATAGAGACATGTAGAAGAGGCTTTGCAGGAAGTTGCTTGATACAGTCGGTATCTCTTAGATTGATTTAACCAGCAGCTACATCACAATCTTTCACCTGTTTTTCCATTTAAAAACAAACAAAACTGTGCTGGTAGTAGGTCTTTCTTTCCTTGACTGCAGCACAGCTCTCCAAAAAACAGGGAGAGACGAGGGAGAGATCCGTTTTATCGGGCATTTTAAAAGATTGTGGTTTGACTGTGCAAAAATATTAAATTTATTAACACTGCATGACAATCACCAATTAGCTCCATTGTTCCCCGTTCTGATAACACCTCTGCATAATGAGTTAGATTAGCCTTTTATCTAGATGAAAGACCCAATTTTCCAACAGATTCCTTAGACATGAGTTAGGCAGAGTGATTCATGAATTTCAATTAAAATGAAAGACCTACCTCCTACTTTATTATGCCATCCCTTCAGTACACCGGTTCAGATCTCAGGAGAAGGGTGCGCTTTATCCTTTCTCCCATATTCAAAACTTCATTTCCATATTTCTTTTTTTCCTAAAGGATGTGACACATTTGCATTTCCCTGTTCTTGCTGATCAGAATTTGCTGATTGAAACTAAACGAAATCAACTCATCGTGGTGACATTGAATTCGTCTTCTCGTCTCTTTGAATACTCTGCATACTGTGGACTCATTGATTACAGGTAGTCGATCTCACTGCCTTCGTCAGCACAAATGTGGAAGCTCTTCCCCCTTTTCTTTTCCGCTGGCTTACTGTAATTAGACAGTTTTCTGCCAGAGTACTGATGCTCAGAAATCTGCCCCGAATTATCTTTCAATCTCTGGTTTACCTTTTTTGCCGTGGGAGCATTTCTGCGATTAGCACCGGCTTGCGGGTGTTTGGGATTCACTCCTCTTTCTCGTCTCCTGCTGCATCTCTCCCGCTGGTGGTGGATCCTAATCGAAGCTTGATTGAGTGATAATCTATAGTAGCACTGTTCAGGCCTGCAGCCAGCTCCTGCTGACCTCTCTGCCTGCAGGATGTGTGCCATAGTGTTACACACAGAGCTGCAGCATTACCACAGGGCTCATGTTGTTAGAAATAATCGTATAAATGCTTTCCCCCTGCCCCCTTTTTGACCAAGTCACAAAACAAAAAGTAAAGAACAAAAGAACTCGGATGAAGTGTTGGATGAGGTGTGATCAGTTAAAGGGACGGACTGTCTGCTCTGCTGCCCTTGGATTGTGTATCATCCCTCCACAGGCCATGTTAGTGGACTGCTGATTCCCATCAGGCGGGGGTTCTCTCTCATCGTATTGGTCTGACTGTCTCCTTCCTCAGATAACAGCCTGCCTGTCTTAACCCTGCTGGCCAGATGACCTTGGCTGCCATATATTTATTCATGCTAAGTGCCTATTTTTGTGATGCTTTTTCTTCTTGGTTCGAAACACAGTGGCATTAAAAAAAAAAAGTCCATGTAGGTCACTTTATTACCAGGCTCAAAAAAACTTCCAACTCCTGTGAACGCGCTCCCAGGAATACTAATGCCAACCCAATCAATTGGGTGCTGTGTTGCTCAATATGAATGATCAAGAAAACTGCACACTTAGTAAACACTGCAGTGCCTGGCCTGCTACATTAAAGCATCACTGTATGACAAAGCGCTGGCTGATCAAATTAGAGAGGATTTACAACTTGTTCCTTCATGGCTCAGCCTGCTGATAACGACTCATTGTGGAAAGTAAAGATATGTGATAAACCAAGATGTTGACCAAGGACTCCGTCTCCTAAGAAATCATTCAGCCCGGTGTCAAGTTGCCAAGATGGATGTTGAATATGAGAGCCGTAGCTAAGATTTAGTCCCTTGATGGTATTACGGAGATATCGAGTGTTCAGTTTTATGGCCCATTTTCTTTCAGCTGTTATCTTGGCGGTTTTCATTATGCTGTTTATTGGTGGTTTAATGATCTTTTACACTTTGTGTGTGTATGTGTATTAACTCAATTATAAACGGCACTGATGAGGAAATGTCTCTGTGTGTCTCAGCTCTGTGTACAGAGGAGTGTGTCCACGGTCGCTGCGTGTCTCCTGATACATGCCAGTGCGAGCCTGGATGGGGAGGACTGGACTGCTCCAGTGGTGAGTGCACTTTACTTGTAAAACCTACAATTAGTCACTTAGACTCATTTATTTCTAAATGGCTTTCACAGCCAGTTAGTCCATAAGACTTGTGAATCTGTTTTGCCTCAATGTCCGTCTATCTCAAAGCTGCTCAGCTTTGTATCCTCTCTTCTTAGCAAACACAGCCAATGGAACAGGTAAGTCACAATGAATTCATTTTCATTTGCTGGAAGTGTAAGTGATTTGCCTGATGAATATAGCGGATGGATGGATGTTTGAAACCCCCCCCCCCCCTGTCTACCAAACTCTCTGTTATGGTCTTAATCATGATTAGACTGGTGCCTATGACTTGTTCAGCTAAATGATGAATCTGTGAAAAGCTGAGACAAAACATTGTACTGGTCTTTCAGTTTACTGGGGTTGCCTTGGCTCCCAGAGCTGGATAGGAGGGAGGAGTTAGGCATATCCATCCTGCAATCAGCTAAATGCTGGAGCGTCACTGAGGCCAGACAGGAGGAAAGAATCTATTTACTCCTTTGTGAAATTTATGCCTGCAGAGAAATGTGCATACAGGAGACTCTTGTTCCCAGGTCAGGACAGAGATAGCAATACCCATGACCCAGTCACCATTTGCATCAACATTTCTGACCTCCAATTTTTAACTTCAACCATTTCATCCCCCAGGAGCATTCTACCAGGATTGCCAGTTGCATATTTAGGAATGAGTAATGGCAGATAAAATCATATCAGTAGTGTTATTGTATAGATCTATGAGTTTTCATTAGCAAGAGAGCCTTTCCCTGATTAGCAACTGTGTGTTAATCAGCTGCTCTCGCTGCAGCTCTGGCTTATTGGAGGTGGATTCATGGGCATAAATGACAAGCCTGAGCTGTTTGCCACTGCTCACTCCTACAGACTGGTGAGTGTCCAACGGGGAGGATGTGAGGTTCAGGGCCCTCAGGGACTCTTGTCCCACTCTTGGTTGGTTAAGAGTGCAGCCGTGTGTGCCTTTCTGCCTGCAGGTGCTTGGCTAATCCACCTTGTTAAAACAGACTTGATGATTGAGACAGAGGCATTATTCATAACTTTAGATTTCCATACTAGGCAAGATTCCAGGCTTTTTCATTTACGAGCTTTCATCTGTAGAAATGAGGAATGCGTGCCAATTTTTAAATTAAATCTGCCCTCTTTTTTCCTTCGTGTAAATGGTTCAGCATGTTTTTTTTGTCTTTCACTGTAAATTTTACTTCCACCCAGCAGATAGATGATGTGGTTTAGGAGAAGTCTTTATGTTAAGTGGATGCAACTATCATATTATGGCTCTTGTGGGCTGAAAAGCACACATTAACACTGAATCATTTCCAACACAATCAATGCCATGGTTTATTTGCCGCTCATTTCAGCGCTATTGTCTTTGAGTTGAGGTATTTGTATGTTGCATAAAAGCCAATTCCCTGGTGCGGTAGCTGGCGAGAGGGCAGAATCAGGTGGTCACATGACAAAGGATGTATGAATGTGATAAAAAGTGTGTCGCCCTGGCTTGGAGATGAAGAGCTGCCGTGGGATGCTGTGCGGCCTAAAGCTGAAGTGACAGCCTTTCAGCCAGTGATCTGGAGCTGGATCAAAGGCTTGGACCTCGTTTCTGGAGCAGCACCCACCAGGAAGCAGTTTTGTATATGGGTCAGGTGGTGAAAATAAAGAGTTGGACTGTTTGTTGCCAGAAAAGCGAAGGCGATAAGGTGGGAGAGATTCAGCAAATTGTGTTGGGCGCGGCGGTGAAGGCTGAAGAGAGATATCTGCTGTTTTTTCACCTGCTGGTGTCCACCTGCTGTAGCCAGAAAACATTTCATCCTCCTTCTCGGCCTCAAGCAACAGTCCCACTGAGACCAGACCTGCCCCGTGACCCGCTTGGAGTCCTGGGGTGTCTCAGACTCATCTCAAGGACACACTGGTAGATGTGGACCACAGATAAAACTGCAAAACAGGGTGTTTGCTGTTGTTTTTGGAGGCTGTCTACATCTATCACGTGTGGATTTGGAGCATTCTGAGCAGGGGCTGTGTTTTTTCAAAAGAGCGATGAATGATTAATTGTTGCTGCTGGTTGGTGTGATTGCTCTGATGTCTGTGTATTGTGTTTGTGGAACGTGGTGTTGATTATGTTTCTCTAATTGTATGTCATGAATTAATTGTTTATTTTTTAATTTCACATTTTTAGGGCATTAAAAGAGTGCCCTGTACTTGTTAATGTTTGTTTTTGTCTGTGTTTCTCTGTTGTGCTTGGTTTTTTTTCCAATATTGCTTTGCCTTCTCCACTTTTCATATTGAAATGCACTCAGTGTTTGTAATGTTTGTCCTCTCTGTGCCACTGTGTATACTTTGTTTTGTCAGGAGGGTTTGTCTTGGACAAACAACAATGTTTTCAATAGAAAATTTCAGCATGTAAATAAAAAATGGATGGAAAAAATATTAAGCTCAATAAAACAGGGACAGCAGTGATTTTTGCAGAGGCAATTCAGATAAATGGAGCTGTGCTTATGAGACACAGTGTCTTTAGTTATTTTAGTCTCCTGATGTATAGTACTGGCTTTTGAGAATGTAGTGATATTATTGGTTGTAGTTTGCTGAAAATATAGTACATGCTGGTGTAAAAAGAACTGCACAATATGAGATAAAATTGGAAATCAAATCTTTGTAGAATATTATGAGTTTATTGAATGAAAACTATATAAAGTTTTTTCTTTTAGAATTTTATGAGTTTCTTAGGTTTAGACGTGCACTTTGCTTTGCTACAGTTGCAGAGAAATGACCTAGTGCCTTTCCTTTCATTGCTGTGTACTTTTCTGCACTTGTGATTTAATCTCTCTTGTTGAATCTGTCACACGGGGTCACTATAAGCTTCAGTAATAACAGCTTTCAAATAAAGAGAATGATAAAGATAGATGCTGTATGTGCAAGGTATATTTAGCTATGACTGCCATCACTTGTAAAATATTAGGTGCAATGAAGCACTATCATTGATTTCATGTGCTTCAGTCGGATAATGATATGTTGCTGGTGCTGAGGGAGAAGATACATGAATATGGAGCTTTTAGTATTTCTTCTCCATGCCTTCTTGAAGTTTTCTTTTCTCTATTGTGGTGGAAATGTTCGCCCACTTGTGCAGAGATTCTAAAAATCAATGCTACCAAGATAAGTATCTGAAAAGTCCAAGGAGTATTTTAGCTTTGTTAACCACAAAGCATCCTTTGTGCTCCAAGAAGAAATCTATCACACTTAAGAGCCAAATCTAATGTGGCCGGTCAGCCATGGTCCGGAAGGCAACATATTCCTCCCCTATGTATTCAAACAGTAGAGCAGCTAGTGCTGTGGGTGCCGTACACATGGATAATTGATGAATGTGGCCTCTAAATGCTTTTTAAAATGGAATATTACACCAGATGAGATGTACATACTACTCATTTTATGTTGAGTGGGCACCGAAAAAGTAAGATTAGTCATTTTTAAGGTTTAAAATCGCATGAGATTAAAAAATTGGGGGTTGTGATCACAATGATTTAGGTCACACAGAAATTGGACATAATTACTTCAGCTTTATTAGCTCATTGCATTGCAGATGACGTTGCCCCCAACCGGAGCAGGCGAAATATGAAAGAGCAACCAGACCAAAACCGCGCTGTTAAACTTCATTCTGCCTTGAAAAACACTCTTGTGAGGACTCCCTCTGGCACACGTCGACAGTATTTACACATTATTCTCAGAAGTGCATCTGAGCCAGATGGTTCCTCTCCGATCCCACAACAGCAGGACATTGACATGCATCGCTGTCAGAGACCAAGAGGCTGAATTACATCGAATGTGACGGAGACACACAGATCTACTCTCACTTGACACATCACTCTGAATGTCACTTTACTTTGCTCTCAAAACTTCTCCCTTCATTAATCTTACAGATAGAGAAGTCAGCATTTGTGCGTGTGTGTGTGTGTGTGTGTTCATGTGTGTGCCTTTCAACAGCGTAAAGGCAACAAGTCACTTTTCTTTCAGATGACGGCCCCATATCAACAACCAAAAAAAGGAGGAAAAGTTCTCCACATCAACTTTTGAAAAAGAAGTCTACATCGATTGACTTCCTCATTATGCGAGCATGTAAAGAGACATTTTGGAAGAACTATAAATATTCCAACTGTATCATTCTGAAGGGGGTTCCTTGCTGCTTGTAACAGTCGATGCCAACTGCCTCATTCATTTTGATAGATCAAAGCACCCAGGCAACGGTATTTCTCCAAGGGACAGAAGATGGACCGATCTATAGAGCTTCGTGCTTCTGTGTGTGTGTGTGTGTGTGTGTGTGTGTGTGTGTGTGTGTGTGTGTGTGTGTATCAGTGAATCTACTGCACTGACAGAGCTTTGTTTTTGTATACTGCACTGGGTTCCCCTGGAGCATTGCAGCCAGTTTGTGTACAGCCAAGTCTGTGACAGTGTTAACAGTTTTATTGACTCCACATTGTACTGATGAGCAGGTATCTTCTTCACCTGCTTTTCATATAGAGGTAAAACAAAATCATACCTAATTTTACAGTTACAAGTTAAGGATACCCTTTAGAGCAATGTATTTTATTATTACACCCACAGTTTCTTCATATCGTACACAAATGTGAACACACCCTGCTGCTGGTCTCACATCTATTCACTCCATTGATTGACAGCTGGTGGCAGTAACGAGCCCAGAAACGTGTCAGCAAGGAGAGTGAAGAAGACAGCAAGTTATTAAATGTGGATGCAAACAATGCATGATTTATAGTATTTAAAAAATCAGTTTTGTGAAAGTTTAATCAGGGAGGAACACTTCTAACAATGTGACACATTGTTAGATTTTAAGGATACACAGAGTGTGGTTGGAGTGAGTGACACCGAATCACTTCTGTTAGTTAACAAGTAAACTCCACATGGTGTCTCCAAGTTTGACCTCTGAATAGTTATTTTTTGCAAGTTATGTTGCAGCCCATGATCCTGCAGTGTTGTATTTTAATATATATATGTTTTCTATCAACTTACAAGCACATCACTGAAATTTAGACATTTTTGTGGTGTGACCGAAATTAGTAGATCTGCACCATGACTATTCATCCACTAACTGTTGCTTTACTTGCTACTTGCATTGATTAGAGCTGATTCAGTGCAGTTTCAAACGGTGTGAGCTGTTACACTGAAAAGACAGAACTATGTGCACGTCGCTGCTCAGGCTGTGACAGGGAAGTTTCTGGATGTGACTCGGACAGCATGCCTCTCAGATCTCTCCCCGCATGTCTCATAGTGACTCGTGTGACTTATGTGTGGTTTAAATCACTGTGCCGAGGCTTCAGCTGACTGATATTGAGCCCATCAAATGAATTGTGGCACACACACACACTGTAGCTGGCAGCATTCTTTCCTGCCAACAACACACACACACACACACACACACACACACACAGACAGACAGAAAATGAATTAAATATTATGAAAATATTCTCACTGAACCCGACACCCGCGCTCTTTTGAAGAGGTTTTGCCTGAGCATCGTGCATCAACTGTTCTGACACACACATGTCTCTATAACAGTTTCTGTACATATAAGCCTCATTGGCCAAGTATGCAGATTGACTTTGCCTGGCTCTGAAGATTTTTTTTTGTACCATCCCATTAAGCAGGATTTATTATTCCCCAAGAGCTCACTGCTCCATTACCTTTGAGAGAATGCCTAAAATATGTGTGTGTGTGTGTGTGTGTGTGTGTACATGCATGTGTGGCTTCTTTGCACATAACCTGAGCACAAGAAGCTAGTGGATATCACAGAATATCATGATGATTGTTAGGATGATACAACATCCAATCCTGCTGGTCATTATCACTGTGATGCTTGTCATTAGTCACTAAGAGAGAGAGAGAGAGTTACGAGATCCTGGAACACACTACGCGGCTCTGAGAGTCTGCATAGATGGCTTGATTTAATAAGGACATTAAAAAGTCTTATCTCCTGTCCTTAAGAGAAGGTCAGTGTGTCTAAAATAGCTGATATGCTATGATAACAGTTTAGAGAGATAAGATATATCCTGAATACTAATGTAGAACAAAGCTGTTTTAAGCTCATTTCACAGTCTATAAGTCACACTTGATTTTGTCGTCTATTGCCGTGTTTATGAGGTTTGTTTCAGAAGATGCGGTTGATTTTTATTAATCATTTCTTTTGATGACCTTTTCACAGTTCGGTGTGTGGTAAACACAATCACCGCACAGTTCTGTGTGGTTACATCTCTTTAGCACTTATAAATCCTCACCTTTCAGTCCTCAATGTCATCATTTTACTGTTTTGACCGGAGACTTTTGAGGGCTGACGAGGTAAAACTCCTCGGTATTGTATAATGAATGACAGAAAGATCAGAGAGAAGTCACAATTTGTGTAGCATAAATAGTTTATTTCCCCCGTGTCTTACCTTATTTCTCCTTATTTCTCCTTTGAGCACTCGGCTGAGTAGCAAAGCTCGGAGTGCGACCTCTTGAAACCCCTTATGTGTCTATCAGTTGTGGCAAGTGTGATCAAAGTGTGAGTACTTTGATTGATTAGCTTGAGTCATTTTTTCACGCTAAATTGATCTGAAAGGACCAAATAAAGCATAAAAAGCATGAAAAATATAAATATTATTATATAATGCTGTATAAGCAGTAGAAATGTTTGTGTTTTGAATTTTTTTTTCTGCTTTAACATCCTATTAATCATTTCATGGTGCCTCAGATTAAAGTTGTGATACTCAGATTGGAAGCTTTAGATTTTCTTGTGTCATATTTTTATTGGAAAAATATTAGTTATTGACATCCCTATCACCTCTCAGGACCTTGGGCTCATGATATTTCTGGTCAGAATAATAGCTTGAAATAGCTCTGTTCTTAGGGATCACCACAGTCCTTTGGGCACTGTGTTGCAGTGTCCTTGGTTTGCTTTGGGAGATGGAGCATATTAGCAGTCTTTCTCAGATCCTCTGGTGCACCTGCAATCTCCTGATGTTTAACCCTGGACTTCATTGGAGTGTTGCAGTGATTACAGGCCGTCCTGAGGGACATCGATTGTCCTGCTCCTCCTAGGCAAGCCCCACACAATGCTGACGAATGAACTCGTGGCCCTGCCAAGTCCAATTAACTGTCAGTGCCGCATTGACGAGCTCCTCCGTTTGTTGAGAGTGAAGAAAAACAAACTTTTAATCAAATTTGCCTGCGGGCCCTAGGGTATTTGGGGTTGTATTTTGCATTCCACTGTGTTCTGCCTCGCCTGCAGTTGTGCCACCCTCTCAGAAGGTTATATTGCATGTTGTTTGTGTGAGATAGCAGTTTTCTATCACCTCACTTTAACGGCAGCCGTATCTTTCTACTGTCTGTGGTTGATGAATCATCCAGTGCTAGCATCTTAAAATTGTACACCGACAAAGCAGAATGACAATAGGCTAGGAAGCTAGTTCAGCTACACACTGGCATTGTTTTGTATAAAAAATGTTGAACAGTAAAGCAGAATCACAGTATTGTGTAGGTTGTAAGGTATGAGTTGGTCACTAGAAATGCTCTCTCCGTGGTGCCTGAGTGCATGTCGGTGTCGGGAATGTCTATAAGCACCTTTGACTAGTTGATCAATAAAAGCTCAGGTTGCGATCTTGCAGAATAGTTTGTGCATTAACATCTCTACAAATACCCTCTGCTAATTCCACCAAGGTCGAGATAAACAAGTCTACTCTCCTCCTCTCTGATTAGAGTAATGCAGACATTAAAAGCCCAGAAATTCAATTAAATTGGTGGCTGTTACCACAGAGGAAAAAGGAAAAGGACAAAACGCTAAGAGACGCTATCACATAGCTAGGGCGTACTAAGTGGAACAAAGAGACGTAGCCTGGGATCTAAACATTGACAAAAGGGCATCTGGATGATAAGGATCAAAGGAAATTTTAGAGGAAATGTAATCATTACCAGACACAGGGATGCATTCATGAGGATCCAATCTGTATTCTGCAGAAACTGGTCCAAAATCAGTAAGGCAGAAATAAAACAGCACAAGAAAAACAAGGTCAGTGCTGCCGAAATAGCCTTTTTGCACAGATCAGCTAAGCACACTTGTGCAGCCAATACAATGTTAAGTCTGAGCAGAGAAGCAGACCTATAGGTGTTCATCATGTCCTGTAGCATGCACTTCATTAAGACCTTTCAATTGAGTTTAGATGGATAAAAGACAGAAAATGCTGACTTACCGGTTCAGGCACCCGCATCCTCAAAGTGATGAATCTCCCCCTGAGAAATTAGATTTGCAAAGAAACTTGACACCATGTGATTCTCTCAGCCTCACACTTTAAACATTAGCTTGTATTATAATTCTGGGACTCACTTCCATTTCAGGCGTAGGCATACTGTAGTATGAATGACAAAATCGCCCTCCACCACAGAACAAAAAGAGGGTTAAGGTCCACAGATCAATATCACTGGTCCTTCCATTGACTCTGAAATAAGGTTCTGGATGGAATTTTTTCCTCTTGTATCTTTTGTTTGTCCTTAACAACTTTTAATGAAAAGTGACTGATGATTAAATCTATCAAATTTCTTCACTCATAGTAAATGTCATGTGGACTGAGATTCGGGTTTTATGCACCCATGCTGCTGACCCTGCTATTCCCAGACGGCTTGATTCATTTCTTAGCTTCCTCTTTAATGTAACTACAGTATCTCTCCTCCTCTCCTCCGTCTCTCTGTCATTCGCTCACACAATGCTCTCTAAGTTGCTGTTGTATACTTTTCACTTCACTTTGACTTTGAGAATCGGGGAGAATAATTCATGGGCCTCGCGAGTTTCAGAGACTGGGATAACAACGCTGCTTTCAGAGCCAGCAGTTCATTTGAGATGAACTCCAGGATTTCCTTTTTATTTTTTTTTATATTTTTTTCAACAAATCTCCAAAGGATCTGTATTATCCTGGAGAGAAGATGGTATAAAAGAAAAACTCTTAATCTACAGTTTTTCTGTGTTAATCAAAGGCTGGAAATGTTTTCCTGTTTCTGTCCTTTCATATCGCACCAGCCATCCATCTATCCGGTGCCGCTGCTCTTCTTACCTAATTGAGCATTACTTGTGAGAGTTAAAATGATGCTTTTTCTGCTGTTTTTGGCTCCTTTCTTGACAATTTAAATGTACAAAAGAAAGCTATATGATGGATAAGTAGATGGAGGCCAGTAAAAATCTTTGCTTAATAACTTTCCCCACACAATCTATGTCTGCTGGCATCACTGGTGGTCGGGCAGGTAGAAACTCCCTCCAAGATTTATATCTTCATGATGAGCATTTGCATAATGTGAGATCATTAAAAAGCAATTATCCGCGTGTTTCCGCGTGCGCATGTGTTTCTGCGTCGTTGGGATTAATTTGGTAGGTGGATAAACGCACTGATTGTCCATCTTTAAGCTAAACCCTGTCAGGTGTTTACAGTGAGGGACATAACCGTATGCTGTGGCATGTTAGACACATAAAATAAACAACTGACAAGTGTTGTTTGCTTACACAGCACTACACGGAGGGAAATGGTCAAAGGTGCACAAACAGAATAAATAAGCTCAGTCTAACAGGATTTTGCAGGATGGACTGGAGCATCATGGGATAAAGATACTGAAGATCCTGAAAAGGGATTTTCTCGATCGATCCCACCATTTTCGGGCACTTTCAGGTGTTTCCCACAAAGGTTTACATCTTCATTTGACTCACTAGTCTAAAGTGGGCGGGGGATATATGTTAGTAGGCGGAGTCTGCACATCATTTAGAGAAATCTCAGCCAACACAGATGCCGGACTCATTTCAATTAGCAAAAACAGCATATAACATGTTCAGCATGGTTAGTCTTAATGCAAAGCAACAATGCAATGTCGAATTCATGAATACCATAAATACCCTTAATACACAGCAGAGCTGCAAACAGGTATAATTCGCTGGTATCATTTCTTATCCATGGCATCGTTATCTTGTCAGAAATTAATAACACAATTAACCTTGGTCACTCTGACAGATCTTTGTTTCGTTGACACCTCCTCATCATCACGTCTCGCTGCTCTGTGCCCCGGCTGCAGAAAAAACAAACGCACCCAAATACTTCTAAGCACCTATCAGGGTGTAACAACATTTGAATCAAAAATCCAGTGACGGCTGCTTTATCCGATAATGCTGTCAGGTTTCTGTAAATCAAATCTGGTGTCACAGTCCAGATGAGCAAAATTCAACTCTTTTTTTTTTTTTTTTTTAAGTAGTCATGCATGTTTAAGTTAGCGGGGAAATTCTTGAAACCAGGTTTTCGGGGAATTTCTAATGGATGCACCAACCGTCTATTAAAGCTTAACAACCTTAAGTGAGGCAATTACATTAATAGCATCACTCACCTTCCAAAAATCTCTTTTTCTTTTGTATGTTTTCTCTGTCCTAAGTTTGACAGCTAATTATTAGGAATGAAATTATGCTGCAGGAGTGATGAAAGAAATTTCTGTGGACTCCGAAAACTCATTAAAGATGCACTAAAATGTACGTGTAATAATTTAAAGCTGACCACTGTCAACTTTGACTGACAGATTAAAGTGCAAGCCTTTAACAGTCATGTTTCAAAGCCTGTAGGGGAGTATTTTGTAGCGATAACACTGTAGTTAGTCAGTACTGAGGCGCATTTTCTGGTAAACATAGTGGAACAGTCTCAGTTCATCCTGTCAGCATCTGAGCTTTTATCTGAGACTCACGTCATGCAGCTTTGTTCAAGGTGGACTTACAAGTTGCTGTAGCTGATTTATAGGATAATGGTTATACAGGGTTTTTTGACTGAGTGCTGTGTTATTTTAAGGAGACCTTCATGGATAACTGAACTTGGACACCTGTACTTTAGCCTTATGACAATTCTGCTTGTTCTCACATTTAGAGCTTAAACTGTTAGTCTATTAATTGATCAGTCAGAGACAGACTTTGCAATTATCTTAAGTTATTTTTCAAGCAAAAATGTTAAATGTTCTCTACTTACTGTGCAGATGATGGTGATTTTCTTTGATGATAAACGGAGTTTTGTCGGATTTTGGACAGAGTTTGTCAAATAATCTAGCAATTTGACATCACATTAGGTCTTCAGGAGAGTGTGATGATATATTTCGCTATTTTCTAGCAGTTTGTTGATTGAGGAGTAGATTAATGATTGACAGCTACTAATCAGCAGATTCATCAGCAATGAAAATAATCATTAGTTGCAGTATTATTCACATTGAAAGACAACAACAAAACATGTTTTCCTGCAGTGTTACTTGGTTTTGTACAGAGTTCTAAATAATATTTGTAAAATGTAATGTTCAGTTACCATGTGAGTTTATAACAATAACACTGAATCCACTGGAGATTGTATTCAGATTGCATCGGTGACATACAGGTCAAAGAAAATCACTCAAATTCAAAATGTTGAATAAATAAAACTATTGGGTTAACTTTTTAAAATGATTTGCGATGATATGCCATTCTGACTGCTTAGTATTGATAAATTGAGCATAATGATCACTTCTGTGTAACACACTGTGGAATTAAAGCCTCTCTGCAGTGTGATATTGGATGTGCTGTGTCGTGTGACTCTGTGGGGCTTGCCCTTACAGCTGCAGGCTACAGGATGTTGTTTGTTCAGTGTGGCAGGCTGTGGGGGTGCTAATTTTTGTGGTTTTGTTGGCGATGCACAAAACACAACCTGCTTTTATAATCTGCTATTTTTGAGCACAGTAGCCTGGCGTACACATAGATAATTGATATCATGTAGATTTTAAAACAGACTGGTTTAAAAATCTCTTTCAAGCCTGCACCTCTTGATAACAAGTCCTAAATTCACCCCTGCCTTCCCTGATACAAACTTGTATAATCAGCCTCACATGAGACTCTGTTCACACAGTAATATTTACATTATTCACGCAAAGGTGCACTAATTAACACCATATACCTCTAATTTAACAACGGCAACTTTCTCTGCTTTAGCCCCTCATTGTTTAGGGTGATTTATGCAAATAAGTTCTTTCACAAATCTGTAATAATTAGGATATCTGAAGCACAACAATAGCCACTCACACTGCAGCAAAATGCAAAGTAGTGGTTCTTTTACTAAAAGAGCACCATATGATTTTTACTAATGCGGCCAAGCGTACAAGTGGCTACGAGATGAAGAAATGCAATGTTTTCAGGTGTTGTCTCTTCGTTCTGTATTTCATTTCTTGATTGAAATTCTGAATCTGTAAGATGATTTTTAAAAATCTTTTGTATTCTTACCTGCTGCTTATTACTATATCTATTATACATACAAACAAACTGATCTGTGCTGATGGATTTCTCAGGGTAAGGAGATGTGCCTTAAACTCTAAATCTGTCTTAGTAAAAACTGGATTAGGGTTACCCTGGTTACCTTTCATGAAATATTAATACCCCACTTTAAAATATTCCATTGCAAGCGAAGGTCCTACATTCTAATTTGTACTTTACTAAAAATGCATTGAGAAAACTGCACATAATAGTTAGTATATGATAGTATTAAATCACAGTGACTGATGCATTATTATGTAAATAGAACTTTATTAGCCTATTATAGTTTAAGACGTCACTTTGGAAAGTAACCACTAGTATCTGGCTTTGACATACATTTAGTTCAAATGCACACTCCGACTATGGAATGTATATGGAGCAGCAGTGATAGGGATGCCCTTATTGGCCTTCTATGAATGTCCATCAGTCTCCCCTCTGTGACTGAGCCCCTTCACATTGACTGCTGTTGCCCCATGGCAGATTCTGCTTCATTCTAATTAGAATTAATAATTGAAAATAGGAAATCAATGTGTGCAAATGAAGTGTGGTAACAGTTGGTTTTATCGGGTTGACATTGTTTTTTGAGCAGCCACGCCATACCCGCTGACTGATTTACTATTGTGTGTTATGTCTGTGATGCTCCACAATCAGTGGTGGCTTTATTTATACTCTGGTCACTGTGTGCGGTTGTGCACTGCAGATAAAACGTCCACCTCTGCTCTGATTGCTTTTTTCGCTGTTGTCCTGTGGCTAGAGAGCAAGAGGGTTTGTTTTCTGCAGGACAGGGTGAAGGGTAAATTATTAATTGGAAGAAGCAGTGGGCTGTGTAACCATTTGCTGATCCAGAAGCTTTCATGAGCCGTGTCAAGTTCTGTAGAACAAGTGACGGGTTTATTGCATGGAGGCAACGCGTTTCTCACAGCCTGCTTGCATTACTGCTCAGCACGGCCAGTTTTATTAGAAAGAGAGGGCTGCCCTTTTTAAGTAGCATCACTTTTAAGTGCTTGTTTAGTATAAAGCATGAGATGACCTGGCCTTGTCTTCCTCGGTCAACCACTGGACCTGTTAACCCCGTTAGAGCTGTGCTGCAGAGGAGTTGGCTGGCACCTGCAGCACTTGTATTGATCCGGGTTTACATCCTGAGTAGAACTCAGACAAATGATCAGATCCCTGGGATAAACAAGCAGACCAGACTTTTTAATCAGTAATGCATAGTCCTAAAAGAATTACGTTATTCACTCATTAGTTCTGTGGTTCCAAATAGGCAACAGTCAGATCTAGTTACTTCTTATCCAACTGCGAGGTGGTATCAGGAGGGAGCATATGGTGCATTACAGTGAACTGTCTGAGCAGCAGACTCTGTGTTGCGTTGTGGACTTGGCCGTGCTGCTTGTCCCCCCAGGGAAATGTGAACACACAGGGGCTCAGCTAAGATGAATTAGGGCAGGACAAAAGACACGCCCAGTAGCACGCTGTTATTCCAATTCAGCAGAATGGCCCCCATGACTATTGGCAGTTTCTTCTGTATATTTACAAATTCATTTGTCAAGCTTTCATGGATGTATTTAAACTTTTTGCTTGTTGTGTCTGGATTTTCTGGGGACTAATAAATAACCGTGTAATAGGTGTCAGCAGAACATGGATGAGACAGTAGGGGCCTGTCTTGTAGCATATTGGCAGCTTTTACTGCCCCAAGTTTAACAAAGCCGAGAGACATTTATCACTCAGAGCAAATTTACCACTTTACACAACAATCATCACTTTCCCTGTAGACCGCGGTACGAGTCCTGCCTGCTTTTCACTCTATTAGTCTGCGTCATTGAGTCAGGGAGCTATGATGAATAGCTGAATGTTGAGTCGGGCTTTTATTGAATAACTCCTGTTACAAATAGTTCATATTGACTGAAGAGCGGAATATTACATATTCTTGTGTCAGCTAAATTGTGGAACGAATTGTTTCATTGTTCTTTAAAGAATATAATTTTAACATTTAAAATGTCCAAAGAAAGCCTGTCTCTTTATGCCATTTTTAAGTGGTGACTTGTCGGCATTAATTCTGGCCATGAAGTGTAATTTGAAAATTTAGATCCGTCAAAGACAGAAAGAGAGAAAAAAACAGAACAAAGCTGCTGGTACAAAGTGTGAATCAGACAATGTGAAACTCAGATATAATGCAGGAGACTCATCAAGACAATGACTTACTGCTTTGCTTTGCTACAATCTCTGCTAAAAAGTATGAGAGGAGTAAAAGGCTCTCCAAAGCCAGAGCACTTTGCCTTCTAATGTCTTTAGTAAAGTTATTCCTCGAGTGTCAACAGCGTGTGTTAATAATAGTTATGTGACAGTGAGTGACTCAGGCAGTGGGGAGTCGGGCTGCGTGCCAAATATTCCAATAGCAGTAATGTGGTTGTTCCCAGTTAATGTTGGCAAAGCAGCAAGCATCCGTCTGCACCAACCACCTCGAGTGGCCGGCGTTTTTACCAGACGTGATTGTAATTAAAGTTTGCTTTTGCCCTGCACCCGGCCAAATAAATGAAGTCTAAAGTTGGGTGCCATTTGAATGGGGGAGAGAGATATTCTGTGTTTAAAGAGCTCGACTCAGGCCCTCATTTTGAATTTAGCTTTGAGAAGCTTACGGCAGCTTTCTGTGCCACAGACTTCTCCACATAGAAAACAGTGACAAACATTTTGCTGCAGAAGCTAAGTTCAGGAGAACATCTGAATGAAGTCAGCTGCTGAAAGCTGTTTGGTTTTAATCCTGTTGCATCCAGCCCCTGATTATGCAGACTCTTGAGCACACTTCAAAGCTCAGCACCACCATGATGGCTCTCTCAGCTCATTCTTTGGACATCACCTTCAAAAGTTTACTACCTGCCGGTAGCCCTCGTCGTGATCTGTTTTGTTCCAGCCAAAGGGATTTTACCCAGCACCTTGGGATTGGACCTTTCCCTGTGTGTGAGGCTATCCACATTCTAACTGTTATGCATTATGAGCTCTGAGAGTCCAGGCTGGCTGCTGTATGTGTCCTCTGGTTAGGCACACTGACCCAGGCCAGACCAGTTAATGGGTTGGAGTGCAACTTCTCTAGTTTCAGACTTGTGTGGGTTTTGTTGCCTACACACTACAACCCACTGGGGTCCTCATCACTGCACACAATTTAACGGCACTGTCTAGAAAATGAAGCCTTCATGCTACATGCTACTTTCTTGTGCTCTTACTTTCTGTTTTTGCCCGCAGCTCATCGTGAACTCTGACTCCTTAATCACAGTTAAATGCTGTCAGTGCTGGGAAGTGAGAGACTACTGGGTAAAGTTTGAGAACCTCTGTGTAGGAGAGAGACAGCGAGATAATGGGCTTTGCTCTCAATGTGCTGAGGCCTCTAACTGCAAGCTAAAGAAGGTTTAAGACTTCAAATGGTAACATTTGTTGAGCTCCTAAGCACCAGAAAAGTCTGCAAATTAAGCGCTGGATAGATTTTTGGTTTATTTCTGTTTTCCTCTGCCTCTTTGGATTTTTTTTACTGACGCTATATTTTGAGTTATACATGTAAGAATATAAAATGCACTCTCTAATAATGTGGTCAAGGTTTGAGCTGAAACCAGAGGTGATGATGCCTCTAGTTATATAGACACTATTTTTCTGCCATGCTGAGGGAGCACTGTTGAGCTGAGGGAGCTCTGATGAGTGCTTATAGACTGCTAAACCAAGTTCCAGCTAAACTGCTCATCCATTACCACTGCCGCCCGCGCACACCTCAGATTTAATGTGCCAGGGTCGTTTGCGTGGCAGCAGCTCAACCTTCAGGGAACTCATTCATGCCAGACTGGAGGCCTGGAGCAGATTAGATCAAATCAATGTGAGCCCTGTAATGTGGCCTCTAGTCTGTCCAGCCACAGAAGTAATCCTGCGCCGGCCCAGTGTTTCGGGACCCCCTTCAGGGCAAACCTGTCTGCATCAGGGAAGGGCTGATCATCTTCCTGCTGTGTACCTGGAAAAACAGGCTTCGGTGCCGACCGTGAAACAGGGTTCATTAAGCTCCCACTCTGGCTGATCACAGCTCTGGCAAAGTGAGCATACAAGGAGGGGGTTTGGTGTCTTTACATTTACAACTGAGTTTGCGGTGGTGTGAGAATCAATAGTGGAATATTCACCGTCCTGGCGGCTGTGCCAGCCTGGATCTCAAGCTGGGCTTTTATGTGAGGCAATACAGCTGCTGCTGCTGGAGGAGAGACATAAGGCCATACCAGTCACTTAAATCATAGCACCTCAGAAGAACAATTACCCTGCTGGGAGAGAGAAGACTGACTACTGCCCCAGCTCAGTGTTGATTGTTCATCACGTTGACGCCGGTTGGTCATTTAACCTTGAAAATTAGCTGTTTGCATGCAGTTTATGGGACTTATTGAGTTTTTCTAAACAGACCAATTTCCTGAGGAATGTGGGAATTGCTTGTTTTACATCATTCCCTCAGGTTCCACTTAATTATGTCACAAAGCTCTACATTAACTCATGTAAAGCGGCTGGTTTATATAACTTTACCAATTTGCAGCCGGAAAGACTATCTTTTCTGTTCATTGTTACTGCTGGATGGCACCTCGGGATATTTGCTTAGTCGACACGGAGAATGAACATTGTCTCAACTACGTGTTTCCCCAAATTAAACCTTTTTGCACTATTATTCCAAATTCATTACTGTTATTTAGTTAGTGCATTTAGCAGTTACAGCCATTCGGTAGTTTCACTATCTCTTCAAGATTTTCCTTCCACCAGCTATTTTGACAGCTAACTCCTGAAGTTGCACCTGAAAAAAGGTGTTAAAAACATTAAAGTAGCAAACAGTTATATATGAAAAAACAACTTGTTTCTCGTGCTCATCTTTGAATCCTCTTTTGCTCTTCCCTGCAGTCACTGAGAGGTGTGAACAGCTTGCACATGTGCTTTCATTTTTGCAAATTAAATTCAGGGTGTTATTAGGACCTTTCTCTGTGACGGCTGCGGTATGTCAACATCACACATATATTCAGTCTGGTGTTTCGCCACCGATTTCTTAGCAATAGATCTTGCACCTGTTTGATCATTTCACTTTTCACTTTGCTTGTTGGTAATGCAGAGTTGTCGCCACTCTAGAGGGAAGGGACTAGGATTTTGAGTTATAAGTATTGAGTTTTGATATTAACACTAAATCTAATGACTCATTATTATTCCTGATATTAAAAAGGCGTCTGCTTAGAGTAAAAAGAACGGTGGTGCCTGAACTCCCACTCTTTTTTCATAGGGGGTTGTGCAGAACCAAAAATTAGAACTAAACTAACTAAAAAAAAAAGCAGTGAAAGTTAAACATACATGACGAAAAAATCTTCAGTATTCAAAAACATTGAATAAATGCTAATCTTGTTCAGTGCCTGCAGGAAACTACACTCTCATTAGCCACAAGAGCTTTTTATTAACTCAGCAGGAGATATTGTGCCGAATGTGTATCTGACAGTTTGTTTTGATGTCCTTCTCCTCGCTGCAATTGATTGATTAATGCAACTTTAATAGGAAAAATTAAATTACAGCTGTGACCTATTTAATAATTATGCTCTTAGTGTTAGGAGAATTTCTGTGAGATGAGGACTGTGTTCGAAAAAGTTTTGTGTCGGAGACATAGAGCTGCCAGGATGTGTTAATTGAGAACTTAAGTTATAAAACTGTCACAGTTAAGGCATTTAACTGTGATGGTTTTGTTTAAAAGGTAACAGACACCATAGAAATATTGATATGAAACCCATCTGAAAGAGAGGTGATCCACAGGTATCCTATGTGAACTGCTTATACTTGAGTACTTAAAATATGTTTGTCAAGAGGTAATTAGATTATGCAGCCTGTTTGGAAAGTAATAGTAGTATTTGAAAGCTCCCAACAGAGTGAGAAACTTTCTTTAGTAATTTGTCATGGACACCAAATTGGTATAACTTGATTAAAGTTTTTTAAGATACACCAATCAGCCACAACATTAATACCACTGACAGGTGAAGTGAATAACATTGATCATATTGGTACTATGTGGTTTTCTACTGGAAAACCTTGGATTTTGACATCTGTGTTTATGAGACTTGGACACCCAAATAAACATTGTCCCACAACAAGCACACTCCCTCATGCAAATGGAAATCCCAAATGTCACTGGTCTACCCCCACAGGAAAATGCACCCCACCACATGGAAAAAACATCAAACAATCAGGAACATGTTGAGGAACATGACAATGGCCCAACATGTTGATTTGACCTCCAAACTTCCTACACCCCATTGTGATCAATCATCAACAGGATGCAGTGGAACAAGTTGGATTGACAGAGGCCCCACTGCACAAGCCAGAGTACCCAAAGGATCCAGTGCCAATGTCCTGGTTCCAGACCCCATAGGACACCCTGAGAGGTCCTCTTGTCCATGCCCAATGGTTCAGAGCATTTTTGACCATGTAAGGGTGACCAACACAATATTAGGCAGGTGGTCATAATGTTATGCCTGATCGGTGTATATTGATAAAGGTTGTGCAGTATTTCTGGCTTTATATTTGTATTGTGGACCCTAGATTTTGTGAGCGTGAAACAGAGGATCAGTGTTCTCCTCTTGATTTCCATCCAGATCTTATCTGCTCAGAGGTCTGTATGCTCTTCTGTGTTTGTGAGTCAATTCCTTTCAGTATGTATGAGTGAGTGTCTGACGGTGTGATGGGCAGCGTCGTGTGGAGGGTGTTCCTCTGCTTTTTGCCCAGGGCTTCCTTGGATACATGTCTGCTCTCACATGACCCTGAGCAGGAGCAAAGACAGTGAATGAATTTAAAAGATACAGCTAGTGATATTCTATATTTTCATTGTTGTAAAATCCATGAGAACACCAAAGCCAACAATGCATTATTAAAGCACATCTCTCAAAAGCCTACATGTTGGCATCTGTTCCTTATCTGTGATAGTCAGCCCTAAGCTCATTTATTCCTGCTGAAGATGTGAATCGAATCATCATTTTATTGCCTCCGTTTTTAAAAAGGATAAATAACTTCCTAAAACATCTTTTAACAAGTGCTCAAGCAGAAGAATTTGGTGGTAGTTGTTGCTTAGGATGGTTTATGTGGGATGAACTTGTGAACTCCAGCGCAGTGTTTTTGGAAATGAAGAAATGTGTTACCAAGTGCAACAGTGTGGCTCATTTATGTGTTTTTAACTGAGGTCTCTGGCACGGAGGAATACTTTATATCAGCCTTTAGCTACACAGATAGTTTAACTGCAGCTCATCACTCATTGTTTCAATCTGTTCTTGCGATTTGTCGACAGCAAAAGAAATATCACAAGTTTTATCCTTTAAGAAAAAACACACATTAAAACATTTAATTGAACCGTTGGAGAATGAATAATATAAGCAGACAGTAGGCTTATGAAGCACTGTAAGGCAGTACTTTTAATACTATAACAATGAGAAGTAATTAGTTGGCAGAAATAATTCCCTTGAACATTTAATATTAAAGATGAACCATTACATGTTTTACAGGAATTCATTTATGAGTAATTTTATGACTTTATTGGCTTTTACATAACCATTGTGATTTGGGCGAATGCTGGTGCATATTCTCTTTGTTTTGTTGCTGTGGCCCATTTGATTCCACTTCTCTGTGTGCCTGCAGGCTGTGAGAGTGACTACTGGGGACCTCACTGCAGTAATCGGTGCCAATGCCAAAATGGGGCTAAGTGCAACCCCATCACAGGCGCCTGTGTCTGCACTGATGGCTACCAGGGATGGCGTTGTGAGGAGCCCTGTGAGCATGGTTACTATGGCAAGATGTGCCAGTTACCCTGCCAGTGTCTCAATGGTGCCACCTGCAACCATGAGACAGGAGAGTGCATCTGTGCACCAGGATACACAGGGGCTTTGTGAGTACCAGTAACATATTTACTCCTTTGGCACTTTCTGTAAAAAAAAATAATAATACTGACGTGTGCTGATGCAAAGAGCTGCAGGCGAACACGGGTTATATGTGTGAGACGTTTGACTCTTGACAGCTGTGGAGAGCGATGCCCCTCCGGTAGTCACGGGCCTCAGTGCGAACAGCGCTGCCCCTGTCAGAACGGAGGAACGTGTCACCACATCACTGGAGATTGCTCCTGCCCTGCTGGGTGGACGGTAGGTCACACAAGCCAAAAAGCGAGGAAATGGTTGAACGTCATTGGTGTTCTCAGAAAAAGAAATCAGTGTTTAGGTCTCTAATGTGTTTTTACAGCAAAAAACATAAAACTTTAAAGGAGAACATAGACTTCTGTTTGTGACATGCTTGACCACTTTGGACTTTCAATATGTAAACAAACTTTGCATTAATTTGAACTTTCTGAAGATAATGTGTGAAGCTACTGAACATAACAAGAACTATGTTGTTTTAAGTAGTGTTCAGTTTCTTGAATATCATACATGCTGCAAACAAATAGGGAATCAGAAGTTAGTAGGTCTGGATTGTCCAAACATCAATAAAGTTTAAGATTTTAGTCTCAGGGCCTAAAGTTCAGGTGAGATTTAATCGCGAGCGATGTGTCTCATATGGTTCTTTGTTGGCTGCTTTTCAAAGGGTTCAGTTTGTGCCCAACCCTGTCCTCTTGGCAAGCACGGCATCAACTGCAGCAAGGACTGCTCCTGTCGTAATGGCGGACTGTGCGACCACATCACGGGGCAGTGCCAATGCGCAGCTGGCTTCAGTGGACGCAGGTACGCAGCTGACACCTCTGGCAAACAGAGCATCCAATTATTATGCACAAAAAGCCTTTTGTGAAGTACTCTGTGCAAACTTTTGTACTCCTACTTTGAAAATAGGTCAGACAATGGCATGATTTATTGATATTAGTATTTAATGCAAAAGGATGGTTTCATGCAGTTACACATTAAACAGTCACTCATTGACCTATTCTCTTTGTTGACTTCTAAATGAGGAACAAACCTGGCTGTTCTTTTAAAAGATAAAGGAAAAGCTAGAATATTCTCACGCTCAAGAGAAAGAAGCATTTATAAATGCCCATTAGTCCATTTGAAGGTGGATTGGAAGCTTTTAATAGGGGTGTTCATGTTTAATTAATCTTGTACTTCATGCTGGCCAGCAAGGTTTCATGTCTTCAGCCTTCATCCTCATCCACTCCCAGCCTGTCCATTGATCTCACCATGGGCTACATGCTGTTTGGATTCTGCTCATTAATTATAAGTAATGGGCTTATATTAAGGTCTCATTGAAATCCACAGATCTTTTCAGCTCCCCATGCCTGCCAGAGCAGCCCAGAGCAGCCCGGGTTTATTAGTTCAGCTAAAGCAATTGTCTCTTGGATGGAAACACTTCCTTTACAAGACCTTTCCTTTACTTTATTATTTTGCAAAATTGGCCTCATTCATTTTGTCAGTGGCAGGTGAATTAACCTGCCAGGAATAATCTGAGATTGTGTTAGCCCTCACCCTCCCCTGTCTAGTATAATAATACCATTGTCCCTTGATAAAACTAAAGCTGGGGTAATTTAAACGTGAAACATAACTGGACCATTTTATATTGTAATTGAGCTATTTGTAATAGCTTTGTTAGACTCCTGAGACATATACTCCACTCAGATTGCATAGTTAAGTCAGTATATTTAAGTGAAGAAAAAAAATCTATTTTCTGATCGACTTTAGTAGTGCTTCATATAGAGAAACTCTTTAGAAATTTAAATGTCTGTAGCTGATGACGATTAGCAAGTCTCATCCAACCCCTGCAGAGATGAAGCTCACAACACCCTGACGTGAACCTGTTGGAATTTGAACATACTGGTCTTTCAATATTTATTATTTAAGCTGTAACATCTCAAAACAACGTTAATAATATCTAGGTACTTAACTGTACTAGAATTGCAGCTAAAGTATAGTTTATTGCAGTTTTATTTCATTATAAGGTAGCCACTGTTTTTAAATACTCACACAAACTTTGCATTGTGCAAATCAACACACAATATTATTATCGTTTGATAACTTTTTAGTATTAAAGCGCACACTTTACAAAAATGCACTACAGAAATGTTATACTGTATTATAACTCGCGCTGTGGACACATGTAAGTGGTGCATAGTAAGTGGTACCAGGTGCATAAATGAATGGATGACAATGTCACAAAAACTTAGCTGTAATAATAGAAAACCTAAATTCACATATAAATCTGCTTATAGCTACATAATAGCTTTAATGTTGTGCTTTTAAATGCTAAATACAGAGGCTAAAGGAAAGTTACCTGTAATTTCTTTTCAAAGTTCTTTACAGAGTTTAGAGCAATAAGAGTTTAAGAAATATTTACTGACAATATTGCCATAAACCCAATAAACTAGACTTTGTAATGTGCTTGGACCGAATACCGTAGTATTTTTTCAACACTGCTGCTGGTGAGTATTGTCATTCTTGAAACATCCGTCATTTACATAATTGATGAATTTGCATTTCATGAAAAATGCCTGTCACAGTTTCCCAGAGCTGAAGGGGGTGTTTTCAAATGACTCGTTTAAGTAGTTTAAAATCTAAAGATGTTCCATTTGTGTCACAAAACAGACAAATAAGCAAATTTAAAAAGCTGGAACCAAGGAAAGTTTAAGATTTTTGTTTTAATATGATATGAACAGTCAGTTCTCAAGACAGTTTTCCTGTCAGTCAACTAACTAATTAATTATTGCAGGTATTAGTATCAGATGTACAGAGCAGCTGTAACCTTTGCAACACGTGAATTGCAAGTTACCAGTCAAGTTTTTTTTCTCCCATGTACATTTTTGAGCACCAATTTAAAAGACAGTGTCACTGCTCTGTAAATTCCCTCTAGATGTCAGGAAGACTGTCCCGTGGGCACCTATGGTCCGCAATGTAACCAGAGGTGTGAGTGTCAGAATGGAGCCAAGTGTCATCATATCAATGGAGCCTGCCTGTGTGAAACGGGGTTTAAAGGCCCTAATTGCCAAGAGAGATTCTGTCCCCCCGGCCTGTACGGTCTCATCTGTGACAAGTACTGCCCCTGTAATGCCACCAACACCGTGAGGTAAGTGAGACATCAGTGCAGGGCCACATACGGCCTCACTCCGACCAAGCCCTGAAGCAAAGCCTCCCCTGTAGCTTCACATGAATAAAGACTTCTGCAACTCAATTTTGTCTCATCTTAGCTCTAAGCCAGCGCTCATTCTGAAGTCTGGACACCTCTTAGCCATGTCATCCAGTTAGCTTTTAATCGCGACCTTTGCTTCATTCATAATTTCTCAGCAGCATTCATAGTTAATGCAATGTTAATGCTCTGATTCCGGCAGGAGTTGGGCATTGGCCATAGAAGTCATTACAGAACGAAGGAGAAAAGGGACACCTCATCTATCTGAAACAAGCACGTAGACACATAGATGGATGAATTGCTGTTGGCGCAGACTTCACACTTTGATCCGGCTCAGGAATGAAGTGTTGATACTTTTAGTGCTGAAACTTCACCTTTCTCTTTCTCTTCCTGTTGTTGTCCCATATTTCTCTCTCATTATGTTGTAGCTGCCATCCGCTTTCTGGTGAATGCACCTGCTCGGCCGGATGGACAGGGCTTTACTGTAATGAGAGCTGCCCGCCTGGATACTACGGAGAAGGATGCATGCTGTCTTGCAGCTGTGCCAACGGAGCTGACTGTCATCCTGTCACAGGCACATGTATCTGTGCCCCCGGGTTCATGGTGAGTATCATGTTCCCTCACTTTCATTGCACTCAGATTGGTGGCCCCTACCCTGGTAATATTTTACTGTAGTTTAAGAACTCATATGTTAAAATGCTATAGATTTTACTTTTAATTTGATCTTTACTTGGTCTCATGAGCTAAAAATTCTGCCAAGAAGTTACACAAATCAACATTTCCCTGAGGAAAAACAGTAAATAAAGGGAGAAAGAGGAGCACTTCAAATCACCAAAACACATGGAAAAAGCTTTAAAGTACAATAAAATTAATCCTTAACATCAAACTTTAAAATATTTGTGACTTTGTAGTTAAAATTATTGAACATGTTAACACTTACACGCTTATTTTAATTTAAAAGCTGCTGTTAATGGTGTCAACTTGTAATTCTGCTATAAGCCACATAAACTTCTCGTAAAACACTCATAGGTTAATTGTCATTGCAAATCTGTAATCTGTGCAATGCTTCTACTCATTAATAATTATATTTGAGTAATGATGTCTCGTACCACATGCTGTGACTTACTTCATCCGTCTACTGTCTTAGCCTGAGCTGTGAAGGTTGCTGCCGGGATTTATAATTCACGTTATTTGTGGCTGTTGTAAAATGTTTGTGTCATTGTGGTCATAATGTTTTGGAAGTGGTCCCAGTTTTACTTTAGAAGCTTTTTGTACTCGGGCCGTCAAGAGCAAGGTGAGACATTTTATTATTGCCTTATTATTGATGTGCTCTGTAGCACCCCAAGAAATTCCTTCTAAATGATTCATTCTCTGGTGCAGCTCTGTTCAGACATTAATAATCAGTTGTGTGCATTTCACAAATACATCTTGACTTGTAGCATCAGAGAGACGAACCAAGAGCGAGCTAAGATCTGTATCCCTGGACTGGCTGGGAGAAAATTGAATCTTTGACCTATATATGTTTCCGTTATAGTCGTTTTTGTGCAGCCATATTGTCCCCTTTTACAACTGTCAAATTAGTTGGGTAACTTCAATCAGTTTTCCCATTGTATTCCTTGTCTTGCAATCTGAAGTTACAGAGCAACAGAGACCGAGAGGGTACATTTCTGCCAACATTACATTTCAGTGGAAATTGCCTGTGTCTTACAGCGGGCCACTGTGGTGAATTGAGCTACCAAGCGGGGCCGCAGACTGTGTCTTAATTTGCTCCACCTGTTCTCTTTGGCGGCTGCTGGGAAGGGCTGCCAGATCCATTAAACAGACCTAGAGGGCAGGAGCTGGATAGAAAAGGAGGCAGTCAGATGGGAACAGACACACCTCATATGGAGGATTGGTGTGTTTGTGTGTGTGGAAGGGGAAGGGGAAGGGGGGGGCTGATGGTAGTTTTTTTGTACCTTTAACAAAGCTGCTGCCGTGCAAACAGCAGAGACACTTTGTTAGAAGGCAGAGCCGAGTGGCAGCTACCTGCAAGTGTGTCACATGCGCAGCATGATTATTATCAAGTGGATCTTTTAAAATGTGCTTGATAATGGTGTTGAGGCTATGATTGCTGGTGAAGTCACTTCCCCGGGGGACAGCTGATAAGACTAAGCCTCCCTGCTGCATCTTTGTTCTGGAGTCCCATTGGGGGGCAAACCAAGCAAAGTGCTGGAGCAGACTGAGCACCTGCACGCTTGATTTAGCTCTAGTAATTGGACATGCTCTTTTTGACTGGGACAAAGTGATTACATGTTACCTATTCAGGCATTGTCCCTTGCAATCTTCAGCATGTACACTCAGTAACATTTCTCCCCCACTTCGACAGTTTCTACATATTCTGTTGATACTGCTGTATCTGAAATGTGAATGCATTAGAAATGGATTCCAGTCTGTCTTTGTAGGTGTCGAAAACAAATCATTTTCGTATCTCTCTGGGCTTTCTAACCTCATCAGAAGGTTCAGAGGTTCATTTTCTGTCGTGCTGCATGAATTTTAAACTGCAGTCACTCATCCAGCAGTTAGATGAACTGTTAAGGAGTGAGACTGATTGGTAATTAGTGGTGCCATTTGCATCTAGTCTCAATGGATACCAGCCTGATCAGTGGTGTGTCAGCTAGTGGCTTTCTGGGAAAAAATGCACTTCAATTACATTAGGATACTAATAGGAATGAATTTAGTACCTTGGCCAAGGACGACCTGGCTGCCTCTCAGCAGCTCAGGTCTGGGTTCTGCCTCTGTTGGCTGCGTAGTTATGTAAGGTCCTGCTGCTCTCGTGCAATGGACTGACAGCCCGTGTATTAATAATGATTCTCCACATACAGACTTCTATCCTTCCCAGCTCAGAAGGAATATGAATCAGTCGACTAATGAGAGAGCTGCCTTCCCACTCTTGAGAGCAGACCAACCACTGGTCCCCGCACCACGAGGGGGAAACCAAGTGGAATTTGACGCAGCCATGGATGCAGCAAAATCCATGTGGTCATTTGTGGCTGCATGACGTTTTATCCATGAGTCCAGTCACCAGTAAATTGCCTGTGCTCTGAAGAAGGACTGAACCTTTCCTCCCCGCCCATCCCCACCCGTCCAACCCCTCGGCCGGTCAAACTTCTCCCCGCTCTTAACAACTGTAACTGAACTGCTATTGTTAGCAGTCTTGAAGCTGTCATTTTCAACAGAACAAAGGTTATTGCAACGGATTGATAAAAATTTCATTCACAGACAGACGCTTTTATGTGGCGTACAGGGAGGAGAGATGTTTTAAGATGTGTGTTCTGCCCCTGGCGTCCACTAGCACATCTCCTCCTGCCTCCTGTTTAAACTGAGTTCAAAATGATAATGAGAGCAGTGAGCAGCCAGCAGTCCCCCAGCGCTCTGGTGAGCGAAGCAAGAACCACTCAGGACTCCCCTGGGCCTCTAATTGGAACTCTAAATCATTGTGTCACCTGTCACTCAAGGCAGGGTTTGAAAGGGAGGGTGTGAGAACCCATAGACTGGCTGTGATCTCCGGCTGAGGGAGGGACGAGACTAGTGGAGGTGGGCTGTGCTCAGCCTTTAACCCTTGTGTGGTGTTCATATTTTTGTTACTCAGCCAGTGTTGGCGGGTCTGGTGGACCCGCTGCATTTTGGGGGGTTTAGTTCAACACAATCATACAACTTCATGTTAAAATACTTAACAGATGTTTCCTTCATCCCAATTACAAGCAATATATAGTAAACAGAATAGCCTTGGATGGTTAATATTTGCCTTTTACCTTTGTTAGATCAGATTTATGAATTGAAGTGCTACTCGCTTTTGTTTCTTTTTTAAGGAAGTTAATTTAAAAAAAGAAAATCAATTACAATCAAGATATGAGAGGAAAATATCAGCAAATTTACAAATGAAGCAAGGTTTTTGTAACTATTGATTTTCATTTATTTGAGCATCATTTGAAATTTAACACATTCATTTCAGTTTACACAACACAAGCTGATCACATGAAGTAACTATGTCAGTTCAGACAACACATCAGCCTCATTGAACACATTGCCTTTTCATACCAGCCTATACAACACATGAGGGGCAGAGTTTTACTGTGTGTGTTGAATATGTAGTTCTTGCACTTGAAGCATGTAGATTGTGTTTTTCTGTCCGTCTTGGGTCCACACACTTCACAGCTCTTCTTTTTGTTGCTGCTGGCTGCAGCTTCCTTCTGTTCTACTCTGGGTTCAGTGCCATCCAGATCACAAAGACGTTGTACGCCGAAATGTCCAACATGTCAAAGAATATCACCAGTGGCCAGTGTAGGATCCTCCTTTTGCAGCTGTACGTAGTCGCCAGCTTATCCACCCCTATTATGTGGCATTATAATCCATGATGATCTCTGATTTTTGATGCTCCTGGCCACAGATCCTCCCATCCCTCTGCAGTGTACTCATAAGTACCACATTCTTGCCTTTCTTTGGCACATAGGATTCCAGGGCTGGTCCTGGCGATGGCTGCTGATGGTCTGGTCCTGGGACTGGCTCCTGATGGGCTGGTCCTGTGGCTCATCTTCGTTTTGGAGCTAGCTGATGCTCAGTGTCATCTGATTCTTCCAAGTCACTTTCAGATTGTGAATTTTCAGAAATGTGATCCTCACATTCTGAAACCTCTTCCTCTCGGCCAACATCATCATCAAAGGCTTCGCTGTCATCAGAAAACAATTGCAAGGCCCTCTGAACAGAGAACCTTTTTTGATCAGTTGTGATAAGGACCAACACTGGCAAAGCTATATTTATTGTGTCCTGCCCCCCAATTAGCAGCTGGGATAGAATATGAAAAAATAAAGATTGGTTCCCGCAAGACACAGGCTAAAACGTGTGGGAACGTGAGAGCAGACAGGTGTCAGTACTTGAATTTTGCAATGATGTTGGAACCTTGTGTGGGAACATCAATGGCAGAAACACAAAACTCACACACATACACACACACACACACACACACACACACACACACACACACACTAACAGCAGGCCCAGACAGGAGGAGGACAGAGTGAAGGTACACAGGACCAACAATTTATACACTTTTATTAGCCCCGGGTCCAGTGGACCCGAACATCCTGTATGTAATAGTAATGTGTAGGGGGGGTGTAGGGTGTGTGGTCATTAAAAATTTGTTTTGATAAATGTTCTTCACAGAAAATGAGCCAAGGCCAGTGAATTTGAGCTTGAAAAAATAATTAATTGTATGATTTTTCTTTTGATAAAAAGTGAAAACGGGTCCCACAGACCCGAACACCACACAAGGGTTAAAGCAGAGAAATTCTAATGACAGCAGGCTGCAGAGGACATAGAAGGAGTACTCCATGTCCTTTACCAGATAGTTCACTCTAATGCAATGTTAAGGGACTAAAAGGCTGCGCCAGCATGGCTGCCGATCTTCTATTGGGGTTCTCATTAACACGAGAGTGAGAGTCGGCAACAGTCAGGAATACTTTTGGGATGCTGTGTTCCCATCCATCCCCTTCACTATTTTTTAGCTCGTTTTTTCCATAGTTTGCCTTTGGCCGAATCCCCATACACTGTCATCCTCGCCACTTCTAGCTCCCACTGTTTGCCTGATGAGGATGTATATAATCATGTGCGTCCTCCGAACCACAGTATGTCTTCACTCTGAGCTTTACATTATACGCTTCAGATCCTACCCATGTTGTGTACAGGTAGGATCAGCAGCACCTGCTAATTAGAGGACAAGCACATGATCCTCACAACAGTGTCAGTTGTGTTTTATAGGATGTAGTACCATAACAGAGGACAGAAATTGGGAAAGACTTTTGAGAAATAAGCCACTCCATCATGGAATTTAATCACTCAGGGTGATCCATCTCATGGGTGTCAACAGAATTAATTTATAGTTCATAAGAGGTTTTTAAAATTGAGAGTTGTGCATCATCACAGAGATGGGGAGAGAGAAGCAATGTGTTCTACCATGTTCTAAAAACAATAGAGAGTTAGTTGTGGTAGTTTGGTTTGCTGATTTGAACTGCAAAGCAACACGGTCAACAGTTGGAGGTGCAGCTAGTGCCTGTGACACACACAAGGTGGTGAAGGAATTCTGACACATTGCTTCAAATATCACACTCCTTTTTTCCAGAACTAAGTCCAATCTGAACACACAGACATCGTACACATTTTTGATTTTGCATGACTTATGATTTCTGACAATCTCAGTATCTCCAATGTCAGTTGCAAATAAACATCCCTAAGCAGACATAATAGGGGAAAAAGACACTTCTTAAAACTTCAGGATATTTTTTAAGTTTAACAGATAACATCCTCCACCAGTTATTTCACAAGACAAGCACCACAACCTAATGTTGAGAACAGAAATGGTTGTATTAATGACATCAAGATGGTTAGACAGAAGGGCAGATTTAGTCATTGCTTGGTTGCAGAAGGGTGGGTGAAAAGTCTGGTTTCCTGGGCTTTGGAGTCCTGCCAGTCTTTCTGCTGAAACGGGAAGAGACTCTCTCTAAAGGGAGAGAGAGAGAGAGAGAGAGAGAGAGAGAGAGAGAGAGATGTAGAGAGCAGTTGAGAGATGGGGTGAAGCAGGGTTGCAAAAAGCAAAGCTTGGCTGGGAGTCGGCACTGTCAGAATATATAGAGTGCATAATTGGAAGCCAGGAAGCGATAGCTTGGGGTGATCAAGTGTGGTCCTCTGCTTGAACTTCAGTTACTATCATAAATTCATTCAATTTTACAGATGCTTTGCTCCCTTTCTGTGTACAGATACAGTATGACTTGTCTAAGTAAACAGTTCAGTCAGCTATGGAGAAGTGCCGTGAACCTTTCCTGTCTCTCTGTTCGCAACTGTTCAGACTATTTTATTCCTGTTTTTGGTCTACCAGAGTCAGCACTTATTGCCATGCTGAGTCTTTGCCTCATGACTTTGCATTATTTGTTCCACAGGGTGAGGACTGTGCTACAGTGTGCCCCCCTGGTCTATTTGGACCAAGCTGTATGTCCACCTGCTCCTGCCATAATCATGCATCCTGCTCTCCTGTCGATGGCTCCTGCATCTGCAGGGAAGGTACAGAATAACTGACTCATGGTTAAAGGTTTAGAGCCAGTTATCCACATTATGAGATATGTTACACTGACTGTACTGTTCACTGTATGATCTGACAAGTCCGATTCTTAGACAGATGAACATGCACAGTACATACTGTACTTACGGAGTAAATCATTGTACATTCTGTGCTGCTGGTTGTTATTCTGTGCATACTGTTTCACACACAGCTGCCAGGTGATCCTTGCTTTTCATTTATTCTTTCACCAATTTTCAGTTTAATGAATCATACATCACATTATTATAAATAAATTATTTTCCTGAGGGAAAATTATGTGCCACCACAATGTTATAACCATAAATGCATTATGTGATTGTTATCTTCACTCCCTTGGCTTGTACGTTAGACTGCACATCACATGTTGTGAGCAGCCCATATAAAAACACATTTTTTCTTCTCAGATTGTTTGAGGAGCCCTAAAGATGTCAAGGTTAAAATTCCAGCCATGCTAACATGTCTTCAGTGTAAACTGTACTGTATATCTAATCTGTCTATAGCACTAAACAAAAACTACAGCTTATTTAAATGCCATTCATTTTGGTGGTATTTGTCTTTTTTTTAACAAGTATTAGACAAATGTGTATTATGATCAAATGATGACATTTGAGGAAAGGTAATGGGATCACTAGAGTTGTTGTGATGCATCATTAGGAGAGCATACGTTCAACCAGACAAATAATTTTTGAGAAATTTCACACCAAAATACAAATGCTAACCTTGATGTGTCACTAGTGGAATTGTTAATGCTGTTTATCTTCTGGAAACAATGAATTCTGTACAAAATGTTGTACCAATTCCTCTAGTGAGTATTGAGCTATTTTCTCGGATAAATGAAGATTTTAACTTAGTATTCCAGTACAGAAAACGTGAAGATGTTACCAAAGTGAGGACAACATGAATGTAGCAAATGTCAAACCTATCAGCCTAATAGTTGTGAGGAAACTGAAATCTTAAAATGTCAGTCTCCTGGTTGCACTACAGAAACAGACAGAAAATCATCAAAGTCAGTTGGATTCATCCTCTGCTGAACCTGAATAACTGTACAGAATGTCATATTAATCCATCCAGTAGTTATTTACTTATTTCTCACTAAACCTAGGTGGTGGACCAGCTGACTTGCAGGCCGACATTAGATCCGTAGAGTGCAGTCACTGACGTGGATTATAAACTGATATTATTTTTTTCTCCCTCATCCCCTGAATTAAATCGCTAACATTCAGATTTATGTTGAAGATTCACTTTCAAATTTATGGACCATTCTAGAAGGCTTTAGGGTTTATTTGTGAAAATTGTAACTGCAATATAAAGTATGTGTGTCCATAAAACACTTCTTACATAAAGGTGTACAGTTTGATGTATTTTTGCTCTCTCTCACCCGAGGCTGGCAGGGTGTTGACTGCTCCATCCTGTGCTCCAGCGGTACATGGGGTCTGGCCTGCAATCAGACGTGCCTATGCAGCAACAAAGCTGCGTGTGACCCTATAGATGGAACCTGCACTTGTTCCCCTGGGTGGAGGGGAGAACACTGTGACGAGTCCTGCACTGTAAGTCTTTTGCTGAACTTAGAGGGTGCTGCGAAGATCCTGTGGATCTTCAACACAGCACAAATAGTCATGACTCATTGTGCCCAGGTGTATCGTTTTAAATGTGCAACAGTATGCAAGTAAGTCTTTTTTACCATTTTCAGGATGGCACCTACGGACTGGAGTGTCGTGAGCGCTGTGACTGCGGCCATGCTGACGGCTGTGACCCGGTGAGCGGCTACTGTCGCTGCTACCCTGGATGGACAGGTTAGTGCTGCTTTTCAAACATCAGAGCGGGCTGACATTAGTAAAATAACCTCTGAGACATCATCTGCATTTATTACCTGTTTAATCAAACACATCAGTTGCTAGTGAGACACACTGATTTAGCAAAACGGGAATATATGCTGGAGCATTCGCGGCTTGTGTTGTACACTGTGTTTCCAGAATGTCTAAGCTGTGTTTTGTTAATTAAATGTTCAATTTATTTTGCGACTGAGCCAATAGCACTGGTGAATGAGAGATGTTGAGAACTGAGCTCTAAATTAATTATCTTGGCTGACACACTGGATGCTGGTGTGCAATCACACTTATATTGCTTCTATTATTATTATTATTAACGACTGAAGTGACTCATCAGATACATATTTGGAGACGGAATCAAATAATTGGGCCAGAATGCTCTGAAGACTTGCAGACACAGCCTGTGATTTTTTTTTACTTGTTGTTTTCTGCTAATTATTATTTAATTTTCCAGGTTATTGTGAAATCTGGCTGCCATGTTTATTCATGAGAGGATTCGCCCTTTCTCAGCTATCATAGGCTTTTCATTCGAACTCTGATCCTCTCTAGATTCAAATACTTCGTTTTTCATGAACACATGCCCACTCTCTGTTTCCTATCATTTAAACCAATTGCTTACAGGGGGGAAAGAGCTGGAGGTAGAAAGTGTGAATGTCACAGCAAGGGTGAGAATCATTATGCTCTAAAATGAAGCGTCGCATCTGAATGTCAAATACGGGGGGCTAGCTGAGGACCTGGTCTCTGAGCTTGGGTAGAGAGGTGCAGTCAGGGAGGGAAAAGATTCAGCAGGAAAGGTCAAGCCTGTGAGCTCTCAGCAGCCCACTCCATTCAGCCTCCTGAGCTTAGGGCATTTATTCTGGGAAACAATGTGGGTTTTATTATCTGCAAGAACGGCGCTGGCAAAACGGGCCTCTCATGCTCTGAATCCTGCACAGGTCGGGACCATCTGTCAGCCTTAATTGAGTCACCAGGGTGCGGGGCTGGGGGCACCATGCAGCCCAGTGGGTCGGACAAACACACATACATACATACTTGAATCTTAGTGCCTTGACAATGGGCTCTCTGAAGGAAGGAGCACCTAGAGAGAGGTCTTTGTGGGATGCGTCTCAGGACTAAGTCAGGGATGGAAAAAAATGGGCTATTTACAGACACTAGAGCTTTTTTTTCGTGTAAGCACTGTCATGTCACTGAGCGCGCTGCATCCAGAGTTGGTGTGGCCCCTCTACTTTGCTGTCAACTTGCTGTTGGTTTTATCGTGAGGTTTGCGCAAACTGTCAAGAAGCTTGACTCTAGGAGCGTGCGCCAGTAAGTGGCTAAGCTATCTGTGACCCACACGGTTGTTGCTGAACTGTCGTAAGCCTGACATCAGCCAACAAAGATTTAAAAGAGTGCTCTGAGTAGACACTCAATGCAGCCGCTTCATGCTAGCCCATGATAAATAGGACTTCGCCTTTTATTTCTGAAGACATGCTGGTCCATGTCATAGAGCAGGTAATGTGAGTGTGTGTTTACATGCACTGGGAGAGTGAGTTAAAAAGGGAGAGAGAGGTTTGCTTTGCTCGGCTCACTCTGTACAAATTGGATAGTGGGACCTCTGGCACTTCTCAGTGAAAAGCCTCTTTTGAAGAGACTTCAGTTCTGGCTTCTCTCACTCTTTCTTCTTTTCCCTCACTAGGCATCCAAAGCCCCTCTGTTTGTCACCATTAGACTGAAAAATGTGATGCTCTGTCTGCATTCATTTTCTGACAGTAAAGGCAGTCACTGTTTTTTTTCTGCCTGGCCCAGCAGAACCTCAAACACACTTGCACAAGCCTTGCCCTCCTTTTGATGTCCATGGCTTGGCTTCTGACTAAATCACTGCTACCATTCTCCCCTCACCCCTCATCAGCACCAACATTTCCTCTCCTTTACTCCTCCGTGGCAGCCCTAAGGTGCCGCGGTTACTGTATAACATTAGTCCCCAGAGTTTAGTCCAGGTTTAATTCAAAGGTACTGCACTAATGCTGCTTTAATGGCCGCACCATTCTCAGATATTCTCATTCAAAGGAAATTTCAAATGAGGCTTCGAACTAAGGGCTGGTGCTTGAAAGGTTACAGAGTTTGAATGTGTGTGTGAGTGTGCCAATCTAAGTGTGTGTTCGTGCAATCGCAGTGACATACAGTGTGTTCCACTTTATAAACCTGTTCGTATGTATGTCATACAGTACATGTGACTTTTCCCCCTTTTATGCCACTCTTTTGAAAGCATGGGTATGGCTGAGAGAAAACGTGTGCTACTGCGATCCCTGTATGGATGCAGTGTTTTGTGTTTGCTCGCTGCACAAAACACACTGTGACACTTCCAGACTGTGCTCTTGTAGCCTGAGTGCTTCCCTTCAGCTCTGCACACCACCCCGGCTCTGCTGAAAGAGAATGGGAGACAAGCTTGGCCTCTCTGGAGACCCAACCCTGTTAATCAACACAGTGCACTGGCAAGGAGCCCCAGTCAGATCAAAAATAAAACACATTTGGAAAGGAGAAACAGTGTGGGAAAGATGGGCTGAACTGAAAAAGAAAAACACACTCCAAATCGTAGCTAAAATCAATAGTGTATCCATGCTTGATGAATAATCCTGCATAGATCAGCTCTGATCACTCATTGTGAAAGCTGTCATTTAATGATATGTTTTTACGCCATTTAGTCTGTTTCAGCAAACCAGTCTTTTGCCTTCTTAGCGTGCATTCACTGAATATTCGTTATGCTAATGCGCCTGCAGGAATCCACTGTGATAATGTGTGCCCACAAGGCTTCTGGGGACCCAACTGTTCAGTCAGCTGCTCCTGTCAGAACGGAGGATCCTGCTCTCCAGAGGACGGTACATGTGTGTGTGCACCTGGATACAGAGGAACCTCCTGCAAAAGAAGTGAGCTTCCTTCTCTTTCTAGCAGCAAACCTCTCTTTACACAAACTTTCAAGAAACAACTAAATGACACTGATAGCGGCGTGACTCCATCGCGGCGCTGACCTTGCCATGAACTTTAAAGAAATCTTAAAGGGTGAGCCAGCTGAGGAGATGCACTTAGCTGTCGGTCATAACTGCTTGAGTGTAAACCCTTCATCACTGCTATCACTTAATCACAGTGTCTTTACCCCTACTGCATCCTCCCAGACAGACACACACAAATACACAGACACACACACACACACACACACACATAAACACACACACACAAACATCCTCACCCCACCACACTGTCCTTAACAACCAACTCACCGTGGGAGACTCAGAGTCCTCGCCTAAGGCTCATCAGAGGGCACGCTCACTGGGAGTGCCAGCTCTGGTTTCTGAATGGGGTCTGTCTGAAGCCGCTCTCAAGTGATGAGCTCACTGATTGGGAGTGAAACTCAGAGCCACAAACCTGTAAGCATCAATTTGAGTGGAATGTAAGAGAGAGACTTAAACAGCTGTGTGTATCTAAGAGAGATAGAGAAGGGGGGAAATGATTACTCCTCTAAATTCAATATTTACACAGATAATTTACTTGTCAGGTGAAAACCTCATAGCTGCCGTTTTTTCTCCCCCACAGAAATGTTAATTGAGGGATTACATGATTCTCCAGAGGCTGATAAAACTGTATCACACCTGGTGCTTTAAATTAAATCAAAACTCCACAGTGTGTGATTGTCAAACTATAAATGAGGCTGTTTTGTCAGTTCCTAAAAAGGTTTCTGTTTTTTAAATGCCTGATTGTCCCCTGAGTATAGTGATATTAGAGCAGAAATCGCTGCTTAAAAAAGAGGAATATAACACCGATTCCTAAGGCTCTCAAAGTACTGAATATTAAATATGTTTTCAAAACAAATTGCAGGCTCTTATCACAGTTACACAGTTGATGGTCCTGGTGTAAATTGTTAACATAATTACCTCTACACCACCTTTTGAATATCTATTGGTTCATTCTTTCAATAGTCTCTGCATTATTAACACACAGTTGTGTTCTTCCTGACATATCCACATCATCAAGCTGCTCCCAAGACTTGACATAAAACAGACTTTGGCGATTCTCTCAACTCTTTTGCTATTCCGTCTCTGGGAGCAGATGAATTGGCAGTGATTACAATAAAGACTGACTTTTCTGCTTTCTCCCTCCCTTTGCTGTCTCTCCTTGTCTTTTCTGCTTTAATTCTTCCTGCCTTGATTTTTTTCTACTCCCCTGATCGCTCTTGTCATGCTTTGTTTCATTATTATATACCTCTTGTTCCATCCGACGCTGGTGACTGATTTCCCGCCCCCTCTTCTGACACGCTCTGCCAACTCCAGTCTGCTCTCCGGGGTTCTATGGCCACCGTTGCAGCCAATCGTGTCCGCAGTGTGTCCACAGCACCGGGCCCTGCCATCATGTCACGGGCCACTGTGAGTGCCTGTCTGGCTTCTCTGGTTCTCTGTGCAACCAAGGCAAGTAGCCCTCTATGTCCTTTTGACATTTTCCTGCTGTTCCACTTACTGTAGAATACATTCACTGTGTCGTTTCACTTTTTGCTCCTTGAAAACTGTACAGTTTATATTTGAAAAGGCCCTCCGATTTTGCCTTGACACAAAATACAAAAATGATGAAAAATTAAATCTGTGAAAGCTGAAATAGTACAGTGCTAATTGTTAATATACGGTATGTTGTTTCTGACAATATCTCAAAAAAATTAGGTTCTAATAAACATTTTCTTTTACTACATTTGATGAGAACACCTGTAAACTTTCCTACAGTCCCATGACCTGCTGCCTCTCTCACTGCTATCCCAGCCTTGAAACTTTCGATAATGTGTATTATCAGTGCACCCACTACCAAAAAAGAAAAAAAAACAACCTTCAACAGAAGCCGGAAAATTGCTGAGACACACTTTTCAGACAAAGAATACATTAAGTAGATGTTGCTGTCCATCTGCCTAATTCTACAAAAGGCGCTGCATGTAAATTGCTTTTCACGAACACTCAGAGACAAAGAAACAACGGATGCGCGCATCTGTTCTTCTTGTTAAATTTAATTTCAAGGCGACCTTTCTTTTGTGTATTGCCTTAATTGGGAATGTTTTAATCACACAAGAAAACCTTGTTGAGAATGCAGTGAGAAAACATCAGAACCTATTTTGCTCTCTTTGTCTTGCCTCCTTGCCCTTCCCTATTGTAGCCCGAAGGTGTGTTTGATTAAGAGTCATGAGCAAATTTAACAGATCCTGTGTTTCTCTGAGCCAACATGTGTTTCAACAACAACATATGTCAACAAATCATATGTTTAATTACCATGTAGTCTGATGATCAATGTGTTACAACAGAGGTTTTTCTCACAGTATAGCCTGAAGCTCTGCTGTGTGTCAGGTATATTAAAAGAAACTTATAAAGAAAATGCAGGTAAAATTTCAATCACATGTAAAAAGTTTCAATTATTTTAAATGTATTAGTATAATGATAGATTTTGCCTCCTCACTGTCCTTCTTTTGTACGAAATGTACACAGTTAAATACTAACTCATGTTTGTGAAAATTAGTCCGACCAAAGGTAACATTATTGTCTTGTCAGCCGTTCCTCGCTAGCCGTAAAGTGCATTAAAAATCTGCTCTCCATCGCTGTGTAGAGAAAAGACACCCGCATGAAAATGTACTGTAGATTCTTTACTTCTAATAATTTGCCATTTTTTATAAATTACAGAAAGGCAATGGGGAATTTTTAAAATTCTCTTTCATGGCTTTGAGCAATGTCTTATAAATAAAGGTTTAATAGTGTAGCTGAAAGAAGAGGGAGAAGTTAAAACGAGAGCCGGTCCTAATTTGTCTGGACTATAATTACTGATGAGCAGGCGTGAGGCGACGAGGGACGAAGGTAGCCGTATGTGCATTCTCTTCTTGCTGGAGCCCATTGGTGTCCTCACTTGTCCTCTGTCCAACACAAAGTCCCAGCCTTAATGAAGCTCTCCTGGTGAGACGAGGCTCGAATCCCCAGAAGCAGCAGTATGGGGGAGCCAACCTCATGGCTTAATGACAACCTGCTTGAAGGAGCTTGAAAGAGCTCTGAAGAAGAGGGGAAAGCCAGTTGAAATGTAATCATTAAAATCACCCCACATGAAAATGAGGCAGACCCATCTCTTTCACAGCCAGCCACCTTATCAGATATTTCCAACGCTGGGCTATTCTCTTTATATGAGACCTTTAATGTATCTGCTGGCGCTGTAGCTCCCTGATCCTGATGGTTAGATACACCTTGGTTCAATTTGTCCCCTGGCCCAACGAGGAAAACACAATGGAGGTTTCATTGGAAATGATATCTTTTATTGAAGAGTGCCGGAGAGCATTGAAATATTAATTTCATAAAAAATTTACACAGTGGTCTGTGTACATGGTCTATTTTAATTCTGTGGTGCATCACTCATTCCACTCTAGTGAGTGGAAATAGGGCAGTTGTGCCACTGGAGGCAGTGATTGACTCCTCCTTTTGTCTAAACAGATCACTTCATGTCCACTCAAATTGAACAATATCATCCATTAGAGGAGTCTGTTTATACAACCTTTCATAGAATGAGTTTGTTTGCATAAATGTACTCGCAGTAATTTGCCCAAGTCTGATGTCATAATGTTAATGGATTTTGCTAATCTTTGCATGGAAGTGATAATACACACATCAAGGTTGTTTCGTAAAGTGATGTGTTGTTTTATCTGTTTTGCAGTGTGTCCAAGTGGCAGGTACGGCAGGGCGTGCGCCGAGATCTGCCTCTGCACCAACAACGGCACCTGCAACCCCATTGACGGCTCTTGCCAATGCTTCCCAGGCTGGATAGGAGAGGATTGCTCTCAGGGTATGGCTTCTCTCCTTCATCCTGCGTGCGGTTCGCTCATTTTCCAATATTTCCCCCCCCTCATTGTCTGTCTCCACTCCTAATTTCTCTCTCACTCTTACCTTCATACGCATTAATCATTTTCATGACCTGACACACTCCAAGAACTACCCTCACACCCAGCTGATGTAAAACACATAGCTTGCTTAAATGATTGTTGTAATACATTATGCTCTTTGATTTACCACACTGTAGGCCAAAGATCATTAACAGAACTTGGAGCTGCCATGCCAAGGGAAATTGATGTGTGTTTTTTTTAATTGCATTAACTACTTAAAGTAAAAATAACTTATGATCAAATAGATAATCCTCAATAGATATGCACCCTGACACCCATGCCTGCTCATGGAATACAAAACATGGACTTTTGGAGGATTGATGATCACACTGGATTTTCTGCAAGGAAGTACACGGTGTAATATGTTGCATAAATGTGCAGAGAATATTTAGACATTTTCTCAAACATATGTGCTTCATGTATGCATGTGTAGGAGTTTGTAGGGGAGAGTATGTGACCATGAGCTTGACTGTGTCTCTGGCGTCTGCAGCCTGTCCCTCTGGGCACTGGGGCCCTGATTGTCTCAACTCGTGTAACTGTCACAACGGAGCCCAGTGCAGTGCCTATGATGGGGAGTGCAGGTGCAGCCCCGGCTGGACCGGTCTCTACTGCACGCAGCGTGAGTTTCTCCCATCCAGTTAACAGACACACAGTGTCATCTACTGGTAATCCAATAGAACTGCAGTAGATGACGAGAAAGGAAACAATACATTTTTCTGACTACAGAATAACAGGATGATGTTAAGTTAAAGTTGAATGAAGTTTTCATTTACTGTTTTTTTAGAGAGAGCAACATCAAAGTAATGCTAATGTCACTTCATTAATTTTCTCATAATACATTCAAGTCGTTTACTCAGAAATAGTGCAGATCATCAGCATCCACCCACTAATTTGAATTCCATTATCTATAACCTCAAGGGTTTATTCAGTATTGCTGGTAGTGTTGTTGTTGTGAAAACGACATTTGTTTTAGCTGTTTTCCTTTATTTCCTCATGTAGATTCTTACTATTTCCAGTTGCCCTGTTCTTTATATCCACCTCTAGGTTATGTTAACAGCATAACTGCATTTTCTGCTGAAGCAGGAAATCTTTCATTTTCCATTCATTCACATTGTCCCTTATTGAGTATGCAGCGGAGACATTGAATTGTATTGATTTTCCTGTTCCCTTGGGATATGACCTTGACTCTTTACGTTGTCTTCCCGTCTCTTTGTGTTCTCCACCCCTCCCACCACAACATTTTATACATCTCCACCCCAGGCTGTCCTTCAGGTTTCTACGGCAGGGACTGCTCCGAAGTCTGTCGCTGTCAAAATGGCGCAGACTGCGATCACATCTCTGGCCAGTGTGCTTGTCGAACCGGCTTCACTGGGACGAGCTGTGAGCAGAGTTGAGTAGGCCCCACACATTTTAACTCTGAGCAAAAATTACACCATGTGGATGAGTGTGGTTATGGATGTGTGTTCTCTAAACACTTTGGCTCCCACTCTGTAAGTGCTTTAATTTTGATGGGTGTAGTAATGTGGCTCTCTGTCATGCAGAGTGTCCTGCTGGTACATTTGGATATGGTTGCCAGCAGCTGTGTGAGTGCCTGAACAATGCTACCTGTGACTATGTGACTGGAACATGCTACTGCAGCCCAGGATATAAAGGCATCCGTTGTGATCAAGGTGAGAGGTGATTGCGGTGGTGGAGGCTTTGTGGTGTGTTATCGCTTAAACACAGATGTGTACACGTTGTTTGAACAACCTGCTTTATGTGTTTTCTCTGTAGCAGCTCTGATGATGGAGGAGCTGAACCCGTACACTAAGATCAGTCCTGCGAGAGGGTCGGAGCGCCAGTCTGCAGGGGCTGTCATGGGCATCATCTTTCTCCTCCTCATCATCATGGCCATGCTAAGTCTGTTTGTGTGGTACAGACAGAGGCAGAGGGACAAGGGCCATGAGATCCAGCCCAGTGTGTCCTACTCACAGGCCATGCATATCACCAACACTGACTATTCTCTGTCTGGTAAGATATTTCACTTGCCTACGGTGACTAAACAACTGTGCATTTGTTCATCAGTTACAGAGCAATATCCCTGAAGTGTTAGATAATTCAAAATTGCATCACATTGCAACATTTGTATTACTTTAAGCTGAAGCGTAGGCTGTTTTAACTCATGTGCAACTGACAAAAGAGGAGGTTAGATGGATGATATTGAAAAGATGGGTCCCAAAGTACAATGTCAATCCAACAAAAGTGTGCACACCTGCATCGACAGCAATAAAATTGATTCCACATCTAATTCCCTGGTAAGACTAACTGGACAACAAGTGAGAAACAAGAAATTTGCGAAGGCTTTACTTACTTTTGTTACAGTTGGTTCTTAAATTATGGACTTTTCCTTATAGTGTAACTGTTTGCCAAATGTTTCTATTGTTTGATTGTCTTAATTCTTCTAGGTTTCTGGCTACACTATGTAAAAATGCAACATTTTGGTGTATTCTGTAGATTTATGAAGTTATAATTAAATACGATTTGTTGTGGGTAAACATGCATGACAACAGAAGATAAAAATATTGCAAGCACAAATGCATCCATTTAGCGTTTGAACCTCTCACCCTGTAAACCCTCAGAGTGTGGCAGTACCGTTGCGATGAGGACCAGCGCTCCAGAGATCAGTCAGAGCCAGAACAACAGCAGCAGCAGCGGCCAGTGTTTCTCCAACCCCAGTTACCACACTGTGGCTCAGTGTAACGTTGTCTCAACCATTTCCAGCAACCTGGATGGCACTCTGACCCTCAAAGTATGACCATTCTCCATGTGTGCTCAAACAAAATTTAATTTCCCAGCAACAAACAAGAGCATATTGTGTTCTTCCTTTTCACAGTCAGGCACACTGAAGAGCAGAAATGGCTCTGAATGGAGAGCTTACTGCAACCTCAATGACCTAGGTCAGTCTTCCTCTTTCTTATCATTTAACGCCACATACATCTGGAATTTGGGCTTCCCACAATCTTCGATTCAAGGGCAAAGTCGCATGTGTCATTAGTGCATTCTTTTCATTGGCGTTCACCTGCTGTGAATGAAGATGAACCAAGGGTCTCTTGTTAGACATAACCTTTGCTCTGATTTTGATCAGATATGCGGGTGGGACAGAGAAGGCAGTGGTGTGAAGATGAATAGGGGTCACTGTGAGCTCATTAGTCCTCTTTCACTTCCACCGGTGGCACATTTTCCTGTGATAGCTTACACTGGGTCAAACACTGCACTCTTAGGCTGTGAATTATAGAAAATGAAATGTGGGAATTTTTAAACAGCACATTAGCACTCCGTGAATCGCTTATATCACATGACTATACTGTAGATTTAAGCACATCGGAAGTGTTTATTTGTGTTTCTGTAAAAATGCCAAATAAAATACTTGCTGTGGGCAACCTTTAGATTTAAAGACAGTTGTAGCAATATAAATCAGTGTCTTCATACTGTAGCAGAAGTTATAATTGGTACAAAATGCTGTTATATCTGCTTACAGCAACATTGTAGTGTATTAGAAATGGATAGAAAGGGGTGTTAAAGAGTTGCCAAGATTATATATTAAATACATAAATCATGTTCACAGTCTGTTGGTTTGTGGTGGCACAAATTAAAGAGACTGTAAATACTGATTACAGCCTCATTACTGAGAAACATCATGTGAATGCCTCAAATCAAAAAAGACTTATTCTAATTTTATTCTGATTCCTGAGTAACCAGCTAATATCAACTCATCACAAGGCTTGTATTCTCTCTTTGATATTTTGTTGCTGAGCAAATATCCCATTTAGACCACAGCTGATGTAAACTTGGAAGCCCAGGGGTAATGTGAGAGCAAGCAACAAGCGATAACGTACAGAGTACATTGTAGCCTAATGAGACACTACCTGTCAAACCTCCACACAGCAGGAGAATGCATAAGTGATGTACGACTTTCATGTTTTGACATTTGTTCCAGATGTTCAGCAGGGTGAGGCACAGACACAAAGAGGCACCAGAAAAGGTAAATAATTAATTTGTAATTACAGTTTCTGTGTGTGGCATGGAGTGTACAAACATTTTCTGCATGTAGAATCCTGTTCAGCTTCAAAAGCACCAAATTTTGCAAAATCATTTTATGCTCAACAGCCAATGTATCAATTTTCGCAGTTGGTCTCTTCTCTCCCCTGAGACTGCTATTTCTCTGACCTAAAATCCCACATCCATATATTCTCCGTGATTTATGTGAAAACTCACTGCACTTTGAACAAGATCATGGTGGGCTGAGGTTTTATTCCAGCAGTAATTGCTCTCTATGGCTCAGTGCCTGATACGTCATTTTGTCTCCCACACTGTGCAGTCGGTGGTGAATGTGAGGGATCCAGGGGTGTGAAGAGTGGTCTGAAGGGGCTTTGCTGCGGTCTCTAATGAGCTCTCTTATCAGACTGATGAGACTGTTATGGATGAGATGAGGCTTCCACTCTCGCCCCTTTGTACTCTGATTACTACGGCCATTAGTCACCTGTCGTAGACAAAAGAAGTTCAGCTTCCTCGTGGCAACGAGTTCTCCCAACCACAGTAATATCTGTTTAAACTTAACTGGTTTAATATGAGACCCCAGTGCTAACGCCACTGTTACAAGTCAGTGACAATCGCTTCATCTCTAGTGATACTGAATATGTTCTTGTCTTGCCACTGCTGCAGATTACATCAAGGGCTCCATGTGCAGCAACAGCTCCTGCTCCTTGAATAGTGAGAATCCATACGCCACCATTAGAGACCCACCAGGGCTGGCTTGCAAGCACACAGAGAGCAGCTATGTGGAGATGAAATCCCCCTCCCACCGTGAAGTGCCCTTTGGAGGCACTGCCACCCTCCTGGGCAGTGCGAGCAGGAATGTCTATGATGTTGGTGAGTGCGTTGTTGCTCTGGTGTTTGGAGCTCAGCAGGGTCCTACAGTTTGTGGCCTCTCTGGTCAAGTCCCACGCTGCGAGCCTGTACAGACTTTGTAAGCCTTGATAAGAGGAAATGTGAGCTGCCTCTCTAGGGCATGCACCTCTCCTTTCTGTCTTTTCCCTTCAGTCTGTGCCTGCTGCTCTTTAGTTTCCATGTTTCTCATGCACCTCTCCCACTTTGTTTCCTTCCTTCTTCCCTCTAACCACCACAGAGCCCACAGTGAGCGTCCTGCAGGGACCCAATGGAATGGCTACCGGCTTCTCCCAGAGCCCCTATGACCTTCCCCGCAGCAGCCACATCCCCAGCCACTATGACATACTGCCCATGCGTCACAGCCCCACACATACACCCCCACCACCCCCAGAAAGCCCCAGCTCCCTGCTCTAGAGGGCGCTCCCTCTGCCTGGCCCTGACAGCGTGCCGGCAACTTTCAGCCAACTTTCAACCGACGGCCTTCCCTTTGTCTCTGTGTGTGTTTGATTAGATACTGAGATGTTGAGATGGAGGGACAGCCGCAGCTCCTCTGGACACTGCTCTCACTCGCACTCTTTCTGTAGCCCCAAACGAGGGAGGGGAGGAAAGAGTGTCTCACTCAACAGTGACCATTCACCCATTTTATTTTCTTATATAACTGATCACTCAAACTGCTGCCTGGCCTCTTAATGGACCTCCTGAAGTGGAATGTTATGGTTCCAAACAGTGCTTAGGGGCAGTATACATGGACTGGGTGGACAGTTTATTTACAGGGAGAGAGCTATACTCATGCTCATTTTTAGTCCATGATATAGGTTTACTATTCAAGAGCAACCAAGTGTTTATAATGTCCCCTAAATGGAGGTGATTTTCCCCACGAGAAGGAGCCATCATCATGTCAAAGCAGGCAAAGGTTTACGACATCAGAGGTTATGGATTTTCACTGTGTGCAGCAGCTGCGGATCACAGTACAGCTGACATGATGTGCTTATGATCATCTACTCTGAAGTGAGGAGAAAACAGAGAATACTCCAAACATGGAAACTGGGCCAAGTCTGAGAAAGCATGGATACATAGTAAAATATTGTAATGGTTCTTTATTCACTGTTATCCAGTAATGATCACACAGTTAATGCTAATGTGATCCCTGTCTGTAACTAAAGAGCTTCTTTAAGTTTTAGTGTTAATGAGGCCCAGTCTATCTGGACATGTATTCAGGTCACCAGTGTTCATGCATTTATTGCATTACTGAGAGTTACACACATACAGTAAGTATAAAGTTTGGATTTTTCCCCACTCTAATGAAGTGATCTGATCTTGTGTTGTTTTCAATGTGAAAGCTTTCCTTTTTTCTTGCAAATGTCTTAGTTTACATTTTTTAAATATTGGGTGTTAAGAAGGGATTGCTTTGACCTTTTATGTTTTGTATTTATAAAGCTAATTGCTTTATTATTTATTAATTTATATTAGTGATGGTGTTTTTTTTAATCAGTGTGACTCTAGAATTTAAAAAAAAGATGAGCATGATCAGATAATGGATACCCACTGTTGTAGATAACACACAATTTATCTTCTTGTGAGATTATCAGTGTCATTTTGTGAACTGTTTTTGAAGTCACTTAAAATGTTCTCTCTCTCTCTCTGTCAAATTGTAAATTGAAAATAAGATTTCATCTGACCAATTTAAGACCCACAAATACCTTGTGTAGTATTTACAAAGGGAACCATGTGTATAAAGTCCATTTCTAAAATATTTTATGTTTGTATCAGGCTAATTAACTTTATTTATTGAACTGAATTTACTCATTCACTGTGTGAATTCCATTTCACCCTCTGTAGAAGCAATAACATGTTGACAATCGATGCGCAGACAGCGTTTCATTAGTGCTGGACATTATGCCATCTTTGACCAGTTTGGTGACAGTGGATCATACTTTATGTGACTTTATCCTCTGAGGAAGGTTTTTCTAGTTGCTGTCATATCAAAGCTGGTTGTTGTTTTGGTACATAAGTTTCAGATTAAATGCCTATTCTGCCATCCGAAACCTGTTTCAGTCAGATTTATGCCCCGAGAAGATAAATGTACATAATAGATGGATTCCATTGTAACAGGCAAGAAATGGTATTCGGTTACTTAGTGCTTACAATTTTTTATTTGCTTCGACCTGTTTCAACATTACCCAGAGTCCAGGAAAGTAGGAAATGAATGGCCACATGCTATTCTTTGTGCAAAAACTTCAAAATTTATAAATTGAGAAATCTGGTCAGCGTGCTCACATGTTAAATATGTAATGTGTAAAGTAAGTACAGAGATTATCATAAAATGGCTTAAAGCGTGTGTATATCCGGTTCTGTACAGTTTGGGATTTTATTAAGTAGATTAGGTTTAGACCATTAATGCTACACATTAATGGTGAGAGAACTCTACATAAAGCCAAGATCATCAAGGTCAAATGTTGAGACACCAGGACATCTTGATGAGAAGCAGGCTACTGGAACAAGACACATATGGACGAGGATTGAGAATACTGAATTGATGGAATGCTACTAAACAGGAGGCCCAAGGACAGATGTTTCATGCACTGTATGTAGATGTGGGATAAGCAGAACACCCATATTGACTAAGAAGAAGCCAGTAGCTAGTGATGCCCCACTGCCAGTCATGACAGCTCCATCCACTGAGCTGAGGCTATCCCAACTACTATCATCCCCAAAACCAATGATTTTGTGTGTAGCTGCAGCAGTAATCCATGGAAATACTTGGGTTTATGATCAAAAATGCAACATTCATAGAGTGCCCTCCACAGAGAAGAAGGTTAGAAGCTAAGATCAAGAAAGCCCTCTGGCGAGAAATCCCAGAAGGATGCTAAGTGAGGCTCTTGAGACTGCAGAACAAAGGCTCCCAGCACAGCTTCTGGTCTAGCTAACTGCTAGACTGAAGAGACACACCAGGGGAGCGAAGGCCAAGAGAATAAATGGTCTGTTCTGCAAAGACTCATCTAGGGTGTACTTCCAGCAGCAGTACAGACCCACCAAGGACGCATGTGAGAGAAACGCATCACACAACACCAACCTTCACAACAACCTTCCGTAACAAGAACCAGTTATCATTTCAAAGGCAGACATTGGGCCTCACGGCAACCTGGTGGCTAAAGAAGCTAACAGAGGTCCATTAGCGCCTGGTAGTACAAATGAGTCACCCAAGACTCTAAGACTACAGAGACCAATCTGAACACCGCCTGGACTGACAAGAAGAAAGCCCCTGACTCAATGCCCCACATGTGGATACTAGTGTTAGGCAATATACTAGGCTATCAGAGCACTGATCACATTCATAAAAAACTCAATACGGCTGTCAAAAATAAAGTCAAGTCACCATCAAATGTTGCATATAACAAGAAGATGCACCGTCCCTGGTTAACATCCTCAGACAGATCATTGTAATGAGTGATTCAGAAATGAAGGTGCCATCAGCCAGTGGCATCAAGCTGTACACCAGGAGGAAGCAAGACTTTAACTCTCTGATCCAATGTACCAGCATTTATAGCGAGGACTTCAGGATGTCAGTAAGACTGGATAAGTGTGGCAGCATGGTGTCAAAGAGAAAGAGGGTGATTAAGACTGAAGGGGTGCATTTACCACAAGGCAGGATAACAACATACAGAACGGCTACAAGTACCTGGGTATCCCACAGGTCAACGTGTAACAGTCAAAAAGTGGTATTGGGTTACTTACTAATGATGAGGATGTAAGGAGGTCAGCCACAGCCAAAATAAATGCAGAGAGTAAGTAAGACTGGTGCAGAGAAGGCAGTACAGTAGTAGGAGTAAGACCTAAGTCATTACCATGTATCCCCTACCAGTCATCAGACAGTAAGTCTGGAGCAGTAAGCTGGGCACAGGAGGAGATGGATGCCACTGACATCAACACACAAAAACTGCTCAAAGTGCACTGGTGGTTCCACCCAAAGTCCAACATGCTGAGGCTCTAGGAGCAGCAATAAGAGGGTGCACAGGGATTATTAAGTGTCAGAACCACTATCCAAGATCAAACAAGGCCCATCCATGAATACAACAGGAATATTGCCCCCAGAATGACCTGCACAGAGAAGTGCCTCAGGCAGCAGAAGACAGAGGATGATGGAGAGGATGAGGATATATCCAGGAAGACCAAAACCCTTCGTGTTATGTATCCCTGGAAGATAGAGGACATGCCTGACATCAAGAAATCCTGCTAGTGGCTGGAAAAGGCCAGTAGAGAGGATCTGATCATGGCAGCACAACAACAGGTGTAAGCACCAGGCCTCAGCATGTACAGCATTTGGTGCTATGCATATTTATACAGTATATAGTATATATAGTCCATAAACGTATATAGTGCCAGCAATGATGCCGTTCTAATAAATGTAGAGCCAACAGAGTGCAGAAATTGTAAAGTTTCTTTTGCATAATTTAATGGTTAAAACCAACACCAGGAGTGAAGTAACAGGATACTGGAGTTCACATCACTGCAGCAACTTGAGAAGTTAAATTGCTGGAGATCAGCAAAGCTAAGATTTTTATGAGTTGTTAAGTTTCTCCTTATTTTCTCTGTGCACTGGTCTGCACAGATTTACATTTGTCAGCACAATTTCATGTTGAAATATTCAAATTGTTAACTGATTTAATATATTGGGCACAATGTAAATATGAACTGATAAAACACATAGGCAGTGTGTAGTATAAGCAAAATAATATTGATTTAACCACTTAATTTCCACCATATATGTCTAGTCTGTGGCATTTGTACACAATGTTGCATTATATGCATATTCTTGTGTCTCAACGCAGTATAACATTTCCCATCACTTGTCACAGTTACAGGGCTGAAGTCTGTTCCAGGCACTAATTTAAGTGCTGGTTTAGTGGCGACATCAGCCCGTAGACTATAAAAAAGAAACCAAATAAAAGCATGAAACAGTAAAAACCAGTGTGCTTTCAACGTAATGTTATATCTAAACCACTCTGTGTCTTCTTAAAAGACATTGTGGAACTGTGGCTAATTAGGTTTCTTATCATTAGTTTAATTATTAGAAGTGGGAGACAGTGCAGTGAGCCTGCTCATCGCTGCAGAGGAGCTCTAATTGCTCCTCAGCAGTAAGGAGCAGACTTCCTGAACTCCATAGCTGATAGACAGATCATCCAGCTGACAGTCAACCAGCCCAGAGTGATGCCCCACTGAAAGAAAAAGCAGTCAATGGGTCAAGGAGCTAATGGACCGAATACAAGCGGGTACTTTAGAGGGAGCTCGAAGGAAAGAGAAGCAAAGAAAGACGAGGTCACACTGCAGCGAGGTGAGCACTCAAGGGATTTTGTAGCTTGTTGATATCGTCTCAGCACAGCAATAATTTATGTGACTTTCTCACGGCTCAGACAGGGCAGAGAGTCAAAGACACCAACAACACAGAGACCTCAGTTAACTTAGACATCAGATTGAAAACTGGGACGATGCTGAACAGTGGAAAGTTCTGCGTGTCTCAAAGCGGAATAAATCGAAGCTTTCTATAAAGGTGCAAAAACTACTGCTTCTGTTCAGGTGAAGTTATTTTCACTGCTGCTAGGGAGCTTGTGGAAGGAATCGGATAACACAATCCCCCTGTGTTGGTGTGTGTTCTACCTATTATTTGATCCTCCTTTTAGTATGAATGCTGTGTAACTGGTGTGTTTCCACTCTAGTTGGCTGGTTTTCATGGGAGGAGCAGGACACCCATGTGCAATGTGACACCTGCTGAGAGCAGGAGGATCCTCATCAGGAGTATATTTAGGTTAACAGCTGGCAGCAGGCAACTGCTTGTCATAGTATTTACCTGCACCTCAAAGCAGAATATTCTCAGTCTCTCAGGTCTTTTAGTTTTCTGCTACTTCTGTCTTACATTGAGAGTTATCAGTTTTATTGTACTAAGTTGTGAATTCTTCTCTGAAAGATCCATGTTTACCTTCTCCTGTGTCTCCAAGTCCCCATCTAGGCCTTTCCACCTACCTCAAATTTCAATGTGAAATGCGTCATCAAACATGTTTTTTTAAACTTGTGTGTCCTTTCTCTGTTCTAAGGATTTCTAAATTCTCATTGACACAACCACATCTATCCACAGCTGTACACCATCATTTCTAATTTAACTGTGTTGGCTGTCTCACAGGAGGCCATTTGTTCTCCTTTCAAACACATTTACATTTTACATTAAGTGTAAATTAGGGAGAGAATGCATTCTTTCTCTCGTATTTATATTTCAATAGCATGTGTTGAATACTTAACTTCAACATTAGTCTAACATTTGCCTGACATATCTCCACAGTGCTACTGATGTGTTATACGCAATATTTTCACTTAATTAATTTACTGTTTACATACACTACACTAATTATGTGCAACAGGTAAGTTTTTGCATGCAGTAATACAACATATAGTGTAAATATTTAGCTAGAAAGTTAAAAAAAATAGCGTTCTGTAAAAAAACAGGTAATATTGCTGACATGGCAAGGCAAGTCACTTCATTAATACAGCACCATCGGTTTGATGATATAGAATAAAATAAGCCTTTGTTAATCCCACAGTAGGAAGTTTCCAGTGTTACAGCAGCAAAGACAGTGCAAACATTTAAGAAGAGTACTATAAAAAAAACAAGAATAAATCAAAAAGTACTAGTTATAGAAATGACAGTACTGCACACATCAGTGGGACTGCACAGATTCATTCATGAATAGAAATACTGAAAGAAGTATTAATATTGCACAGATTATTATCTATATTTCAGAGGTTGTACAAAAATAGAAATAGCACACATCATTAGAAGTAGATCAACAGTTTTTCAGGCCACTCACATGATGTACTGTACACCGGAATCATTTATCCTTTTTGAACAAAAAACTCCTTTGGATTTCACTTTTAGGTCTCTTTTGTTGCTTTAAAGTGCATTTTTAAACAAAGAAAGACTGTGGACTTTGTCTCCCATCACTTTTAAGCCACTTTGGAAATGCATCTCTTTGCAACCATAATTAAAGTGCCGAGTAATGTGAATAAGTGTTTCATATCAAAATGCTTATTGTAACAAGTATTTAGTATTTACAGTAACAGTTACATGCCTGAATGTACATTAGAATGGGTGCAATACCTCCTGTTCATTGTGTACCTGAGGAGATTTTTTCTTACACAATTTATTGTCTTTAAAGTGATGTGGTGCCAAATCCAGATTCTTCCGTTTGTATAAAAATGCATTCAGAGCTTCTTCTGACATTAATAGGAGGTTTCGACAGACTGAGTTAGACAATTAAAGATGATATCTTCCTAAGTTAATGTATTTTGTTCTTATTATCCCTCCACCACAGCTCAACAATGAAGCTCTGTCATGGAAAAAAACAAAGAGGGAACTTTGTGCTCTTTGAAAAAACTTTGAAAGATTCTCATTTGATTTGTCTGCAACAGTCTGTTGAACCCTCATATAAGCTTCATCTGAAGTAGACAGAATAGGAATATATTTTTATACAGAATGAGGACTGTGGATTTTGTGCCCCGTCACTTCCATTGAAATCAGGTCTGATTAGATCTCTTGACTGCCAATATGGACAGAAAGGATTACAGTAGCCAATAACTCTTCACTATACATATAAACATTTGAGTCCCGTTCAATGAAAATCCATTTTATTGTGTTTTGTGGTTGATAGAAACTTGGAGATGTAAAATGAAAGTTGTAAAGATATGAAGATGCTCACTTCTGCCATTCCTCTGGCCTCTCCACAGCCAGATAGCATCCCAGCTTTACAAGCCACTAAGAATTTTACTGAGTTGTTTTCATGTCACCTGTCATGCTTCAGCTTTAGCCAATGTTTACATGTGTTTACTTCTCTCCTGCTCTCGTTGCTTAAATATACAGGATTTTAATGCAGCAAATTCACAGTAATGCTGTTCATATTTACATTTTTTTCCTAAACGCAGTCGATTAAGACTACACGTTAACTGACATCAGACTGCCATTTCCTTGCTGCAGTGCTAAACCACTGATTTTACAACCACAACATCGTCTGACAAACTCAGGGTACACATGAGTTAAAAACATCTGTCCTGTGAATCTAGTTTTATTTCCATGTATCATGAACACTCAGAGTCTAAAAAGTTAGAAGCAATAGAAAGTCCTGGTCTCACACACACATCTGTTTTACCGTCAGCTGTTTTGCTCCATGCTGTCAATCACAGACACAGAGAGAGTCTTCTTCCTGAAGTGAGCGTGGACAACAGCAGCCCTGCAGCATTTAAAGCAATGAACACTGAAACAGTGTGTTTAGACCAGGGCTCAAACAGTATGTTTTATCAGGATTCATACAGTCACGATAAAATTAAGCATCTTTGCAGTATTTTGAGCTGAAAAATTGATAGACGCACTGTGGGGACATGTGAGACTTTCATTAATTTGCTGAAAAGGGCAAAATATGGGACCTTTAAACTGCCAAGTGAGGAATCCAGATGATTACAATATTTTGTAAAGAAAAATAAATATACCATTCCTGGATTCATATGTGTACAAAACACAGAATAACAGAACTTCGACAATGTATGAATTTAAAGCAGGACTGTCTGCAGACTGATTATTAAAATGTTGTAAAATATTGCTGAACCAAAGAAGAACTGCAGGGACTTTCCCTGCTGATGCAGGCCTTAGGCATAATCCTTTCTGCTGCAGTTTGCCTGTCAGCTGTATCTTTTAGCAAAAGCTGTTCCTCACAGAAGCTGTCACAGGGAAGAGGCATACGTCGACATGGTCTGACATGCGGCACCTGCGTGCTGACCACACTGCTGCTAGACAACCTGCCACTTTCACTTCAACATCACATCGGCTGGTGAGAGCAGGATGGTACAAATGTATGGTGGGGAAGAGTGAGGTCAACATAAAACATCTGAAATGACTGACACATGACCACCTCTGTTAAAGTTTGATTTTCCCAGTGAATTTCTGCCAGCAGGATCAGAACCAGAGTAACAGTGCTTTGCTTTCCGTTAAACATGTACTGTTTGACTGCGCTCTGCTGTGGCTCAGTCCACAGCACAGCACAGCTCAGCTGCAGATCTTTATTGTGGTCACGTCCTGCTACAGGAACTGCGAGGATCCATCAGACCAGAGCTGGATCTTTACTTAGCCATTCTTAATGCACAATCAGTATTCATCCCAGTTGGTCTGCTCATTCTCACTCCCTCTGTGTCTATAGCTGCTCCCAAATTTAGATCAAAATGATATACGACACACATAATTCTGCACTATAACTAAATAAGTCTTTTAACAAAGTAGGGATGGAACAGCAATTATGTGGACAAATCCTCCAAAGAGTCTCAAGGACAAGCACTGAGCAGAGATAGCAGAGGTAGTCAATACTTCTACAGACTGCAGGTTCTGCTGTTGGCCACCAGGAGGCAGCCGGGAGTCCGTGAGAGTGTAAAACCAGACAGAAGTGAGTACAACAGTTCGTGGTGAGTGCAACAGTTTCTGTCCAATAGATGCTCTACAAAGATTGTGTCGTAATCATTAATTGAAACCACAAACTATCAGATAACCAGGTCTGAGCTGTAGACAACCTGTTAATTATTGTTTTTAGGAAAGGTTGTCGTCACGTGGTTCCATGGTGTAATGGTTAGCACTCTGGACTCTGAATCCAGCGATCCGAGTTCAAATCTCGGTGGGACCTAAATTTTACTTTCACGTATCTTTTTTAAGTCTCCTTGTCCGGGGTTCCCACATTTATCACAGCTTCTTTTAAACAAATCATCATAAATGCTGAGTTATAGAAGCATAACATCAGATATAGGATCCAAATAAGTAAATTAATTATCCTTTAAAGCTTCAAAGGCAGCACTTCAATCTAAAACATCTCCCTCAGGCAAGTATCAAAGACAAAGGAGCCTTTCTTGTAGAGACAGTAATAAACTCACATCATAATCCCCTTCAGGTCAGCAGGTAACTGAGCGACATCTTTAAGATCGAAATGTTGGCTTTGAGGAGGAGGAAGGGAAGGCCTTAAAAGTTCATTTGATTACTTGTTTGTAGCCTCAAACTGTGCAAATCTTTTTCTGACCTGTAATTGCATTTTGTGTCTTGCACCTTTGGCATTGGATGTGGGGACATTTGCTACCTCTCCTGGTCCTCCTAGTTTAACCACACTGAAGAATATGGGACAGTTTGTTGCAATGGACTCCATCATTTCTAATATAGCAGCTCTTCCTTTCAAACGCATTTACATTCACTAACACATTCCTTTTTCTTAGTTCCTATTTCAGTGTGACTTCAATTCTTCAATGTACTTAAATTATCAGCTATACAGAGTTTGTTGCATCAGTTATTTCAGTGTTTGCATACAAATTCAATAGAACTAGCACATTTACCATGTAAAAACAGAATGTAAAGTGTAAATGATAAGTAAAAAGTTACAAAAGACAAGTTAGAAAACCAACATTCATTCAAAAATTCTGAGCCACTTCAATCCATATTAGACATTCGCTATTACAGCTCATCTAATTTGGAGTAGATTTTGTCTGCCTGTCTTTCTCTTTACTTTTTGCAACAGTAAAGAATACAGGACCCTGAAGGTTTAATTTAATAGACACTTAAAGAATGACTTTTCTGCTTTAAAGTGCAGACCACAGTTATATGCATTGTCATGATTTATTTTATGGATGACTGAAAAACAATACACCGTTGAAAAACACGCTTGAGCATCAACAAGCTGGGCAAGCTAGCGCAGCTTGCATGGCCAGCTGATGATGATCTCCTGCTCAGCTTATGAGCATTGCTTTAAGATTTTTGACAATCTTTTCTCGTTTCTAATTACTCCAGAGCTGCTGATTGTTAGCCACCAAAAGAAAGAAGAACGTTTGCATTGATAAAACATTCTCAATAGCTGTTTAATAATAATTGATTTTTTATTATTCTTCATGATGCAATAAGCAGTAGGCTCAACCGTCCCTGTTACAAGAGAGTTTTCAACAGACTTTTAAGGAAGGATGCTAATAAAACTCACTCGAGAATCTACAGTGTCTTTAATGACAGACTGACATGTTTACATAAGACAGACCAAATTAAAGCTCCAAACTTTTGGCTGGATTTCAAAGCTCAGCAATAACCCCCACCACAAATATTGTTTTTTTTTTTCTTTTTTTATTGTAACAAAGAAAAAAAACAGAAAATTTCGGTCCAGTAAAATCCATTGGTTGCTTTGTCTGAATTTCTTACACAATGTATTGGTGATGTAATGTTCACTTTTCTTCGTTTAACTTTATTTTATTCTGTCTTTTGACAATTAACAGTCTATCTATTTTTCAGAAACACCCATCGGTGTGTAGGTTGTTGCCACAGGTGTTCTGTTTCCTTCTTTTCATAGCAGCAGTGTTGCAGTTACTGTCATCTTTAGGTTCTGCGTGTTACTTTATGGAGAGCAACACCTACAGACATTTACTGATCTGTTTTTGATCTAAAGCTCCTGAGCTCATACTGAGCAATCCACTCAGATCAAAACATGTCATGTGGTGTCAGTGCTGCGGATTAATGTTTCTGCAGAGGCAATATGATTCCGCTGTCTCATCTTTAAGACATCAAGAAGTATATAAGAAACATAAGAAGAGCATGACTTCAGCCTGTCAGTAACAGCAAATGAGATCCTTGGTTACACGACATAATAATTATTATGTCATTTTAAATAATGGATGAGAAGGAAATACATTTAAACATGGCTGCTGTAAGCACAAACATATAATAATTTATTTCATTTTTGAATATAAATTAGGACTGCACAGTGGCTTTGTGGTTAGCAGCGTCGCCTCACAGCTAGAAGATCCCCGGTTCGTGTCCCGGTTAGGACGCCTGGGATCTTTCTGTGTGGAGTATGCATGTTCTCCCTGTGCAGTGTGGGTTTTCATCAGGTACTCCGACTTCCTCCCACAGTCCAAAAACATGCTGAGGTTAGTTGATTATTCTAAATTGTCCGTAGGTGTGAATGAGAATGTGCTTGGTTGTCTGTCTCAATGTGTAGCTCTGTGAGAGACTGGCATCCTGTCCAGGGTGTCCCCCGCCTTCATCCAAGCCGGCTGGGATAGGCTCCAGCCCCCTCGTGACCCTACAGAGGATTAAGCGGTGTATAGATAATGGACGGATGGAATATAAATTAATCAAAGTCTTTAGTCAAATCTGAACCTGCTTCACCGCAAATACAGTTCCAACTGATTTTGGGTGGACAAACATTTTTAAAATCTGAACAAATATTTAGTCAAGACTCCAAGATACTGACCAAATAGGTGAAAAGTCCAACCATGAATGTAATAGACTGAAGCAAGACGGTTAAGAATATGAGATACATATATATCCTCAGACAGTGTGGGAAAAATTAACATTTCTAAATTTGTGTCTTTGTTGGAGTTGACTTCAGGCTTTTTAAAGTTTGTTTATTCACTTATTTCTCAGACAGCACTGTCATGATATATTGGGAGGTCTCTGAAGAAACAGTCATTAAAACTGGGTACCAGAGCAAGGGCGATGTCGGAATGCTTCAATAAAATAATACAAATTGAGTTCACATGTCTTCGTTGCATCTGTGAGTCTTGATTTTTTGTTCAAGTACAACAAAGTAACTTCAGTTTCTGAATTCAGTAAAACCAGTTGAACATTTTTTTTTCTTTTTAGAACTACAGAATAAGTTCATAGTTACTCTGCAGAGAAATAGCAACTTGTACAAGCCAGTAAAACGTTTACCTTCAGTATTTGGACCTGCATGTGGAAACCTTTGCTTCACCTTAAATGCATGTAAATGTGAAATACCAGGCAACATCTCAGTGTGATGAGAGGCTGGCGATGGCTTTTGTTTCTGTGCTGACATCCTGGGATGCAGTCAGCGACTTCCAGTCTGTGTGTGATTCAATCTCTCAGAGACAAATGAAAACCCAGCCACTGTCTGCTGCCGCTGAGCACGCAATCCACTTTGAGCATTCAAGCTGTTATTCACATTCTCCCTGCAGATTCATTTCTCTCTCTTTTTTTAATCCAAACGCAGCTCCTTCACTCAAATCGGACAAAGGGAGCAATCCAACATGTGACAGGATTATTCAGATATTTGTTCCCTTCCACTTGTCTTATATCTTATCTTTTCATTTGTTTTCAGCTGTTTACATAAAGGTAATACCACGTCCAACATGTTACGATTTATTGCTGTCATGGTGTGTTTTGGTATCATTTTCTTTAAGACATTTACAGTCAAAGATGACACAGCAAGATAAATGAAAATGGAGTCTGTACAACGAGCAATCTTCTGCTGTAGTGTTAAGATATGGTCATTTGAGAATTTCCACAGAACTGTATGTCTTGATAATCACCACACAAGGGCAGTAGAGGGCAGGACAATAGGCCATGTTGTCTGAGCTCTCAGGCCCTGCCAGCTCTCTGCTTCACTTCAGTCTTTCCAAACATGAGACCTTCTGAATGTCTGTAGCTGTGGATAGAACAGCTGAATCCCTGAAGCCATCTAAAACGAATTAATTATGCTCATTTATGCTCTGCATACACCCACTTCAGGTCAGTTTGACTGGAAGTTTAGCTGACATTGGCTGAGGAAGAAAAAATACTTGGACGATCAAGTCTTCTACCACGTCCTAGTTTAGCTTGCTATGAAATCAGTGATGATGGAGGGATTTCAGAACTCTGTAGGACCAAACTGGACAGTAGCTGTAAGTATAATGTAGATGTCAACTTATTCATTTATTTATTTATTGTCTTAAAGGGCATTTTGATTTCCAGCCGGGTGACCTCAATTACACACAAGTTAATTGTCAGTGGTGGCAGAGAGACAGAAGTCGCATACTAAATAATTTATCATAAGCAAACAGATTCTATGTCTTTTTGAAACTGAAGATTATTAAAATACTTTGATTAGCAAGCATTGTGTTAAATTTGGGTATGTTTGTCTCAGAAGTGGGGTTCTTGGCAATCTGGGCACACATCCATTAGCTATACTCATTTTAACCTGTATGGTCACAAAAAAGACAGACACCCATGTTCGCTCACACTCACAGCCAATTTAGAATCGCATATTAACATTGCATGATGCCTTATTCGTGCCTGTCTTTGGACTGTGGGAGGAGAAAACCCACACAGGAACATGGAGAACATACAAACTCTACACACAGAGATCCCAGCTGATCAGAAGGTTTGAACTCAGCATCGTTTTGCTGTAAGGATGACAGTGCCAACCACTGTGCCATTGTGCTGTCCTAAAACAAAACATTTGGTGGATGTTTTATAGGCCAAATGCATTATTTACACTTAGTAGATTTAAGTGATGCTAATTTTAGGCTGCCCAAGGAAGCATTTTATTCCTTCTTCTTAGGGTGCAGATTTACACCTTTGCATTGTGGTGTTAAAATGAAATGCACTCAGTTGCCTATATATCAGGTAAATAAAGCTGTCAGACACAACAGGTGTGCAACAAATCCCTGCTTCCTGAAGGCTGTAGCATTCAGTTCTAGTTGCGAGAGAGGTGTTGGTTTAAGGTGGTGATCATTTTAGCAGCTTCCGGTGCTGTGGAGCTTCTATCTGACAGGTGTCTCTGTTATTTTGTCCAGCCTGTTCATTTAAACGAAGGTTGGCCTCAGCCTTGGAATCTTCCGACAGTAATGACAACACTGATCTTGCTCCATCCTGTGCAAGTTAAAGTCGCACATGCTCGCCAAATGTTTGCTCACAGCTCAGACGCGCTTCTTCGCTCACAGCTGCCAGCAGAGTCACCAGTGACGTGGGTGAGGTTTGTAATGAGTCACGTGGGCAGCGCAGGTCTGGATAAAGCGCCGCTGTGGACTCCGCCGTCTTATTTGGATCTGTCCAACCCACTGTGAATTATTGTTCTGATTATTTGTATATATTTTTTTTGGTAACAAATTTAGATTGAAGCCAAAAAAATAAATATTTCTACAGGCGAACCAAACACTTGAGGATTAAACATTTATTCTCTGCAGAAATCCGGGTTGTATTTCGACGTGCACTCATACTCGACAGATCATCTTTCAGTCGTCGTGATGTGAGTAGATTCTTCTGTTATTAACATTAATAACAAACCACGCTCGTGCTTCTTCTATAATTGAGGTGCTCATTGTTTTATTTTTATTATATTCTGAGCCTGGGATCTCATTTGTAATGATATCTGATTGTGATCGTCAGGTTTATTATTTTAATGTTAGAATCGGTAAATATATTAGATTAATGTGCATTGCAAGAGTAATTTAATGCTTTATGGTGTGCATCGCTGCCTGTGTGTGATTTGCTGTATGCCCATTGGTTAAAATGAAGTCATATGGAGGCTTATTTCATTGCATCCCATGTAGATGCTCCATAAGATGGCTTCTTCTGTTGTGGCCATATGAGAAACCCCCCCTCTTGTTATTATGACTCGCTCTGGTCAGTGATATTTTTAAAAGCTCATTTGCTTGTAATTCATCAAATTGCCCCTCTGCACGTGATGCAAGCTTTGCAGGCTTATCACCAAGGGCTCTGTAGAATTTTCTTCTATTTCCAGCACCACCTCAGTGTGTTTTCTCCCCTCATCTTTCCGCTCTGTTTATCCTGGGCGTGTGTGGTTTCCTCATCAGGCAGCCAGGGTTCCCCCCACTGTCAAGCATAAGGAACGCAAATGGCTGATGAGGCTGAGGGGTTGTCTTCATGGGCTAAGAGGGAGCAGATGCTGAGTGAAATGTTGTGGTGGTTCCCTCCTTGATCAGGCTGCCCATCCTCCCTGCCCCCTGCTGCTAACACAGCCCTCTAATCCCTGCACAGCCTGGGACTGACCAGCCAGCAGCCGCTGCCTCTGTCTCTGGGGCCATAATTACAACAACACTGGGACACTCACAGCAAAAGTCACAAAGCCTGTTTCACAGCAGAGCGGATTGATTTTTAAGGGGCTCTGTGTCAAATTTGTGAAAAACCAAAATGTTCCTGGCTAGGAATATCAAAAGATAATAGGGATACACAGCCAATTATATTGTTTCGAATGAGAAAAGCTCAATGTAAATTCCAAGTTCAGCCTTAATGTGATTCTGATTGCACTGAGAAATATTTTGTGCTGCTGCAAAGCAAAAAAATGTCTCATATATGTTGTTTTGAGCCTGTTTCACCTGTAAACCCTCTGACAGCTTCATCTTCACAAACTGAAGTAATGCAGTTTAGCAGCTAAAATCATAAGGTCATAGATCTCAAATACTTCAAACAAGAATAAATGTTTAAAGTGGTGCATGCAACATTCAGAAATTTAAATTCACAGCAATGATGCAAACTGCAAAAGACATTTCAGAGCGTGTTAAATGAAGCTCTGGGAGTGGAGGATGCCGAATAAGATGTGATGCTCTCAGACAGTGTGGGGAAAATTTCAGGTTTGAACCTCCGTTTAGAGGGAAATTGCGCTAAATGTTGGGAAGGCTGTGGCTCAAGTGGTTAACAAATTACTGCAAAGCTGATGAGTGGAGGTGAGTCATTAAAGCAGTAGTGGATGTGAATAGGGAAGTTCAGTTCTGTAGCTGACGAGAAGAGGAAATCCGCCATGTCCTTATTTGTGCTGCTATTATGAAGAAAACTGTGGTGAATGAAAAGATTGCTGTTTCTGGGGAGACCGTGAGTCACTGGCTTCCCAGGCCTGAGCTAACACAGGGCTGCCTGCAATAAGTGACACACTCAAAGGGTGTTTGGAAATAGTATTGAACATAAAATACCATGTCCGACTTATTTATAGTTTTTTTCGTCACCAAAGCAGGACTCAAAGGGTTTTAGAAAACAAGTCTCTCTAGATTAATGGACTTATTTAAATACTGTGCAACAAAACAAAGCACATGACAGCAGACGGCTAATAATGATTTCTGATGTAGCACACTCTAGCCAGCAATCACAGAAAACAATTCTAGGAAAGCACTGGACAAGCCTGCTCACTTAGAGGTGAGATGATGTTCCATTTTCCAGATCAAAACAAAGATTACAGAAACAAAACTAGTATAAACAGTCACAAACTATTGTTATGACTCTATTGACATCTCCTAATATTTTAAACGTGTCTTAGAGATTGATTTCAGTTGATTAGTCGACACTGTTCTGGTTAAAAGTAACCTCAGCAGGCTGTTTTCTGCATCAGAGGGAGAAATGTTCAGTCTTCACTTCACTGTTCAGTTTTAATGTTGTTGCTATGGAGAGGATTAGATATAATTTTAGGCCTGTGCTTCCTGTCGAGGGGGAGGAGTAGACGCAGTGGATGTCATGGTAGTTGGAGCTGGAGATTACATCTATATTTAATCCTGAACCTTCGAAGTATTACACGACACATCTGTCATGCTATCAGCTGCGTATTTAGAAGCATTCATGCAGTAACTCCTGAGAGCAGGTATTTTACAGATTGGCTCAAAGGTTGTGTCGCAAATTAAGACGAGGCGGATCAACTGAATAGAATAACTTGGATCTATATCATTAGATAAAAGTGATTGTAAGCACACAGTACTGAGGATTTTTATTATAAGGATAATGTATTTGGCAGTTTCTCCATCATGCAAAGTTTGAGAGCCTCTAGCAAGCTATCTGAATAGTATATTGCTTCAAATGAGGCTTGATCACCCTGTGTCTGTGGAGGAGAGGTTTTGTTTGCAGGTATTTCCTGCTATCGGAAAAAACATCAAATAATACATATAATGCATCCAAAACAGAAAAAATGGAGACATATATTTTCTTTCATAGACAAATCAGTGTAGAGAATGGAAGGTTTTGGTCCCACTTGTCAAACTGGAAAGTACACTCACCGGCCACTTTTTAGGTACACTTGTGAGATCTAATGCAGTCCAATGCAACCACTCTGCCATTAATTCTATTTTTAGAATTTTAAGCCTCAACAGTTTTTTGTCAAAATGGTGGCGACTCTTATCTTGTGCTTATTGCTGAGGTCATAGTGGACTGATTTGCGTTTATAAGTGTTCCTAATACTTTGGCCCTCTAATGTCTGTTGATAGGGTGGACTGAATATCTGCAGCACTTAAATGTAATACAGTCCAGTGCACCACCAACTTCACCTGCTTAGACCTCAGTGTTAGACAAACCAAATAATTACCGACATCAAGAAAAACTGAAAACACATAAGCTTTGTAAAAGTACAATTTATGGCAGAGCTGTTTTATTGGATGCCATTATATTTCTAAGGTGCACCTAATAAAGTGGCTGGTGAGTGTAAAGCCAGCGCGGCAACATGTAAACGATGCCAGGATGTATAGGACACTTTGAAATTACGAGTCATATTTTGGATCTCGACTGTGTATCTCATGATACTTTATGCATCTTTTTCGAGAAGCTGAGTGAACATTAGAGGAACGAGTACTATACTGTAATGAATATTTATACATTTTACAAGTTCCAGTATTGACAATAGCTTCCTGTGGTGAGGGATTTCAGAAAAATCTGAGAACCTTTTTTGCTGCTTGTCTTGCTGAGTCATCAGCATACCCAGAAGGCTCCTCTGTACAGCACAAGTGACTTCCCTCAAAACAGCCGTCAGCTATGAAGGGAACATAAGACATAAACAAATGTAGATTAAAAGACTGAAAGACCAAAAACAACCCTATGAGGATGAGTCACGATTAACACTTGCCGATGTGCAGAGCAGACAAGCTTATGAAACAGGAAATATATTGACCTGAATTTTGGAGGTAAATAGATTTAGGATTTCTAGCCAGTTGAGAAATCAGTCAAATACAAGTCGATCTCTGACAGTCTGGCTTTAAATGGGCGCTTCTTCCTTGCCCCTCAGCACTCCCGTTGAAATGCTGCTTGCTTCTATAGATTATCTTTATTTTTCCTTGTTCTTGTGTTAGCGGTCAGTTTCACACACTAAGCCTGTAAGCGGCGCTTAGCTGTCTGTCCCATCACACAGCCACAGCGAGCAACAACACTCAGCTTCAAAGCCTGTGGAAGCCAAAGTCCTAAGTAGGTGAGATATGGTCCTGACTTCGTGTGTGCCATGTTTCCTAGCAGGGACACATCCAGCACTGAGGAGGGGGATAACTTTAGGCTAACTCCCACATATACCAGCGGGGAAAATAATAGGCATCTGTTTATCAGTTTGGTAGTGAGTGTGGAGGAACTGCTGAGAGAGCTAAAGCAGGCTCTTCAGCTGAAGCACAATAAGCTGGCCCAGAGCTGAGAGGGCTTCCAGGGCTCCATGCATTGTGATAAAGCCACAACAAGCTGATTCACAGGCGCTCACTCTACCCCTTTCCTTTTTTCGTGATGTTGTTGAGCCCAGAATAAATGCTGTCTGAATACTACCTCACTAAAAGCTGTATGCTGCACTACAATGCACCCTGTCTCTTCATTTCTGAACGCTCAGTTACAGTTCTGTTTTTTTTTTTCGTTGTTTTTTTTTAAAAAACTTTCTACACTTTTTTTTTTCTTTCTTTCTCTACAGAGGCATGTGTTTTATTTTACATAATCAGTCATGGCATATAGCAAGGTCACCAGTCTGAAGCCCTCCTATATTTCTCGGTGAAGTATTGTGTTTTCGCAGACAGGAATGCATGTTAAATGCTTCCAGATGCTCTCATTACATGTTGTTATTCCTTCAGTGTAATATGTATTCATAATGTAGGTGAAGTGTTTTACTTGCTGCATTTTATCTCTATTCCCATGTTTCATGCAACAATTGGAGCAGCAACACAACTCATACAGTGTGCTTAAAGAGGGACTCTAAAGGTGGTGCAGTTTAAGCCAACTGTGGCTGCTTGGCCGGGCTGTTTCCTGATGGCAAAAGCCCATTTTCCACTCATTTTAAGCTAGAGTACATTTTTCAACATGATTATAAATGTATAAAGGGCCTCCCCCCTTCTTACACCCTCTCCCTTCTCTCCTCTCCAGTCCACAGTGTGGGAATGGGAAATGATGGAGGATAAAGGGCCTCGTGTAGCCGACTACTTTGTGGTTGCTGGCCTCACTGACTCATCCAAGCCTCTGGAGGAGGATCTGCATTTCGATGATGCCGGTCCCAAATCTGTGAAACCCAAAGCCCCCATTACCGATGTCGCCGTGGTTATCCGCTCCCTGGGTGAGGAGGTACCCCCAGGGTTCACCTGCGTGGAGAGCACCCCCTCAGGCCTCTCTGCAGAGCTCAATGGAGCTAGCCTCCGGGGCCCGCAGATCTTCTTGTGCTTCAAGCGAGGCAGAGATAAGCCTCCACTGACAGATCTTGGGTAAGAAGTAATCCTCACTCGCTGACCCTTTACTCGTCCAGCACCACTAATCACTGCTCTGCTGAGGGTCACTGTAATCTGCTTTTATACATATCCTCTAGTCTCTCATCTCTTCAATGCATGTTTTATCAAAGCTCTCATGTTTTCTGAAGCATTGTTTAAAAAGTCAGCCTAACTCTGCCTCATGTTTCAGGGTTCTGTACGAGTGGAAAGAGAAGCTAAAGCCTGGATGTCACATCGTCCAGACCACGCCCTCAGGTCGCCCTGCCAACATCAGCAGCTCATCCTCCCAGCGCATCTACATCACCTACCGCCGCGCTCCAAAGAGCCAGCCGCACACTTCACTGGCTGTCACTGATGTCTGCATCATCATTCCTGGGAAAGGAGAGACGCCCCCACACACCTTCTGCAAGGTGGACAAGAACCTCAACAGCAGCATGGTGGGACAGAGCTCCAAAAATATCCATCCATAGATAGTGTTTGTGTACAAATAATGCAGGTTTTCACTGATCTGTGATTTCTTTTTTCATATTCCAGTGGGGATCCTCAGTCTATCTTTGCTATAAGAAGTCTCTGGCTAAAGCAAATGCAATTGCATATAAAGCAGGTAAACTATTGTGTGGATGTCTGTTGATAATCGTGAGTGTCCTTAAGAAGACTGCGTTTGACTCTGCTGTGTATTTGTGCCAGGTCTGTTGTGTAGGTATCCTGAAGAGGACTATGAGTCCTTCCCACTGCCTGAGTCAGTGCCTATGTTCTGCCTGCCCATGGGGGCCATGATTGAGTGCTGGCCTGCACACACCAAACACTCCCTGCCTGTTTTTTCCACATTTGTACTAACCGGGGCCTCTGGAGAAAAGGTAGAATCACCTACTTATATTGGTGTTGCCCTGAACCATGTTGCTTTTCTTTTTTTAGTATCTTTTACTCGTACTGTTGTGTCTTTTTGTCGCATGAGAAAAACACAGAATTACAAACTTGCAAACTGACACTGCCAAGAAAAAAAACATTACTCCTTTCAGAGTCATTTACAATGTTATAAATTAAGGATTTCCCCCAAAGTTTGCATCAATTTTTTGCCCCTTAAAGCACAAATTCTCCCTTAATTGCTTCATTTCAGCCAGCCTCTCCATCTTCATCTCACCCTCTGTCTCTCACTGTGCATTAGGATCCCTTATGGATTAGTCTGTTGATGAACTGCAGTAGTATTTCTAAGAATACCAGACAATCTTAATCAACTTCTAAACTATGGCTGGAATCAACAATGGTCTAAAGGCTGTGTATGGAATACTAAGAAGCAGTTAGCCTTTGAAAGCAATGCAGCATAAAAGATTTTTTTGCAGCTCATCTTTTGAATAATGGATGGCTCCTGCACCACTTGGGCTTGTGCGCACGTCTAAATGCTGGAAGCCTCAGTGCTTATTCGTTCTTCCCCGCAACCTCTAGTCTCCAGGCTAGTCTCCTGGCTCTGCATGCCTGGAATGATTTGCTTATTTATTTGTGAGAAAGAACTTCAAAAGACTGAGCATTATTTAGCAGATTTATTATGATCCAGTGAAGCTGCCGCAGCATCTTACCTGATTCTGTTCTTTTGAAGAACCCCTTCCTACTGTGTGGGTTTGCCTTCATTGAGTTTTAAATAAGGATGCTAGCAAGTATGCACATCCTTGAGCATGTATTGAATGTTCTTCATGCTAATCATTTCACTTACATTGTAATCCCTTTGTGTGAAGGTGTACGGAGCAGCTATCCAGTTCTATGAACCTTACTCAGAGGAGAACCTATCGGAGCGTCAGCGCTCTCAGCTTGGCCTGCCAAGCTCTGATTTTGGACCTGATGGGACCAGAAATGTTTACAGCAACAAGAGCATCTGCTTACTCTCCCACTGGCCCTTCTTCCAGTCCTTCAGGAGCTTTCTCACTTTCCTCTACCGATATTCCATCTCCGGACCACATGCCGTGCCTATTGAAAAGTTAGCAAGTTTTATAGTTTTTGTCCTTTCTTTAAAGTTTATCAGAAACTTCTGGATCTTCTAAACAGATAGATGTCCTGAACTCTTTATTAACAGATTCTTTTTTTGTTTTATTCACAGGCACATCTCTCACTTCATGCAAAATGTGCCATTTCCTTCCACTCAGAGGCCGCGCATCCTCGTGCAGGTGAGCCTAACGTTTGATGAGTGAAAAAATGACTTCAATTCTGTACAGCTGCCTTATTTTATTTGACATGAATGTCTTTAAAAACGCAGTAACCGCAAACTAAATCATCCACCCACTGCTGCACAAACCTTCTGAAGCTCTTTTGTTTGTCATCCACAGCTGTCGCCACATGACAGCCTGATACTGAGCCAACCTGTGTCCTCTCCGCTGCCTCTTAGGTAGAGAAACATCAATAAATCGCAAAATAATATCATGACAGCACACTTCCTTTGCACCTAATCTGGTACCATCTGCTTTACTTTGTGTTTTTGTTTGGCAGCGGTGGAAGCCTCTCCACATTACTACTGAATCTGGGACCCAAAAATGCAGCCACTCTGCTGGTGCTGGCTGTCACAGAGCACAAGATCCTGGTTCATTCCCTGCGTCCAGCTGTGCTCACCAGCGTTACTGAAGCCCTTGTGTCTGTAAGTCTTCTTTTTTCTCCCTCTCCCATTTTCTGGGTAAAGAGGGGGGTGGCCTTTAATGCGATTGTAAGTGCAATGGTGGACGAGGCAGGGCTGCAGCTTCAATGAATTACCTGTAATCACATCAAAGCAGCCCTGCTGGGGTATTGTGGCTTAATAACTTTTCTCTCTGAAAAACATTCTTCATAGAAATGTACATATAAAATCCTCAAATAAGAGCGGAGAATAAGAAAGACTCCATACAAACTCATCGTTTAAATCTTATCTTTTGTCCTTGCAGTGCATGTATTAATGATATTGATAGACTGTACTGATGGATATGTTTCCTCCCTTTTAGATGATCTTTCCCTTCCACTGGCCATGCCCTTACATCCCTCTGTGCCCGTTGGCCCTGGCAGATGTGCTCAGTGCTCCGTGTCCTTTCATCGTTGGTGTAGACTCCAGATACTTTGACCTCTACGTGCCCCCGGCTGACATCAGCTGTGTGGATCTGGACACCAACACCATCTCACAGTGAGTGACCTCTGACCCCAGCCGGTCTGTGATAGATGGCCACCTTCAACTTTGAAGACACTCGGCAAAAAATCAATTGTTCCACAGTTCAGGTTTTTATTAGTCCAGTCTGAAAGTTCTACCAGAGGTTATGGGTGTCTGTCAGCGAGAGCCTCTCTTATGTAATGATAGGAGCTGGAATGTGAAATATTCTCACTGTACACAAAAACGCATTGGGGCACCGCTGGTCTCCCACATCAATTCAAAAGCTATTTTGCGAAGAGATTAAGCTGTCAGTGCTGATGTCAGGGAATTTGTCTCCCTCCTCGTATCTTTATGCAGTGTTTCTTGACTGTCCTCCCTCGTAATGAAAACCATATGGTGTGCTTTCAGAAAAGACGACAAGAAGGCTTTAACGTGGAAAATCTTGCCCAGGAGGGCCTGCAAACATCTTCTGAATGCCCTGAATAAGCTCCATCAGCAGCTCACTGAGGGTGAGTCCAGTTTGATGCTGTGTCATCTTATAAGTGCTTTCATGAATAATTTAGGTTGAGTCTGTTGTTGAGTCAGCCTGCACCGTCAACTTTACAGGAAAGCTCAGAGGATGTTGCACAAAAACAACTTGTGATTCTTAGTGCATCTTGTGGACAACGTGTCACTTACAGTATACACACTTCTCGTCTCTCTGCCTCTAATACTACCTCAATTTGTCATTTACTGTGATTCCCAGAAATGCTTTTGCCTTGTACTCAGGTTTCAGCATGTCATATGGCTGAACAGATGAAGATTTATTGTGGTAAAATCCAGGCAATGGATTTCTTTCTTTGTGATGGTTGAACATCGATACAAAACTAATCCTGGCCTGTAAGGAAGCTGTTTGATTGTGACAGATTAACATTTTCCTTTTATGTTTCGTGGCAGTTCTCCATTTTAGCTGGAAGTGTAACAGCAGAGTATCAGGTGGTATATTTTTGGCCAGTTTATATCAGTATTTTAGTATTTTGGCTCTATTGATCGGTTGGTCATTTGGTCTTTCCACCACTTTGATCCAGACTGAAATATCCCAAGAACTATTGATTAGATTGCTGAGAAAATGTGTACAGGCTTTCACGGTCCTCAGAAGATTACCCTTAATGGCTTTGGTGACCCCTACTTTCTCCTCTTTCAAAGTGCTGTGCCTAAGTCTTGCTAAGTGCACTCATCATTGTGGGAAAAGTGATAATAATTTCACTGCCCGAGCAGAAAAGCACTTCTGTACTAATATATATTGTGGTGTTTGACGTAACTGTGCTGTATTATCAGACCTACCTGATAATATAGATAGAAACTGCCAGTTCAACACACAGCTTTTCTGTCTGCCACGTGTTTGTCTTCCTGCCTTTCACGGAACATTTTCTGATGAACAGTGAATTTTTAATCACCAATTCTTTGTTGTCAAATTGTTTGTGAGCCTATAGACTCTAAATCATGCACTGTTTTGTACTCTCAGGGGGTCAGTTAAACCGTGAAGATGTGCAGATGGACCACACAGTGACTGACTGTGAGCTTAATGGTGGAAAAAGCCTCCACACTCTGGAGCTGGAGATCCAGGAGGCCTTCCTGCGGTTCATGGCCGCCATCCTACGAGGCTACCGCTCCTATCTGCTGCCCATTACCCAAGCTCCGTCTGAGAAGACCACCGATGCCAGCTCCCTCTTCGACATCCAAGGTATGTTTCACACCTAATATGCTACTCTTTGTAATCATAAACTCTGCAGACTAAGTATTGTTTCCCTGCCCCTGAGATTCAGCACTGTAGTAGGTTAAGGGGTTATGGACTGAGTACTGCTGCGTCAAACTTTGCCCTAAATTGCTGCTGTAATGACTCTGGTGATTTAGCTTAAGCCTCAGTGGAAATTAGGAGCGGTCATGAATAATAGCACAATGTCCCAGCACATCTGTGTGCTCTTATGCAAGCGGAGCAAGGGAGAACAACTTGTTTCATAATACGATATTTTATTTCCTGTAAATGTTGGTTCAGTCTGCATCTTAACCCCACAAATACTCGGTCATGGCTGTAGAAGTAAATCTCTGAAGTTCTAATCATGACACTGGTATCAATGCCCACTTTTCAAGTTTGTCATTAAATAATGTGTTTTGCTTCACAGGCTTCCTGAAGAGCAGAGACCGCTCCAATCAGAGGTTTTACTCCCTCATGACCAAGACTCAAATGTTCAGTCGTTTCATAGAAGAGTGCTCCTTTGTCAGCGATAAAGACGCCAGCTTGGCTTTCTTCGATGAGTGCGTTGATAAGGTGAGATTTGCAGCTAATCTTTATTATGGATTTTCGGTGTCACAGACGGTTCATCAGAATCCCTCTGCAGTATAGGAACAAACTGTTCATGAATAATATTTAGTCTGGCCTCCACCCTTTTGCAGAGAGAAGCATTTGGGGGAAAGATTAATCACATGCTGTCCTCTCAATTAAAGTCTTATTTTGGCCTTTATTTAATTTGAAGGAGCTAATAAGCAAGGTAACACAAACTAATAGAAATAAACAGAGGGTAATTAAAACACCACCATATCCCTTGAGCCTCTTATTAACATCAGCTTTAAGCTTCTCTCAGCTATAATTTCTAACTGTGTTCTTTCCTGCTTTTTAAAAAATGTGCTGTTCTCTTATTTTCTGCCTTTTGTCTTCTCTTTCTGTCCCCTTTTTCTGCCATCATGGCTCCTGACTGTTAGTTATTCACCACTGGAGGAAAGGTAAGCTGCCAGAACTTGTGTTGTTTATTAAACCTTTTGTGTTTATGAGGGTAAATGATTTTTACCCAATTTTAGTGATAATAACAGATCGCACAGTCCTACTTGAAGTGTTTTCCATCGTGTATGTGTGCCCTTCTTTCGACTAAATCAAAGTGAGGTAGAGTGTAGTGCAGGAAAGGTCTTGACTATGAGGATGTGCATTAACTGTCAGAAATCATTAGAAAGAAATGAGAACTGCTCAGATCTCTTTCCTCCAGTCCTGAGACAACGCATTAATTATATGTGCTTGCCATTTGACATTCCTCTGTGTGCTTTCCTGACTTTCCTCTACGAAATATAATACAGAGGAACAAAAAAGGAAAACAAAAGCAGGTTTGTTGAAATTCTGTGGGATGCGGGAAGTTGTGCTCATTGTTAGTTTGTGCTAATTATTTGCAGATTTGACAGTTTTCATGACACAACATGCCCACATGTTTTGTTACTCACGCACACAAAAAATGACAAAACATCCGCCTCTGCTCCAAAATGTCTATCTCGGTCTCTGTGCGCTTGCAAACTTGTGCAATCAGGAAGTCACATATACATCCTGCATGAACAGTTAGAAGTCCTGTATTGATGGTCATTGCGGTTATTATTGAGAAGTGGAAGCATTGGTTCATTCAGCGTCAGTGCTGCTGAGGTTGACAACAACTGCGTGATTGAGAAAGACCTCTTGGGTGTAAGAGGAAGGGCAACAAGCGGAGATACACTGAGCAGAATTGAAGCGAGGGCAGTCAGGTCAGTTGACTGAATCATCCACTCAACTGAGTGGAACAAACCCTGTAATGTAGCACCACTGGGGAACTATTCAGCTGCTGCCATAATATTACCGTTTTTGCGAAACTCATGCCGGAGATAAGCTGGTAATCGATTCAGATAAGCCAAGTGGCTGCACATCAGCATAGTTGGCTTTTATGATCTCCCAGACAGCTATTTGGTGCTGATATTCTCCAATAAAGGAATGTGTGCTGCTGCCCTGCTACTTTGTGTTGCTGTCAGACAGGCAGTGGGGCTTTGTACACTTAAATCCAAACAGCAGATCAGTCAGTTAAGAGCTGAAACAAATGTGGCCGTTTAGTATCAAGTGACACTGCCAAAGTGGTACATTTAAATAGTTTCATGTCCCTAGAGCAACATGGCATCAATTTTGTCCAGGTCACTGCAGCAGAGATTAATTTAGTCTTGGAGGATTCAAAGGATCAAGCCTGCGCCTTGGCAGTGCCCTTTAGATAAATGGAATTGGGGCAGAGGCCATATTTCTCATGTATGAGTACAGAAAACTCATTACAGACATCTGTTTGTCCTCACTGACGCTCATATCTGATCAGATCTGAGGGTCCAAACAGTGTGAGACGCCTCTGAGCCTCCAGGCAGGATTAGCAGCCATAGATCTGCATTTAAGCTAAAAGGGAAAAAGAAACAACAATGAATGTGTGTTTCTCTTGCAAACCAGATGGACAGTGAGCGGCCAGAGGACACCAGACTGATCGAACTGGATGAATCCCACCGCAGTGAGCACACGGTGTACATCAACCCTCCAGAGCTGCCTCCTCTACCACAGGGAGAAGAGCATCCTCTGTGCTATAGGTAACACACTCAACTCTAAATCACACATACACGACAGACTCTTTTCTTTTCTTTTTCCTTTTCTTTTTTTTACTCTGTCTTACGCTGGTGCACACAAATGCTGCTCCCAAAGGAGAGACTGAGTGTAAATTGCTGCTGTTGTTAAACACTTTGTCACAGCTGCAGGGCTTTGTGATTATTTTGAGCTGGAACACATTGCTTTTGGATTCTTATGTCTGGGCTCAAGCTCGAGGCCTGTCGAAGCCAAATTACTGTGCATGTCACTTGGCTCACCGGTGTTTATGTGGGATCGATGTCTATTTCAGTTTATGTTGTGATATATGAGTGAGTGTACATTTTCCCGCAGCTACTCTGGGTTCCCTGTGCTGAATGCTGAGCTTCTGGAGCCGCTGGAGGGACAGAATCCTTCCTCAGCTGGCGTCGCCTCACGTCACAGCAGCCCGGCCAGTCCTACAGCCATCTTTAGACGCTCTAAACAGGTCAGCCATATGAGCAGTGAAAACTATTAACTTATAAATACCATTACTTTCTACTTACGTCATATAGGTGAATAATGACATGTTCTTATAAAAACAGAGCATATGTAAATAAAATGTTTCCCTAATTATCTCATTGATAAGCTTTTTTCTATGGTGGAACCGATAAACATGAGTATGTGTTAGATTTAATGCCAGATTCGACCCTTTTTATTTCTCCTTATGTTGAGACCTATTTTATTGCTGCATGTATTACACATAATGACACATAAGGGTCTAAAAATGAATGCAAAATGTTAATCTGGTCGCTACGGGGCAACGATTCATCTCTGCACGTGATCCTTTTTTTATTGCAGGAGATCAAATCAGCTCAAAGGATGGCCAAAACCTATTCATCTATGCCTCAGATGTGGTCCAAGTGTCTGCTGCACCACTGTTACGGCCTGTGGTTCATCTGCTTGCCAGGATTTGTCGGCAACTGCCACTCCAAGGTGCGAGCTCTGCGCACAGCCTATGATGTGCTGAGGAAGATGCAGGACAAGAAGCTGCAGGCTCCAGATGAGGTAAGAAAGTGTAAAGCAAAAGATCATCAGATATGCATCAAATAAATATTGTCTTTGATGAGCACAATGTATGTTTTTAATATTAAAATGATGCTGGTTTTCTATCCAAGGTGTGTTACCGTGTGCTGCTGCAGCTGTGTGGCCAGTACAGCCAGCCAGTGTTGGCAGTCCGGGTGTTGTTTGAGATGAAGAAGGCTGGAGTTCAACCCAACGCTATCACATATGGCTACTATAACAAGGTGTGTGCTACTGTATTAAGATAAACGCATAAACAGTGAGCAAAAAGCTTATTTGGCTTTTGCCAGCTTAGTTTAGATATTAATATGCCCTGTGCTGTAACAGGCGGTGTTGGAGAGCACCTGGCCCTCCACCACCAGAGGAGGCTACTTTCTGTGGGGAAAGCTGAGGAACGTGGTCCTCGCGGTGCTCCACTTCAAGCAAGCAGGGAGAAAACAGCAGACTCTGCACAGAGATCCTCAGCTTTCAGGTAAGAACATTAACCTGTTGGCTCAGTAGCACATTATATCAACTTCGTACTGATATCACGTCAGGTCTGGTACTCCCCTTTTCCAAAAATAACTCGGCTGATAAAGATATTTTTTCTTTTCTTCGCAATACTTCCACAAACATCTGGTCCAACATCTTGCTAGAAAGCAGTAATTCTCTATGAATCATAAATTTTCCCTGCACAGATGAAAAGAAGTTGCACTGTTGCCTCAAGTGAATTTTTTTTCTTTTTTAAACTTTTATGGAATTGTGAAATGTGCTCCCCTCAGTTGAAAAGTCCCTGAATTTTTGATACATGACCGTTGGTTGCAGCTGAGTCATGAATGGATTCACAGTTGCACTGAGGAGTGCAGAATTTTAGTTGTCTGTTTTTCCTGCAGAATCTGATGCAAATAGTCTATTCTTTTCGAATTATTAAATGAAACATGTAGAACAAAGTGGGTATGATTAAATATCACAATTTTAAGCTTAGACTGGGATTATTTTCTTGTGGCGGATGAATGGTTCAGGAAAGATGAAAATCTGGCCATTCTTTTTGTATTTACAGTTTATGTCTCTGATCAATTGAATCATTTTGGTGATTTAAAACAATGACAACAGATTTTTCAAACCCACCGGTGGGTTTTGGGGTTCAGGGGGTTCATTCATATGAAATAGTTAAATAATCACAAATATTACAGATAAAAAAAACATTTGTTTCTGTCTTTACACAAAGAAATGAATCATTCACATATAAAATCACTTGTCAGTGATGTTATTATGCAATTTTTGCCCAATCTCAATTCACTCCCACTGTGCCTGCTGGCAGATAAAAAAACATGAACCAGTCGTCATTGCTTCATAATCGAAACTAAGTCTGCCTTGACATGTTTGGGACCATATAAGTTCAGCTGTGATTATTTTCCAGTCAAATTAATTCAGTGATAGATTGCTAATGTCGATTTATTTTTTCTTACTGGCTGCAGCTTCTTAATGAATACATGTAAATGAGTGGGATCTTGTGGGAACAGCCGTTTCTTAAAGGCTGTTTCCTGATCTCATAACAAGGTTTATCCCTCCTCCAGCCTCCTCCAGTACATATTGTTCCCAGTCTGCGTTTTGTTAATGACGTTAATTAAACAGAGTGAGGAGTTTTCCTCCTCAGCAGTCACAGCACACAGGTTGCTCTTGATGTCAGTCCCTAATTCCCACAACATCCCAAAGAGTATCTCATTACCGTAACTGCATGTTGTGTGAGGGGTTCTAATGAAAACATTGTGCTTTACACCATATACTATGTTGCTGTTTTGTTCATTTTTATTTTATTCAGTTTACAAAGTGAAAATTCCAGAAATGGAAACACGATCATGATAAGTATCTTGATCCTTTAGTAATTTCAGTGAGTGTTCTTTGGTGAATTTCCATTTTGTGAAATGCTAATGTGTAATTTAATGCAATTCAGTCATCCCTCCTTTGAGTTCTAAAGGAGACAGAAATCTTTTTATGTTGGGTGACATTCAGTCATGATGACAGCTATGTGACATTCAGAACATTCCAGCATCTTCGCAGTGGGAGATAATGATTACACCACAGCTCGGTGCGTGCTTATACATTGCTCTTATATAAGCTGAGCTCTGGTCTCATAATCCGGTTGGTTGTCTGTCATTTGCTCGGCCTCTCATCCTCTCTCTCCTCTGTTATCTCCCCTCAGATGGCAGTGATCTTGACACAGTCAGTCATGGCAGTTTGGACTCTGCTAATGACTCTGCCGAGCGCACCTCCATCGACACTGACTTCACTAAAATGGACTCCAGTGATGATGGTTTTAGCACAGGTAGGAAGACGCAGCACCGCTTCTTTCTCCTTCCATCTACTTCACACTGGGTCTGTAATTGTTCCTGGTGTCTCAGCTTCTCTCTGATTGAACTGATTTGATTTAATTTACCACCTTAGAGGAGGGCAAACCCCATGATTCATAAACCTTAATTTCTCATTTCTCTGTTTAAATGACACTGTACTCACATGAACTGATTTGCCTTGACATTATACTCTACACATTCTGCTTTCTGTCACACTCACAGAAAGAAATGAAAGGCTTTAGTGCAGAGGAATGCCTCAAACTCGGAAACAAATGTTAAAGCAATCCATCTGAACTGTCAGAAGCATAAATAAATACCCAAATAACCACACAAAGTAAATATGCCACAATGAAATGACATTCCTGTGGTATTTATACTTCATAAACATACATTAAGTAGTAGAAGAAAACAAGGCCATGTCAATGTAGAATAAATGAAAAGGTGGACTCGATAGCATTATGCAGGTATTTCTGTATATTACATTGTAGCAGCTAATAGAGTAGATATGTTGGTGACGCTTAACTTTCTAATGTGTGTTTTGCCTTATGACTAATAGTCTGTAGATAAAAGGCAGTAGAGACAACAGGGCTTGTGCTGGTACATCAGCAGGCTCTTGCTCTAACAATATTATCAGCTTGAATCTGGCACAATTTGTCTCATCAAACTATTGAATAAAGCAGAAATTCTCTGAGAATAATACAAACTGCAGTGAAACAGAATTGTACCTCCTCCTGCAGTTTGACCTTGTGAATGGGTTGCAAGTTTCTTGTTTTTGAAAAAAAAAAAGACTCCATTCCCTTTTCTGCTGCTCTTGCTTTTCTATTCTGGGAGTGTTGTGCACTATAAGCTGTAGGGAATGTCACTACGCTCTTTTGAAGAAAAACTCTTCAGATCATTCGGCTCTTGTACAGCATCCGTGGAGACTAATAGCACAGATTCGATTCACTCGGCTCATTTTTGAAGGAAGAAACAAAACTGTGGGGGTGAAATTTGACAAAAAAAATGACTCACTGAAGAGTAAAGCTTCTTGTCTCTTTCAGGTGGACAATCAGACCAAGGCTACGACTCTTTGTCTAAAGAGGAGGAGAGGTTGTGCAGCAGGGAGAGCGATAACGCAGCGCTGGTGGAAGACAAAGGACTGAGCCAGCCCAGTGAGTTATAGATCGCTTTTATCTCTCATCTTTGACACTGACGGACCATTTCTGCAACAGTGAATCCAAGCTTACAGCAAAATGAAGCCTCATGTCTTTAAAAGCTTGGGTATGATATGACAATGTGGGTGTAATGTATTCTCCACCCATCCATTTGCTGTTATATTTAGGTGGTTTTTTTTTCAGAAAAAGGTTCTGCTGATGGCTGAATGTGTTATATAAGCAAGTGATTGTTTGCATGACAGGATTTGTCTTAAAATTTTTAATACAAATAACAACATGCTGCACTCGATGCAATCTCTGTTCCAACCTTCATGATCACCAGTCCTCCCTAACTGGTGTGGAATCAGAGGCGTAATTGCTTATTATTATTTTTTGGCAGAAAATACAAGGCAGCTTTATTTTAAAATAAACACTTGTCCCATAAGGAACACTCACAGCTGCCAGGTTTCCCTCCTCCTCTTCACTGCGATAGTTTGACGTTGGCATGAACAGCAGCAAGCCAGCAGCATCGAGCAATTCATAAATGTAACACAGTTTTCAGCAAGAAAAAAGTGTTATTTTAAGAGTGAAATACATTTGGAGAATCTGACTGACTTGCAAATGCACAAAAATGTTGTAGTGTCTAACAATTTATCATTTAAATCTCCAGCACCTGAAATCGATGTTCCAATGAGCAGCACTTCTCTTTCTACAAACGGCTGCAAATCAGCAGATGCCAACGCAGGTATGTTTTACTGTCAAGAAGACGTTTTAACTGTTTAAATGCCACTCACGTCTAAGCTGAACGCTTTGCAATGTGTGTTTTGGTCACAGGTAATGGCAGCAGGCTGGTTTCCAGTGCATCCAGTGACACTCTTCTACGTGGAGTTTTGCCAAAGACAGAGAGGCCAAAATCTCTCGACTTGTCTGGAGCACCAGGAACTCTGAGGATTGCAGTCCCTCTGCTCAGCTCAGCCAAGCAGCATCACTCTGCTGCTGACAGACTGCATGGAGTCGAGGAGGAGGACTCAGAGACTGATAAACAGAAACCTCTGATGGAGAGGAGCATCAGCTGCAATGCCGGGACGGTGAGAAGGACGGGCATAGAGACGGGGTTTGATCCCCTGTCACTGATGGTGACAGCACCAGTACAAGAGTGCAACCAGGACAGCGGTGGCACGCCCACCGCCCGCCGTGACCTCGCAGAGGAGATTGAGTCGTACATGAATAATGGTAACAGCCCCCTGAGCAGCCGCACACCCAGCATGGACCTGCAGAACCCCTCGAGCCCTTTGTTTCGCTCCACCTCGTCTCCTCACGCCTCCCCACAGTCCTCCACCCTGCTCCGCTCCAACACACACCTCCCGCTACCTGTCAAATCCAAGGAGAGGCTGAGATCATCGCCATCGCTTCCTCTGGGTGTCTGTAGCAAAGACAAGGAGAGGTCTTCCTCCCTGGTTTCACCTTCTTCACCCACTCCCTCCACCTCATCGTTCTCTATGGACTCACTGTTCACCCCGACTCTGGACATCTTCAAGAGCAGCTTCCTATCAGCAGGGAAGGGTGTTGCTGAGAAGGCCAGTCGTTTCTACTCGCGTTTGTCCTCGCAGACTTCATTAACACAGGTCAGTAATTTAATATTTCTCCACAGACAAACATTACCAACATAATGCTGTTAACTGGCTCGTATATAAACTCCAGTGATGTGACACTATTTCTTCATTGTTGTTCTCTGTAGGACACAAACTGTGACCGCATGAGTGTGTCCTCGCTGACCTCCGGAGAGGCAGACTGCTCCTCACTGCTCGATAATGACTCCTGTCTGGATCCTGATGGCTTTACCTCCCCCCAGCATGGCAACGTGTCCCGGGTCAAGAGAAGTCCTGTTGGAGCTTATCATACGAACCTGGGCAGCCCCAGCAACCCCAACAGAGTGTTCAGACACAACTCCTTCTCTGGTTTGTTGCACCTCTTCAATCAGTCTTCATAATACATGTTGTTGGAATAAATCTGCTAGATTTGGTTAAAAATTTGAATGTTTTGAATTCACATTCCTGTAGAAAATCGTGGCTTACAGCCTTGTTTGCTACATCACTGTTGTAACTGCAGCGTTGTATTGGTTTGAGCAAAAACACTTCTTGACATTCTAATTTTAGAGTAAGAGAAGGGCTCACTAATGGAAAGAGTTGGGTGTTGTTCTGTGGGAAACTAGGCCAACAGGCATGTGGGCTGATTCAGTGTGTAGGCTTTTCTGCACCCAGCCACAGGCCCTATGCTAAACATAAACACGTGAACGTGCACACGTGCATGCACACTCACATGCACACATTTAGAGACACAAGTGGGAGACACAGATTCACTAAACCTGCACCACAGAAACAAAATGTCCACCAAAGACTTCGATCACAAGGTTACATGTGTTCACTTTAGCCGTATTTAATCCAGATATGTATAGCTTTGATAGCTGTGTTAAATCTTGGCTTTGCTTTCTGTGTCTGATTGTATAATCCTCCATCATATCCAGGTGGTTTGGCGCTTCCCTCCAAAGCTCCTCACACTCCAGATTCCACCGCCGACGCCAGCCGCTTTCAACCCACTCCCAATTACACCATAGAGGTAAAGTACTTAATTATAAAGTCCCAGATCACACACTTGTCCTTAGACTGACTCAGACTATGATAATTGATCATTTCTTCCTCGTTCTGATGCTTTCTGTCGCAGGTGCTGATGTCCAGTTGTTCACTTTGCAAGACATGTGACTGTCTGGTGTACGATGAGGAGATAATGGCAGGATGGACAGCAAACGACTCAAACCTCAACAGCACTTGTCCATTCTGCGGCACAGCTTTCCTGCCTTTCCTCAATGTGGAAATCAAAGATCTGAGACCACAGAGCAGGTAAATGGACACACTGGATGATACTTGCATGCAGAACACAAATGCTTTGAATAATTAATCAGGTGTTTCCATCATTCCACGCTTGATAGGATTCATGTCTTTGATCTTATTTTTATACTGTGCCGCCGTATGTCTGGCACTATTTTCAAAAAAAGCACTGACACACTCTCAGACAGGCACACAAACACCAACAAAGCACCTTTTATCCCCGTGGCCTCTTTAAACAGATCCACTCTGTGTCTCCCCTCAGGTCGGCTAAGAAAAGTAATCCTGTTAAAGAGGAAGACACATCTGTGTTGCTCAGTCCCGAGGCCAAAATGTCTGCACCAGACTGTGGAGCTCAGTCATCTGAAGCTCCCCCGCAGACTCAGGAGAGCAGTGGGAGTGCAGAAATGACTGCGCCAGCCTCGGCCTCCACCTCTGCTCCGGTGACGGTGCCCTACCTGAGTCCTCTGGTCCTGTGGAAGGAGCTGGAGAGTCTGCTGGTGAACGAGGGTGACCAGGCCCTCTCCTCCCCGAGTGTTGTCGACCAACACCCCATTGTCTTCTGGAACCTTGTGTGGTACTTCAGGAGGCTGGAGCTGCCGAGTAACCTGCCGGCTCTCATCCTGGCTTCCCAACACTGTAGCCATGGAGACCAGGTAAAGATGTCTGCCAAGTTCACCCACATATACAATATAGCCATTATACTTGCATTTAGATTGACCTATTAACAATAAAACAATCATCTTATCAGTAGTTTGATATTTTTGAAAACACATATTTTCACTTTCTTGGCAAGATTGTATACTAAACATCAAACAAGTGGCCGGTTAACTGAGCCTGACACAAAAAGCTGGAAACAAAATACAATTAAATAAATAGCCTGGTTCTGTCTTAAGGTAACAAATTCTGCCTACCCCTCAATAATTAACATGATGTTATCTAATTTGTGTAATCCATTTATCGTGGTTTAACATGGGTATTATGAGCACGTTTCCTGATGGGGTCAACTGTGACTTGGGCGACACCTAGTGTTAATTTAAAAAACAACACTATCAAGACTTCATGCATGAAAGCAGCACACATTTGCACAAGGAATGTCAGTTTTTGAATTAATTAAATCGAAATACTTTAAAATTCTACCTACAGCAGCTGATGCAAGAAAGTATTAATCTTGTGCATTTTTTTTGTATCTCCTTTAGATGCCTCAGATCGTTTCATCTGAGGACAGTAAGCAGGTCCTTGTAAGGATAATGTGGGACAACCTGAAGTTGCACCAAGACAAAGTTCAGCCCTGCTACGTCCTGTGGAACACACACTGTAAGTTATTACTGCTTTTACTTTCACAGACTGCAGTACATCGTATTACAAAAGGTGACATTCTTCTGCGGTTAAGGTCGCATATTTACATGCAAATTAAATAATGCATATTAAGGAACCGGAGCATCATGCATAATTCAGTTTGAGACTCCTATTAGTCGTGGCACCTTTGTCGGTGCTGTATGCTTTCAGAGTATATTGCGAGTGATAGAGATGAATCAGCCTTTGATCAGGGTGACTTCTAACTCTCTTTCTTCGCAGGTGCCAACTCCTTGGTTCGCTCTGGGCTGTGTGAAGAAGGCCAGCTCTTCACCGTGGAGCTGCTGCAGAGTTTTGTGAGGAGCATTAAAAAGAGTGATGTCTACCAGCCCATGAGCCAAATCATACAGCTGCTGGGACCGGAGCTGGGTTTTAAGAGACAGAGGTGAGGAAATATAGATATCTGTTTGCAAAGTTACACAGTGAAGGAGATATGAACAGAAGTCTAATTGTTTCTCTCTGTTTTTCTCTCCTGAAAAGGAGCCTCTACAGAGATTTACTGTTCCTTGCACTGGTGGCTCTGGGGAAGAACAACATTAATATTAGTAAGTTCACAACCCTGAGATGTTGTTTTCAGTCATGCTAGCAGCGTGGAATAGCAAAGTTAGTTGTTTGGTTTGGCAGTCCACCCCTTCGGTCCATGTAGAAATACAGACGAGTGACAAATTAAAGGAAAAACCAACATATAGTGTCTTAAAAAGGTGTTGGGCCAGAACAGCATCAGCGCACCTTGTTATTAATTCTCCAAGTCTTTGAACTCCTCTGCCGGAATGAACACAAACATATTCCCTCATTAGATGTTTTAATGATGGTGGTGAAGAGAGCTGTCTAACATGTCAGTCCAGAATCAATCTGTTCAGTTAGGTTGAGATTGGATGACTGCAAAGACTGTAACATATGGTAAACATATAGCATGTCATCTTCAAAGAAAGTGCGCCGACATATTTTTAACCCACCATTATCTCATTGCAGATGCTTTTGACCGAGAGTACAAGCTGGCGTATGACCGCCTCACCCCCAACCTGGTTAAACTGACACACAACTGTGACCGGCCCCCTGGAGCTGGGGTCATGGAATGCAGGAGGACTTTCGGAGAGCCCAGTTTGTGAACTTGTTGTCTTCTTCAGTCTCACTTTGTTTTTTTTCCTTCAACCACAGTCACTGCTGCTGTTTTTTCAGACTGCTCTTCAGACTCAGGACCAGCTCACCTGACTGGAGCACAGAGCTCTTTAAAGCACAATGGGAAAATTACACTTAATGTAAAGCAACTGCCATGAGTTTCTTGTATACTATCGGAGTTGATAGGCATGAAGTGACAGGCCTTGTGTTTTGTAAATATTTAGAAAATTGACCGTATTTTCAGTATAACTATGGTAAAATGTTTGTACAGTTATTATACAGTCTATTATATGCCTTTGTTGAAGCTGTGAATAAGTATGTAAAAGTAAGTGTACGATCATGTCGTCAAAATTCCTCAGTGGTCCTGGTGACCTTGTTAAGACTGTTGTTAAGTGTGTGTATAATACATACTTGCTTTTAGATATTCATGTTTTTACAAAGCACTTTGGCAAGATGAGCTCTTGCCATTTATTCTCATTTATGTAACTCTGTGGCCCTGCAGCCTACGCTTGAGTCACCTTATTTTGCAGCTGCAGGACTTACTGCACTGTCTGATATTTCCAATAGATTCAGTTAACATTGTGCACCCTGTAAAACCTGACATGGCAATGCTCATACGTCTGAATACACTAAACTAGATGCTGACATCAGAAAATTATATAATAACATATTATTTCTGACTCAAGAAGGGAACACTCACTTAATTTACAGTATATGCACAATGTTTATTTTTTTCCGTTTTTGTACAATGTACCAAAAGAACCCAAAAGGGAATATTACTTCTGTAATTTATTTACAGTTTTTTAAGCAATACCTTTTTTAAAAGTGAAAATTGAATAATTTATGTGTTGTGTGCGACCACCAAGGATAGAGTTCCTTAAAACAAGTACAATCAAACTACTAGTAGAGAAACAGAAACAGAAAATTAATGTTGTCTGTTGGTTTAATCAACAGTTTTTTAAGAAAGAATTTATGGACACGGTAATGGATACATTAAAGTGTAGAGTATTTGGCTCTAGTATTTTGTATATTTCCTTTTGGTCTTCACTGTATGGTGTAGATGTCAGTTGTAGATATTTGGACAACAATGCACTGTTTAATGTGACATACAGAGTGTAAAATGGCATTTTAACCACTTAGTATATCTGGCTGTCTCTTTGAGCAGATGGCAGTGCAGGTGTCTTTGTACTGAGCATATTAAAAGCGTATTAAAATGTGAAAGGTGTTAGGTTTGAACAACAGCTCTGACCTGCCCTAATTCAAAATCACCTTAGAAATGAGTGTGACAGTTCACTGTGTTGATATTGTCTTTCACTATTAACTGACACAAACCTGCCTAGATTCTGTTGGTGATGTGACGCAGCTCCACGGCTTATTACTGGACTTCACAATAACTTACGATGACACAATGCTGGATTAGATAAGGCTGTGTGCTTGGAATAAACACCAATCTCACAGCATGTAAATTTTGCATTTAACCATCTTGTAACCAGTGACTAAAAAAGCAAACAAAAAAAAAACACTGATGACCAAAACATAATTTTATGTCTACGTGTTGTTTACACTATTTGTCGATTTGAACAATGTTTTGCAAAGTATTATTTATCATTTGTAACACAGATACTAATTTGTATGATTTTTACATAAAAAAGAAAAGAAATCAAATTTCTTCCCTGGCTGGATCTATAGTTTGCCTTCATTTATGAATAAACACGTTTATTCTATGGATGTCAAGTTTCATTTATTGTTTTTCCAAACTGAGTGCTATGCCTGACTAACATCAAGCGAGCTCAGATTCTCTATAATGAATGTTACGAAACAATTGTTCATACATTTGTATACTTACATATTGTACAAAATTCACATTTAGAAAGCTATTTTTTTCAAAAATGTACACATATTCTAGACTTCTAGTTTAATTGTATAGACAATGTTGTGTAAACAGTAAAAATTGTTAATCTCCCTGTTAGTGGACAGTCTTATACTGTACAATCTACACAGTAATAAATAGTAGTCCTGCATTTCCTGGTATGATGAAAAAAAATCAGTACAAAAGCTGCCATTGTTACTAAAAGTGAGTATGTATCAGGTTCTAGAAAATGTAGCATGTGTATTGCTGCTGACATACCAGCCACAATGCAGAGCAACTACAGTAGCGTTCTGAGCTGTTTCTATAGATATCCTGATCCATGCCCATGAGATCCCTACATTTAAGGGTTAACAGTTCTGCTTCAGCTCACAAGAGGAGAGAACAGTTGCTGCTGACAAGGCCTCTGTTCACACTTTCAGATGGAAACAGGGCAGATGATGATACGATCCTCCAGCATAACACTGAGCACCAGGAAGATGAAGTAAAGAAGAAACATGGTGGAACCCAGCACCTTATTCATCTTCCATTTACATGATGCAATGGAGATGATGACAAAGAGGAGCATGAGGAAGAGCAGCACGATGGCACAGAAGAGCCCGTTGCTGCTGACGGCCACTGGAGCGAAACCATGAAAGGATGAGTACAAAAGCCACGGGACTGGTAGACTTTTACAGAAACAGAAAAATGGGGGAGAGAGAAATTAGTTAAATGTGTGTTCAGCTGTGTTTTTTATTTTAAATCATGACTGATCGAGCTAAAGAGGCTCACCCCACAGTGATGTCAAAGATGTTGCTGCCCACAGAGCTGGATACAGCCATGTCCCCCAGGCCTTTTCGAGCCACAATCACACTGGTAATGAGGTCAGGGATGGAGGTCCCTGCAGCCAGAATAGTCAGGCCCATAATCTCCTCTGAGATGCCAATGGTCTCACCCACCTAAGGGGACAAATCAGAGTTCAAAGTGAGTAGAAGCCACAAAAATGGTAAATGTTTTCAAGATGACTGAGTCAGGACACCAACTTAATCTCAATTTCAAAATGTCAGGGAGATTTAAAAGTCCCATGTTATGACCCTTTAGAACAACTTAATGAAAATCTTCCATGCCCTCAGAATGCATCTTACTTTTTTTCAGCTCAAAATGCTGAAAAGATTATTCATTTAATTATGACAGTATAACTCCTGTTTCTAGCCTTGTTACAGTGAGCTGTGTCAAATACTCAAATTCAGAAGTCAGATTTACACAATGTACATTTTAAAACAACATGAGATGAACCAAAGTCTTATACAAACAACATGTTAGGCCAGAAAACTGAAAACTCTTAATAAAAGATAATAAAATATTAAGCATGAAAGCAAATAACACAATAAGAGATAAGGTCAGGATGTCAAGCTGAGGAAAGGAAAAGCTGTGAGTCTTAAACAGAAACTAAGTTTTTTTTAAAGTCCAAGCAGTTCTAACATGAAAAGGTAAACTGTTCTAGAGATCAAGGGCAGAAAGGCTGAAACCACAAAGGCTCAAACACCTTCATTCACTGCCCTGCCTAGTTACTAATAAATACAGCTGATCTGCTGCTGTTCATGTTCCCTTCAGGAAGAACACTCTCTCTGTGTCTGTGCGTGACAGTGCAGAGAAACCAGCTGACCACACAGCACCCGACACAGGCGTAAATGAGACCAGGACTTTCCTTTGTCCCCTTTAACTTTCTCTTTGAGTAATCACTTTACATAAAAATATTGCCAAATTGACGGCACAGCCATTTTAAAAAAACATTTGTGTGGTAAGTTTGTCAGATGATGTCTGAGGTTATAAAATCTGTATTGTAGTGGTGCAGAGCAGCTGCTTGGAAATGGTGACTGTTGGTTACCATGTAGTCTTAATGGTGACTCATGGTGAGTACAGAAAGCAGGAGGCAAACAAACAGATGTAAACATAGACACCATAGCTCTGCAGGCATACGATCAAAGCTAACGCTAATGTTAGATATATTAGCTACAAACCATGCTAACACTAAGGAGTGTCCTATTGTTGTGGGGATATTGCCCATAAAGTGTAAAGTAATCCACTGGATTTTAGTTCCTCAGATGCTGGAAGTGTGTGAAGGTTCTTCTGTTCACTCTTGCAGCCAGCAGCAGAACATCTGGTGAGCTTTACTCATGACTGAGACATTTTAGAGTTAGCAGATGCAGCTCTAGAAAGTATGCAGCCTTTTAAAATGACAGGCAGCAGCTCATTCTGAGTGGCTCACTTCAGAAGCAGCAAGTTGGGGTTAGGGAGAGGGCAGGATTTTACAGAATTTTAGCTTAATGACTATTAGTTCCTCATTTCCTTTTAAATAGATATGATTTTTTAAAATCCATTGATACTTGGATTAATGGGTGCTCGACATTTACTTTATGCCAGTCTTTGTGAATGCTATTTTGGTCCATGTGCACAATCAGGAAGCAAACAGTCACCGACCTGATGGGCCCACCACACCATGAGGTAAGAGAAGACGGCAATCCACAGAATAGAGCCCAGGAAGGTGATTGCAAAGAATTTCCTTGATTTCTGTTGGACAAAGTAAGTGATGTGAAAGCACAATTTAAGGTACCACAGCTGATCTCTGAATTGTGTCTGTATCTATCACCTGGTTACGAACGTCAGGAACTGTGAGCCACAGAGGGAAAACTATAGGCAGCAGGACGAGGTAGGTGGCTTGTTTACGTCGTGTGTCAGGCCACTCTAAAGACAGAGGCTCATCTTCTTTTTCCGCTTCTTCATCCTCTGTGTCATCTTCATCTTCATCCTCATCATCATCGTCATCTTCGCTGGATTCATCACTGTCATCGTCGCTGTCCTCTCCATCACTGTTAGAGTCTTCTGAGCCTCCCGACCCATCCTCTTTTGCTGGTACATCCTCCTGAAGTGAGAAAGACATTATGATGGACAGAAGCAGAGGAGAAAAAAGAAAAAAATAAGATAAAAGCAGCTACTAAATTAGCCTAAAGAGGCTGATTGCCAAAAGTTATAGTTCTATAGTTCTCTTACATAGACAGGTATCAAAGACTGACTTCTGGGCTTTTTGATAAGGACCTGGACATGGTAGGAGAGTACCTTCTCGTCCTCTGGCTGCTCCTTCTTCTCTGTTTCTGCAGCTGGGGAAGCCTCAGGCTCTTTAGTCTTCTCAGCTTTCTCCTCACCATCTGTGAAAGGAATCCCAAACATTTTTGATCATTTCCCTTATGTCTCTGACTCATTCAGCTATCTGAAGAATTCCCATATCATTTCAGACCTCACCACTGGCTACATGGAGAAATGCAGTGAATGTGTTGCTGTGACTTACATAATGTGTGAGATCATCCTCATGGCTCCTGGACTGAATACGTCTCTGTCTTCATGGCTGTGTGCATTTGGATTTCATAGCATGGCCTTGTATGCACTTTACTACAGATTATGTGTTTTTACAGTATGTAGTATGCAGATTGATATATTCCTTGTGTTTTATTTACAATGTATAGACTAAACAATGCTCTGCAACTGGTCACCCCCTGACAAAATGCAGCCAAGCAGTATAAGGAGATACTGCTTGAAAGTTACAATATTATGATCGTAAGTGATTACGCTCACAGATTATTCTTCACAGTAAATATGCAGCCTAATTATACAATTAGGACATTACAACCGATGAAACCGAACCTGATTAAAACCTGGTTTACTCATTGATTTTTCAAGCAGAGAAATGGTGGTTTGGAGCCCAAATAATGAGAAGCTTTTAGTCTCTGTACATGAGCAGACTCTGAAAGCTTCCATGTTACCTTCACTTTTGTCTTGAGGTTTGATCTCTGCCTTCCGTTTAGCCACATTATTCAGAGTCTCAGCCTTATCCTTAAATTTTCCTACGAACAATCAAGACAAGCAAACAAAACAAACTTAGAATAATGTGAGGGCTTACTCCACCGTGTGGCTAAAATTATTTTACAGTGATATTTAGAAGATAAAGATTTGTTCATGAGCTAGTAAATGTTACCATTAATGCACCAAAAGCAGCAGCAGAAGCATAACCTTCAACATCAGTGTCATGACAGAAAGACGGAGGACATCAAATGAACAAGCCAAACCAAACACAAGACAGGATTGTTCTTCTGCTAACTAGGGGACTACCATTAGGAAATGTCAAGCTGTGTTTCTTGTATTAGTTCTCCCAAACATCAGAAAGATGTTTAATTATCAAAATAAAGTTTGTTTAAGTTTGACAGCATTAGGTAAGTTAAACCACAGATATCTGAATTTGGATGCATCTCCATGTGACCAGACTTCTTCATGAGCATGAATTGATTGAATGTACAAAGAAAAAGACAGTGGGTTGATAAAGTGGCTGCCAGCTGTGATCTTGATTTTCTAGTTCCATTCAAAAGCTGATTATTGTGCTGGTAATGAATTGTTTATTTGCCCTGAGGCCTGAAAGACAAGCAAACTAGGAGCTGGTATCACAGGAACACAAATTGAGATGTACTGTACCAGAGTCTGGCCGCAGGCAACCAGAGAAACTCAAAAATATGCTGTCAGATTACTTTGGTATGACATGCATAGAATAATACATTTAGTTAACTTTCTAACCTAGTGGGAAAACTTGTTTTTCTGCAAGTGAAAGCTGAATATCACCATCCTATGACAGTATTGTTTAACTCAGCTATCAGAAAATGAACCAGGTCTATAAATGCATTTTACACAGTTACAGAAATAGGAATAACTTTCTTATTTAGTGTAAAAAATATCCCTGTGTTGCTGCAGTCATATCTTAGTGAGTCCGTTTTCTGTCTCACTGTGGGCCTACAAATGGATCCCTCTATAGACTGAGGTAGGTATTTATCTGCTTAGTATCAATCTGGACTTAGTGCTGCCTTCATATGGGACACTTTGCTAATCCATTTTACAATGAGAAGGACATAGTCCCCAGACAGCCATGATAAAAGCACTTTCAAGGTTCACATCAGGGCAGCTATTGCACTGATATGTTACTCACCCTGTCCTATGGGGTCTAATGTGTGAATCATGAGTTGGAAGATGGTGTTCCTCATGGTGCTGTTGTGTAAAGAAGCTGAACTTCCCCCTCGCTGAAGGGAAGGCTTCAACTGGGGAAAGAAATGGCTGACATCATGACAACTACTCGCTTCAGACAACCATGCCATACAAGATGTCAGTCAGTTGTTTTGTTTTTTTTACAACAAGATGATGTTATGATGAATAGGACTGCAGAAGGATAAATAGGATATACAATAACATATAGCTAAACGCTCAAAAATTAACCAAAGATGTTGTTGTGCATTTCTTTTTGCAGTTGCTGAGTGATTTTTACCTTTAACCGATTCTTGTCCACTTGAGCAGGAGGGGCATTATCTTCACCGTCTCCATTTGTCTGTGTGCAACAATGTCTGTTTTCAGTTGTAATCATTCATTGGAAGAGACAGACCAAGTGCAGTAAAGACTGTATACCACAATCGTTTATGTTGTTATTTCACACATTGCACACACTGGGGGTCTTGTTAGTGTGCATAGCAGAAAAAAGATTTTGCTGTGTGTCATGCTCAGAATGATAATTTTATAAATGTATGGTCTGCCATATACATTTCAAACATTACAGTGGGATTGTTTATGATGTGAAATGGCATTTTCAACAATGAATAATTCCATTTGTTCAGCAGTATATCCAGCTCAACAAAATCCCTGAGAGTGAGCAAATACTTAGTTTTACTGTATGTAAATTAAGCCTCAATCACACTTGCTGTTGTGAAACACAGTATATGTTGATGCTACAGTTTGTGCAGAGCCATAGCTCCTTTAGAGGATTAGTCTTCTGCGGCTGATCAGCTTTGGTTCACCAAGGCATGTATGAGTATCTAGTACTGGTATCATTCACTCTTTTGGCCTGATGTAGAATTCTCTGTACTCTGTAGAATTCTGTCAGTGCTTACCTTTTCAGGTTCTTCCACAGCAATAACTTTGACAATGCTCTTGTGTTTGTGGAGTTGGGTCTTGAATGCTTGCTCTAGTTGCACGTTGAATTTCATGAAAACGACATAGAGGGTGTAACCACCCACCAGCATCATGCTCTCCCACCACATTATGACATTATCCAGAAAAAAGATAATCAGTAGTATGAGGTCAAATATGTAGAATGATACATCTCTAAAAAGTGGCCACCAGGTCAGATGAAGAACCTCCCGAGAAAACAAAGCACACATTCCAATCACAAACAAAATGTTGAAAACTGCTGAACCAACAATCGTGCCGATACCCACGTTGCTGTGGGCGATGAAGACTCCTATCAAGGAGGTGAAAAGCTCAGGAGCAGAACCTCCAGCAGCCATGAAGGTGGCTCCTGCCACATCATCGGAGATGGCTAACTTGTCTGTGATTACCCCCAGTGCAGGAACAAAGAACTCATCGCACACAATTGCAAGTGACACAAACATGTACATCATCCCAATAATGTGGAGGATCACCCAGCCTCGTCTGCGGTCTTCAATAGTAAAGATATCTTCAGGGTATTCGCCCTTTACATGTGGAGCTTCACCAGGGGTAGCTGGAGTTATGGTGGTTACAGGAGGAGCTGGAGCTGCTGTGGGTGTCTCTGGTGGAGGTTCAGGGGCCACATAGATGCAGTGTACAATAGTCCGATTTGTGGTTGGCAACAATGAAGATTCAGTGGTGGTGGATGCTTTGAAATCTGAAGTTGTGTCCGTATGATGTTCCACATGCATCTCTGGTGTTGTTTGATCTGTGTGCTCTAATTCACGTGTTGCAGTTAGAGGTTCCTCCAGACCTCCAGGCTCTACTGTAGCCTCCTCAACACCCTCCGTCGAACCTTCTCCAAAATCCTCTCCAATCTGAGACAGTGGCAAAGGCTCATACAGTCTGGCACTGATGGTCAGCTGGTAGAGGGTACAGAGGAAAACCCCAGAGAGGAGAAACAGAACCCGGCTCAGCTGCAGTCGTTTCCTTCTTGTACAATACATTTCAAGGCAGTGTTGCTACTGGCTATGTTGAATTAAGCTGCATAAATAGCCTTTGGTAGAGTCCAGCTGTCTTCCCAGCAGACCATAGTTTGAAGGAATTCACAACTTCAGAAGCGTTATTCATGTCACATCCTCGACTTGTTGGAAAACCCAGCCTGTTGTAAATTAAAGAAAGCAGCAAGGATAAAATGAATTACTCTAAAAAATATTTAGAGAACATGTGAGATACCAGTAGTATACATTTGAAAAGATCTGAATTGTTCAAGCACTTTATACATGATTGTCTGTAATAACATTATTCATAAGTTCATTTAGAAAGTGTCATCTTCATGCATAATAGGAATTTTCTGAGAGAGTGATGAAGCTGACAGTAAAGACAAACACCAAACAAAGGCAAAACATCAATATAAGCAACACAAATTGTATGAGGCCTTAAATCAATACAAAACATTGTGTGGTAATGGGCAAGACTAATTTCGTCATCAAATCCAGACAAACAGACAAAACAGTGCATTTAATCACAAACACTGACTCACCATAGAATTAATGTCTTGCAAAGTCAGAGGTGCTAAAATCTCCAAAAGCAGATTTCCACCGTTGGGTGTAGTGGCACAAACAAAAACTGTTGGCAATGACCAAAGGCTTATGTAGGACGCAGAGCAAGTCTTCACAATGGATCAGCATAATGCCTAACACCTGAAGTCTTCTAAGAGGATTACGTGCATTGTCTCACTCTCACTTTGTGAGTATACCTCACTAATATTCCTTTTAATGTAAAATAAAAGGGTTTATTTTGCCGAATAGTATTATGTTGCACAACTATAGCATTAAAAAAATTACTGTATGGAACAATGATAGGAATAAAGTGGATATTACTCAGGTAACATTTTTTTCTGACGTATGCTGCATCCAGCTGGATGGAAGTAGTGGTGCACATTGCTCAGCCAGTGTTAATGGCCAATCCATTGCTGGAGTGTTTGGACAACTGAGCATGTACATGTTGCAGAGGCATAAAAGTTTCAGTCTGATTTCTGAAAGTTGTTTGATTTTACTAATTCACCAATAGCCTGGACATTCATCAGTCAGTTTAGAGAAAGTTAGCATAATGCTAAGTGAGCCAGACAACTAGCAGTCAGACTATAAGCAGCTTTCAGTGGTGATTTGATTAGAACGTCCACATGTTACCTTTTAATGCTTTAAACAAACTTCAGAGTAATCCTTAATATCCGAATCCTTTACCCTCTTTCATCTTCAGCGGTGGATAATTACTACACAGTGGATGTAAGAGTCATTTTTACCATTTCGTGGTGGAGGAGTTTATTTTCTTTGCCAGAGGTTCCTGGAAGGGACTCTCAAGCCAAACAGGTCCTAGGGGATAGACCAGACTGAGAGTGATTCTAAGACCTCAATGAATCCATGGAATAGCATAACCTTGCCGAAATAGGGAGACCGGGATTCCCTTCTGGAGCCAGGAGTAGGAGGGGAGTTTGCCAGTAAGCATTTGGTGGACCATGAGGCTTGGTTGGACATTGCTTGAAAAGGCTACCATCCAGTGGGCCCACCGCCCACAGAGACAGGCATTTCGGTCAGGTGCACTGTAAGCTGGGTGGGTGGGCCACTGGTGGTGCAGACTGGTTCTGAGGACGAGTGACAGGAAAATGGCGTATGAGAGGGGCAGACGACTGGGGACAACATAAGCAGTAATGCTGGTATTGTACTGGACTGTCATGGTGAAGAGGGAGCTGAGCTGGAGGGTAAAAATACAACCCTGACCTATGGTCGTGACTGAAAGAATGACGTTGCAGATACAAGCAGCTGAAATGGGTTTGCTCCTTAGGATGGCTGGAGTAAGAGGGAGGACCTCATAATAGATTCGCTGCTCCTTTGCAATGAAAGGAGCAAGCTGAGGTTATTTGGCCATCTGATAAAGAAGTCTTCTGGGTACTTAAGGTTTTCTGGAAATGCCCAACTAAGAGGAGATCCTGGGGGAGAATGAGGGATTACGTATCTCATATGGCCTTGGAACACCTTGGGATAGTACTTTCCAGAAGAAACTGGAAAGTGTTGCTAGGATAAGTGTTGCACTCTACTTATCTTGAAAGTCAATGAGACATAATTTAGGTTTTTACTGTGGAAATCAGTTGCTAACACAATGCTCCACTAACTTAATTCTGGAAATTTTCTTTTTCAAGTCAATTAAATGAAAAACTAAATTTACCACTTCTTACATGAAATTCAAGCACTGAAATAATTTTACATCATTTAAAATGCAAATCATTTGTCAGAGCAAATGGTTTAAGTGGTTTCCTTCTCAGCTTTTATTAAGAAATCAAAAAGACAACAGAGAAATATATTATATAAAATACATAATCTAAAGAAAGAGAAAGAAAGGGAACAAGAAAAAGATAGATGGGATTATGCAAAACAAAATACGTTTGTATAGGTTTAAAAAACTATAATATCTATGACAATAATACAAGTATATGTAACAAGAAATAACATAATATTTTGACATACCAGTATACAGCTAATATATTTTCTTATATGTCTTTAAGAAGAGTTTAAGACTTCTAAAAAATCCTTAAAATCAAGAAGAAATATATCTTTAAAATGCATGTCGCCAATGTTTCTTACGTCAAAAATACAAATTTGCTAAATATTACTTAAAATCTCATGGCACATCTCTTTTTACCTTTGGGAAAAAAGAAGAAAAAAAAAGAAAAAAAAACATTTTCTTTGTACAGAAACAAAAAGCAGGTGTATTAAAATGAGCAACTTTGATTTGTTGAAACAGTTACTATATTTCATTCAAGTTCATGTCACAGATTTGGGAGAAGGAAATATTACAACTTGTTTATGAAGAGAAGAGGATTGGTCCTCTTCTCTCTGTTTGCAACAAATTTTTCGACACACTCGGTGCACATAGTGTTCTAAATAGACATCGGGCAGTTGGGTATCATCCATCATTTCTATTTAATATGAATGTTGCAGACAGTGCTCGTCTGCATGCAGTTGCAGAAATAATACACAAGTAGATATTTATATGGTTTTCTAAGCAGATATTCTGATAAATGTTGCTGTTTGCATGGGTACATTTTGGCCCACAGTTTAGAAATTAAATAACAGAAAGTAATTAGTAAAAATTTGAATGCATACACTTGAACTTATCAAAAGTCATAAGGATCTTCATCAACGTATGGATACAAATGCTGCATACAAAAATTTTAAGTCTCTTTGGCAATGCTAACAGGGCAGACAATGACCTGATACTGAAACATAATACAAATGACCAAAAAGATTAAGTAGAACAGCAACATGGTGAAACCCAGCCCTTTATTCATCTTCCACTTACATGATGCAATGGAGATGATGAAACAGAGGAGCATGAGGAAGAGCAGCATAATGGAACACAAGAGCCCGTTGCTGCTGACGGCCACTGGAGCGAAACCGTGGATGAATGAGTACAAGAGCCATGGGACTGGTAGACTGAATAAAGGGACAGAATGACGAACAGAAAAAAATGGGACAGAGAGAAATCAGTTAAATGTGCGTTCACTTGCTTTTTCTCCCAACCATGACTGATCGAGCTAAACAGGCTCACCCCACAGTGATGTCAAAGATGTTTTTGCCCACGGAGCTGGATACAGCCATGTCCCCCAGGCCTTTGTGAGCCACAATCACACTGGTAATGATGTCAGGGATGGAGGTCCCTGCAGCCAGAATAGTCAGGCCCATAATCTCCTCTGAGATGCCGATGGTCTCACCCACCTAAGGGGACAAATCAGAGTTCAAAGTGGGTAGAAGCCACAAAAATTTAGGACACCAACTTAATCTCACTTTTTAAATGTATTAACTGGTTCAGGGAAATGTAAAGGTCCCATGTTATGGCCTTTGTTAAGCAAATTAATGAAAGTCTTACATGTCCCCAGAATGTATCTTTCTTTTTTGTTCTTTTTTTAAAGCTCAAAATACTGCAAAGATGGTTCATTTTATTACGACAGCATAATCCCTGTTTTTAGCCTCATTATAATGAACTGTAGCTTTAAATAGTCAAAGTCAAATTCACTCATAAAGCACATTTAAAAACAACTGTAGTTGAACCAAAGTGTTTGCTCTGTACTAGGATAATCATAAACTGATCTGAGATCCCAAAAGTCTCTCCCAACAACAAAAAATTAAACCAGTATTCAGTGTGACCAAATAGAAGCTGCAGGATTACTCTTGTGTTTTTCTAAAATTAATTCATCAGAGACATAATCTAAATTTTGGTTAATGACACACATTCATTGCTTAGTGAAGAATTTGACAGAATGAAATAAAAACTAAAGAAAATGAAAACTACCTTTTCTATTTGAAGTCCTTTTCGGGTCATTGATATAACTCCTAAAAACTAATCTATGTATCAAAGTTATATATGGGCCTACACAGTTCCTGCCTCTCTCTCTAACCACTTCTCCCCACACAGTGGAGCTCAAGCACACCAGCTCACCTACAACTCTGCTCAAACACTGTAAAACTACTCTACGCTACACAATGGCAACTTGTAATGCTGGAGTGATTCAGCCATATGTGTTTGAGCTGGAAGAAGAACAATGATACAGAAAGTTCCACACTGCAGTTGTTACAATGGTACTCTGCAGTTTCAAGGTGGAAATGCTTAGCCGTGGTGTTGATATCTTTTTTCGGTCATGACAAGTTAAGTAGTATATATAAAACACCCTATGGACATGTTAACAAATGTTAAAAACTGGCTTTCCTAGGAGGCGGTCTTTAAAAAGATACCGTAGTGTAGTTTAATGGATTTTTTGTGTGCTCATCTTCCAGACAGTTCACACTAACCTTTACAAAAGCTGGTTTGTGTGCACAATCACAAAACAAAGCAAAGCCTTTCAAACACACCTCTAAATTTACTGCACTTACTGACCTGATGGGTCCACCAAACCATGAAGTAGGAGAAGATAGAAATCCACAGAATAGAGACCAGGAAGGTTATAACAAAGAATTTTCTAGATTTCTGTCAGACAAAAGAATAAAACACAAACATTTAAATGCACAAAACGACATTTGAAGAACAGCTGATCTACAAGATGGGTCCAAGTCTCACCTGATTGCGAACATCAGGAACCGTAAGCCACAAAGGGAAGACTATGGGAAACAGTAAGAGGTAGATGGCTTGCTTGCATCGTGTGACAGGCCACTCTAAAGACAAAGGCTGATCTTTTCTTTCCTCTTCTTCCTGATTTGCTTCATTCTCATCATCTTCATTTTTATTGGAGTCATCACTGCTTTTATTGCTGTTATCTTCATCATTTTCAGGATCCTCCTCACCCATCCTCTCCTGCTGACACATACTTCAAGAAGTCAATTTGTTGATCATGGCTGGCCATGGTAAAATATATCTGAACAATTAATGACTACTGGACTTCCTGATAACCACCAAGACACTGTTGGAGGACACCTTTATACTCTTTAATTGATCTCTTTCTCTCCTTTTTATCGCATCTAATATTTTACAGATTATATCGAACTGCAACTCTTTAAAAGATTGGCTTGCTGTGAACTACATTATTCTTCAACTGGTTGCCTATGTTGATCTTACAAGCTCTATTGCTTTGTTCTCTGTTACATACCCATGTTGTAACATGCAAGTATACAGAAATGCTTAGATGCATTAATTGAACTTCCTTCCTGCAAGGATAGCACAGTAATCAGAAATCTTGTTGGGTTGTATGACTATTTAGAGTGAGCTCACTATACAAGAAGACCTTTAGAAACGGACTCTTGGAAAGTATTGTGATCAATGACTCCTGATATTGTCAGTTAAAGAGATGTGTGGGGACACAAAGAAATCCTTTGATTATTTGTACAACTACTGTTTACACAAATGTGTTTACATAGGGGTGCTTACCTTTTCAGGTTCTTCCACAGCAACAACTTGTACAGTGCCCTTGTGTTTGTGGAACTGGGTCTTGAAAACTTGCTCTAGTTGTGCATTAAACTTCATGAAAACGACATAGACAGTGAAACCACCCACCAGCATCATGCTCTCCCACCACGTAATGACATTATCCAAGAAGAAGATAATTAGTAAGATGAGGTGAAGTAAGTAGAATGATAAGTCTCTGAAAAGTGGCCACCTGGTTAGATGAAGAACCTCCCGAGAAAACAAAGCACACATTCCAATCACAAACAAAATGTTGAAAACTGCTGAACCAACAATTGAGCCAATACCCACACTGCTGTGGGCGATGAAGGCTCCTATCAGGGCAGTAAAAAACTTAGGGGCGGATCTTCCAGTGCCCATGATGGTGGCTCCTGCCACATCATTAGAGATGGCTAACTTGTCTGTGATTACCCATAGCGCAGGAACAAAGAACTCATTACACACAACTGCAAGTGACACAAACATGTACATCATCCCAATAATGTGGAGGATCACCCAGCCTCGTCTGCGGTCTTCCGAAGAAAACAAATCTTCAGGGTATTCACCCTTTACATGTAGAGCTTCACCAGGTTTAGCTGGAGTTATGGTGATTACAGGAGGAGCTGGAGCTGCTGTGGGTGTCTCTGGTGGAGGTTCAGTGGTGGTGGATGCTTTGAAATCTGAAGTTGTGTCCGTATGATGTACCACATGCATCTCTGGTGTTGTTTGATCTGTGGCCTCTAAATCATGTGTTACAGTTAGAGGTTCCTCAAGACCTCCAGGCTCTACTGTAGCATCCCCAACCCCCTCTGTTAAATGTTCTCCAAAATTATCTCCAATCTGAGACACTGGCAAAGGCTCATAAAGTCTGGCACTGATGGTCAGCTGGCAGAAGGTACTGAGGAGAAAAACAGAGAGGAGTAATGGGACCCAGCTCTGCTGCAGTTGCTTCCGTCTTGTATTCATTTTGTCCTAAAGAAGCAACAGAAAAATCAAGCTGTATCGATGGGCCGTGGTAAAGGACAAGTCCAAACTTTCACACTAGCAGACCATGGAGTGACAGAATCCAAAATCTCAGCAGCATGATTCATCCTGTCCTATTGGAATGCCTGTTGTAAACAAAAGGAAGCATCGCAGCTGAGATAAAATAACAATTACGCATCAGATCAAGCTCCAGTCTTATATATTTGCAAACATTTAGTTCTGTTCAAATAATGCATTTTTTAAATACAGAAACAGGATTAAAAACCTCCTAAGCACAGTTATAGGACGTCGCAAAACTCCTTACTACCTGGTCTCTCAAGAGGATTATCTGCACTGTCTCAAACTGATCATCAAAACATTGGTCACACATGCTGTCAGGCACTGCAAATATTCCTTTTTCATTGAAAATACAGTAAATGTGAGCTGTCGTACCTTAAAATGGGCGTTACCTCCTCCATCGTTTTCTGTTCAAATGTATTCGCCAAATAATTAATATCCAAACCGTTATCCGAATCAGTAGATACTAAAAACTACTTGTGCAGTCCAAAATAAGATTTTTTCCTTGAATCATTGGGTACTCATTAGTTGTACAATTCGTGCAGTGTATAGCACAAAAACTTCTCACAACGACCACCCACTTTTTTCCACCCCCGTGAATGCGACAAAAACAATTTAAACCCGTTTCCAAACTTGAATCTTAAATTTATGATGTGAAAAAGTCTATATAAATATTACTTTATATATCTTTATCTTCCCTGTTTAATTTTGTTTGGATTTTTTTCCATGACATACATATAAAAAAAATCTTTAATTCACATAGGAACTATTTATTCACTACTCGATACACTACCCGGACGGAAGTGCTGGTGCACATTACACCACAAACAACAGTGAATGGCGAGCTAAACATTCAATGGCACGTACATTTTCAGTTCTTCTTTATAATTAAAATACTACTTCACTTTAGCATTTAGCATTATAATATTTATTTTCTCACATTCTTTAAATAGTAACCGGAACCTTTCTTCCACTGAGGGTTGTATCGTTACGTTTCAGAATGCTAACGTAATTTAGCCGAACATCAAGCCAACATTAGCTTCTTTTAGCTCTTAACGCCGTTAATAGTAGTTGTTTGATACAGCTAAACAAGCCTGAGGAACAGCGATACTCACAAAGTAGTATCGTAGTATAAACTGTCAATTATAGCAAAATGAATTTGATGCATAACTGAGAAAATATGTTAACATGCTCTGAAGAAGAAGGCGACTAAACGCTAAGTTGGACAACTTACTTATATGCAAGTTCTCATAAACAATCTTTTTCTCTTTCATGTCCTTCAGCGGGAGCACGTCCGGGGGCTCGTTTAAGTCCATTGTGTTACTGGGAGTCTAAATAAGCAGAGAGCCATGCCTACCGTGATCTTAATGGACGTGTCTCTGTCCATGACACGGCCAGTGTCACTGGATGGCAGTGAGGAGTTTCAGAGGAAGAACCTGGCTGTCCACGGGCTCAATATGTTGTTCGAACACATGGCCTCAAACTACCGCCTGGAGTTCACGGCTCTAATGGCCTTCTCTTCCCTCTGGGAGCTCTTAGTGCCTTTTACCAGAGATTACAATGCGTTACAGGTAAAGTGTGCCTCACATGAGAAGTCAGTGTGAAAAGTCATTGCATGTGTTCCTGTCTGGAGTCATTACCTGACTTTAAAAAGTAGTGTGACTTTATTCAAGGCTTCATTTAAGATTATCTAATGAAGGGCTCCACAATACTGGATAAAAGTGCATTTAGTTTTTTTCTGCAATATTCACAATATTCTGATGATATTTTTTATTTTATTTTACCAGGTGACTTGAAAAACTCTATTTTGATAGAATTATTCATGTACAGAGAAGTGCACCTGCATTGAAATTTTTAAAAATCATTTTTAAAAAAGACATCTGAAATAGTTTCCTGCATTGGATGGCATTCATATCTGACTTTGCACCTGTCATACAGAGATTTGTGGTGCTGATGTATACTGTCAGACAAATCAGTTATATTTCCTTGAGTAGTGGGAACAATTGCAAGATACCTTCAACAAAGTACCCGTTTTTGGTCAATATCATCCTTTCTGTAGCCAAAATATTTTCATACAAACTGCAGTTGCATTTCTTTTTAGTATTTTTTTTTCTGTTTCTCACTCATTTTGCTGTGCTTATGTGGAATCTGCATCTCTGTCTTTTGATTAAAGGGAAAAAAAATGTGTATCCAAGAACCCTTAAGTCAAAGTGAAGTATCTTATATCAGCCAGACTTCTCTTGTGAATCAATCATGGAAACTAAGAACCATGCAAGATTTCTCTTTGTAACTTGCTGAAAAAAAGTTATAGCACAGTGTGTTAAGAATATGAGTTAATTTGCGTTCCTTCACATTGCACTTCCTGCGATGTGATGATAGCAAACACACACATCACAGTGTTGATGCTGAAAAGATAATTTGTGCAGCCCTAATCAAATGCTTTTTTTCTGTGCAGGAGGCTCTCAGCAGCCTGGAAGACTACGACAAGACCTGTGTGGAATCAGCTCTTAATGGAGTTAATAACTTAGTTCAGCAGGAGTGGGGCAGTGGCTGTCCCTGTCAGGTATTCTGGCCAATCTTTTATCCAACATCATCACACAATTGAATATTAAAATTAGTGTATCGTCAAACAATTTTCCTACAGTGATTTCAGAGACCTGTGCATATTTATTATTACACAGATTTATGTTTATGTACCTTTTTTTTGTAACCTATAGGTGGTGCTGGTTACTGATGGATCTCTTGGTATCGGAAAGGGTTCCCTACGTCACTCCCTCCTAACACTGAAACAGCGTGGGGAGGACAAGAAGTTCCCTCTCCCGTTTCCTTTCCCTACTAAACTTTTCATCATGTGTGTAGCCAATGCAGAGGAGGTACTGAAACACCATTTTTTGCAGGCTACTCCACAATATATTTTCTATTTGCTTGCATGTTGATGTGAATACACTCAGTGCCGATTATTGGAGGTAATTTGATCAGATGACAGGCGACCAGAAGCAATCGGTCATACACACCACGTAAAGTCACAGACTCTGTTATGCCGTTGTTTCTCTTTGCAGCCAAGAGAGACAAAAATTACAGGTACATATTAAGTGGTATTCAAATCTATGTCCATGAAATAATTCAAACACGCAGACGCATTTGTTGGTTTGGTAGGATTTTGAAAATATGGTTTACTCCAGGGGTGGGCAATCCTGGTCCTCGAGGGCCACTATCCTGCTTGTTTTAGATGTTTCCCTCTTCCAACACACTTGATTCAAATGATCAGCTCATCATCAAGCTCTACAGAAGCCTGATAACGATCCTGATCATTTGAATCACACCCTCACAAGAGTTGTCAAGCCCAATATTTTTGTGTAATTTTTATCTATGCATCTATGCAAAATTTCACTAAAATACCGCGTGCACCAGATTTGCTGACTTTGCAAATTCCCTTCTCTTGTGTATTTGCAGTTACAGATGACGGATGCCATGGACAACTTGGAGGAGCTTCTTCGTCTCAGTGGAGGAGACGGACAGATTTTCACTATGGAGGGACCGCTTTGCATGAAGAGTGTACAGGGCATGTTTGGGTATGACTGTTAACTGAGGACATTATACAAGGAAAATGTACTTATTCATTGTCTGTATGTTTACTAAAGCACTTTTGGCCACATTGTGTGTTTATCTCTCCAGGAGGCTGATTGATTACGCCTACTCTCCCTTCCATGCGGTCCTGCACTGTGGGAATCTTTCCTCTGATGTTCAAGTGTTTCCTCGACCGGAGCCTGTCATCATAGATGAAGAGGTGGAGCCGATGCCCCGAACAGTCAACACAGGTACTCAGCTGGTTTCAGATTTAATGATTCGAGTTTAATTTAAACTGCTTATTCTTTAAACAAATTCTCATTCTGTCATATGTGTTTCAGATTTGGAAATTGTGGGGTTCATTGAAATCGCTGACATTTCCAGTCCTCCTGTCATATCCAGACATTTGGTACTACCTATTGCTGTAAACAAAGGTTTGTTTTTAATGTTTTTACTGTGTTCCTCTAAAGAAATATGAATAGACAAATGATGTTCAAGATGCAATGATTTTGCTTTAACAAATTTTAGTGAATTAATACATATTTAGAAACAAAATGAGGGTCATGGTGATAGGTCATTTGCAAATGCTTTATGGCCTCAAGCTTTGAAAAAGTTGTTTGTTGCTGTTATAAAAAGAAAATGGTTTTCGGTGAATAGGGTTCTATAGCAATGACGAGAGCTTAGAAAATACTTCAGGTTGTAAAAGACAGAAAAATACAAGGAAAAATTAAAGGAGTTGCTTATTATCCACCAGTGGAAATTAAAAACAAGAATTTTTCATTTTTTTCACATTCAAGGAAACAACATTTTAAAGATAAAACAGAATCCATGAGCCCTCAATATGTACAGATGACTGCTGTCAACATGTTTTATTTTTACCTGATTTCAGATGTGGACGAAGTTGGCACAGGAGCCACAGATGAGCTTGAGGAGGAACCTTCTGCCAGTCAAATGGCAGGAAAAAGTCCCAATTTTTGTGTCCTTCTCCATGGAAGTCTGAAAGTTGAGGGCATGGTGGCGCTGGTCCAGCTGGGGTGAGATGCAACAGAGCTATTTATAGTAAACATGCATGAATTCTGCACGCTTACTATAAACAGTAGAATTCAATGTGATTGTTGGAGTTGAAACCTCCAACAATCACATGCAGATTGTTGGAGGTTTCAAGTTTTGAATGAACACTTGCAAAGAGAAGAACGTCCAAAAGAGTGCCACTGCTCTTTCAACAGGCCTCTTTATTTATTATTATGGTGGTAATTCTTTTTCCAGATATGAATTATATGCCTAATTGCCTCGTCCTCTGATCCTTTGAAGACAATAAACTTATGTAATTTTTTCCCCTACAGGTACATTTACCTGATTATACACGGGTCATGCCTGTACCAGATGCAGTTAAAGAGTCGGCTTCATGTCGTTTTTCCGCCCACATACCAATCTTCTTTATTGAGTAATTGTCCGATACGGTCTTATCCTCGTGTTAGTGTTTCCTTCACTTGACAATTTAATTAACTTAGACATACAGATCATGCCGCTGTCTGAATTCTTTGTCATCGCAGTGCTACAAGTACGACTAGAGGTTAAGGTGCAGATGTTGGTAAAACATTGACATGACCATTATCAAGTATCAGCAAGACACAGGCATACGAGTAATTAAAACCTAAATGCGTCTCAGATTACATGAGTAAATGATAAATTAAACTTTTCCTCCACGCAGAGTAATAGTTGATGCATTTAATGAACAAACGTCTAAATTGAGTTTACTTATTCCCTAGGCCAGAGTGGTATGGTATGCTGTACTCTCAAGCAGACAGCAAGAAGAAGTCAAACCTGATGATGTCCCTCTTTGAACCTGGTCCAGAGCCTCTGCCTTGGCTCGGCAAGATTTCATTCTTGGGACCTATATCAGGTAAACCATCACCTGTCCACCGTGTCGGGTTTCTCTGTAGACCCAGGTCAAACAGACAAATGGCAAGTTTTCTTATTCCTGAGGGCATAATGTTACTGGAGTCACATTTTTTTGTAACATATTACACACTAACCCTTGTACAGGTAAATGAATGTTTATCCCTGAAGAGCAAAGAACTCTGTATGTGTACACAATCACACAGTCAATAATTTACCCAGCTTTCTTACAGTTGCCTTTTATCTTGATGCAGTTGACCGACTGATTCCACTCTGATGTTCTGTGACTTGTGTGGTATTTCAGAGGCAGCTGAAAATCCCTATGGAGAGGATGACAGTAAAAGTCCTTTCCCAGTGCAACCCCAGGTCAAACGAAGCTATGCCCAGAATGTCACTGTGTGGATTAAGGCCAGTGGATTACAGGTGCAGTAAAAGCACTGTATTAGTGTACCGTTGTTTATACATTATTAGTGTTTAATAAGTGTCTAACAAAATATCCACTCAGAAAGCAATGAATGTGTGACAACTTGTGTCAACATCCATCTTGACAAATGAAATGTCGATTCCCTTATAAGCCAATGTCCATCATTCAGGGAAATTAAATCAAAATTGAATGAATATGGTCTAATAATGTAAAAGCATCATATTTTAGCCCTGACGTGATGCTTTAAAGTCGTGGACATTCTAGTCTCTAGCATCCAACTCATATTGTAAAGACAGCATGTGACTATGTGGTTAATGAGATGTACAGTCAGAACTTTAACCATGTGCTTAGCTTGAAATTTTTTTTGATTATTTCTCATTTGAAGAACTGTGACCAAGTTGAGTCAATTCGAGTCTATCCCAGTCCTCATTGACTTGAGTCATTTATGCTGTTATTGTACAGACTGATGTCCAGAAGATCCTGAGGAATGCACGGAAGTTACCAGATAAAACTCAGACCTTCTATAAGGTAAGTTTAACTAAAACAGCTCTGAGCTAAGAATGTAAACTTTGATATTTTCAAATATTTAATTCCTAATTTGTGTATTAATCTGGCAGGAGCTGAACCGTCTGCGGAAGGCTGCCTTGGCATTTGGTTTCTGGGAGCTCCTGAAGGGGGTGGCCGATCTGCTGGAGAGAGAGTGCACCCTGCTGCCAGACTCGGCCCATCCTGATGCTGCTTTCCAGCTCTCCCACGCCGCACAGCAGCTCAAACTAGCCAGCACTGGAGACTCTCAGTACGCTGCTTTTGATCACAACATTGCTCCCATGCACACCGACTTCTCAAGCTGAGTTTGTATGGGCAGACTGAAATATAGCGGCCTCAGCCTGTGTGGACCAATATGGGACAGTATCTGATGATTCCCAAAGTCATCCAAGTGAGCTACTTCCAGAACTTAGTAGTGGGAATGTGTCAGACGAGTAACTGAAAATGTCAGTGTGTACATGTTTTTTTTCACATTTTTCTTTGTAGGATCTTTTTCATAGATTGACCAGATTCAAATTACATTTTTATTGAGTGTCAAATAACTTCCACATTTACAGGGAACCTGGCAAACAGCTGTTTGCATTCAAAATTCAAGAGACTTTTAAAATAATGAAAAAGCAAAGTAAGAGAGATACACATTAATGTTGTGATAACAGGTTATTGTTCAGCATAAGAGACACAAAATGCTTTTTGTATTTAACCAGTCACCAGTCTATTTCTCCCTGAGCTTTGTGGGACGGTTCAGAAATCTGAAATAATAACTCTTTGTTAAGTATATTGTTGCGTTCTTCATTCGTACACCTATAACTGTGTATCAGATGACAACAGCAGGGTTCCTTATCAGTGCTTCTTGCTATGCATTTAGTCAAAATACAAAAAAAAAGATTAAAAAGGAAAAACACATTATCACACAAGTATGAAGTTCTATGGCTTATGACAGCTCTTCAGTACTTACAACATCCGAGTATATGAGAACTCAGTCACTAGCATGTGTGATGAAATATTGCGTCATCTGTAGGATTTTCATGATAACCATAAGGGAAGTGACTGACAGGGTTCTGGAGCAGGATGATCATTAAAAAAATCTCCAGAAATCAGCAGGCAGCAGAGGTGTTTGAGAAATGTTGGTGATGAATATCAGTTTGCTTTCCTCTTTTTGGTACGGAAACGCTTCGTTCTCTGCTTGTAAAGGTGCCGACAGTTGATAAAAAGTCCTGAAGAGGATGAGAAAAACAAAATTGATGTAAGAAAAAAAAACTGGTGACAATGGAACATAATATTAGAAAAAACTGTTTGTATCTGGTGACTTACCCAAAAACAAGAGAGCAAGATAGACGTGCAGGAAGTAAGAGAAGCTGATAGAGGTACCGATGGCTTTTGGAAGAGGAATGCTCAAAAGTTTAGTTTCGTCAAAGATGGGAATGGACTGTATCACCGCAACAGCTACAGTGGAATAAGAAAATATAGTTTAGCATCTGTATCTGAATAATTCTGATGAATGCAGAAAGAAGTAAACAAGTTCACCTTCAGCTAAAACACCTAACGGATACAGTGGCATCCAGATTGTGTACCGCAGCCAAGTGAGGGTTTTCCACTCTGTATTGAAACAGCCCAGCATGTAAAATGGATACCTGTAAATGGAGCAGCATGTTAGTTATAGACCAGAAACAAATTGTAGCCTAAATAATCTGCTGGTTTGCTGATTCTTTAAAAACAAAGAATAACCTTAAATCTGTAAAGTTGAATCTGTAGTTAGCCTTGATGTGATGTTGCTACAGTAATTTTATTTACATTGTGTTTTTTACACATGGCATGCTTGTTGTGTGAGCAACATGCTTTACTGCTAAAAGCCATAAGTGTTCAATACTGTAGTGCACAGAATTGTTTAAAGGTCTCAATTCTACTAAATTGTGGAAAAGTAAGTCAACAATCCACCAGAAACTTCTGTGCATTTAAGAAACTTGTTGATATAATTTGAAGTATTCAGGCTGTATACAAAATATGTCTATTTACATGAGTGTTTACTATGAACACAAGACAGACACATACTTACCTAAAAATCTCAATGGTGCTCCACAGATAGAAAACAAAGAACACAACTGGCTGATGGTGCATTTTCTCCAGACTACCAAAAATGATGAAGAGGATAAAATTCCTTCCAACCAGCTAGTACACAAACAAAAGCCACAGAAGCACAATAAATCAGTGCTTGAACAAGAGATTCACCTCTGCTCCACCTGCAACTGAATGAAACTCAACCTCATGCAAAGGAACGTCCCACACCTGTATAAGAGTTGGAATAACACCTGTCCGGACGATGCCAAAAGCAGCATTAAGGACCTCTACTGATGCCAGGATCTGGCAGAAGAACATCACATCTGATATTTTGTGAAATGTGTCATAGAGAGAATCTGAAATGAGTTTTAGAAAGGACACTCCTTAGCGAGGTTTCTGTGAAGCAACTCATCACTGAAGAAAAAGCAACAATAAATGTCAAACTGCATCAGCATCACAATTTCTCACCTTGTCCGAAGATAAAGAGGCGCACAGTCATGTTTAAGAAGATCCATGAAAAACCAAGAAACTGCACCAGATTATATACAAACAAAAACCCTGTTTTCAGGCTGACAAACCCTGCAACATGTCAAAGAAGCAGAACATATTAGGCAGTTGACCAATGCCATCAGAAAAGTTGGGGAAACAAGGAGATGCATCTATAAAGTCAGGCTTTTTAATGTCTGGAATGTCCACTAATAATCCTTTAATTTGCAGAACATTTTGACACAAATATTTTTTATCTCATCAGTATTTGCACTCACCTTCCTCTTTATGCCTTGAAGCCTTCAGCCTGTTCTTTTTCTCCTCCTTTCAAAATGAACAAAAGCAAAGTGTCCAGCTCTTGAGTTTGGCATCAGTAGTACAATGTTTAACCATTTTTTAGTAATACTGACATCTTGCAAACTTCTGTCTGTATGTTATTCAATAAAGCTGTTAAATGTGCATGGAAATGTCCCACTGACATAAAAACACAAGTTGAAGCTCACCTTTTCCCGGATCTCCATCTCAGCGTCTGACTCGTCCAGCCAGCGGTCAAAGTCAGGTGCCAGGAAAACAGGTTTGCGCTCCTGGGTGGTCAGTCGTTCCCACCAGCCTCGCTGTTCTTTCCGCACTGTAACGTTCACCTGCCGCTGTGTGGACCTGTGGCTCACCTGGACACACAGATTTATGTGATGAGCAAAGTCAGAAAGGGCGTCGGTAGCACCACATTGTGTAGTAACGCCGCATTATGTAATAAATTTTCACCTCATTATGTAATAACGGCGCATTTTGTAATAATCTGCCGCATTTTGTAATAAAACTCTTGAACACAATATGTAATAAACTTTGCCACATTTTGTAATAAGTTGTTACATATTGCATCACCAATTACAAAATGCAGGTGTTGCACTTTTTTATGAAGAAAATGTAATGATTTGGTGCATTATGTATTAAATCACCAAAAAGGATGGATTAATTAGAAAAAACATTATACCATCAGAACAACATGACTTTAAGCATACCACAATGAATTGTGAATAAGAATTAATTTTAAAAATAGTAGGATGTTTCAATGGTCAAATCTAAATTAAATATAACTGTATTCATTATTATAGAGAATGTGTTTGAGAGCGTATAGAGACAAAAACTGCACAAAATGAGTGTTACTGACACAAACACAACACAGAAATGTTGGAAGACATACAAACATGCAATCTGGATTGTGTGATGCAAATATTATACGTGATAGAAAGCAGACAAAAACAAATATTGAACAGAAAAAAACTTTATACCAGCTCCATTTCTTTAATGCAACATTGATGTCTTTTTCTATAGTAGATGAAAGTAAATTACCATCAGAGTGAGTGATTTGTTGCACTCTTGTACGTCCATTGACAGGAACATGGAACTCTCCCTTAAGATTCATAACTATGACTTCATAGACATCAACACATCAATTACATAATGTGGCGCTACAGCGTCATTAACAAAGGTGAAGCAGATATATATGTTAAAATTCTAAAATGAATACATACCCCTGGCTTCACTGGTAGGAAAAACTCTAAGCTGAAGCTGTACTCATTTTGTCCTTTTGCACCATGCCCCTGGGCTACACACAAAACAAAATATCACAAATTTTGCATTTTCTGAAATAATTTCACAACCAAATGCGCATGAAATCAATGAATTCATATCACCTCTAAAATGGAGGACATTTTCATGGACATTGACGTCAATATTCTGCAAAGAGAAAGACAGGCAGATGATGAGCAAACCTTCTCATACATTCTGAGAATCCAAGCATCAATTTACTTCCTGTGCACAATAACGCTGAACAGAGATATTGATAAAATATTTAAACAGACTGGTAAGTCAGACCTAAACAAGAATTAATATAACATTTCCGTAATGAGATATAATCCAAAAACAACAGTGATATTTAAGTACCAGCTAGAATAATTTTCTTCCTTGCAGAAACCCTCAATGAAATGAGCCATTTAACACAGCCTCCACCCTGAGTCTGCTCTTGTTCTTATCACTCTATACTGAATAATAGTAGGTGCTATAAAAAGCAATCTATGTCTGTTACGCATACATTCAGATAGAGAGTGGTGGATAAGGCCCTGTTAGCAACCTGGAGTTTAGTTTAAAGTTCCATCTTCATCAGTGACATTTTAAATGTTCACACACTCATACTTTCCCTCTGTGTCCCCTTTTGACCAGTTGGGTGTTGTAAAATCCAAAACATGACAATGAATTCTCCAAACCTCAGAATAAATCCTGACAACTTATATTTTGGCCTCAACTTTCTCATTGGTACGTAAATGTCAAAAAAGAGGCTCTCATAAGGAACTGGACCGTGATAAATAAAGGCAAACTGTGGGGAAAACTTCTGCAAAAACAATGTGACCACATGTTGAATTCCTTTACTGTATACAGTATTGTATCTGTGTACAAAATTCATACATCTGGGATAGAATTATGTGCTATTGTGCTGAAACATACAGTATATACCATGCAGACTTTATCTGGTTGTAAAGTGCATCTCTATGCTGATGACACAATTTTGTTTCATAGTGCGGATATCGTACATTTTTTCAAAGACTCTGAGGACTGCTTTGTTCAGTTGTACAAGATGCACTCAATATGCATATTATAGTTTTCATTGCAGAGAAAATCATATACATGATCTTCACCAGAGACAAAAATACTGCTTATGCATCTGGTCATCTCTACTCTCAATGGTATAGATATTCAAAGATTTACGGAGTACAGATATCTATGAATTTGGATCGATGAGAAGCTGACTTCTAAGTCTTGTGTCCACTCAGGCAGAACTACAACTTTTTTTTCTACAGGAATAAATCATTACAGTGACATTTTATATCCACATGCATCAGCAGCGACTCTTAAGCCATTGGACACTTTATCATTGGTGACAGTTACAGTACTCATCACTATGAGCTGCATGCTAACGTTGGCTCACCCTCTGTGAAGTGTGGAAGACACTGGGTGTGGAGAAAGTGATCCACTGTCATGTTTTGTTCATCATTTACTGATGTTCCTGACATACAAATACGTCATGTCCATTGTATAAACATTCATGTGTTCATACTTCTTATTACTCTTTTTTTCCTCATTACAAGATGCCTTGCCAGGTCTCTAAGATTTCACAGTACTGATGAAGCAATTATGGTACATGTGAGACAATCCTATTAGCACAATGCCTCCAAAAGAAGAATCTTATACAAGAAGACACTGAATGAGTAAATTGTCACTTGATGAGCACTTAAAGAGTCCACAACCTAAACAGGAGACAGAGAGAGCTGCTGTCATTGGAAGATCAGAGAGACATGCAGGCAACCATGTGGCTCATGTATGCCTTTACAATTAAAGTTACATAAAAATCACTATTCTTTCCCAAGGATGATCTATAAAGAGGTATACTGGGAAAGTTGTGGTACTCATTTAGCCCAAAACTCTGCTTGATGGCTAACTAGACCTGCTGGAGCAAGTGTATTTTATGAAAACCGAAGAAGAACCACTAATCTTATCTTATAGCCGTGTTAATTATTTGTGTGACTACTTTTTTTATGTTTCTTCCTCAGCTACACTGTGGATGAGGCCTCCACACCTCAATCTAGTTTAATTTTAATAGTATTGACAGACAGACAGACAGACAGACAGACAGACAGACAGATAGATAGATAGATACTATTAATCATCTTAAATGAATGAATGAATAAGTAGAGCAGCTGCATTTGCAGGTAAAACACTTGACTTTCACCAGTGGGGTGAGCTGATAATGTTACACTCCACCCCTGTGTTCCAGGTGGTGCCACAAGGTATTTTCCAGGTTTATTAACTCATATGTGACTGACAGCAGACGCACATTTTCCCAAAACCACGATAATTATTTGATGGCTCAAGCTCAAGACAGATAATGATGAGTCCTAGCAGAGCGTTTTGCAAATATTAACTATCACCTGTTCATCATCCAAATATGCAAACTGAGCAGCTGGACATCGTTGTGACATTTACAAAATCCTGCAACCTTCATTTACATCAGTTACTATTTATCTCCAGAGACATAAAGTAAGCGTAGAGAGAGTAATGCTAAAGCATTTCCCTGATAAAAAGTGACAGCAGGAAGCAGCTTATACTCACCTGAGCGTCTGTCAGCTCCACTCGCAGGTAGATTTCTTCATGTCGCTGAGCCCAGTAAACGAGAGGTGTGAGCGTCATTGTTGCGTTTTTTTTCACAAAACTTTGTTTCAAACAGAAATATCACGCTGAACAGGACATGAAGAGACGCTAGCCTCTCCTCAGAGGATTCAGCAAACAGGCTGCCTAGAATATTCTGCGGAGGCGCGCACTCGCCATCTGTCAGCGTAGCGACGTGCTCGTGCCGGACACGTAGCCGTTGATCATGCTCTTTCCTGATTGGCTGTTGGCGAATATTTACGGAAGTGGGAAAATTCACAGGAACACGGTACGGCGGCGGTTTGTTGACCTCCTCTTGGTGAGATGTGACCATGCAGACAGACGACCACGTTTCATGTCTGAAAACGGATTTATTAGAATCTTCCGGGACATTTCGTGTTCTTGTCGGGGTAACGGGAAGCGTCGCAGCTTTGAAACTGCCTCTTTTGGTCGCCCAGCTTCTTCAGCTCCCTGGGGTGAGCTTTGTTGCATTTAATACTTTTTACTATTTTACTACTGTGTATTTTTTCAGATGCTTTGTTACCAAGTATAACCCAAACACCTACACATCTTCACTGTTTCTTTACGTTTTGTAACGCGCAGCAGCTCACCTTTACCACAAGATGGAGACGTTAGGTAGCAACATAAAACCCAATGTACCATAGTTATTGTAGTCAAGTCAAATCAATTTTATTTCTACAGCGCATTTAAAACAACAGAAGCTGAACCAATGTGCTGCACAATTATAAATAGCAACCCATCAAACATAAACACAAAGACTAAAAGCACCAGTTGGAATAAAAACACAATAAAATAAAGAAAAATAAAAGTTACAGCATAGTAAAAGATTAAATCAGGGGGTCAAGCATTACTTGGATGGAATGCCAAAGAGAAGAGGTGGGGCTTCAGCAGTGACTTGTAGTTCTGATACTCTCCTTAAGTACTTTTCTTTTTTTGAATTGACTTATACATTCTTATTTATTTAAAGCTCCCAAAATGCACTCAATGAGAGCATAACAACTGTGTTTCTGTTTGTTTGTTTGGTTTGGAATTAGTCAAACAAAACAGTGGCTCCACTTTAGTCGGTTGATTTGAAATAGCAAATGCATTTCATTATGCATTACACTAACTACATTGACAATTTAATTTTTTTTCATTGTTCATTTTCTTCATTATACTCAACATTTTTTTATTTTATTTTATTTTTTGCTTTTCTTTTGTTAGGGAAGTTTTGTTACTAAATAAATACACATAAACAAAAGAATGTCCTCTCTGGCTCTTTAGTGAACATACTTGCACAAGCAGACCCAGTCAGCCATCAATCAGTGTAACTGGCTAAATGAATGCTGCAGTCCTCTCAACAGACCTTTTTGTGTCTTCTCCTCAGAGAAGACAGTGGTGCCTGTGTATTATTAGTTGTTGGGATTGATTATGTTACATACAAGAGTTATATGGCTCTTTACCTATTATTATGATCCTCTAATGACAATAAAGTTGTCTATACACCCCATAAAGTTTCCACCTTGTGCAACTAAAAGATTAGTTTTATGTTGCTTTCATTTAGATAACAATCTTGCTCAAACAGTAGTTGCTTGGCATAGCAGTCCCAACTGGAAGATTTATATAATTTTGTTACTTGGTTAAAAGAAAAATCATGGTTTTCCATCTCATAGGGCTTGGAATAATTTTATGAAAAGTGATACCGCTGTGGGACCACTGTTGGAGTGGTTTCATCTATCATATCTGCTCAATGATTGTCCCAATATTGGCCGTAAATGCAAAAACTGTAATTTTAATATTTTTTTCTCATAAAGTATGCCTCTGAATAGCACCACACTCTGCATTTGTAATGCTCCTATTGGTGCCAATCACAGGAAAAATTCAGCCTCTTAGGGTTAACAATAATGGTTTAAAGATTGGTGAAATATTGGGGAAGACTGAAACACTGAAATTTTTTGACCAAAATTTCATCATTTCTTCCTTGTCCCATTTCACACATTTCCTGAAATTTCATCCAAATCTGTCAATTGCTTTTCGAGTTATTTTGCGCACACAAAACAAACCAGCGCCATAACCTCCTTGGCGGAGGTAACAATAAACATCAGATAAAATTAACAACATTAAAACTTGCTCACATGAAATACTTGCACACAGACAAGGACTCTAGCTACATTATTTCTCGAGTTATGGCACTTTAAATATTGCTCCACAGATTGACACAAAGAAAATAATGCAACACATGACATGACTCCACCCCTCTATAAGAATTTTTAAGGTGTGAGACATTGTGTGAACTGAGGTGGAATTACCCTGTTGTACCAAACAGGGAAATGCAGCAATGTCTCATTTGCATAGTGATGCAAATACACACAGAAATGTATTTGTAATAGCTAACGCCTCACACTCAGCACAAACAAACAAATTTGATCTGACTGACATGTCAAGCTAAGAATAGGTGTTCCATTTGAGGAAATGAGAGTATGCATGGATATCCAAACTCCACCAAAACGTTCTCACAGTGTGATCAGTCATGGCACTGGCAGTAGTAATGTCAACTAGAAAAGCAGTCAGCGAGCGCAGACCTCTGCCAAACAGCTTCAGTCCACCCCCAACACAATCTCCCAATGACAAAGTATCATTGTGTAGTCCGGCAAAATCAACACTGCACAGAATTATATATTATTATATATTATATATTACACAGAAATATATGTTGGTTCTTTATTCTGAACAAATTAATTGGAGGATGCTCAATTGATAAAATAAGTAGGATAAAACAAGAAATTTTCCTCTTGAGAATTCGGTTTGATTTTGCTAAATAGGACTTCTGTTGCAAGCTGTGTTTGTGGACAAACAGCTCTATGTTAAAATCAACTACTTAGTTTTAAGAAGACATCCCAATTTACAGCTTTCTGACGATAAATAAGCACCAGGAGTTTTCAGCAAGATAAAATAAGGCTAACCTTAAGGCAAAGTACGGTGTAGTTCCAAGTAGCCTAGAGGGGCTAAGTTAGCTAGCCAACAGTACGGTAGCTTACCTGCTTTACAAACGTAATTTTAGGGCTGGTCCTATTTCATCAATTCTTTCTTGTCCCATTTCACACATTTCCTGAAAATTTCATCCAAATCCGTCCATTATTTTTCAAGTTATTTTGCACACAAACAAACAAATAAACAAACAAACCAACGCCGGCCATCACATAACCTCCTTGGCGGAGGTAACTAACAAACAAACCAATGCCGGCAAAAACATAACCTCCTTGGCGGAGGTAATTAAAATAGTAAAAAGTGATACTTTATACATAAATGCCCATAAGCTCTCGGACACTATCACTTTCTATTAATATTTATTACTGGTGATAGCTACAATACTGAATGAGTAGATTGTTACTTGATGTGCACTTAAACTGTCTACAACTTAAACAGATGTACTCTGAAGAGACAGATCTGATGTCATTGGAAGATCAGAGGTATGCAGGCAACCACATGGCCCATGTATGACAGTATAATTAATTGTAAATATTTATGTGAAAGATTCATTGATCTCTCTCGAGGAGGAATAGAAAGAGGAATGTAAGAACTGTAAAATTACAGTAGGTCATTGGACTGTATTTTACAATATACATAGATGCTGTTCATTTTTAAATTGAAAAGTGGGCTTTTGACTAGTGAACTACTAGTTTACATACTTTTAGCTCTGTAATCATCCATAATATTTGCAAGGAAAATTCAGGAGTGAGGACTTTTCACACTGCAGCTGGATTACAAGCCATAAAAACATTACTACAGCAAAAATCTGTGCTATCATACACATCTCCTCAGCTTAATTATCTTAGAGTTACTACTACCTATAGAGGAAATTATCCGTCATCCTATTTTGTGCGCCATTTACTCATGTTCCCTGATGTTTTGTGTTACAGTCAGCACTGACATCTTTCATTTGTCTAAGTTCATTACTAACATTTATTTATAGAAAGACAGAAAGAGTTGATGTTCATGTACTAATATGGCTAACATTCTAAACATATTATTTGTTGAATAACATGATGCCTTGCCAGAGACTTTATTGTACTGATGAAACTAGTACACTATAAAAATGATAACTAGGCATTTGTTGTTCCTATTAGTGTTTTTAAGTTGGCATCACTCATAAATTAAGCATTGCCACTTGCAACCAACAAAAACGAGTCAGCACAGCAAACTTCTCACTATTGTTACCTCTACTAGAGTTTTGAAAAGACAATAACAAGAATTTATTTGTTGAAATTACTGGATTTGCATTTCCCTGAATGGAAACCCCATAGAAGAGCATTGCGTCTGTATGCGCATGGTCCTTAAGGTTTAGGCAGGGGCCTGGTCTGCTGTTTAGCTCGCTTGGCTAAGGCGATACCACACAGGCTCAGTCCCTTAGCAGCAGTGATGAGTTCGAGTCCAGCTCAAGACCATTTGCTGTGTGTCACTCTTCTCTCTACCCCACTTTCACTCTGTCTCTCTCTACCAGTAAAATGGAAAAACTCCCTCCACCCCTCCAGCCAAAAACAAACAAACAAACAAAAAAAAAACAGGCAGGAGGTAGACAGGACAAAGGAAAGTTTTACTCGGAACAACATTTAGACCCAGCATCTAGTTGGGTCCACAAGAAAATCCTAGTTGGCAGAACTTTTGTCCAAACTTATTAAACTTAGTAAACTTAATAGTCAAAAGTTGAGAAAACTTAAAAATATCTTGCATCATGTTGCCTTGATATTTTAAGTTTTGACGGCTTTGTTTTTTTTTTTTTTTACAGTGTAGGTGACACATTGCACATAAGTAAATTCCATATCGGCAGTTCCTGAAAGAGGAGATTGTTATCTAGATAAGAGGACAACTTAAGCTGACCCTCTAACTGTACACTTAAACTCTCTGCCAACACTTTTATTGGGGTTTTGAACTTTTGCCACATTTGAACTGTCCATGACCTAACAGATGTTCCCAGAGGTGACAAAGGGAGCCCGTGTTCTTGGAGTGGAACAGAAAAACAGGCAAGCGACCACATGACCGATGTGTGAAAGCATAGCTAATTGCATTACCAGTTGTAACAAGTATGTAACATAAGAATCATTGTCCTCTCTTGGTCGCGAGAGCATATAGAAAAACAATAAGAAAGGCACGATGCTCACACAGCCAGAAACACTAAGTGATGGAATTTTTGGTGAGATTTAATATCAAACTTTGCTCAACACTACCAAAGTATTGTAAGTACTCTTTGTAGATATCTTTTCTTGCACTGTGGCAAAATGACTGCATGTCTAAAGATCTTTTTGAATATCAATGTCTTGCTTTAGGTGGATGTAAGAGTGGTAACTACAGAGCATGCCAAGCACTTCTACAATCCTGCAGAGGTCTCCGTAAAAATCTACACCGACAAGGATGAATGGGAGGTAATGACAATCCTGTCTTACATGTTCTAGTTAAGCCATTAATAACTGACAGTATATAGTTGAGTTTTTAAAACCTGGTACCACTAATATTATGATAATACTGTGGAAGATTTCTAAAATTAATATTTTAATAATTAGTATATTTAGTAAAATGTTAAACAGATGCACAATATCTGTTTTTTTACAGTCTACTCTTGAAATGAAATATATAAAAGAATGCTATAGTCAGAACCATGCTGAGTAAATTAAAGTGGCATGAGTTGTCAATTCGACAGCTTTCCAGTTGCTCGTGACAAGTTTGAGACATAAAAACGTGGTCAAGGGCCAGAACAGATTGAGAAACGCTGGTCTGAAGTGTCATGCATTTAAGAAAGGAAGTGAAAAAGTGAGTGTTTCATTTTTCCAAACGGATTTTCGCTTGTTTAGCTCTGGACCAAGAGATCTGACCCTGTGCTACACATTGAGCTAAGGCGCTGGGCAGACCTACTTGTCATTGCCCCCCTTGATGCCAACACTCTTGGAAAGATTGCTAATGGCATTTGTGACAATCTGCTGGTGAGAAAAATTAATTATTATCTAATTATGTACAAAATGTTTTGGCAAGTAACAATTTCTACAAGACACAGTTCGTCTGAAATTGTGTGCCGGTTGATTAGTATTTGTCCTTTGCAGACATGCGTGGTGAGAGCCTGGGATACCAGCCGTCCTCTCCTCTTCTGCCCTGCTATGAATACAGCTATGTGGTTGCACCCCATTACAGCGCAGCAGGTATCCAAGCTGAAAGAATTTGGATATGTGGAAATCCCCTGCATTGCCAAGAAGCTTGTGTGTGGAGATGAAGGTGGGTTTTAATAGCTGGAAAAGTAAAATATTGCATTTGCAGTGATGTAATACCAAGAAAAGCAGCAGCAGCAGCAACAACCAGCAGTTCTTTTGCATTTTCCTTGAAAAATGGCCAAAGTGATATTTAATTTACCTAGAATAACTGATTAATTGGATAATCACTGTAGCATTAAGTTAGTATTTTTTGACCAATTTCAACATGTGTTAACTCCATGACGCACATTCTAACTACATTAGAGTTTTTTCAGCTTGTAGTTAATTGTTGCCTGAACAGTTTTAATGTGTGCATGAAGAATTCTTACTGAGTTAATTTATAAATGTCCTGTCTGCAAGAGTTGTAAAATAGTCATAAAGACTGGCAAAATGCAAGGCAGAGCAGATGCAGACAGATGTGCAACAGATGTAGGTATGATACTGAAAGTGATTGGACAAGTATCGTTTAACAGTAGTTGGCAAATCATGTGTCATCAGTGGTTTAAAGATGAATAAGTTTATTAGTGTTTAAGTTTAGAGGTGAATTGGTACAAAAGACAAAATGGCATCGGCAGCAGTTGTACAGCAAGACACACTTCACCCAGATAAATATACACTTTTTTCCACATTGTGTTATTTAAAAAAAAAACGTACTATGTGGAAAGTACTTTTTCCGTTTTGCATATTTCACCTTGCTGCAGTCAGGTAAAAATGTATTTCAGGCTGTGTTAGTACGCTGTGACTGTCAGGTGTGGTTGCAGGTGAATAGAGATAATTTCCACATGCTCCAGGAGATGGCTCAGGTTTCCTTAATCCTGGTAAAGTGACTTTACTGGATGATGTCAGTTTATAGGAGCTTTCCAACTGCTCTTAATATGATCCTGTGCATGACTAGTTTTCTGCCCAAACAGGATCTGTCATAGGATTGATTCATTCAACTTTTATTTGAACTCAGAGATACACCACCTAATTTACAGTATAGCTGAACAAAGAGCAAATAAGCAAAAAAAATACAAACGAGCAAAAATATAAAAATAGTAAGAGGTAAATTAGTAAAATAATAGGACCTAATTTGCCCTAAGAATGAAAATGAGTTCAGATTGTTCTGCATGTTATTCCAGGTTGAGTAAAATTTGATTTTCTCAGTAAAAAACAGTTGATCCCTTCAGCATAATCCCATCATTTGAGTGTGTTCAATAAGATTCCAAAGTAAAAGACAACAGCTAAGTTATGTAATGGACTAAAAAGAAAAACAGTAAGCGTATTATAAATAAATTAAACCCAGTGCCTATCATGCTCCTGAACACAGTTCCCACAGTCACACAGAAAACCTCCCTTTATAGCCAGATGGCTGCTAATTGAGGAATATCTAGGATGACCTTGATTTACAACCGGTGGACCTTGTTTCAGATATATTTAACTAAGCAGAAACGCTGGAACGGACCCAGAACTGATTGGCAGGATTTTAGAGGAATAATCAAAATTACTGGTACCTTCCTACTTCACTAAAGCTGATAAAATGATGATACAACAAATGAAAATGGCGTGGACAGTAATATTGGGACAGTCTTTTCTGTCAGTCATTTGTTCATGGGTATTTTGAAATATATGTTTTTGATCTTAACCCTGTTGGAGGTGCGATCACTTACAACTGAGACAGAACTCTGACACTGGGTGGTATGCTTTGTTTCAAAACGCTAGGGTAATCTTCTGACTTGTTTGCACCCTGCACACATTCAAGAAACCCTGTGATAGATTCAGCAAAACAGTCCCATGACATAACAGAGCCTCTTCCGTGTTTCACAGTGGAGATGGTGTTCTTTTCCGTGAAAGCTTTTTTGTGTCCTGTGACCATAGAGCTGATGTGACTTACCAGAAGGCCCTGATTTTGTTGTTGTCTGTCCAAACAGCATTGTGACTTTCCAATATCTATTTTAGAAAACCACAGTCTGCTTTGTTTATGTTTGTCTTTCAAAAGTGGGGTCTTCTTTCACGGAGACAACTTTCATTCCCCTGACATACGGTGCCAGACACCAGACAGTGTTGTATTTTCTATCTTTTCATCATTTTTATCTTTTTCTACTTAATCTAGAGTTGATGTTCCTCTTGAGGAAAACGTCCAAGAAGGTTGGCCACGGTTACATGGACCTGAAACTTCCTAATTACACTGGCAGCTGTGGTCACATAAACATCAAGCTGTTTGGAGATAACCTTGTAGACCATGCCTGCCAATTATTTTGTTTTATTTTCCTAAGTGGACTCCATAAAACTTACTATTCTATCTTCTAGTAATTCTTGACATAGAGGAGTGTCTTGTTAGCTCTCTTCCTCAGAACCCGTACTTAAGAGACTGCATTGCTGAACAAAGTGCTTGTTCAACTGTTGAACAGTGTCTGAAACGTCCTACACCCACAGCAGCAAAACAGTTTTGTTACTTTTGTCATAAGCGTGCCCACTTCAGGTGGCACTTAGTGTGAGGAGGTGAGTAGGCAGAGTTCTAACTTCTTTCTCAAGCACTCCTTTTATTTTGTCACACTTTTGCAACTTTTTATGTACAAACAAGGCCAAACCATTTGAACAATTGTCACATCCTACCAGCGTCTACTACTGTCATCTATTTGACTCAGCCTTCAAGTGTTCAGAGTCTTCAGATATGCTCAGAAGACACACCAAACAAAGTAGTTAGTTTCAAGCATAAGCTATCTTCAGACGCACTAGAAGTACACAATGGCTTGATCTTGATAGAAGTGGTGCACTACAAGACCCTCCACTTAAGACCATTAGTCGAGATTTTCTGTTGTCTGTTTTAGAAGACACTTTTACTCTTATTTCATCTACAGTTTGGGTCAGGATACTTTTATGACCAACTATTCCCTCCAAGAAAGTAGACCTTTATTAGCACACATTAGCTGACCCCTCAGGCTTTGTCCTTCACAGAAGAATTTTTGGCTTCTATCAAAGCAGTTTTAGCCATTACCAAATTAAAAACCAACACCACTAAAAAGAAGAATTTAGAACAAATACATTTTTGTCCGTTCTTATTTGACTAATTTTGGCTTTTTTCTCAGGTATAAAATACATTTTAGTTCATTAAATGAGCAGAAATAATAGGGAACTGCATTGTTGTCTGTCAAAAAAGCTAACACAGACTCACTGACTTTACTACGCTGACATCGGTACACTGTGGCCTCCTTCCAGAGATTGTACAAGCAGTTCTAATGTCATAATTTTATGCAGTCTAGAGTCTCCATACTTCAAAAGTTACAGTGCTTTGTTCTTGCCAACAAGTGTGATATGTGGCCTGTTAAGATTCCATGTTACAGGGTGCTTCTACTTCATTTTGTCATCCTTATTGCAGCTTCCATTCATTCCAGTCATTTCATTTGTTGCTATGGCAGATTTTATGTAACTAACTGGAGTGTTCATGGCTTTCACATGCCTTTATCTTGACACGCTTTAACACTTGTTCAATCTATAGATGCTATGATAGCAAATCTGCATGTACCTGATTATATTATTGAATACTTCATTAACTACTTTACATTTTGGTTGATTAAATCATGCTGAAAACTCAAATGCAATCCAACACACACACACACACACACACACACACACACACACACACATATATATATATATATATATATATATATATATATATATATATATATATATATATTCCGAGGCCTGTGTTGGCTTAAAGACTCAGCAGTTATCCTGCTTCAGTAATGAGTCAGACAGTTGCTTATCTTATGTTTTCAATACATTTAAACGAGGTTGGCCCAAGGGGCAGGTACAGGAACTTGTCCCCTGATGACATCCATTAACAGGATAAGGTTGTTTGCTTAAGGGCGGAAACTACTGATCTGGTTTTAAATCTCTGTCATGTAACTTGTATGCAGTGAAAGCGAGGCAGAAAACAAATTGCTGCTTCAGGGAGTATATTTTGTGCAGTTGCGCTGCTATTCAAGGATATAATCAGACTGGACATTTAGAAGTCATTTTTAATTCCTCAGCTTTGTAAGCTACTTACTTTGTCATAGTGGTGATGGGATGAGGCCCAATAAAATGAAGCCTGCATCATGATCCAGTGTAAGACGTTGACTGTACTGTATCAATTGATATGTGTTTTCTAGTGACCTTGGTACTTTTCTCTAGTGTCATTTTTACTTGCACACTATTATAAGTGAAGGGCAACTGTATTCTTCTGAGGAAAATCACCTGCAAAGCATTTACATAAAGCTTCAGAAGTAGTGTAGTAATGATGCAGCATCAGGGGTTACATGAATTATCTGTTGAGTAAAGCTTTTACTTTTAAAGTTGTTGGTGCGGTTAATGTTAAATTTCGCATTAAGAATATTACGTAATCAGTGCTTCTACCTATCAGGTATCTGATTGCATAGTGTCTTTTTGATGCACTAGTGGGATCTGAACAAATCATTTAGGTGCCACAGCTCAATTTCAGATGCAAACTATGTGACTGCACAAGAAAATATGTGCGTTCATGTGTATTTATAAGCATGGAGAATGTGCGCAAAGATTTGCATTGCAGCTGCATGTGGTTCCTTTGTGTTGTTGCTGTCAAGCCGCTGACAGATAATGATTATTCTCTCCTGCGTAACCTGCAATTCTTTACTTTGCCGCAGGTAAAGGTGCCATGGCGGAGTTGTCGACTATTGTCAGCGTTATAAAGCAGTATCTGCAGAAACCAGATGAGTCATCTCAGAAAACATGAACATCACATCATATTGTGGATTCCAGCTGACACCAAAGACCAATACAAAACAAACACGATTGCTTGCCTTCAAATTTATGTCCGGACTTTCAAGATCCTACACACCCATGGTAAACTCTCACAGCTGCTTTCATTTATTTCACCTGAGAAGTCCTCTTCTCAGGATTGTGCTGTGGGTGTGTACAGACATCAACTGGCATCTGCCCAACTTATCTGTTAGTCTTGTTGTACCTGTTAGGGCAGGGCACATTTAACCTTTGTATTAGTACATGGATTATGAAAATCTCATGTAGTTTCTTGCATAGAATGATCAAACTGCAACATCTGGAGTCGACTCACTCCTGTGGTGGTTCACCAATTTATCGTGATAGTGTGATTGATGACCTGTTGGAGAAAGAATTACAATCAGATGATAGCTGTCATTCAAACTGTCCAACTTTTAAATGTTTGATTGTGATGTTGACTGGGCAGTTTGACAAACCTGTTTAATTATGTGCTCCACTTGGCCTTCAAGGGTGTCCCCTGACTTTCTCTATCATTGTTTATTTTGTCTTTGTTATTAGCTCAAAAAACAATACAGATGTGGTAATATGGGTAATGATATGTCTAATGCGGGCATATTATTATGATATGCCAAATACTAGTACAAATGCCAACTCAAATAAAGGTTGTAGGCGATTGTAAACCCTGCGCACACCTTTAAAACACATTTGAATTAAAAGCACGACTTATGAAAAGTTTGTCATCCAGTGTTTCAACCATCTTTGTAAATGTTTCACTTTATTTCATTTGTTTAGTTTCAAAATATCTCACATGATGGCCAAATAAGTGGTTTTGTATTTGATTTTTGAGATTTGGTTTAATCAGTAGTAACCATAACACACATTTTTTGGTTTTAGGAGAAAATTTGCTGCAAAATCCTGTGTTAAAAGCAACGTAGACATACATCATCAAAGCGTGTCCTTATAAAGTGATAATTTTCAGTGTGCACAACATTCCTCTGATTTGAGTTGCCAATAGTTATTTATGTGACACAAAGCAGCGGAAACTCCCCTTAAGGCAGTTTAACTGACTGATTTTACTTCAGCAACACATAACATAGGCCTGTTAACTGACTTATGGATGTCTCAGACTTAATAATCATTATGCACTATAGTCGTAGCAAAGATATGCTCTTATTTTGTTTTTACATACAAGATCTTGTAATGTTTTTTTGGAAGCATCTTTATTGGTATTTTAAAATGGCTTGAATGTTTCACTAGTGCTTTTTACCATGACTCCAAGTACCAAAGGCCAAAAGTGAAGAAACCCATGAACCACTTAGTGTTTGACATGTTTATCTTTGTGAAAACCCTCCATCTCCTAACAAAGTGAAATGTATCAGTCTGGGTTGTGTCCAGAGAGGACAGACGACAGAAGGACAAATCTAACCAGAGCAGGTTTGTGTATACCAGTGAGCCGAAGCAAAGAGTAACAACTGTCTTCTTACGGGTAATAACATGACAGGAATTTAACCTTCCAATTCACATTCATGGAGGTTTGTCTTCTCCGTAATATTACTACAGACAATCTTAGGCTACCTGTGTTGTTTATTTTCCATAGAGTGTATGCACTCGGCACAAGAAGACCTTCAGAAGCGGATTCTTGGCAAGCATTGTGATACTGACCTCTTTCTAGCCACTGATAACTGTGCTATTTCAGCAGTTTCAGTTCTCTTGGTGTACTACGCTGACATATCAGCACAACTCATTCTACAACGAGCCACCTGTTCATTCATGTGGGAGCCAAGTCTGTGTTGGGGAGTCTAGTGGTGTGTGCCCAGTAGTCTTACAGGGGGAAAGTGTGTAATCTGACCAGGTTAAATAAACTATGGCTGAGATTTATTGAAATAAAGAAGTTGTAAATCTGCAGACCCAGGTGGGGGACGAATTAAAGTATAAAAGAAGATGGTTTTCAGCCTACGGTCCGTGTCTGTGTTCATAAACCAGCCTTAGTTTGCTGTATTTGGTAAAACTGTTGTGACTCCGAGAATGATCTGACAGCTTTGTCCAACACTTATTTCAAAAAAAAAATCACTTCTGGATCAACTATTGGTGTCTTTAAAGGTCTTCAAGAAAAAGTCTTCTGACATCACTCAGAGTCTAATGTGAATAAAGTTTATTCAACACAAAAAGTTTTAAGAACAAACATGAGCAAAGTCTCGAAGCCCTGACTGACAAAACAATTCCTTGCTACTTCTCATATAACTTTGCAACTTCTCCGACTTCCCTCCTTCTCTTGGGAAACCACAACCCAATCAGGACATTTCTGCCACCATTATGTTTAAATCCATTCATATCTGAGGGGTTATGACCTAATTGTGGCCTTTTTTAAACAAAACACTCTCCCCAGACTGCCCCTGCATCTCTCCGTGGCACAGTAGGCACGAAGACAGCACCCTCTGGCACACACGCCTTCAAATTCAGCTGAGGTCTGCATTTTAGCCTTCTAGGTCACTATGACCAACAAGTTTACACACAGGCCTCACACAAGAACTGTCTCTGTTGCTTCAGACGATCTTTTTATCCCAGTTGCTGTATTTTAAAAGTTCTTCCATCGGTTGCAATTACACATGTTCACACAGGATTATTCAGTCTTGTACATGAGTCTAATTTAATCATCACATTTTCCTGTTTTTGTCATTTGTTCTCTTTTATGACAAAAAAAAAGGAACAAAACTGACAGCAAATCTAAAAAAACATGTAAATTTGCAGCTTACTCTGCCTGTCTCAAGTTTACTTTATTGTTTGGTATACATTGGGTTCATTCATAGAGATATTTACAGATTTAATAGTAGTTCAGAGTGTAAAGATTCAAAGATCTCCAAATTCAGTGACAGTGCACAGTTACTTTTATTACAATCTAAATCATGAACTTCACACTACAGGTATAAAGTTCACCACTGAAATACTTTTTTTTTTCGTTGCTGAATGGAGTCATTGTTTTGCAGTGCAAACACAAAAGTCTTTTGTCATCACACTCATCACTGGTGAATCATGAATTGCGTTTCCTTCCTGTTAAATATTTCTCCTCCCTGCAAGAGAGAATCTTTCCTTTACAACAGACTCTTGTGCTGCCTGTGTTTTTTCTGTGCTGTCTAGATAGCTTTGTTTTTATCTCGACTTATCTCTGTTCCCACCATTTCCAGGAGGGCAGGAGGAAATTTGGTTTGCAAATAACCAGAGGGATTGTTACTGTTGAGCTGTCGAGGTTGCAGCACATCGAGCCCTGTGAATGGCTCTGCAAATGAGAAGCATCCTTCCATGAGCCATAACCTGTCCTGCTGCTATTGGCTGCTGCGTGATGCTATTAATGAGGCCAGAGGAACATTACATCAGCTGCACTGACGAGGGGAGTGTCATCGCGGCCTTGAACACACTGTGGAAGAGTTTTGCAGCCTGCTGGTGCGTTTAATGGGAATGAACATTGTGTTCTCACAACTATGGGATAAATGAGAAAAACTTCAGATAGGCGATGAGAAAAAATCAAAGGTGCACTTTTCAAGACATAGCAGGCTGATTTTCCAGTGCTGCTACCTGCCTATCAAGATGTCTCCCAAATAGTATTATCAGACTTTTCTTCTGCCAGAATGTACAGGAGCAAACTAATCCCCCTCATGTAACTCTGTATGATTAAGACTGCATGAGATTGACTCTGCAGCATATCAGCTCATCACATAACAATCACAGTGGTGTCATCACACTACTTTCACTTGTGATTACCAGCCGAGCCCTAGTTTACATGTCATTCACTAATCAGGTGAAAATACGTAACACTAGTTTGTTTTCATTATCTTTATCGTTATCATTATTATTGTAATAATTATTACTATCAGTATTATTACAGTCATAGCTCAGAGGAGTTTAAAACTTTTGAAATCCACTTTGTACTTGCTACCTTTAGATATTTTGTAACTTTAATTGGATAGAGAAACTTTCATGGTCAAACAACCACACGACCAACACGTCTTAAGCTACAAAGTGTAAATGAATGAAATCAGGAACAGGAGGCATGAAAAATATCAGATAGCAATGCTTTAAAATCTCCAGGGCATGAGAAGGAATCTAGCAGCACAATAGTAAACAGCTCATTCATCTTAAAAGAGGCAGTGTGCCTGAAACTAGTTTTGCCACAGTCGGTATGGGACGTATACTGTCAGCTAAAGTAGGTATTGTATTGTGTGGTTTAAATAAGAGAAGGCATGTAAGTTTGTTAGGAAGTTTGAGCAGATAAAATCTAAACCTGACACCTAACCCTGTTTTTTTCCATTGTCAGGTTTTAATGCAGTAAATTGGAGACGATCCTAATTTAATCTAAATCACATCTCACGTGATACTAGAGAACAGATGGTAGTAAATTTAGGTAGTTATTCCTTTAAAAAAAAGTTTTATTTGCCTTGTTGAACCGACTTTTGAGGAAACCCATAGATCACATTAGAGTTGGACATGTTTATCTCTGTGAAAACCCTCCATCTTCTAACAAAGTGCAATGTCTCAATCTGGACTGTGTCCAGAGAAGACAGACGACAGAAAGGCAAATCTAACCAGAGCAGGTTTGTGTTTATCAGTGAACCGAAGCAGAGAGTAACAACTGTGTGCTTACTGGTAATAAAACGAAAGGAGCTGAACTTTGTAGGTCACAATCCTGGAGGTTTGTCTTCTCTGTAGTCTTGTCACAGACTGTTTTAAACTACCTGCTTTATAGGAGATCAACGTGTAATTACTTCTATTAAAATCTAAATCTGAAACTTTACAAGGCAGGTATAAAGTCGATCTCTAAAATGCTTTTTTCTTACAACCACACAGTGCACTTAAAAGACACTCTTCTTGATCACATTCATCACTGGTGAATCAAGACTTTTATTTCCCTCTTGTCAAACTGTGATTCATTTCCCAGCATTCTTTTGTTTTTTTTTCTTTCCTACGAGAGACAACCTTCTCTTGTAACACAGACACGTGTTCTGCCTGTGTTTTTTCTGTGCTGTCTACATAGTTGTTTTTTTATTGTGATTAATATGTGTTCTATCTGTGTTCTCACTGAATCCAGTAGAGCTGAAGGAGATTTGGCTTGCAAATAACCAGACGCATTGTTACCGTTGAGCTGTTGAGGTTGCAGCACATGGAGTCATGTGAATGGAAGCATCCCTTCATGAGCCATAACATGTCCTGCTGCTATTGGCTGCTGTGCAATGCTGTTAATGAGGCTGGAGGAACTTTGTTTTTAAAATCCAGTGGTTAACTCGCAACGACGAATGAGTCTATATACCCAAAAACGGCATCATTAAGCAAAATTAAATATATTTTAAAGATCACCTGAACATTCTCTGACACCTGTGCCATGGCTGGTAACTTGCTATAGTGTAAATTGTGTGCCAATATGTGAGCACTCTCAGGAACATGTGCTGCTTGTGTGTCTGATGCAACTCGCTCAGTCCCTCGGCTCAGCATGCAGCCGCCGGCCTCTGGGAGCGTTCAAGAGTGTTTCATCAGAAACTGCATCCTGAGAGATCACCTGCTCTGCTCCCTCTGTCACCACAACTCACTTTATGGTCTCTGAGACGTTTCAAATTGGTAAACACCTTGTGGTTTCACTCAGGAGCAAAAATAAAATAAGGCATCACATTTGTTTTTCACTGTTATTATGTATTTAATTTACATATATTACATACATACAGTTGCCAAACTAAAAATTCATGTTAGATACACGTCATTTTTATGTTTTTATGATAGATAAGCATCAGTTCTCTGTTTTTAATCACAAACTTGGAGAGACAATTATTTGTGTGTATCTGCTGCTTTTAAAAGATCAGTTCTGAATCAACAAAAAACCCGTACTAACGCAGTGGCACACACACTTTTGGATTTGGGCTGCTGGCCTCTCCTCTGCTACGATGCATTTATGACTTTCTTTGCATGTATTACCATCACATTGTTATTCCTTATCCCCATGCAGGATATAAAACTTTTGAACAGTTCACACATTGACATCCTCTTCTTTTAGGTTTTAGAGCTTAAAAATGGTTCAGATTGTCTGCTAAATGTTTAGACCACAATGTAATCAATCAGTCAATGAAACAAACTTGATTTGTACAGCACAACACATGTACTAAATCCAAGTGTTGAACATAAAAGACTTAAAATAGTATAGGTTTAATGAAAAATGAAGTACAAAATCATCAAAGCAATAAAAAATAGAATAAGAAATGACAGTGTGTTTATTTTTTAAAATAAAAAAACTAATAAAATAAAAATCAGTTAATAAAAGGCAGTAGATCACTTTAAATAAAAAATAGGTTAAAATCAATCCAGTGGCTTCATTCTGTGTAATCATTCACAGACTTGTCTAACACAAACAGCTCTGCAAAGGGAATTCAGGGTGTTTGACAATCTCTGATCCTTTTCCTAAAAACCCTGAACGTCTCTGTCCTACAGAGCTGTACCACCTGCCTCACAGCTGCACTGTGAGTGTTTCATGCTTAATTTTCACCTCCAAGATTTGTGTTGCCCCCTTGATGCCTCGTGTTGGTTAGCCTTGAGCCGTAACGCCATGGTAACTGGAAATAAGGGACATGTTAGAGAGCTCCGCGGGGAAACATCCCTGCCTCCTCTCCTATGTCAAACCCCACCGCCACTGACGAGCATCCCTTTACCTGCGAAGGCCCCTGAGACTAATGGAAGCCACCAACTTGTCTAGACTGAGCTGTGGCAGCCACACTGGGACACATAAATGAGACTCTGGCGCACAGGTGGAGAGGGACAGGTATGATGCAAGCGCAACAAGAAGTGAACTCAGTCAGGATGAATCAAATGAGAGTGGAAGAATTCGGGATTAGAATAATGCACCCCATGGTGGTTTTACTATTATACAGATGCAGGCGGCTGCATCAGACGTCACTGCTGCTATTACAAGGTTCGATCTGGTTGCATAACGAAACTCATGGACAAACTCACTGAAACGCTGGACATGATTCATGTGAAGAGGTAACTGAAGTAATGACTGACCTGATTTTAACTTTGGTCAGCTCAAGTCAACCATTAACCACATTAGGATGAGTTCAACAAACAGCAGTCCTGTGCTTCTTTCACAGCACTAGTTTGTCTGTTAAAGCTATTTATATTGTACTTTTAGATGCAGGGCCTCTTTCTCTGCATTTTTTCTTAGAGGACATGCATCCATCCTTCAGCTCTGTACCTGTTATGTGAGGAGACTAACCATTTACACACTATTCTGTCAGCAGGATGTTGTTAAGTTGTTTTTCCTGCTGCAGATAGCCTTTCATTGCAGGAGTGTGCTCCCAATCCCTGACTTGTTTTTGATCCAGTTCAGAGGCAAACCATGCACAAGTCCTTAGTGAGTAGTTTACATGATTATGCAAAGGGACATTAAGACAAATTAGGTCACCGTTTTCCAGACCTTTAAGAAACACAAAGGTGAAGGGAGAGAAGTTGTGAATTCACACAAAACACAGTTTGAAACCTGCTTTTTTATATTAGGGTGATTCTGTTGTGGATCAACGTCCCCACAGTATGCAGTTTTTCAGTCCTGATCCCGAGTTCCAATTCACTTAAAAATATGAGGGCTCAAGTGTAGCAGTTGCCAATGGCTCACCAATAGAGGCAAAGAAGAGTTGAGGGAGTCAGTCTTCAGATTTAAAAAAGTAGTATTTATTCTGCAAATACAGGCTAAACACACTGAGAGGTACCCCAGGGTAAACTCTGAAGATCTCTCCTGATGCTCTGGCTTTTATAGTGTTCTGATCCTGGTGGTTTCCACGCCCCAGGACCATCCTTCTTTTAGGATAAGTTTCAGGCGCCTGCCACCATTATACCACCTGTTTTGTTCCTACTGGTGTCTGGACATTTGGTGTATTTTTAAAAAACATAATGATGGAATGGCGGTGTCACCAGGAGGAGGAAACCCATCCTTCTGGCTTCCCCGCCCAACCAATCAGAACACTTTATTTTCTTTCTGCACATACATCAGGTTTTTTCCAGGGTACCTCATCAGTGACACAGTATCATGTCTTACAAGATTTTCAATACACAAAGGCGCTTAGCTGGAAACAGAAGACTAATTATACATATCATATTCCAAGGTAATGTGGCTGTGTAATCATATTCCAAGGTAATTTGTCATGTAAATTGCAAACAGGTGCACATGGCGTTTTGGTAGGAGATGGTATCTTCGGTCACCAGCCACTACAATTCAATGTCCAATTCTTTATCCTCTGGAGGACAAGAGAGATCAGGTTTGGAAACAAAGAGAAGTGAAACCGAGAGAAAATTAAAGCACATACTAGTGCTGTCAGTTAGTGAGGGTCTTGAGGTGTCTGATATTCTACAGGGGTTTCTGACTCATAGGTTTGGTATGCATAAGTCAAAGGTTAATTCCTAAGTCAATTCTGAATTGTCATAGGGCATGTGTTTTTCTCCTCTTTCTAATATGTACCATATGTCCTGTCTTCGTTTTAGGTTAACAACTCCCCTATATAAGCAAGTAGAAAAGGTGATTTGGGGTGTTCATTCTATTTGGCTTTGAATCCGGACGCTGGCAAACCTGGCAAACCATGGTGCCAGAGCTGCTGAACTTGTTTCAGTAAACCTTTTCATGTATAAGCAAGACGGTATCTGCCGAGAATTTCCTCATCATCTTCACATCATCGCTACGCAATAATACTACAGCACACTGGGATAAATTAGGTCACGGTTTCCCAAACCTTAAGAAACACAAAGGTGAAGGGAGGGAAGCTGTGGACTCACACAAAAACACAATTCTAAACCTGCTGTTTTATATTGATTCAACATCCGATTCCTTATCCACTGGAGGATAAGAGAGATCAGGTTAGGAAACAAGAGAGAGAAGTGAAACCGAGAGAAAATTAAAGCACACACTGGCACTGTCGGTCAGTGAGGGTCTAAACATGACTGTGAGTAGATTTGAGGTGGCGGCAGCAGACGCCAGCCAGCTGGCAGCCGGACATTATGGACACAGCCAATAAAAGCGAGAGAGTCACCAGCGGGAAAACATCACATGTGTAGAGAAGAAGCCGTGGATAGACGGGAGGGTGGTGACTCCGCCTATTGATCAAAGACCATCCTCCTCCCTTTTGTCTTTTCTTCAGTTTGTTAACTTCTCCAAAAAACCTCGTGGACTCCGGGCGAGCCGCGCCAAACCTTCTTTGGGCAGGCCCCGCGTTTGGTTTTGTGGGATTTCGGCGCACCCGGGGCTGAGCGATCCCGCAAGCAAAAAAAAAGGAAAACAAGACAAACAATTCCCACGTCTTCTCTCACAACTTGCGTTTCATGGAGTCTTTATGGGAGTCATTTATCACCGCGGCGAGGTAAGGAAACTTATTTACAGCTCGGTTGTCCCTTAATTGACGCAAGATTGTGATCCAGATTTGCGAAAAAACGGACAGAAAAGACGCGTCTGATCGGAGCAAACACAGACCGTGTCGTCTTAGAGAGCATCCACGAATGTGAAACTATTTCACCCAGCCTCATAGTAGCCCCATCGCGCACTCGGTGTTTGAAACGGTGTTTGTTGCCACAGTGTGGTTTTCGTTTTACCGACGCGTTCTCAGCCTGTATGGAAATGACTCGAAAGTCGAGCTTTTACGCGTAGGCTATACTATTTTCATATAATTTGCTTCCTAATAATTTGAGCAGGCTGATCTTGCAGGTACAACATAAACACTCTAAATGTCATGCGCATCAGTAACTTACAACTTACCAAGATGACAGAAGAAGACGAGAAGTGACTTTTACGCGCTGAAGTTCCGTTTTTTAAATGTTCGGACATGAATCATTTTTATTGAAGGGTATGAAAGCAACAGAGGAGGAAATGATTTTTTTTAACATGTCATGTGAGCTTGCTGACATCTTCCAACATATCTTGACCTTACACACTAATTGGTGAACAAATATATGATTAATGATTGTTAGACAGACAGGAGCGAAGTGAAGTTTGTGTTTTTTTCACTTTTTTCTCGCGTGGTTTGGTTTGAGGCCTGTCAGTTTGCTTTCGGAAGTCTCCATCACCCTTGCCCTAGACACACACACACACACACACATACAGAGACAGACAGACACACAGACTTGTCAGAGTGCGGCTTAGAGTCCGTTGAGAGCTGCTCTCAGATAAAAAGCCATCACTCTGTACTGTTGAGGAAGGTGTCAACAGGATGAGCTGATAACATCTGTGAGCTCTGTAGGCCTGTGCGCTGCCATGAGCCTGGATCTGGTCCTAAAGAGGCCAGCAGAGTGAGAATTAGGTGTTTATTTCGCTAAAACCCTCACCACAGCCTGCAGATATGCCTCGGATGTTATTTTAATTTCATGTATATACAGTGTCCTGACATGGACACAGCTGTTTCAACATATAGCCCCCCCAACCCCCCTGCAGATGTTTATGGGCTGAATTTGGCAGGTTTTCAAAAAGACAGCGGGGATTGTTTTGCACAATGCCAATGATACTGTTTTTTATTCTCTTTTTTTTTACTGTTTCATCCACTGTGGCCTCACCGGTTCATGCACATGCTTGTAATGCAGAAAAACACATCACGTGAAGAGTCAGTGTGTTGTAAGTTGTTGCATTACGCTGCCTTCAAGTACCTCTTGGAAATGTCAGTTTTATATTCACCAGCCTGGCATGTCAGACTGGATATAGTTACTGGTGTTCCCCCCAAAATTCTCAAAAGGAACTGGGCTTGTCATGTGATCTATTTGCTGTAGTCGCTGTCCTAGTTCATTACAGTCCCAGTAATCGCTGTCACATAACACGTACTGCATTAGTTGACATGAAGCTTCAGGGGCAGAACAGGAGAGCAGAGAGGAGGCACTTCTGCAATAGTCCTTGTTTGGTAATTGTTTAGAATTACTGTATAAGGCTGTACTGCAGAATATAGAACAAAATGCCACTGAAGTAGAGCACAGATTATCAGTTGATCAATCAATTTGTCTATCACCAGGATGAAATTAACACATTTTGATCACTAGTTTGCCTTTTTTTAAACATTCACTGTATCCAACTGCTGAAATGCAGCAATACTGCTGTTGATTTCTGGTCATGTAGAGAAATTTAACAGAGCATTTTTTTGATTTTTGGTCAGGAGTTTTTTTTAGACAAAACGTAGTCGATTCTGTGATAAAATAATCAGCAGATTAGTTGAAAATGCAAACGAGTGCAGGTTGCAGCCCCACACTGAAGAAGTTTGTGAAAAAGGAACTAGGTTTGGACTGAAAGGTTGTGGTGATAAAATGCAGAATAGAAAGCATTAAGTCCACTCTGCTGTTTTGTGTCAGGATGTATACACAAGATGAGAAGTGGATGTCAGATCATGTGATAGACAGTTCTCGACATGACTTTGCTGACACATCGAGGAAGAATGACAGTAAAACGTTAGTACGTCGAATATGACTCAAACATACTGTATTATTTCAACTGCATTGTAATTCTCAGATTTGCAGTTACTGCTTTCAGTCACATGTGTGTTTATTACCAACACCTAAACCAGTTGGGCTGGAGGTGGCATAATCAGAGCTGATCTGTTTTTTTTGCAACACGTGCCAACCACCACATTGACTTTCTGTAGGAAAATGTTCTCATTGTTAACTTTTTTCAGTAACTGATGCCCCTTACATAAGCACTTAATTATAAACCAACCTCATACCTGCACCTCATATTAACCTCTTTGACGTGTTACATGTGCTTCCAGCATTCATAGGCATCAGTTAGGGGCGCATGTGAAATATGTGTGATAAGCCACAAGCTTCTTTAAGGTTGCCAAAATGCTTTAGGTTAGTACTTATCCAATGATGACGCTGTTATTTGTGCGTAGTGTTTAATTATCTGCTATAAATCACGCTGTCCTATCTGGTGTCTGAGTTTATTCATGATTGTGAGATAACTCTTCTGAACTAATTGTTTTTATGTTCTCAGGTCTGGAGCCACATCAGTACAGCATCATAACAAAGTTACCACATGATGAGCAGCGAGTCGTTGCAGACCCTCACTGACCAAGAGCTTCGGAGCAAGATGCCATTATTTGAGGGGACGATAGCATCCACAGGACTGTCAAAACCACCAAATATGCCCGGCTTCCTGGGGAAGCAGACACTGCAGTACAATGGGACCTATTTTACTTATGACCCCAGAGTAAAAGACGGAGCAGGATTCAGTCCTTCATGGAGCAGCCAAAAGACATCTCTGCTGGACGGCAGAAGTCCTGTGAGTCACCTCTACAGCATGGAGGGACAAAACCACATAATTTACAGAAAAGACAGCAGTTCTTCAGAAGAAGGACATTCTCATTCTTCCTCTCTGCATCACACCCCTGTAAAACAGGGCTTCATGTTATACACGAAAAGTCCTGAGATCAGCAGTCCTACAGCTGCCACATCAGTAACTATTAGAAAACAAAAAACTGGAGAAGAGAATTTACCCTCCCCTTCTGAAAACTCAGTTTACTTGGCAATTCCTAAGCCAGTTTATGGACATAACCCCTGCTGTAATGAACTGGGCTGTGTGATAGGACGACGGTACAGTGCGGAACATGGCTCTCCGAGGATACCAAACACTGTGTATGAGCACAACTGGATGCAAACTGATGCTCACTACACTGAAAGATCACAGAGGAAAGGTCAAGACACAGTGCTGCAGCAGAGGGGCTTACAGCTCGAATCCAGTGCAGAACCGCTGAAGAGGATGACTGTGGAGGCTTACAGCCCAGGTAGAGCGAGGGCTCTGCCTGCTGTGATTGAGCCAAACTTCAGCAGTTACCCCGGCACCCCTCCTCGCACACTGTTTGGTTCTTTAAGAGAGCACAGCCAGCCTTTACAGACTTCCCCTAGAGGCTACCCCGGCCTATACCCCTCCCATCCAACATATGAGCATATGACCTCAGAGGTTTATCAGGACCGTTCTCTCATGTCCAAATATGGCCAACTAGCACAGCACCCAGTGTTTTACTATCCCCAGGCAAATGTGGAGGTAGAAAACAGGACGCAGTGTAAAGATACTGGCAGTAAGCAGAGAGAAGATGGCCATGTTATTCATAAACACACAATCTCAAACCCTCGGGAGCATTACATAGTGCCTCAGCCGCTTCATGCTGAAATTCCTGTGCCTTTGCCTAGCACTGAAATGTTGCCAAATCATCCCTTTATGCAGGGTTTTGACTATCCATGTTATGCAGTTCCAAGATTACATTTCAAGGCGACCCAAATTGGAGCCCCCCTAAAAAGGCAACATGCATCGCCTACTTTTCACCCTAGTCGCATAAATGTTTCTCCGTCCAGTCAACATATGGATCACCCCATGGCCTCTGCAGCCAGTCTACATAAAGACAAACCCAACACCAGCCTGCATATTGACCAGTTACATGGTTCTTCGGGATTCCTGCGCATGGACCAAACCAGCCCTGCCAGACGTGCCAGCCAAACGTCACCATCCAGCATACAAGTTGGCAGATTTTTTCCCCCCCTCACCAGCCTGCACATAGACCCAACCGTCCTTCCATCAGCTGGCTTGAGCATGGACAGACTCTTGGACTATTCCTCTCGTGAAGCTCAAATGACTTGCTCAAAACCACCAAAAAGTCATCCTGTTTCCTCAGCAGCATGGCTGTCCCAGTCGCCCAATCACAGCTCAGATCGAATCCACACAGATGCACCCAACAGTGCAAATGTCCGGAAAATAATTCATTACCCTGCTGGTGCACCAGGAAGTAAACAAAATGGCTCCGTGTCTAGTTCAGAAACCACTCTTCATAAACGGTGCCTGAAGAGGAGCATTTCTCACTCGTCGCCACACGTCAAAATAAAAGAAGAGGACGAGGATTTATACAAAGTGGAACTCGCCAAGAAACTGCAAAAACTAGAAAAGGAAAATATCCAAGTAGGAAATCAAATGGACTCTCCTCCTATGCCAGTTATTGACAGTGTTTTCAGCTTGGCACCTTACCAAGCATACCTGCAGGCCTCTGGAGTGTTATTTCCAGGCAGGTTACCTCAGAGAGCCATCGAGTCTGAGCAGCATGAAGTCAAACCCAAGATAGACATCAAAGAAAAGAAGCCAGATCGAGATCAACAGCAGTCTGTTGTCCGTCTAAGTTCCAAAGAAGTCTGTCCAGAGACTCCAACAGAGAATACTGTTGTAGAAGTCTTTGAAACCAAAAACATTAAAGTAGAAAAAGGAGATCCATCAGATATGAACCACTGTGTACAGGCTCATGTTAGTCAAAACGACTGCAGCAAAGTGACAATCAAAAAAGAGCCTGAAGACCCTGGTTTATCTGACAGTGGGCCCATGTTGCTGAAACAGCAATGCGAGCCTGATGAACTTGAAAGTAAGCCCATATTAACAAATGAAAATGAGGCTTCTGATGAGTGTAAACCTGCTCAGCTGACTGCACAGATGAACTCATCTCCTCAGGGTGACACACACACACTACACAAACACAACGACACCCTTCCACCTAAATCCAGGTCTCCACTTCAGCCGTCAGAGAGCAAAACTGATTTCAAAAACATTCCTCCCCATTGTCTTAAACTTTCCACATACAAAATTATCATCCCTGATGGCAAACATTGTAGCACTGCTCCACCCCCAGAGATGCCACCTGCACCGCCGCCGGCCAAATTAATTAAACTAAAGCTCCAAATGCCGGCGCGCAAGCACTTCTTTGAACTGCACCATTCTCTCTGCAAGCTGGTATCCAAATCTATTTTGGCCTCTTCAGAGCAGGAGCTCAAAGACTGGCTGTCTCAGTTGGAAATGACTGAACCTGCAGCTCCGTCCACCAAAGTGCAGAAAGTGTCGTGCTTGTTGGGGATAAAAGCCCGAGAGGTGTGGCTCAATGAGGAGATGAAGTCTGCACTCCACGAGGTCCTCGAGAGGTTGAGAGAGTACACCACACAGGAACGCTGCCCCTTTCCACACGTCATGCGGACGGGAGCTGTGTTTCTCCCCATGCTGGTGGTGAAGGAGCTGCTGTTTCCGATGGTCCAGGGCAGCTTCATCGATCAGGTCCTGCATGAGCACAAAGTGGAGCTGCGGCCCACCACGCTCTCCGAGGAGAAGATCCTCATCCAGCTTCATAAACGAGCCTGCTCCTCCCGGCTCAGGAGGCTGATGTCCCTCAGACACCTGCCTGACATCTACGCTGATGCAGTCAACCTTTTGTATTACACCTGCGTCTGCAAACAGCTGGGTGAGTACACGATCACCTCAGATGTACTGAGGTACTGCACAGTCTATGTATGTGTACAAGGATGTTTTCCCAGAAAAGAAACAGAAAATATAGTAGTTATTTTCCAGTTTATTTTCAAATCTGGGATTATATTGTGATCGTTTGTTTCTTTGGTATTTTAATGCCAAACTGTAGACATTGCAGATGTTGCAGTGAGCAACTGTGTGCTAATTGTCCCTCATGGTGTATTTGACCATCACTGGAAGGAAGCAAATATTCATGATGGTGAAAACAAATGAATGGATATTTTATTTTAAGGCTGTTCAAGTTCATGCACACATTAACCAAAGGCTTTTAAACTATTTTACAGGGGTAACAACATCAGCAGCTCTTGACATTAAAACTGCAATTCATGCCATCATGAATTGCCTGACATTTTATTGGTCAGGCTGCTGTGAAAATAGAGCTAAAGTAGGATGTGTGTAAAAAGAAAAGAAATGGTGGTGTATAGTTTGTTTTTAGTGTTAATTCTGGTAGATCACAAGTGTTGCTGAAACATATGACATTGTCTGAGAGAGAAGTTCAGCAGAATTGTACTTCCGTTTCCAGAAAATTTTTATTTCCTTATAAATACTTTGAAAGATATATCTAATTTGATAATTTGACCACATCGTGTACACAACATCACCGCCAGAGAGTACTTCCTGCCCTAGTTTGCAGATTTCTGGAAACCCCCTTCTAGTAAACAGTGTTATGTAATGATTCTTCTGGATTTTATTATAAAGCATTATATTCTGACTTCTATCTATAGGAGGGATTTCCCTAGAACAGTCTTATAGTGATCATATTTTCTGCATTATTGGGCCTTTTTGTATAGAACTAATCACAGTAAAGGAGAAATATTCAATATAAAATCCATTTATTTTTTACAGAATCAACCTCACCTGATGTCCAAAAGAAAGTCCAGGTATATTTATTTTTTATGTTGTCCCTCAGTCTCACTACTCTTTGCTTTTTCTGATTAGAACGCGGGAAACCTTTCTGCTAACCTTCAATAACCAATCACAAGAAGCTGCATGATTACATTCTATTTGTTGTGGGCGGATAGAGGAGTTGGGGTGGAAGGGCACTGAGCTGGGTTGCTTATGGGTAAATGAAACTTTCCCTTTGTGAATTTAATATTTAGCAGAATACAAAGTGAGTGATGCAGGCTGGTGGATGACATTAACAGAGGAAGGAAGTGGCAGGCTGCTACACACAAAGGGCTCAACAGTGTTGCATTATTGGGTTGGAGAGAAGGTTACAGAAAGATGGTGCATCGCTTCTTTTTAAGGGACCAGTTGTGGCAAAAAAGAACACATCTGTGCTTTTTAGTCTCAGACAGATGTGGCACTAAACAATTACCGCTGCATAAATGTGTAAAATATTATTGTGTATTTAGAGGGCATGATTATATATTTTATATATAATGCTAATTATGTTTTGAGTGTGATGAACAAATCCCATGAAAACAAAAGCCAGAAAACGCTAAACTTTCCTTAGCCGCTGTCCCTTTGCTCCTACTAAAGACTTAAATTGTAAAAAAAAAAAAAGGATCACCAAAATATTGTTTATTTTTCAGAAAGGCTCAGTGATTTCTTAAAAAAAAGCTTCAGCATTCAGCAAATGTTGCTCAAACTAAACAGCAGTAGCTAGTGCATTTGTTTTTGCCTATTTTTAGTTGCATATTTGGTGTGTTAGTGTGTAATCTTGGCCGTACAAAGGAGTGTCTAAGGGTGACTCATACCAAACTACAGTGACTTTGTTTATCTTGATGAAGAACTTATCACCTACTTTAATCATGTCAGGGTTTGGCTGTAGAGGACTCACTTGGGAGAAGGGTCAGTTGTTGATTTTATTCTTTTCATGGGATTTGATGTCATTAAGAAGAATATTACTCCACTTTTCTTTTCAGTATTTGTTTTACTTTGTGTTTTTTTAACAGCTATTATTTTATTGAGCACATGCACTTGCTTACTGAATTTTTGCTTAATTAAGTGTCTCCTCACTGCTGACCTTATCAGTTCACGTTGTTTGGGAGCACCTGACTTTGGTATCTGAACATTTTTTTCCTGTCCCGTTCTTACCTCACTGCTGTTTTATTCCCGACTGATAGCATCCCTTGTAGCAGCTGACTTTTTTTTCCCGAGCCTTTGTGTTTACTCCCACAGCTTTCTCTTCCGTCTCTGCTCAAACGCTGTTTCATGGTGGAGGAATCATGCTGCCCAATCACCATGTGCCGGCTGATATTAATAGAATAGTTTCTCCTTGTTCCTATGTGCTGAGTAAGAAGTACTCTGGGAGAATTAGTTAGTCAGCCTGTATGGAGGGGTTGGGTGCTGTGGTAGCTTTTTAGAAATCACCAGTTGTGGGGAAAAAAGTGAATTTACTTATCTTTATTTTGGGTCAGATATCCCGGAAAGTCCTTTTCTGATTTGCTGTCCACTTGAATCTAATGTTTCCTTGAGCACTGAATAACACCTGTAAACTCTTCCCATTTAGCCAACAACCTGATTTACATATGGCGCATATATTTATTTTGACTTCTCTTAATTGCTGTATTCCTTGTGTTGCAGGATTAGATACGGATCCAGATTGCAGAGAACAAAATGGAGGCTCTGAGGCATCTAACAACACGAGGGCTCCTGTATTTTCAGACATCGCTGCCTCACCACCCTCACCCTCAGAGTCACACCCACAGAGATGCACGAAGAACCAGGAAACTCCATCGCAGTGGAGCAGGAACAGGACAAAACACAGAGTAAAGAGCAGTTCGAGGCGCATGTTTCTAGACAACAGTTTGTCAGATGAAGATGACGCAGGAGACGCAGAAAAGATGGTGGTTGGGGGCGTTCTGGACACATTTAGAAAGAAAGACTGGGGTGCTCATGAAACCCAAAGGATTGAGGATAGTGGATCTGACCATATGGTTGCAGAGCAGGATTCTTCACTCATTCAACAAAGCACAACTTCAGAGAATTCCTGGACGTGTCCTCTAACGCTGGACCAGCCATCTCCATCTCCCAGTGACGCAGAAGTGGAGGAATCCTCCACGCCATGCCCTGTTACTCAGTCCCCAGGACCAGCCGCAGCTCAGGTCAGGTCCAAGAACTGCTCGGGCATGATCCTAAAACTGAGGAGGATGCTCGGTGAAGGTATAAAGAGAAAAAAGGCTCGATACCAAGCAGTGTCTGAGTCACAGACTGATGATGTGGAGGGGGTGAGCAGCGAGAGGGATCTTCACAGGAGGACGCCCAAAGTTCCGCACAGGTGGCAGCGAACTGGCAGCTTCTCCCACCACACATTGAGACCCCTGAGCAGCTCCTCTAAAAGAAAACCCAGATCGCTCTTGAAGATCAAATACTGTCCCTACTTGTCTGCCTGCCACAGCGCTGAACACAGGAGGCGGTGGGTCCTGCGGTCGGCCGTCCAGACGGCTCGTGGGGCCATGAGGTTCTACTACCCAGATTTGGTGGGGAAGAGGATCCGCCATCTGTATGAGGAAGATGATAAATCAGAAGTGTGGTACAGGGGAGAGGTGCTGCGTATCCACAAGGCTCATGCAAACCCTCTAAAGACTATATTTGAAGTCAGGTACGACAGTGAGCCAGAATGGAAGTACTACCTAGAGCTGATGATGGACTATAAAAAAGGTTGGCTCAAAATCGAAGAGTAGTTTCAAAGGGTTCTGTTTCTAATTTTTCTTAACTTGCCAACAACAGGCTGATATCCGTCTGGCCTCCTTAAGAATGCAGCTGGACTTGATATGTTTTGTAATGAGGCCACTGAAACATTCCTTGTCACTTGAGAGCCATGAATTGCTTTTTTCAGGGATGGGCTCTATATCCAGTGTGCATGTTTTAAGCTCTTACCATCCTCCACGCACAGTAGTTTTTAAAAAATTTTATTCACAAATTTTGCCTTCTCTGTGCTCGATTAAATGAAACATTAGACCCCCCCCAAAAAAAACTACTCTGAGTTTCATAACTTAAGTTGTATCTATGAAGGTAAAATATTTATTTTTGTCACTTTTTCAAAAATTAATAATTCTGAGTGAAGTTGTTGATGTTTCTATTTTGCAACAATTGACATGAAGCCATATTTGTAAGGGTTTCAGTGTCAAACAGTGCCAGACACATGTATGTAGGTTTACAGTAATGCAGTGCCAGTCACGTGTGCCTTGATAGCACAGAGTGAAGTTTTGACCCCAATGACTGCAGTTGTTTTTTTGTGTGTAACTGAAACTGGCATTAGTGTAGTTGTGTACCAAGCTGAGATCTTTCAGTGACACAGACTAAGATGCTCTTATGTCGTAGGGTATTTAATCACTGTGCGCCTTAAGACTGAACCTCAAATCATATTACAGTTTCGTTCAATGTTTGGCAGACTTCTGCAGATGGAATTAAAACTCCTTTTGTGTTAAATATTTGTAATACTGTTGTGTTTTATGTCATTTTGCTATATAAATATCCAAGCTAAACTTCACATATTGCTAAATCTTTGCCACTTATTACCAGCTACACCTTCTCAAGTCACCATGTTGAAGAGAAAATCAATGTGAAAGTTAACCATGCAGTCCAGGAAGTGTTGGCATATTGGTGTAATGCAGAATCACAGCTACCGAGTACAGTGACTGAATCTGGGTTAGTGTGTCAAAAATGATGCACTGAAAGAGTGATGCATTTTTTGAGTAGGTGCCAAGTTATATCTGATGAAATAAGATTTCTTAAAATTTTTCATTTTTGTAAATTGTGAGACAAGTCCCTAAATTGTGTGTGCCTTCAAGCTACAATTACTGTGTCTTTGTCCCCATCCGGTGGCAGAATGTGTAGCTGCAAAGTTTCCTCATACTTTCAAAAGTCCCGTTTAGTTGGAAATTCCAAAGATTGCGTTCGCTACAAGTGACGGCACACAGTGGTTGTCTTTAAGGACACAGTTTAACAACTGATGGAAAAATACTGGGGACTGTATTACTTGGTTGGGGATCATGTTACTTGTTTTGCAGGAGTCAAAAGGTCTGTGAGAATGTGCAGGTGGCCTTGAGGAGTGAGTTGCATCCCTATGATGGAATGTGTGGAGGAGAACATCAAGGAAGGAGAAGCACTCCCAAAGAACCTTGGGCATAAAGAGTTATACTCCTATGCCAGCTAAGCAGGAAGCAGGATTTACTGATGTGTGATACAATTGTTTGCTGTGTGTTTCAACTGTAGAAATTCTGCTGCGCTTCTTGTTCGGGGAGCTCCTCTCCCATAACCTGGTGTTGTGTGAGATTCTGTGCACTGCCTGAATAAAGAGATGCTGGCTTCAACATCCTCACTGAGAGAGTGATTTTTTTTCACCCACAACAACACATCACATAGTTATTGTGGCAACTGAATGAAAAATGGATGCTGCCACAACAGAGACATTGTGTCCGTTATCAAACAACCACCCATGCCAGAACCATGTTTGCAACATTTTGCACTTTAATATTTTCTCCAAAACAGACATCTAATTTTTCCCACATTTTTACACTAATAGGAAATAAAACACCTTTGATAGCATAAAGAAAAGATATGTAGAAAAGTATTAAAAGTTTTTGGATGTCTCAATTTAATGTAAGTAGCTGCTTCTGTTACTTCAAACGTTAAGTTGAAATGTTCATGAACTACTAGCAGACACAATGAAAACAGAGTGAGCCCTGGAGAGCATGTTAGCCTAATGATCACAGCTAGAGCTGGTGTTACTGCAAGACAACTTAAGAGAGAAATAGCCCATCTTATATCCATTCACTTTGTGTCATCATTGGTTTGTGACTTAGGAGACAAAATTAATTCATAAGTGACATCATACAAACAACCACCTGATCTTTATCGTACAATCTGCAAATAAATGTGGTGCCAAAAAAGCTAACATTTTTACCTAAAAATCAAACTTATTCAATGAAATTAAGTCCACGCTATTCTGGAAGACACAGCTCTGCCAAGGTCTGTAGTACACTACATTGCAAAATACATAGCGCAGAAATGCATCATGAATGTTTGGGTAATTAATATGCTTGAGACAAACCTACTCTAATGACTCACACAGTACTCCCAAAAATGAGATTTCTCATGACATTTATTCAAATAAACAATACAGTTTATAATTTGCTAGGATAAAATAATAAGTTTGAACACATAAGAAGCATTTGGGAGAGAATTCCCCAAAGATCTGAAAGTGGGGCAAAGGATGTGTTTTAATGATGGCTGACACTTTGGTGTCATCTTCTGACTTGCATCAGTGCCTGTATAATCATGTCCCCTCCAGTCAATCTTGTGAAGACTGCCACATTGCAGAGACATGAACGAGCATTTACAAGCAGAGAGCTTGACAACCAGAGCAACCACCACACAGAACAATGCAAAACCTGGAGGGGCACTGACATTTCAATGCAGTAACCTCAACCCATGTGCGAAAAATACAGTCTTTAATGCAAAAGCATAACAGCGTTACAAAACACTCCTACAACCCTTAGAAGTTTGCCCTATATTCCTCATCTGCTTAAGGATCACACAAGTTCATCTGTGTAGCTTGATTTAAAGCAATGCTCAGTCTCACTGCAAGGCAAGAGATCTCTTCAAAGAGGCGTGGCAGGTATCAGCCTCATGCCATCCAAATAGTCCCTGCAAGAGTGATGCAAATGCCTGACCCTGTTTGACAGTGATCGAGCCCAATTAGCAGCACTACAAAGCCGTGCTGTCAGTACATTCTATTACCCTCATTCAATCCCCAAAGTGCAAGCTGAGCTCTAAGAGGGCTACCTCAAGCCACGTCAGGAAAGAGAGAAAAAAAGAAAAAAAAAGAGTGAATGTCACTCAGTTTGGCTCTTGCAAATAATTAGTAATGTTCTTAAATGTTAAACAGCTCTAAAAACAACTAAGAGGGTACGGCAAAAGGTTAGCATAGAGGGACACAGGGCCGGTGCATTCTACCTTACCTTTGACCTGTAAAACTTTTTTCTTGGTTTTCTAAGTCGACCGTGCAGTTTCACGGAGTCCTGTATCTGATCGCTTGGCAACTAAGAGAAATTCTTTCTATCAGTCCCCCTTTTAGAGTTACTGATAAGGTGTAACTTGTGCACTGCTCTGAAGAGACTGAGGATGATAGGACGAATCCTTATTGCCAAACACCTCTGAACTCCTGCAGTCAATGGAGGGAGTAAACAGACTCAACCTACATGGCAAAAGTACACCTTTTTCAATATTGGTAAAGAATAAATATTTCAAAATTTCAAAATTATGCAAACACGTGCCACTCTTGCTCTTTAACTTCCATGCATATGGACTATTTACAAATTGAAAAATACAGACTTGCTATTTTGTTCTTTTTATGTTTTTTTTCTTCTTTTCCCCCCTGAAATGTCTTTGCCCCTTTGCAATCAGCCTATCAACATTCAGCCACCCAGACAAGGATCTCACCACATATTGCAGACATGGCCAGGACAATTAAAGCTGTGTTGAAAACATTTTCACACTAATGGGAAAACAAAAGTCAAAATCAAAACAGAAAAGATTCACAAGCAAAAAACAGAGGAAAATAAGATAGTTCAGGGGAGGTATTACAATACAAGCCAAAAGGATGTATTTGTTTAAGATGGATTTTCTGCTTTCTCAAGACTTCACTCTGCTGCTAACAATACTGTAGTACACTTTCTTTTTATTACTCTACCTTTTATTTAAATATAATTTACTTTGAAGATTTTGTTAAACAAATCCAGGAAAAATGATGCAAAAGTGGTTGGTTTGCCAAAGGAGAGGCGGCAGAAGGCCCGTGCTGCCCTGTTAAATTGCATCAGCGCTCTAGTTTGTCAAGATACTCAAGAGTCCGTTGCATTGGGACGTGTCCTCAATCCTCAATGTACTCCCACAGGTCCTTCTCATAGCCTTCATGCACGTGCTGTAGCAGCACTCTCCGCCTGCTCTCACAGTATCTATAAACACAAGACATTTATTTAGAGTTAAAGAACGCACAAACTTGACCAAGGCAGACAGTGATACAATTCTTTTACTGACCTGTACTTATCTTGTACTTTCTGCTTGATGTCCTGCAAGGAATCCTGGGAGATGTCCCGCTCTAGGTAGCCTGACAGCACCTCAGTGGCATTTTCCAGGTCTGCCTGGTTGTTCTGATTAACAAAAATTTCATAGACAATGTTATTCAGTGGCACTGGATAGATTAAAAGACAGAAACATCAGTTATCTGAGATAATAAAGCCAAAAGATGCACGTACATCTACCCCAAATGCCTGAAAGTCAGGCCAAAATGTCTGTGCTTTTTAAATGCACCCAGTCTCCCAGAGATCTCCAGTGTGCCATGTCAGTAATGGGAAATGGTTTGGCTGCACAAATTACTATTCTGCTATAGAGGAATACATGCTCTGGCTTGACTGTATTTCTTTAAACCAGTCAGAATTGTCTTGGGCTGCAGTAAGCTCAGGATCCTGCAACGGTGCCCCTGTAAAATAGTGTCAAGGGGAAACCTGTTTGGTGGAAAATGAAACTTTTTCCATATCTGGTGGGCAAACATGCAAGCACATCCCCGTTGGACCGCAAATGTTGGAATATATTCTTTGTAGACCTTCACAAGCATTAACTGAAGAAATCAAGCAGGCTCTCATTGCATGATTCAAAATTTGCCATTCTGACATTACCCCGCCTGAAAAAATGAGAGAACTCAGGGGAAACACTGAAGACAGAGAGGTGGGGTACTGAGAGAAATAAATGTGTTTTAGAGAGAGAATGCTAAAGCTGTTACATGGGGGGTGCCCAATTATGTTGGCAGATTTTGTGTTGCATTCATGTGGCAATACAAACGCAGAGATTAAACAGCATTGCATTTATGGTCACATTTATAACATTTTAGCCAAAACATTCCCTTTTATCATACCTCAAAAATAATGGACTGGTTGTTCTTCTTGAGGTAGAAGGCAAAGACGTAAGTGAACATGAGTGTGGAACGGCACTGGCACAGCACATCCACAGCCTTCTTCAGAAACTGCACCTCAATCCAAGACATGTTGTGCTGTTGCATCTCCTCCATTTTCTGCTTGACCTGAGCATAGAGCTTGTGCTCAAAGCGCAGACTCTGCATGTGGTTCATGTAGCGGTTGCAGTAGAACAGGTACCTCTGCAAGGCTGCCCTGGAGCGCTGCACACACATCATGGAACAGGTTTTAACTCGTGCACATTCATGTCTTTGTGTACTAGACTGTAAGTCGTCAAAATCACTGCGCACTTGATCATCAGCAATATATACTGAAATTTAAAAATTGTATTTGGTGGGTGTTTTAGATAATACACTATTCTTCACTGTGCAACAATCATTTATGTTTGTCAGAGGTGTAAAATAGCATACAAGTTAATCAGTTTGCTGTATACTTCTTTATAGTTTGCAGCATGTTAATCAAACCATCACTTGTTTAATCAGTTGGAGTTGATTACATTTTCATGAAATTTTGAGGATATTTTTGTTGCAGGCTATAGAACTGTCACATTATTTATTATTTTTCAGGATTACTTGTATGAATTTGTAAATCTCATCAAGATCAATGGGATAGAAACAATACCTGGGATGCTGTTGTCTGTGTGATTATAAAAGCCAGCTACACCTGTGGCAAATATGACTGCACATTGAAAAATGGTGTCTTGACCAAAAAGTGGACAAAAATAACTAGTGTGCCATTATGCAGTATATCCAGCAAAACAAAACAGCATGCAAAGAGTCTGAATACATTAATTCAATTTACTACCTCTTGGGCATCTCTGGCTGCCTTGGCATCATCTTCATTGTAACGATTGCAGTTGTACCTGAAATGTTCCAAACATAAATTATGTTTCTAGAATATTATCACACACATTACTGGAAATGTGTTGTAACATGGCAAAATATTTGAGTCCAACAGAAAGAATGTCAACATCAAGTAGATGCAATGTGTTCCGGTTCAGTTGGTGGACAGTATCTGCTGCCATTTTACCCAGCTTGTCCCCACCGGGTCACATTTGCTGTACACACAGTACATCTGTAAGTCTGCCAATCTAAGTAGTGAGTGACAAACAAATGTAGAGAAAGAAATGAGAGAAAGTGAGACGGATAACATATTGTTCTGGCCCGTCCTGCTCTCTGTGATCATTTACACTGCATTTTAATGCATTAGAATTCAATTCAATTCAAAAACTGTTTTTAACAACCTTTTCTGTTTCTTGAAGTCCTGAACTAATGTGACGTATAATCATGGCTCATCACTAGCCTAGAGAACTACGTAAAGCAGCAGTCACTATCAGGGTAGCATCCTGCAGATTAAAAATTACAATTTTATTATTTAAAAAAACATTTCCAGTGAACTATAAAACCACAAGTGCAGCATTTCTTACCAGGCTGAGCCATGAGGTTCCCATGGACCCAGACAGACCCAGCAGAACTCAGCTTTGCAGTTCTGGTTCCGACAAACCATGTGATTGCAGCCACCATCTTTCTCAATGGTCACATGGCATTTTGGACACTCCTACCAGGGAGAAGGGAGTAATATTTTAAAGTTAATAGTCAAGGCAAATTGATTTGCAAAAAAATAATTAAACACAGAGATACAGGAGAGCACCCTTAGAAAAACTTATAGTCCCTAACAAAAGGCAGTTGGCTGCCTTGGACCCAACAAAATATCAAACAGATGAGCAGTTTTGATTGGATCAACACTCAGCACAGCCTCAAAGTATGAGCAGCCATCACAAATTGTCAGCCTACAAATATATGATAAAATTTCGGTACTCCATGACTGTGCATTTGTGTGTTAACTTTCAGCTCTCTTTCAAAAATTCATTTCAATGTCTCACTATGGAGAATTCATCCTTAGTGTTATCCTCAGAGGCCTCTACATCGTTACTCCAGCCAGTATTTGCTGGCATTGGTGATGTGAGTAAAAGTGGAGCCACGCCCCCTCTCTATAAAAAGGATCGACATGCTATCCCCCATCATTCAATTTCTTCTTCTTGCTCTCCTCAGAAAGCTTCTCTAGAGTCAGGTTGGAGAGTGCTAGTAGCCACTATGAATCTTTCACAGCAATTAGGTGACCAAGCTAACTGCACTTGCTAAGCACGACCACCAAGGCCAGTAGCACATGCTAGTCACCATACTAGCTAAGTCACTATTGCTGCCTGACCCAGATTTAATCTAGTGTTAGCTATCTCACATGACCAAGCAAGCTACAGCAGGCTAAGCTCTAACATGGTTGACAGTAAAACACCACCCAGAATGTGTCCCTGTGGACACATTCAGGTTTAAACACTTGTGAGGTGTGTGTGATGTGCCTCAGACCACAGTATGCCCAAGTGATAATATCAACACTGGGCTTGTGTGAACACTGGGCTTGCTTTATCTTGAAGAGGCTGCACTGCAGCCTAACCAAGCTAGCCAAATGAGCAAGGACTCAATGATGGGTCCCGTCTAGATATTCATGGAGTTCATGGAGTCGGGCAAAACACATATCCAGCTGGAATGATGAGATGTATGCCATTCTCCCGTTGATGGAAGACATCGAAGCTATCTGCAAAGCTGGTCTGTTGGCATTCTTTAAGTTAACAAGGAGCTCCCCACTAATTCCTCCGAAGGACTGTTCAAACGCTGACAAGCATGTTGCAAATCGAGCAGCTAAAGCTAAAAAGTTGTCAATTCCATGGCCCATCATGCCACCCAAGCTGCCACCTCACTTTATGAGGGCAATAATGTGGTAGAGGAAACCAAAAGGTTTCCCAGAGCAAAAAGCCCACCAAACATGTTTTGCTAATCTTCTTGAGCGCATGGAAGAAGTCACATCCTGCTGAGGAAAACCCTTTTCATCTTCCAACATCAACCGAGGATACAATGGCATTTGACTGCCTGAAGACGAAAAAAAAGGTTTTCACAGTGGAAAATATGTTAGCCTGCAATCTCCATCCAAAGCAGAAGCTCTCCATGTCATCATCTGATTCAACCTTGCCCTCCAAGACTGAGCGTCTGCAGTCTTCCCTGGCTGTCAAGACCCTCACAGAAAATATCCATGATTTGTGTTCCAGAGTAGGATCTATGAATACCTGGTTCTACCTTTAGACCACTCCCTGAGTCCCTGAGTGTTTGTCAAATGCACAGAAGTGGCAATTGCCGCTGTTTCAATAAAGAAACAGGGCATTCACATTGCAAAGTACATAGATGACTGGTATTGCTGTTACTCTCCGACAGTGGCAGGACAGCACATTAGGATGACTGTTGATTACCTGACCACTCCAGGCTTTGCTTAGAGTCTCCTGAAACCAAGTCATTTTTTGCACAAGAATATCTCTGAATCCCACCTCATTCAGAGCACACCTCTTCACGGACAAAGTAAAGAAACTGCTGTCACCTGTGAGTGTTTTTCAAAGTGGGAGTTACCTTCCATTCAGACAGCCTCTGCAAATATGTCTACATTTGTCCAGAGGAAATCCACAGAATGGGGACTGGACTTTCCACCTAAAGGTGGTGGCCCAAACCTGGATCTATTTTGGCCAGCCACAGGTAGACCTGTTTGCTTCAGAATCTGTAGCAGCAGTTCTCTCCCTAATTTAGGAACTGCTGGACAAAAGCAAGGCCTTTTCTGTTATTGGAATAGTTAATAATAGTGTATCTGGCAGTCATTTCAGGCTGCCATGTAGGCTTTGCAGACCACATGGTGAGCCAGCACCCCCTGGTTGGTCACTTTATGAAGAGAGCACAGCAGCTCTGCCCAGTGTCTAAACTGCCTGTCCCTGTATGGGTTTCATCCCAGGTACTAGAAACTGTCTCCCATCCACCATTTAAACCTCTGGATCAGGTGGCAATGAAGACACTATGCCTGAATATTGCTTTGTTGCTGGCTCTTGCATCAGTAAAAAGTGTTAGTGACATTCATGCCCCGTAAGTGCATGCACAATGCACTTAGTCCGTGCAAGGTAATCTTAAGGTCATACTCAGACCAAATCCTGCCTTTATGCTCAAAAATCCATCACTTTGGTGTATTCCTTTGGATCTAGGGGCATTTTACAGCCCTCCCCTTTTCTCCCCTGCATACAAGCATCAGCATGCTTTATGTCCAGTGAAAGCTTTGCATGCTTATATTGAAAGAACAAAAGCATTTAGGAGGTCTGATCAGTGTTTTGTTTAATGGGCTAAAACCCAAGTGGGCAAGCCCATTAGTAAACAATGCCTATCCCACTGGACTGCAAGAGCAAGAGAGATGGCCTACACCAGCAAGGGACTGCAGCCTTCTGTGGGACTCTGCGCTCATTTGACCAGAGGTATGGCAACCTCCTGGGCCCTATTTAAGGTTGTATTTATGGAGAAATATGTGTGGGTCTAGCTGATCAGTATTTTCACAACTTAAATTTCTTTGAGGCCATCACAAAATTTCTCTACCAGCAGAAACCCAGCAACGAGAGGAAAAAAACTCATTCCGATTCCATACCTTGGTATTTGCTGCAATCCAGTTTGAAGTTTCACTGTCATCATCGCATTTCTTAATCCATTTTCTCAGCCACTACAAACATTAAAATAAGAGTAAGAAATAATTATGTGGACAACAAATGTTAAACTGAACAGAATTTTACTTCAGAAAATGGGAGATTAGCTAAATATTTCTGTATGGTAATAAAACCATTCCATTCAACATACCTTACACTTCACAGGATCGTGCCAGTTCTCTCCACAGTTGAAGCTGTAACAACAGGAGCCATATCAAACCAAACTCAAGCTACATTCAGTAATTGCAATTAGATGTATAGAGTCAACATTTACTGTCATCCTTATGATTTTCTACAACAAGCTCTCTTACCAGAACTGACGGCCACACTTGCACCTCACTGGCTTGGCATCTGGGTACTGGACTTTGACAACATGATGGCAGTCTGGTGCAGGGCACCACTTTAACAGTCGATTGCACTTTAAAGAGTGATGAGAGACAGATTATTAACTCACAATTTCATGAACACTTAGGTACAAAGGACTTTGCTTATAAAGGCAGTGCACACAGGATAACCTAATAGCTCATTATTATAAATCAAAGATTTATATTCCATTTCAAAACACTTTTAAGGAGAAAAAACTCAAAGCTTACCTCTACAAAACTATTGGTAATTAAATGCTGGTACTTCAACTTCACTTTTGAATCTGTTATGAGGCGCCTATGGGAAAGGTCAAATAATTGAAAAGCCATCGTTACACAAAATGGGTGACTTAAAAAAAAAAAGCTTTCCAGGCAAAAACACAAGAAAATGTTTCCTGACATAACCATTTACTAACAACACATTTCACAATTACACAAGTAAGAGTTAAAGTATGGGTCACTAACTAGGAGATCCCAAACACATTTCATGAAATTAAATAGTGACGTGGGGAGCATATGTTTATATGCACGTGTGCCATGAACTGATCAGTGAAAATACATAAGTCTCTTGCTAGCTGGTGGTATCAGAATGTAGGTTAAGACAATTACTGTCAGCTTAGGAGCGGGTGCAAGAGATTAGTGTTCGAGCTTGTAGAGGTATATTTCTTTGCACTGCAAGCTGAACATTAACTTTGAAATGTAGTAAACAAGTGGTCTAAGTTGAGAGCTCTATAATAACTAAGAACTTATTTCTAGGAGATAAAATATCAATAGAATTTTTTGAATTTATAGCTCCTATTCCTGCTATACACATTAAAAATCAAAGAATTCCATAAAGCATGTCTAACTGCAGAGCAATGGTGATAATTTTCTCTTCTTTGGGTGTCATGGTATATGTATTTGTCTTGAACTGTTTGGTATGCATGTTTGATATGACATTTCCTTAGTTGGGAATGCCCTGGAAGTCAATCAATCACTGTCAAGAGGTTTAGGTATGTCTGCAGAAAAGAGTTCCAACTGGAACATGTCAGCAGTGCACCAGTTATTGTCAACCAGCTATATCATGCTAGCACAGTTAGCCTTGAAAGCTGGACAGACACTCTGTCAATAAAACATGTATGATTTGTTAAGAATGCTGTGGTTTAACTGGCTTTCCAGCACAGTCGAAACTTGCAACATTTCTGCTCATGCTGTACGTGTGAATTGACCAGTCAACATATGGACCTCACACTGATCATAAATATGAGGTCAATGGTTGCTTCAGTCCTTTTGCAGTTTCAGGGTTTCCCCCAGTGCTTTATAAGCCTGGCGGGCCACCAGGCTTTCCTTGCCCCCCCGCCAGGCTAAGCATCACTGGTATATTTATTGTAAATAGGTTTTTTTGTGCACCAAAACAGTGATACCAAAGACGGTATACAGAGCTTCTGATGATATGGTTGAAAGCGCAATGGCGACTTTTTATTGTCGATACATGAACTTATGCCCGAAGTCGCAGGAGCACCAGAGGAGACCATGAGCCGCTCGTTCACCCCCAGGCCAAGGGGAGTTCATCCTCGGCGAGCCGACCGAGCCGCGGCTCCATGATAAGGCAGAGCCAGTGTGAGTTAGCACGGATGTTAGCACGTCGTCGGAGCAGCCTTCTGCGAGCCGCGATGGTAAACATCGAATTTAGTGGATTTAATCCAAAATGGTTAGCTGACCCTAAATTTAGCAGATGGCTCTACCAGACCGAGTATGGTAAGCCCAGACAGATTGATGCACTGATCCAACCTGCACCATGAACAGGTCACACAGCACAGCAGACCTGTTCAGCCTCTGAGTTCCCTGGACATGTTTGCACCTTTTTATTTACGTTAATTGATTTTACTTTGAAATGTGACCAGCAATGGCTTGTTTTAAGATTCACTAGGATTTAACTTAAGTGAAAACAATTGATATTATTTATTTTAATTGTATTTTTTGTGTTTGTTAAAACCCTATTTCAAGATCGTGCCTTTTTGTAAGACTCTATGTTTAAGTATTGTTAATAAATGGCTTGTAATAACACATAATAGCCATAATTTTAAAATTCTTGTGAACTTTTTTTTAAACAAAAACACAGTGGGCGGCTGGTGGGCTTCTCTACCACCAGGCGTAGCAAGTTTTCTGGGGGAAACCCTGAGTTTCTATAAAGTTCTTTAAAACAAGATGGCAGTGTTGTCAGGGTGTTGACCGAAAAGGATACAGCAACTATGAGTGTGTTTAAAAAACCTAGGAAGTGTAAGAGAAAAGTTTTTAATGCTCCAGATTGAAGAGAAATTTGCCAATCAGAAGAGGGACAACAGTCAAAAACCTGGCAGCATTTAGGTGTCGGCTGATGAGGTGTTTTCATTTTTTAAAACAAAAGTTATTCTTTTTTTCCCTCCTCGTTGTCCCTAAATAGTTCATCCTGAACTATGACTGAGGTTCATACCAAGGCAAGATTTTGTGTTCCGTTACACCCCTAGTATAATTTGACATGTAACAATGTTTATTCCAAAATTTTAACAAAATTTAAGAAGTAATTTTGTTTCCTGCTAGAATGGGTCAGTTACATCCTTTGTTACTTCTACTGATCACTGCTGACCAATATTTAACAACACAAAACAAATATATACACAAACGGATACTCACATGACTGTGTTGTCATCAACCAAAATGTCACAACTATGAGCGGGACAAGAAATGGTCTGAGAAGACAACACAGAGGGCAAATCATTAGTCAGACAGCTATTAAAAGACTATAGGTGCTTTCAGATGGCGAGTGGTTGTCACTACTGCCAGCATTATTTTTGCTTGTCAGTAGTGGCAAAGAGAAAGAGGGTGGCTGCTGCTCTTGTGAATAGTGGAGTTGATGGTGGCTCAACTTCTACTTGCTGTCATAGCTCACTGTATGATCATGGCAACAACAGAAACTACATGGGGGAAACGACACAGGAGCTGATCTTATAGGTGCTGAGTTATCTGAATGGTTCACCTCTTTAACAGCAAAGAGCAGACAGATCAAGGAAAATGTTACTGGGGCAACATCTGCTTCAAAGAATGACCATCTGGTTGAGAACAATAAACAAAGTATACGATACTAGTCGGCAAAATGTGCCACATTATTCACATCAAAATGCTAAACATTTTCCCTGTTTTAGGCTGTAATCCACTCTGTTTATCGGTATAATGACGTTATACAGGTTGGACAGTGAAGCCTGTCATGTATCAGCTGGTAAGTCTGGAGGTAGCTGGGAGCTGCTACATCTATGTACCCTGCTCACGGCAATGAAAACAGAGAACAAAGACACTGCTGCTTGCTATCTGAAAGCTGCTCAACACTGATCAGTGAATTGTATCCTAAAGAAATTTCCATAGGTACCTGTCCCATTCCTTCCTCTATGATTTTGGTGGTCAGATAATCTCCCCAGCACTGCATGCAGAACTTGTGTCCACACTCCAGGCCTGTAAAATACTATAGGAGAGAAGCACTGATTTCGATTTGAAATAAGACAAACAAGGCATCAAACATTTATGCACAAGACCTTCAGAGTGAAGTGATTCTTAGGAAAAATATTGTCCACATTTGACAAAACAATATTGACTGTATAAAACTGCAGACTGAATAACATAAGTCACGTATGATTTTGTGGGCTACAAAGTCCACCATTCAAAACAGTTTGGATAATCCTGTTGTTTTTCTGACACCCTAATATAATAGCAGATAAACTACTTTTAATAATATTGGCTCTCCATTTAAATGTAGCATTCACAGGTTTATATCTGTTGTTATAGCAGTTATGAGGAAATATTGATTATAGAACTATTAGTAGGAACACATTTTGTGATGTCAAATTGGTTATACTCATTTTCTGTTTCTGCCATCACTGTCAGCTGAGTCAACAAAAGAATCAGAGCTTACACATTTTGACAGCACAGAATTAAAATGACTATGACAAGACTTCAGTTAGATTCCATCTTGCTTTTTTCAAGTTAAAAAGGTGCCTAAATTCGCCACTGTTGGGCAGCCATATGGCTTGCTGAGTTAAGGCACTACCATGCAGATCGCCAGCAACAATCGTGAGTTTGAGTCCGGCTCACGACCTTTTGTCTGCATGACCCCTTTCACTCTGTCTCTCTCTCTCTGTCAATAAAAATGGAAAAACTCCCCAAAAAATACTTTAAATTCTCCACTGTGTCATTAAGTTAAGACATAGTGGAAAATCCATTAGTTACACCACAACTGACCACATATTTAGTTATCACAGTGATGGTTTATTTGGTGACTCACAGAGTTGGGGAAGTTCAGATAGCAGATCTGACATGGCATGTCCTGCGCCGATGATCTAGTGTTGATTGGAGGACGGATCCGAGGCTTCTTACTTGGGTTAATGACATGACACTCAGAGAAAAGCTTGTCGAGATTACCATCAAAATACCTATATGGACAAACAGACAAACAAATAAGTCTTAAAAAAGAATTTAGACATTAGCTCTCCCAGGAACTTCTCAGCTAACACAACTGGTTTGCTGTGAAATTAAAAGTGGCAAATAAGGTATGTATTTCAGAAATTCTTACCTTTCCATAAGCTTTTCTTTGTCCCAGTTGAAGTGACTGAGAAGGATGCGGGTTATTGTTGCAGGATTCTAGAAGAACAAGAAATGGTTGGTCAGAAAAATAAAGGACAGTTTTACATTTAACTACTGCTTACTTTCAACATTTGCTATATCAACTTATTACAAAATTTATTTTGTGAACAGACAGTTATATGGCCTAGGTTTTCAGATATAGATTAAGACTGATATTATATCAGAACAGTACATTAAAAAAGACATCTGTAACAAGATTGAGTCATTTATATAGTGTTACACAGGTGTAGGTTTAGTAGTTCAGTAGTGAGGACCCTTAGACAAGGTCCTTAATGCTGCCCTGCCTACCCATGTATGTCCCTTTGGACATCTGCTAAAAGAAACTGTAAAATTGTAGTTCTTACATTCAATATGCTGTCCACCCCTGTTTGGCAGTATCTGAAGCATTGTTCATTACAAAAAAATCACCCGCAGTACCAACTAAAAACGTAACTTTTGAAGTTGCTACACAGTTAGATAAACTCTCCTTTGAAACCATCTGGAAAAAAAATCTTAAAAATTATTTACAAAAGGCTGTATTCATTGTAGGACTATTTTAATGAATTGTATTACACTAAAAGGAGCTCCACTTCTCACATTCCTAAACAAAGTTTTAGATTTTACAAAGTCTGTAGCCTTTTCAGCTTTCTAGGATGCAATTAATCAGAACACAACATATACATTTTTAAATCAATAACTAGTCAGTTAGGTCAAACTGTAGAGATTAAAACCAAATGTGGTGCTGATGTAGTGAAAGGACTGTTGAGCGAAGTGCAAATTCATTCTTTCTGCATCCATGTGATAGAAATCTCATCATCCACTCAAACCTGTGTGGGTCTGTGTACATGGGTTTTAGGGACAAAATATTTTCAATTGCACTATTTCATATTATCAAACAGAGTAGTGGTTTTATTTCAGTGTTGTGCTATATTCCTGCTAATGTAAAAACCTACGCACCAAAATCAGACTTCAAACATGGTTCTTCATCACCGGAGTTCAGTTCATCTCCTTGAGGCAAAATATATCTAAAACTGTACCCAAAATGCCTCACCGGCTGAACATCAGCTTACTGAAAGACAGTACAATTCACCATTGTTCCCATAACACCACCCATGCAGGATATGTGAGATGCTAGCTTAGCAGCTGTACACATTAAAGTCTCTAGTTTCTCACTCAGTTACTTGCACCAAAAATTACTTTGAAAAGACTGAAGTCAGGCATTCAGTGTCAGATTTACCCTAGTTGAAAGCAAGAGATTTTATCTATAGTGGTTGTTTTCTATTAATACAGTTTTCTATATGCACAGTTGTCTATGAACAGAACACGCTTTTTAAATGTCACTTTCACAGTCTATTCGTGTCGATTTAAATGCGGCAAGCTAAAATTGTGATTGTGATTAAGATTTGATTAATTGTGCAGGTCTAATACAAACAGATTCTTTACAATTGTTTTCAAATTGTTAACATTTGTTATTGGTCGCTATTGGCTACATTTGTAAAGCCAACTTGGTTGCAAATAATAAAAAGGTCACTAATGAATGTAGTGAATATAGACAGTCAGCTAGTCACTAACTGCAAATTTCAGCCAACCAGTACCATATCCGTAAGAGACATTGTTTGGCTTATGTTGTATTTACCACACTGCACCGCACCAAACTAAGTCTGGCCCTGCCATTAAAGTCACAGAGCTGTTTAATGCACAGATGGTTAACAAACTAAAAGGAAAAAATTGACAAGAAGTGTCTCGATAAAGCACTGGAATACCAAGAACTACTGGACTAGCTTCACGGAGATATAACAGTCTCTACTAGCAATTTTGTACCATAAAAACAACACAAATTCTGCATTTCTTGATAAACTCTTGACTTAAAGCCACTGTGTGATTATGGAAAAAGAGCGTAGCTGCTGCTTTCAATCATCATTTTATGAGCCATTCTAGATTTTCGATGTGCTGCCTTCCATTTGTTCTCTGCTCACGTTTAGACAAAACCTGCTCCAGTTTACTATGTTTCACAAGTAACTGCTCTGCAGTCAGATATTATGAAGAAAAGCAAATTTTACAGATGACATACAAAGTAATTGGAAAGATGCAAAAAATTGAAGATAATGATAATTGTTAATGATGATTGGTCATAGGTGGCCTCTACAAGAGCAGACACCATTCATGTCGATAAGAGTTGAAAATGCTGCAGTTAACCTGAACTGGATTAAATGATTCTGTGATTCCAGATTAATGATGTGCAGGGATAAAATTAAGTTATTTATTTTAAAATTATACCACACTGCTAATGACAGACATAATATAAAGGCACTTACAGCCCAACCCCACATAAATATTAGTAAGGGAGAACATCCATTGGCTGTTTGTGGCCAAAAGACAACATTCCAGAAGTGAACTTCCTCTGAATAACATGAGACAAAAATGTGTTTTGCATTGCATTTCAACACATCTTACTTATGAATGCAGTATGGGGAAATATGAAGGAACAATGATGGCCCAGTTTCCCCACACCATAAACAAAAATCACCAAAAATCCCTCCCCCCTCTAAACTCTACTTAATACAATTTAATTCTATTAATAAAAGTACCTGAAATGCCTTACTACATTTCTGACAACCTGGTTTACAACGTTTGCAGTTTGAGCAGTAATTTGTGATAAAATAACTTTCCTTGACTGTTGAAGTCACCACATTAATATTTACAAAGTTTCACTACGGTTACAGGCATAGAATCTATGCACCAGAGGAATACCTGGATATGATAATATATGTCTAATTCAGAATTGGGTAAATAGATAAGATAAGATAAAATAAGATAAGATAAGATGATCTTTCACTTGTCCCACAGCAGGGAAATTTACATTGTTACAGTAGCAAAGTGGATAGTGCAAGCAAAGAGCATATGAAATACTAGTAAGTAAAATAAGTGTCATAAAAAAATATGTACAGAGCTACTAAGTATAAAACACGTACAAAAAAGGTAAAAAAAAAAAAAAAAACTGTACAGACCCACCAATTTGAGTAGTGGCATGAGGAGATAACTATACACTGTAAATTAGGAGAAAAATAATTATCGCTATCAGAATTATAGTTCCACTGTTTAACGAAAGCACTTATGGGTTGTTCACAGCTTGTACATTAGGTAAGGGAATTGTCTCACTACTGTATACTGTTAAAATACAGTTTTCAGTGAGGTGTTAAGTGATAATAAATGTATCATGATACAAGCAATTATGTTGTACTGTAAGTTATATTATGTCTGAAGTTTATTAGTAGTTTTGCAAACATCTGTGAGAGATTTGTATTCACCACATGTACATATGTGCTGTCACACGAAGGTCAGAGAGACATAAACAGGCAAAAGACTTCAGTGCCATAAAATCTTATGGTTCTCAAATAAAACGATATGCAATTATGGCAGGACACACCTTCAGAGAACAAATTATGGTACTGATACCAATAAACTGATAACATATGACAAAATACTATATTTAACGTTTGTTAGGTACACCAAGCTAAAACTAACACACTCTACAATAACCTGCAATACATCCCTTCTTCAGGAAGGCTAAAAGTTCAGTTTTTCTTGATAATGGTTTAGTGAGATACTGATTCCATTTTTCTCTCATTTCAAAAGCTGTAGTTTGTGGTGCCAGTAAACTGCATCGAGTTACACTGAGAGGTGTTCTTAATTTACCCACATGTAAATTAGTTAGGTAAAAGATAAGAAATATCTTTCCATAATTTCACGGATCAAGTCAACACAAGCTTTGCTTGTTTTTCTCAAGTTTGATGTTTTCTTTGGCAGTCTACAAAGTCTCTACATATGAAAAACAGCCATCAGTCACTGGTAACTTTACCCCTGAAGCATCTTTAGAGGCCAGGCGAAACCATCACTCTTGACATGTGAAGGCACAGTCAGTAGAAACATGTACAAGAAAAGTACATTCAAGTTAAGTTGACTACTCAACTATCACATGCTCCACATTGGAAACTTTAGATCAGAAAACAGATGTATGAATATAATTTAATAAAGGTATATGTTGGTGGTGCAATAACATGAAAATTAAGTAACTAGATCAAAATACTATTTTTAGAAGAATCACAATGTCAGTTCTTGGAACAGAAACGACTGCCATGCAGCTGTACTGTACCCACCGAACTGATATTTTACTTATTTTACTTTATAAGCCTTGTGTGTGGTGAAAAAAATGACATAAAAATATACAAGGCCTGCTCTCAAAATCCTAAAGAGTGGCAGGTCTATCAAGACCACTTTCCATTTTATTCTGAGTCCAAGTACGTGAAAGGAAATGGAGGCCCAAGTTAACGCTGGGTTAAGACGATGAGCTCCGCCGTGTTTCCCACAAATTTAGTCTATAACCGTTGACAACTTACAACATCTGAGTGTGCTCCATCCAAACTTTTTTAGAAGTCATAATAAAAAGCTTGTTAACATTATCGTAACTAACCTAGCATGCAACTTGCTAACCAACTCGATGACCAAGCCTTTGGTCTAACATTAAAATAACGTTAATGGCAATGTTATTTCACATTATATGTAACGTCAAGTTTCAACTGATCAGTTAACGCAAACCAACTGTCGTGTAATAAGAGCTGGCACCTAACGTTATCTAAATCTAAAAGCAAAGACGTGATGCTTTTCCATTAACATTAGCTAACGGTTACAGTTGGCTAGGTAGCCAGCTAGCTAACTTGCAAGCTAACGTTAGCTTAGCAAGCATTGCTGCCAACTTCTCAATCGGGATTGGACTACTTCCTGGAACAAAACTCCTATGGAAATAGTTATTTTGACATTTATATTGAACGTTGTCCCCATCTTTATTTTAAACTCTACGCAACAGAAGAGAGGTATGCTGAATATAGACTAATTTAGTCTTGGATAAATCTTAATACTCTTGTGTAACTGTCAACTTCCAGCAAGTAAACTACTCCTACACGGCTAACATTTGAGCTAACGTCCACGGCCTGTTAACGCTGCTCACAAGCCCGGACCCCGGTCTTTCCTGACGCTGACATACCAAAATACCTACCTGGATGACCTCGTTGACCTCCCTGATACACTCCACCATATGCTGGAGGATCTGCTCGGCAGTCAAAACCTCGAAGCGGTAGTCCTCCTCCTCTTCCTCGCCAGGTCCGTGGCCACCTCCGCCAGTCTCGCCGCACTCGTCTCGCTCCCCACCGGCCACCACGGGATCGACCAACTCCACCTCGCCGAGCTCCAGGGTGTCGTCCTCGGGCTCCTCTTCGGCGCTGTCCTCGCTACATTCCTCCTCTTCGTCGTCGTATTCATAGTTATAACCCTCGTCTGAGTCCATTCCTAGGGTGGTTATCAGCTTGTGACAAGCACACCTAAAGGTCTACGGCGTGTGAGATGTTGATTGCGGAACAATACGAAAACCCAAATTATCCGAGCCTGTTTTTCAGCTGCAGCGAAAATAACAACAAAACGTCGCCGCTGCTAAGCCAACAAAGAGACACAGCGTCACCAACTGACGACGCCTTACGTCAGATGGACTGAACAAGAAGATGTAAAACACTAGTTCATGACAAACTTCACTTTCCATCCGTGTGTTTTTTTGAACATATTTCGTTTTAAATAAACATTATGTGCCAGATTTTAACTTGTAGCGAAGGATGTTAGCGAGTTACAAAACTACTCCCCCATTATAAAATATAGGCCAATGGCGAGTAGGTGAACTGCACAACTCTGGCATTTGAGTTTATAAGTGAGTACCTTATTGAAGCAACGCCAGTTTTGTAGCCGTCATTTTGACTCATTTGTCACATTTACATTTTAACATTTGATTCAAATATAGATCTAGTATTTTTTTTCCTCAAAATGACTAAAAAAACTGTAACATAGATAGATAGATAGATAGATAGATAGATAGATAGATAGATAGATAGAATGAATGAATGGGCTGGGCCCAAAATATATCAGAAATATGTTTGTGGAAGCCTGTAGGTGAAAGTTATTATGCTGCCACCTTCTTTTTATTTTTATAGTGCACTTTTATTTATGTCAACTTTAATTTATTTTCCTCATTATATTTTATTATATACTTAATCCTTTACATCTTTTTATTTTTCTTATTTTTGGTCTCTTTGCTCTGTTTTACCCAATTGTTTTTTTTTTTTCAAAAAATGTATATACAGTTTGTGTACACTTTATTTTACATGTCAGTACCTTTTTTGAACAAATTTAATTTCATTTAACTCTGCTGTATTTTGTATTTTTGCCTGGTGCTATAAAAATAAACTTGAAAATACTTAAAGTTACATATATATTAAGATTACCGAGAATTTTCATTATGATACATAAAATGCTGGTAGCTTTTATTCCAGTCACTCTAAATGTTCTTATCAGTATCCTGTGGCCTCAGTCATGTGACTCCTGCACCTGACAGGAACAGATTGACCGGCCGCCAGTGCAGGTGACGAGGCTGAGATGGGAGTCATGTCTGCTGTTAGTTCTGGACAACACACTCACCCCGTGTGTTTTTCGCTGCTATTGATGATCCTCCAGCTCGGACTCCAAACAGCGGAGGGAGTGTGGCCGTTACCCCAGACTCTGACCTCCTCCCCGGAGCACTTTCCTCTGAGTCCTCGGGCTTTCTACTTTGGCTATGGAAGACCATCAGCCGCCCAGCAGGGCTGCTCTGTCCTGGATGCTGCGTTCAAGAGATACTTTTCTGTGATTTTTCCTGACTACACTTCTGGTAGGTGAATTTTTTTCTGTGGTGAAAACGAAAGTAAAATTTTACTTCACACACGTATTATTATTATTATGCTACTATGAAGCCTATAGTTTGTACATTCGCACACCGTGCTGTGTGTACAAATGTACAAACTATAGGCTTCACAATATGTGTGTTAAAACTGGCTTTTTAAATTCTTCCTTGGCAATCAGGAGTAGACAATCTGGAGATAAAACACATCTAAAACTTTACTGTAAATACACTAAAAATGGAGAGCAAAGTGCCCACTGTGGTTTTGTTTTGAATGTTCTATTTGTCACGTTGGCCTTTAAAGAAGATCAATGGGCTTTGTATAGGCAGCAGTTCAGCCCACCAACTCTAAAAACCCTCAGTGACAATGGGCCAGAGTAGCACAGCTTCGCGCTTGTGTTCTCAAAAATACCACTGCTTGTAGGATAATGGCAGTTTGTTTGTGACATAGGGGAAATGAAAGTGCGTAGAGCAGAACTTTGAAACTCCCCTACTGTAGTAATAATTTAACTTTTATGATCCACAGCAGATGGTACTCTGCGATTCAGCGTGGACAAACAATTTACTGTGGAAGTCAGTGTCGACCATGATGACTGTGACGGTTACCCGAATGAAAGCTCATCTGAGAGATGTAAGTAGAAGTGCGCATAGGTTAGTAGTGCTGTGTTGTAACAATACACACTGATCAGGCATAACATTATGACCACCTGTCTAATACTGTGTTGGTCCCCCTTATGTGGTCAAAAATGCTCTGAACCATTGGGCATGGACAAGAGGACCTCTCAGGGTGTCCTATGGGGTCTGGAACCAGAACACTGGCACTGGATCCTTTGGGTACTCTGGCTTGTGCAGTGGGGCCTCTGTCCATCAAACTTGTTCCACTGCATCCTGTTGATGCTTGATCACAATGGGGTGTAGGAAGTTTGGAGGTCAAATCAACATGTAGGGCCACTGTCATGTTCCTCAACATGTTCCTGATTGTTTGATGTTTTTTCCATGTGGTGGGGTTTTCTTGCGGGCGTACCCCAATGACATTTGGGATTTCCATTTGCATGAGGGAGTGTGCTTGTTGTGGGACAATGTTTATTTGGGTGTCTAAGTCTCATCAACATGGATGGTAAAATCCAAGGTTTTCCAGCAGAACACCACATAGTACCAATATGATCAATGTTATTCACTTCACCTGTCAGTGGTCAGAATGTTGTGGCTGATCAGTGTATATGTAGCTGGATGCATTATCTAACCTGCTGCTATTTGTGTTCCAGACAATATGAGTGTCTCTGCTGGTCGAGCATCTCTGAAAGCAGAAACTGTGTGGGGTGCACTCAGAGGTGACTGTAACCAATATATTTTGAAGAACATGTCCAAATAAAAGTACATTAATGAAGCTAACATGTTTACAATTGGATTTCTTATTAAATCGCATATTAAAATGGTTACTTTTTATTGAGTACATATCCTCTGATTAAGCACAGGTCTGGAAACCTTCAGTCAGTTGGTCTATCAAGATGACTTTGGTGCGGTAAGTGAGAGTTTTCCAAAATGTTCAAACTCAGAAGGTCTCTGAAGTAATTAGTTCTTGAATACATCATTTCATCATGGTATAGTACTTGATTAATAGGATTTTTTTGTTGTTGTTGTTGTTTTCAGTATTTTGTGAACAAGACTGACATCGAAGACTTCCCCCGGTTTCAGTTCAGGGGGATTTTGTTGGACACTTCACGCCACTATTTACCAGTGCAGGCCATTTTAAAGACTCTGGTAATAATCAGATGACATGGTCTAAACTTCAGTCGTACTATTTCAATACAGATAACACTTATTATCACTGGTATTCACATCTGTTTCTTGTCAGGATGCAATGGCCTACAGTAAGTTTAACGTATTCCACTGGCACATTGTTGACGACCCCTCCTTCCCTTACCAGAGCCGCACCTTTCCAGACCTTTCCAGTAAGGTATGTCATTAAGTCACCTCTTAATGTCCACCATAACTCTGCACCGTCATTATCATTTGCTGTCCAAAAAAATTAATCTGCATTTCAAGATGTGCCCAGGCTATTTTGTATTCAAGAATTTTAAGTGTTGCCACTGCTTTGCATTCATGAGGTAGGAAAACGCTGACAAGTAGCATCCACCCCTGAACACAGACTTCTGGCTTTGATTCAGGGGGCTTTCCATGCGATGACTCACATCTACACACAGTCAGATGTGAGAAGGGTGATCTCATATGCCAGGATGCGGGGAGTAAGGGTCCTTCCTGAGTTTGATTCACCAGGCCACACTAAATCTTGGGGAAAAGGTAAAAGACCAAAATTACTAATAAACAGTTTTATCTAATTGCTTATTTTTAACATATAAAGTACTTGGCATGGTGCCTGGTTTGGCTCAACAGGGGTAAATCCTACCAAATCTTTAAGTTAAGACTATAAATGGCAATATGACATGTGCTGAAGCATGACTCACTTTTTATCTGACTTTCATGGACTTTTCAGTGGTAGCAAATGTCTGCACTTAACAAAATAATGTATTGAAAGAAAGTGTCGAACTAAATCTAACCGATTATCATTTGTTTCTCAGGGCAGCCTGACCTGTTGACTCCCTGCTACAAAGGGGGCATACCTTCGGGTACTTTCGGTCCAATTAATCCAGCTTTGCCCTCCACCTACCGGTTCATGGCTACACTGTTTAAGGAAGTATCAGTGGTGTTTCCTGATTCCTACATCCACTTAGGAGGGGATGAAGTTAACTTTTCCTGCTGGTAGGCTGATTATTTAAATGCCAACTGACGATCAGTGATAGCAACCAGGATTTCCTGGTTTTGTCTCTCATATCTAGTCCTGCTGTTTTGAACCTTCTGTGCCAGATAGTACAGTGTTAAATACATACATGCGACTTTATTTTTATCTCTTCATAAATAGATAAAAATGCAAAAGAATAGAAATTCATGCAAAACAAGTCAATGTAATATTTTATTGAAATTACATTAAGTTTCCGAACAATTTAGATGAACAGTCATTGTAATCCTATACAGGTAATTGATGCCCTCTCCTTGTTTTTGTAGGAAATCCAACCCTTATGTTCGTGCATTCATGCAGGAGATGGGATTTGGATCAGACTTCACCAAACTGGAAGCATTCTACATGGAGAAGTAGGTTGTAAAGGAGGACAAACTATGCACTGTACAAGGCTAAGGGAATTAATACAATAATGTATTAATCTATTTCCAGCATTGTAAACATCACTTCAGCTCTCAACAAGACATCCATCGTATGGCAGGATGTTTTTGACTACCATGAACAAGTAAGTATACCCCAACAATTAACCTGCGTCAACTAAGAAATTAAAAATACTTGTGCATGTGAGTGGATTTCATATAAATTGATGAGCTATAATTAGAACTACTGACCTGCAGATGCATGATATTGACTTTTACAGATGAGCGAAATTGACATATTCACAGATAGTGCTATGGGATTTTTTTTTTTTTTTTTTTTTTTTACAATTTTAATTTCAGTACAGCATTACTCTGTATTTACTCTACATCTGTGCAGTTTTACTTTGGGATTTTAGTACTTGGTGTAGATGTAAATCTAAAATAAAAGACACCATTTTATTAGTTCCTGTCCTAATTTATTTTTGGTATATTATTTTTAGCTGTTTTAGACTGTGTCAAAGTATTTGCATTCAATCAAGAATGTATTTATGCTCATATATACAAAATGCAGCATTAGTTCTGACATAATACTTCAAAATATCTTTGTTCTTGAAATCTTACTGCTGTAAGAGGAGCACTAAGAGTTTTCCTCTACATGTAGATTGACACACTAGTGGCTCAAATGAAACCAAGTTTTTGTAAATTTCTAAAGAGAATAAAGAGCTTCTTTGTGCCCCACAGTTCAATACAGTCTAGTAATTGTCAATAGAATTAGCAGAATTAGCTTATTAAATAAATTATTCACTCAGACGTGTACTCCATTTAGTATGTTTAGTATTGCAGGCGTTACTTTGGATGATGATAGAATTTTAACCTCAGCAGGTTCTCAGTGGTTTGAACCTACTGGCCAACAATATACAACAGTTTGCCGTCTCATACCATCAAGCTGATGTATCACATGACCACTGCCTGTAAGTCTCATAGGCTGTGGCCTTGTGTTGCAGCGCGGTTCTCTGTCAGTGGTGGAGGTGTGGAGGGAGGGCTGTTACCTCTGTGAGGTACGCAGGGTGACTAAAGCAGGGCTCAGGGTCATTCTGGCCTCTCCATGGTATCTGGACCTGCCAGGACCGACACACAACTGGGCCCGCTACTACAATGTGTGGCCGCTCGCCTTCAAGGGTCAGAATAAAACCTGTGTGCTGTGACGGGTTGAAGCTGCAATAACAAATTGCTGTGTTTGGTTTTCTCTAATAACAACTGTCAAGTTAATTATGGTTTCCTGTAAAAATACATGATAAATATGACTAAAACATTCTGACTGTTAATACAACACAAAATGTTCTATTTGTAGCCGTGCCTCTAGGTGGCAGTGACCAGTGCCATTTATGCAATAAGAAATATTGTGTCCCACTTCTATACAGTATACTAATTTATATAGATTGTATTGTAAACCAATTTTCGTGGCAGAGAAAACAATTTTAATCAGTTTTCCAGACTTAGTTAACAAACTTAACACATGATAGACTATGTATACTTAACTTAGAAACAGTGTTCAGAGGAAAAGTGGGGCACAGCAACATAGTGGTTTGATTGCTGTGATACAAGGGCACAATGCTGTTTGATGTATAGCTTCATGGCTAACATTCACAATCTTTCCCCTGTACAGAAAAATATTGACACTGAAAAGAATACACCACCTAAAAGAGAGAGCTGAAAGCTTATCAAATAAACACTCAAGTGACCATGCGTCATTGCGGTGACTTACTAAACATTCCAGCTAAAAACGGATTTCATCAGAAATGAGTTTTTGATGGTATTTCACATGCATTTATCTGACCTCATCTGAAGCTGGTCTTTTACATATTTCCATGGCTGCTGCTGTCAGACTGGTCTTGTGGCAGAAAAAAATGAATGTATTTTTTATTCTTGCATTTGAAACAGTGTGTTAAAAAATGCTTTCCGAGACAGGAAAATATTTCTTGTCCACATCTTTCACTTTCATCTGGCCCACATACCAAAAGGAATGATGGTCCACTCCTGGCAGCCAAATGTTGACCACATGCGGACTGCCCTCTGGCCATCATTCTGGTTATGTGGTGTGTGAGCCAAATGAATAATTCTACTATCTGAGTTGCTCCATAGGAGGGCTACAAATTCTGTGAACCATGCCTTGGCAAAAAAACACGATAGAAGCTCATCAAGGGTTTTTTTTATATGTGAATATTTTCTGACGTGTAAAATACATATTGTAAATAGATAAATCAAGACAAATACTCATAAAGCAGATCAGTGGCAGCCTGTTGTTTGTCACCCTGCTCAGATTCCTAAGGACACAGTGCTGCACATCTGGAAGGGCACCCCAGCTAGCTATCATGAGGAGCTCAGTAGAATGACCAAAGCTGGCATGAGGGTCGTGCTGGCTGCTCCTTGGTACATCAACCACATTTCCTATGGCCAGGACTGGCGCAACTACTACACTGTGCAGCCACTGAACTTTCCTGGTGTGTGCATGGCCAAGTAATATCACATACTGTTATAATCTGGCTCACTTATGTATGTTAATGGTGCTAATCTGGTGATGGGAGCTACCGGTGGAGACTGCCAATTTGAAACACCCACTGAAACATTACCTTGCTCAGCTTTGATTTGCAGTGGTGTGATAAATTTGAAGTGAAGGTTCTGATTGGTTTTAAACCCTTCCTTAAAACCAGTGTGCTATTAAAGCTAAGCTTTTCCATGTCCTCTCACAGGTACAGAAGAACAGAAGAAGCTGGTGATAGGGGGTGAAGTCTGTATGTGGGGCGAATATGTAGATGCCACCAATCTAACTCCACGTCTTTGGTAAGAGATAAGAAAAGACTCTGAAACCACCAAAGCAGTAATTTATATTTGGTAAGTGCCCCAACAATGTTGTGAAATTATTCAGAATAACCAGTCATTGCACTCAAAATCACAGGCCAAGGGCAAGTGCTGCTGCTGAGAGACTCTGGAGTGATGAGAAGCAGACATCCAGTGTTGACAAGGCTGTTCCACGATTGCTGGACTTTCGCTGCAAGCTCGTGAGGTACTTTACCTTTTCTAATCAGGCTCTTTAAAGACCTTAGTGCCATCATACCTTCACAAGACACTGATCTCTTTCTCATGATGTTTGCTGGTTATATACTGATGCCTCCACTTCACTTTTCTCTATAGGCGTGGTATCCAGGCAGAGCCTCTCTCTGTAGGACACTGCAAACAAGAGTACCAAGGTGTTTGAAGATGCTGGATGGGCTGATAGAGAGATTAAAGACTGGAGCATTTAAACAAGTTAACTTCAGTTGCAGTCTTAGTTAATTCGGAAAAGAATCTTGTGTGGGAAATTTAAATAGATGTAAAATTTTTAATGAGAAGTATTTGTTTTTCCATTTTTCAGTAAACTCTGTACAGACTTAAATGCTTTCTCAGGGACTTTTCTCATTACCTCTGTTTTTCTTTTTTAATTTTTGTAATAGCTTTTTGAGTAATTCTTTTTTATTTTACATTTTTAATTATTTAGTAGTAATAATATACAGTAGAAATGCAATGTTGAATTTTACTTAAGGACTGCAAGATGTCTAAAAAATATACAAGATAGAAGAGTTTTAATTTAAGGTGAACACTGCCAGTATGCAGTAGCTTGCACTCTTGCACAAATGTAATAAAGTTATGAGCTGAACATTTTTACAATCGTATTTATTTATTCTCAGTGAAATATAATAGGTTGTCAGGATAAAACTCAACACTATGCCTTCTTCTAGTGAATTCAAAAATCATTTTAGGGAACTAAAATCCTTGGTAGTGCCTTTCCTTTTCTTACTTTCTGAAAAGAAAGTCCTAAAAGAACTTTCTTTTAAGACTTGCAAATATCAGACATTGACAACAGCACAAACAATGACCGCTCATTTAAAAATATCAAGGCAAAACGGGTAGATCACCACTACTATCTACCAGTAAAGGAAAAGTTCAAAAAAATGTTTTAGTGTGGTAGAACTGGAGGATCTCATAAGAAAAAAGGCCCAGAGCTCAAAAATATATGGACAGTAACAAAATCAAGGACCATTTCTCCTTGATTAATATAGAAAAAGCAGTAGTTACCTCATTACTGCCCTCTGGTGATCACAGAAAATATTCTTTGCAGTAAAATCGAAGGATTGGGAACATTTACACTCAAGACCAAGGACTGGAGGTGTCTTGGCAGTGACAATAATGCACATTATTGACCAAAAAAAGGAACTAGCTAATCTGACACCACAGTATAACATGCAGGACAGACATGTGATGCAAAAACTGGGTCACCTGGTAAAATTGCACAACCCTGGTAAACATTCTGAAGATGTGTTCTTATAGGCACCAGTGGAGGTGATTGACCTCCATCCTCAAGGAGACGATACAAACTAGTTAAACTTAATCAGAACTCAATTGATGACTATTGTTTTCACAATTTAAAACAACAACAAAATAACGTAAATGTGGTAAAATTGCTGGATTCTTTAAAAATGCGTACTTATCATGTGCTTTTGTGCACAAATAAGGACGCCAATCTCCAAGATGGAATGAAGTCAGCAGAGAGAGAAAAGAGTCTGAGAAAAGAAGTGAACAGTGAGCAGGGTGAAGAGGCCAGTGGCAGCAGATCAGAAACATGCAGCTCCAGAGTTAGAGAGGAAGAGGAAGAAAGTGGGCTGAGTAGAAAAAGCACAAACTACAGGAGAGAGAAGTGGCATATAAATGCATGGAGTATGACCGAGAGGAGAATAGAGGAAAAATGCTCAGTGCATCATGGGAAGTCCCCCAGTAGACGATTGAGCTAGCACTACCTATGAACTTTATCAAAATAGGACGTAATGTGAAAAGTAGAGAGACAGTCTGCCTCCTGATTCCAGTTCTTACAATGTAACGCACAGAACACAATGACAACAACAGTCTTTTTGTGAGGTCAAACTGGGTAATTCTTTTGGAAATGTGTGATCAAATATATATTCCACCCTTGCACACCACAGCAGGCCTATCAAGCACAAATGTGCAACCCTGGTGAATGTACTCATGTTCTTATTTGCCATTGGAAGTGATCAATCCTACTCGTCAGTGAGGTGATATAGGTGAGTTAAACAAACACATCTGATGGCTATAGTTTTAACAGTGTACCAACCAAAAATAAAAGAACTTCACAATCTCAACACCACTCTTTAGCCATCACGGATAAATCTACGAAAATCTTTTAAGTGAAGGACAGCTGGAGGATTCCTTGAGAAGAACTATATGAGAGGAACTTCATCCAGAGCATCCAGGTGTCTTGACAGTGACAACAACACAAGTGATGATCCTTTAACAATAAAACAAAAACAAGCAACCTTGACAATGCATTGATAATTCCTTTAATTGAGATAAAGTTAAAGGATTCTATGATAGTAAATACACAAAGTGTGGTATTGACTGTGACAACGACACAAGTAGAGAAATTTAAAGAAAAAGAAAACATTCTGTAGTGAGGAAGGTGATAAGATTGGAGACCCTTTTTCCAAGGGCCGCATTTTCCTTGGAAGTGACAAGAATACAAACTATGACAACTATTTTCACAATATAATAAATACACAAACAAAAAAAACAACCTCCAAATAAGCCATGCTGACACCTCATGAAATGTCATTTTAAAAAACTCCAGAAAAGATTTTAGTGAGATACAGTTGAGGGACTCCTTGGAAAGAATAAGGCAAAAACAAAGTCCATGCAAGAAGAACAAAAGCAAACAGCACAGCCCAGTGGTTAATTACAGCCCTCAGTTGCACTCAACTGACTTTCCAAGAATTTTGCTGTGGGTTTACTCAGCGCTGATTAGCCACATTGCCTGTAACCACATTTCTATGACTCAGTCAAAGGACATCTGTCTCCCTCTACAGACCAGCCAGTGAGTGGCTGTGTTGAGGATTCTTTGTTAGACAGGAAATGTTGTTCAGGAGTTTTGATTTGGTGTCTGTCTGACCTCATAGGGGCTGTTAACAGTCCTTTTAAAATCTTTGAGTCGTGTATTATTTTGCTGTTGCTCCGAAACGTATAATCTCTTTGTGCCAGAGTTTTAGAAGACATTAGACCTTCTTTAAAGTGTTTAATAGGAGTATCATGAGACAAAACAAAAGTCAAAATGCCTGGATAATAATATAGCAAAATTATCAGTTCACCTTGGAGGAAATAAATCACTTCACACTTTAAAGATTTATATACATACATACATATACATATACATACATACATGTACATATATGTATACACACACACACACACACACACACACACACACAATTGATGCTTTTTGTTACTACACCTAATCTCTGCCAGAGAATCTGAGCTTTTTGGTTAGTGGACAAATGACCCTCTTGATTGTTTTTGTCAGCAGTAACATTGATTCTACAGTAACTGTAACTGATTTTACTTCACCTGTGGAGCTGAGCTGACATGACTTTGATATGGACTGAGACAACTGACTTTCTCATTGTGTGGATTACAGTAATGGCAGCAGATGGCAAGGCGGGGCAATCCCTGGTGGCCATAGTGCTGACACCTCAATCCTTGTACTTCATCTGACTTGGGGGGCGGGGGGACCACAGGAAATGCTGAAGTGAACAAAACAAAGCTTAACCAAGGAAGCCTGGTATCACTTGGAATCAAGCAGACATGCTGAGTGAGGTGTAACCAAAGCTTATGCTGGTAACTGGGCAGAAGTAGGATTGTCCTGAATGAGCATTTTATTCACTCACTGAGATAAATATTTCAAATTTTAGATTTGTACAAAAACTGTGTATTTCTATAAGATTTGTCCAACTTTGTCTGCTTTTTAATTAAAGCTAAAAGTTTGTCTACAGCTTTTTAAGCTTATGCTCTAAAACCAGAGCTTTTTTTAATTTAAAGCTCATGATTCACTTTTTAAAAAAGTAAATGTCACTTGCTATGACATATTTATTGTCTGCTCTCTGTGCATAAAGAGAATGGCAACAACTTTAAAAGTTAATCTCACTCTTTGACAATAGCTGACATTCAAAGAGATTATATAAAAAAGCTGCTTAGACTGATACAAAGATTTGTGAACTGGCATTCAAGGGCATCTTCTGAAGGGCAATAAAATTATGTCCTGCGCATGTGTGGCTGCTGTGGTGAATGTGCCTCCATTGGTTTATGTACGTTAGCTGGACTGAAAAGCATCTGATAGGAACATTATGTACAAATTACACTCTAAAGTACATGTGTGTGAACAATTACCCATGCATTTAGGGGTTAAAGTAATGAACAGCAGATCTGTTTGATCTGACAAGCAACTGAGGCAGGGTTTTACTAGTGACGCGTGTTCAGTCGCCTGCAGGGCTCTGTCATCATTAAACCTTCCACTAAATACATAATCATCCAGTTGGCTCATGGCAGTGCGCTGCTAAAGATTGTATCTGCGCAACAATCACAGGGCTGACGGGTGAAGAAACGTGACAGTTATCCCTGGCAGGTGAAACCTCCGAGCACCACTTTGCTGATGGCTGCAGCATCCAACTACTGGAGAGTAGGGCATCCAAAAAAAGACAATGAAATGCAGAAAGTAGAATTATTAAAAGAGTCAAAGTTATGGAAAGCTTAACTGACGAGCAGCTCACCGAGGTTGCACCAAACTTTTATCAGTAGGATGCTTCAGGTGTTTTAAATGGTCTGACACATCTAAGAAATTTTGTTTCTTGAGCATGAAGAACAAAATACTCATCTCCCTTTGACATGTGAGCAACACATGTTACACATTCTGACATAGGATTACCATATCACACTGCTTCACTATGCTGCTTCACTGCTTCACAGTGTAAATGTATCCTGCCACCAGTTGTGCAGTGGAAATGCAAATGTAGTGCAGTTTATAATACATTAACATCATGTTAACACATCTAGTCCATCTAATTTGCATTAATTTCCCAAACCCTGCTTTTTATATCTAATGTAACATTTTCTCTTTACTAGCAGTGTGACAGACAGTGCAACAAAAGGCATCTGAATAGCTCTGAACAAAAGTGCCAAACACAAACAGAATAAAATCAATGAAAGTAGAATAATATACAAAAGATATCAGACGTGGCACAGTAATAGCAAGAAATGATATAATATTAAACAGTAATAACGTATCAAGAAATAAAGAGCAGTAGAAATTCTCAGGAAAACAAAGTGGTCGAGGTGCATTAAGAATAATTACATTAACATTAGGGATCAGTGCCTGTCTCTATGCAGCTTTAATGTGATCAGACATGCCAACTGACAATTATCCTATATTAGGATTGTCAGTGATATATTGTATTAGTGAGATGCACAATATAAAGCCAATAAATTTTGTACTATTAGCATACACTGATCATGCCACAAAATTCTGACCACTGACAGGTGAAGTCAATAACATTGATCATATTGCTACTATGTGCTGTTCTGCTGGAAAACCTTGAATTTTGGCATCCTTGTTGATGAGACTTAGACACCCAAATAAACATTGTCCCACAACAAGCACACTCCCTCATGCAAATGGAAATCCCAAATGTCATTGGGGTACGCCCGCAAGAAAACCCCACCACATGGAAAAAACATCAAACAATCAGGAACATGTTGAGGAACATGACAGTGGCCCTACATGTTGATTTGACCTCCAAACTTCCTACACCCCATTGTGATCAAGCATCAACAGGATGCAGTGGAACAAGTTTGATGGACAGAGGCCCCACTGCACAAGCCAGAGTACCCAAAGGATCCAGTGCCAGTGTTCTGGTTCCAGACCCCATAGGACACCCTGAGAGGTCCTCTTGTCCATGCCCAATGGTTCAGAGCATTTTTGACCACATAAGGGGACCAACACAATATTAGGCAGGTGGTCATAATGTTATGCCTGATTGATGTGTGTACACTGCTCATAAAGTTGAAATAAAATATTTTTCCTTGTGTATTTTCCAATTTCTATGGCACAGATTAAACAGCTGCCGGTCATCTTGTCTGATAGTTAGTCGTGGTCATGACCCTCCTCTTGATGATGTTTGAGGAATTTCACAGACCGCTCTCTGTGATATTACAAGGAGATCAGCAATGATGGCTTGTTTATGTCCATCCTGTCGGAGTGCAAGCACTCTTTGGTGTATTGCCAGTTGCACTGGTCGAGGCATATAACCTAGGGAACTTTTGTGTCAAATTTGAAATTTAATTTTGAAAATTATGCAGCCACTTATGAAAACGTGGACTCACTGCATACAGATTTTAAGCAGGAAAAGGACAACACAGCCATGGGCTCAGTATGTAGTCATTGAAACTGGTCAAAAGTGATTACTGATGTGTATAAATAGGAATAAAAGAGGAAAGTTTCTGAAAACTAAATTATTCCAACTTTATGGGCAACAGTGTATGTATCTACTCTACTGCAGCTTTTGGAGCCTTTGAAATGAAGTTTTTGCTCTCTTTCTAGGATTCTAAAACTGATTCAGACAACATAAATGCTGAGTTCAGCTGGTCCCATGTGAACAACAGCCGGGTGTAGTCATCCCCCAGTTTGTAATCCTTTTATACACCAGTTTCAGCCCACAGAAAGAGCTCTGTTTTTACTACTAAAGTGGCCTCTTAAAATCAAGAGTGACTTAAGGATTACAGATATCTGTGGACGGAACAAACGTCAATATCTCTAGTGATTTTATTTCTTTTGATGTAAGTAAAATAAACTAGATATTATCAGTTACACGCAAGATTCAGTACAGAAAATAGCAAGCACATTTGTTTTAGGATTTGTTGTTTCTTTGTGGCCACTGAGCATGTAGTTTATGAGGGACAGAGAAGACAGAAAATATGTTTCTCTAGTTTAGAGTTTTATGAACAGTAAAGTGCACTTTGGCTCATTAATTAGTCAGACGGAGGCTTCAGAGAGCAGCCACCATATGGCAGAGGAATGGAATTAAGGGTCAACTTGTTGCTGCTCTTTCAATCTCTGTCCTAATTGTTTTTGTTCTCATCGGCCTCTCTCGTGATCCCCCTCCAAGAGGTTGACCACATTTCATGGAGGGTTAAGCTACTTTGCTGATTTGGGATGGCTGTGTTCTCCTGAGGCCATTAGTGTCACTGACAGGACCAATATGGCACAGAGGGAACGCCTCAGAGATAACCCTGTTAACCTGGAGATATAAAATAAAGTATAGATATGTGTACAAGGACTGGGACAAATAACCCGTAGTTCAAATAGTTCACCTGTTGACTGTCAATGGCAGTCAATGTATAAAACCTAAAGTCAGTGTTGTGGGCAGTAGTGGGCGACTCAGAGATGATTTTCAACAAGGATCACCATTTTTAATTTGATTATACACGTGTTTTTCTGTATTTCATTTTAACAAAAAATCATGTTAATACAAAATGTACTTTACACACTTACGGGGAAATAGACACACAGTGGTTTGTAACACAACAAATTACCACTCATGCACACATTAAAAATAAATAAATAGCGGAACGGGTCACAGCTTTTTGCTTTTATCACTCACTGACAAATAATTAAGTTGTTGTTACACATACCACAATAAATAACTCTACTGCTGTTAAAGTCCTGTTCAGAGGACACATCAGAACAAAAAATCTAAATGTGAAATGTTTTTGTTAAATTACAAATATTATTCTTGTAATCTCATATGGGACAGATGTACCAGATGTATAGCATGACATAGAAATGAAAAATTAAACTGACTACAAAACTATTTAACTAAATATCTAACAACTGCGGTGGCAAGGTAAATAAAAAGAGGGAATGATAGCACACTCTGACTTGATGTGGAAAAAAGAATGAAATAGATAATCAACAACAACAACTGAGATTGACATGATAAGCAAAGACTGACTGGAACCTTGGTGACATTAAAATGTCCCTGCTGACTAATTCATGATGAGTGAGTATAACAGAATATGTTCTGATAATATTGCGGGTGAGAGCCAAAACGGTGATGGACCCTTTTGCTTTTTTTTTCTTTGCTGAATATCATTAGTGCCCATAAGAGGTGTGACTGATTGATTTGCCCTTATAGACAGTAAAGATTAAGAGGATGACAAATCAGCATTTGCTTACACAGCGCCTGGTGCTAATCTCCTTGTCTTCCTCCAGAAAGCCCCGGGACGAGTCCAGCTCTCACACTCATTCTGGCCGAGAGAGAGAAAGAAAGAAGTTGTAACTCCACTGGATCCACATTACAACAGAAACAAGAAGGACGTCAGTAGTGGATCCACATCAATAGGCATCACAGAGTTCATCCTCAGGGATTTTTAAAGACACTGCACGTGAATTAGAGGAAAGAACTACACATTTTTTGTGTGTTTTGAGGGGAACTGTCATGTGCCAGTACTTTGGTCCAGGGAGACAGCTACACAGAAAACATCTGATATAAAAGAGGAAATACTCCCGGGAGTCATCTTATATCTGTCAAAACATTTTTTTTTAGAAATAAGTCAATATGGAGGAACACATGATCAAAATGAACGCGTTTTCATCGGACAGCTCTAATGACTTCACACAACAGAGCGCAGATGGAGCTCAAGCAGGTGAGCCATTGATTGTTATAATATTTATGCTATTATAAAGTTCTATATAATGACACTACGAGTAAAAATGCTTTTTTATAATGCAGATTACAGGCTCAGATTTATAGTTTGCTTAAGTGAGTCAATTCATTCCCACAGCACCTTTCAAAACAGTCACACAGTGTGAAGAATGAAAAGAAATAAAATAATCAATACATACAGTAAGAATATTGAATTTAAAAATGACATAAATATAAACAAAGCTTAATGAACTAATTTAGCTGAATTTGTACAGTTAAGTCAAAGTTGATGGTCATAAGATTCAACAATGGAAGTATTAATTTCTGCCGTTTGTGCTCAACAGAAAAGAGTCCACGTAAGGCTCTTGTCCAGGGCCTGCTTTGTAAAGTGTGTTCTGATTCAAGCAGCGGCAAACACTATGGAATATACGCCTGCAATGGCTGCAGTGGCTTCTTCAAGCGCAGCGTGAGACGAAGACTCATCTACAGGTGCACACTGGACTTAATGCTTAAAATATTATGAGAGAAACTTTAAATAACAGAGAAATATAACCTAGATTGCATCTTTGTTTACATTTTAACATTCTACTCATCTTTTGTCAATACCATAGGTGTCAGGCTGGAACTGGCAGGTGCCCTGTTGACAAGGCCCATCGGAACCAGTGTCAAGCCTGTCGACTAAAGAAGTGTCTCCAAGCTGGCATGAACAAAGATGGTAAGAAATAATCTGACTATGTAGATTATATTCCCTGTGCATGTTTCATTTATGTATTAATGATATACTCACTTGTCCCTTTGGCAGCTGTCCAGAATGAGAGGCAGCCTCGAAGCACAGCACATGTCAGTCTGGACTCTATAAATGTAGTCACTAAAAAGGAGCACTTGGCCACCACACAGGAGCTCACCTCCTCTGATTCCTACTCATCGGCCATCTGCAGACCTCTGGTCACTTCATCTGTCACCACTTCAGCCACCATGCAACCCTGCAGCAACCCAAACAACAACCACCGCTTTATGGTCAGCCTGCTGACTGCAGAGACATGTGCAAAACTGGAGCCTGAGGATGGTAAGACCACAGGAAGGAGAGTGAAATCAGTTACAAATTGGATGAAAAACATATTTCTATTTAGAGTAGACTAAATTAATTTAAAAATAAACCTTAGGATTTAATATTTGGATTGTTATTTAGATTGGAATAACTTTAAAGTGAACAATATTGGACTTAAAGTTGACTTAACTTTTGCCTGATTCTCTTTTTTAAATGCACAGTGGAGGAGAACATCGATGTGACAACAAATGACTCAGACAGGGATCGGACTCCTTTTGACTGTCGCATGTCTCCATACACCTCCAGCTGTTCAGAGAGCGTATATGAGACATCAGCACGACTCCTCTTCATGTCAGTCAAGTGGGCAAAAAACTTGCCTCTCTTTGCTCATTTGCCATTTCGAGACCAGGTGAGGATGACTGACATATTTTTATATATATATTTCCTGAACTAGTTCAGACATGAATCATGTGTGAGACTAATAACACCTATTTCTGTGACCTCTACAGGTGATTCTCCTTGAGGAAGCTTGGAGTGAGATGTTCCTCCTGTGTGCCATCCAGTGGTCCCTGCCCATGGACAGCTGTCCTCTTCTGTCTCTGCCAGATCTTTCCCCTACACAGCAGGCCAAGACCAACCTTCCAACTTCTGAACTGCAGATCCTGGAGGACATCTTCAGCCGCTTCAAGGCTCTGGCTGTTGATCCTACTGAGTTTGCCTGCCTGAAGGCTATTGTGCTGTTCAAACCAGGTAAAGAATTATTCATCCAGCTGTGCTGTTCACTGTTGGTTGGATCATATAACTAATGTCTATTGTTTGACTCCCCGGTGCAGAGACCCGAAGCCTCAAAGACCCGGAGCAGGTGGAGAATCTGCAGGACCAGTCACAAGTGCTGTTGGGTCAGCACATCCACTCGATATACCCCAACCAGAGTGCCAGGTGACCCTTCTCTCTTTACTGACAGAATACAAAGATTTTCAAACAGAACAACAACTGTATTGTGTAAAGTTTGGCCATATAAAAAACATTAAGTTCACTCTCATCTGTTCTTGTTTAACAAGGTTTGGGAGACTGTTGCTTCTGCTGCCGTCCCTCCACTTTTTGAGCTCTGAGAAAATAGAGCTGCTGTTCTTTCACAGGACCATCGGCAACACACCAATGGAGAAGCTGCTGTGTGACATGTTCAAAAACTGAACAAGAACAGAACAGAAGCTTCCCCTCAAGCAACACATTTTTTTTTGGCTGTCTCTAATATACACAACATAAAAACATAAAAGGTGTTTGTGACTGAAGACATGTTGAAATGTGACTACAGAAAGGTGTAAATTATGGAATCAATGGTGACTGGTGGAACATATAGCTACTACAGTTTCAGAGTCTTGGTAATATACATGCTGATTCACTGTCAAGCTGACTTATTGGGGCACTTGGGCAGAGCAAAGGCATTGTTGATATTAACTTATGCTTTTCCTATTATGACATGTCAGAATGAATTGTAATTAAATAAAATACAGTTTCTTCTTTTTTCTACTTTGTTAACTGCAGATTTACATAATCATTTTGTAGCATAGGTAGTGAGTGGCAAAGAAATGCCTTTTTTAACCACACTATTTGAGAACTACGATATGTGAAAATGTAAGAATTTGTCCAGAATAAATTTTTAAATTTTGTATTAGTTTATTTTTTAAGTGTTCTTATCTGTTGTACTTTCTTCTCCTTCTTTTTGATTGATAGAAACCGAACAGCAAACATACACAATCCATATTACCAATGCTACAAGCAACACTGTAACAACCATATGGTATATGGTCATTTTCTCATATTATTATAAAAGATCTGGTCATCATATGGCTAATGTTAGAATGCAATTTTATTTTAATACATGTATGTAAGAGGTAAGAAGGTATATAATATGTAATAAGAAACTGCAGAACAGAAACAACAAAGACATATTTGGGGTAACTAAGAAACTATGGGGCTCTGGCAAGTTTATTTTTCAACCCTCCTACTCCATAAATATCTTCTTTAAAAAAAAACTAATTCTTGGGATACTATATTTTATGTATGTCAACAACTCTTAAACCTTTCTATCCATTCTGTTTAACATAACGGAATAAATAGTTGTACTTGGCATCTCTACAACAGAATGGATGTCAGTGGGGTCACAGACCTGAAATTACATGTCAGCAACAAGTCGCACACTACAAAAAGTTATTAACGCTGCTGATGTTGGTTTGTGGAATGTTGTCCCAAGGTTTCGAGCAGTTAGCTGACACTTCGGAGGACAGGATCCAACGTCAAACATCGAGAGCATCATGTGGCTGAATGTGTGTCATGTCATACTATGCTGGGTGAAACAAAGTCTTACATAACAAATGCTGCAGTTGTGGATATTTGAGGCCTTTTGAGGACCTTAACTGACATGCCACCTTTTCATCTTTCTTTTGTCATCTGTGACATTGTGTCATTTGAATAAAGTTGCATTTTAAGCTGGCCTTTTATAGTCACTGTCCAAAAAGTGTCTGTATTGATTAAGATCTAACAAAATATGTCTACTGGGCAACAGGACAATATTTATTATAGCTAAGGAATTTTCTGAAAAAAATTTAATGAAGTGAAAAGATATATTTTTGAAAATGCAGTAACGCTTGGCAGCTAAAATGTTTGAAATGGTAACAGATAAGTTTATAGGTTCTGCTTTGCGTTTGAGAGGAAACTGCAGTTGCGCTACACGAACGTGTGGTGGCGGTGATGAGCGGCAGCAGCACCGGGCAGCCCCACGAAGAAGAGCTGCAACAAAACACGGAAGTATCATGCTAGCGAAATGAGCATAATGAGCTAAAGTAAAATGTTTTGAAGCTCATTTTAACACCTTGACCAGACGGTTGTGTCCTGACTGAGCGGAGACTGATAAATGATATGAAGTTGCTTTAAGTAAGAAATTCTTTTACTTAACTATGTTTAGCAAGTCGTATCAGCTGCTGCCTCAGAGGGACTCTGGGACCGCTTCGAGGACTCCTGGCTTGTTTGTGGACTCTGACAGCTTCACACGACACAGCTACCATAAGGGACTTTCGTTTGACTACATCCCCAATGTTTCTAAAAACGACTTTACTGGTAGGTAACTAGGTAACATTAAAGGTAGCATGTGTTTGGGGTGTCGTGACTTGGGGGTTTATAGAATAGATTACATCAAGATGGGAAACAGCGACTTTAGTTCAAACAAAGCAGCCTCAAAATATCAAAATAACTTTCTGCATCGTTGTTCTAAAACCATGTTTGCCTAGCAGCCAGGTGAAACACTGCACACAGCCACTAACTTGAACAAAACTCATAATGAACTACATAAAGAGAAACCTATTTAGAAAAAACCAAACTAAACCTGAACAAAACTAAAACTAAAACCAGTTGCAGTTCAGTGTTTCTTCAGGCCCCTCCTGACTGGTTAGACCACATATTTCAATCCCTTAAGATTTGTTATCGAATTTACCCTATTCAAGATGTGTCAAGGTAAACATATGCAATGCCTGTGAAAAACAATTTTTTATTGTTTTGGGGTTTTCTTGCTACTAATGTGCAGATCAGTGTAATCAAAGTGATGCTATGTATTGTGTTCACTGAGCTCAATAATATCAAAGGCATCATTCAGGTTATGATCATTCATGGCAAATTCCACTTCCATAAATCATCACATTACTTTAAAATGCTTGCTGGAACAATGTGGCACTTTGACCAAATAAATGGAAGACATAAAAGCTTTCGAACAGAGAATAAAAAAGATTCAGTACTTCAAATTAAGAACAGCTTATTTTAAGTTTAAAATAACTCATTTTGTACTGTGATGCTCTGTTTGTATGAATATATATATATATATATATATATATATATATATATATATATATAGTTGCTTCTTCTTAAAGCTTATGAAAACATCATAAAACTACTTTTGCTGGTAAGATGTGCTCTTCATGAGTGGATTTTTGAAAATCCCCATTTCTGTTTTTATTTTCCTTTAGATACGTCCCAAGGATGGATGTCATGGATTTGCAACCTGATTGTCATCTTCCTCATTTACATCTGCACCTTTATAACCTTTCCAATAACAGGATGGTTCGTGCTGAAAGTAAGATGAAATTGTCTTTCGTCATTTACACCCACTGCATCTCCAATCACTTGTTGAGAACAAAAACAGCCAACTCTGAGTAATTTTATATGCAGACGGTGCCGAACTACCAGAGGATAGTCGTGTTCCGTCTGGGTCGAGTTTGTCCTCCAAAGGGTCCTGGTATCGTCCTTGTGCTGCCCCTTATTGACCAGTGGCAAAGAGTGGACCTGCGCACCCGTGCTTTCAACATCCCTCCGTGCCAGGTAAACCTCACATATGTTACTATAGAGACAGACAAGCTGTTGTAGTCCTTAAATGCATCTGTTACATTTACAAAGTTTTTACTGTACTGACATAAGAATATATGTTCTTAAACACAAAGAAAGCTTTACTGAAAACCATTTATTGGTTAGAATACGTAAAGGTTTGTATTATTTAATTTTTTTTTTGTTGAACAAATATCCTCTTGTATGAGATTCTCCTTAATATTTTCTTATATATTGAAGAAGTCACTTAACATTATCTGTGCATGTAGGACCGTTTTTACAGATCATCATAGCTAATAGTTTAAGAATTATTACTGCATGTTCGTTTATTAGTCAGACAACAGAATAGCTGAAGTTTGTGTACTTATTTCATGTATTTCTTGGTCTCTGAATGCATTTAAAATCCAAAGTTGTGCATAATATTAGTTAAATCATTTCAACTTTAACACAAGCACAGATGCAAGCAGTTTCTTTTGTCACTCTGTTGTAGTGACTCACCATACAGGGTAATATAATAATTTCTGTTAGTTGTGTATGCTTTACTTTGTCCTACAGGTGGCAGTCTTGATGCACTATTGATCAGTGTGAAACTGGAGGTAGTAATCTGATACTGGGGGATCCCTGAGTACTGTGTGACATTGTGTCTATATATGCTTTCTAAAAATGTTTTAACACAAACGGCAAACTTTAGGTACATGCAGCTTATTTTGTATGATGAATATTATATATCTGTCTTCTCATGTTCATATTAGATTACAAAGATTTTTGATGTATCTAGAACTTTCCATCTTAGCTGTCAGCATTTGTTAACTGTTTACTCAGTCTGCCTTCTTCAGCTGAGAGATGTTTCCATAGTCTCTGCTCTCTTGTCAGTGTTTAGTCGAAGAAAATTCAGGAATCATGTTAAATGTAAAATGTAACCCTGCTACTATAGGTGACTACTCGGGATGGCGGTGTATTGTTGGTGGGAGCAGACACCCAGTTCAGGATCTGGAACCCAGTCATGTCAGTGGTGTCCGTCCAGGACCTGAATGCCTCCACCAGGATGACGGCTCAGAATGCTTTGACAAACAGCTTGGGCAAGAAGACTGTCAGGGAAATCCAAACTGAGAGAGTGAAGCTAGGGGAATATCTTGGGGTGAGACAACACTGCAGAGGCTCTTTGCTGGTTTTTCACTGTATCATTTTGTATTTACATTTGTTCCTCTTCTCTACAGATGGACATTAATGAGATGACTCGTCCTTGGGGGCTGGAGGTGGACAGAGTAGAACTTACCCTTGGTTGTCTACTGAAAGCCCCAGAGGGAGGCCCCTCTGGACCCCTCATCATGCCTCCATCTGTGCCTGGACTTGAAGGCCTTACTGGTCCCATTCAGCAGTTGGCCATGCACTTTCTGAGCCACAGCAGCAGTTCACAGCCTCAACAGCGTAAGGCCAAACACTCACAGCTGCTTCTGTGCATCGTACACCCATTACAAAATGTGCTATAATATTTGCCTCTTTCTCTTCAGAGGACAGCATAACATTTTCAGATGAGCTCAGCAGTGCTACTGAGGCTGTCATCGCCAAACCAGGTTCTGTTGAAGAGCTGCTCAGTGGGGTGAAGCTGCTCCTCTCTGAATCTTTAGTCCAGCAGGTTGGGGCTTGTTTCCAGTTTGACGTCAGCTCAGGAGATGGACAACAGCACAGTTACTATGTGGATTTGAGCCAAGGTGATGGATACCAGAATTATAACACATAAATCCTAGTATCTAAATACAAGCTCTGCTAAATCTAACTATTATTACTTAAACGTTTGTGGTGAGTAGAAACAAGTAGACAGTTACATTAACATTTAATCACTCTGTTGCTGTTTGTGTGTTCTGTAGGTAGTGGTGCAGCTGGAGCAGGGTCCTTGAGTCGGGAGCCAGACGTCACTCTGAGTATGAGCGACTGCGACCTTCTGGCCATGTTTCAAGGCGAGCTACGACCATTTTCTGCTTACACCAGTGGCAGACTAAGAGTCCAAGGAGACATTAAGACAGCCATGAAGCTGGAAGAACTCATAAAGCTACTTAAGAAATAGCGTTCACAGTAGATTTGGCTTGGTATTTATTAAATATTTAATTTTAACTATAAAGAACTTGTTTTTTATGTATGCACTAAATACATTTGACTGAATTTCTGCTACACTGGAAAAAATGCCCCTCCCAAAACAGGAAAAGAAACTTATTTCAAGGCCCTTTTACCTCGAAAAAACAAGTCCCTCCATCTTGCTGAAATGCTACTTGTAAAGTGAATTTATCTTAAATCAAGTGGGTTGAGACAGTCAGTTTTGTCAGTTTAACTAAAAATAAGACGAATCAACTTGGTAAGATGTTGACTTTTTGCAGTGTATGGAGTTTCTTTTCTTCACAAATTAAAGCAACTGCTTGTTTACAAAGACGACATGCTTTCTGAAGGGCTTCAGACCTTATTAAAGTTGTCTTAGTTTGAACAGATTCTGACACAAACCGCTTATGGAACGATTTTTGTAAGATGCTATAAAACGGGATAAAGTATTTAACAATGCAGCTCAACAGTGCCCTTCACAGACATACAGTGGCAAGAAAAAGTATGTGAACCTTTTGAAATTTCATGGTTTTGTGCCTAAAATAATAACACAAAAAATCTGGTCCTTCATGTCTTTATTGAGAACAACCATAAAAACTTCATATAAATATATATAAAGTGATTTCAAGACTTTAGAAATTCACCAGTCTACAGTTAAGCGAACAATCTGCAACTGGAGACACTTTGGGACTGTGGCTACTCTATCAAGAAGTGGGCACCCAGTCAAAATGACCCCAAGAGCACAACAAAGACTCATCAATGAGGTAAAGAAACAACCACGAGTGACAGCTAAAGATTTAAAGGTGCCATTGGAACTGGCTAACATCTGTGTCATGAGTCTACGGTATGTAAAACATTGAACAAGCAGGGTGTCTATGACGGGACACCACGAAGAAAGCCAATACTTACTAGAAAGAACATTTCTTCACACCTGAAGTTTGCGAAAGAGCACATTGATACTCCACAGCGGTATTGGCAAAATGTTTTGTGGACTGATGAAACTAAGATTTCACTATTTGGAAAGAACACACATCACTGCATCTGGCGTATCATTGAGGGGAAGATGAATTCCCAAGTGTATCAAAAAATTCTTCAGATAATGTGAGAATGTCTGTTTGTCAGCTGAAACTCTGTAGAAGTTGGGTGATGCAACAGGATAATGACTCAAAACACCGGAGCAAGTCCACCTTTTTGGAGTGGCCAAATCAGAGCCCAGACCTCAACCCAATAGAGATGCTATGGAATGACTTGAAGAGAGCCATACACATGAGACATCCAAAGAATATGACAGAGCTAAAGCAGTTCTGACAGGAAGAATGGGCTAAAATTCCTCTTGAATGATGTGCAGGTCTGAGCCACGGCTACAGAAAGTGCCTGGTTGAGGCTATTGCTGCAGAGGGGGGTCAACCAGTTATTAAGTCCAAGGGTTCACTTACTTTTCCCTCTGCCATTTTGAATGTTGAATGAGTGTGTTCAATATAGATATGAAAAATCAGAATTTTTGTGTTATTATTTCAGGCACATTATCTTTTGTCAGTACCTTTGACTTTGATGAAGATCAGGTCACATTTTAAGATAAATTAGAGCAGAAGACCATGAAATTTCCAGAAGGATCACATACTTTTTCTTGCCACTGTACGTGCTGTGGTGTATTTTGTTAGGCTGTTAAGCTCAACTAGAAAGCCTTGATCAGCACAGCAAGGGGGGCTGACTCTGTAGACCAGCCTCCTGCTGCCTTTTGCACCAGATGTCCCTGGGAGAGCCAGAGCAGCTGTGGAAGATAGAGCAGTGTGAGCATTTTTGTAGTTGCGATGGCCAGATGGAGCGTGTGGCGCAGCCCCGTGATGCTGCCTCAGTCCTGGATAGAGGAGCTGACAGCATCAGGTGTGCGCTGTAGCAGCAGCATGCCGGTAATCAGACAGGCGTACTCAGAGAGCAGCAGCATTGTCAGGCCTTTCAATGAGATTCCTGGACTGTGGAAGAATGGTTTGGCCAACTTGTACAATTTCTGGAAACTGGATGGCTTCAGGAACCTTCACCGCATCATGTTACAGAACTTCAACACTTTTGGACCCATTTACAGGTATGGGAGGCAGTTTGATATGTCTTAAATAGGATGATTGATAAAAGACATGAGGCTAATCTTGAGACAAAACAAATGACTTTGAATGGCGTCACTAGTTTGAATATTTTATGGTCTAAATATAAATATTTCTTTGTTGATGAAATTTAACACTGCACAAGGTTAAACTTTCCAAAAAACAGCAGCTGATATGGCATTTTCACTCCTATTGTCTATCTGTCTGTTCAATAGAGAAAAAATAGGTTATTATGAGAGTGTAAATATCATCAACCCTGAGGATGCTGCCATCCTGTTCAAAGCAGAGGGCCATTATCCTAAAAGACTGAAAGTCGAAGCTTGGACGTCCTACAGGGACTACAGAAACCGTAAATATGGAATTTTACTTAAGTAAGTGTTTTTTTTGTTGCTGTCTTCTACCTGTATAAATTGTGTTTTTTAGAGACATTGATGTAACCGGTTATTAAATGTCAGAAGTTGTGCCTGCCTAAAATGTTTTACATCAACATCCTCCAGGAATGGAGAAGACTGGAGGTCAAACCGTGTGATTCTTAACAAGGAGGTGATTTCCCTGAAGATGCTGGAAAATTTTGTGCCTTTACTTGATGATGTGGGCCAAGATTTTGTGGCCAGAGTTCACAAAAAGATAACGCGAAGTGGTCAGAACAAATGGACCACTGACCTCTCTCAGGAACTCTTCAAATATGCACTGGAATGTAAGGCTGACTTTTATTTGTTTATATATTAAATCTTAGTTTATTCCACTCACTGTGGTGGCAGTGTCTCATGTTTTCTCTGTCCTTCTCACAGCGGTGAGCTCGGTGCTGTATGGGGAGCGTCTGGGTCTGATGCTGGACTACATTGACCCTGAAGCTCAACATTTCATTGACTGCATCACCCTTATGTTCAAGACTACCTCACCCATGTTGTACATACCTCCTGCTCTGTTGAGGCAGATTGGAGCGAAGGTGTGGCGAGACCATGTGGAGGCTTGGGATGGGATATTCAACCAAGGTAGAACACAAAATACACAAATATACAGTATAGTTTTGATATCAGTGGAGATGTTACGTCTGTCATTTGAAAACCACATATGTATTTACGCCTATATTCTTTTGTGCATCAGCGGATCGCTGCATCCAGAACATCTACAGGCAGTTGCGTCAAGAGACAGGTTCTCCCAAGAAATACCCAGGAGTCCTGGGCAGCCTACTCATGCTGGACAAGCTGTCCATTGAGGACATCAAAGCCAGTGTCACTGAGCTAATGGCTGGAGGAGTAGATACAGTAAGAGAACAAATTTCTTTCTAGTTTGTGACTTCCTGTTGGGCTTCTTCATGCTGCCTATTTCTGTTTGTGTGTTACAGACTTCTATAACGCTGCTGTGGACGTTATATGAATTAGCGAGGCACCCAGCCCTCCAGGAGGAGCTGAGGGTGGAGGTGGCTGCAGCTCGGGCTGAAAGCCAGGGAAACATGCAGGAGATGCTGAAGCGGATTCCTTTGGTCAAAGGTGCTCTGAAGGAAACGCTGAGGTGAAGTGTGACATGTGTTATCTTGTAAATGATGCTGCAGAGTTGGAAGGTTGCAGATTGTCAGACTTCCTGCTGAACATCCACAGTGCAAAGTGCAGCTTGTATTAGAATAAATCCAAAACAATCTGCCATTTTTTTAAACCAGTCACAGACATTTGACATCATCTCTCATTCTATTAATCAAAAATGAAGTTTTGAAGTTTTGCCCTCTGCTTTCTTCACAATGGTAAATAATACACATTCCACTAAAAGATGCTGTAATTGTTGTGATAAAGATTCTTAATGCAATAATTTCATTGTTAATGTGTTTAGTTAATATTTCCTGTAATAAAGAATTCTCACTTTCATACCTCAGGTTACATCCAGTTGCAGTGAGCCTGCAAAGATACATAGCAGAAGATATAATTATTCAAAACTACCACATCCCAGCTGGGGTAAGAGGCAGTTAAAAGTTTAAATAATCAAATTATGTTTTTGAATTTCAGCATTTACATAGAAATTAAGCAAGTGTTTCTGAATGTTTTTTTAAAATTGTTTGTGTGTGTTTGTGTTTAGACTCTGGTCCAGTTAGGACTGTATGCGATGGGCAGAGACCCCAAGGTGTTTTTCCGTCCAGAGCAGTATCAGCCCTCTCGCTGGCTGAGGACAGAGACTCACTACTTCAGGAGTTTGGGCTTTGGCTTCGGCCCCCGCCAGTGTTTAGGACGCAGAATAGCAGAGACAGAGATGCAAATCTTCCTTATCCATGTGAGAAATACAGACAATAAAGAAGAGTTTCACCACATTCTGTGTCATGCTACGTTTCGTATTAACTGCCTGCATTGTTTTTGGCCTTTGCAGATGCTTGAGAACTTCAGAGTGGAGAAACAGCGCCATGTGGAGGTGCAGAGTACCTTTGAGCTCATTCTCTTGCCAGAAAAGCCGATAATATTGACTTTGAAACCTCTACAGGCTAGTCGGTAACTTCCAGTTTAGGAAAAAATTGTGGTACATGGTGCGTGAAGCTCTTTTCTATAGACTTTTATCACAGTTAGTTGTGATAAGGGGCTTCACAAAGCACCGCAATATGAACACTAAATGAAATCTTCCAACCTTAGAGGACAACGGAGAGCAAGAAAAAAAACTTTAGGAGAGAAAAGCTGAAAATGCATAAGAAATTACCTCAGTGATTTCATGATTTGTGAAAAAGTACCTGTATGTACTGTATATTACTTGATGAGTAATTTGATTAATGATAGAAATGTAGTCTGTGTGTACAATATCTTGGAAAACCTGATTGTAGTACATTTATTCCACCTGTACATGGCATAAACATTTTATTATCTGTACAAAGCAGTGATAAATAAACAATAAAACGGATACAAAGTGTTTTATATGCAACTGTACTACATATTTAAATCTGTCAGCATATTTAAATAAGGGTTTTTTAAAAGTAAAAATAAAGAGTCCAGTAGTTCATTTGCAGTCATTTTACAGGTTTCTGCTTCCTCTGTCTTCTTTGATGATGTAAGGAATCTGATACGGCTTTCTGTATGAAGTAGAGAACAGCATGGAAAACACACCAGGTTAAATCCTTTCTAATAATAATTACATTCAATACAGTATGTAAAATGAAGGCTTTCTGCTAACTGACCGAAGGACCATTATAAAGGATTGTGGTGGAGGTTCGGACAAAGCCGTGCTTGTGCTCGCTCAGTTTGGTCAGCATTTCTTGTTTCTGTCTGCCCCATAGTTTAGCGTTGTCCTGCAGCTACACAGATATAAACAAGAGAAAAAGATGCACTTAACTGGAAACGAACAACTCATCAGTGACTAAATAAGTCTATGAAACATCTTGGATACAAGGGTATTTAAATATTTACGTTTCTTACCTGAGCCTCCAGTGTTCTGATTCTTGCCTCAGCTTTCTCCAGTTTATTTAGTAAACTCAGTTTCTCCTTTTGTTGTAGTGCGTCTTTACTCTGAGGAGGACACTGCACACGTCAGAACACTAATATTTCATGAATATATTCCTCAAGACAAATGAAAACTGTGCTCTGAGCTCTCATCAGTCTTACATTTTCCCATACTGTTAGAAAAGCAGTGGTGTAAAGTGACTAAGTACATGTACTCAAGTACAATTCTGAGGTACTTGCTCTTCACTTGAGTATTTCCATTTTATGATACTTTCTACTTTGACTCCACCATATTTCAGAAACAAATATTATACTGTCTACTCCACTACATTTGTCTGACAGCTTTTTAAAGTTTTAAGATTAAGATTTTTTTTACAATGGATAATATAACAATTTGATCATTTTAAAATACAAAACATTGTTGAAGCTTGAGATTTGGCTTCTGGCTTCTTACAGAAACCTGTGTACATCACATTTCAGACACCTATGAGTTGTTGATAGATTCACCAAGTAATGATTTTTCTCTCTAAACATTGCAAATGGTGTCAGTTCAAAAATGTTCAAATGATCCAATATCTCACTTGACATCAAAACTAGAAAAAAAAAACCAACTGAAAACAGTTCCGTGTATCAGGACCTTTTTTTCTTATTTTCTCCCCATTAATCATCTGAAGCAGTTTTAGATTTATCTGGTTTCCTTTTATTTAAAACTGTATAATTGTCATAATACCCCTAAATATAATTGCCATCTATAGTGTGTACATATCCATCCCAATACTTACTTAATTTTTTTATTGTATTTTTATTCTATTTCTATTTTTTATATGCCATATATTGTCTTGTTGTGTCTTATGCTGCAAGTTTGAACGAAGAGTTGCTAAACTGCCTTTCATTGTTTAACGACAATGACAATATCTATCTATCTATCTATCTATCTATCTATCTATCTATCTATCTATCTATCTATCTATCTATCTATCTATCTATCTATCTATCTATCTATCCATCTATCCATCCATCCATCCATCCATCCATCCATCCATCCATCCATCCATCCATCCATCCATCCATCCATCTATATAAAGTAGTTAAAGATGACACAATTTGCCGCAGTTACAACAGTAACACACTGATGCTTTAGTTTTATTGTTCTAGTAATGCTATATAATATTATACCAGTCAGACTGACCAAACCAGTACTTATAATTTTTATACTGAATATATATATATATTGTTGATATTTATGTACTTTTACTTTAGTAGGATTTTTCATAGAGTACTTTTACTTGTCATGGAGCATTTGTACACTGCTGTATTGCTTTTCTTGCTTAAGTAAAGGATTTAAATACTTTTTCCACCACTGCTGAATACTATGTTGAATGAGTTTATGGTTTAGGGAGTACCTGTGCTGACTGCTGTGTAATGACTGGTGCAGGCGGCTTGCGAATCCTGTCCAGCTCTTTTCTGAGACGGGTGTTCTCCGCTGCCAACGGTGACTCTATCTCTTCTTTTTTGCGGTCGGCCTCATCTACGCAGCAATAAAACACATCTAAAGTTGCAGGCAGTGTTAGCATTTTTGTGATTATATATTGTTCCCCATGAGTCTCCTTACCTGTTTGCATTTTCAACAGCAGCTTCTTGTCACCACTTTGTCTTCTCTTCTCTCTGACTTTGCTGTCCAACACTTTCTCCATCTTCTCTATGACCTAAAAATCAACACAATAAACATGGACATTGTCCTAACATGTACATTATAAGCTGTTATTCATAAAAAGAAGAATTCTCTGTTGTGAAATAGGTGCAGAACAGACGGTGCTGCTGGCTGCTCACCTTTTCCTGCTGTTTCACTGTGATCTCCAAAGCTGCTATCTTTGCCAGGTGAGTTTTATGATTCTGCAGATCCTCCTGTTGCCGCTGGTGGACTCTCTGAAGCATTAGCAGTTCCTTTTCACTGTCATTCTTCTGTACACATGAAAATATAGAAAATATGTAAACACAAACAATCACCTGAAATGTTTAAGTTTTGTCTGTATAATGCATGTTTGTGTATCTTCTAACCCTGATCAGCTCATTCTGCAGCTGCTGGATCCTGTCCCTCTGCGAGACAGTCTTACTGGTTTCACTGGCCAGCTTGAATTTCAGAGCAGCTTCAAAAGAACAGAACAATCAGCATAAATCCAGGTAATGGTCCACTTTTATCATCATTTTTTGTCCTTTTCCAGATTTTTATACACATTAGATATGCAACTTGTTGGATTCACACTGCATGATAAATTGGGAAAAGGAAGTAAAAAAAAAAATCATATCTAAGGTGTGCGTTAGAATTTGATTCTGACTCTGATACTAGTTTTACTGATTTGTACTATTTTGGACTGATTAGCATGTCACCGTGGAGGCATGAGGACTGGAACAGTAATAATGAAAAGATCCATCAACAATGCATTTGAAATTGAGAGGATTTTCTGTGAGACAGAACTTAAATTTAGTCCCTCTTATTTGATGCCAGCAGAGAGACCTTCGGGAACATCCTCTCACTGAGGGTCACAAACTGTCCTTCAGGAGATAAGGAGTGTAGCACCCACAGAGCTTATCAGGGTCCCTGGCCTAAATGAGCTGCCTTATCACAAAACAGCACAGTCTGCCTGGGAATAGACACTCACAAGGATTAACATACACACAGCGAGCCACTTTCTACATCATGGCTTCATCTGTCAATGAAATGACCTTAAGTCTGTGACAGCATGGAGGGATCCGGCTGGATAGTGAAGAGTCTGACATCAATGAATCAGCACATTTGTCTGCATTTGTTCACAACTTTTTAGGCTTTACTTTTGCATGATGACTTGTTATACATATAGACTAACTAGTTCTGCTGTGGTGTACCTATCCGGTCAGCGATCTCAGCCTTGGTCATGACATCGATGTCTGTGTCAGCCAGCACATCCTGGCCAAGGTCCTGGTGAAGAGAGAGATCACTGCGGAGCTGACTGTTTTCTGCCTCCAGCGTCCCCACTTGTGTCCTCAGTGTTATGATATCTTCTGCCATCTTAGTCATAGCTGAACGGTAGTTTTCCACCTCCTGATGAGGAAATGCACACATACAACGATCAGACACAACATTATGACCACTGACAAGTGAATAACATTGATCATATTGGTACTATGTGCTGTTCTGCTGGAAAACCTTGGGTTATGGCATCATAAATCATAAACATTGTCCCAGAACAAGCACACTCCCTCATGTAAATGGAAATCCCAAATGTCACTGGCCTACCCCCGCCAGTGACATGTGGTTTTTCCCACCACATGGAAAAAAAATCAAACAATCAGGAACATGTTGAGGAACATGACAATGGAACAACATGTTGATTTGACCTCCAAACTTCCTACACCCCATTGTGATCAAGCATCAACAGGATGCAGTGGAACAAGTTTGATTGACAGAGGCCCCACTGCACAAGCCAGGGTACCCAAAGGATCCACTGCCAATGCCCTGGTGCCAGACCCCATAGGACACCTTTAGAAGTCCTCTTGTCCATGCCCAATGATTCAGAGCATTTTTGACCACATAAGTGGGACCAACACAATATTAGGCAGATAATCATAATGTTATGTCTGATTGGTGTAAGTCTCATACTAAAACTTGAACAACATTTTTACAGTTAGTTGTCTTTTTACCCCCGACTTATGGCTTGGATTGTGCCTCATTGGTACCTTGCTTTGGACAAAAGCATCTGCCAAATAAATTAATGTAAATATATTCCTTTATAGTGCTCACAGTGACAGTTTGAACATTGTGATCAAAGTTAATGTGAAGTTCAAAGCAGACGAAAACCTGCTGGAATATCTCAATTTAACTTCATCAAAGGTCCACAAACAACAGCTGGTGTCTTTTATTTTGCACCAGCCTCACATAGCTTTAAACAATAAACCCAGCAGAATGATGGGACGATTTAATACCAAGTGGTTCTATGTGACCACCACCACTAGATGTCTCCTCAACCCCATCTCTGAGTAGACTCCTCTTGGATGCAGGACACTACTGTTTATTGAGAGAATTTAAAAACATCCCAGCAGCAAATACATATTGCATGGACAGGTGCTCACAAAGCTTTGTGTCTCGATAATTGATTTCTCTTGGTTTCAGATAAGCACATAGCATGAGGCATGGGAAATGACTGGAAGCCAAAGCAGGAACATTTTCCCATAGTGGGATGCTTCTTTAATTGATTATTTACAGTATGAGTATGATGCATTCATGACTCCGGCTCCTCGTGATTCAAAAGGACAGAATAGCTCATCCTGTAAAGGTCTGTTGTTATGGGAGATTCAACCAGGGGATTTGGATGAATTCCAGTTGTGTGTCCACTTATCGGCCCACTGTGAAAGCACATTTGCTTAACTGTAGAGGCAAAACTCAGGCTAATTTTTGTATCCCAGCAAAGCAGACCAGCAAAAAGGAGTTTTACAAAAATATTCTTAACCACTTATCCACATTTTCTTTTCAGTGTCTTGCTCTTATCATTTTTCCTAAGATGCAAAGTTCTTCAGTGTTTAGTCAGAGCTCCTTCCAGGATCCGTGTGATTGCAGATGTCTGTTATCAAGGCGTTTCTCTCTAAAAGGGATGTGCGCGTTGTCTAGCAGCATGTATGCGCTCATTGTTCTCCTGCTCCTGTCACATGCTCCTCCATCAAGTTGAAAAGACAGAACTGAAAGGCGACTAAGAGCTCGGTCCAGCTGCATATATGAGGGAGGTGACAATTCAGGGATTCCAATCTTGGATGGTGTGGCTGTGATTCCCATGGGGCACGGGGGTGAAATTGAGCATCTAATTGAAAGGGCAGGGACGAGGTGACAATCATGACTGTAGATGAGATGGTGTCTCTGCTGGGGGGCCCGCAGGCATGATGGGAAGGATGGCTCCCCTGTGATGAGTCTGGAAAGTCCTTTTATGTGTCAAAAATAAAAGGGGAGTCCCTGTTTCTGCCTGTGTGAATACTACAGGTTTCCTCCCAATCTGCCTGATTTGAAGACAGAAAAGTGGGCTTGCTGTCAGACGTACAGTCTCTTCAGGACAACTGTGTGACAGATAGAAGACAGCTGGACTGAGTGTGTCAGGATGTGACTTTTAATTATGTTTTTCCAAGCCTGTATCATTATTATTAAGCTCTAATGTAGCACTGCCACCATAAAATCATCCCATTGACACCCAAATCGCTTCATTTCCACCTAATAATTGACCAAAATCAACACACACAAACATAAAGCATTTCAGCCAGTCCACAGATATAACAGCCTGAGGATAAATGAAATGCTAAAACAATCTCACAAATAGGAGAAAATGTCAAGATGTGCATAAATGACACCCTCAGACCGAGTTTCAGCCTCATCAGCTCGATCCTCCTCGAGTGCAATCACACTGAGAAATGTTAATCTATTCCACTCGCCGCCATTTTGTCCTCAAACTGTGAGTGTGTTTCAGCACAGAGCACCATGTCACTGCTGGCCCTCCCATGTCACCGCTCACTAACTAAACGTGACACCACGGATTGTCTCACTGATTGACTAAACAGTTAAGATATTGATCATGTCCATTCACCTTAGTTTGGAGGTCGGTGATCTCTGCCATGTTGTGATTATCCTCAAAGTCATGGAGAGGAGGCCTAAAGCATGAACACATATGAAAACAATTCCTTCAGGCATTGTCACAACAGATCCATGTTTCTTGTTTGTAGTTGTGCACCATACCGCTTGTGTGGATGATGTACTTGATATGTGTGGTTTATGTTGGGTTTGCTGCCCTGTGCAGCTTCTGCCCTCTCAGCTGGTGTCTCCTGTTCGTGCTGAGCCGTGCTCTGAAGCTCCGTCCTCACTCTGTTGAGGAGCGACCGGTAATCTGGGAGGATCTGTGCCAGAGCATCACGGGATGGGAGATTGTATACATCCTTCTGAAGCTGTAAAGCACATATTGTTTTTCACAGGCAAACTGAATTTCCACGCTGAGCTCGAACTGATCTCAGAGACAGCTCTTTTCAAAATCTGCACAGATATAAAACAAACATGCTGATGTTCTTTTTGGCCCTTTATAACTGCACAAATTGCTTATAAATATGATTTTGAACTGAGGACAGGTTTCAGAAGTGTGCAATAGAAGCCAGCTGTAAAACATGGTTAAATAAAATGGATTTGCCCCATATTTCCAATTGGTGTAAACAGTGTTTTTAACAGAGCACTGTCCCTCCTAAATCCTAAATTAGTCTTTTAGGATTTCTTTCACTGGATTTTTGCTCAAAAGAGGCCTAACAGAGGTCTACTTTTATCAGTTGTAAAATGGCAAGCAGAATGGTTATCACTTCAGTTCCTTCCTACATGTTGAAGTTTAATCAGACCAGAAGTGTTTTTTGCACTTATTATTAAAATCATACCACAGTGGGTTCTTTAGGACTCCACACCACGAGGTATAGTGAATTCAATTTCATGAAAACGCAAGCGTTAAATACACAACAGAAACCACAAGGAAGGCGAATGCTGACTACACACAATATGCTAAATGATTTAGCATGATACTGTAGGAGGTCTTAATGACTTCTGCAATGGCAGCCTTAAATCCAACAGTTGTGAAAGCTTTTATCAAAATGCATTGTAGCTACGACCTTACAGTGCACATTGTGCAGTGAGGTATTCTGATTCTACCTCTTAATCTCTTGAATATAAATGCTGTTACATCACTATGCATACACAACCCACTCTTTACCACGAGAGCTCTCAGTCAACAGCCCTGAAGTCCTTCATGTATGAGCGCTTGCATAGACAATGTACACTTTCAATGGTGATGGTTGCCAGGCAGCACAAAGTTAAAGAAATGACATTAGAGTCATTATCTTCCTACAGAAGCTCCCTCCAACACATGTACCTCCACAGTCAGAACCTACCTTTATAGCTGCAGAAGAGCTGAGTGATTTTGTTCTTTTTGAGGCCTTCATCCAGCAGACAAAGCCAGAGTCATCCTCAGAGCAGTAACTGATGGTGGCTGAGGAAGTTGGAGCTCTGACATCAATCAGCCTGTAACCACAACACAAGCCTTGGCAGCTTTCCAGGCCAGAGAGAGTGATTCCTGTTATGCAAAAAATACCATGATATCATGTTTCAAATTCAATGTTATGTAATCTGTTTGCATCTGGCATTTCCTAAGTATTTGAAATGCAATTTTGAGGTACTTGTATTTATGTTAATTTCATATTATGCTACATTGTATTTCTCTCCACTACTTTTTTTTAAAAATAAGTCTGAATCCCTAGTTTCAGATTATTTACATGCTATGTATTAACATATGATTTCTAGACATTACAGCTGTACAAAACAACTATTTAAAGGCTCCAATCACAAGTAAAGATCTTGACTTTCCCTTTAATAAATTAAGTTTGTCTCCAAAACAAAACAGGCTGCAAGTTCCAAACCCAGAATAACCGCAGCTTTTGACTTTCACATAAACAATACATCAGTGTACTGCAGATTATTATCTAATCAACAAAACTCCAGTGTGTTATTGTAGCTACAAGCCAGTATGTAAACTAAAAAAAGCCCAACCTTTGTCAGCTGCAACATTAAAATGATGTTCACACATTAAGGTATCAATTATAACAGTTCAGTATTACAATATTGTTCTGAAAAGGGAATCCAGGTTAATGAGTCCTTTCACTTTTGTTATAATTGTGTTTTAATGATAATATCTCTATATTTCTACTTATAAATGTTCACTTTACAATACTGCTGAATGCAGGAACAAGTTTTATTTGTAAGAGTATTTCAACACTGTGGTACTTCACTTCATCTGCCACCTTTGCTCTTTTGTATTACAGCGTTATAAAAACAATATCAGACCTTGTATTTATGCCAGGGAGCAGCATGTAACGATCAATAGAATCAAAGGGAGGTTCCTGCTCAGTAAATACCAGCCCCCTGATGAATTCTGTCTCAGCCTGGATAAACACATTGATGGGGACTGACTAATTATTTCTAAGTAACGTGCTGTGCAGCACCTGTGGCACCCACAGATCATTTATTTTCACCCAGTGTACTGAGTCTGATGTCAAACCACCAGTACTGTGTAAAAGTAATATTTCATTTCAGTTGAATTTAGGCTTTAAAATGATTAAAACACAAAATAATGGGATGGATTTTTGAGAAACGGAGCAAAAGATAAACAAACTGCAACTGTTAACAGATGAGAAATCTTCCTACTATTAAGGTTTAAGTAACTCTTCAAAAACCCATCTGACTATGTGCTGACATGGGCTTGATTTGGGCCAAAATATGTTTCATTAGCTCATGAGAAGTTGACATTATGGAGATACATACTTATTCCAGGGAAGAGACTAAATCTAAAAGGCTGACATTTTAGTCATAAATGTCACATCAGCTCACAGTAATTAATAGTAACTGAATAGTGGTGCATGTGCTTATTTCAAGCTTCAACTGTGCTGGAAATGTGTAGTAAATAAAGTGTAACTAGATGACTAAAGTGTGTATGCCCATATTGTTATATGCAAATGTAGGTGAAACCATCAATAGCTGTGGATCAATAACTCTCCTGCTCAGGCAGCTCATTAACGGTGAAGGCTGTGATAGACAATCATTGATGACACAAGATCTGATGAGGACTAAATTAAAATAGTGGGACCAAGAGCTACTATGAGATAAGACAATAAAAAAAGTCTGTGCAGAGCCAAAAGCACTCACTCACTCACCATATCTGTATATATACTCCCTGTATATCCTGTTGAATACATATGGGAGGCAAACCAAACAATGGACCTCTTAAACCTGACAGTAATGCAGCACTTTAAGTAAAGTGTTCTGCACTTTGGCTTTTCTTTCAGCAGGAAATGAATTGTTTTGTGCTCAGACCACCTTAACAAAGCCACTACGTGCAATGCAAGGCAATGAATATTACCTGAAACGATAAAACACGACAAATACTGCTCAGCAATTCTTGATCAAATCTTTATTTAAACTTGTAGTGTCAGTGTTAATGGCAGCCTTCAAAATTAACAGGTAATTAAATTCACTTTCATACTCATGTGTAACAAATGATCTTCTAATAACCACGTGCATGGATATCTGTGCGGCAGCTTACCATATAAAATTCTTCTCTGTTCAGTTTTTAGATAAATATTTTGCCTAAATGATTGCTTTAATTCTTGATGAATAATTCACCGGATGCTTGCAGCTATGTGCTCTGCAAGAAGACATAATCTCTCCTAATCCAACAAGGGAAAACCTGTACAAGTGAAAACACTTCCAGCAGAGTCTAATATCACATTATCATGTATGAGATTGCTCGACAAATTTACAAAACCCTAAATAATTCATGTTCGCATGTTGTGCTCTGCTCGTGTTCAGAATGCCTCTGACCCTGTTACACATAATCTGTGGAGAGCTGCCAAGGGGCCGTGTGCCGTGCAGGAGAGGGGGGTCTCGGTGACACGGTGTTGGCCTGTGGTCTGGGCTTCATAGAGCGTCATCAGAATTCAGCACACAGCACACAAAATGCAGCAAATGTGCTCTTCATTGGAGTGACAGCTCTGAGTCTGCTGCCACACAGAGCTTCAATTAGCCTGCCAGAGCAAGGTGGTTCCCAGGAGCATTCTCTACCTCCCTCCCCTGCACATTTTCCACCTTTCCTATCCACCACCTTTCATTTTTTCCCCCATCGATCCTTCATCTGACCCAGACTTTTACTATTTTTAACTCTTTGTGACCTCGCCATCCTTCTCGTCCTTCTCTTCTAAGTCACAAACCTCCCGCAGCTTCCCATGCCACCATCCACATGTGACAAGCCAAGCGGAAAGACCTGTAGTGTGCTAATGGACACAGAGGTAAAAGGGCTGTTGGAGAGCTGAATTCAGTTGAAGCAGAAAGTGAAAAAAAGAGAGGAGAGAGGGTGTGTTCATTTACATGTCTGGCCTCCCTGTCTACAGGAATTCAGCTGTTTGACTGCTCTTCTGTGTATGTGCTGCTACAGTTATCTTACACAACAAATGATATGATTAGGAAAGGGAAGATACGGTGGCATAGCTACGATTCTTGTTGTTTAGTGTTACAATTATAACACAGTTTTGAACACTTAATTACACCCTGTCATCTAGTGGTGGGAGATGATGATGAGAACACAGTTGGATTTCTGAAAGCCTGCTCATTAATACCAATGTCCAGTAGAGACTCATTTCACAGCTATTATAGGTTATTGTTAAGACATGCAAAGATGAACATTTCAGGTTTAAATACAAGTTTTAAAATACAAAGAATTCACCTGAGTTATAATCCATACATGACATAGATTGCTACAAGTTGTCATACTGATGTCATTTACATATGAAACAATAAAGGCCTAATTGTACCACTAAATTACATCATGGAAAATTCCCGTTCAAATTCCAGTTCAGTCAAATTAGTAACAACTGATTTGCATTTAGGCTCCATGAGCAATAACAAAACATTAAATTAGGTAAAATTGAATCTAAACAAGTTGTTGTTTCTACCAGCTGTGTCTAAAATGTCTGGTACCGAAAAATTTAATTACAAAGCACCCCAGAGAAAATTACATTTTGCCCCGCATGTAATCATATCTGTGTCCTGTCAGCGAAATAAAACCACATCTGCAGTGAGCCGTTATCAAGGTATAAAGGTTTTTAAAATATGGCAATATGGAGGGAGTGAGAAGAGGGATGGAGAGTGAGGTGTGTGTCAAGGACAACATGGAGCTTTGACTCAAGGACATGTGAGGCTGACAGCCAAAGACACTCCCCACGAGGTCCACACTCAGAGCAGAGCCAAGGATTATCTGTAAATCAACTTCTGTCAATTACGGTGATGCTGCCGTGAAATCACAGTGTTCCATAAACAAACGGGGAACGCACATAAAAGCAGGTTCAACCCCGGGCTTAATGAATAGTGAGAGGGAAAAATGGAACGGAAAAAATAAAGTATATTATGACATGCAGAATTTAATAATCACGCATAATGATTTTTATTAAATTGTTGGTGGGAGCATTATTGTTTGAACTCCTTGACTTGATCTTAGTTTCTTGACACGGACTTATACATTAAGTTCTCTTAACTATCTACTTGCATGCCAGCCAGCCAGTACTTTACTACACTATTGCACTATTCATTGCATTGCTTGTTTCTTTGTGTCTTTTTTGTTTTTCTACTGTGCTTTGCATGTTTGCACCGGGGTCTGAGAGAAACAACATTTCAATCCCGTCTATGTCCTGTACGTACGGCAGAATTTTGACCTTGACTTAATCTCAGTCTAAAGGGAGCTGAGGTAGCACCTGGTGTCATAATTATCTGTAACATGCCTGAAATCTGTGCAATAGAATGACAGAGCAGTATAAAGTGGAAATATAAATGTAAAAAAACAAGCATTTTAAATGTGTAGAAAAGTGTAGTATTTGAGTAAATACACTTTGTTACATTTCACAACTGCAAGAAGTTACATTTATTATGTTGGGAGAGACGGGCAGGCCACAGTTCAGTACAGATTTTTAGATTTATTCCAGTTTCGAAGGACAAACAAAACATACAGAGGCCATTGAACTTTCAGTGTTTACTGACAATTCTGCACTTTTCTCCTGAATTTCTTGACATGCAGAGAAAGTATGACTCAGACTCTGGGGAGAAAGAAACAATTTAAACCAGCCCTAAAGCTCTGCCCACAGCAGGCTGGTATCCAGGCAGCAGGCAGCCACAGCACAGCGAGTATCAGTGACTGCTTTTCCCCGCTGGCTCGACATGACCTTTTCCAAAATGCTATACAACTGAAGCTTAATGACTAACACAACGCCTGACATTTACTGAAGCCAGCTCGCCGTCGAATAGTTCAGAAGAACATCAAAACGCTAATGTTGCACGCACCCAGAAGGACCCCCTCCCTCCAAAGTGACAGGGAGGTAAATATGCACGAAACTTACATAATGTGTCAATATCTGGAGCTGACTTCAAGAAGAAACTTTTTAAAGTTTTTTTTTCATAAGAAATCCAATACAAAGAAGGCTGTCTTGTTAGAAAATATGTGAAGAGAATTTCTTTAGAAAACACACAAATCCAAATGAATTAAACATCTTTGTTTAAAATTGAAAGCACACCACTTCATGACTGAGGCTCTGAAAAGGGCATTAAGATTGAGAGAGCTGCAGGCGTGGCTGTTGTGTAATGCATCAATCACTTTTTTGGCAGGACTGTCAGTAGGACTGAATTTATATCAGAGGCCAAGTGATGCAATGGTGTTAACACCCAGACACACACCCCTTCCTGAAAACAGGGGTATGAGGTCAGCCTGATGTGATTACGAAGCTCAGAGGGAAACAAAAACTTGCAGCCCAGATCCGGTCACAAGATGGATGTCCTGAAAACACTCCTAAAGCCAGCGCCCTGCATCTCATGAGAGAACAAGTCAGTGGAGTAAGTGCCATAGAAGAAAGGGTCAATGGAGCCAAATGATAACCACATAAATTCCAGTATGTACATTACTGTCGAGAGGGAAGCTATTCAGAGTGCTGTGTGTGTATGTGTGTGGCATGCATTCATCAGTCATGGCGTCTATGCAAGGCCAGAAATGACCATTTATCATGTGTAGAGGAATTAATGGCATTAGCTAGGGGTCCATCAGAAGGTTAAAGACCTACATTAGCTTCATATTGACCATGGGGAACAAAGGCATGGAGGGTAATATGTGCTCTGGGTGCAACATTTACATTTCTAAAATCAGATAAGAGCACAGAATAGACATGTTAACCCTTCGATTGTCTTTTTTTTGTGTGCAGGAGGAGCTCTGATCTTTAATGAGTGAGCTGGGCCATTGATGGACAGCGCTGCATAGATGGACCGATGATGGGCCATTAGCTGGAGCTGAGCTGATACAAGACAAGCCAGACAATAGCTGACACCACTGGAACGGCTTCATTGTGTAGCAGCGGTAGCAAATCTGTATTCAGGGGTGACTGTGAGGTTACACATTTAGCTGAGGTGGGAATATGAGAATAGCTCTAAATCTGCTCTACACAGTCTGCTCCAGCTGTGGCGTGCAGATACAGGCGCTTCAAACGGAGCAGCCCAACCCAACCTGTTTGCCAGACAGAAGTAGAGGAACTCCCTGCGTCCCGACTCCAACCTTATCAGAGAACAACAGGAGAACGAGGTAAAGAGCTGGGGAATTAGCAGAAAATAAGGCTGGTACGCCTTGTTTTAATGCCTCTGCTGTCTGGTAAAATCATGAAGCTGTCTGCAGGGCTTGGTCAGTGCAATTCATGTCTGGAAATAATTATGTAAATGGATTTTTTTCCTATATTTTGGTGCTAGATTTTAGAAATTTAAAGACTTTTTTACATGGTGTTTTCTTGTTTAGTCTAAGTGCTAATAATAAGCACGTGCTCGGGGCGTCCATATAACAGCTGTCAGAGCCTTGGCTTGCGATGACCCTCAGTGTTCAAGGTCTCTAAAGCACTCAGCTCTTGTATTTAGAGTCAGACTGAACCGCCCACATTCATGATCCACCTTCCCACACACATGCCTTGATTGCTTCACAGCCTTTCTTTCCTCTTTTGTCTGTCAAGGCCAGCTCGTCTCACACTGGTTTTGCCTAACATTGCACTCTGAGACTTAAAAATGCTCAACTGTGTCCAAAGCATGTCGTCCTTGTTCGTTACATTATGTCTTCAATTTCTCTGACACTTGAAAGCTCTGTGTCTGCAATCCAGCATAGACAAAACACAGAGAAGGAAATTTACAACAGTTCTTTAGAAAAGCTTTTTTTTTTTTTAAATAAATGCAAGAAGTCAGATAGTCAAGGATGGAGTCATACAAGAGAATAGACTTTATGTAAATTTGAATTAAAGTAGCTGACGCCGTTTTCTTGACTGGAAAACATCATTTTGCTTCAAAATCTAGACAGTGTCAAAATAATCAAAACAAAAATAAACAAGCATTCTCTATAATCAACTTCACAGTAACAATACAAAGACACTAGATGTCACTATGGCCCCACTCGGCCTCCTGTCAGCTGATCTGCGACACTAACCTCAGTGTGTTGGAAGTAGTGAGTGGCTGCCTCTGTACTGGGATGCTCGCTCCTCTATGTGTAAACTGCACAGCTGCAATGTGTGAGAAGTGTCTATAAAGCTATTACTATTCTCGACCAGTTCCACACTTCCCGTCCCCTTTCTGCCTCGCAATACTCTCAAACCACAACAATGCCCAGCGGCATGGGGCTCAGAAATTACTGTATGCTGCAGCTCTGCTGGTGTAGGCCTGCATACATTACGCTGCGTCTCAACCCGGGGTCCTGCCTGTGGGGAGTATCACAGCCCTGCCAATAAAAAATACATAAACATTTCACACATGCCTATTGTTATTGTTGAAATAATTGCAGTGGTGATAATGCTGGGGGTAACAGTGTGACGATCAAATGCAAAAGGCAATTCAGCTCACAATAGATGAATAAAAGGTTAAAAATCACATTACAGCAACACTCCTTATCCCTTTTTCCTCTCTGTGTTTACTCAGTTACATTCCGATCTTAAATTTTTCAGATTCACAGCAGGTCTACCTGACGCCACATCAGGCTTCTGTTTGTTCTGACTGATGGGGGAAAAGTAATCCGATTCTTTTCAGAGCAGCCACTGCACAAAATCAATACTATATAAGGAAGCCAGATGAATTTGAAATTTGTACTTAGAGTGGATATTGATCAGCCTCAGTCAAAAGACTTTTGAAAGTCCGTGTAGATTTGCAATCAATGTGCAGTTTAAATCAGTAAATCTACCAGCAGCAAAGAATGCATGTAATGAATGTATGTAGCATTAACAGCTCCATTAGAGACATACTTGATCACAGTGTTGTGTGTAATAAGCAGGACTGCAGTTACTTTCATGTACAACACACTAGCAGCAGCAATAACAGACAGCTGGACTGGGCGTGGTGCTCTTACTGGAGAGAATGGGACAGTCAGTGGGAGACTGAGTGCAGCGGTTAATAGACATTCAGGATGCCACCATGTAGGCAAAGCATTCGTCCTGGAATTAAAGCTATCAGCATTTTCAATACTGATGTTACACAAATGAAAAAAATCTAATGTGATTAAGAAAGAGCAACCTTGTGTAACCTTGATGTGCTCGAAGTCTCACAGAGCCTGCATCATGTGAGATTGAAAGCATCATGGCCTGGTCTTCCTCTGGCTCGTCAAAATGAGAGCTGTGTGCTGGAAGGTATTCTCCAGACTCCAATCTAATATCATTAGGAGCGGATATACACCGCCTGGACTAATCCAGCTGTTCCCCACAATTACATTTTAGCCTCTCAGACAAAGCTGACCCAAGTTCATTGCAATAGTGCTTCCCATGCAGGATTTAATTACGGAGTTATACTGGCTAGATAAGGAGTTTAGGGAAAATATTTATGAGCCATATAATTTCCTCTTCGGCTATTAAAAAATGATTTTAGTTGATTTCGAGACAGATCTCAGTTTGGTTAAAAGGACGGTCTAAATTCAAATAGTCTACCAGGAAGTCAAGAAACATAAAAATGTGTTTATTACTAATAGCTCTTCCTGCCATAAAGGTTCAGTACACAGCAAAATATTTTATATTTGAGCATGAAGCTGCTGAAATATGACCAACAGCTATATTTCTGAATTTTAACCAATTTCTAAGTACTATTTTGTCCTGTATTAGATCCCTTATAAAACGTGAATATCAGATAAAAGTTTCAAAGTTCAACTCTAGCATAAGAGACACGTTTATGTAAATAAAAATACAACATGACATTTATAGAAAATCAGGCTGCATGCTTCTCAGAGACAGGCCCCAGCCAGACTCTGCTCTGCTCTGGATCTCGCAATTTGAACGTTGGCTTGCAAATGGATCCTTCATTAACCTGGCATCTGGAGGCCATCTAATAAGCAGACTTTTCCTTCAACTCCAATCTGTCTCTCTGAATTGAGGGTGCTGAACTGCGATGAGCACCCAGAACATGCAGTCTGTGTCTGGGCGCGTTTGAGGGAGAAGAGAGATAGTCACTGAGGAAATACGAAGCCTTAAGCTATGCACAGTCACACACTCCTAGCCTTTGTCTTCTTATCATTTGTTTGTTCTGCTTGCCTGGTCCACCTGCCCACTGACACATGAATAATACTGCAGGGATGTTACTTTGTGTCCTATCAAATACAGATTAAATGGGCCATTTAACTTTTTGATCTCTCCGGTTGGGCCAGCTCCGTCTTTTTAAAGCCAGGCTAGTAATTAATGGTGCTGCACAGTCTAACACACACATCTTTAGCCTCAGCAAGAATAGCTGCAGAGAGATGCTGCAGTGGTGATGTGCTCCTTCCCCATCCAGCAGCAGGCAACCAGTTGCAGCGAATCTCCCCTCAGTGCTGTCCATGGTGCTGAAGAGAACAAAAGCATCAAAGCTGAAGCTCTCCTGCTCTCTTACGGGGAGGGGCAGAGCTGTGAAGGGGGAGGCACCATGTGTACTTGATTCAATTAGGCAGTCTGTGAGGCCTCCCCTGGGAGCTGACTGCAAAGAAGGGGGCTGCAGGCCTGTCTAACAAAGACATTCAGCCCTCCCCTCTGCTTGCTCTGAATCCACCTCATTAGTCAGCTGAGTGAGTGTTGATCATCTTCTACAGTGTCCTCACCAGGACGAGGAGCAACTGATCTTCTTCTGACTCTGAAAGAAGAGTGTAGGCTTGTTTCCATGTTCATTGTACTGGTGAGTATTTGCACTGCAGACAAAACACATATTTTCTGGTCTTTGTGTACACTGTAAATTCCATGTGTGTTTTCTTACTGCATGTGTGCAGCAGCTGCATTGTATTTCTGAGAAAGTTATTATATGCTTCTGTCTGTCCATAGTCAAACCTCCGGAGCACAAACAGGAATCGACACAGGGATTCAGAATGAGAAAATACACCGGTCGTGCTATCTCTGACAGTCCAAGCTGTGTGAGTGCATCAAAAAAGAGACATATCTCTTGGCAAACATCTGTCACATCCACCGTCTGACTCACATCACTGAAAGTCCGGCATGTTTCAAAGTTTCCTCTGTATATCACACAGAATAAACAGAGCAGTTTGAATGTCACACAGATAAATGCGGTCCAGCGACATTAGTATTCATTTTCCGTTCGGCTGATCCTTTGAAACACAGCAGATGTCTGTGTTTCTGCATTTGCACGTTGTCAGAGTTGCTTAGAAGCAGCGGTGGAATTTTAAAGGGGAAATAATGGAAACATACGCGTGGCCTGCTTTAATCAGTGCCATGACATATCTGTCGACACCAATCTGTTCAAAATACTTTCAAGATCGTTATGCAGAGAGAGAAGACAGAGCTTTCATTGGTGGTATAGCAGTAAAATAGACCAGATAGGAGGCTGAGTGTATTGGATGGGATCCCTATGTGATATATGGTGTTTGGTCTCTTGGGACACTTTTGGTTTTTGTGACTTATTAACCAACGTGTCATAAATTTCCTTTTAATCAAACCAATTCTTTTGATTTGCACAAGTAACTACCAGCGTGCCTTTGTTCTCACAGAGAAACCTGGGCACTGGTCTGTTGAGTTGCAGCACCTAAACCGCTCATGTGCGCTCACATCCACTGACAGGCCCACCAGCCCGCAGTTTGACAGTCACACCTGCTGTGCTCTGGGACCACTTGGCTGTTTTAGCAATCATGGCCATCATAGGAACCAGAGATAATTACACAGTTTCCACCCACCAGGCTGGCCTGCTTCGCTAAAACCGTATTGCTCCAGTGCAGCAATAACACTTGTCTAAATGAATGCACAGCACTTTACTGCACGACTGACAGCGCCCATTTATTCTGCCGTCCAACTGGAAAGAAAAAACAAATTAATTTGGCACTTAAGGCCCCCACCCCTGTGAATAATGTATCACCGCTCCCTCAAAATTGCAACCCCCACCCTCCCAAATCAACACCATCATTCAACCCCGTTTTAATGATTTCCAGTTTTAGGTAACACAACTGTTCCATCCAAACCTTTTACATTAATACACAAAGATAAATCTCTGTCATTTGATCTCAATCTGTTCTCATCAGAATTGCAATTTATCTTGTGCAATTATTACATTTGTTTAAAACAAGCATATATTTATGGTCTCCCCACTGGAAAAAATCTGTCATCTCTCAGATTTTAAAAAAAGATTAAATTTACACATTTTTAAAAATCAAGCTGCTGTACTGACAGCTTTATCTTTCCACCAAGTCGGCATCAGGTTCATGGTGTATTTGTTTGTACAGCAGAATCTCTTTGTTCACTTCACACCGTCTAGTTTATGTTCTGGGCATCAGCTCTCTAACAATTATCACTTGTGCACCCAGATCCCAGTAACACCTCTCTTCCTCCCCTTGGGGAGGACAGACGTTGGGCTTTACACTCTCTTGTGCCCCATTATATTTATGCAAATCAGAATAAAATCAGGGGAAATCAGGGGGCATCTTTTCCTGTTAGCGCTAATTAGCAATGAATGCGACATTGTATACATTATGTATGAAGCCCTTCTTTATGCAGCTGTACATTGTGACCTTGAGCAAAAGGCCAGGTTTGAAACGTAACACCAAGAAGTTTTGATTGTGACAAATTCTGTGCACATTCGCAGTCATTTACAATATAAGTCAAACATGACCATCAGGAGAATATCTTTTTGAAAGTTATTGTCCAGGAACATAATAGTAATGGACATGACACGCAAGAGAGTCATTCTGGCTGCACAAGTGATCTATTAATATCACATAGCTCCCACCTACCAATGAATCAGGCCTCATAAAGAAGCCAAACAGCAGGAGGAAGGCAGACTGGGCACACAGGTGGAGACACATCACATCCAAGATTGCCACTCTGCTCCTGAGAGCTAGTAAACGCTATTTTCTCAGATCCCATAAAAGAGGCTGCATTAAGATAACAATGTTGAAAAGGCAATTATTAAAGAGCAATAAAGTATGTTTAGTACCCTCTCCAGGCAAGGTGCACACATTTATATTTTAGTAACTGAGCTGAGAAGTGAGGCCCGAGGCCCCACAACTACCTGCATGTCAGGAAAAATTAAAATGAGAATTCATTTGTGACAAAATATGGAGATTGTTTGCCACGTAGTGATTCATCCAGGAGTTTCGGTGTTGTTAATGTTCATGATATTTCAGAGAGAGTAAAATATCATTAGTGTGGTAAAAGAAAAAAAAAGATATCACAGGGTTTTGACTGATTGTGAGTGGACATAGCGCCATAGATATATTTAGATATCTGTCACAACAAAGAGGAACATGAAACACAAAGAACCACTGTTGTCATGGCAATAAGTTTGAAATAACACTTTTCAAAGAACCTATAATTAAATGCAGAAAAGCTCTGAAAAAAAGAGTATTACAAGTTAAGCATAAGCAATTAAGCTCCTCACCCACCCTAAGGAGGAACGTCACCCTCTGCTCAGCTCCTGATGGAGGAGCCATGAAAATACATCAATAACATACAGACAAAAGCAACACTCAACTTTGCTGGAAGGATCTACACATTCAAAACTGTGTAAATATTCCTGATTATGCAACAGTTTTGTTTCACTTCCCTTTCCGTACGTGTTTGACTTCAGTCCCCATGTTACCAGTGATTAATTCAGTAGTACAGCATCAGAGCAGCAGCTCCAGTAAACATGGCAGAGCCATCTTGTTCCAGAAAGCGAAAGCTGTGCATCCACACAGACTGCGTCTCGAGGGAAACAACCTGCAACAAACACAGAGGAGGAGCACAGCAACACACAAAAAAATGGCTCAATGTGGCTTCAGGAAATTCTCTACATTCATCAAAAATTAAAATATACTCCGAGTCCATCTTTGGTCTACTGTGAATCTATTCTAAGCTCAGCCCATCAGTGGGTTAATAGAGAGTCTCTGGGCGGGAATGAGAGGACATGATGATCAACAGTTGGCACAGTCAGGCTGATCCCAGCAGGCAGTGCTGTTGTGGCATAGCTGGGGTGAGAGCATGCCCAGCACCTGGCTGGTGCCCTGAGGGGAGCTGGCAGATGGTATTGACGCTAGGGTGTGCATCCTCCTATACCGAGCACGTCTAAGCTTTCCTCCCAGGGAGAGAGAGTTGTGAAAGAAGGAGGGTGTCTGCAGGTGAGGAAAGCAGGCGGTGCCAAGCAGGTCGGGCAAAGGGACTCCAACAAACTGGGCAGTAGAGAAGCTAGAGGGGTCACAACATGCCCCAGGCAGACAGATGTTTCAGCTCATTATTTTTAAAGCTGTTCAGAAAGCTGGTCAGCACATTGAACAACTGAATTATTTATGTTTGCCATGTCTGTATCTTTCTCTAACCTGTCTATAACCCTTTCAATACTTCCTGGCTCTGTGTTGTTACATATACAGAAGTGGCCAACAGTAATCATTCTTTTAAAACACACACAAAAATATCACGATCCTTAACCTAATATTTTGTAGCACACCCTTTTGAGGCCATAACTGCAATTAAGTTAAAATTAAGTAGCTCTTAATGAAACTTCTTCACCCTCCTAACTGTGAGTTTTAGCTCTTTTCAAAGATGTTCAGTAGGTATAAGATCAGAACTTCTCTTCTCATCCATTCCTGGCTGCTTTTAGATGTATATGTTGGGCCATTATCCCATTGAAGGATCAATGATCTGCATGGATTTAGAGAACTTGATACAAGATGTAGAAAATCAGTCCCACAACATAACTGAGGGAGCCTCTTCCATGTTTTACAGTGGGAAAGATGTTCTTTTCTTTGTAAATTTCACTTTTCTTCTTTGAACAAAGAGTTGTTGTTGTCAGAAAGTTATAATTTAGTTTAATCTGTTAAAAGGATATTTTTCAATTGTATTATAACTTATCAGCATGCAGTTTATCTGAAATATAATAATCCACTTATTTATCACCATCTCTAAGGGGCATCGATAATTTTGTTCAGGCCATTTTCAAAAATCTTTGAAGAATAAGCAGCTCTTTTTTCACAGCTTCTTTTTCTTTATCTACAGTAAACCATGCAAACATCCAGGTATGTGTGATGAAAGAGTTTTTAATTTAAATACTTTTCAGGAGAAATGGAACTTTCCTTCAATGATGCATGTCGGTACCAACACTTTAGGTTACATCTGTAGGTGCAGCTCATGCCGAACACACACTGCAGTCTGCCTTGGTGCATTTGTATGTTCTGCCAGGCAAAGCACTGTTTAGAAACACACACAGATTGCCAAGAGTGTCATTTACACACCGCCTGATGAGTGTTTATCCACAGGGACCTTTGAGCTTAAAATGTCATTGGCTGAGGCTCCTCAGAGCGCACACAAAGGTCACCAGTGACACTGAGCCCAGAGCTCCTTATTGATTCCCAATCTACCACCATTATGCCTGGCAATTACAGATGCACCTGAAATTTTAATCATGAAAATGTATTCAGAGTAAGGATGTATCTGGAATTGTAATGTGGTACCAACACATGTATAATTCAGTCTAAGGTCAGGGATTCCTCTGCGAGTTGGTGAGCATTTGAGCATTTTCTCACTGGTGCATCAAAATGTGTTGGTATTTAATGATAAAGTTGATAATAATATGTCAAAACAGTTTGGGTTTAATTCAAGACATATTTTGAGGCAATTTGGTATCAACAATCAGGAAGTAGCTACAGTTATAATGTCTCCAATAACCTGGCGTCGCACACCATATTGCTTTATTGGTTCTGGTACAAAGATGTTTGTTTCTGTGATTTGTCACTAGGAAGCAGCCTGATGAAAAATGACTGAACAAACACAGCTCTCAAGGCAAACAGAAGCAGAAGAGGTTAAAATGACAACATTAATTGTAATATGAGTTTTCCTTATTTGCCAGATACTATAACGTAATCAAATAATTTTGCCGTTGGTCCAGAAAAATCTAATCACTCAGTCAGCCTCAGACCATCGATACCGCAACGCAGCTACTATTATTTCATTATGACTTTACTTATTTACTGTACATATTTGTTTTTTGTTTTTTTAAGAAATGAAGACATTTTCATATATAAACAAGCAAAAAACAAACAAAAACAGAGCTATGTGGCTATATGGAGAGGGCAAGAGTGTAATAAGTGGCCTGATGCCTGCCTGAGCACAGATGGTGGCAGAGCAGGATGTACCAACCTGTACTTTTGCCCACATGCTCGTGCACACGTACACACTCACACACATACATACATACATAATGATCACATATGCATGGATGCATGTGTAAATAGTGCCCTCATACATACACACCCACACACTGGTGCTGACTAGCCAAGTCAAGAGCTCATATAGCAAAGGAAGAGATGACAGATAGGCAGACAGGTCATTTACAAAAGGTGGCCCATTTTTAAAAAACAAAGATCAGGAGTCAAAATAAAATATACATTTAATTTTGCAATTAAAACAAATTCTTTCCTTTTCAACGCTAGTGCAAGACATGCAGACATGTCGATCAAAGGCTGACTGTGGTTCAGAGAGACATCCAAGGCCAAGCAGGATAATTAGTGCACTGGAACGATCAATATGCCTCACGTGGGGGGTTGGATGCAGAGGAAAAAAGCAATCTGAGGAAGAGTTGGGAGAGAAGTGCTAGGAAAAGCAAAATCCAAACAGACGGCATACATTACAAAGTGAGAGATTTACATCAGTGGGAGGGATTCCACTGACTGTGTGTAGTGAGTACATACCGAGTGCAGGATGTCCAGTTTCTGGATCTATATGAAAACCACTAATATTTATTATTTATACTCTCAACAGAGAAGTACACAACATATTGATTCCTGACAAAAGCTATTGAGATATTCTCAATGAGCGAGTGGTAAAGATTCAAGACAAATGGCCTGGCATAAAGACAGGAAGACAGATAGATAGGTAGATGAATGAAGGCGAGAGTTCAACTGATCGATCGGTGCAGGAAGAGCAGAGATGCCTCAGGGGATGTAAGGCCTTTTTAGCACTATGTGAAGAGAGAGGGATGACATGTTTCCTCTTTGAGGTGTTGAGTATGTGAGACAGGCTTGTGCCACGGTGGCCAGGATGGAAAAATGCATGAAAAGAGAGAGAGTGTGTCCATGGCGCTCTGTGGCGTGACAGACGGTGATAGCGAGCAGCAAACAGAGCTCTCTGAGAGAGAAGAGGAAGACATGCCGGCTCTCCAGACTCCAGTTCCCCGCCATGACTCTGGGACAGCAGCCATGCCCTGCCCATCCACACTCAGATACAGCCATCAACAGAAACACAGAGCTTTTGATTTGATCTGGAGGCTTTTGGATACATCGTCCCGCCGTCTTTCTGGAAGTATTTCAGGGGGAAACCCAATTAAAATAGGTCAAAAAGAGCACCAGAAGCACATCTCTCAGCTATGTGCAGCGAGGTGTGGAAGGTGGACGCAAGAGGGTGGAAAATATATTTCGGTCAAAGTCGGTCTTGTTGCTTGTGAGGTGGAAAACCATCTTTGAAAACTAGATGACACTTAAAAACATATTCCTACATTATTTTTAAGCAGCGTGTCGTTATTGATAACCAAATTTCTGCCTTTTAAAATCAAAAAATGTTTTTAACACGAGAATAGTTCAGCTGTCACCATCCTGAATCTGCCATTTATGTTACATTGAGTGATGGAAACACGGCTCCTGTGGAAATACAAGAATTGCTCTCCATTTCCCAGAATAATATGAATGTGTAATGGCTGCCCCCACTCACAATAGGCATAAATGAAAACATGATGTGGGTGTCGACGGCCATCCCTGCCACAGATTAAGGTTCTGACACTCTGCTAGGAATTCCATTTGAGTGAACAAAATAAATAAAACATTAAGTTGCACCATTTGCACCTCAGCAACAGCTTTACTATTATTAGAGGACCGGTAGGTGCAGGAGAGACGGAAATGGAAAAGCTCCTGTCGGTCCAGACTCATATGCATAAACGAGTCTCAAAGCAACGTTGTCATGCCAAAGGGTTTACACAGGACTCTACAAACACTCTTCATTAACTATAACTATTATTAGATATCATAAAAATTAAACAGATTTATTAATGTTAATCATGATATGACCCTTAAAAGAAAAGTTCAACATTTAGTAAAATACACTAACTTTCTGGTCAAGAGTCAGATTGGAGGATTGATGCCATCCACGTATCTGTCCACAAAATCTGAAGCTACTTCCTGCAAAAAACTGTTGTAGCTTAGCATAAACTACTGGCATGGCTGTTGCAAAGGTAATGAAATCCACCGATAATACCTCAAGAGCTCATTAAGTGACACCTTATATTTTGTTTATGTAGTCTATACAAAAAAGTTAGTGTAAAAACATCTTTTTGTGGTCATACTGGGGTTATGTGCCAGACTATGCCTTAAGTGCAGTAATTGAAAACTATGCTAAGCTAGGCTAGGCTAGGCTGGGCTAGGCTAGGCTAGGCTAGGCTAAGTTAAGTTGAGGTAAGATAGGCTATTCTAAGTTCAGCTATAGGCTAAGAAAAGAACATAAAACTTTAACAATTCCAAAGGAAATTCTTTTGCAAGATATTTTTCAGAAAACAAAATGTAATATCATGAGAGCAAGCTATAAGTATGGTGCATTACTAACAATAAAAATAGGCAAGTAAAGTCACTCCCTTTACAATATTTCATCTATAGGGCACTTTTTTAAATAAAAAAAAAATCACCAAGTTAAATCTGTCCACTACGGTGCCCTACAAAAAACCCACTGGTAGGTATACTATTGTAGGCATGACAAAGTTACCACTGTGCGACTCTACAGCTGTCAGTGATGACACAACTTAGTAAACTATTGAGTGTACTAAGCAGTGAATAAAGAACAGGTGCTAGCCAGGTGATCACTTCTCCCAGTCATAAAAGTTCTGTCACAGAACTGTTTCCCTTCCTTCCAGTCTTTACGCTACGCTAACCAGTGGCTGAATACAGATTAATGTATAGTGCATACACGATAGGTATATTAATCTTATCCTATAACTATTGACAAGAAAGCAAATAAGCCTGTTTACCAAAATGCCAAAAATGTTTCTGTAAAACCATGAGCACAATCAACTAAATAAAGATGGGCCTTGGTGACAAAATGTCACCAGCAGAGGCCTGATGACGATGGCAGGTCCTGTCACAACACATTCACAATCATTTGCTTCACAGATTCCAGCTGTAAGCAATCTGTTTAGCATCTGATGCAGGACAGTTGTCCATTGTCTTTCTTAATTGCAGTCAGGGCCCTGAGGTGCATTAGTGTGTAGCAGGATGTGCCCATGCTGGAGAGCATTTGCCCTCTCTGCAAGGAGCAGCCGGCCTCGCCCACCAGCTGCACAATACAGCCTGAGCATATTGATTATACTGCTCATGGAGGCAGAATAAGAGGAGGGGGATATTTTTCCTGCCTGACCCGTTTGAGTGGTAGTAAGGGACAAAATGGGCTGTGGTGGGTTGAAGACCCACTGTAGAGGGGTCTTCATTGGGCTTTTCCACAGCCTGCAGGATCACCTAAAAGCAGGATTGATTTATTATGCTGGAGAGGAAACAGAGGGAGGCAGAGAGCATACACACCACAAATCCCTTACACTGCCTAATCTGCAAACATAGCACATCTCTGCTGGTCAGTTTAAGTTATGCAGTATCACATGCCAACATTTAAACCCATGCTATGCAATACCACCTGCCAGGCAGAAGATCAATGGAATGATTCAGGCAAAATCAAATTCTCACTTTGCCTGATTGAGTTAGTGTCTTTTTTTTCATCTCGTTTGCACGGAGATGTGAAAAAGGAAAACTGAGATGAGGTATCTTATCAGATATTCCAAGATCTAATTAAAGCAAAATGATTTGCCGACATTATAATTGCTTGAATCCAGAGCCCGTAAACCCCTCCTCGCGTCTCACTGGATATTCATCACCGCCAGACGACTTAATCCATTTATCTACTAAATAGAAGGGAAAGTGGGGATGTTCATGAATATATGAAATACTTCATGCAGGAGAGGGAAAGGTGCGTTCACCTCAGACCCAGTGAGGGAGACTTGAGGTTCATGTGAAAGGACAGCAGACTTCAGCTGGATCAGAGCAGTAAAAGGGAGGGAACAGGCACAATGTGGCACTTGGACAGAGCAATATTACTGCCACAGTGGGGCAGTAGTCCATTAAACTACAATGTAATCCAGTACAGTAGAGGGAGATCTCCTCAGCAGCAGCTTGCACTGCATCATTCACCTGGTAGGAAATAGTGTTGACGGCTAAGATGAGGCTAACAGATGTCTTTGGGGCATTAAAAAAACACAACTTCGCAAACAGTGATTAAGGCTCAGAGCTCTCAGGAGGGCCCTCCATTATTAAAGCTGCACAAATCAATGTTTATGACCGTCATAAAAAACTGAAAACTAGGAAGCCCCCACAGCCCGATTTATCCATAAAATCTGTTCTTTACACCAGATTCAGACGGATTCAAACTGATTTAACCTGAAACCACTCCAGTGCTCCTTCTCTCTGCTTTAACTGATTCTGTTTATTGTTGAGAACCTCAGGTGAAAGAAGATGAAATGTGAATATTGCTGCCTTGAGTCAGTCACATATTATGAGCTTCATTAAGATATTCACAATGACAGCTGGAAGCAGAATATAGAGGAGAGTAGGTCAAAGGTAAAGTAGCGAGTAAAGAGGCTACTAGATAATTAGCTTTTTTCCATGCAGTTTATCTGGATAATATTGTAGTTCCTTCTGCATCGTGTGAAGGTGCATGCCATTATGAAATTAAACTGTCTATATAGTTCAAATGAATTACATGATCAAAATGAAGTAAACAAAACAAAAACATGATGAACCTTAAAGACATTCAACCCTTAAGATATTACCTTTACTTTTATTACCTGTTTTACATATTTGCTAACATGCATCCAGAAAACATTTGATTGGCATGTAAACAAAGGAAATATGTTTTAAAAATGGACAAATGTAAGAATTTTTGTTTGAATATGGAGGGTGTTAACCATGTTTTTATTTATTTATTTATTTTTATAAATGATACTAGCTTTTAAACAGGTTGTGTTGGTGGGATTTTTAACTGACTAAGACAAAATGATGATTAAGTTAAGTTGACAATCTACAAAACATTCACTACACCAAAAAAAGTACAAAAAACAGCTAAAAAAAACAAATACTAGCATTCTGGCAACTGGGGTGGCAAAAAATAATAGAAAAAAGTCTCATAAAAATAATAATTCATAATTAAAATACATTATCGCCTTTTTTTTTTACATGAGATAATGTGTTTTTTTTGTTCAGTGTTTAATGAGGAATATTTGCATGTGTAAAAAAATGAAATTACATGTCAACATTTGTTGTAAAGAAAAAGGAAATATGTGTAGCTTTACGATAAATTTGGGAATGCAGCTAAAAAATTGAATTGACATATTCTATGGTTGCTCAGATTTAAAGGATTTAATGTTACCTTACATTCAACATGTAAAGTTACAGTCTATTTTTTGTCATTCTAACAATATTTTCCTGTATTTCAAACATACAGGGAAAAAAACTGTAAAATAAAAATAAAAAAATACCTAAAATTCATATTTTTTACAGTGTATCTTTGTTTTTTATGTCATACTTTCTACCATGTTGTACAAAATACATTAAATCCACCAGTAATAAATCTGAAGATAATATCTAGATATTTTAAAATCATTATTAAGTACAGTATCATTTTTTAACCCAAGCACAGTGGCTGGGTATTTGAAGAAAAGGCAACAGAGAATGTAATGGGATACGCATAGTTACACAAGAAAGGGTAAAGAAAGCATGGATTATTCATATCTATTCCCACAGTGCAAACAGCTCCTTTTTGATGGATTGTGCCCGGGGCGCTCCTCCCTGCTCAATACCAACAGTCCCAGGCAGCCCTGCCTCGTCCTGCACTACACAGCCGGGATGATGAGCTCCCCCAGAATCACAGACAGGGCCAGCGGCTCTCATCTCCTCGCTACATTCAGACATAATGATGGTGTGTGGTCTGAGGTGAACCTAAATTTAAACCAGAGTAGCAGTAGGAGGGTAGTAGAGAAGAGAGGTAGCGGGAGACAAGTGCTGATGGCGTTTGACTGCGGCAGAGGAGGGAACACGGATGGATCGTATTGGTTTGTCAAACCAGTCAGCTGACAGGTGCAGAGAGGTGGTGAAAGGTAAACATCCTTTCACCTTCAGTACAGTGCAGTTACAAGCACTGTATTACATGCTTCTGCACCGGGTTTGTTATGCAGAAAGAAACTCTGGAGAGTCTCTTTGTGTGGATAGGGGCATTTACCTGGATCAGCTCCAAATGTTAGGTGGAAAAGGCTGCAGGGGTGTTATAAAGAACCAAGGAAACAAAGCTTTCACATTAAATACCATCACTGAGGAAATACACTGTATGGTTTAATATTAACACTCTGGCTATTTATAATTTCTAACATATTTTGTGTATTTGTGTGCAGTTTGTCTGCAACTTGTTGTTTTTATTCTTTACAAATAGATTTATATTATTTATATATTAGATTTTATATTATTTATTTATTAATTAGACTTTAATGATCTAAATAACAGAGGGAACATCTGCTTTAATTCATTGCCTTGTTCATGCTCAAACACAGTATCTTAGTGAATACATGAAGACATAGCTGTATTTAAAAGGAGCTCCTCTGACTCCTGTCTTCAGTGATGTGTTCAGTCTGCAGCCCTGAAATAGCTTTCCCTCTGCATGAGCTCTGAACTGAGGGTGAACCTGAGGTTTTTTTTTCCCTGACTCCATTTATCAGAGGCCTTTCTGTAGACGGCATGAATCTTTGCCAAATTTCTCCTGGCGGAGGATTTAAAAGACAGTGAATATAAAGAAATCCAACACGATGTGGGTCAAATCTCAATAACAAATGTTGCCTGAAGCCATCAACATCCCAGACAGCAACTGATAGTGAGGACTGTCTGGCTCGCTGATGAGAAACCAAGTAATCCTGAGATTTCACACTTTCAACACATTCCAATGGCACCTCCAAGCATTCGGCAGGTGAAAATGGATGGCGGGTGAACTTGTTTAATGGTCAACTAACCATTCAAAATACCTTAGCAACAGTTAGGATCCTTCATGCGGTCCTGATCGCCAACCCGTGACTTTACCGTCCTCCAATGAGCTCGCTTCGCCGCAGAGAGGAGGAGGCAGCCATAGGCAAATAAAGCAGGGACTCGAACAAAGGGAAGGGGCTTCAGACACACTGCACTGCCTCTATTGGACCATCAGTATTCCCTCCACATCCACTGCCATCACTCTCCACACTCATTGAGAGCACTTTTTAACCTCCTGTGTAATTACTATGTCACTTAACAAGCAGAAACCATGCTTCATGAATGAGCAGACCCATGCTCGACAATCAGCGTCGGCAGCCAGGTCTTTTCCTGACCTGGTGGGCAGATCAATGCAATGCAATTTGTCTACACAGATACACATTTTTCTGCCAATATTTTAAAATTTTGACCCTTGCTGGTCTGGCAAAAGCCCATTTTCTCACCCCCAAATTAACGTTTTTTTTCCTTCTGCAGAGAGACTTCAGACACGTGCAGATCAATACGTTTTTCCTCTCTTGATGTTAGAGTTCAGTCGGCGCTTGAAAGGTTAGCAGCACCTGAAGCAGCAATGGAAATGCATGAAACATCTGCTTAAGACAAATTTGTATCATCACACTTTAACTGCCTCTGCCTTTCATTTGGAGTCAGTGAGTGTGGGGAAAAAATAAAAAATGACTCCACAAAACATATCAAAAGCACTACAGGCGTCACGTTCACACCTGAGCACAGACAAGCAAATGTGCATAAACTGGCCAAACCTCAAATAGCAGCTTCATAATTTACGAATGAGTGCCTAGCTGTGATCTCAATCAACTGCAAAATATTTCGTCCTGCGCTTGTAGTAACAGCACAACCAACATGCAGGGATGCCAACAATGTTACACACAGAGCTCTGCATTTCAAACAGCTTAACAAATATTTGACCATAAATAGTCAGAGTCCACTCCTCCCTGTTGCTTATATACCACACTCAATTACAGGATTAAAGGATCAATATATTCTACAGCAACAGACACAGTGAGACTGCCAGAGAATATTTAGCATGCCGCATTGAAATTCAGTTCAACAAGTTGCTAAAACTTGACCCAGACAGATCATGTTCTGTGTTCTTAGCTCTTTGTATTCTAATGCGCAATCTAAAGCGAAGCCCACACAGTATTATCAAATGTCTTTATCCCATTTGGTGGTGTTGTACTCTTTGGCTGCTCACACTCCCAGCAGGCCTGCAGCTCCAGGAACTCAACAGAGAGGGTCTCTGTGTGGGCCGGTGGGTGCAGCAGGTCACTGACTCCTCCACCAACAGGATCTATCCACTGCACTTTTACTGTAAATGCAGGGATGCAAACACAAGCAATATGCTGAGGAGACAACTTTCAGTGGGAAGTTGGACGCCAGGAAGTTTTTTGAGGAACTCCAAATCGGAAATTATGAAGATTTGATGTGGTGTTTTACTGGAAATACTGGGTTTTTTACTTTCGGGTCAAGCAGGTTTTTGTCCAGCTGTTTCCACAGGATACAGATGGTCCATCGACCACTTCTGCTGAGATTACGTAGTTGTCTTTCGCAAGACATTGCAAAACACACTGCCACAGAAATGAGAAAATGCAGCTCAAAATGCCTGGCTAATCACATGAACAGCCCTCCATGCTCCCCGAACCTTTGAACAGGCTAATCAAATGCGCTCCCTCTCCCTTCAGAGGCCTAATCCCTCTTAGTGAGGACGTAAGAAACGTGCCACCTGCTTCCAGTCATACAGCTCGAGGCCTGACTGCCCTTGTGACACCACGCTGGCCTTAATCTCATGAACAAACGCATAGCTTCAGATGCCCCTGCTGGATCTGGACTCGCCACCGAATACATATTTTCACTATCACTTACCAAAATCACAACCCTTTGAATTAGTTTGCAGAATGGGATTATAGAATAAGATATCTGAGAAACTGACACAAAAGTATAGTGAAAGCAGGAAACAAAATACCTCACACTTACACCGATCAGGTATAACATTATGACCACCTGCCTAATATTGTGTCGGTCCCTCTTATGTGGTCCAAAATTCTCTGAACCATTGGGCATGGACAAGAGGACCTCTCAGGGTGTCCTATGGGGTCTGGAACCAGGACGTTGGCACTGGATCCTTTGGGTGCTCTGGCTTGTGCAGTGGGGCCTCTGTCAATCAAACTTGTTCCACTGCATCCTGTTGATGCTTGATCAGATTGTTGTCTCAGAAGTTTGGATGTCAAACCAACATGTTGGGCCATTGTCTTGTTCCTCAACATGTTCCTGAGTGTTTGATGTTTTTTTCCATGTGGTGGGGTGCATTTTCCTGCGAGGCCAGGCCAGTGACATTTGGGATTTCCATTTGCATGAGGGAGTGTGCTTGTTCTGGGACAATGTTTATGATTTATGATGCCAAAATCCAAGGTTTTCCAGCAGAAAAGCACATAGTACCAATATGATCAATGTTATTCACTTCACCTGTCAGTGGTCATAATGTTGTGGTAGATCGGTGTATATGACTGATTGAACTATCAAACCTAGCAAATTCAATGAAATGAAGCCAGGCTGTCCTGTAGTCTGTTGCAAAACAAAGAACTGATGTGCTCTGATCAGCAGCAACAAAGACAAAACTCCTAATTCCATTTGTTTTGATCTCATGAAAAGCGACATCTCCAGAGACACGTGGTGAGACTAATAATTTGCCATGATTAAACATTCTCCGTGCATTATTTCTGCTCTAGAGCAAACTGGCGAGATTAAACATTTAGAGGCACCTGAGTTGCACCACATGAACTGGCTTCTGTCTGTGTCTGAGGTGAAACAACATCATAAATCTAAGGTTAAGCATATAAACCTTTTAGCAGAATCCCTGTAAACAGAGATGCTGAGTTTCTGAGAATTTCCTCCGAACTTGTGTCACTGCTCTCAGTTCAGATTGCGACATAAATGTGGCATGTATGAAGATACATTTTACATGAAGCTTCAAACTCGGCTGAACTGTACTTGACGTGTGTAATTCTCGGCAGTATAAAACTTGCATACATTCAACAGTGTTTAATAGTGAATGAGTTAAAATCTATTTTGAATTTGTGCTTAAAAGAGCACAGCGCTGTCATCTTCCACAATCTGCCCACAAATTTTTCCAGGATCAAATCAGACCAGACTAGAAGTGGAATATACTGGAAAAGTAGCACAGTGGTGTTCAGATGGTCTTTCTGTATTAAAGTTGCCTTTAATTTGTTGTTGCAGTATCCCAGTCAGGATAACATGGGCTGTTTAAACAAGGATGGAGATGTCAGGCTGCGTTAGCATCCAGACAGACGCTGCTGCACCCAGAGGATTCCGCAGCGCAGAGAAAATCAGTCATTAAATTTGCAGCCGTTCCGCAGAGCCGCACCGTCTGCTTACGGGATGAGGGGCAGCGTTTTATGGCCACGGATGCTTTTACCAGCGAAGGTTCATGTTTCTGATTCCCGTCACAGATCAAGAGTCAGACGCAACACGACAGAAAGGTCGAGGATGGTTTCTGTAAAGTTTAGTCATTGAAAAATGTGCAATGTTTTTCTTTTGTTTTGCTTTTTGTGAATCGTGAAAATGATAGCATAAGAGTTTTGAGTAGGTTGGCTGTGAATAGTTCATTCAATATTAACTGTATTATTCTGATACCAACTAAGAACTGTTCTAAAAATACATATTTGCCTGTAGTCCCTGCGTAGTCATGCATTCATATTTTTCTACAATTGGAAATGAAAGTTGGGTGCAATAGTATGATCTTTAAGAATGTGTTTACAGTAAATTTAGACATGAAGGGTTTTTCATCAATATTCATTTAATACTATATAATAAATCATTTATTTTATAAAAGCATATATAACAATGTACTTTATATAGGAAAGAATTTTTTAATTAATTTCTATTGTAAAGCCTTATAAAAGCCAACTTGATTCATTTCCACTATAAAGAGAGGTGAAAGATGACAAACCAGGGTACAACAACAGTTTATGAATCTATTCAAGTTTTGTTGTCATGTCAGCCATTATTGTGAGGAGCAGTGCTGCGCTGCCTTTGTCTTTTTGACTGCTGTCGTGATATTTGCCACTCTTGCTGGCAGATTCTCTCGCCTAAACACTGACTTTATTTAAAGCGCTTTGTTCATCTATTGTAAACAAAGGATTTTTGTTGTTTCTCATTTCAAGTGCCCTTCCCCCAGCTACCTTTTGTCTCTGAAAGCCCTGGTTTGTTGTTAGAAGCCTTCAATTGGAGCCCGGCTGGCCTGCCCCCTCTCCTGCCTCAAAGCCGGTTGTAGATGAAAAATTTATGACTGTATGCCTATTTCATTTGAAGTGCTGCTGTTCTTCTGATGCTGCCCCCACTGATGGCGACTGCGTCTGCCGCCTTCATTCGACCCGCGCTTTTCCTCACAGTGGGAGTGCAAATCAGGGAGAGGGTGGGATTGTCCACGGTTTTACACTCTTTCACTGGTAGTCACTAATCAAGAACATATTTTTCTTGCCTGCAGGCAATTAAAACACATTGATTGACTGCTTTTAAGAGTCACTGACTGTAGACTGGGCCTACACAACTCTGTCACAGCACAGAAAGGTGTTGCAACATTTTCAAGCTCTTTGCTATTCTTATAAAGAAAAATGTTTTTATTTTTTTAATCTCAGGAAATGCCTGTGATGTTACACTTGATATTCTTAGGCTCATGGACACTTGCAGGATGCCCTTTGACATCAGTGGGAGATGTGTTGAAATTATTGAGGGATTACCCACTTTTGTCATGCACTCAGCTAAATGTGCTCAATGGAAGTCCATCTGTTTCATTTTCGGTGTTAAATGCTTTTTAACACCAAGTGAAAAGCAGTAAAAATGATTAAAAATGATTAAATTGCAGAAAAATATCACCCCAGTATAGATAACATCCATTTTTTCCCCACACTGCAATGGCAGCCTGAATACTAGGATTTGTTCAAAGGAGTCAGTTTACTTAAAACAGTTCAGATTCATTTCTAGTTAAGTCTTCATTTCTTTACAAAAAAGATTTGAAAAGAAAAAAAGACATATTATAATTAAAGATATCTTTCTTGTCAAATAATTATCAAATCTCTTGTGAAAAAAGTGCAACTTCTTGCCCAAACAGCGAAAAACAGATGTCAAAACAAAGTTAAAGGTAAAAAGAGAACATTGTTGATTTTTTCTAGATATACGCATATTTTTGGAACCTTAGCTTTAAAAAAAAATCCTGCAAAACACAATTATTAGGCGGATTTATTTCTTACTTTTTGACAATTCTTAGATATAGCATGTTGTATATTGTGTAACCTTCAGATATGTGTATCATGTAAGGCCTTAGATATGATACTCACAGTATTTTAAATGGCTGTGAACCATGTGTTTAAGATTTAATCACCACACATACGACAATGACAACCTCTGTGCCAGAAAGGAACATAAGATTTAATCACCACACATACAACAATGACAACCTCTGTGCCAGAAAGGAACATGTGAGCGTATTTTCCCGAAACCTCTCCATCCCCTCAGATCCTCAGTGACCTGAAAAAATGTCTTCACACATCCCTTTGAACGGTTGTGAAATGCACAAGTGGAGGAAAGAATAATACAACATGCTAAGGAGTGAATGAGTAACACCTTGTACACTGATTACGGCATTTTCAGTCACAACCATATTGACAAAACAAGAGTCATCCTCTCTTGCGACTTAAAATAAACACACAGATTTGCTAAATCTTTTTAAAATAAAAAAAGAGGGAACTCGTCAGCAGGTGAGAAGAAGGTTACTATTCAGATTGAATCACATATACTGCACAAAGAAACTTTTAGTAAATCCAGATTTCACAGATTTAACCTACTATAAAATAAAAATTCTTGTGTTCAAAGACCTTGGCAAAATCGTCTCTCATGCATCAAGTCACACCGGTTCCTAAGCAACAGGTAATTTCACAACACACGCTGCTGTACGTGCAGCAGCGGCTTTTCATAGCAGGGTTTCAAGCCAATTTAAAGTCACATCGGATGGCAACCTTGAGCTACACAATACTGCTCAAAGCTCTGGTCAAAGCTGGGGGGGGGGGGCAACGTCACACTTGTCACTGGAATAATTAGTTCAGCACAATGAAGCAGCATTCGTCTTCAGCAGCGATGTCTTCTTCAGCGCCACATGAATCTACATTCCCCTGTGCAACCTGCGGTTTCCAGGCACGGGCTCAGGTTGCTGACTCTAAAGAGATAAGATGGAAACCAAAGCATTTCAGAGTGGCTTCCAAGAAGATCTCACCAGCTTTTACCATTCAGCCAAAATCTCAACTCAGATTTGAATTCAGGGAGACTGACAATATTTGTTGTATGATTTTTCAGTGCTTTTATACCTACTACCAATTAAGCTTGAAATCATGTTGTGGAATATAGCTTGTGATATGCTATATTTTGCTAATTATAAACAAATCCAGACCAAAACTATCAATTATTTGATCCTAAAAACAAGCATTTTCTATGCAGATAAAGGCTGAACTCTTCAACATCTGAATCTGTCCTTTACTTTAAACAGACTCCACATACAAATTCCTACTATTGTAAAAGCCAATTACTGCATTTAAAGCTGTTATTTCCACGTGTTTGATCATTTTTTGCTCAAAACCCTCAGTGTTCAGTGGTTTTACAAAAATAACTGAATCCTGATAAGCATTTTTGAATACATTTTTTTGAATCTTTGGCCTAAGTGCAATAGAGTGTCTATGGAAACCACAAATACTTTACAAGGTGGACTGACATTATGGCCTTTTCAGGTATTTTGTTGTCTGTACTAAACAGTAGGATGATATAATGTCCATCTCTACTGTTCTAAAAACAATGTCACTGTTCAGCCATTGCTCAACATTTTATCTGTCAGTACTCATTGAAAAATCTATTTTCTGTGCAGGACTGACCTCTCAATGGTAGTTTCTAAAACACAAACAAGCCAATCAATACATACCAAGAAACAGACAAGGATGACCCCATTCAGAGTTCTTTCTTAAGACATACTTTTGATGAATCTCACAGCTTCTAAAAACAAAAAATGACATTTCGGGAAGAAGGAAAACATTCAAGTGCACTTTATGGGAATATTTCTTACAGTATGATGTTCAACCATCTATATCCTACACTAAAAATGTATCTTGAAAAACTGGGCCACGTGTTTATTTCGGTTTTGTGATCCACAAAAAAAAAAAAAAACAAGCTCTGTGCTGCTGCTGACGGACAACAACCCATCACCAGCTCAGTCTCACGGGACTCCAGACAAGTCAATAATTCAGAGCAGGGAGAAAATTTTTATAAGGAGGCAGGAAGATAGTGGACAGAAAAAAATAGCAGCAAAGAGTAGATATGGGGGAGTGTGGAGGCTAACTCCTGCTTGCCTGCGCCTGACCCAGAGCAATAACATGTCAGCAGAGGCTTTCAGGGATTCTACCTGTCAATCAACTAGACACTCAGAACAAGGGAACAGTCGATATGGAGTACAGGAAAAGAACCATTTTTCTTCCATTTTCTGTGGCTGGGCTGTTATCAGAGGGATACGTGTTATGTGAGATAACATGCGAGGGAGAGCAGGTATAAACTGCAGACACTGGAGCGAACAATAGAGCCGTGGAGCATTGATCAGCGTCTGGAGCGGAGATGCAAATCACTGCAGAGAATATTTGCATGAGCCGTAGTTAGCGGCTAATGACAGTATGAGGGATGATGTGTGATATTAAACTGGCCAGTAGCATGAGTACAACTGACAAAAACAAATGATGAAGATGATGAACCACAAATCCAAATTGAACACGTGTTTCAACAAATTATTTTCTCAATTGAAGCAAAAAAGTACAGATTTCTTCTTGTCAAAAAAAAAATACTATATTAAAAGGAGAAAACACATGAATGCTCTATACAACTGTGATTATTTTTCTAATCTAAGGGATCCAACAATCAGTAGAATCACTAAATCCTGCCTTACAGCTCACATTTCACAGCTCAGTCCAATACTTTATAAAATCCCACCCTGATACCGCAGCATAGATGTCGTATCAAAGTCAGAACAAAGCTGCGTCTCTGCAACAGACGAAGCTTTTATTCTTTCTTTTTTTTACATTAAAGCAAACAGCCAAAGGCATATAATGTCTAAATGTTGGTGCCTGTTAAATGAAAGGAGGAGTCTCACAGCGCTGTGCAGCTCTGCTCTCTAGAGGCAGAAATTCCCAGCAGGTATAAAGCAGATCTTTTGTCAGGATCAGGGGAAAAATAATGACGCTTTGTAGAGTTTCCTTTTTCTGCTGTGTGCATACGAAATGGAAAATACACTGAGAAATAAGGGGAAAAAATACACAAAGCAGTTTTGAAAATTACAACTATGAGCCTAGTATTTCTTTTCCTGCACCTGTAGCCTCCACCACACAAATTATTCGCATTTTTAAAGTCATCCAGTGTTATAATTGGCTACAATAACAACACTTCTGAATTGGCTGTACCTTCAGGGTCAGGGCAAACTGGCCCTGAAGTGCTGCTATCCTTCCCCCCATCATACATCACCTCCCATCTACTCACTGGGGCACGTACATGCAAATGACAATCTGTTGCCATACTAATTAAGGTCTAGGTCACGTGAAAGAGAGCAGTGTGACTCCATCAGCTCGAGGAGGGTTTTTTTTTATGATCCAATCACACGCTGAGCATCCCACTGAGGAAGGTAGGGTCTGTGATGTTATGAAAAGTGTTTCAGAAATCAGCTTTGAAGAAGGATTTCAGAAGCCTGCAATGATTTAAAAAAAAGAAGGAGTGATAAACCAGGAGCGACGTGATGCCCTGCCTGTACGATGCCCACAGGGGTTTCCTTTACTGGCTTATCGTCAACCCTTTTCCGGGAAACATGACTCAGTTCCAAGTGGCAGTCATCCGGGGAATCGATACCATGATGTCACTGTGACAGCAGGTGGATTTCAAAAGTAATACTGATAATACATCGGGGGAATCGTGAGGGCACATGCAGTAACATAATACCGGGCAGATGGCCACCCAAAAAACTCCATTACTGCCTGATTGCAATATTTCTTTCTATGTGACAAATTCAATTGTGCATTTTATAGGCTGAGCTGCTGAAATAACATCAGATATTGCAGACAGCACACACAAAAAGAGGCAGGAAAAGACACAAATGTTGCTTTGACCTGTCTTTAAGAATCACCACTCATGATTTTCCTGAATACATCAGTTCAAATTAATTGAAACTCAAGCACTAGTCCAACACAACACTGTCATTAAGAAAAGTTACACACTATTTTTCTAATGTCAGCCTATGTTTACCAAAACCTTATTTACAGCTCCTAGCATTCCTCCTTTCAAGTCTTTGTTCACCCAGTGACATGTGGAGATCAGTCTTTAGCCAACGGAGTGGAGCATGAGTGATCTTTACAGGGGGACTCACCGTGGGATGGCACCACACTCTCGGGGGGATTTACCGGCAGCTTCAGAAAACACACGGATTCCCGCTCGTCTGGCCATTTGTACCGAAGTGACTTTTACAAATCATCTCGTTGACCACTCCCCCGTCTTCAAAGCAGCCACTGCAATCCATTAACAGTGACAGGAGTGATATCAGAGGAGAAATCTCACTTTGCTCATCATCTAAAGCTTTTGTACTGTAAAGCTTTTTACAAATCATGTCAGGAGGTCAGAAATATACGGCTGAAACTGTAAAAAGGCTTTTAACTGCAGCTTCACTCTTTTCTCTTTTCAGTCATTACATTGGTGCTCAAACAACAACCAGGTTAAAATCCTTCCACTGACAGGAGCTAAAACCCTACGCTGTTAAGAAACCTCCTGTTCTATGTTACAATAATTTTTCATATAAAAAAGTAAACAGATCTAATGGCTTTGGTGCCGAATGGAAGCAACATGATCCTCAGTATTGATCCTCTACAGCTATTGCACTGTAGTCTCTGGCTTCATAAATGCTGTTGTAGAAATGTCAGGCAGTTTCACTCCTATTGCAAGAAAAGAAATCATCTGAATGTGAGGAAACTAGTACAATATTAACATCTCACCTTCATCTGTTACCTGACAGAGAAATACAGTTGTATTTGGATTTTTTTTGGTCAAAATTACTGAGAATTAACAATAAGCAACGTGTATTTTTAGTCAGTGCAAATTCATGATGTGCATTTTTAAAGGCACTGAAACCTGTAAAGCTAGCAGAGTTTGACCTGTGTGTTCATACAGTCACTGCTATAAAGCCTCCAAAGCCAACATGAAGCCTGAGAAACATCATAACATGGCAGAAATTTCTCTTTGTGCCTTTTGCACATAGCAGGATATTCCCCACAGCTGTTGATAGGCGAGACAAGGTCTTGATTCAGCCTCATTCCAGCAGAGACGTGTGAAAGTCAGGCATCTCTGAACACACAGTGAGACGCGTCTGCAGCTTCAGACTATGAATACATTATTCATCAGAAAAATCTAACGCTTTGCAGACCAGGAGGCGTCCTCTCTTATGAAAAGTGGTCAAACTCAGTCCCTGTGGCATAAATGATCCCATGCTGAAAGGAAGAATATCCAGATATTAGATTTACAAACCACTTTGGTTCTAGCAATGGAAAAACATTTGATATTTTGCATTTTTAAAAATCAAATATTACTTTAAATGTTTCTGAATAAAGGCTAGATGGTTTCCAATTTCCATTTATGCTACATATATACAATCAGAGACCACCTGAAAGCTATATTTATATGTTAAGAATCCAAGACAACAAATCTAAACACACTACACATTTCTCAACTGACGACACAATCACCCACACATACAAAATCCTATGTGTTTTTTTGAGAATCAGACCTTTCCTGCCCTCAATTAGCTCTTTTGGGAGCATTTGGCAGACCTCTCATTTTGATAGCAATTATGTTAGCCATGCTGGGGTGAATTTTTTTTTTATTTCACAATTAAAAACTCTGAGATGTGAGAAATGCAAATCCCCCATCAGACCGAGACAGTGTTGCTTTGGTGGGAAATCCATATTCATAGAGGTTCATCGTAGTTTTCTCTGATGCTCTGATACTGTGCGGGAATCTTTTTTGTTGATACAGAAGACACTGTCAATCGTTTTCTTCTTATTATATGAAACATTTTGCTGTGTTGTCCCGATTTAAAAGGAAGCTTTGAGGACTAACGTGGAGTTTATTGACTTTTTTACACACACTTACATAATAAATTATCATTCTTGAACTGCAAAGTACAAGATAAAAATAAACAAACAAAGGAAATCCTGCTTGTGATTCCAGGAAAAAAAATTAAAGGTCGCAAAAACAATATATCAATATGACTGAACTTTCTCCCTTCCAGTTTTACAGGTCATGAGATAAGACTGCAACATCTGAAATTCAACAACAAACCAATAATCCACTGCACACATGACCTGCATCGCCAAAGCCTTTAAATTTATGCTTACATGGACCACCCAAACAACACACACATGATGTCAAACTAGAGGCCACGGCAAGGACATCATCTATCACAATGACACGCACAACACCCCAACTAAAACAGACATCAACACACACACACACACACACACACACACACACACAGACACACACCGAGGAAATCCTTCCTCTGTATGCTCCTTGTTTTTATCTATTAGCTCCTTTTAACAGAACACACACACTGAGCTACCAGGTTATTAGGTACAATGACACAGCATTGCATGAATTTTCCTTTGCAAGGCTTAAATTGTCAGATTGGACCACAATGTGTCCAATAAGTAACCTAAATTATCATTTACTTTTTATAAAATGGGGCAATATGTTGTCTACTTCCCTTTGCACACATGAGAGGAGCTAGTAAAGAGGTACTTCTGTGCAACTGCACATGTACACGGTTATGATCTCTAGGATGTGTTTAAACATCAAGTGTAAGCTGGCATTTAAGATAAACAGATCATGAAACTCAAATCAAATTCTTGAGTGTGTGCAGTGTGTTTTCCAAGTTGTTCACCAGACGGTTATATAAAGAGGATTATTACACGGCGGCTCAGACACGACCCTGCCTCCCTTCCATAAATTCAAGGTGTTTGTCAGGCAATCGCAGCAGGAACGTGACAGACTGAGCGCTGCACACCAGCGTCTGTGGTGGCAAAGTGATCATGACCACTTTAATAACTATCAGGAAGATTTGTACTTGTCATGGGCTGCTTAGATATAACGTCTCATTCTCAGTGCTCATAAACGGGGAAATAAATCTTCCACTCCCGGCTTACCGCAATAACAGTGATACATCAAAACAGAAACGACCTGTGTGACTGAAATTGATTTTCGGCTGTTTAGGTTCAACATTTGATGTCAAAATGCGATATGAAAGCTGATCTACCACAAAACAACATTATTAAAATAAACCATATGATTAAGAAATGTTTTAGATCAACTCCTAAGACAAAAACAGTTCTCACTAATAACTTCTATTATACTACATTGAAATTAAAATTTTTTTTGTTGATAAATCTATGTACATATTCTTAGTGACTGATTAAAACTGTGACAATTTCTCTGACATTTCAGGGTTGGATGGTAAGACTGGGTTGGATTTCAGACAATGTCACAGTATAGCTCGCAGTCCATTTTTGTATTCTGTCTATCACCCCTTCCTTCCACCCACCAGATATCCACCCAGTTCTCCAGTCAGCTCCTGATTGTCGAACTAGCTGCCTGGTTTTGGATTGAATTTGGATCCTCGACCACAGCAGAAAATTGCTCAGTCGGTTTTTTGTTTGTTTGGTTTTTTTGCTCCGTCCTGCAATTTTTGACAGCATCACACAACACTAAGAATTTTGCAAATTCGCAAATACAAAGGCAAACAGCACTCCCCACGTGCTACTTTATGAACTAGCAATCTAAAGTAATAGAATTTTAGTTTGGGCCAAGTGTAGAGGTTGCTGAATTACCTGTTAGCTTGAGTTTTGACAGTTTAGCCCATAGACTGTATATGAAAGGTGGACAGAGGCTCCAGGTCCAAAGTGTGAAAGCCAATGTGAAAGTGCTTCACTATGCTTTTATTCAAAAATTGCCAGCAGGGGGTGACTCCTCTTGTTGTAAAAAGAAGTCCAAATGTATAGAAGTCTATGAGAAAATTATCAAACTTCCTCCTTGATTTCTTACATTTTCCTAATGAGTTAATGATCTCAGTCGCTAGATTTAATGCAGCATGATGTTTATTCTGTAAATTATGGTTCCATTTAGAGCAAACTAGATGTCAAGCAAGGTATGTTTTTGGACGTAGCTACATTGTGACAATTCACTATATCCAAACTGTGAAACTGGAGGCTTTAAAACAGTAATCAACAAACCAACGGGTGATGCCATAGTGGCTATGTCCATCTTTAATATACAGTCTATGGTTGAGCCATTGAGCCTTTGAGACATGTTAGCTACTCCTGACTAGGCCGTCTACTTCTGCATATTGTGGGAAAACACACTTCAGAGTGTGTGAGAGCTGCTGAAGACTCACCAGCTGTTGAACAAAAAAAAAGTAGAACTGAAACCAGCGATGGACATCTTAATTCATTGCTGACGTTTTACACTTGCAGTACTGCAATGCAAAAGAATCCCCTTCAGCCTGGCAAGCATTTTCCCAATATGCTGTGACAGTAAATGAAACAGGACACCTGAAACTGCAAACAAAGCCAATTACTACTTTTTGTATTGTGAATTTTGTTAAACATTAAGTTTGTATCTGTTTAAAACTCCACCAAAGCCTACAAAAGGGAATGCTATGTGTGTGCTGTCATTTTAATGCAAGGTTAATGTGTGGGAACATGCAGGTAGGGCCAGCAGCAGTAATATTGATGAACATTCAAGTGAATGGAGTCCCATATCCAGTCCTTATGATAAATTCCAGAAATCAGTGCCACCATCAGCAAGCTAGGCTAACAAGCATCTAATAACAAAATGTGTTTGCTATAAAGCATAGCTTGGCAGTTTTCTGAGTCGAGTACAATTTTCACAATGGGCCCTAAAAATATTAAGTCTTGTGAACGGCTGAATGTGTTCAGTCTCTAACAATACATAGGAAATGATATGTGTGTTTGATTTTTTTTTAACAAAGGAGAATGTAATCTATCAGCTTTTGCAGATTAAACTATGATGCATTCCAGTCAGTGGTGCAAACCAGTGCATCCTGAAGCATTAAAACTGCTCTGACAACTGTTTTATAAATTATTTATTCACTGTGCATTATATACTTTAAAAATGGAGAAGCATGCTCAGAAGTTTAGCTTTATATTTTCGCTTTTGACATTAAATTATTTGTTATTTTACGTGTTCCTTCCTAAATGTGTAAACCAATCAACTCTTTTCATCATTTTATTTAAACTCAGCTAGGTTGAACAGTACATGTCGCTCCATCTAGTTCTACCTACGAGCCCAAGTGTAAATTATTTATTTAAACATTATAATGTAAAGCTGTTTGAACTGAGCCAAATGCAAGGTGTCTGGGGTAGAGTGGGAGGGGACATGTTGGAATATGCTTGCACTGACTTCATTTTTATGAAATTTACAATTGCCCAACCCAATTCAGCCTCATTGCAGCTGTCAACAGAGATAAGCAGTTCTTTCATGTCCGCTCAAATGTACGTTTTTCCACCTCGAACATGCACAAATCCAATTATGTTCTAATTGAGTGTTACAAGGCTCATTGATTGTGACAGAGGCAGTGCAGCAGACTGAGCGGGAGAAAAATATCCCCAGTAATTAGCCCCCTGCACCCAGGAGGCTTTCAGGAGCCATGATTTAATATTGAGGCAATATTTCTCACTATTACTCAATTTGAATTGACTTTCCCAACAATGAAATGTTAATATTTACAGAGCATAAAAATAAGGATTAAAAGAATAACCCCAAGGAAAAGTTGAATTTAAGCACATGCTATGTTAGATACTTTAATTCACTGATATTAGTGCTTTTGTTTAATGATCGCTGTGATAGCAGATTGCTGACTATGTTACATGTTTTCCTAAAGAAAAACTGGAGTCAGCAAGTTAATAATTATGATGACATGTTTTTGCACATGGTGTGATCACTTTGCTTCCTCTAGAACTGTTCTGAGGTAGCATTACATTTTTAATAAAATAGACTGAATTACTGGGAAACATAAGGAATAGGAGATTGTACTTAATTATATGGAAAGGTCACAAGAAGGTCATCTTTGCCTGGTGTGTGACGAACACATCCGGGCTCTTCAGGAAGTATAAGAAGTTAACACTTGTGTCGGGAAGACAGACAAGAGGAGAATAACAGTTGTGTGAGCCTTTAAATCGATTGAGGAGATGAGAGTTGTGGCTCCTTGGTTTGGAAAAAAACATAAAGTGAGATATGTGTCTGGTGTTGTATCTCCTGAAATGGTGTTTGAATGGAGCCTAAATCGTCTCCCTTAAGAGTCAACATGTACTCTTCCCTATATGAAAACTGAGTTAAAAATGCTCTTTGCAAAGGGCCTGATTTTGTGAAGAGACACAGTTTACAGCAGCTGCCCTCAGAGCATCAAAAGAAAACACAGTGAGAAAGACACAACAGCTACAGTGGTGACAGATATCTTGTGCTGTTGTTGACAGATAGGTTTGACATCAACCTCTTTTTCTGAGCCTCACACAAACACAGCCTCAATCTTCCCAGTGAACATCATGAAGTAACAAATGACAGTCCTATTGTACACTGTAGACTGATTATACCTAGAGTAAAGTACTGTTTTTTTGACCAGGATATGTCCTTTAACTTACACATAAACCAAGTCTCTATGACGGCCTTCTCTCACTTGTGCAATAGCATCAAAATCAGGAACATTCTGTCTCAGAGAAATGTTGAAAACAAGTCCATGCATTTGTCACTTCTAGTCTGGACAATTGCAATTGTTTAATATCAGGATGTCCCAAACCCCTCCAGCTGATCCAAAAGCAGTGGGAGCTGCTCCAGAAAACAGCAAAAGAGATCATATTTCTCCCATATTAGCTTCTCTTTATTGACTCCCTGTAAAATCCAGAATTTGATTTAGAATCCTCCTCATAATATATAAAGCTCTTGATGACTAAGTTCCATTATATCCTAAAGACCTTACCATGTCATTTTATCCTAACTGAGCACTTCGCTCTAAGAGTACAGGCTTACTTGTGATTCCTAGAGCTTCCTAAAGTAAAATGGGAGGCAGTTCCTTCAGCTATCAGGCTCCTCTGTTGTGAAATCACCTTTCAGTTTCAGTGTGGGAGCAGACTCCTCCTCTCTACTTTTAAGATAAGGCTTAAAACTTTCCTTTTTAGTAAAGCTTATAGTTATGGCAGACTCAGGTGGTCCTGAACATCACCTAGTGTGGTCTAGGCTGCTGGGGGATTTCCCATGATGCACTGAGCACCTCTCCTCTACTATTCTCTTTCTCTGTCTCCAGGCATATATATGACACCATCACGTCATTTACTTTGTGTCTTTTCTCTCCAGTAGTTTGTGTTTTGTCCTCTCTGCAGGTATCTCTGGCTGCTGAGCTAGGTGTTTCTGACTAATTACTGGCCTCACCAGCCTCCCCAGTGTCTGTTGTTCTGTTATTTATTGTTTGTCTGTTTCTTTCTTACCCTCACCCAGAGTGGTTGGAGCAGATGGCTGCCCTCCCTGAGCCTGGTTCTGCTGGCAATTTCTTCTCTTTAAAGTGATGCTTTTTTCTTCCTACTGTCACCAAAAAGCTGCTCAAAGGGAATCGTTGGGTCTGTTGGGTATAATTTGGCAAGGTCTTTAAGATGCTTTATGTTGTACTATATAAATTAACTCAATGAAACTGAACGGAGATGGTCTCCACAATATCTTTACTGCATCCAGAACAAGACTGAGAGGCGTCTCTATCACCAGGTTGCACAGCAAGTACACATATTCACATTACTGATGAACTTCACATCACCTCAGCCTCACTTCCATCCGGCTCACTGCAACCATAGACTCTCTGTGGTTAGAACTCCTCTGCACTGTGACGAAACTATAAAATTCCTGTCCAACTTTACAGAACACGCTGATGCAACTAACATAAAAGTAATTCCTTCTTTGGCCCAAAATGTCAACAGAGCAAAAAACCCCTAGCAGGTTGTCACAAAGGTCACATAGTATACTTAACATGAAGACACAGCTAAGACACAAGCAGTATCTGAAGATACAACCAAAAGGCACATGAAAACGGCTTTAGTGTGTTTACTTGTAACTATATTAATGAATATACAATGCAGTCAAATATACCTTGAACTTGACCACAGTGTTCACCTAATCACAGTCACCTCTACATGTTTCACAACAGCTTAGCATGCAGTTTGCATGCAGCAGCACTTTTATGATGCTTTCACCACAATAAGATAGAGACAGTTCAAAGTCCCAGCTTAGTGCCGCAAGAAGTGTCTAGAAAAAGGAAAAGTTGCTCCTGAGATTGTTTTTGTTGCTTGTGCAATAAATCTCCAAGGTTTGTGTGTGGTGAAAAGTCATGAAGACTCAGTCACTGGAAGCCTTTCAAATTAAGAGACAAACAGCAGAAGATTAACACAAGGTAAGATCCTGACTTTGTGGCGTTTTAGTGGACTAGTCTGGGCTCGTCTGGTGTGATGTTTTGGGGATATTGTGACCCAAATACATTCAGATGATGAACAAAGTCCACCTTATTTTAAAATGTATAAAAGAGTGTGTGTGATGAGGTCAGTAGTTAGTCTCTCCACGCCTACCTGGCGCCGCAGCTCTCCCACATGTGGTCGGTAAGTACTCGAACACACCAGAGTTTATAAAACTGCTGATATAAGGTGATATAAAAACAAATACACACAATAAACAAGCACGTGCTGCGAACCTTTATAGTCGATGTTTCCACTGAAATGCGCACATCGAGGTCAATGATCGTAAACGCAGAGCAAATCAAGATCGCCATTGAAAAGTTACCAGAAGATCCGAACAACGGACGCTCAGGTGACTTGAGTTACCTGCTGAGGCTGGAAGTGTCTTTGTTCAGAGGACCAAGCTCCACTTCAAAGGCATGACATTTGTCCGTGATGTCTGTTTGAAACCGAACCCAGCCTGACTCCTGCAGCTGAACTCCACAGACAGCAGACTGGCTGCTCAGCTGTGGGATAATCTGGCTGCTCTGTTGCTCTGCATTGTTTTTAAACGGAAACAGTTTGTGGTAATTAATTAAATTAAGGCCCTGATTGATAATATTATAGGCAGTAATGTCATAATGAAGAGGCATCAACACCATCTTCTCCAAATGGACATTTTCAGCAGCACTAGTGATCATGATGGGCTCAGAAAAATGCAGGATGAACCCAGAATTTTCAAAAGTAGAATCAGCATTGAAAACAAATGGCATTTTTACAATCTTTTAATACATGCATGTACATACTTTTTGGCTACTGAAGGATTGTAGTGCGTCTTTTTTTCTATCTCTGGAGGTATTTACTAATAACCGAGTCTCTGGTTTAGTCAGTGAATGCATGGCTTGTCTCTGTTGATGATGTTGCTGTTTACATTGTTAAAACTGGATTAAATCAGTAATTCAGTTATGTTTGTTTTCACAAGGCCCATGCTTAACATAGTTCCTACCGAAAAGGGCTTTTGAGCCGACTTCCTAAACCTGATACAAGTGAACTGTCTGGCTCAATCAAACCGCCTCTCTGTGATGTAACTGTTCAAAGCATTCTTTGTTCAGTGACCCCTTTATTTGCTGGGCTGCCGCTTCTTTGGGATCCCATTTGACTTGGTGGCTTACTATGCTTGAGAAACTGTGTTTTCTCAAGAGCACAAGAAGGGGAAATTTGCTGCCGTTTTAAAGTTGTGCGACCGTAATCTTGGTATAATGAGCGTATGCTGACATGGAGGCAGCGTTGCAGAACTGACTCAGCCACCTGCAGCTGAAGTAGAGCTCTGCGGACATATTGCAAGGGAAATATGCAGCTTTATATGAAATGGTGGACATAAATGTAAACATGTGAGCACATTCAGTGTTGCATTGTTCAACTTGTTGCAGAAAGAAAATAACTGGAGTGAGGGTGTTGCCATGACCCTTGACCTCAGCCTGTTTTTATGACACTCACATGCTTGTACTGTTCTTCAGTTGAAGGCTCCTTGTGGTCATTAATTGACTTGAATTAAATCGGAAAGACTTGCGGCCTGATTTATCACCTAAGAAATAATTCTACTCCCGAGAGCTGAAAATAAAAGGGAACAGCAGAAAGAGTGGTAAGAAAAATTTAAAGAAGCTGGTTACAGAAAGAGGTAAACATAGAGAAAACTGTGATGCAGATACAGTAAACTCCTAGCAATCTTCTATTGAAGACAACTGTAAGAAGGTTTAATATGTAACATTGAATCTGGAGTTAGTCCATCACTAAGGCCAAGATCCAACCTGGTGTGATGATCAGATAAACAAGGTCATGCTGTGCTATTAAACATAAGGCAGATAAACAAGCCAAGTGATGTTTTTTTAGGCCTTCAACTATATACTATATTGATTTTTGGGTAATTTGTCAATATTTTTTGATTAATCCATCAAGCATTTAGCTATTAAGTGGTAGGATGGTGCAAAAAATGCCCACCAAAGTCAGATTTTCAGATATCTTGCTTTGCCAAACAACCCCAAACCCAAAGAAATTCAATTTACAGTTGTAAAATCAGGAATCGTCGCGTTTGAGAAGCTGGAATCAGCAAATGTTAGGAGAGTGGGAGCCTTCTGTAACAACATTTGCTTCTCGATCAACAATGCAACAGTTTGTTTTGGAAAACATTTTACAAGAAATTTTTAATAGAGATGGATGTGATCCTTTAAATAATATGAAGTAGTAGCCGACTTTATTGTCCTACTTGAGTTTGATTTATCTATTGAGTTGACGAAGACACCAACAGTGTGAGAGCACCTGTTTTTAAATCCATTTATTCTCATATCATGTGCTCTGTTGAAACCATGAATATTTCCTCTCTGTCATAATATCTGTAAGATCTGTATCAGTAGTTTACAGGATTACTTGCTGTGCTGTTTAGGCATTGTTTTTAAACAACATAATAATTAGATGCCTGTGTTGTGGAGTGAAGATGCAGCTATCTGGTTTAGACATCTATTTTCACACAAATATGTACTGGTTCACCGCTATCTTCATTTATCTGCACAAGACAAAGTACTGAGTTGAATGAACTCTTCCTTGATCCTTATCAAGCTGAAGGTGCAAAGTTATGAGGTGATGTGAGGATCCGTCTGACTGGCTTTATTGAAAACTTCCACCCTGCAATGTTTGACTCCATATTGACATGGTGATTTACCTGGATTTAGTTTGGGTAACCTTTCACTCATGTAAGTGAACCATGACTGAAGGGAACAACATGAAAATTTCCCTGTTATCACCGTGGAACTCCCATATCTCCGATAGGAAAGACTCTGCCAGCTGCCCACACAGTCCGAGCTGGAGTTTTATAACTCTGCACACCTGACCCGTTCCACTGCCGGCCGCAGGTCCAATAACAAAACTCCAAAAGTAGATGTAATCCCTGTAAGCTGCAGGTGGCCTTCCAGATTGGCTACCCAGATCTCCACATTTTTCCCTCCTTTCACACACTGCCCCCCTCTCACTCTCTTCCCCAGGCTCCTGGTGTGGTGGTAACCCTCAGCTGAAATAGGGCCTTTTCAGGGTGGAGGCAGCAGGCTGCAGCCAGGACCTGTCACATTACTCTCAGCTCCACAGAGGGACCAGGGCACCTGAATACAGACTGTGAGGGAGGGTAGCAGAGTGTGAGTGAGAGCAGACCGAACACAGAGAGACGAGGACGCCTCCGCAGCAGCAATAGAGTCCAACGTGGGACTTGGGAGACACCTTTTCCCCTCGAGACAAGGGGATCGCAGCTGTGTGTCGCTAGAGACTTCAGCTGAAAGTACTCCAGTTCCTTTGTAAGACGAGGGAGCTGTTTAAAAAAGAGGAAGCACAATGGATAAGGATGCTTTTCAGGACTATGAGTACCCAGACCTGGACCCTCCGCCAACCAAAATTGAAGCAGAGTAAGTACATACTTCAAATCTTTCTGTAGACTTAAGTTCATTCATTTCACACTTTTAATCTTGTCCTAAATGTTAGTTTGGTTTTGTATACTTTGCCCATGTGTCTAGAAATCAAGATTATAAAATCTGTTTATCCATTTAAGATCATTTATTAGTAGTTTCTTAAACTTTCTGAACAGTTTTGCTGTGAGATACAATTCCCATTGAGATATTAGGTGACACTTGGCAGCCTTCTCCGGTACCAGCGTCGGTATGTGGCCTTGTTTCAGTTCATATTATTTGTCATGTTGAAACTTTATCATTTTCATGTTCCAAGGTGCAGCTTGTTCTCTCTTGGTTTTGCGAGTTAAACCTCTTAGAAGAAAGTGTGGACAAAACTTTGATTAAAAAATCAGTATCAAAATCTAATCAACATTTTAATTGCACATCTTCACCCACCAAATGGGAAAATGCAGTATATTGAAACACTCCTAAAGCATCTTTCTTTGCTTGTGACCTGTCCCACGATGCAGCTACTTCTAATTAGTTGGTTTTGGAGGTTTTCTTGCATTTAATTGCTTTTCCATCATGTTTCCACTCATCCAAAGTATTCAATGGAGTAATATTGATGTTTAATTGGGGCCTCAGATGAACAATATGACAGAAATATGGCGAAAAAAGCCGCCATGTTTAGCTAATAAACTATCTAACTCTGGTGAGTTGTGACTTTTCTGTGGCCATTATTGTAGCTCAGTTGCAGTTCTAATTAACTGGTTTGTAAACACTAAAATGTTCCACTGCTCATACTCTTCAGCCAGCTCACCCTCCGCAAATGTGAATTTAGACATTTCCTTAAATTGATAATGGTCTTCTCTCCAAGTGCCGAGTTACAAATTCGCACACTGTTTGGACAACTAAGAGGTATTTAAACATCCATTCTGGAATCTGCCACCTTAATGCTTGCAGGTGATATTGTACATGTAGTATTAGCCTAAACCTGGAGTTGATGCATGAGGCCTTCTCTGAGTTGTAATTACTACCCCATGACCAAGCATTCCTGCTCTTCTCGTGCACAGGAACGTGAACATAGGCATTTGTTGTTTTCCTGTGTCACGCTGATACCAATCCGTTTAAATGCAAATCTCTGCTGTGGGATTTCAGCTACAAAGTTTCCAGCCACAAACGGCGCTGACAGTGACGTGTGAAAAGTTTAGCGAGGCACACTAAAGGTCAGCTCAGTGACTCAGAGTCTTAGGTTTTAAGACTCGGATAGATTATTGTACTCATGTGCCAATGTTGTTCTTTTCTCTCTCTTTTTTTTTTTAGAGTAATCCCTCCATGTGACCCTACGGCTGATGACAGGCTCTATCATATATGCATCACTGCGATATCTGTAAGTCCATCTTCCTGCTGGAATAATGTGACGCCTCATTACACTGCCCTATACGATATCACAAGTGTGTCTAATGATGTGCTGCATTGAGATATGATGGTTTTTACTTCCTCGATAAAGTCAGCCCTGTCTAATCACCTTAACCAAGGACATTGCTTATTTCCTGTCTGTGTTTCTATTATGTAGAAGAATATCTGAAAAGTTTTGCACAGGTTTTAAGGAAATTTGCTGAAGTGTTGGGCCATGATCCAAAGAACAAATAATCCTGGTGTGGATCTGGGCCCGAGGAGCAATTACAGGATTCATATTATAACACAGAGTGCTTTTGAGAGTGCTGACTTAATATATCAGATTTGGAAAATGGTGCAACCTTGTCCAAGCATTTCACTGAAATCACACAAATTGAGTAAAACAAATGCAAACTTAATATATAATAATCCAGCACAGATTTAGCAATTTGGTCCAGAGTACAAATTGTTAAATCATATCATCAATCAAACAACAAGTAAGCTTCACTACTGTTACTATTTCACTTGTTATTTCACCTAATACTGTACATGTGACTGGATCTCTCCTGCCAGGTTCACATGATGCCACTTGAATTTTCACTTTCTCTTGTTGTCAGTTTAAAGATGGTCCTTTAGCAGCTTCAGACTGACCCAATTTAAAGCAAGGCATTCTTCCCAGCCGTGTGTTTCCTAAATGTGTCGCAGGTCATGATAGGTCATTGAACTCTCGCTGGTCAGTGATCCTGACTGATGGCAATTCATTCAGACCACATCCATGGGGAGCACTCAAGACACCTTTTGTGGCATAGACTCCCCTCATTTTGAGTTTGAAGCAGGATGAGGTCCAAACTCTGGGGAAACCACGGCTGCACTGTGCTCCGCAGATGAAGCTAACTAAGATGTCTTCTCCTTTAGCTCGTTGTCATGCTGATCCTAGCGATCTTAGCCAGGCGCATGAAGGTGGGCGACAGACAGAAAGGACTCTCAGGTTTACTCAGGTGAGGCTCATTTTATGGTCTTGATGTTCTGTAAGCCGTGCAGTTAAATGTGACATTATGTAGCCTGCTCTTACAGAACCACATGACACATTAAATTGCATACACTTACTATTACCATTTTCCAAAGCAAGGCACAGAGTCTTCATCTGCCTGGCAATTATCGGCTTCCATTCATGTCACTATTGTATTAAGTTAAACCTATAGACATTTAATTGAGATGGAAAAAGTCTTGAAAAAGTCTTTCATAAAGAATGTTGGACAGATTGGAAATGAATGCTGAATTTTGCCTGATGTGTCCATTTGGTCAATTGTTGGATTATAAGCCAAAAGGACACATGAATGTTGAGATCATGTCAGTAAGTCTGTTTGTCATTTTATTTACTTAGCTAATTCTAAGGTTAAGATCATCACAGTTTCCCATAAGCACAAGAAAACACCTGCAGGGAATAATACAACAAATCTTATCTGCACTATTTTAATCTTTTGACTGAGTGACGTGCAGTTAACTCACAAACTGACTCCCAAATCTGTATGTAGTTATAATGGGCAACTTATGTGTAATAATTTGCTTTTGAGTCTTGGTGCTGATGAGAGCTTTCATGCTCAATGACTGGACTAATAGAGGTTGAACATTTGTAGAATTTTGCATTCCAAGCAAGGTTACAGCCTCAAAGTTGATTTTCATGCTGTAATGACATGAATGGAAGCCAAGGGCAGCCTGCAAAGCTGAAAATTCCAAATGTCTGATATACTTAGTTGTCATTTTACTTGGGAACATCTGGTAAGTTTATTCGCTGAAACTGAAGATTAGAAATGTGGTCCATTTTAGGTTTGATCCTTTCTCATTCGATCAATAATGCTAGTCCGGTTACATGTGAGCTCTAAATACCTGCTTCTCCATTCCACAGTCCAGTCAACTTCCTGGACCATACGCAGCACAAGGGCCTGGCAGTGGCTGTATTTGGAGTGCTCCTGTGCAAACTGTGGGGCCTGATCATATCACCACATCCCCTCCCCTTCACGACAGACTCCGAGAACAAACGTGAGGTCATCTTGGTTCTTCCAGCTCATCAGCCTGTCTGAGTCACTCTTTACACACTGTAAACCTTCTAAAGCCACTTTATAAATGTTTGTTTTTCCTATAAATTATTGTAGCTTTGGCTTTTACCTTAGCCCATAAAAAAGTGTTCAAAAGGAGGGGATTAGACCGCGTCAAATTGAGACATATCTCTGTTAACATTATTTTTGTTAAATACTGTAACTGCATTGCATAACTGGATTATTTTGTTTCCATGTATCTGTTATTTTGGACTCAGGAGTCTGATAGTAAGCTGTACAAGAAGCTTTGTGTCTGAAATTACATAAGAAATGACTGTAAGGAGTCGGCCTCCTGCTACTTTACACAATCCCCAAACAGTAGAGGAGGAAATACAGCAGCCGCTGAGCGCTGTGTGATCCCAAATCAAACTTAGTTTCAACAAGAGTTTTGAAGAAATGTTAGTGTGGAAGAGAAACTAAATTATGTAACTTGTCAATTTTATGTCACGTGGTTCAGTAAATCACAAATGAGTGTATATTCCTTTTGATGCTCTGGGTCTTCACACACTTCTGTTGTATTTGCAGAGAACTGGGTGATCCTGGGAGTCTTCTACTACCCCGCACTGTACTACCCTCTCCTGGCATGTGGCACTTTACATAATAAAGTTGGCTATGTACTCGGTAGCCTCCTGTCATGGACGCACTTTGGTGTTCTGGTCTGGCAGAAAATTGACTGTCCAAAGACTCCTCTGGTAAGCAAAGATCACTTTCAATGCCCAAGTGATTAGTGGAGAGAACAGACATGCAGAACCAGTTCCAGGAGTTTTACCATTCAGTCACTTTCTCTACTGTGTGTCTGTCTGAGTATTAAGGATTATTTAAAAAACAAAGCTAGTTTGTTCTGCTCTGGAAACCCTTTGACGACCAAACAAAGCTGGTCTGTGGCATGTGTAAGAGATGGGATTTGAAAAGGTGAATATTGAGCTTTCAAGACGGATCCATGGACACACAGTTAGACTTCTTAAACCCAATCCCAGATTTTGCGCTACATCCAAGTTTTGAGGGCTTCTCCTGTGCCATGAATGGCTACAACTCAAAACAATTAGTTCCACTGTCTGCTAGTCTTAATCAAGAGGCTTTGTCCCAGTTAATCAGTTTAGTGTGTGTCAGTTAAAGAGACATCCAGGCTGCACATTGTGCAAAGGTTGTCTTTTTTAATGGTGATAAGGTTTTGGGCATTTGAGGTTAACCGCATACAGACAATAGAGTACATTTTACAGAGTTGGATATTAGTACTTTATTCCAAACATGGAAAATGAAAAATTACACTAATATATCCCAGTGTTTGGCTAATAACTATGCAGACATATTTGGAATTCTGTATTTGGTCGATGGATTGCCTCAGATCTTTGTGTTGTAATGAACTCGCCATTTGGCCAACATGCAAACTCCACACACAAAGCTATTTCTTTGTCTACTTTTGTGTCATCTTAAAATGTATTGGTCCCTCCAGAACGCCCACAAGTTGCTTGGTGATTTTAAGTCTTCTTTTATTCCTTTGCAGATACACAAGCACTACTCCCTTTTCTCCAGCCTGCCTCAGATTGCTTGCTTGGCATTCCTTAGTTTCCAGTATCCCCTGCTTCTATTCAAGGGCTTAAAGGGCACTGAAAAGAACAATGCCACAGAGGTAAGTTTTGATCAGACAGCAGTTCTCCTGACGTCCCTGCTTCAGGACGGCTGCTTACATAATGAACTCATACAAGTACATATGTTGATTAATAGTACATTCATGTAAGTCTGAGCTATTTTAAAAACTCTATCCAAGACGCACGTATAATCTGAATATTTGCACGAGAAACCTTTTATAAGCTGCCTGCTAATCGGCGGGTTTAGCGTGTTCATACAGTCTAGGCTGCAGGAAAATGTGAAGTCCGACGCAGCACACCGGTGGCCTAATCATTTTAAGCAGATTTGACGTAATTGGTTTATGTTATGTTCTTGATCAGATTATGAAAAGGTTGCCTTGTGTTTTTTCCCCCACGGAGACACAATGCGGTGTTTATTTGATGCTAATCTTGGAATGGGTGTGACAAAGCTGGGTGAGGCGATTACCTGGAGTTTGAGTCACCCCCATCACCCCTCAGCTTCCTGCACAGAAATGTACCTGTCACCGTAAACCTTATCGTGAGGAGTACGGAAGCCTTTTTCCATATGTTGTGAAATGCATTTTAAATTTAAATATCACTTATTAAACTTCCAGTTTGTACCAATAGGAGTTTTAGGAACATGGGGGCCGACTGAAGCATTTATGTCCCCCATTCAGCTTTGCCACACTATCCTAATGCATGTACTTTCTACCATCATCTGGTTCATTGCATTTTTGCTGTTTGTTTAGGATCTGAGCAGCAGCTACTATAGAGATTATGTGAAGAAAGTTTTCAATAAGAAGAGGGCCTCCAAAATCAGGTGAGCATTAGAGCCTGTTGATTTACAAAATTTAGTTTAGTGCTACAAACGACAAAAACTTGACATTTAATTTTGTATGTAATTCTGCAGTTAAACACAGCTGGACCTGGTGGTGCATTTTTGCTAGAATATGAGACTTGGTTTGAATTTGTTTTTATGGGATGGAGGTTTTTCTTGTTTTTCTTGAACCTTTCTGGTGGTTTATTGCGGATGACAGATAAATAGCAGGAAGGGGGAGAAGGATACAACAAAGTTCAAGACTCAGTATCTTAACCCCTGAGCTGTTTTGTGTTTTAGCTTTAAGCCCAATTTATAAAAAGAGCATGTGCAAACTTAAGTCAGTGGTTGTGAAGTTTTCATGTCTGACATACACTGATCAGGCATAACATTATGACCACCTGTCTAATATTGTGTTGGTCCCCCTTATGTGCTCAAAACGCTCTGAACCACTGGGCTTGGACAAGAGGACCTCTCAGAGTGTCCTGTGGGGTCTGGAACCACGACGTTGGCAGTGGATCCTTTGGGTCCTGATTGGGTCCACATGTTCCTGATTGTTTGATGTTTTTGTCATGTGTTGGAGTACATTTTCCTCAGGAGTAGGCCAGTGACATTTGGGATTTCCATTTACATCAGGGAGTGTGCTTGTTCTGGGACAATGTTTATCTGGGTGTCTAAGTCTCATTAACATGGATGTCAAAATCCAAGGTTTTCCAGCAGAACACCACATAGAACCAATATGATCAATGTTATTCACTTCACCTGTCAGTGGTCATAATGTTGTGGCTGATCGGTGTACAGTCACTGTTAAAGACACACCAATACAGGACTGTCACATGGTGACAGGTGGGCGTATTAAATCAGATAAAATATGTGGCGATTTGTTCATGCTTTTGCTGTATTTGTTAGAATGCATGAAGGCTTTGTTACACAGACAAAATGCGCTGAATGGGAGGAAGTTAACAAGAAATAGCAGCTCTCAAACATTCAAGTGGGATTTCCAAGAAACTTTATCCAGAGGAAATGGGTTAAGGGCTCCTTGACATTGGATCTTGATTAAAGAGAATTCAGCCAGCCAGCTACAGTCCCTTACTGAGAGACGGTCAAACCTATTTTTAGAGTTTTAGAGGCTGTTATTGTGAATAAACACATTTCCTTTTCCATGGGAGCAGAAACTTCACCTTCTTTTTAAGCTGAAACATGTTTTCTTTAAATTGATGTAATTAAAGATGCTTGCCAAAAACGCTCACTCTGCTGGGGTGCGAAATGCCACAATTAAACTTGTAACTCTGTTTATCTTTCACCTCAGCACGTCGAGCGCAGACAAGCCCAAACTCCCTCAAAGAATAGTTGATGCTGTGAAGTCATACATTTATACACCAGAGGACGGTAAATGTGTTGTCTTGTTTTATGTCTGGTCACACCTTCAAGTGTTAATATCAAGATCAAAATTGGCTTTATTGGCCAAATATGCAGTTGCATACAGGAAGTATGACTCCATCCAAAAGCAAATAACTATTATGTACATATGAGGCAAAAAAGGTTAATTGTGTAACTACAGGAAAAATAAACAACAACATGGAGGTGAAACTCTTTCTCCAAACTGTGACTAATACCCAAAGAGTGCCAGAGTCTTAACAGTGCAGGAAGTGCCAGTATAAATAATGAATGGGTTGTGTTAGTTTATATTCATACAGAAGGTAGTTATGTACAATACCTGCAGGAATACACATCTGTATGCAATACAAACAAGCTTATTCTTATTTTCACTGATGCATTGTACTTAAATTTTATTGCCCTTTCTCATGTTATGTAATTTTGTTTTCTGAGCAATATCGGGCAAAAAAATTCCTTCGGGGCTAATAAAGTTTTATCTTGTGTTATCTTATCTTAGATTTATGTCTGACAAATGATGTAGTGATTAGATATGTACTTCTGTTATCTTTAGCTAATGTTTTTTATTGTTTTTCTTCAAGCAGCTTTCCGCTTTCCACTGAAGTTGGCTATATCTGGTGTGGTGTCTTTTATAACCCTGTATCAGGTAACCGCCATATCTACTGTTAGACTTTAGAGTCCATGAATATTATGTAAACTATACTGTAACACATAAGGATGCAGTAATAATTGTATACTTAATGTAATACATCTACCCTTATTGGCTGAGTCTTGTGTTGATTCTCAGTCATCTCTCAGGTATAAATACACTGCAGTATCTCTTTATATCTCTTTTATAATTTTATTATATAGAGCCGGTCCTTACTCTTTTAATATCATCAGATTGTATTTCATGCTATTTTACTTCCTAGATATCAGTGTACTATAACTACAACACTCTGTATTTACCTGATAATAAGTTGATTGTCAGTAGTGGATGATTGAAGTACAGTTTTAATTTCAAAATTCATTGCTGTTTTTACTGTTCATTGTGTCTGGCATTAAATAAATGTCCTGCCTTGTTTTTCTTCAGGTGGGTCTCCTGCTGATCTCGGCGGTAGTACCATCTCTCCAGATTGCTCGTATGGGAGTCGATGAAGATGTTGCAAACCTTTTAGCTGGTTTCAAGATTATGCTGTCCCCAGACAAACATGAAGTGGTCCGAATAGTGGTTTATTACATGTGGTGTGTAGAAGGTGAGTAAAGGCAGAACCACCCATTCAGTGATATTTTAGAAGTTACTGGTACATTAACACATTCTTTGTCCTGTGCTTGTTGCATACACACCGACCAAGCATAACATTATGACCACCTCCCTAATATTGTGTTGGTCCCCCTTATGTGGTCAATAACTCTCTGAACCATTGGGCATGGACAACAGGACCTCTCAGGGTGTCCTATGGGGTCTGGAACGAGGACAGTCGCAGTGGATCCTTTGGGTACTCTGACTTGTGCAGTGGGGCCTCTGTCCATCAAACTTGTTCCATTGCATCCTTTTGATGCTTGATCAGAATGGGGTGTAGGAAGTTTTGAGGTCAAATCAACATGTTGGGCCATTGTGATGTTCCTCAACATGTTCCTGATTGGTTGATGTTTCTTCCATGTGGTGGGGTGCATTTTCCTGCGGGGGTAGGCCAGTGACATTTGGGATTTCCATTTGCATGAGGGAGTGTGCTTGTTCTGGGACAATGTTTATTTGGGTGTCTAAGTCTCATCAACACGGATGTTAAAATCCAAGGTTTTCCATCAGAACACCACATAGTAGCAATAAGATCAATGATATTCCCTTCACCTGTCAGTGGTCATAATGCTATGGCTGATCGTTGTATTTTATAATACTAACTGTACTATGAGCTGTCAGTGAATGACATCCCTCTGCAATAAACAACATGAATGTTTTGTGCTCATTTTCCTGCAGTGTGCTACATCTCAGCGATGACTCTGTCTGCTTTGGTCAACCTGGCTATGCTCATGAGGTCGATGGTCCTTCATCGGTAGGTCTGACAACTAAACAGTATAGCAGCTCTTTATCTCTTGGTTTTTTCTTTTCTCTTGCCAAAGTTTCCAAGAATTGTGAATGTGCTTTGCATTCCGGTTCCTTCATTATCACGTCATGCTTATTATAACATAATAGAGCACTAACCATCCAGACAGACAAGCGCTCACTCTGTGCTAACTGCTGCTACAATTGAAAATGGCTATTAGGATAAGAAATGAAATACTGTGTCATTACCATAAATTACGTCGCACTAAAAGAAATGGGTTTTTCTGAATTGAGTATTGAATTGCATTTCGGCGGCATCCCGCACTAAATTACCTCTTCAATTTACTATGTAATTTGTGCATTTAGTAATGAATCGGTTTATGCATTGCACAGCGCTGCATTGTCTTGATTGTGTTTGTCTTTCTGTAGGTCAAATCTGAAGGGACTGTACAGAGGAGATATCTATAATGTTTACAACTGCCAGAGAAGCATCAGGGCTTCTAGGCCAGCGCTGGTCTGCTGGATGGGATACACCAGTTTCACAGCAGCCCACATCTTCATCGGTACGCTGATTAAAAACTTAGTGAATTGAGAATTATGAGAATTATTATTTGAGTTTTTACGCGTTTATCTTCTCACAAATGCTGCTACCTCAAATTGTGTGAATCATGTGGCTTGTTTTGTGCTGAATACAGAAAACTGTTTCCTTTAAACAGAGGACTATGTTTGCTCATTATATCATACATGCTCTAAGGATAAAGCATTAATGACTTTTCTGCATGTATTCCCTTGACCAGTACAAGCTTTCAGCATATCCTGCCATATTATCAGTAGGTTTTCTGGTGAGATGCTTAATTGCACCTAAATACATCTCTCTAGCCAGTGACAGGATTTTCCAAAAAACCTCCTTTCACTATTATATAAGAGAGTGGGTGTGCAGTGTAGATCTGTTGGATGCTGCACAGGCTCCAAGTGGTGAAGCCCTGAAGCTCTGATCTTCCCCTGCAGGCATGATCATCCAGACCATGGTGTTCTTCCTCTGCCTTCTGATCGCCGTCTTCCTCATAATCATCCCTGTGCTGCACAGACAGAATCTGTTTCTCTTCCAGATGCTGTGGAGCATGTGGTGAGCATTGTCATAACTCTACAGTTTGGCCAAGCCGTAATTCCCTTCTGTTACCTCACTGTTATGCGAAATGCAGACTCTAGGTTCTTTTCTTTGTTCTTCTGCTTTGTTTTAAATTTGACACATGGAGCGGTTTTCAGTCGGCATCATGCAGCATTTATGTAGTACAGAAATCTATCTTGTTATAAACGTTTCTGTCTCTCTTGTATCAATAAAGCAAATGCATAATTGATGATTTTATTTCAGGCCCTTCTGGCTGATGATTCTCCTGGCCGTGCTGATTCAACACATCACCGCCAGGTTTTGCTTCATCAAAAAAACAGCAGGCACACGAGACCTCAACAACAGGTGAGTTACTGTATTTACTGTGCTACTTATTTTACTCCCTGATGACGTACTGCATGTCTGACGCATTCTAACTTCTCCTACAGGGGTAATCTGTTCCTGCTGACATACCTGCTGTTTCCAGTCAATGTTCTGATCGGGGTGCTACTGGCAGTGTGGCGTATGATCATCACAGCCCTGTTCAACATTGTTCACATGGGACGTGTGGATATCAGTCTTCTGAACCGCAATGTAGAGGCGTTTGACCCTGGTGAGCCACATTCTCTGCACTGTGTGCAGATGGTGATCAACGCAGCCATATTGTCATGGTCTGGTATACATGAACATGTTACAACATCAGGCCAAATCCAATGTCATGGATGGATAGTTTGTACTTTGGCTGTCTCAGCAACAAATACATGTTCTGCATCAATTATATGTTCACAAAAAAATATAAAAGCAAAGCATTGCTGGGCAGTTCAGTGCCTCAGTGTGTACTGTTCAATTATATTCTACATTTCCCCATTTTTTTCCCTTTTAGTCTCAGACACACAGTGTTAACATGCTGATAGGTACTAACAGCATCCTTTTACATTTGAATAAACTGTCTTCTTTTTTCATATTAGCTTCAAGGGAAGCAATTTTGCATGAGAAAATGCACTTTTTGTGATCCCACTTAGAGTCTAGAAATTTGCTCCCTATCCACTTTACCCTTCTGCCAGCTCACTGCATTTCCTATGATATCTGTATTCTGTGAGGTGTGGGGACTATAATTGCACACCGATCTCTGAAATGGCTGCAGATTTAAGACATCTGTTGTCCGGAAAAGCAGGTGGTTTACAAAAAAAAGAAGTGTGATTGTACAGCCATTATGTGTGATTGCCTCAAAGCCAACATGGGGTGCAGTCCTATGTGTTTATTGCTTTTGCCCAGTCAGAGTGATCCCCCCCTCCCTGTGTCTGTCTGCAGCCTACCGCTGCTATGCTCATTATCTGAAGATTGAGGTGAGCCAATCTCACCCTGTGATGAAGGCCTTCTGCGGGATGCTGCTGCAGTCTGTGGGCCAGGATGGCAAAGCTGGACAGAGGTCACGGGATGCTGAAGAGGGTTTGTAGCACAAAACTCAGTGTTCATCACAGATACTCCTTCACACTGTAGATTCAGTCCTTCATTAGTGCACAGTGATTCTAAGTAAACTGTGCATTTGTTGGAGTCTGTTTTCAATTACAATTAATGCACATGGTTGGTGAGGAGTCGCAGCAGCAGGAATAAGTTTTAAACAATAATAGAGCTCTGAGGTACAGAGGAATGACCTCGGCCTTACTTCTAACTGGAATTAGTTTACTGTTACTTGTGGCCTTTACATGACAATAACACAAATACAGAGCATCACCAGAATATCTGTAAAGACAAACACTAGTTTAATGTCTACATTAAAGGCTCTGTGATGTCTTTAATTTCACCAGAGCTGCTTAGAATTTAATGGCAGGTCACCACAACACATAATCAGATCATAACACTGTCGTGCGCGCGTGGACCAAATGAAAGCTTCGCAGCTCTGATTTAATCTGCCAAGAACAAATTGAGTCTCACTGTGGAATAATTTACAGCCCTGCTGCTGGTCTTAGTCATATCTATCATGACTCTGAGCCCTCAAAAGACAATGCAGTCACTATATAGCAACTATTCTACATGTCTTACTAATGTAGATGAAATGGTGCGTCTTTTATATACATTAAGTTACCCAAACAGCTGCTTTAAGGCTGGCTGTCCATCTGCAGTGATGCTACTGACACAAATAAGACGTGAGTGATGTCCGCCTACCCATGTGGTGACACGAAGACATTCAACGTAGTGAAAAATTAGTAGCAAAATGAATCAGGACTCATGGGCTGTTGTGGAATCCAGGCACAGCTGAATCCAATTACACATGTGCTGTGGAGATGTTGCTTGTTTCCATCTAGAAAACAATGTATTATCAGGAATAATCTATTGTAGTACAGACATTACTCTCGAGTAGCTGATTACACAGATGAGCTACGCTAATTGCCTGTTACATATTCATGTGGCCCAAGGGGCTTAAGCTTTCAGTGTGTTAATGGCAAGCCCAACATGCTCCCACCATGCTTAGAGGATTAGAATATGATTGCTTTCTATTATTACTCTTTCTGTAGTATCTAGCTGGTCCTGGGTGGCCTGCAAAATAGGCTTTTCTCATTCCAGTTCAGAATGAACAGGGTTGTCTTTTTATGTAACTACATGTGTGTATATATGACATACCTTGGGTGCTATCACCATGTCTGAACGTCCTCAGGGATCCAGCTGGTCCAGCAGGAGAAGAAACAGCACAAAGTGTCCAGTGCCAAGAGGGCCCGCGGCCACTGGCAGCTCCTCTACACCCTGGTCAACAACCCGTCCCTGGTGGGCACCAGGAAGCACTTCCAGCGTCAGACCGCAGAGAGCTTTCTGAATGGAAGCCTCAACCGCAGCACCAAGGATGAGAGCAAAAAGGAGGCAGCAGCCAAGGAGGCCGAGGCCGCTGCTGGCAACTGAACAAGAATGTGACCCTGACTGGCTGCAGTCTCTTGTGGTTTGGTTCAAATACAGTTGTCACACTATTTGTCCAGACCTGCTGCATGCATCTGCATTTGGTGAAATAAGTGCATTACTATAGCTCAGTGCCTCATGTAGAGATATTCACCAAACCTTTCCTGTTTGTCTGGAGACTGAGAGTCCTTTCTGCTCTTCTTGTCCTCCAGTCCGTGAGGACCCGAGTCTCCAGTCTGATATGTGGCACTCATTATTCATCTAAACACACTCATTAAATATCAATTTCAACACATTTATGTGCTTTTTTGGGATGGAATTCATTTGCACTAGATTTCAACCTTGAGGTTAATCACAATATGCAGTGCAAATTTATAGTTACCCAAATTAAACACATGAATGCACAATACACTGATGCTACCTTATGAAGAGGGTATTTATATATTATATAGTGAGAGAGAAAGCAAGAGAGCATTTGACTATTTATGAATACACAGAATGAACTGTTCTCATAGACTTGAGTAATAAATTTTCTTTTTCCCTGTTGTATGCATTTTGTGTGATTAACCTGTGGAATGGCATCTAATAGAGAAATTAAACTAGATGCATTTTCTGTTTCATTTGTCCAAAACCACTTGCTGCTACCAGCTTTTTCTATTGTTGTCCAACATTTTCCTGACTTCTTATGTTTTTCACCATTTCATCGTTTTTCCCCTGCAGTGACATTTAAAATCCCGGAGTGAAAATATCAACACTCGATTTTTCTCCCTCTGATTACTGTGAAAATAAATCTTCAAAAGGTTTTCTCTTTTTTTTCTCTCCAATCCTTTATATCATTTTGTAGCATTTCAGATATTAATTTGGATCCACAAACGTGTGCGATTGTTTTCTGTGGAGCGGACATAAAGAGAAGAAGAAAGACAAAGGGAGGCTTCGTGTTGATCGGCGCTTTCAAACGCAGCAGTTTCTTTATTTACAATCTGCATGAAGACACGTATAGCCCCCAGATTTTACCGGTTTTTGGTAGAAAATATGAAAAGAAGACTTTAAACCAAGCTTCCGTTTAAACTTTTCAAAATATAAGGAGTAAAAACGCATAAGAAAACGCGTAAGAAATACAACAGAAGAGAAATCGATTTCATTCCCTGAACCGCAGAATTGTATTAGATGTTTTTTTTCTTTTGTAATATTTCATTAGAATTCATAAAATAATAGCTGATTTCTCCTTTTATTTTTTTTTCCTGAAAAGGATCCGTTAAATCCAGACAAATCCAACAGTTTGTATAGTTTCATATGTTTTATTAATTCCACTTACATAAAATTATATCAAAAATCTTTGAAAGGTCACTGGGTTGTTTTTTGTGTTTGTTTTACAACATTGTTCACAAAAAGTCACTATATGCATCGAGATTACAAGACAGTGAAGCCGCCTGACGCCCGCTGCGCCCTTATGTTGAGGCTTCGTTGAAACTTACCGTCGTAAAAAAGAAATAAAAGAATAATTCCAACTCACATGGCTTTACATCACAGGTAGACAGTCACATCTACAGTCCTATAGACTACACTAAGAAAAACCACACAAGGAAATACGTGTGACATGCCATGGACACGTTCATTGTAAAAAGCGAGAGTAATAGCAAGCACCCGTTGATTAAGAGGTTTAAAGTCGCACATAATTTTTTTAAAGCCTTACATCACGTGAAACAACATTTTGTTGGTAAATAACCTGGGATTGCCCGTCAAGCACAACACAGCCGAAAGCGCAATTTCCCTTTTTTTGGACTCCCAGGACAGCAGGACAGGCGCAGCTCTGTGCGCAACGGCACCCAGACAAGTCCAAATATGCGCAGCTTGTTTCATTTCATCAAATAGTAATTATCTGAATCCCAATCTGCCACTAGTTCCGTGGACCAGTCGAGTGGGGCCAGAGTGTCGACACCTGAGTGGATGTTAATTGGCAGTTTGGAGACGACTCTTCCACAGACAGCGTAGAAACAGAAACTGGTCCCTGACGTCAGTTGGTTTTAAAATGGCTTTTTAAAAAATATGGCACTTTTTTTTGCTTGTTTTATGTGCTTCTAAAATTAACAACTTAATGCCATTTATTTTTTGCCTTCAGTTACGCACAACTCTCCGCGTCTCGCTGTTGGCACAATTTGCGCATCCGTGTCTGTCCTGCAGAAAAGGGAACATTGTGCTGCTTTCCTGATGGTTCTGAGGTTTTAGTAAACTGTGTAAATCTGTGCTTGCATTGTAAACGTTTTTTTAAAACTGATTTTACCTTACAATAGACTACAAATACCACATGAATCAATTCACAATCTCGGTGATTGTTGGTACTTTCTGAGGTAAAAAGGAAATAATGAGCCACCTTTTTTTCCAATAATCAAAAGCCATCGTTTTTTCACGTGTAGTAATATTGTGTGAGTTACCTGCTTGAATGTAGGCTACGTAAAAGGAAAATATTTTACAAATGTACCCGCAGACACCAGCGCAGCTCAGCGGCTCGGCTGCTTGTAGTTGCCGTTGATTTCCTCCGAGATGTTGACGGCTTCTGCGCCCAGCGGTAATCTGTCACTGTACTCCGAGCCCACCTCGAACTCCTCCGGGTTGGTTTTGGACGAGGATCCCGGGATAGACTCGGTCACCACGCTCCCCTCAGCCTCCCCCTCTCCGTCTCCCTCCTCTCCCTCGGCCTCTCCCTCCCCCTCCTCCCCTTCGCCCAGCTCGCTGGGGTTGAAGGTTTTCTCGGACTCCACAAAAGACGCCCTGGGATCGAAATCTCGCGTCATTTGTTTCTCCATCTGATCCGGATTCTGAGCCTTCATGATCAGCTTGTAGGTCTTGCCTTGGTATTTGTATAATAAATGGCAGCAGGTGGCTCCAAGTAGGGGAACAGTGGCCAGACCCAATAGGAAGATGCTGACAACCACGATGATAAGCAGGGAGGGGATCTTCTTCCTCGTGGTGAAGACCACTTGGACTTGGCAGTCCTGCCCCCCATAGGTGAGACAAAGTGTGTAATTGGTGCCAGGCTGCAAACCATGGAAGCGGTAGGCATTAACCCCCTCCTCTATGTTGGACCACTGAACCATGGAGTGTCCTTTTCCTGTATTTACACAGAGGTAGAGCATGTCCAGGGTGGTCTTGCTGGATGAGGACTGGTACAGACCCACTGGTTCTTTATTCACCGTCTCCTCCTGGTTGTCACTTTGACTGAGATGAAGGTTAGATTTGCTGCTGGGAAGCTGCAGAGGATTTAGCTGCACTTTGGCCTCTGTCTCTGACACTTCTAATGCAATCACGCCAAAGTCGAAGGTGTACTGCTTCAGGTCCTCTAAGCTCATGTTGAAGGCATGGTTGGAGATGTATTCACTGCTGTCTCTCACACCACATTTGCTTGCAAAAGTGGGGCCCTTGGGAACACCACCGGCCTGCTCTGTGTCCTCATGTTTGTCTGCTGAAACCTCAGGACTGCCCTTTGTCTTGTCGCCCGGCTTAGTCCAGTTGATCACATTGTTTTTGGAGGGCTTTGATTCTGCAGGCTTTTTAGTGGATGGACGGATCTTATCCACGGTTGTATCGAGGATGGAGTTGCTGTTCGGTTTCTGGGTGCCTGCTAGAGCCACTCTAACACTGCTCTCTGCCTTTCCTAAATCATTCACCGCAGAGCAGCTGTAATTTCCATCCTCCTTTTTACTCATTCTGGGGATGATGAGAGAGCCATTTGTAAAAACAAGGAATCTATTATTGGTTGTTTTGTCATTGATTGGCAAATCATTTATTTCTCCAGTGGAGGGCAAAGGGAACAGATAATTCTGATTCCCTGCAATCACCTCCCAGCTGACCTGTGGCTTGGGGCTGCCTTTTGTCTCACAATTTAAGATGACCATGAAACCTTCATAGAGGTCAGTGTTCTCTATGTTTGGCTCGTATGTGATAGTGACAATAGGGGCCTCACACTCCAGTTTGGGAATCTTTGTGACCATCACACCCTTCAGAAGTTCAGGGGCCTCACATACTATTAAATGTGGCTCAGGAACAGAAATTTTAGTTGTTGCGATCCAATCCCTCAGCCACTCCACATTGCAGGAGCAAGTGAAGGGGTTGTTAAAAATCTGCAGGTGGGACATGGAGGACAGAGCGCTGAACGTGCCCTCCACAATGGTGGTGAACTTGTTGTTGTTGATGCGAAGCGACCTCAGGTCTTTGAGGGTGGCGAAGGCGTCCTGCGGAAGGTTCACCATCTCATTGTTGTTCATTTTCAGGAGCTGCAGGGCCGTGAGGTTGTGCAGATCTTCCCATGGGAAGTTCACAATTTTGTTGTAGCTGATATCCAGGTTGCGGAGCTGAATGAGGGGGGCCAAGGTGTCCGTCTCTATGGTGACTATCTCATTGTGGGCCAGCCAGAGAGAGGTGACCTGAGTGATGTTGACGAAGCTTTTACTTTTCAGCAGTTTGATCTTATTGGCAGAAAGGCTCACGGTGGTGACGTTGGAGGGGAGGCCAACAGGTACCACCAGTAGATCTTTATAAGCACAGTCAGCAAACTGGTGGGCAAATTTATCCTGGCAGCTGCAGAGCTCTGGACAGCACTGCACAACGCCAATCACAACAGTCCACAGGGCAAGGAGCTGGAGGAGCCTTTGTGCCATTTTCTGCACCTGCAAGCACCAATTAGGACACATTAGACAAAGACAAGATTTTTTATCATTTATACAACATCCATTATGTCCACTGGAAATGCACTGTGGTTGTGTTTACATCTCACATAAATTCAAATGTGTTTTACTGAGTGGCTTTTAAAAAGGCTGACAGAGCTCTTCAACACAATTCAAAATGCATTACCAACTAATAAAAACAAAGAGACCACTGGACATCACAAATGTTGCTGCTGCAGTCATACATGAAAACGTCCCATGCAAAGTTTGTTTCTGCACATTGCAGTGACCCTTTGGTTTAACAAACGCAGATATGCACATATGCTGCATGTATCAGGGTCAGATGGTCTCTCCTGCTCTGAGCGCGTCCAGACAAACTGGCGCTGTCTGTGGTGTTGAAGCGCTTTCCTCCCTACACTGGAGCTAATCAGAAGGTTTTACTTTCAGCAACAGTTAAAGTGTAATATTTTCATTTGGCCTATCAATCTACAGATTCATTATGGCTTTTTGCACTCAGCTGCAAATGCCCTTGTGATTGATCTGACTTGTAATTGATCAACAGGGCGATTTCTTCCATCTTAGCTTTTATCTGGATGCTGCTCAAGGTTTGCATTTTTGCATCATTTATACACAGTAAACTGCCTCGTTAACTACCAAATCATCTTACCTGTCCGATGTTAACTTCAATCCCTGTGTGTTATAAATCACTCCTGGAGTTTACGGTCCTGCAGGAACAAGTTTAATGGCCGAAAAAACTCGAGTGCTCGTCCGTTGCAGATCCGTTCACATGCTTTTTGCAGACCTGGACAGCGCTGATGAAGGACGGCGGAGGGAACATTTTCCCGGTGAGTCGCTGTTGCAGTCCGACGGCGCTTTTTTCCTCCTCGGCGAACGTGGGATCCACTGCGCGCTCCCGCCGCTGCGGAGCGAGAAAAGGAGCCATGAGCGCGCAGCCTCTCCCATCTCTCTCCTCACTATTAAAGATACAGAAGCTCCTCCGCCCTCAAAGGAAATTCATAATTTAGGATGCGATGTTTAATTTATCACTCCGACCCAGAGCCTAATCTTTGACCTCATTCGGTTTGGCTGCAGACTATTGTCTTTAATTAAAGGACTCAGTCAGGAGTTTCCAAATGCTCTGATAGATTTAAAGTGTACTGGAGCAGACAGGATTTCCACGTATGATGCATTTGAAGTGGTCTTTAATAATAAAAAAAACACCCCCTCAAAAAAGATGAAAAGAAGCTGAATTCAGAGCAATCCAAAGAAAGAAAATACTCCAAATCTTGGCCTCATGTCCGCATCATTTGATGACATTTCATTGCAGCAGAGTTACGTTATGCCAAAGTTAACCTGCAGTCCTTGATAAAATATCTTAACTAAAAGTGACACAGAAAGTTATTAGAGAGGCTTTCAGGGTAGAAATAAAATGAGTTTTTCTTAATCTCCTCTGCCTGAAATGCTGTCATTCGTGCTCATGTAGTTTTTGAAACCAGTCACCTGCAGCTTCTTCTTAATGTTTTTGTAGCCTACGACTTAAGGCCTTTATTTTATAACAAACATTGATCAGTCATTATAGTTATTTAAATGTTGTGATTGATATGAGTTTGTATTGAAGGAGACCTGTTTTCTGCTCAAACACTGCCATCTTCTGGTGTGCTGCAGTATGGACGCTGTCAATTCAAACAACACAGCATCAACATAACGATTATAATGGGCAAAACACACCAACACACAAGCAAGAGGCAATGGGAAAATGGACAGCAGCTATGTAATCAGATAGATTGATGTCCTTGACCTATGACTCAAATGCTGCCTCTTCACATCCTCTCCATCCCTAACTTTATGTAAGTTGTGTTTTTGGTTTGGTGGTTTTGGATGTGTGAAATAGGATCAATGTGTTTCCACCATGTAGATAAAAACAGATTTGCATTTCTTCCCTTTTGGGTGAAGCAGCAGTTCAGCAGCAGGGTGTCACACACTATCAAGCAATATTTCAGGACCCATACTTGCAGCAAAACAGGTTTTGTTTAGTTGCTAACATGCAACAATGTGAGTTATATGATCCAAAAAAAGACAATGCATTACAAAGTTTGTCTGAGGGTCCCAGCAGGCCTTATATTGTAGCCTTGATAAAGTAGAGCTCAAAGGGACAAGAAGTGATGTGCAGTTGTGGAAGAGCAAGAGGATCATAGAGACACACTACTGTTTACTGCATATCCTTAATGGAGTTCAGATGGTCAGAAATACAAAGGGGTCCCATAACTTTAAATGACCAAGCTTGTAGTGTCACATGAGAGATATGAGAAAACCCTCTTTGGCTAAAGTTAGTTTGCAGCATAACATTTTACAACATTTGTTTTCATTATTACTTTGATGCACAGTTCTTTAAAAAAAATTACTGAACTACTGAGAGAAGGAGGATAATCAGATAAATCGGAAATTGTAGAATTAAAAAAAAATGTCCTGCAACAGTTTTCTTTTGGGGGATGTACATGGGTGTATGTGTTTGGTTGGTGGTGGGCTCTCATTAGATCATTTCTCAGGAGCGCCCTCTGGTGATAGCTTATTGTAACTACACAACACAACATTTTCCCCTTTTCTTGAAAGCATCACCCCTTATCCAGACCAATAAAATCAGGGGTGGGCAATCCTGGTCCTCGAGGGCCACTATCCTGCATGTTTTAGATGTTTCCCTCTTCCAGCACACCTGATTCAAATGATCGGCTCATCATCAAGCTCTGCAGAAGCCTGATAACGATCCTGATCACTTGAATCAGTTGTGTTGGAAGAGGGAAACATCTAAAACATGCAGGATAGTGGCCCTTGAGGACCAGGATTGCTCACCTTCTGAGTAAATTGAAGCATTTTGTTTGAAACAGCATCCTGTAACAATAACAAAAGTCAAATAACAGTTTCAGTGGGGAATAATGTTGTTTACTAAAATGTGTACTAAATAACTATTACGGCTTAACTGAATCCTATATTAGGTAATAACTATTTGAAATCTAAGCCTGAATACAGCTTGGCAATAATCACTTACCATGACGTAAACATTGCACTGTGAATTGAAACATGAAATCCCACATTCACATTTTGCGACCACATTAAATGAGTTTTGTCCTTTTTGTATAAAGTAACTGTATAAACATTTTCAGCTGCATCAGTTCAGGACATGTCTCACAGGTGGTGGTGAGCTCTGATATAGACATGGCATGGGAAGACTTCATGAGGACAGTAGTCAACATGTCTGGTCTCTCAGCAGTGTCTCCTGTGGTGGGAAGTGGAAGTCTGGACAGTCAGTGACCATATTTTCTTGTCCTGGATGGTAACAAACATCATATGTAAAGCAAAGCAGTCAAGCAGACCATTGGGCAGCTATCAATCCAGCACAACCAGTACCTTTGGATGTAAGGAGAGTTGTAAGTGCTTGATGATCTGTAAGCAGTACAAAGTGACGTCCCCACAGATAGGTTCTCCACCTTTCTACTGCCCAAACACAGGGAAGTGCTTCACGTTCGACAGTGGAGTACTTTCTTTCAGCAGGGCAAAGCATCCTGGAAGCAAAAACTACTACCTTCAGTGTATTGTCTGGGTGAAGTTGAATAAGCACACCCCCCAGTCCATCGTCAGAAGCATCAGTGGTCACTTGTGTAGGCAAAACAGGGTCATAGAGTGCCAAAGCTGGACTGTGTAGAATCAGTCTTTCAATTTCTGCAAAACTGGAATCAGCCTCAGCAGTCCATTTGAATTTTAGGTCTGTACAATCACAGTGTCGCTCATAGTGGTTCAACAACAGTGGCAAAGTTGGGAATGAATTTACTGTACCACGATGCAAGACCAAGAAATGAGCGCAGGAGGGTGTGTCATGTGGGGAAGCCACTGCTCTGACCCTGTCTTGGTCAGGATGAACACCATCTTTTGATATGGTGTGGCCTAGAAAACACAAAGATGTCAGAAGAAACTTACACTTATGCATGTTCAGTGTTAGTCCCACCTCATTTAAGGCATGCAGCACCGACTGTAGGTTAGCATCATGTTCCTGCTGGGTAGCATCATAGCATATGACATCATCAAGACAGACCTGTACCCCTGGCAGGCCTGCTAGTAGGACTGACACCATTTTTTGAAAGGCTGATGGAGCTGAAGCTGAAGCAAGGCCAAATGGAACTCTGCAGAAATGAAAAAGACCTTTGAGAGTGGTAGCTTACTGTAACTACACAACACAGCACACTGCATTATGTGGACGGCTGATACAGATTACAACAGGGATGTTTGCTATCCCTATTGGATAGCAAACATCCCTATTGGGTGTGATGAGGTGGTTTTGCTTACCAAAACCACCTCATCACAACTGTTATCTCAAAGAAGGAAAGACATTCCCACAATTACCTTTTGGACAAGGCTCACACGTTAATTAAATCCCAGTAATCGGGTTACTATATTGCTCCTTTGTTAGCTGTTATGTACCGTAGGGGGTTATGTGATGTACCTGCAGCTGGTGTTTTGTGGGGAGGATGTTATGATTATCAGGGCAAAACAACATTGGGAAAGCAGTCTCTGTGTAATTTGTTACTACCTTTTAAGGAAATAGGAGTATACTGTGAAACTAAGGAGAAACTGTCTTGCGTATTGTTATCATAGTACAGTGCATGTGTGTGTAAGCAGCTGTATTCTGACCTGCCATTGACCTTCATAAGTTCAATCTTCAGGGCCTGGGACTGATGCTTGAAACCCTCTGTCCCTCTATTCAGATCAGTACATCTCATGTATTAATTGCACATTAAATTATGTTAGTATCAGTGTTACACTGTTATCTATCTATCTATCTATCTATCTATCTATCTATCTATCTATCTATCTATCTATCTATCTATCTATCTATCTATCTATCTATCTATCTATCTATCTATACATACATATACATACATATATGTATGTATGTATGTGTGTGTGTGTGTGTGTGTGTGTGTGTGTGTGTGTGTGTGTCAGTGTTAAGCTAGTCGTGCCTTTATAAAAATGATAAATCCTGACACCAGACAATAATCATATCTGTTTTCCAGTTGTTTACTTCTTCATATGAGAATCTTTCATATCTGTGTGATCGTTTGCGGGATCTACTTCTTCTATTCTTCTATTTAATTAAAAGCATTGTATTCTTATGAGCACTGGACACCTGCCTACAGGTCTATCCATTATCTTTATACAGCTTATTCCTCTGTAGGGTTGCGGGGGGACTGGAGCCTATCCCAGTCGACTCAGGGCGAAGGCAGGGGACACCCTGAACAGGTCACCAGCCTATCACAGGGCTACATATAGAGATAAACAAGCACACTCTCATTCACCCCGCAGGTCTAGTTTAAACATTTTTATCTGATTGCTTTTTGAGTCGACTACATATAGGCCTCACTTTAGTCAGTTGACACTTTTGTAACACCTGCCTAATATCAACTAATTTTATTTAACAGTACATTTTGATGCATTAGTTGGGTTTTTCTCTTTCTTTTTTTTGCAAAATAAAACTTGATAGCAGACTGAACTGCTGATATCATTTTGTTATTTTGCAGCCTTGAATGTGAGGAAAGACCAATTTCATTCCGAAACTGAACTTTATGTTTATACTTTACACAATATGCAGCCAGTCATCTTCCTGTTTTACATTGCAGCTTTGTAGCAGTTGATTTGTTCCGTGACAGAAAATAAAGTTTTTGTGGTGTCAGACAATTGAGAATTTGCTTTGTACAACCTGCAGTGAACATACCAACATAATAACATGCAATGTATGTTTCAATTTTCATCATCTACACACATGGACAAAATTGTTGCTACCTTTCTGTTAAGAAAAAACCCCCACAATGGCCACTGAAATAGTCTGAAACTGACAAAAGTAATAATAAAAAATGTACTAAAAATGTACTAATGAGAATCAGACTTTGCTTTTGAATTGCGATTCAACAGAATAATTTTTTTTTAAAAACCAGACTAATGAGATTGGCCTGGACAAAAATGATGGTACCCTTAACTTAATATTTTGTTGCACAACCTTCTTAGGCGATCACTGCAATCAAGTGATTTTTGTACCTCTCAATGAGACTTCTGCACCTGTTGACAGGTATTTTGATCCACTCCTCGTGAGCAAACTGCTTCAGCTTTCTCAGGTTTGAAGGGTGCCCTCTCATGACTGCATGTTTCAGCTGCTTCCACGGATGTTCAATAGGATTTTGATCAGGGCTAATAAAGGCCACTTCAGAATAGTCCAGTGTTTTGTTCTTGAGTGTTTTAAGCTGTGTGTTTTGGGTCAGTATCCTGTTGGAGAACCCATGACCTGCAACTGAGACCAAGCTTTCATGACACCGAACAGCATATTTCGCTCCAGAATGCCTCGATAGTCTTGAGATTTCATTCTATCCTGAACAGATTCAAGACTGTGCCAGATTCAGCAAAGAAGCCCCAGAACATAACCGAGCCTCCTCCATGTTTCACAGCAGGTACAGTGTTCTTTTCTTTGTGCTTCATTTTTGCTTCTGTAAACACAGAGCTGATGTGACTGCCAAAAAGCCCCAGTTCTGTCTCATCTGTCCAAAGGAAATTCTCCTACAAGCTTTGTGGTCAATATGCATTTTGGTAAATTCCAGTTTCGCCTTTTTATGATTTGCTTCCATACCTCTCGTCCACCACTGTCACCTCTACACACCAAATTCAGGCCCTAAAATCCAACTTTCCCTGGCGCTTGTTACCTGCTGGACAGCTTCCAAGTTCAAGTCCGCTGTCTCCTCCCACCAGAGCGACGTCATAAGTGACACCGGTGCGCGGTAACCATAGACCAGGGGTGGGCAATCCTGGTCCTCGAGGGCCACTATCCTGCATGTTTTAGATGTTCCCCTCTTCCAACACACCTGATTCCAATGATCAGCTCATCATCAAGCTCTGCAGAAGCCTGATAATGATCCTGATCATTGAATCAGGTGTGTTGGAAGAAGGAAACATCTAAAACATGCAGGATAGTGGCCCTGGAGGACCAGGATTTCCCACCCCTGCCATAGACTGTATAAGAAAGGAAGATTTTGTGCAATGATGATCATTTCAGCAAGCACAAATGCATGTCAATCCAAAATAAATGGTTAAATCTGACAAAGTGTCCTGTCTGAAATAGTGGTTTTTGTTTCATTGACCAAAAAGTTTTAGCGCAACAACTTGGAAAGTTTAGATGAGTAACTTCAGGCAATTAAGAATATTACTGACAACTTTACTAAATGCCTGAGGTGGGTAACTTTCATGTTTTCCTTTTGCCTTTAAAATGTATTTAATTGGCCACCATTTGTAAAACATTGTTGCATTTTTGAAAAAACTTTCTCATCCTATAAAAATGTAACTTGCCCTATCCTTTATCCTTTATTGTTTTAGGAATCTTAGTTGAATATGCACTTTTAAATGCTGAGCAGAGTTGCATCATATTTAGATGTCAGTATTCAAATGTTTAAATGAATTACGATACTATCACTGTGAAAACATGGTAAAATACTGATGACCACAGCTGCCAGTGTTTTAAACTTCCAGTTCTACAGTAGAATACCATAGTACATTTTACAATAATGAATAGTTTGAATAAATTACAGTAATGACACTGTAAAACTATGATAAATACTGCCAACCACAACTGCCAGCAGTTTACTGTCATTTTACTGGGAAAGTTCTTGGCGTGTAGGGCACTGACACGTCTCAGAGAACTGAAACACCATCACCATAACCTCAGGAGACACTCACTTGATTTGATTAAGTCAAATTAAAGAAGCCTTATTTAATACATATATATTTTGCATTTAGATTATATAGTGCAAAATTCACTATCTTTTAGGGTAGTAGGAGCAGGAAGAACAATTAAAGGAAGGAAACGGCCCTTGAAGTATATAAACACATATGGGTATTATTTTAGGACTTACTTGAAGAACCCCTTTCATTTTAGAAAGTGCAGCTCAGCACACCAGCTCACCTATGACTTTGCTGAAAACACTGCAAAACCACTCCACGCCACACAGTGGAGTGATTCAGCCACACAGACAACAGGTGGTATTTGGTGAAACCCGTGGCCGTGAAAAACGTCCTACAGCAGGTTGAATCATTGTTATGTCGAGAGAAAATATTCCTCTGAAGGGTGAATGACTGTTCTGAGTACACACACTACAGTGTAGCGACCGCAGAGTTTGGTCAAAAACATGATGTCAACAAGCTGAGTTAATGGTGTTCCCGTATTTGCTGCTGCTACAGAAAACAAACAACAGTTCTGAAGAAACACAGACAGCCACACCTTACAAGTTGACAGGAATAGTTCCATAAGTTTGTTTAGTATAAAACCTGGCAGAGCTTGAGACAGCTGCAGTGGTGATGACTGCTTGTTTCCTGAATATATGTCTTCTAGAATATGAAAAAAAACCACAACATGGACATGTTGAAAAGATAAACGACTTGATGTTTCTTCTTGGTTTGCCTGCTAAGTTTAGTGTAAGTGAGGTTGGGAATAAAAACATGTAAATTCTGTTAGATCCCAGGGACCTCCTCTGTCAAAAGACCGCAGCTGCAAACAAAGGCTGCATAATTTCAACAAACCTGCAAGTAAAATCTACCTGAATATAAATATTAGGTTGGAGTCTGTTTTCTTAATTCACAGTGCAGAGTTCCAGCCCTGAGCCAAGCCTTTTGTTTCCTTAATTATAAATAAATTCTTTCTGCTTGCTTTGGTTCTGAGTGTTTCTTTATTTTGCCTTCCTTCCCGCGGACTTCCCTGTGAGAAAAAGCACAACAGGAAAACTTGGAGCGTCAAGGTCCAAGGAGATCAGGGTTCACTCATATCGGAACACGGCAGAGACACCAGAAGGTCACATTTACTATATCTGTCAGTTTGGACTGCAGTATGGCACCATCCAGTGTCATAGTTAAGAGATGGGATCCTGAAAGTGCTTCTTAAAGGAAGCCTAAAGAAAATCCTACCAGTGATGCTTAGCAATACGGTATAAAAGACACCCATGACACCAGTCGTCACATTCTCATTTCTCGTCTACAACTTAAGCACAGAGGGTCTGGGATTAACTACACTTGGGTGATTCAGTGAGTGACTAGCAGACACAACCCACAGATTACACAAACCATGACAGCATGAATATGTATTTTCAATCTCCACCCAAACTGTAAAATCTCTCACCAGGCAGCCATCTAGCATGTAGACGCTTAACCCCAGGAGAGTCTTAGCTGTTAGGTCAGGTGTTACGTCAGCTCCAGCTTAAGCCAGTGACTAGTAATCTTCATTAAAGTGACTTGAGGCTGACAGCAAGACGCATGTACAGAAAACAAAACAACAGTCGCTAACAGCACGCACTGTCACCTCTTTTCAGCTGTAAAAAGTCTGTGTTGTGGCTGAGTATCCAAAATAACTGACAAGTGTGGTAATTTTTGTGAATCATGTGGCCAGAAAGAAAACCCCCTTCTGTTAAATCATTGTTGTTAAAAGAAAATATTTTTCATAGTTTGAATGTATGAATCTTTGCACACACAGGGGCCGTGTATATACCCATGTTAATCCCAGAGCTAGGATGGAAGAAATCAAAACAACACTGAAATTCTCATGAAGCTTTTAAACCGTAATTAGTTTATCTGAAAGAAAATCAGAACCCAGAGGAGTGATGGTTTTTTCTCTATATCTAAACAGGATTTCCTCACTCAGTCGTCATTAAAAGTGTTGAGTTTAGATCCGGGAAAAGAACAGATTAAGCTACAGATTCTTACAGTCCTGTCTGTACTCTGATCAGGGTGTGTGCAGTTTACTGGTTGCTACATCTATTTAAGGCACAATACTCTAAGACACTTCCTTAACACCCATTAAAAGAAATATGTCTATGACACATTGTAAGCAATGGATTTTCAGCTTTATTCTTCATTTTCATAGCTGGGAAGTTAATGATATTCATATTTATTTATCATAGAAAAAATAAAACATTTGAAATGTACAGACATACATTGTTTTCACATGTATGCATTTCAGTATGAAAGGAAAACTCAATGTTGTACCAGTACACAAGTAAATATATATATTTCTATAGTTTTTAAACATCTTCAGAGCAGTGTTTAAAGTAAGACTATGTAACTTTTGAAAGAAGAAATAACCATTTCAATCACATACAAATGAAGAATTGAATTCACTGCAATAAAAGTAACAAAAAGGCACAGTTCAGCACACCCAGGGGTTTTTGCTTATAGCTTTTGGTTGCTAAATGTTAGCTAGTATTTGCGCTTTATTGCTTATTAAGCCACTTGTGTCAACGATGGCTCTTTTTCAACTTCAATTACATAGTCTTTCATATAAATAACTGACTACAAAAGTAGGTCATTCAAAACTTCAGTGACAAATGTGCAAAGTCAAAATTATCGCGTTCAACACCCATCGCAGATCTGTTAGAGCCTGTTCCATCAAGCACAGCTTGAGGTCAACATATCCGCTCTTCATACTATGGGAATTAACAGTATTTATCCTGTGCTGACAGGAAGACACAGTCAGCTCAAAAAACATTTCATTGCACATTTTTCAAACTCCTTTCTGAGGGCGTTACTGGGGGGGAAACAGGAGAATTCAGTGAAAGTCCCTTGTTGAGTCCACCCTTTCCTGATCCATCGAATATAAACAAGCTGTCATCAGTGGACTGAAATGAGGAAACTTACAGGGGAGCTTTACATTTTTCTGGCCGCTGAGCCGAGAGCTGGACCCAGCATTCCTTACGTTGGATGTACAATACTCCACTGCAGCAAAACAACTGCGGCTCTCTGACTGGAAGCTTTCCCACTTTATATGGGTGCATTGTTAGAGTGCTATGGTCGTATCACCCTTGTTTTTAATGGAATTCCCACCGATTGCTTCTTATGCCTTCACTTTTCTTTCATTGTCGTAAAAGGAGGACATGCACAGCCGTTGCGGAGCTTCATGCAGGAGGTTTCACACTGATCCAAACAAAAACCAACAGGCTAGAGCTCCTGAGATCGTTCAAGCAGTATGGTTTGCCACTGACCGGCTTTGAAGCTTTCTTCCTCCATCACCCCCAAATGCCTCCTTTTCTGGCATCTCTTTTAAAAAAAAACAAACGTTGCCATGGAGGGTTCCTGACGACTTAGAACTTACTATTCTGCGAAACACTGGTGTTAAGGGAAACACAAATAAGGCTGTAAGTTCACCGCAGGTGTGTTCCTGTTTGAATTGTTCAGCTGCAAGCTTCACTATTGCTGGGGTGGATTTCCTTCAGCCCTACCTCCGTCCTGCTCTGATTAGTAACGAAAAGAACAAAGGGCCTGAGGGCATTCATGCTACCATGTGAAATACAACACTATCTGAAAATCCCCCACAGTGCCACAGCTGTTAGTGTGATCCATATTTGCGGAACAAGAGCTGATGCATCATTCATTTTATAAGGAATATTGCTTCTCCACGTCATTTCATCTGGTATCATTTGCTCTGTAAGCTGATATCTTTTCACCACTTTGGTGTAGTCTTTCTCTTTGGAAACACAGTCATAGTTGCCATAGTTCTCTTTTGCCATGGAGGGGATGAGATGGAGACAGTCAGAGAGCATTTGCAGACATGGGCTGTGCCGGTCTCCATACTCCCAGGTGTACTCAGCGTGGTAGGAGTCAATCGGGCAGGACAGATAGAAGGGGACACCCTGAGGGACTGAATGAACTGTTCTCGAATTCTCTGCCGATGATGATGAAGCCGTCTCCCGTTTGGTCCGGGTCAGCTTTTGTTCTAAAAAGTGAAGGTTGAGTAAAGATATTACCAAATTATTTCTGAAATGTGTATAGTGTAAATAATAATCATATCATCAATAGTTACCTTTTAATGTTTCATGACACACACTTATTTGTCCATCCATGAGACTCTGAATGCCCCCACTGTGAACACAAAATGCTCCACTGAGTAACTCTTGCCATATTCGTCTTTTTCCTGATTTGCTGTTATATTTGCATCAACAATGTTTCCTGTCACTCTAAAGAACATGCTGAGAGCAGCTACTTCAGGAATGCTGAATGTAATATGTTGGAATATGAGAAGGCTTTGTGGCAGACATTAAAAGTCTACTAAAAACTCTTGATAAAAATCCTTCTCACACTTACGGGCCAGTCGGGGTGCATCCAGATGAAGTCCATGCACAGTATGGGTCACGGGCCAGAACACAATCTGCACAAGAGTTATTGTACTCCTGACATCTCTGGAGGTCCATGGTAGTGATCTTCTCCGGAAAACCCACAATCAGCTTTTTCTGAGCAAAGGAAGACAAAACTAATTTAACTTAAAAACCTGCAACAATAGTTTTTTTGGAAACACGAAACCAATATTGTCACTTTATACAGCTGTTTGCCTGTTAAGACATTCAACAGATATAAAGCAACTTTAACTTTAATTTGGATTTAAGCTAAAGTTGGTCTCTGCCTGATTCCTTCTCCCTCTTGCTCTGTTTTTAGTGTCCAACTCCTGAGAGAAATGCCTGACCGGTAGGTTTCGCTTTCTGCCAGTGCTTGGCAAGAGAACATGATTGTGTTTATACACTGGAAAAAAAACAGCATCCTGATGCAGGTGAAAGTCAGCTTGATGGTTGCTTTTATAGCTGAGCTGAGTGAACCAGCACAGCACTGCAGATACTGAAAATACGCTCTGCCATCTGAAAAAACAGCAACGCCTATTGCTGACTCTCTAGGGGTTCATCACTATGAGCCACACCTTTCAGCTTCCCCATTAGTCATTTGAGTCATCCTTGGTGTAAAATACTTACTAGGAGCAGATTTAAAATGTACAGTTAGGAGAATTTCACTTATGTAAAAAAAAAACAAAAAAACATCCACCTGAGAGCAGCAGCTGACACAGTGCACAACATCTGGAAATAGCTTTTTAAACACACGGTACCTTTTCGGAGTCGAGCTTCATCGCTTGTATGGTCAAACTGTTGGAGAGGTGTGTTTCAGAGATGATGAAAGGCTCCGACCCAGCTTCTAAGACTTTATGGATCTTCCCAGAATCTATTGGAAGAGCAGTTTGAGCTGTTGTTATTTTGGGACTGATACTGCAGGTATTTTTGGCCAATTGTTTCTAGCAGAGATTACAGACAATGCATGATTACAAGCCAAGTCAACAGAAAAAACACACAAGGCTTCTAATGGCAAAGCAAAGTACTGTAGACAAACCAAATGTTGAACTGTATATTTTTTTCCCCCGACTGTGACATACCAGTGGCTAGAAGCAGAATGTTATACATGTGCCGGTCTGCGGCTTGGACTCGGTCCACAACAATCTTTGTGTAGTTGTTGCTGCTTATATAAAAAGGAGCTGTAGAATGCAGGGAATGAACCCAATCTGTCATCTCTGGGTAGTCCTTCACCACGTTGAGAGTGGCCTGTGGCAGACTCCTGCTGTTCCTTACACACTGAAAAATATGCAGACATAAAAATTCCTTTACTTACAACTCATTTGCATTGGGTGGGAAATGCATATGTAAACTGAAGGCTGAATGTCTGTTGGACACTCCGGTCAAGGAATGCAAAACTGAGAGGATGCAACCTTGTATAAAAACAAAACAGGGTCAAACATTTCCCTGAGGTATAAGCTGAATACGTGGAAATCGGGAGGTGGTTTTCAGAGGATCCGGGGAGGGTTTGCTACAATGTTAGGAAATTCTGCAAACAGTCCATTCATGGGCTTCTTTAGCTGCACAGCAATAGTGCTGAACTCAAACTGGTCTCATGTGAGAAACAACTTCTCCAGCTAGAGACGGAAACAATGAATAAAGCAATGCAATCAGACGCACATTTTCCATGTTTCCACCCATTTATGTAACATGTCTGTAGAATTGTAATGAGGCACATGTTATACAAAAGCCTGCCAACACTTAATGTGAGTGAACATAAATAGAAATGCAAAATAAATCTCTTAGGGGAAGTTCTCCATCTCTGCAATGTAGCATAGCAACAAAACAAAGCCTCACCGTTCCTGGCCTTGGTCTGGGAATGTCTTTGTTGTAGCCCTTGAAAGTTGAAATTTCAAATATTTCTTCAATCTTTGCTATTGAGTAGATGCAAACTGCTGTAGAGTTCCTGGAGGAGAAATAAGAAAACTGAGGTTGGCACAGATGTCATCATAGCTACAGTTTATTTCATCTGTTAATATTATTGCCGAGACCATAGGAGTGGTAGAAGGGCAGCTCCCTTGGCAACAGAGCAAATACATGACTGACTGTATGTGATAATCTGCTCCGATGTTTTTGGAGCTAAAGTTTCTTTTGGGGTTGAGGTTTGGTTTTGGAGCTCCACTGTTTTGGAGCATTGCTGTCACTGTGTTGTTGCTTAGTTTCTGACAAAATAAAAAAAGGGAAGGGAAACCATCTAACCAGCTGCTCGTGAAAAGTGCATAAACTCTGGTGTCGTGCCAATCCTCAGCGTGCATCACATAGATGTCTTGAAGACGATTGAAATACAATGACTCCTCAGGAAAACCACAGACAAGCCGAGCCTTGAGAAAAGACGTCCATATGTTCTGGAAGAATCGTTTTGATCCGCCTTCATCTACCTGCAAAATGACACAGATAAATGACATCAGGAAGACGCCCTTTCATTGTGCTTGAAATTCGATGACTGAGGGTTATTTGATACTACTGACATTGCACCCACCATGATGACTGGAACTAAACACCAAACCACTTTCGGAGCAAGTATTGTTTTGTAGATGTCAAACAAGGGTGCAGCAAAGACTATTTGACCACACTAATAACATGCCAGGCTACTTAATGAAAGAAGATGCAGTCAGATTTGTTTGCATGGTTACTGACAATGAGACTGCATTGCAGCAGGTGGTTGTATTACCACACCAATACAACATTTTTAAAAACTTTAATTATGTGTATGCTTGTCATGACCTGGTAAACACAAAACCACAGCACATCACTCTGCCCACTATGCTTCCAATTACTCGTTGTTTGTTTTAGTTTTTTAATTAAAGTAATTTTCTATGAGGTTATAATATTTATCCATGACAGCAGCCATTCAGTATGAGCGTATCAACATGTCACAATACTCAGCTGATTAAACTGTAAATACTGGCTGCCATTGTTCCTATAAGAAACAAAGATTAAAGTCACCATCAAAGAAGACAGATGGTGGCATTTTCTTTCCTTTGTCTGGCAAATTTAGGAGGGGTTATTGTTGGAGATAAGTCAGACAGCCTGATGGAACATTTGTATTAAACTGTCCCACAATTCAGCGTCTGTTTGCTCTAGTGGAAAGTAGATCAGACTGAAATGCAATGCTGTGCAAGATGGTCAAACAAAGCAACAACTACTGCAGAGATTTTATTCTATTTAGTTCCACCAAAAAAAACACATTTAACAGTTTAATTAGGCAAATGATACATAAATTGTGATTGTTAGGTCTAACGAATGACTTCTCTTTAGTTGTTCTCTCTCCATTCACAAGTTGTCCTTTTGCCCCTTTTCTCTTAATTTCCATACCTCAGAACACAACACTTGATGTAATCTCACCTGAAGGTACATTTTCTAGTGCTTATATACATGTATGACCCTCAGCAGCAGAAGTAACTTAAACATCTATTATCAGCTTAAACTACCTTCTTCTAAAGCTGGTATATTGTCATTCTTCGGAATTATATCTATTATTGAACCTAAAAGTCAATTTATAGCTTCTGTGTCCAACTGGCTGCAATGGTCTGCATATCTGCACCTGATCTAAACTTTCAGGATCATCTCAGCCTGTCTGTCATGCGCCTACTCCACATGAACTATTAAAATAACCTGGGTCCCCAATTTGAACCAAGTGACTCAGACTGTAAGATCTTTGTGGCTGCACCAGCTAAAATTACTATAATGAAGCAACATGACTCATTTTATTAAAAATGTGATCACATTTCATATGGATGCTGTTTTCAAAGCCAACAACATAATTTGAAAATGTCATAATTTACTGGCTAGAATCCAGATTCCATGTTACATAAACAAGATGTGGAAGGTCGGCAGCTGAATTATTAAAACTGAGCTAAAGAGGCTTTTGGGAATTGAGCAGTCTACCAAGCTGAGGAAGCCTTCTTCTGCCTTACCTTACAAACTCTTGCAACCCGAGATATCCAGGGGTCAGCCTCTGGGCTGAGGTCTGAGTTCTTTTCACGGAAAAAGATGTAAATCTTCTCATTGTCTGGGTCATCCTTTCGCTGTACCAAGGACGCAGAGATGAATGTGGGCTCTGGGAGAGGAAGACGTGTTTACCAAACCATCCCACTCACTGTTTAAATTACAGTGTGCTGCAAGCTGACAACACCTAAAACATTTGGTACTGAAAAGCAAACTAAAGATAACCACACCATGCTGGTAAGTGGACAGGATGAGTAAGAGCTGGACAGTTTTTAGACAAAAACCCCATCTGATTAAATCACACTAATGTATCATTTGAATGCAGGTAATGCAAATAAAATAAATGTGTAATGCACATTTTAATCATGATTGGGTATGCTGGCATATCACAACACTAATGAATTTACAGTGCAGTGCTCATCCTGCAAATTAACTGCAGTAATTTACAAACCTGAGACCCAGCTGTCGTACATCCAGACATTAGTTCTGCTGCCAGCTTTTCTTCTGAACTGCAACGAGCTTCCATCAGCATCCAAAGGTGCTGCTGTGTATATATCCCCATCTAAAAACAGCATCACATTAAAAAGAGCAAAAATGCTCAATTATTAAGCAGATTTTCATAAAAATGCACTGACGTGGCAGCTCTGCAACTGCATGTGACTTGATTCGGTTATATAATTGTGCATGCAGTCCCATCTCAAAGCATGATCTGCAGTTATGCAAGAAGCTGTATTTGACGTACCAATTGTGAGCAGCAGAGAGTTCTGTGTGTAGACAAATGGAGAGATACCAATGCCATCGTAACTCTCCTCTATTTTTTGAGACTGATTGGTCCTCGTAGGAAACTGCAGAAAACCGAGAGAACATTGTGTTAAGTTGCTTCTCCACAGCTGTGATGGAAAATAAAACACCAGACACCCAAAACCCTGCTTCAATTATAAAGCAGGGTGCTCAATTAAAGTTTAATCAGACGCCCACAAGAGCACTGTTCTTTAATGAGGTTTGCTCTGCTGGTACCAATAAAATTAACCAGTCACAAAATCTGCAGTGTGTCAGACAGATGTGACATTAACACACTCAGTGATGTATGCAGGCACTCACAAGCTTCCAACACTGTGGATTCTGCTCATTTGTTGCGCAGACAAATATGCTGTCCTCAAATTTCTCCATAACAGTGACGACATTTTCACAGGGACCCTACAGCACAGAGGCAATCATTACACACAACTGATTTTACATTTCATTCAAAAATCTACAATTTCTGATCGTATACTGTGATGACTCTGTAGTCACTGACCTCTTGGCACTGCTGCTGCTCCGCTGTTTTCAGAGGAAATTTCTGCAATGGACATCAAGTGATAGACAAAAATTAACAAAGTTTTTACCTCAGGAGTTTACCATGTATAAGAGCCTTTATCACTAACAAACTGAGGACTGTTGCAACTAAAGCTCTGCCAAAAATATGATATTGACAGTTGCATGATGTTTAAACTAGCAAGAGGTTTGATTTAAAAAAAAAGGGGAAAAATCTGGCTGCCTGTTTAGATTTTCTGTCTCAGGTTTACTTTTTTAAGCTAAAGCCATTTCACTTAAGATAATGTCCCCTACTGAAATCACTTTAGCTACGCCTGCCGCAGAGTCTTACCCATTAGTGAAGCGACGATCTATGCCGTCTTGTGGTCAACAGGCATTAACTTAATAAGAATTACATCAATACTGAATTTTCTACTTCATTACATTATAGAAACTTCTGTATGTCTGTCTGTGACGTGTGTTCTTCATCAGCAGTTAATCAGTAGCTTCAAGCTGCACATTAAGTGTCTTTCACAGGGCCTTATCTATCAGTGGGTGCTGGCAAACAGACTCCATGCGTAACAATAGGTCTGCCACAGCCATCTGCTACTGTAGCATCCAATTATAACACCAGCTGCATCACAGACTGCAAGATCTGCATAGAAACCAACTAAGTGGACATCAAGACACCATGAAGGCAGTGTATGTGCAGCTAATGAAACAAATAAAAAAGCACAGATTCTGAGAAGGTTACTCCAGAGACACCCACCTCTATGATGCCGCAGTCCCTTGTATCCAGTCTTAATACAAAGCCTGATCCTCCCACATACAGTTCCTGGGTGTCCCCCTCATACAGGAGCACAGTGTGGTTCTGACAGACTGGATATTTAAATTCACCACTGAACACATCTGTGAAAGTAAACAAGCGGTCACGTTGACATAGTTCAGAGCTGGGAGCAAGTTAGTGAAGGTCACAGTGAAGACTCAATGACTGCCTTGTCCTCCAACATCAGAGTGGAGTGTGATCTGCTCACAGTAAAGTCAGTTTACCTCGACTGAACTAACAAGCTTATGGTGGATTACAGGCTGACTGGACACTGTGACTGATTTCAGACACTGATCTTTAAAAAAAAACACTAAAACATCTAAAACATTGCAGACTAATTGCAACTAAGTCATTATGATGAAGAAGTGATAAGTGATCGTTACCTTTGCTGAGAACTCTGGGATTCGTTTTAATATTTCCAAGAGTCGGTGTATCCTTCAAATCCCGACTGAGGACTAGATGAAAATCTCCAGTGAGGCAAAAATAAATTAAAACAAATCGCCTCATTATTTTTTTGCGCAAAAACTCCAGCGTGGACAGTCCGGGAGGCTACTGGACGTGAACTGACATCAAGGTCTGTTGGCAGAAAATGTATCAGAGTCTCCTCCCCATGCGTAACCGGGTGGTGCAGTTGAATGCCTATGCAGAGGAAATAAATAGATTTGACTGCTATGAATAGCTAGGAAAATACAAATAATTCCCTTTAAATCTAAAAGACGAGTCAGAATAAACGAGTAATCCGGTGTAAGTCGGAAAAAAAGCAAATGATCGTGTCGTTCACATCCACCTGACGAAGCCAAATTTAGCGTTCGTGCACTTGTCTTGGAGCGTTTAGATCGTAAAGTGGTGCGTACAGCTTATCACCTGCCAAAATGTGCGATTGTCCAGGTCAATCCGGTGGGAGCAGCTATTTCCAAGCCCCCCTGCAATGAAGCGAACAAAGGTGGGGACAGAATGGAAGGCAGCAGCTGTCGTAAAAAGGGGAACTATAATAAGATTTTTTTTTAAAAGAAAAAAAATATAAAGGATTTCCCTCCCTGTAGAACTATAAGATACAACCAAAAATAGATAAAATTATCCTTAAAGAAAAGCAGATTTCAAAATCAGCTTGAAAATGCAGGTTTAAGAGAGAAATTAATCCTCACTTTTGAATTAACAGTTGTAGCGGTACAACTAAAACTATTATGACGTACCCTACAAAAGTTCAATGTTCAAACAATATCAAACTGAACAACACAATCATTGATATACAACAAATTAAGAAGTAAACACAAGTGTACAAGTCAAGCCAAACATTTATTATAAATCCAGTCCGGGTGTTCATTCGTCCCTTGACCACTCAGTCCGACCCATTCTACATGAAAACTCCACTCCGGGTTTTCAAACAATCCAACAGAAAATAATCCAAACAAGGAAGTGGGATCGGCGGTTCGTTCAGTTCCAAGTAACAGTCATTCAAAGTAAAGCGCTGCCGTCCGGTTTGGGATGCAGGATGAACCATAAACGAGGGAAAAGAAAAATAAACCAAACTCACGGTTCTGGGTTCTTGTCGCCTTACGGGTGCGGTAAAGACGCTCGCTGCCGCTGACGTCCTTTCGGGCAAAGTCCGGCTTACGCCGACAAACGGTATCCAGTATTAGCCGACGGCTAGTCAAGACTGTATGTCAAACACCATCGACCATCTGTCTCTCACTGCTGTCCTGCCACCATACTGCTCTGGAGGCTGACAGATATGGGGAAGTCCAAGGGCTGGCTCTCCCAGCGCGCGTAAAAGCTAGCCATTTTACTGGCTGGAAAGCAGATGGGCGTCAAAGTCAGGTGAGTGCACTGAACACTACTTTTTTTTTAATACATACACCCTGGCCATCGCCACACTCCCCCCCCTTAGAAAAAAACAGTACACAGCAGGTCAATACAATAACTTTAACAAGAAACAACATACGTATCTCTTCGACCAACGAATACATAGTTTGCAAATACCCTGCTAGTAATTCAGCAACTATACATAAAGAATCTTATTCATCTTCTTCTGTTTTCTATTATAATTATTATTTAATTATTGTTATTTTACTTTATTGCCAAAGTAAGTCAGGTGTTTAATACTCTGTCAACTTATTACGCAATTTTTTTTTTCTTTTTGTTGTTGTTATTCATTACATGACTGTCTTAACTCGGGCTGTCTGATTTATTATTGTTTTTTTATTTCTCTCCCAGGAGAGCTGGAAGGAGCAGACGGGAAGCCAAAAAAGTCCTCATCCTCTGTCTCCTCCGCAAATATGGTCCGTAGCTGATCTCGCTGCAGCTCATCCATTTCCTTAGCGGATGGATAACACGGTTTGAGGCGGGAAATATGGACGTTTCGATGGTCCCCCCCACTGTCCTCCAGAACCACTTCATAATTAAGAGGCCCAGTTTGATGGATGACGCGATATGGACCCTGCCACTTTGGAGCCAGCTTAGCAGTGAATGATTTTTCTGCCTTCGACAATGGATGAGAGCGCAACCAGACTCTGTCCTTCTCCTCAAAACTCATATCTCTGCGGTGTTTGTCGTAATTCCTTTTCTGTCGCTTACGGGCCAGAGAAAGGTTTTTGGAAACAAAGGCCTTCAGATCCTCGAGCTGAGAGATGTTTTGGTAGACTCCAGAGTCAGGCGCAGCATCTCGTGGCTGAAACACTACGTCCAGTGGTCCTCTCAGCGGTCGACAAAGATTGAGTTCAGCCGGGGTGACCCCTGTGGTTTCATGAACAGCTGAATTTAGAGCGAATCTGAACTCAGGAAGGTACTTATCCCACTGTTTGTGCTGGGAACCCACAAAAGATGCTATCATGGTTTTCAGAGTCCGGTTTACTCGTTCTGTGAGATTTGTCTGTGGGTGGTAGGCAGATGTTAATTTCTGGGACACGTTCCATGTCTTGCAGGTAGCTTGGAAGATGGAGGAGACAAACTGGGAGCCCCGGTCGGAAAGGATGTAATCCGGTATACCCCACCTAGTGAAAATTTCTTTGGTGAGGATGCGAGAGATGGATTCAGCTGTCGCTGTCCTCAATGGAAAAAGCTCCACCCATTTGGAGTAGTAATCCACAAATACCAACAGGTACTGATGCCTACAGGAGCTCCTGGGGAAAGGACCCATTAAATCCAAACCTAGCATTTCCCAGGGTCGTCCTACCTCTGTTTGCTGTAATTTCCCTGCTGGTTTGCGGCTCTCTGGTTTGTACAGTTGACAGACTTGGCAATGTGATACATACTGCCTGACATCCCAGCTCATTTTCGGCCAGTAAACCAAATTCCGCATCCTCCGGTAGGTCTTGTACCTTCCGAGATGGCCGGCCAGAGGGTCATGGTGGAACAACGTCAGTAGTTGTGATCGCAGGCTCTCAGGTATGTATACCTGGTAAGTAGTTTTATGAGGTAGTTTCACAATTCTGTAGACCATGTCCTCCAATACCGTGAAGGTGGTGTTAGTTCTCACCTCTACGTCTCCTTTATCCATCACTTTTTCATAGATGGCTCTGCTCTCAGGGTCTGTCTGCTGGGCGCTCCACACTGCCTCGATAGTAATTGGCAGTTCTCTTGAGGGATTTGGCATGGCAGACACCACAGCGGCACAAAGGGAATCATGGGCGGATGCTCCATCATCACTTGGAGCCCTAGACAGGGCATCTGGGACTGTGTTGTATTTCCCTTTCCTGTACTCCACAGTGAAGGTGAATTCCTGGAGTCTCAGTGCCCACCGAATCAGCCGCGTACTCGGTTTGGTGGTTCTGAACACCCACAGGAGTGAGGAGTGATCCGTTACCACAGTAAAGAGGCGTCCCTCCAGGTACACACGCCATTTCTCCACAGCCCATACTACAGCCAGACATTCCAGTTCTGTGGCAGAGTAGTTCTTCTCGGCTGGGTTTAAGCTACGACTGCCATAGGCCAGAATTTCTTCCTGACCGTGTTCTAAACGCTGAACCAGTATAGCTCCCAGACCAACCTCACTGGCATCCGTGTATACTAAAAATGGCAGATGGAAGTTAGGGTGTCCCAGAATAGGAGGATGCACCAGGTACCTTTTCAGAGTTTCAAATGCAGACTGGCATTCAGATGACCAAAAGAATTTCACTCCCTTCCTTTTCAGGGCATTAAGAGGTTCTGCAATCCGGGAAAAGTTTGGCACAAAACGGTGGTACCATCCAGCCATGCCCAGGAAACGCTCAAGGGACTTCCTGTTGGTGGGCACTGGAAAGTTTTGAACGGCCTGAGTTTTCTCCGGGTCCACCTGAACACCCTTGGATGAAACCACATGTCCGAGGAAGATAAGAGAAGAACGGAAGAACTTACTTTTCTTCATGTTCACAGTAAGGCCTGCCAGCCTGAGCTTATCCATAACATCCTGGACATCTTTGAAATGCTGGTCCCATGACCGAGAATATATGATAATGTCATCCAGGTACACAAAACATGTGCATCCTTTCAGCTTCCCAAGCACCATGTCCATAAGCCTTTGGAAAGTGGCAGGAGCGTTTTTTAAACCAAAAGGCATGACTCTGAATTGGTAAAGACCATAAGAACAAATGAAAGCAGTCTTTGCTCGGGAATCTGGATCCATCTCAACCTGCCAGTAACCGCTGTTCAGGTCCAAGGCAGAGAACACTGTGGCCCCTGCTAAGGATTCCAATATTTCCTGGATGGTCGGAATGGGGTAGGCATCTGTATGAGTTTTAGCGTTCGGCTTTCTGTAATCCACACAGAATCTAGGCTTCCCTGTCTTCCTGGGGACGATTACCACTGGTGAGGCCCATGATGAGGAGGATGGCTCTATTACACCATTTGTCAACATGTCATCCAGAAGGTCCTTTAGCACATTTTGCTTTTGTGGAGAGAGGCGGTAAGGTTTCTGTTTTACTGGAACTTCATCAGTCAAAAATATCTTATGTTTCAGCAAACCAGTACGTCCAACCTTGGTTGTACAGACATCGTCGTTTGCTTGTAACATCTCCAAAAGTCTCCCTTTCATCCCTGCTTCTAGGTGCGAGTCCTGAGTTGCCATCTCCAAGAGGTCGGACACGTCCACAACAGGAGGCTGTATGACCCAAGGTGCATCTGCCAAGAAAAGGGCAACATGGTAGGTAGCCTTTACATCTTTCAATGCCATTGGTTGGCTGGTCTGGAAAACATACTTTACCGTTTCCCCATGGAACCAATAGCAGCGCCCTGCAAAATCAATTTGCATACCACTAAAAAATACAAAATCCAGTCCCAGCACTACAGGGAATGCTAATGCCTGAGGAGACAGCACAACCATAGGTATTAGCCATGTTTTTCCATGTAGCTCCATTTCCACCTCAGTCCATCCAAGAGGGTGTTCTGGTTTCCCATTAGCCAGGTACAAGGGGACGTCGGTCCATGTTTTAAGTGTGGCTTCTGGTGGCTTAATGTCCTCCCACAGCTGTTCATTTATTAGTGTGTATGAAGAACCTGTGTCCAGGATGGCGGCTCCTGTCCATGACCCGATGGTGAGGGACACTTTCAGCTGCCGTGGCAGCGGACTGTCAAAGGCAGAGGCCGCATGGTGTCCATAAGCTGGGGAAAATGATTGGACAGGAAGTAAAGACTGTTCTGCTGGACCGAGAGCACTAGCAGATGGTTGATTTGCCTCTACATTCCATGACTGTCGTGGTTGGTTTTGTGTGGTGGCGGGAGGTTTTGGTTTCCTCTGGCCGAAATTTGGACAAGTGTATGGTGGATGACTGCCTTTACATCTCCAGCAAAATACTGGAGAGGCACTGGGCTGCTCTGCAGGTGAGTGGTGTGAGGGGTGATGTGAGGGAGCAAATTCACTTTTGTCTTTTTGTTTACTGGCATGTTTTTTCCGTTGGTCATATTGCGTTTGACTTTGCTTGTCTTTCTCCAGCTGCTGTCCCAATTTAACCAGTTCCTCCACTGTATCAACCCTGTTCCTCAGTTGACTGGCCATGCGGGGATTGATGTTCCTGAGGATGAGTTTCATCACAGCCTCCTCTGTAATATCTGGTTTCCAGCGGCAGCACAATGAACGATACATGTATGCAAAGTCCCGGATACTCTCATCCTCCCCTTGGATACGTGTGCGCACCCTTTCTGCTAGTTCATCCTCATAATCCTCAGAAAGAAAAGCAGCGAGGAACTTAGCCTGAAATTCTGTCCAGGAATGTGTGTTGCCACGGGCAACATCCCACCAATCTCTAGCTGAACCGAACAGCACATTCCTAAAGGTAATCATCAACTCATCATCAGTAAGTGGATTGAGTGATAGAAAATCCTTACATTTTTCCAAATACAACAAGGGGTCCGAATTATCTTCCATTCTTCCAAAGGTAGGGAACTCCAGCTTAATAGGAAAATTTCCCATGACTTTGCGTCCGGAGTCACCAGCAATGAAAGAGTCAGTGGGCGAGGAAAATGCAGACTCAGCTATCCCAGCTTGCATCGTTGATTGTAAGCGTGGCCGCTGTGTAAGTGTGATTTGGCCATTACCACCCGTTTGAACAGAGGCATCCGACAGGGCAACCATGCGCAGGCTCTGGTTTTTGAATGTAGTGACCTCCGTGTGCACGGTCTCCAGCTGTTGTGAACATTTCCAGATATCATTTTGCAATTGCGAGACATGGTCAGCCACCGGATTACAGATCTGCTTTATTTCCTCCAGCATTTCTGTGTGGTGGTGCTTCAAACGCCAGTTCAACGTGGCTGTGAATTGTTCACGTACGTAGTTAAGCTGTTTTTCCATCGTTTTTTGTAATTGTTGCATTTGTTTGTTGTGATATATTGTGAGGTCTTTTGACATTTCCTGAACAATGAGTTTGATCTCCTCCTTGTGAGTGTTTTGCCCTGCTGCAAGTTTTTGGACTTGCTCCAGAATTTGTATTGACAGCGGTCCCTGTCCTGCATGTACGGGCTCTGGTGGCAATCCGGTTGCTGTGGAATCAGCACCACCTTGTGGCAAATCAAGGAGAGGAATCGTCAGGTCTAAGTCCCCACACAAATCCATATCCAGCAGTGAGTAGGTAGTTATTGGTGAACCAGAATGTCCTTGGGTTTCCTGCAGCTTCTCGGTGTCTAACCCAGTATTGTCTGTGCCAGGTCCCGGCTTCTGAACCATTGAAGGCTTCTCCAAGATGTCCCCCACATGGGAAGCCATAGTTTGACCACAGGCAAGATGTTTTGGATTAATCAAGTATACACTAAATAAAAGAGCTATTTTGATCAAACACAGTGTGTTTTTCTTTATTTTGAGATTAAGTTGATAGTTTAAGTTGGGTTTTATACGTTGGGCGCCATTTATTTATGTAGCGGTACAACTAAAACTATTATGACGTACCCTACAAAAGTTCAATGTTCAAACAATATCAAACTGAACAACACAATCATTGATATACAACAAATTAAGAAGTAAACACAAGTGTACAAGTCAAGCCAAACATTTATTATAAATCCAGTCCGGGTGTTCATTCGTCCCTTGACCACTCAGTCCGACCCATTCTACATGAAAACTCCACTCCGGGTTTTCAAACAATCCAACAGAAAATAATCCAAACAAGGAAGTGGGATCGGCGGTTCGTTCAGTTCCAAGTAACAGTCATTCAAAGTAAAGCGCTGCCGTCCGGTTTGGGATGCAGGATGAACCATAAACGAGGGAAAAGAAAAATAAACCAAACTCACGGTTCTGGGTTCTTGTCGCCTTACGGGTGCGGTAAAGACGCTCGCTGCCGCTGACGTCCTTTCGGGCAAAGTCCGGCTTACGCCGACAAACGGTATCCAGTATTAGCCGACGGCTAGTCAAGACTGTATGTCAAACACCATCGACCATCTGTCTCTCACTGCTGTCCTGCCACCATACTGCTCTGGAGGCTGACAGATATGGGGAAGTCCAAGGGCTGGCTCTCCCAGCGCGCGTAAAAGCTAGCCATTTTACTGGCTGGAAAGCAGATGGGCGTCAAAGTCAGGTGAGTGCACTGAACACTACTTTTTTTTTAATACATACACCCTGGCCATCGCCACACAGTTCAGACTCTAAATGTAGCAGATAGAAGGGCTAAAAGGAAAAACCCCCATCGTCATGTTTTGCCATCATTGTCCCTTTTCATTTATCAGGCTTTGTTTTTCTTTCCATGACACAGACCCACCTGTTTCCACCTAGTCCCCTGATGTCACCCACCTGTCTCCACTTCCCTGGTTACCTTACTCAGTACACCTTTTACACTCCCTATCTACCATCTGCACCTTGGCAATTGGTCATTTTGCTCGTTACCTCAGTTCTCTAGCTTTTCATAGCCTGTTTGCTGACCTTGCCGCAATCTGGTCTCTTTGTTTTGTCTGTCTGCCTGATTTTTGTAACCTTGTAAGAACAAGGAAATGTGTTATTATTTTAACCCGTCTTGTTTTACGTCACATTTTTGGGTCCTTGATTCTGAGGTTTGGCAGAAGAGTCTGGAAACACTTCTTTGATAAGCAAGGAGCTCAAGCAGAAACCCTTCATTGCCCCAAGCAGAAATGCATCTGTGATAGAAAAGTACGGGATCTTTCTATTGCAGTTCCTGCAAAGTTCTACAGCCCCACACTCCTCTTTCTGCTATGAGTTGGTAGGGTGTTGGTCATTCCTAATGTTTGCATTTAATCTCCAGGATTCCACCTTCCTTACAGAGAGGGCCAAGGTGACATACATCATCTACCTGATCTCTGCCACACCAACATTGGAGAACAACTCCTCATCAGCTCAGACTTTACTGCTAAGCTGAGGAAGGTGTTTGATCTAGTGTTGTAGTCTAAGACCACCTAAACCAAGACTATGAAGGACTGACACCAAGTCAAACCTGTCCAAGTCCCACACTGCATGACACACTAATGATAAGATATGGTACATGTGAAACATTTCATTGCACCTCTGAAATCAGAGCCATGAAACATAAAGTAAATACATAAGCAAATAGCTAATATTTGCTAAATCTTGTAGGTTAAAGAGTGTAGGGGTCACATGAGAGTGGGAAGATCAGCTGTATCAGCTCTGGAGGAATGGAGGCACTGGCTAAAACCGGCATAACAGTCACTGATGGTCTGGAAAGACCACAAAAACTTGAACATTCATACAACCAAGCATCTGAAGCTCTGCCAAACCCGGAGGGCCTGGTTTCTTTCTATCTATTTTTGTTTATTCTGCCTTATCATCCAGGGACAAAGAATGCTAAAACCTGATGTACTTTATCACCACATCCAACAAGAGAAAGCCGTCATGGTGCCAGTAAGGTCCTCCCCCATCTCTTTGTTTTTAGTGCTCAGATTACACTGTCTCCAGTAACTGTCCAGACCGCCAGCTTTTTGCCAGACTCATCTCCACTCGCAGGCCCTACAGTGGTGACACTTCTGTCACACCTGGGCTGCAGCGCATCCTGGCCCTAATCTGTCTCTGCCTCTGGTAATCCTCAATGGAAGATGACACCTGGGAGTGTGTTGCTGCCTGTCCCATCTGAGCCAAGATCAAGGCGCTTCCTACCTTCGAAATTTCCCAGATCAAACCTTTCAAGGATAAGCCTTGCAAGCACCCTTTGTTTGATCTGCTTTCTGGAACTTTGTAGGAACAACTTTAATAAAAGTAAACTCATTTTCTTTAACCTGTCTTATTTTGCATTATGCTTTAGCTCTTAATACTGACAAAAGTGCTGCTAAAATGCAAAACAGAAACGGTATTACCTTTTGAAATTTCTGATTAAAACATAAATGATTTAAATTTGTGAATGCATAGAGATGAGACTTTGTCTTTATTTAGATATGATTACTCCCTCGACATAAGGAGGAGACATAACACACTTTTAGATTGAGCTATCTGTCTGTTCGATCCAATAAAAAGCAGTAAAGGCTCTTATGGAAATAGTGGTTTGACTGCAAGTACTTAGACAGTAAGCAGTAAGATCTATAGCTCCAAATGGGGCTATAGATCTTACGACTGATTATGACTGACTCATCTTTGAGGATTGGAAGCAACAACTCCAACCTTGACTGGGTATTTCCTTTTCCACCTGACCAAACATCCCATTTCCATTTTTGTCTTGAGCAAATATAAACATCAGCTCGTAGCACGTAATTACAGACCCCTTGATAAAGTTGCAGCTGCTCCATTTTCATTGTTTTCAGCTTATATGTGACAGTATTCTACAACAAACAGTTTTCATTCCGTTTCATACAGCAATAAACTCCTGGGTCTCTATGCAGGGTGTAAATTATCTCACCAACTTGTCCATAATTGTAAATCTAGCTTGTTTTTGCCCAAGTTTGCCACACAAGGAATTTCTAAAACCGTCGTTGACAAAACAGATTGTTTTCAGTGTTTGAATGAAGCAGGATTGAAAGAACAACAACAAAACAAACAACAAAAAAACCCTTTCTGATTCATGAATCATATGACAGGTCTAGTCTCTGCTTCATACCACATGACAATGGAATATTTCATTCACCTGTTTCAATGTGACTCTTCTATCCTGGTTAGGATTAAGTTAACAGTTAAGTTAACATTTGTTCAGGTTGAAATTCATTGAACAGGTGTGCTCTATTAGATACACCTTTGAACCCTAATTTCATCCAAAATACCAGCATGAATTCTACCTTTACAAAAAATAAGGTTCAGTGTTGATTGACATTCTCAACGAGGTATTAATTTGATTATATACTCTCAAGATTGATGTTATTGTGGCGTTAAATTGGACTGTATTGTATTAAAATATGCCCAGATCTGTCTGGGACAGAGTTGAATTACATAAAAGGTGAAGCAGGCAGCTGATCCACCGCACTAAACACAGAAGGATCCCAAAGCCCCAGATTCACTTTGTGTACACTGTTTGGAAATTGATAATTTGGAAATATGCGGAGGAATTTACACGAAGCAACATGCATTCCTAATATGGTCATAAAAAGTGAGGTGGCATCGCAGTTTTGCAATTTTGATTATTTAACTTTGTGTTATGTTTACATGATGAAGATCCTGCCTTCTTCTTGTTAAACTTGCAGCAGACTGGACACATCATGTTGCTGTTCTCCTAAGTTCAGATGTTAAACGTCACTGATTAGCCTGTCCAGTGCGATGGAGAAGATAGTGCATCACTGCAGTATGGATTCAGCAATGGCTAACTCTGTTTATGGACATGTTTGCTTTTAAAATGGTTCTGTCCTTGCCACAGCTGTTGCAGTCAGTAGATCTAAATGTGTCTAAACAGTTCTGCCTATAAACAATTGCACTTTTTACCTGAGTGCTTTTCAGTCAGCACCAGTCCAAGTTTTATATACAGTTACAAAATCTCAACCTGTTTTCTTCCTTTTCATGACTTTGAAGTTTGAAGTGCACTTCACTGTTGGCTACAATAACAGACTAAATCTCCCTGTTTAACTTCTTCATTTTGTTATTCCTTGATTGCTGAGCTCTTACATTCTATTCTATTGTCACATCTATTTCTTTTATTTTGATGGCATTTTGCAATCATGTCAGCTTGTACATATTCCTAAATATTTTATTAAATTCTATCCATTTTTTTAAACATAGGGGAATAAGTATTTTTAGAGTACAAAAAGAGGAACTGGAGCACACTGTTTCATTCATGGCCTTTTATTGTGCAAACAAACTAATGTAAGTGTTTGTTGCTCCAACGCACAACATCTTTACAACAGAATGAATGTCATAAATTAGCCAAGCCATTACATTTGAAATGATATTGGGCAGATGGAGAATTGGTTCATAACCAGAAATCTCAAGTCAGTATCAAGTCAAACATTTGTGATGCAGAGGTAATGAGGTTGTTGATGCTGCTTGTGGAGTCTTGTCCTTGAAGCTGGTGGACATTTTGAGGACAAGATCACATTATCGGCCATGTCCATTGAGAGCATCATGTGTTGAATTATCTATTGTACTGTGCAGTCTGAAACAATGCCTCAGATGACAAATGGTAGAGTTGTGGACTTTCAAATACATGACTGTGGTTTTGCTCAAATGACACAATGCCACAGATGACAAGAGGAACAAAAGAACAGACTGCTGGCTGCTGAATGTTTGCAGTCAGCTAGAATCATAGCCATTTTAAGGTGGCCTTTCAGAGTCACTGATCAAAGGAATGTCTGGTCATGCTGTCTGATCATTGTACTTTGAAGCCACATCCGACTAGGGCGTAGAATAACTCAGCAGTTCCAAATGAGTCACCAGTTGTGTACAAGTCTTTACACACAAAAACTCTAGAGCACAGCATTATTTCACATTGTATAGGGAAATAACAAATCTGCTATGTAGGATACAGTGAGAATAAATAAGGGGACAACAATATTTTTTTTGCCCTACACTCACCTAGCTGTTTTATCCAGCTGTAGCTGATTCCAGTTCACCGGGTGACCAGGTAGATTGAATATTTTTAGATTTTTTCTTAGACCTTCTTTTTTATCTTACTAGCATGCAGCATCCTAACACCCACATAATGCTGGCAGGATTCATTCAAACAGTCTGTCATTTCTGCTGCTTGAATAGTCCACTCAATAATTTCAAATTTTATCCGAGTTAATCCAAAAAACGACTTCAAAGAAGGGTTGAACAGTCAAACCACGAAACCACTTCTCTCTATGCTGCATCAGGACCATCATGTGCCCAATTAGACACGCCCCTTCCCGTTCATCCTATCAGATTCGAGGAAGGAGAACACTTCCTGTTTTCCGTCTCTGGCTGACAACCATGGTAAACACGTTCATTATTAATCATGTTATTTAATGCTATTTCGCTTGTATGGAAGCAAGTCAAATAAACAGGGTGTTTAGTCGCATTATATATAAGTTAAGCTGTAATATTAAGAGATAACTTTACTCGGTAGTGTGGATGTTTAATGCAGTTTCCAGGTGGCTAGCAGGCTAAGCTAGTAGCCTTCAATGATGGATGCTAGCGCTAGTGTTTCAGGAGTGAATTTTGTTACTGCGCAGTAAATATACTGTTATTGTAAAGTATATTAACCTATCAATGCATGTCTTGTAGCGGTTCCGTTTCTGTGGGGATTTGGACTGCCCAGATTGGGTACTTGCCGAAATCAGCACATTAGCAAAACTTGTGAGTACAAACCTCCCACACAGTGAGTACAGCAATAATATTCTATCAGTGTCACTCAGTCTATTGTGTTTAGATAGTGAGGAGTTTGTTGTCTGCCTCACTCATTTCACAGTCAAGTGTCAAGATGAAACTCCTTTGTGCTCAAGTGCTGAAGGATTTGCTCGATGAGGGCATTGATGTAAGTTGTTAAACACAGCTCCTCATATTCATCTTGCATTGCCTGCACATTTCAGACACACAACTCAGTGTCGTCTTCTCTCTCTCCATTTTTAGTATGACAAAGTTACAAAGCTTACTGCCGATGCAAAGTTTGGTAAGTGTTCCTCTTCCTGGTACTCAGTGAGAAATATAGTAACTGTTTTCAATCTGCTGATACTTACATCTTCAGACATACCCACCCAGTCCCTTTATTTGAGCGCAATGCAACTTCTTTGTCACCTTACAATAAAGTGACTATTTATTGCCTTTACTGTTAAAGCTTTATTAGTGTATTGTAGAGGGACATAATATGCATCATACCTAGTTCATTATGTATGCATCTCTCCCTTTTCTTGTATGTTGTATGCTGTGACAGTTAAATTTCCCTGTATGAGATAATTTTTTTTTTACTTATGTGGAAGTATCAGTTCCCCAGTATAAAAATACTTTAATACACATTAATTTCTTGCATTCAAAGTGTTACTTCAGTAAAAGTTCTTAAGAAGGGCTGCATGAAATTGGAAAAACTTACAATGCGATATCTTATGTTTCTCATGACTTAGATATATTGTGATGTGAAAAAAACAGCAATTTTCAGTAGATGACTTCAGTTACTCTGTTTGGGAAAAAAATAATCATTTTCAGGTGATTAGGGTCGTGTTTTAAAGGAGTGCATGTGCAACAAAAATAAAAGATAGTTTCAAAAAACAGTTAAAAGCTGTTAGGAACTTTTCTTCGCCAGTCTAACACTGGCCAAGGCATCCAGTTTAGTCTTGTGCTTTGGGTGGATTCAGATCTATTCACTCATCATTCTGAGCTTTGTTGTGCCTATTTAAATGTTCACAGGAGTTAGTTATGTTCCCTTGTGATTCGTGGAAACAACTCCAGGACACTGCAGACAGAGTACCTGTTTTTGCCCAACGTCATCCTTTCTGTTGCCAAAATATCCCCATACAACTGACGTCACTTTTTTTTCACCACAAAATCTTCCTTTTTGCTGTGTCAGTTTTCCTCGCTCACTTTGCTGTGGATATGAGGAGCCTACATGTGAACAAGCTCTGTGTCTTGTGAATAAACTTTAAAAAACAAATAACAAAACAACGTTGTGTATCCAAGGACCATTAAATTTGAGGAAATTATATTCTATCAGACAGACTTCTGTTGTAGATTAGTTATGGAACATGACAAGTTTTCTTTTTGTATCAAGGAACAAAAAAGTAATAGCATGATATTTTCATGTTAATTTGCTCTTTTATATATCAAACTTGCTGCACATGTGCACATTGCAATATCAGTAGCTGAAATAATATACTGTACAGCCCTTTTCTTAAATACAAATACACAAGCTTTAGTATAATAATATACGTGACCAAGAAAAGTAAAAGTATCATCATACATTATTTGATTGCTACTATTGATGCTACAATGTATAAGCAGCATTTTAGTGTCTTATTTCGTTAAGGGAAAGTAATTAAATACTATTTACATCAATGTCTCATGTTTTATCAGCTCACTGCATGTTTTCTGTGTAAGACCTAAATCTGCAAAGTAACTATAACTGTCAAATAAATGTAGCAGGGTAAAGAGTACAGCAGATTTTTTGTCGCTGAACTGTAGCACAGCAGAAAAAGTACCTCAAAACTGTTCTTGAGTACTTGAGTAAATGCACGAAGATATATTCTGACATACATGCATGCTTATAACACTGTTGTACTTGGACTGGCATTTTATTTGTCACAATCTGCTTTTGTGACATTGATCCAACCTGCAGAGAGCGGAGACATCAAGGCTACCATTGCAGTGCTCCGCTTCATTTTCTCCAGTGCAGCAAAGCACGATGTTGACAGTGAGTCTTTGTCCAGTGAGCTGCAGCAGCTCGGTCTGCCTAAAGGTTAGTCCTAATGGTTGTTTACCATGTCTGGAATAAAAGTTATGATTATGTTGCATAATCTGTGGTTACATTGTCACAAGCTTTGTTTCATACTTGGATTTATTTCAAGAGCAAGGACAAGGGTAGTTTCCATAGAGGTGGAAAAACATCATCTGACCGGAGTACTTACAATATTCCACAGCATAATAGTCCCTATTAACCAGAGGTTGTTGAGCACCCACATGAGGCCATGCAGAACAAACAAATTCTTTATTTTTGCATGACATTTCTGCCAGAATATGAGCTCAGAAAGGTAATAGTTTAAACATGACTGTATGTCATGGCAAATGGTTACTTTATTTGTAGAAAAACAATCATTCACGCCGTAAATTGTGGCCTATTGCTTGTTTAGCTCACTGCACTTTGTAATTGTTGGTTGATGTTATGAGATACAGTATGATTTGTACTCAGCCTTCACTTCAAGGGCAAATAATACAAACACAATGTACAATGAGGAAAGTGCTGATTGTTGATTAGGGTGGGCGTTGCAGTGCATTGGGACTTGGGGTCACTAAAAAACAATCACAGATGACGTTCAAGCTGCTTGTGCTTTGCCTCAGATGTTTTCAAGAACTTTTTATCTATTACATTTTGTCTCATTGACGTTCTAATGCTGTTTTAATGTACAGATTTAGTGTACTTTAAGTACTTGTCAACTTAGAATTACTATTAATTAACTAGACACCCATTTCTTTTAGAACACACAACAGGGCTGTGCAAATCTTATGAAGACAAGCACTCTGCACTGCAAGACAAACTAAGAGAGACGAGCCTGAGATGTAAGTATTTCTGTCTGTCTTCCCTATTACAAAGAGGAACACAAAATTATTGATGATGAGTGCTGTTCTGTGAGGTCGATGTCTGAGGGCTGCCATTAATTCTGCTTTGTAATGAATTTCAGTGGGTCGACTGGAATCAGTGTCCTGGCGTGTAGACTATACCCTGAGCTCTAGTAACCTGACCGAGGTGAATGAACCAGTGATTCAGTTGAAACTGGAGGCACAAGGAGCAGAGTCAGGCTCCACAGAGACGACTGTCGTCTCAGTCTCTGCTGACAAGTTCAGAGTCCTGCTTGCTGGTCAGTTCTGCATCCTGTCAGATCACAATTACTTTCTCACCGTTTTCTCCTTTTCTCCATTTTATTAGCTGGGATTATGTTGCAAAAATATTTTTTCTCTGTATGTTTTTTTTTGCAGAGCTCAAACAAGCCCAAGCTATGATGAATGCACTACAATGAAGGCTGGGAACCGAAGTTAAATGTCTGATCAGGAACTGGGCACACGTGATGCTGATGAACTACCAAAAGTGCCAAACATACATCTTGTACATTGTTTGAATTTAGTAATTTCAAGGCATGTGAAAAGCTCATTCCTTGTTTTGACTTGATTTTTTAAGTACTTGTATTTTTCCACCACATTAGGAATAATTGATGGAAATTTTTCCAGACTGTGATTTCTCACTGATGAAAGAATACTGAACGGACCATATTTATAAAATAGTGTAATTATGTTACATAATGTTGTTATTACATTACCTAACACAATTTGGTTTGAGTCGTGTTGGTAATGTCTGTTTTACTTTCAAAATGTCACAAATAAATAAGATGTAAAACACAAGTCTGTCTTGTCTATTTCTGCAGCGCCTACATATCCCATCATGCATCACATTAGGTGGTTTACACTTGTTAATTTGCTGATACGTCAATGTAACGCTTCTACATTGTATCTGTTCGTCAAACTCTGTTTTTTTTTATTTTAATGTTTTCTGTTTCTTATAATAGAATGATAAAATGTCCACTGGGAACAGAAAAACACGAGAAATACTCGACTTTAAATAACCGGCATGAGAAGCGCGGAAATCTCGCGATAGTTTCGAAGGAGCTTGTTTGGTAACACGCACGTTATGAAAGCCTTTCGGTGCGTGTTTTTACCTGCACGTCGTAGCTGCACTTACATATATATACTCGTGTGCATATTTTAGCAGCAGTCCTGCAGAGCGTAGACTGTATAGGTTGTGTAACTGTACCTTTGAACGCCGAGGTCTGATTCCTGCTTTGGGTAAGTTATGCACTTGCACGTTCTCCAATTGTTGTGGCTTGTGTAATTCACTGACAGTGTTTTACTCAGATTCAATTAAATAGTTAAAAAAATACACTCAGAACACGAGCCACGTGTGTGAGATGTCATGTTGTTTTGTCTGAAAAGCTAAGCATTAAAGTGTATCATGTGTTATCATGTGAGTAGTGCTGTAGGTGTGCAGCGAGGTGTGTGCCAGGATGTGCATTACTTTGCTTTTAGGGCTCAGGTCACTATTGTAGAAACACACCTCACTACTCCTTGTGGAAAAAGGGAAATACACGTTTTGAATTATCTTCCAAAATGCCCACCATGAGCAAGTTTTTAATTGAATAATATAAACTGAAGTTAATGCTATGGCCCTGTGTGTGATATTTTGTGGTGTAATCTTTATTTTATGCAGTTCAGCAACATTTGTTCCAGCAAAAATGCCTGAGGGACCAGAGCTCCACTTGGCCAGCCTGTATGTGAACAAAATGTGTGAAGGAGTGTTGTTTAGTGGAGCGGTCAGAAAGTCTGAGGTCAGTAAAAGTCCTGATGTGCCCTTCACCTGTGACGCGTACCGCATCACTGCCACTTCCAGAGGGAAGGAAGTGAAGCTCACCCTGACGCCTGTGAAGAGTGATGAGCCGAAGCAGAGAGCGAAGGCAGGACAAGCGGTGCAACCCATGGATATAGTGTTACGCTTCGGGATGTCAGGCTTTTTCCGCTTCACCAGAGAGGATGAGCTTCCCAAACATGCCCATCTGCGGTTCTATTCCAGAGAGAAGCCCTGCAGAGTGCTGAGCTTTGTAGATGCACGCAGGTTTGGCAGCTGGCAGCCCAATGGGACTTGGCATGCTGGCAGAGGGCCCTGCATCATGTTTGAGTATGAAAGCTTCAGGTTAGTATTGACAAGGGTGTCACTTGTGTCATCTCGTCAACCACAATGCTGCTGTCGGTTACTGACCAGTGACCAATTTTGCAGGGAGAACGTCATGTCACACCTGGCTGACCGGGCCTTCGACAGGCCCATCTGTGAAGTCCTGCTCAATCAGAAGTACTTCAACGGTATCGGGAACTACCTGAGGGCTGAAATCCTTTTTAGGTAATGAATGTGCATAAAGAGGACACAATACACAGATCTGTGTTAGGGATGCACTTATGCTGACCTTAGAGAATAGATCATCTATCAGCCATGATATAAAGATCCAACTGAAACACAAGTCTATAAGGAATGAATGAATCTGCTGAGTTCTAAAAAAGAAAAAAGAATCACGTTGAATAATTGTTTAGTCCACAAAATATTCAGAGTACAGTTCATTTTTTTTTATTTCTGAGAGCAGTTTAAAACACGAGAATACAGTTGTTAAATAGTTTTCTTTGTCACAGCAGGCCTCTTTGTTATCTTCAAATTCCATGACCCCAGTGAGTTCAACACAGTTTCATATACAGATGTTACATTTAGAAAAAAAGACAACACTGGTTGTTTGTTCTGTATCAGCAGATAACCTGAGTTGAGGTATCAGACAAAGAGAGTCCCATGTGCAGTTTAAAAAGGAAAAGAAAAACCATGGCTGGCCAAGATGTCAGCAGATAGTAGCCTTGCTGGTTTGTTATGATCCTCATGAATTAAGGTCAAACTTGAAAGACGACATAAACGTTTCTTAGTTCTATAAAGTTCTACTCCTGTGAGTTTCGGGTTTGAAGAAAAAAGGTCGACATTATGTTTCATACCAAACAAGGCAAACCAAGCACCCATTCTCATGAGCACCAAGGTTGTTTTCCTGCACAGAGGATATGAACGGTTCACTTTCATAAGGCCTCCTGTGGATAAACGTAATAACTCACGTTGAAAACAAAAGAGCCTTTTTGTTTTATCAAAGAATAGGCCTTGAGTGCTATAATTTTTTTTAGGTTAAACATCCCTCCCTTCGTGCCTGCGAGGGCTGTCCTGGAAAGCCTTGAGTCAGAGGATTTATATGGAAACCAGAAGCCTGTGAAAAATGAGATCTCAGACACAAAGGTGAAAGAGCCCACACAGAACCACAATTTTTCTCCAAGCCTGACCACTTTGCATTTTCTAACAACGTCTTTCTTTATTTCTCCCAGAAGACGTCAGAGAGAGCTAGAAAGAGTGGGGTGAAACAGGAGACAGCCGACTTGCTCAGACTTTGTCATACAGTACCTCTGGAGGTGGTGAACCTTGGTGCGTTATCATGTGTTTATAGTCTGATCCAGTCTGAAACTCAAACATCCTGTTAGCTTTCACTTTGAATGAAGGGCTTCATTCTTATTCAGAGATAACGCAGTTTCATTCTCTGTACACATTTTGTATTACAGGTGGAAAGGGCTACGATCCAGAGAAGGCAGATTACTCAGGGTTTGAGAAATGGCTGCAGTGTTACTACGTGGATGGAATGAAAACTATCAGAGACCACAATGGCAGAACTATGTGGTTCAAAGTGAGTTGATAGGAAATCGTTTATTTTAACTTGCAGGATTAAGGTGGGTCTATTGGCAGAAATGCAGAATTCATGACCAGGATTTCATGAGTCTATAATCAGCTGAAAATATGAATTGTGTTTTTGTCACCTTAAAAAGTGTCCTTTTATCTACAAAGGGAACAGATCTTCTATCACATTGTCCACGTGTTCCACCACCATGTTTCTCATTTGACCAGAACCAAATACAGACTCTAGAGAGGGCTTTTTGTGTTTTTGGTAGCAGTTTTAACTATTCCTACATTCTTGGAAGGGAAGGGTGAGGCAAGGTGTATTCAGTTGATTGCAGTCTGCACCCTTACAGCAAGATGCTATAAGTCCTACATACTGGTCCTTTAAATCTGTGGCCCAGGGTTTTGTAATGTAGAACCCTGATACTAATATCCACTGTTCTAATTTCAGGGAGATGCAGGCCCCATGGCACCAAAAAGTAAGTAACACTTTTGAATGAAACTGAGCGCTTGTACTTGGGAATCTGACCTAACTGCCATCTTTTCTTCTCTATTAAGATCCAAAGTCACCCAAGGCAAAAAAGAGAATAAAGAAAGATGATGACCATGATTACACAGACAAGAATAAGGTGAGTCATCACTTCTTTCTTCACCAATAGTGAAATCGTAAGCAATGTCTCTAACACCGGTTTCGTTTCATTAGGCGCCCAGAAGTCGCTCTGAAAGCACCGCGAAGAAAAAGAAGGTCAAACAGGAAGGTGTGACTAAAACACCAAAGAAAGAAAAGGATGTGTGCCTGAAGGAAGCCGGATCAAAGAGAAAAAAGGCTGAAAAGACCAGTGAAGTAAACACACCACAGCGTGAAACAAGATCAAATGCACGTACGAGGAAGAGCAGCAGTGCAGAGGCAACTGCAGGTGAACTTGACTTTTTTTAAAAAAATAAACTCTTTTTTTTAACTCGAGGACTGTTGGAAAAACTTTGAATTTCTATCCTGTTGTTGTCTTTGTTGCAGGTCCAAAAAGGCGAAATGTGAGAGGCACCAGATAGGATGGCAAAGAAAAACGAAAAAGGGAGGCACCACTGTATGGGATGGTTTTTATATTTTTATACCATTAAATACTTTTTAAATAAAATAATGCTGTACAGAGTTGTTTATTGATTTGATGCAAATTAATTGCATAATTTTTGATATGGCTTCAAAACATGTCTTTCATTTGAAGTGTCCTAATGAACTTTTAACCAGACGGCACCAGATCATGTTCAGCATAGTGTTTAAAGTCCCTCTCTGGTCAGTGATGAAATCCCTGAAAATCATCTGTGTATCAGAGTTACATATTTAGAAGTTTTTCCAATGAAAACAAATCGATTTCTGCCTTAAACGGCTCAGATGTCACTGCACACCATTGCTTCCTCTAGAATGTATAGATCTATGAAATCCCCACTTTTCTACAACCTCCCTCCCAGCTCAAAAACATCAGCTCAACTACGACTTTGCTTAAACAAAGCTGGAAACCAGTTCTGAAGAAGAATGATACAGAAAACCACACCCTGCAAGGTGACCAGATTGATTCTTTTCGCTTTTTAAAAAATTAAACCCTGGACTTCTAAATTTTAGGACAGTCAACAGTATGCTGCAGTTTCAAGGTAGAAATACTCAGCCATGATTTCTTCAACTAATTCATAATTAATAACTTCATTTATAGTACCATTGTCACTTCTTGACACTTGGTAAAATGTCATATCTAATCACAAGACAAGCAGCAGTGACACAATTTGAAAGGGGCTGAAGTTCAGAGTAATTCCTTCTGACGTAACACGTGCTGGCTACATGGGGTCTTTCCTCTCTAAGTGATCACAACTGAAAGAAAAAAAGGGTTTTGTTCTTAGAAAACAATACAACCAAAAATTATTTCAGGCCACAACACTGTTAAAATAGAAACACTTGATGCCAGACTTCCCTGACTGGAAGGGTTGTGAATAGAGTTGCAGTGACGCTGCTCCCATGAGACTCGTACACTCAGACTACAAGTGTCCCCTTTCCGCCCTCAGTGATACCTGTTTAATGATTTAAAGTATGACTGATTCAGAGCTGACAGAAAAGGCACTCCAGGGCACAGTGTCAGGGCTGCACTGGATCAACCTCAGAGGGAAATTGAGGTTGTATGCAAACTGGATGACAGAAGCATCTTGGAAGGATCCTATACAACAAACAATACAATCATATTACATGTGTGTTTAACCAGTCACACAGGTTTGTTAGAAATACATTTAAAAACACTTCAGTGTTGTGTAGATGCAAGGATTATTTAAATTTCCTGTAACTAAATTGCTCTTTTTGTGTAATATATAAACAGTAGGAAACCTCACAGGGACAGAGTCATTGTGTTCTGGTGGATGGAGTAACCATATTTGCAGTCATTCAGCAGTGCCACCCCAAAGTTGTGCTCTGACAAGTCAGCCCATTTGTGACCCCAGACCTGGGAAAGAAAACACAAAGACAATACAAAGCATTTCAACAGCATTGCATTTGTTATAACTGCAACACTGACAATTTTTGTCTTACCATGCATTGCCAAAACAGGGCACTCAGGGGTTGTTAAGCCTCACTCCACAGCATCATACCTCAAATCTGGCCCAGTCCCATGAAGTGTTCCTGTGTGTGGTTCTCTGCAGATGACCAAACTGGATCTCATCGTACAGAGTTCAGCATGTAGTGTTAAACTACGTGTTTGCACTGATCAAATGCAGTGATGCCAATGTGCCATTTTTGTTTATGACAGTCTGTAGAATCCCATTCTCCATGAAAACGGTACCATCGGCCTGCAATGTTACACAAAACTCAGTTAGGAAAATTACATGACAAGCCTGCCTCAGTCAATTAAATGATCTCTCTTTCTTTAGAACACACCTGAACAGTGACAGAGACTGGAGTCACAGGCTGTGTTTCTTTGACAGGAGACACGCCGATGCTGGGAACTCTCACAAGAGCTGCAGTGCCACAGAGACCAAAGAGCATCAGTTATGAAGCTGTAGTTTAGAGGGCAACAACATAAATATTAGAAACATTAAACATACCAAGACCAGGTTTGTCAGTGCCGTCTTCAATCTGGATGACTTCATAGCGCTCCCATGGCAGAGTGTTGAACACACCGGTGGCGTTGCCTTTTGACCCCAAAGCTGCACATGCCTCACGCAGAAGTGCAGCACCATCCCTACGGATATCTAAGACATGGTGTGTGGAAAACTATAAATCACCTTGACTCTGCTTTGAATGCACAGCCGTTGTAATATAAATTGTACCTTCATAATACTTCAGTGCATCCTCCACAACCATCTTTATGCAGCTGCCAGGAATCACATCATGAAACTGGTTTAGGAGAAGCAGCCTATAAAAGGGAAAAATCAAAGAAACCATTTCCAAACTGTAAACACAGAAACGATTTACTGAGTCACTCTTCTCATCAAAATTTTAACAGTTGATTCTAAAACCTCCAGAGCTCCTGCAGTTTTTCCACAGGATACAGAAATGTCCTGTCTCGGCACAGTGCCAAGCTGCTGGCGATCTCAATATCATGAAGCAGAGTCTCACACTGACGGTTCCCTTGTTTGATCTGGAAACAACAAAGCAGGCATGAAAATACCACCACTGCATTAAAACAATGCAAACATTTGAATTTTCTTTTCGACATTATTAGTTGTAGTTCAAGAATGAACTTCTGATTCGGTCAGACAAGGGTTTCGTCTTTACAAGCTTGATATGGATGAAATGTGAGATTTTTCCTCTCATGTGTGCTCATTTATTATTTTTATATAATATTTACACTAGAGAATATGTATTTCTACATTTTATTGTTTGTTATTCTTGTTATTTCATATTTTGTCTTCTATTTGTGCAAAGAAATCCTCCACTTTTGTTTCATTGCATGTTACATTGAGGAGTGTGAGCAGATTTTTAGTCTCCCTGTACCTGTGTAGTGTAGGTACCATTGTGCAGCTCTAGGAAGAGCTCTCCAGTCCATGTGCACAGCAGATCTAAGTCAGCCTACAGGTGAGAAAAAAGCCTGTCTGGACTGGACAACTGGACTCTGAGAAGCAGGCGGAAGTGAGCAATGACTGACTAATTCTGACTAATACATGACTGTATTGAATGGTATTGTAAAACATCATAATGACGACATTACTAGATATCCCTCATATCCCTGCCTACGTGGTGACACACCCCTTTAAAAACGTCATTTAGAGAAACTTCCCAGTGCAGGAAAAGTAAATATAAAACTTATGACTACTTGATGTGTGGGAACTGTTTTCCATTCAGTTTGGGTTTGGTCTTTGTTACTGGCGACTGTTGAGTTAAAGCATGGGACAGGAACTGACCTCGGAAGTCCATCTGTGTCCTGAACCAGGTCAAGTCTGTCTAGCATCAGCTGTGTGGGTCCACCGCCACCATCTCCAAAACCAAACAGTGCGGCACTGTGATTGGCTCTGCCTTTGTCTTTGTTATTCTTCATGGTTTTTACCAGCTGTGGGGCAAAAAAGCGAATGAATGGAAGCTTTGTGAGAACTGTAACTTCTCCCTCCACAGACTCGACATTCACTATATTATGTGTAGTGTAATCAAAACTCAGGTCTTCAATCTTGCCCATCATTCCCAGTAACACAATTAGATTATTAATTCATTTCGATTCAGTCCAATTTTATTTGTACATCACTAGTTTACAACATATGTCACCTCATAGGACTTAGCATAGTAAGGTGAAGACCTTACAAATTTAAACAAGAGTCTTTTATATAGTCATTTACATAGCCAAGTAAAAAAAATCTAAATGCAGCACGTAATATTTTATTAAATTCTTTCATTTTGTTTTAACATAGAGGAATAAGTATTAGTTGTTCCAGCACACAACATATCTATAACAGAATTGTCATGAAATAACTAAGTACGTACTTTATTGGAAATGTTAATGGACAGTGGGGGCATAGATCAGAAATCACAAGTCAGTAATAAGTCACACATCTGTGATACAGAGGGTTAGTGAGGTTGTCCATTCTGTTTGTGGGATGTTTTCTGACTCTTTCTGAAGGGTTTGAATTAGTTTGCGGATATTTTGAGGGGGCAGGATCCAATGTCAGACATCCAGAGCATCGCGTATGGGATAAATTTTGTGCCAGCAGGAAGTGAATTTGAATTCTTTATATCTGAATGTGAATCATTCATTTTGAACCTGAATTGATCAGTTTGATTAATTGCTTTTAAAATCTGAATCTGAATGGTCTAATTTGAAATTGAATCTATTGGTTTGAATGTGTATCAATGTAAAATTGAAACTGGATTTCATTCAGTTGAAAAATTCAGCTCCTTAATTCAGTTTTACTTTTCAGTTTCACTTCTCTCCATTTCAATTTCAAATTCCAAATTCAGTTTTTTGTGCCACACATCCGGGGCATGGCGTCAGGCAGAACTAGTCGAACGCAGATGGGAAGAAGTCGGTTTTACGACAGCAACGCTCTTTATGTCGTCTTTGCCAAATGAATGAACGAACGAATGCAGTCTGTGGACTTTAGCAGCAGCAGCTAACCATAGCTCAGTGTTTCATCCGATACAAATAATTATTGGAAATACGACATGCCCAGTGGTGTACTGGCCAGCTGGCATACCGGGACATGTCCGGGTGGCCCGGCGCGATCACTCCCGGCCCCCGGCGGCTGGTCTCCGGTGCCAAAACGCTACAATCCTGCGAAGTCCTCCTCCTCGCCATCCACGCGGCATCACATCAGTTTGATCTGATCAGTTTCTTATGCTGCGTGTTGTTATGGGGAAGGCTGCTGGTCCTGCTGTGTGTGTTTCAGTGAATAAACCCAAGTTAATCCTGAAGTTGTGCTGTGGATCTGTTTCAGTGAAACCGGTGTATTGTGCCAGTCGGTAGTACAACAGGTTAAACACACGCCTTGCATTTTATTCCTCTGGATCACATCGGTTCGAGTCCCTTCAATGTACTGAAAAATATGTCTTTTATTTTGACCAGCTCGTTTGGTTTTGTCGTTTTTCGGCGACGTCGTCTTTATCTAGTATCTTTATCTTCACACACGCACACAGGTCTGGTCGGGACAAATCTGCGAACGGAACATCTGGAGCCTAAATAGACGGCAAATATCACCAGTTAAACTGAACACCGGCCGCCGGGGGCCGGGAGTGATGGTGTCGGCCCACTTAGATATAGAAGACCTCGCCGAAAAACGTCAACATCACTTGTTAATAAAGTCTATATCATGTCAGTATCATCTACAGACAGCAAGACCAAACGAGCTGGTCAAAATAAAAGATATTTTTCAGTACATTGAAGGGACTCGAACCGATGTGATCCAGAGGAATAAAATGCAAGGCGTGTGTTTAACCTGTTGTACTACCGACTGGCACAATACACCGGTTTCACTGAAACAGATCCACAGCACAACTTCAGGATTAACTTGGGTTTATTCACTGAAACACACACAGCAGGACCAGCAGCCTTCCCCATAACAACACGCAGCATAAGAAACTGATCAGATCAAACTGATGTGATGATGTGTGGATGGCGAGGAGGAGAACTTCGCAGGATTGTAGCGTTTTGGCACCGGCCGCCGGGGGCCGGGAGTGATCGCGCCGGGCCACCCGGACATGTCCCGGTATGCCAGCTGGCCAGTACACCACTGGGCATGTCTATTTCCAATAATTATTTGTATCGGATGAAACACTGAGCTATGGTTAGCTGCTGCTGCTAAAGTCCACAGACTGCATTCGTTCGTTCATTCATTTGGCAAAGACGACATAAAGAGCGTTGCTGTCGTAAAACCGACTTCTTCCCATCTGCGTTCGACTAGTTCTGCCTGACGCCAGGCCCCGGATGTGTGGCACAAAAAACTGAATTTGGAATTTGAAATTGAAATGGAGAGAAGTGAAACTGAAAAGTAAAACTGAATTAAGGAGCTGAATTTTTCAACTGAATGAAATCCAGTTTCAATTTTACATTGATACACATTCAAACCAATAGATTCAATTTCAAATTAGACCATTCAGATTCAGATTTTAAAAGCAATTATTCAAACTGATCAATTCAGGTTCAAAATGAATGATTCACATTCAGATATAAAGAATTCAAATTCACTTCCTGCTGGCACAAAATTTATCCCATAATCGCGTGGCACATGAGAAACATCTGAAACATCTGAGATGATAAGTGGTGGAGTTGTGGACGTTCAAGTACTTGACTACAGTCATAACTGACAGGCAGCATCCAGCAGCCAACGGTCTGTTCTTGTCTTTCTCTTATCATCTTTGGCATTTTAAAAAAGTCGCTGTATAAGGCGGCTTTTTATAGCCGCCTTATACAGTGGCTATAACAATGAGGAGTGTACACAGACACTCCTCATTGTTAAAAGGAGTGTCTGTGTACTGAATTTGTCACAAGATGAAGAGCGCAAAAATGTTTTGGGTACAATTGGCTAAATGTAACCCATTTTTTAACAAGAACAATAAGAATACGATTTTCTTCAAATAAGTAAAGAAGTCAAATTGCATGCAGAGTTAATATTTATGTTTAGTGTATATACATCCCAAAATCACAAATCACAATCTCAATTTGCCTTACATGACTGTAACCTTAAATAAGTTCAGAAATACGCAAAAGGGCCATACTGCCCTCTTGTCTGTGCAGGTGTGACCAAATCAATATGCAGTTTGCTATAACAAACAAACTACAGGAGCATTATGTGGGCTTGAAAATGCAACATATAAGGTTAGTTGTTATTGATCAGATTTGGCTGTCGACCTGAGAGCAAACCTGGGAGGTGACTTGGAAAATAGGTCAGTGACAGGTCAGTATTAACTTACTGTTGGGTATCATTAAGTCTTTACCGTAGATGTGACAGTGATTCAAATGTCCTTTTTGCACTATCTTGCAAAAATTATCTCTAAATGAAGAAACCTGTTATACAGTCACTGAGATTTGCATTATGAATGAAAGATAAAGACAAGACAAAGAAGCCTTATCGTCCTCTCAGATTGCAGTCTGTGAAATAAATATAAGAAATAAACTTCTCTGCTGTCTCAAGCAGTGTGCGCCTGTTCTTCAGCACAGGCTGGTGGTACATCCTGAAACCTGTGCAGAAACACCAGCAGATCAGCAGGTGCAACTACAAGAACAGAGTGCAAACCAGTGGAACATCTAAACTGTGGAAGATGAACTGAGATCATCAGACAACACCTGGAAGTAAAATGTTTTGTCATTGCATTTGAATCAAGCTGTAAGTTGTCCACAGGTGTCTTTCTCCATGTGTAGCCCTGCAATAGACTGGTGACCTGTCCAAGGTGAACCCTGCCTTCATGTCAGTTGGGACAGGCTCCAGCCCCACGTGACCCCACAGAGGATTAAGTGGTGTATAGATAATGGATGAAATTTCTACAGAAGTTGTTGTACAAAGGTCTTTATTGATTTGATGCAAAATAATCATATTACTTTGACATGGCTTAAAAACATGTCTTCCATTTGATGTGACCTAATGAACCATTAACAAAACAGCACCAGATCATTTTAAGCAGTGTTTCAAAGTCTCTCACTGGTCTATGACGAAAATGTTTTTTATTTCCTTTAAAATAATCTCTTCCTGTCTTAAAAGGACTTAAATACAACTGTACACTGTTGCTTCCTTTAGAATGTTTAGATCTATGAAGTCCCAACCTTTCTTCACCCTTCCTTCCAAATGGAGCACACCAGCTCAATTAGGACTTTGCTCAGACTCTGTAAAACTGCAGTATACAATAGCAAGTTGAAATATTTCAGTAATTCAGACATACATGTCTGGAGGGAAAACCAATTTTAAAAAAAAGAATGATACAGGAAACACTACCTTGCAAGGTGATTGATTCTTTAGTCTCGTTACATATCAAACCCCAGAATTCTGAACCTGTGTTTTTGGGACAGTCATCACAGAGAAACTCAGCCATGATTTCTTCAACTAATTCATAATTAACAACTTCATTTATAGTATCATTGTCACTTCCTAACACTTGGTAAAATGTCATATGTAATCACAAGATGAGCAGCAGTGACACAATTTGAAAGGGGCTGAAGTTCAGAGTAATTCCTTCTGACGTAACACGTGCTGGCTGGGTGGGGTCTTTCCTCTCCAAGAGATCACAACTGAAACAAAACAAAGGGTTTTGTTCTTAGAAGACAATACAACCAAAAATTATTTCAGGTCACAACACTGTTAAAATAGAAACACTTACTGCCAGGCTTCCCTGACTGGAAGAGTTGTGCAAAGAGTCGCAGTGACGCTGCTCCCATGAGACTCATACAGTCGGACTACAAGCGTCCCTTTTCTGCCCTCAGCCTGTTACGGTAAATAAGCAAACAACCATTAAATCAAGCTACCGTAGTAGCTTTTTTCGATTGCAGCAGTCTCTACAAGTTTTGACACAGAACCTGCACTTTTTTTTTTACATTAGTGTTAAATGTGATACCTGTTTAATGGTTTCTAGTATGACTGATTCAGAGCTGACAGAAAAGGCACTCCAGGGCACAGTGTCAGGGCTGCACTGGATCAACCTCAGAGGGAAATTGAGGTTGTATGCAAACTGGATGACAGAAGCATCTTGGAAGGATCCTATACAACAAACAACACAATCATATTACATGTGTGTTTAAACCAGGAGTGTCAAATCCTGGTCCTCGAGGGCTACTATATCACATGTTTTAGGTGAGTCCCTCTTCCGACACACCTGATTCAAATGATCAACTCATCATCAAGATCTGCAGAAGCCTGATCAGGATCGTTATCAGGCTTCTGCAGAGCTTGATGATGAACTGATCATTTGAATCAGGTGTGTTGGAAGACGGAAACATCTAAAACATGCATGATAGTGGCCCTCGAGGACCAGGATTTGACACCCCTGGTTTAACCAGTCATGCAGGTTTGTTAGAAACACTTTAAAAAAAAACACTTAAGACAAGTAAAATGTACTTGTGTGTGGCATGATTGCATATGTGAAATGATGAGTCCCCATGTCAGCAGTGGCATCTGGGGCCTTTGGTGCTCTCAGCCTGAAAGAAAAAGGCATTTACTGTTAGATGCAAGGATTAATTAAATTTCCTGTAACTAAATTGTTCTGTTTGTATCGTATACAAAAATGAGAACCCTCACAGGGACAGAGTCATTGTGTTCTGGTGGATGGAGTAACCATATTTGCAGTCATTCAGCAGTGCCACCCCAAAGTTGTGCTCTGACAAGTCAGCCCATTTGTGACCCCAGACCTGGGAAAGAAAACACAAAGACAATACAAAGCATTTCAACACCATTGCGTTTGTTATAACTGCAACACTGACATTTTTTGTCTTACTATGCATTGCCAAAACAGGGCGCTAAGGGGTTGTTAAACCTCACTCCACAGCATCATACCTCAAATCTGGCCCAGTCCCATGAAGTGTTCCTGTGTGTGGGTCTCTGCAGATGACCAAACTGGATCTCATATGTAGCATTGGGGCTACGCACTCGTACAGGAAACTCAACCTTGAGAAACTTGTGTGACTCTGCCCACTGCACCTGAAATTGGAAGATGCAGCAGCATGTATTTCTAGCTTAATCTGCATTTCTAACCCTAACCCAGCTTTTAAACTTCAATATTAGTGCAGTCTTAATACCACATTACCTCCGTGTTGAACTTGATGTAAGGACACATTGCATCCATGACAATCTCCTGTGTGACAGTGCTTTTATCACTGATCCTGAGGGTGAAGCTGATGCTGCCTCGAAGCCCACCTGAGGACAGCACATGAACAGGCTGCACCACCTCTGATAGTGGCTTCCTAAGGGGTCATTTTTGCTGTTAGTTTTATGATATTCTTATCCTACTGTGATCCTTTTCAAGATTCAGAAAATTTTTGACAAATGTAGATTTAACAGCCGTGACTGAAACCTTGTCTGAAGGTGATAGTCCATCACATCCCAAGCATCCCAGTAGAGGGGAATGTCATCAAACATAACAAACTGGTTCCCAAAGCAGCCATCACATATGGATTCTCTGAAAGCAACAGAGTGATGAGACAGATATGGCAAATACGGTGAAAACAAGGTGTTCCACATGTAGTGTTAAACTACCTGTTTGCACTGATCAAATGCAGTGATGCCAATGTGCCATTTTTGTTTATGACAGTCTGTAGAATCCCATTCTCCATGACAACGGTACCATCGGCCTGCAATGTTACACAAAACTCAGTTAGGAAAATTACATGACAAGCCTGTCTCAGTCAATTAAGTGATCTCTCTTTCTTTAGAACACACCTGAACAGTGACAGTGACTGGAGTCACAGGCTGTGTTTCTTTGACAGGAGACACGCCGATGCTGGGAACTCTCACAAGAGCTGCAGTGCCACAGAGACCAAAGAGCATCAGTTATGAAGCTGTAGTTTAGAGGGCAACAACATAAATATTAGAAACATTAAACATACCAAGACCAGGTTTGTCAGTGCCGTCTTCAATCTGGATGACTTCATAGCGCTCCCATGGCAGAGTGTTGAACACACCGGTGGCGTTGCCTTTTGACCCCAAAGCTGCACATGCCTCACGCAGAAGTGCAGCACCATCCCTACGGATATCTAAGACATGGTGTGTGGAAAACTATAAATCACATTGACTCTGCTTTGAATGCACAGCCGTTGTAATATAAATTGTACCTTCATAATACTTCAGTGCATCCTCCACAACCATCTTTATGCAGCTGCCAGGAATCACATCATGAAACTGGTTTAGGAGAAGCAGCCTATTAAAGGGAAAAATCAAAGAAACCATTTCCAAACTGTAAACACAGAAACGATTTACTGAGTCACTCTTCTCATCAAAATTTTAACAGTTGATTCTAAAACCTCCAGAGCTCCTGCAGTTTTTCCACAGGATACAGAAATGTCCTGTCTCGGCACAGTGCCAAGCTGCTGGCGATCTCAATATCATGAAGCAGAGTCTCACACTGACGGTTCCCTTGTTTGATCTGGAAACAACAAAGCAGGCATGAAAATACCACCACTGCATTAAAACAATGCAAACATTTGAATTTTCTTTTCGCACATCACTATTTCACTATTTCAGCCCAGTGGGCTTGGGTGCTATGCATACCAGGCAATAGGAGCGGGCACCTAAGTGTGCTGCCCCTTGGTGGCATAGACTGGTTGTGGCGATGTGGAATGTCACCTCATTGGTGGAGAAGAAAGCTAAGCTGGTGTGTGAGGCTGATACCAACTACTGAGTTGTTCTCATCTCCACACACAGCAAGGGTTGTGGAACCAATCTCCTGGAGAAGGGTTAGACTCTCCTTTTCCGGAGTTGTGCAGGATGAGAAGTGCTGGGTGGATGTGGGGATACTCACAAGCCCCCAGCTGCTTTGTTGGAATTCTCCATGGAGAGCGAGAGGATCGTCTCTCTGACAACTGCGTGTTGCGGAGGGGAAAACTGACTATTGTTTGTGCTTATGCATCAAACAGCAGTTTAGAGTACGCGGCCTTCTGTGAGTTTTTGAGTGGTGTCCTGGAAGGTGTTCCACATGGGGACTCCATATTCCTCCTGGGGGACTTCAATGCTCACATGGGCAACAATGAAGAAACATGGAGGTGGGGGACTAGGAGGAATGGCCTGGCTGATCTAAACCCAAGTGGTGTTCTGTTATTGGACTTCTGTGCTAGTCATGGATTGGTCATAACAAACACCATGTTCGAGCACCAGGTGGGTCATAAGTGGGGAGGTTGGGGACATGGAATCTGAATGGGCCATGTTCAAAGCCTCCAATTCAGAAGCGGCTGTTAGGAGCTGTGGCCATTAAGTCACTGGTGCATAGCGTGGCAGCAACCTAAAAAACGTCCATCTTGCTGTAGAAGTACGCTGGTTGGCTAACAGATCTCCTGAAGCATCAGACAGGTACCAGCCGTCCAAAAGGGCTGCGGCTGCTGCAGTTGCAGAAACTAAAACTTAGGTGTGGGAGGAGTTAGGAGAGGCTATGAAGACGGACTTTCAGTTGGTCACAAGAAAGTCCTGGCAAACCAATCAGTGAAGGAGAGGCAGGGCTTGGCCCAGGCTATGAACAGCCGGGGGTGAGAACTGCTGACCCTAACTGGGGACACTGTTGGACAGTGGAAAGAGCAATTTAAAGAACTCCTTAACCCTGTAGCATGTCCTTTGCTGAGGAGGCAGAGCCTGAAGATTCAGGAGAATCTTCACCCATATATATGGTAGACGTTGCAGTTTACAGCTGAGTGTGAAGCAGCTGAGATGTGAGTCAGCACCTCCAAATCTGAGACCATGGTTCTCTGCCAGAAACCACTGGATTCCTCCCTCCAGGTTGGGGGGAGTTGCCTACCCAAACGAAGGAGTTTAAATATCACGGGATCTCATTCATGAGTGACAGGAAACTGAAGCATGAGATGGACAAGCGGCTTGGTGTAACATCAGCAGTAAAGCGGCTGTTGTATCGGACATGTTGTGGGGAAGAGAGATCAATAGGTCAATAGCTCTCATGAAGTCAGTTTCATTGCATCTTACACTGAGGAATTTGAACAGATTTTTATTTTACCTGTGCCTGTGTAGTGTAGGTACCATTGTGCAGCTCTAGGAAGAGCTCTCCAGTCCATGTGCACAGCAGATCTGACTCAGCCTGAAGCTGTGAGAAAAGCCTGTCTGGACTGGACAACTGGACTCTGAGAAGCAGGCGGAAGTGAGCAATGACTGACTAATTCTCACTAATACATGACTGTATTGAATGGTATTGTAAAACATCATAATGACGACATTACTAGATATCCCTCATATCCCTGCCTACGTGGTGACACACCCCTTTAAAAACGTCATTTAGAGAAATTTCCCAGTGCAGGAAAAGTGAATATAAAACTTATGACTACTTGATGTGTGGGAACTGTTTTCCATTCAGTTTGGGTTTGGTCTTTGTTACTGGCGACTGTTGAGTTAAAGCATGGGACAGGAACTGACCTCGGGAGGCCATCTGTGTCCTGAACCAGGTCAAGTCTGTCTAGCATCAGCTGTGTGGGTCCACCACCACCATCTCCAAAACCAAACAGTGCGGCACTGTGATTGGCTCTGCCTTTGTCTTTGTTATTCTTCACGGTTTTTACCAGCTGTGGGGCAAAAAAGCAAATGAATGGAAGCTTTGTGAGAACTGTAACTTCTCCCTCCACAGACTCGACATTCACTATATTATGTGCAGTGTAATCAAAACTCACGTCTTCAATCTTGCCCTTCATTTCATAGGAATTTCCAGGTGGGAAGTGAGTTAAGACCTTGGAGCCATCCAGACCTTCCCAGAAAAATGTATTGTGCTGTGGGAAAGAGGAAGCGAAACCGAAAAATGAAACATTTTAATAGTTAAGTAGGCTAGGTAGGTGCTAGGTGCTTTGTACTTACAGGAAAGGTGTTGACTAAATTCCAGCTGAGTTTCTGTGTCAAAAAATTGGAGATGCCACATCCCTGCATTATCTGAGGAAGCTGGGCAGAATAGCCAAATGTATCAGGGAGCCAGAACTGAAAAAGACAAAGCAAAGACGCTGCTGTTTTGCATTTGTAACCACAAAATATAGCTAATGTTTCATATACATGTTCACTTAGGTCATGTAAACATGTGTTATAAATGCCTACCTCATTGCAGTGCATCCCAAATTCTTGGTTAAAGAATCGCTGGCCCTCCAGGAACTGTCGAACCATGGACTCACCTGAGGGCAGATTGCCATCCTAACAAGCAAATATGTCAAATGTGTGCCCAATAATGCAGTAAAATTATTAAGATACACAATTTTATGTATTTTTAAGATTAGGTTTACCATTTCCACCCATGTTCCTCCAACTGGAATAAACTGGCCTTTCTTCACATAATGCTGAATTTGGGAGAAGAGTCCTGGGTACCAGCTCTTCACCCACTGGAACTGCTGTGCCTAGACCAAAAGAAAAAAGGCCAAAACTGCAGAGGGCTGCTCAGACTGGCAGAAGCTTTTCTGATCAACAGAAAACCATATTAGAGTGGAATTACCTGAGAGCAAGTAAAGACAAACTCTGGGTTCTTCTCCATTAAACGGATCACAGTCACCCAACTTCGACCACATTTGCGAATGGTCTCCTCATAAGGCCACAACCAGGCTGTGGATAAATACATGGATAAACATAAATTAATTTAACAAAACAGTTTTCTCTACAGTAATTTTGGAAATAACTCGGTTTTGGTAAAGATACCACAACCATGCTTTGTTAACACATAGTTTTCTAGAAAACATGATTTTTTTATTAAAGAAAACAAAAAGAAAGAAAAGGGGAAAAGTGCCCATAATAAGACTTATATAAATAAAAAGATTCAAAGCAGTAACTACTAAATTCAAGATTAAACAGTAAGACAACAAATCTGACTGGACTTAAAATGCAGGTTTTGGCCCATTTTTGCATCTCTCCTACAGGCACAGAGAATAATAAAATGAATCCAAATCCAGACCTGAGTCTATGTGGCAGTGACCCATTGCATGGACAGTGTGTTGGCTTTCTCCGTTGCGCTGGCTGAAGAACTTGTGAGCCAGACTGTGGGCTTTGGAGAAAGAACTGGAATCAAACGGGTCACACAGGTTCACCATCTCATTGACAGTGAAAAGGGCCTGGTAGCCTCGTTGCTCTCCTTCTCCCAGTTCCTGTGAAAAAGGAACACACAGTTTCATGTTTGTCTTAATTAAACTTCCCTTCTCCAGTAAGGTAATATATCATCATGCACTGTTTTGGCGGATGGTACCTTCACAATGTCAACGAGCATCTCAAAATCAGTCAGCAGCCGCCTTACATCCTTGTTGAATATCACCAGCTCAGCTCTCTGCACTGAAAACTTCCTGTCTGGGTCTGGAGCTGCAATCATGGACCCCTGACCAGCTCCAAAAAGCCCATTACAAGCCATTTCCACATAAAGTGTGACACTAAAGAGGGTCAGAAATATATTAAATGTTAGTGAAAAAAAAGCCTAGAAGTCCAAAAAAAGCAGCATTAAAGTTATGTTTTAGTCAACTCACCTGTGAGGCTCGTCATCTTTCAGACACTCAGAGAGGATGTAACTCGTCTTTTCACCCTCTTTAGTCAGGCCCTGCAAAAGAAAATAGCATGCTACATGTTGCACATCAATTTACAGATGGGTTGGGCACAAAATTTCTGCACATTATTGCAGTGTTGCACAAATAAAACTGCTCCTACTTTACCTGAACAGGCTCTCCATCTCTCCAAACCATAGCTTCTCCATCACTCTCCCACAGAAGATGAACCTCTTTCCCTCTCCAGGACTCTGGGATTTTCAGGGTCACTTTAAACCAGCAAGTCCACCACCTTTAAAAAATAGCAAGTTTGGGTTACTGCCAAGATCTGAGGGAATAAAACAATCTGAGAGTGATAACATTTGACAGTATTACTCACGTCGGTCCAAAGGTATCACCAACTTTATAAGGTGCAAAGTTTTGTTTGGAAGCTTCTGTGAATGTGATCCGCTTGGAGGAAATGAAGGAGGCGATGGATTCCAGCGGGCAAGAGTCTCCATAAAGCCTGCAGAGACCAGTCATTTAAAGAGCCAAGTCAAACTTAGTTATACTGGACAAAAATATAAATGCAGCATGTAATTTTAAGTTCATTTTTCTAACATAGAGGAATAAGTATTTGTTGTTCCAACACACAACGTCTCTACAACAGAATGCATGTCATAAAAGCACCAGGCACGCACTCCTATTTGAAATGCTAATGGGCAGTGGGATCATATACCAGAAATCACAAATAATTTATACATGAAATGTAGGCATTTCTGTCCTCTTTTACCCCCAGAGTGACTCTCATTACCATAGTACTTATTATTATTTCATAAATCATCTAGGAGCACAGAGTTTACTAAGCAAAACTCTCATTGACTGCCATTATAATGGAACTCCAAAGTTTCGGGTGAGAGACTGATATGGACAGTCTCTCCAACCAAATCTGTATAATACACAGTACGAACATGAAAATATATCCCTTGTTGAAAACAAGATTGTGCTTCACACGGTGAAAAGGTTTTTTCTATATGATGTATAGTTTTTGAGATGTGACTGTTTGTTTGAGGGACAAATTCTTAGTTTGCCTGTCTGCTCCTCTCTCTCTACTGGACCACACTTTCAAAGTAGAAGCTCAAAGATGTTAAAAGGTACTGATCAGGGTTCCTGAAACATGCTGGTTTTTCAAAATAAAATATACTTATACAAATTATACCATATTTATAATTATAGCAGGACATAATAACTGGCAAAAGCTGCATTGGTTCACTCAAACTTTCCTCTGAAAGTTTCTTGTTGTCCTGTAACATCACACCTGACGAGGATGTAGAAGAACTCAGTGGTTGAGACTGAGGGTTTGTCACTACAGTTCAAAAAACTTTTTTTTAAAGTTCTATTTTTATTCAGTGTATGTTGCCTAAAATCATAAATTACCATCTCAATTTACTTCACAGGGCTTTGAATATTTCCTCTAACTCCAAATAACTCAGAAATACCAACAAAGCTGATTCAGTGTCTGTGTGACCAGATCCATATGGAGTTTGTAACTACAAATTATAGAAGCATCATGTGGGCTTGAAAATACAACATATAAGGTTAGTGTTAGTGTGTTAGATCAGATTTGGACCTCGACCCGGTAGTAAACCTGGGAGGCGACTTGGAAAATAGGTCAGTGACAGGTCAGTATTAACTTACTGTTGGGTATCATTAAGGTTTTACTGTAGATTTTCTCTTTGCGCCATCTTGCAGGTTGGTGTTCACCGGAAGAATCACGTTCAATCAATTTACGTTATGAATGAATAAGATACTTAAAGTAATAACAGCTGATTGATCCCTAGTTTATCTAAAGTCAGTGCAGCTGAATGCAAGAAGCCTTACCGTCCTCTCAGATTGCAGTCTGTGAAATAGATATCAGAGATAAACTTCTCCGCTCTCTCGAGCAGTGTGCGCCTGTTCTTCAGCACAGGCTGGTGGTACATCCTGAAACCTGCGCAGAAACACCCGCACGTCTGCAGGTGCAACTACGAGAAGAGGGTGATCAACGGCGGAACATCAAAGCTATCAAAGATGAACTCAGAGCCTCAGACAAAACCCGGAAGTAAAAGGTTGTGTCATTGCATTTCAATCAAGCAGCCTGTAGATGGCGGTACAGCTCAACAACTGACAGCAATGGAAAATCATTTTTCACTCTTTGTCAATCAGGTCATAGAGAGCAGGGGTGTCACCCAGTGTAAAAAAAAACAACCCACATTATATATAACAACAACAACAACAATAATAATAATAATAATAATAATAATAATAATAACAACAATAATAACAGTAATAATACTAATAATCCCACTATTAATATAATTTTATTACTAAAGAGCCTTACAAAATTAGTTACAGGATGTTTACAAAACTTTAAAATATACAATGCAATAGAAAGTTACAATAAAAATGAAATTGAATACTATTGAAAGAAAACAATGAAAAAAGTAAAGACAGTGAATTATTAAAAAAGAACAATAACAAAATATTGGAAAAGTATAAAATGTTTTAAAAAATATTTTTAATTATTAGATTATATAATATTATATTATATTTTTAACAGGTTTTGAAATGGAGGCACTGATGAGCTTTCCTGAATGTAGGGTTGTTCCTATGACAGTAAAAACATGGTCCTCCTTTGTTTTACACCTGGGCTGTGGGACTTTAAACTTATATCTATATTTAAACTTACTTTTTCGTTTTAGATTTTCTGATTTTAGGGGTTGAGATGTAGAATAAGATGCCAAAAGTTCCAAGATGTTAGATAAAGTTAGATAAACTTGAGGAGCTAGTGTATATCAGTCAGGACTGGAGTTATGTTCTCCGTCAGTAATCTTTTTGATTTTTTTGATTTGTATGTCTGTATTTGTGTTTGTTTTCAACCTGTAAAGCATCTTTGAGTTTTTGAAAAGTGCTCTATAAATGCAATGTATTCTTCTTCTTCTTCTTCTTCTTCTTCTTCTTCTTCTTATTCTTATTATTATTATTATCATCATTATTATTATTATGATCTTGCTCCTAAATTCTGAATCAACTGTAGCTGTGTGTGGGTTTAACTGGGTGTAATGAGGGTGTGGATAAACTGTTCAACAATGTTACTGGGGAGCACTGGTTTGACCTTGATACTATTTCTAATTTGTAGATGACAGGATTTAACCTGAGCCTTTAAGATGCTGAATAAAACTGAGGTTTAATCAATGTAATCAAATGTCTGTGTGGGTTTATTTTAAAAGCTGTCGCCACTTTTCAACAAAATGCAATGAAAACGCAAGTTGTATTTGAAAACACATGTGAACTTTTATTTTTGATTCTGCGTGACAGCAGATACTTACACCTAAACTTCAGATCACTATCACACAAATAATACTATTTACAACTCAAATACATCTCGACAAATGTAATGACACATTTATCAAAAAATATAACCACAAGCAGCAATGACCAGGTAAAAAAAAGAGTCCTATGTTGGTAAATTGAGTTTATTCTGTTTAAACAGTCGCCTGTTTACTTTACCTCATTTTACTAGAGAACCTGTTTAATCTGTCTAAAATGTGGACTCACAGTAAAGTGTGTCACTTTCTATGCTCTATTTTCTATGATGATAAATGCATGGATATAGCAAAGACAGGACATAATAAAGTGGTTAAGGGAAAGCTTGTGAGGTTTACACGATGATGTAATAACTCTCCAGCAGTCCCTTGGTTAACTGTACGGTCCAACTGAGAGGCTCTCAGAAGTGCTGGGGAGTTCGTCTTGTGATCTGACTAGCAGGCCAGGGTGAGGGGTCAGCCCACGTGCAGCCTGACAACACAAAAGCCTTTCTTCTCAACATTATTCACAGGAAAGCAGCAGTGTTTGTATGAAGGCTAAGCACCCTTTTATTATAAAATCCATAGAGCAACTCTAAGTACAGGGTTGGTGCAAATGTGGTGTCGCCCATCCCTCTCAGGCCATGCTACCATCAGGGATGTCTGTCGACTCCTATTCCCTATTGTTTGGACTGTGGTTGGGCTTCCTACCATGCCAGGACAGCCCAAGGGAAAGGGTGCCATGATCTGACTTGACCTGAGATTCTTACCACTTCAGCTCTACTGTACATGCCTGGGAGCTTCTGTGTGAAGCTGTCCTTCAGAAATTCAGCATATTATGTCTCATAAATAACGGGGGACTGGAGGGGACAGCTGCTCCCCTTGCTCTTAGGAAGTAGTCTCACAGTACAAAACATCCAGCATGGAGACCTGCTGCGTTTTGCCTGCCACAACACAGCAAAAACAGTCCTGACTGTGGCTTGAGGAAAAAAAAGTGGTTCCCAAAACCCCAGAGCTGCATGCAAACGTAATCATGTGAAAGACTTAAACCCTGCATGCTTCCATAAATGTCCAAACTGACCCATGGGACAATTTCACGAAAACACAATGAGTGATGCAAAGGGACAATGGGCGCATGGTCTCGTTGATGTTTTCTTTTGAACTGAGGTCCACAACAAAGAGCTATACTCTTGAGCCGCACTCGTCTCTGTCGCCAATGTTGTATGCCGTATGTTTGCTTTTGTCCTGCTCGGCAGCAGATCTAAAAAACAAAAGAACCGAGGGGCGATCACATAAAAACATACAATCCATAGTCTCAAATAAAGACTTCTCCCATCAGCTGTAGGTTCATTTCAGGGCAAAGCATCTCTATCAAGATAATATTTCTTATTTCGTTGTGTGATATATGAGCAAAATATGTTGGGATGGAGGCAATTAAAAACTTTGAGTTTCTTATCTTCTGTAAGTTTTCCACAGCAATTATTAATTCTTGTTAGAATAGAGTATTTAGTCACAGAGAACTGTTGAGGCAAACACATTTCATTTAGAAGTAGTGAGGAAGAGATGATCCTGAGGAACATTTAAGGGTAGCAGGAACATTTGACACTGTCTAATTCAGAAATCTTACCACCAAACTATTTGAAATTAGACTGTGACAAAGCCCTTCACCTCTAGAAGTGAACTGTGCATCATTATCATAAAGAAAAAGAAGAGTCAATATGATATGAAGACAGCACATTTCATTCACAAAACTACTACCTCCTCTCTACATATTTAATCCCATGTTTTTCTTTGAAAGAAGAAGAAGAATCTGAGAGGAATATAATGTCAGAAAATCTTAAATACACTCATTTAATGATCAAAAACATTTTTGATTATATAGATTTTTTTATAGTTCTTTTCCCCAGTCAGTCATTGACTTTTTTCAAATTTTGGTTCCACCTAAATGTAGAAGTGATTAAGATTTCAGAAGTTAAAATGAATGGTTATAACACTGAAGCTTCCTGTCTGTATTCACTTCCTCCTGTTCTAAAACCAGAAAAGTTCCACATCTTATTGACTTAGTTGTTTATCCATCCTGCACAAAGCTAATTTTCATTGCTTTAAAAAAAATTAAATTCCTTTCCTAACAAACGTGCCACACAAAAAGCATAAGTTACTTCAATTACTGTACTATTTTCAAAGGTTAGTTGTCCCCAAGTAAAAAGTTCATGTATGCGTAACTATGTACCACAACAAAACCTCAAAGTCACACAGTAACGTAAACCAAGAAAATACTCTCCAGGGCACCATTAGTTGTTTATAGCAAACCACCACTACGCAAATTGGGTTCATGATTTATGTGGCATCTCCCTGTCAAGGGTGAGTCAGAGTGGTAAAAGTGAGTATATACATTCTGCTGAAAAAAGCATCTAATGAGGACACAACCCCAATAAAGTCATTGACTCTTAAACACCACAGTATGGGTCATTTACGGTCAGCCATTTTCTTGAAATACCCTCTGCAATTGTCCACTTTATATAAATATATCTCAACCGCTATAGTCTGCCATGGAAAGCTTAGAATTTCTGCAATAAAATTCTTTACTTTTGTTAAATTCAGACATCTTTTTAAAAAAAAGTGTGACATGAACCAGAACCCTTTGACAGCTTTTGTCTTAACTGTCGAGTATAAACAATATACAGTAGGATATTACGTACAGAGGGATCTCAACAAGTACAACTGTAGTCTTGTTGTATTGTTTTGTCCTTTACCTACCTTTTGTGCCTTAATAGACAGCACAATAAAGAGACAAGGAGAACAAATCCCAGTGCAGAGCTCACCAGTATGGGAACCAGTAAACCTGCAGAATGTGGAGCAACAGAGGCAGAAAGAGTCATGTGATAATAGTTTTTCTATATGTGTTTGTTTTGTATGTGAGATTTTATGTGTGTTTAAAGTGGAAATAAATGACAACAATCAACAAAACAAATAAAAATATCTTTAAAGACTTAGACAAGTTTAGTAATATAAGGAATATAAGTAAAATTATTACAGAATCTAAAATGTGTTTATTATAGTGATGGTTTAGTTTGGTGATTGTCTCGATTAGCTGAGTGAAATTCAGAAAGAGGAAATGCCACTTTGTCTTATGTCTTTGTTCAAATCCAACAACAGAAAACAAGATGTTAGAAAGGTAGGATCACTGGATGCTGCGTAAGTAAGAGATGACGCTGAAGACAACATATGACAACAAGGATGGAGGCACAAAATATACAAAAGCAACATACCAGTGTTTATCCAAGACTGGTCATCTGAGCAACAGAGAGAAAGAGAAGAAACAGTGAAAATGGAATTCAAAGAGCAACCTCAAATATGGTGCCATCAAAGGGAAAGACTTAAAATGTTCAGCACAGTTCAGAACAGATAAAGAAAATGATAGTGGTGAATCTTCTAGTGACAGACTCACACAGATAGGACGAACAAGGTGCCGCAGAAGCATTTTAAGGCCATTTATCTCAAAGTTGTGCTGTTTTGCTCACGGCATCATTTAACATTATCACAGTAAACATCTAAGTTATGTGGCCAGTGCCTAAAGTGTGTAAAACTTTTGACTAGCTTTTTTTTTCTTTACAACCTTTTAACTTGAATAATGGTTTACCTTCCCACACCCGACCATTGACTGTTAAAGTGTAAGAAACCACACACTACAAAAAGACTATGCAGTGTTACTGAAGTCTAAAACCTCTCAATGGTACAGACACTTTCTTCTGTTCTAAGTTCTGCATCTGATCAAAGATGTGCAATTCCAAACTGCCCATCTTGTACATGCTCTACCATTATAAATATAGAAGTTACATGTATAGAACGTAAATATACATGTAGTTTCTCTGCCTTTAGCCTTGGATACGGTTCGCTAAAAGAGTCGCCAGACTTCTGTGAACCTGCAAAGAGCTAACATGTTATAAAAAATAACAGTCCTGTAAGTTCAGAAAGAAATGGTGCAAATAGGGAAGACATCAAGTGTGATGCTTTTATTGAAAATAGTTCCTTATATATAGTGCAGGCTTCTTTACTTTCTGTAAATGGAAATTTTGAAAAGACACGCAAACTGTAAGAAAAGACAGTGACGTTACATAAAGCGCTTAAGCTCTAAGAAATTCTTTTGGTTTAGCTGCATCTCCATATTGTGTAAGGCAATAATTACTAGCATAGCTGCACAATTACCGTACTATAGAAGTGAACTTGGCGAACTGTTAAACACTATAAATGTTCCCTGTCAGAAATTTTGTGTACTTCATGTACCTTGACGCATATAGATTGTCACGCAAGAAATGTGTGCTTTTTTGTAGTTCATTTAAAAACCTTGTTCAGCTTGGCAAGAATCTGCAAACATGCTTGAAGCCCTGATGTAAACATTTCTCTGATTTTTCAGGACATAAATATAAATATTGAGGTTGTTGTACTATAAATATACAATATTCTTACAGTACTGAGCACAGTCTATGGTGATGACAGGTTCTGTATCTGAGGTTTTGTTTTTATGATGGAAATTATAATTATGTGCACATACTGGAAACAATAAATACATTAAGCAGAGACTGGGTAAAGTAATGCAGGGCATGGCTGGAAAATTAGTCTTTCATTGTGGCTCACACAGCTGACGTCTGCTACAGAAAGTGATAATGTGAGTCTGAGCTATGTCAGGAATCTTTCTAGTCTTCCCACTCCATTGGCAGAAGCCAAGGATGTGGATAACCCTGGCCATGTGGTTTCCTGGGAACAGTAGCAGGGGAAAGACCGCTGTACTTTGTCACTGGCACACTTTGCTTAATTGTTGTGGACGTCTTCCTTTGATTCTTCAAGGCTCTTGTTAGAGAGCGATCTAACTCAAAAGCCTCATCTATCGGCCGCCCGCGAAGAATATGCCTGATGGTGGGGAGAGCCAAGTCCGACTTACAGTCCAGGTAGCTCTTGAGATTGAGCTCAGGGAAGACTGCATCTTTGAGAGCCTGGACCAGCTGATTCTCAGCGTGGGACTGTTTGAGCTGATGGAAAACTCTCTGCTCCAGCGAGACGTAGCAGAGTGTGTCTTCAGCCAGCCCAGACTTTCCCACATAGTGGTTGGTCTGGCTCTTCTTCCAAAGGGATGGGTTCATCGTTTGTTGTTTGGATTTGGCCAGAGTCTCGCTCTTCGGGTTCTTGAGACCTTTCCTTTTGCCAGCCTGGAGCTTCTCTGAGCCGCTTGGTAGGAGCTGATACAGACCCTCATCAGCCAGGTCTGCTAGGTCACCAACCAGCAGTTGCTGAACGATACGTTTCCTCACGAGTGGAGATGTGACTGTAAGAGGACCTTGAAGTCCTCTGCCTGCATTAGACACAGAGCCAATGTTGTTAAACATCCCAGCATGTGGGATACTCCTTGGAGTGATGTCGGTCCTTGACACCCAGCATGCAACAGCGCTGCGCATAATGATGCACAAAAAGCACAAGCCATCGCCTGCTAAATGCCACTCGTGAAAGCTAATAGCATAGGATTCCACACTGCCATGTCATAACATGTGCCATTAGAAAAGCATAGCTCTGTGAGGGAAGCTCTGAAAATGAGGAAAACATGCACATTCATACCACACTATATAGACCTAAATACCATACAGTGTGGTAAACCAGGCGACCACATAAAAGTAAGCCTTTAAGGACAAATTTAAGGGCTGCAGACGCTCTCAGTATGTCAGTGTGGTGGCTAATTTGAACTGTCTTGAAAGATGGTCTACTTTCGAACAAGCTCATCAAAGTCAATCAACTTTAAAAACGATTTAACATAAAAGCTCAGCCGCAAGCAGGTGATACCGTACAAGCCAAAGCTGGTGTGACAACCCTGTGCCTTGCAGGAGAGTAAATGCCCACAAATTATTTAAACCTGCCTTTTAGTCATTTAAAAGCAGCACAGTAGCTATGTCATTTAAGTGACCTTTTGACTCATGCACCAGCAATAAAGCAAGTTTGTTTTGAAGACCATACTTACCTTCCTTGAAAGACACCAAGACAACTCGGCTGTCGGCAAGCTGTGGTTTCCTGTAGTTGCCATTCAGCGGCACAGGGGAAGAGTCCTGGGCATGGGAGGAGTAGAGGGCTGTTGCTAGGGACAGGAACTGAAAAGACACAACAAAACAAAAGCAAGTTATGGATAAACATTTTTCCACACTTATTAACAAAAGTTAAAAAAAGTAAAAAGAATCTATTTAATGTCTTTTTTATTCTGTATCAAATCTGCTTCACAAAAATGAAATTGTTGAAGCACCTGTTTGCGAGAAATTGTCACGTGATTCCTGAACACTGTCCACAGCACACTCGGATAACAAGGAGGAGTCGTCAATGACCCGTCGTAGCGGTAATACTCATCCAAACGTGCAGGCAGCAACGCTCTGATGTTGAACCCGGATATCTGCACTCTCTGATCTGGAAAAACAGAAATCAGCTGTTTAACAACTATTGACGTCAGCGCAGAATTCTTTATAACCACATGAATGACCTGATGAGGAGTTGAGAGACTCTGACTTCAAAAACAACAAACCACAGCCTCTATCGTGACTGTTTATGAGTTCCATTCAGTGTGGCAAAACAACAACAACAGATATCATGACCTCAGACTCACCTCTGTATTTGATACCATTGATGAACTTCAGAAACTGCTCAAAGGCTGGATTGAACTCTCCAACCTGCATAAAAGAAAAACAAAACATAGTCACAAACATTCACATATCACTGTCCTCACTCCGACAGAAGCCACGTGAACTCACCTCAATGAGGACACCCAGTACAGCCAGACCGTCAGACTTGTCCACAGCCGAGGTCATATTGGGGTACTTGTCAGAATTGTAATGCACAACATGCATCTGTGGAGGAAAAGAAGAATATGTCATGGTCGTCTGGAGAAAACAAAACAGAACATGAGAGTGACTGGCTGAAAAATAATTTCTTTACTGTTTCTGAGGTGAAAAGAACTCAGTGACACAATCAGATATATTAGAGAAAAGGTGAATTATTTGGTGTAGCTCAGTCACATATTTTGAAGAAATCCACTTGTTTGCAGAAACACGTCTGCTTTGAAAAATGGAGCTTTAGCAAAATAACTGCTGTAAAGTAAACTAATATTTTCTGAAAATATTAGTAATAGGATATATATATGTGTGTGTGTGTGTGTGTGTGTGTGTGTGTGTGTGCATTATGAGAAAATAGGAGGAAACCAGTAGCCCTGACCCAGGACCAATAGCAAGTAACAACTGAAGTAACTGTATATCAACTTGCTAAGTCATTATGTATAGCTATAAATCAATAAAGTCTAATATGACACCCCTGTAATAAATGATACAATCCTGTAGGTTATAGACAAATTATTAGATTTTGTTGAAACTCTTGGTTTAACTGCATGTTTATTTGGGTGTTGAATTGTGTTTCTTATTTAGCCTAACCTAAATAATGAAAAATGTGTTTAAAAAAACTGAACAAAAAGCAAAAACTTAACAAATAATAATTACATTTTCTTTGTGTAAACTTGCAGTATTATGCAAGCAGACAGGAGGTTCTTTAGATTTCTTCTTTTTTACTAAATTGCTGATTGATGTCACTATTAACGGGTACATTCTGTGTAGCGCAGAGTGGAAATAGTGCCTGTGACAAAACCACACAAGAAAAGCTGTAGATGTTTTACACTAGGTGGTCTATTACAGAACATAAACGGATGCCAGACTTTTGATGATGCTGATGAGTTATGGTCATCATGTTTTGTATTGCAAGCAAACACAAAGGCATGCTAGTCCGTCTGGTCAAATATGACGCAATCGTATTTACTGACTCTTTCCTGTCTTTTAAATTAGGTGGATGCTTGCCCTATTTCGGGAAAACGTTCAATTCCCCATCATTCCATCCTGCCAAAACAACATGTCATCAAGGAACTGTGGTTCTGGAGTCTGGAGAGACTTAAAAAGATGCGTGTTCTCGACGTGTCCACTCAGAAACTCAGGTCAAACCGCAGCACCTCACATGTGGCCGAGCAGCAGCTGGGCACGGTCACATAAAAGCGCACAGGTTGCAGCCATTTCAGCGTCTACCCACTGTAACTCAAATGATACCAAATTAAATAAAACAGTCTCCTATTTCCACTCACTTTAAAGCTTTGCTGTCAAATTGCCTGCTTTATTTTAAGTAACGAAGTAAATAGAGCAAACAATTGTGTGAAAACTGCATACAGGGCTTGACACATTCAATGGCACACAGCAGACAGCCACTCCTTTCCAGAGGTGGTTGAAGCCAAAGCATATAATAGCCTGGCACTCTAATCCCCTTAAGCCCTGCAGAAGTAAGACACTGACATACTGTGCAGTTATGGTCATGAAGAGGCTGACTTGTGTCTTTTTTCAATATGTTAATGTGATTGGTAAGGGGAAAATTCATGTGAGAAAAAAAGAACTATGTACTTAACTGTTCTCTCAGCAGTTGAGGTTTTGAAGACTTTAAAAAACTTGTGTCCCTGTTTATTGTTTTATACAAGCATTAATTGTGTGGTTTCACAAAAAAGAGAAAGATGCACAATGAGCATTCTCCCACACTAAGATGTAAACTGAACGTCTGCCACAGAGTTTTGAAAAGACAGTAGTGACACGCAGAGAGAAAGCTTTTCAGAGTTTCTTCAGTTTGAGCGGCATCATCTTTGAAGGGTGTCGGTGACCCTGATTTGTCTGCCAGTCAAATGTCACAGGTTTAAGTCATAAAGTATTAAATCATTTGTCTGGTGCCACCTGATGCTGCAGAGGCGTGAAAGACATATTGAAATGAATGGATTGCAGGAGTGAGCTTGCCTCAAACAACCTGGTAGAAAAAAATTGAGATCTTTCACAAAAGTAGTAACACTGCTGTACTTTTACCTAAATTAAAGTAAAGAAGCCAAATCATCAGCAAAATGTACTGTAAAGTATCAAAACTAAAGGGAAAAATAGCATCATTAAGAGTGCTATTTGCATTATTCTGTATATTCTGTATATATTGGGGGAATATAATTACTTATGCAAGTACTTGCAGATGCTGATTTTAACAGCTTTACAGAATGTGAGTTCGATTGACAAAACATCACATTGTAAAAATAGTTAAATAAGAAAAATCTTAACCTGCAAATAAAAGCTAATGTACGCAAAGCATTCCAGGAGAATTTCTTGTTTTGCAAGTCTTGCCAACAGCTATCAATTAACAAAGTTATCTGGTAATAAAATGAAAAAAAATCTGTTATTTATGGTAGTGCACGGACTCTGCTCATGCACCTACTGCGCTTCACTGGAGTATACAAGTCTACACATACATGCTAGAGCTAGCGGTAGGATAGTAGCTACAAGTTTCACCTTCACGTAAACCTGCAACATCCTACACTACTACACAAAGCAAGAAAAAAAGACTGTAGTAGAAAACGCAACAATTAAAATAAGCAAGAGGTGAAGAGTCAACATCAGTATGGGTTTTCTGCAGAAGTCTAAGAGCCAGAGAAGTGATGTCATGGTTGCTCTTCTGCTGTTGGACAGGTAATTATCAGGTTTGTTTTGCTTTGTAGGGTGATGGTTATGGGTTACGGTGAATGAGACATGATGTATTTTGAATGTGCCGCACTCCTGTCACCACCAACGGATCAGTCCTACAGTTGTACTCAGGCAATACGGACTGCGTTTTTTAGTTGTGTGCTTTAATAATCGAATTTGCTTTTGCTGTTTCTTTGACCCCTCATACTAGCACTTTCACTACAATTGTCTGCGTGTATCTACTGGAGTAAAAAGTACAATATCCATATCTGAACTGTAATGGAGTCGAAGTGTAAGGTAGCAGAAAACTGAAATCCTCAAGTAAAGTACAAGAATGTTGAAACTGCACTTGGGTACAATACTAGAGTACTTAGTTACTTTCCACCACCATCTTTTAAATCAGTGTTGGGGAGTTAGAAAGTGCTTTTCACTCTGTTTACCTCTGCTGCATACTGCTTACTGTTCACCATGTGTTCAGAGCCTGCAGGGCGACTGGAGGAGCCCCAGTGGAAATGGAGTTGAGCTGCAGTGTAACGGTGAGGCAAGCTGGAGATGTGCATCTTGGAGGGCAACGATATTTGCACTGTGGACCAAAAGAAATGTAATCTCAGCACCCATCACAGAACTTAGGGGTTACCTCAGTTCACCATCGAGGCATCAACAACCATAAACTTTAAGGTAAACTGAGGAGGTCAGCATGGCCCACTCTGACCTGTCAAGGCAACATTCAAGACATTTCACAGTGCTGTGACGCAGGGCTTGCTCCGCATGTTTGTCAAGTATGATGAATGCTTACACATGAAGATCCTTTGTCAGCCTATTTGAAACACACGTCACACTGATGATGCCATTCATCTTGTGGTGTTGAAGCCCATCAGCGATGCATACATAAGCATTTGTCTGGCATTTGCACTCTGTCAGTGGCAAAACTTACTAACTTACACCGACTTTACAGCAACGAATCGTCACCAGCACCCAGCAGACATTACATGCTCAGTCATACACAGATTGTCACTGAAATTCCTAACATATAGCAGTTTCTACATGATGCTCAAAGCATTATGTCAGAAACTAGTTTAACCAGAGTTAACCTCACTTAACCTCGGCTGAAACAAATCTTCGAATTGTCAGCCAACTATAATTTTGCGGAACAATTATATTCATCTCCTTAAATCATCAACACATTTTTATTGCACATGATCATGGTTGTCTGTGCTCTGATTGCTATATATGTTGCAATTACATACATATTGCATTATAAACTGAAGCGCTTTTCCTTTATTAAGATGCATCGGTCCCAGAAGGAGACAGGGCAGATGACAAGTCTTTGCTCATATTTTCCCAGACTAAACACGGAGCTCTTTCTTTGGGTGAAAGGACAGTTAAGATAATAAGAGAGTGATTATAGAAAATTGCTGTGGCAGATGTAGAAGAAGGATCCTCCTATCATTTTCTTTTAGCTTGGCCCAGAAATTAGAACTCCAAGTTTATGCATGGCCATTTCTAATGAATACGTTGTCTAGCGCAATACTTTGATATGAAGAACTTCTAGATTCCCAAAATGCAGTTTTGGTAAATATTTGCTTAGTTTGAGACACAGTTATGGCACTTGTGATGAACGAGTTTACAGAGCACATTACATTTGAAATGTTGTGCATTATGTGGATTACACTGTTTATTTATACTCACCAGAGTGTCCATTGTTCCCAAGAGTGAGCTGCTCATTTGGTGACAGGTTGTAGTTTTGAACCTCAATCGGAGGTAAAGTTGGATCAAACCTGAGCAGCTCTGACCTGATGTCTATTGGAGACTGGAAAGCACCTCCACAGTATGGATAATGTTTGGGCCAGTGGTGCTCTCCTTCTGGCCCTGCAACAACATCAATTACATCATAACTAAGACAATACCTTTAAGACATGGCTGCTGCCTGATGTAATGTTATTTTCATAGTTTTATTATACTGTACAGTGGTACTACATGTGTAGTGTGCAAGACTGTACAAGAGTGTGTCACCTCAGAACACAGGCAAAAATGCATTTCAAATGCTAAACTGTTCCATTTTAAAGGCCAGATGAGCAAACAGTGTCCCAGTGTGAGGCTGAATAGAGGATGGTTCCAAAAAGGGCCAGGGCTTGTTCTGGCATACTGAACATTTTATCTGTAATCAAAGTGAAGTATTATTATCTATGTACGAGGCAGCATGGGAGAGGCCCGTGGCTCTGCTCTTGGCCCTTTCTAAAACAGTGAGAGTGAGAACCAGGCTGTTGTTTGCAGGCAGAGCCAGTGAGAATGCTGTCTCTCTCCAAATGAGAGGTTTCTGTAAAGCACAAATGGCCACATTTGCAGATCAAGTCATGCAGTTTACAAAGTGACCTCAGCTGCATGGGGGTTTCTCTCAATAACGTGTCTGCAAAGGCAATGAGAACGACTGGGCTTTAAAATGATGCAATACAGGAAAACGGAGAAGAATGGCAATAAGAAATTGATTGAATAGAAAATGAAAACGCTCTTGATTTGAGATATTTCATTCAGTGTGTTGATTGAAGTGTAAGAATCCATACCAAGCTTGTCAAGCATAACGTTCAGTATGAAGCAAGGCTAATACATTGCAATGAATGGACTCTATCAAACGAGTGGTAACATAATTGTAACAAAATAGAAAATCCCATGAAAAGCCCTGAGTGTACCACTGCTCTCGTCTGAGTCGCATCCATGCCACCAATTCATTATCTTTCCAGAATTAATTTAAAAATTCACCATTCACCAGATGCCAGCTGACCATGGTTAAATATGAATGATGCAGCATGAGGTCTGACCCCCAGCCAGACAGTCAGACAAATGTGGATTGATTGTATAAGACATGCCAAAAGGCATCAAGTGAAGCTATGAAATCACTGAATACTTTTTGATGCAAAAGCTCAAAGTTCAGTCTAGGCAAGCCCTCCCTATAAAAATGAAAAAGTTACTTTCATGGCTATAATTACTCACTGTCCACTTCATTTGTGTTTTCATTTGATGCATTCTGCCCTTTAATAATGAACCTTTAGTGACCTTTGGTGGTCCCTTGGCGGTCCTTTGGTAGCAGAACATCCATGGCTGTGGGGGTAATTTCTCAAATTTGGCAAAATGAATCTTAAATTAGAAGACTTCTACAAGGCTTTATGTGGAGTAATCGAGTCAACATTGCACTGGTGGTAGAGCAGGGCGAGAAAACCACAACAGTCATCATCATCATTTATGTTACTCCTATATTAAGGTTCACTGTTTGTCCTTAGCCAGAGGGTGGAGTGTCGAGGTGGAGATAAAATGTATGACTCAGCTGTGGCCCCTTTAACAGAAAGTGCTACCAGGCCTGCAGACGATGGATGGATGACTCTGACAGACCTCACAGGGTCTGACTGAAACTGAGGAGGAAATCCACCATGCTGAAACTGAGAGGAGTCCAGGGGTTTTCTCTTGCATCAACTATTTCCTCATTAATCAATAAAAACTTAGACTAGTTAATACATTATCATTGAGAAGATTTGTGATTGTTTATTAACATTATTTAGAATTTAATGCATTCATTAATGTATTATATTACAATCAGGTGCTTTGGTTTACATGACTTTACAAATCACAGGATAAATCACTAAAATACATTGCCAAAGTGCTAAGTTATTTCTTGTACTGACACATGATTTTCTATTGCTGGTTTGGCTGTTTATTTTATATTTTCTAAATTTGCACAAGTAGGACATAAACAACTGTGTGAGCGAAGTCCTCAAAGGACCTTTATATTATAGCAGTGGCCTCACATTAAGGCGCTGCTATAATAAAAACGGAGTGAACCACCCTGCATAATATTTATTTGAGCTTAAATTACTGTGCACAGTAATTTTCTACTTTATTTTCTTCTTTTCTTTATCCTAACTGTACCAGTGGACAAGAGTCTCTGCAATTTCCAAACTGTGGTTGACATTTGTCCAAAAAAAAAACTGTCAATACAAGTGATATCACATCAAACTGCTTCACCTGCTGGCATGTGGTCTTCATGTTCGGTCCCTGAATGCAGCAGATTTTTGAGAGGCAGTGCCACAATGACAAGAGGTCACGCTGTGAGCACAGTTTATGTAAGAGACAGTCATGGTTCAAAAAGTCCTGCCCAAAGACCTTAAGGCGTGAGACAAAGGCAGTCAGCCACTAATGAAATGTTGTAATTGCTGAGTTTGTACAATTACAGAGGGTGATGGGGGTGATGTCAGTACACGAAGAAGTCAAAGAAGGGTCAGAAAGCTTTTTTTGTTTGTCTGATCAGGACGTACTTCATTTGATGTTACTGTCACCACTTTAGTGTGACAATTTGACATTAGCAGCTCAAAGCGTTGCTGTGAGGGCAAGACAACAACAAAAACAACTTCTGTGACTCAGTCATTGCCTATTGGACTGTTGCATCAAATTGAATTCTAGCACGCAATTTGTTTTCTGCTGTTTAAGTCACCAAAAGTTCATAGTTACAGACACATTTATGTACAAATGTGAGGAAAATATAAACCAACTCACCAGTGTATGTCCATTTGGCAGCTGAAACAAACAGAAGGAAAATACTTCATAAACATATTACAGTATAATTACACTGAATAACAAACTGAAAACAGAACTTAGGTAAAATGATGCACAGAGCCAAGTGGTCACATTTAATGGCTCCTTAAGTGCAAGAGGATGGAGACACCTGCCTTCAAGCATCCTTCCTGCTCAAGACCCTGCAAACGCTATCTAAACACTAACTGAAGTGCATCCAAAGTTTTTAAATTATCTACTACTCATTAAATGTCTTACCATGCAGGACTCCCAGTAAAGTCAGCTGGAGCAGGACGACTGGAGTGGAGCTCTGGAAGTGCATGTTGGTGCCCTGATGTCAGCCCGGTGCGGTGCAGAGCAGAGCGCTGCCTCCAAACCGGCTTTTATACTCATGTTGTCAGCTTCATTGTAGCTCGCACTGACGTCAGAGCAACAACAAAAACCAGCCTCCAGAGTGATTCTGTCCACCGGAGAGTGACAGCTGCTCAGCGGCCACCGCATCCAGCACAGCCCCTCATTTACGGTCTGTGTCGGCAAAATGCTTGTGCAGCGCATGTGCAGCCGCTCGGTAGTGACAGGTGAGCAGATGGCAGCTACCTAGTAAGATTGATTTCTTCTTCTTAAACGTTCTGCAAAGTAATGTTTTTAGTTGGATTTTTTTTAGTTCCTAAAAAGTTCCCTTTAAATGCGAGAAAAGTTCTCTAAAGACATTGTTGCACTAATATTCCCAAAACGTATTCCAAATGTTGCCTTGAGAACATCCTCCCTTTGTTATCAGGTGACATTCTGGTGACATTTAATAATAATAATAACAAGAACCCCATAATTATGTGTTACCTCAGCAACGTCCCCAGAACATACTCAGAACATTGTAGGCAAAAGTTCTCCTTTTGTGGATATGTCACAATACAGGGATGTTTTATTATAATATATACGCTGTGTGTTACACTAAGCTGTAAGTCTACAGTATGAACTGGAGACAATTTACATTCCTAAATTCCTTTTTACTTCTTTTCTTATTGCCTGTGCTTTTAGCAGTGCCACACCTGCTTTCTACAGGTAAAAGGTTGGTTTTGGTTCAGTTGCTTGGGCACCCACTGACCAGCCTTGTTCTTCCAGTGTATTTTAGTCGTTAAGTTAGCCTAATAAATACATAAACACAAACTGCAGTCAGAATACACCCCATACGTCATTCCTAAATAGTTACCTTCTAACACTGTAGCCTCATGATTAGATTACAGTCCGACAGCATTTTTTGCTTGTTACTCCACATGAATTCTCAAAATCAGAGTCTGACACAAGGACATTTATATATTTATTGCATTTTCACAAAAAGAGGAAAGCTCTTCTGTGCTCACCTTAAGTTTGACTTTTATTTTGACATTACTGTACCAGCAGAAAGTACCAGGGGGGAATTGCTGGCATGGGTCGGGTCCACTTGCTTCCCTTGGAGTAAAGAATCACTGCAAATCAGTACAAAGGTGTTCTGAGAGATCACGTTTGTCCTGTGATGAAAGAGTTCAATCATGATGGGAGTGGCAATGTCCCATACAATGGGACACGAGGATCACTAAATGGTTTGATGTGTATGAAAATAATGCAAATCATGTGCTGTGGCCTCCACCGTCACCAGATCTCAACCCAACTATAGGATATTTTGAAATGACGTGTTATGCAGCAATCTCCACCCCCATCATCAAAACACCAAATGAGGGAATATGTTTTGGAAGAACGGTGTTCATCCCTCTTGTCTATCTATCTTCTATCTATTGAAAAAAAGCAATTTTTCTTTCCTTTGGCCTATGATTAAAGATGAAAATTTTACACCATGGGAAAGCTGATAGAAGTATTTCAGCCAGAACGACCAAATAATAGAGGAACTGAGTGTGGTAACATGTAGGTGAGGAATGACAGACACAAACACCGTATACTGAGAAAAATAGCCAACCAACAACACGCCTCAGTCTGTCTGTACAGGCTGCTGCTGTCACCTCAAACCTAGATAGAGGTTTTGCAAACGTAATATTTAACAACAGGAATTAATAGTGCTGCGTTCATCCTTGTTATATCTGCTAATGCCGCTATGTAACAAACATAGCGGCCCTCTTGGCTTCAGAAGAAGTTGTAAAAGGATAAATCGTCTATGGCTGCCATTAACTTTTGTTTCGATTGCCGGTGTCACCATTAGGGAAATGTCCGTCCAAAGGTCAGCAAAGACTCCCCACTCCCACTGTAGTTTACAACCCTCACTCACTCCAGGAAAAGACAGCACACAGACGAGCAGCAAGATGAAGAACCTTCTGTTTTTGGGGATTGTTTCTGCAGTGTTCACCATCAGCCATTCACAACGTGAAGGTAAATAAAACCATTTTCTGCTTTAATTACATTTTGTTTTATGAAATAACCACAAACCCGACCTACGGTTTACTTTTCACGGTAGGCCTAGATATGAGCACATGGACGAATCTTCAGTGAAAATTAAGAACTCTTGTGCATTTTGCTTTCATATAACTTTATTCATGCGTTTCTCATCACCTTTTTTAATTGAAACTAAATCAATGAGATAAACCTGTAATCATTTCAGAGTAATGAGACGGTTCAATTATCTTTCAGTTTTTCTGAGACATGACTGACTAAATAAACTGTAGGCTCAATAGTAATGCTTGCGACTGTGTTTCACCTTTCCCTGACTTTATGCTAACGTTATGACTTCCAACTGAAACCAGCAATGATCGTCTTTAGCTGTAACCAAAAAAGAAATGATGGTATTTACTGCAGGTTTACTCTCCTGGAAATGTTATTTACATACTCCTAACAATTGAACAAAGCTGACTGGACAATTCCCCCCTCTATAATTCTAAACTTTTAAACACTGAGATCATTTCTGTCTGAGCCTGACTCTTACGAGCAGGATGACCTAAAACTATGTCAACCTGCAACATCACTCAAAATAATTGGAGAGGCCCAGATTTTCAGGCACCCAGGGGGGAAGAGCTAGTTACTTTGTTAGTTAGTTAAGTAGTTAGTTTCCCTCCAAAATCAAGCTTATTTGGGGTAAAACAACCGTTTGAAACCACTTCCCTTTGGCGAAACCTATGATGGGCGGGAGGACTGAAAAAGGAACCATAAATGACACTTTTTATTGCCATCATAAAAAGAGGGAGTGGGTCTCTGGGGATGAGGTTAGTTAAATATTAGTTAAATGTCTGTTGATTATTTCTGAATCATATACAGTAACTGTGTAATGGTCCATCTCTGGCCAACAGTACTTCTGAACGAAATACTTGAAAACCAAAGCATCCCATTTTACTTTCAGTTAATCAAATGTAACTGACACTTTATTTTCTTATCACCCACCAGTCTTCTGTGCGTTGCCTGCCGATGAAGGTGAAGGCACAAAGTTCGAGTTTTCACTGTTTTATGATCCCGCCAAAGACCAGTGCAATCCTTTCCTGTACAAAGGCAGCGGAGGAAATGCTAACCGTTTCCTAAATGAAAGAGAGTGCATAAGGAACTGTTCCATCAACGCAGAGAAGATCTACCCCAAGGATGGTAAGAGGAAAAAGAAGTGAACATTTCACTTTGTTTAAATGTCAAACCTCTGTTTTAAATGTACAAAAAATGTAGAGTTATTTTTCAGAGATTATCAACAAGAGATGAAGACAGACTAAAAGAAAAGTCCTTCTTTCTGGCCTTTTGAGGACTTTGGAGTATGAATTGGCTGTTGAGGTCGAGTTTTATGGCCTACAGGATCATAAGAGGCCTACAGAATCATAAACCGTCATTGATTACAACTGAAAGAGAGAGATAGAGACACAAAGACAGATAGAAAGAGAGAGACAAGTCTTCTTGGGTATCTGCCTCAACCAGATTTTACACAGGAAACACTGCTTATGTCTGAAGGGGAGCATTTTTGTGTTAGAGCTATAAAACGTATCAGTGCTAAATCATGTCAATTTAACCCTCTGAGGGTTAATAGACACAAATATCCTGAAGGTTTACTTTTTCAGAAACTTTCACAAGTAATTGTTTCTTGTCCTCAGAAGCTGTAGGAGAGACACGTGTCAGCATTGAATGTTAGTGATACGCCACCAAGTGGTGAAAGAGCAGGACTAGTTGAAACAGGCAAAAGCTGAGTAAAGCCTGAATCATCATATTACTGAGCCGGTTTAAAAGTAGAACCTTGTCGACATAATCGGTCTCATTTGTGATTTTTGCATGAATATTATCAAAAAACGTAATTAGCAAACACTGCTGTGACCACTTTGAATGATGACTAATCATGAGAATGATGTTTTTTCTACTCAGAAACCCAAGCTTGCTACTTCAAAAAGTTAGCAGGAGGATGTAGCGGCAAATATTTGAGGTACTACTACGATGCAGTTCATGACAAATGCAAAAAATTCTTGTGGACCGGATGCATCGGAAACGGAAACAGATTTTTTGACTACAACAGCTGCAACAAAACCTGTGATGGCATCCACGGTGAGCATACATTGTTCTCCACGATATCTGGTTGCCAAATATATAGTAACATATCAGTATGTCATCACATGTTTCACAACTAATGAGTCATAAAAGAAAGCACAATGAAATCATGTCTTTTAACAAACTGGTGTTAATTGTTTTGGTCCTCAGATGATGGTGATGAGGATGAGGAGGACGAGCCAGACACTCCTATTGGTCAGTAGACGCAGTGATGTCAGTGACTCTGTGTTGATAACACAAACTGTATATACAGCTTTTACACATGATGTATCAGGATCTTACCAGATGCAACAACCTGCATAAAAATATAGTTTGTTATTTTGCACCAAATCAGTTAACACAGATCTTCTGTTACATGCTGTCGCCCCTAACAGCTGTCATCTGTGGAGTGTTGCTGGGCATCATTATCTTTGCCGTCATTATAACTGGGGCTATCCTGACCGTTCAGTCAATGTAAGATGATTTTTCTTTGTATTTTTTTTCCTTCCTGCAATTGAAAAGCAAGATGATAGCTCACAGTTAACAGCTGCTCTACTAAAATACTTTTTACATTTATTGAACTTCCCCAGGAAGAAGAAATCGAACAAGAAGGGTGCAGGAAAAAGTAAAGACGCCCACTCTGAATCGCCTCTTCGGGACAATCAGATTGAAATGGCGTAAATCACCTCAGTATAGCAACATGTGGAGTGTTTATCAGCTTGGTTTTGCGTAATAATTTGCTAGTGTTGGTGTGAAATGTATCACAGTTGCTACTGGTTATAACATTTCTGAGTTGAACTTAGCTACTGCAGTTTTGCTCAGTTTTCTATTTTGTTTTAAGTACATAGGAATGTTTCTTAGGTTGTTTCATTTTCCTTAAAGCTTTCTGCCATACTTTCAATCAGTATAATCAGTTTATCAATAAGCAAAAATATTTACAATTGATTAATCAGTGAAGCAATTTTTCCAGGAAAAACCCAAAGCACTTACTATTTCCCACCTTTCTTTGTCTTAAATAGTAAACTGAATATATTTGGGTGTTGCACTGCTGGTCAGACTGAACAAATCATTTGAGATCCGATGAACTGGGACATACATTTCTCACAAACTCTGGTCAAATTTTAAAGGCCAATTCAATCAATATCAAACAAAACAGTTGAATGTTAGTTTCAAACAAAAGCAGAACTACACCGCTGCTCGAAACGCTTCTGACAGTGTGATCTCATAATCACTTCAGTGTTTCCAAAATATAAGTGAATCACCATCTGCTGAAAACTGAAGTCTTCTGAAGGGATGTGCCAATTCAAAGCCCGACACATATATTTAGAAGTGTTTTTGTACAGTGATGCCTTGTGCACTCTCTGTTATTACATTTTCCTGCTCAGCATTTATGAACCTTTTGTTTTAGGTTGTAAAGATCTCGGAAAAAAGCATCATTTATCCTGAAATTTGAAAACACATTTTATTGCTTGCTAATGTACTGTATTGGTGATATGAAAATTATTCTTGACACTGAAGACACTCAACACCTTATGTTAGGGGGAAATGTACTTTTGGAGGTCCATTTTTTTTATTGTTTAGAGTAGGTGGTGTAAATATCTATTGAACATCTTCATTAACATCTATGTTGGTGTTGTTTAAGAGAATAAACCACAGGGCCTTCTTTTTCAGGTGCTTTTGTACTGTTCAAGTTACAGCAGGAATGAAACAAGGCATTGTTTGATTAATTCAATAAAACATACTGTTGGAGTTGACTGTGATGTTTTTTTTGTCACTTTTACATTCTAACACTTGTTATAATGTACAATTTCTTCATCAGCTTGTTTTGTTTTCGATCCATTTGCAGTAATTTTGCTGGATGTCCAAAGTTGTATTAGTGATTGGATTAGTATGACAAATGCCCAGAAACCACAGATTCTAAAGGGCACCAAAAGCCATAAGTTCACCCACCTGGACAGGTTATGGCAATATTACTGGTGGTCACTATGTTAGTTAGTGATAAATGTTTGTTTTGTAACTAATTACAGCTATTTGCACCTTTAAAAAGTACAAATATGCAAAGGTGGGACCTGTATTATTATCTAATGATCTGGGGCATGACTCCTTTGATGATTGTGATGCCTTGAGACCACTGTTTCACAGGCACCACTGGCAAAATGGGACACTTTACATTCTGATATAAAAAGAGAGAAATTAAAGATGATAGGTGATGTCAACATTTTAATGTCTTTAAATAACCATACAATGAAAATACAACAATAATACTGAACTACCTATGTGATCCATTTGAAAGTACTGAGTCTTTCTCTTTTCAAACAATTTGATAAATCATTGTTTTATTTAAAATAGAGCTGACAATGACAACTATTAAATTAATTTTTAAGAAAGAAATTCTTTGATTCAGCATTCTGCAGCGTGAATATATTACTGGTGGACAAAAAAAGACAATTGAGGACATCTTGGGCTTTGGGAAACAATAATCGGCATTTGTCACTATTTTCTGACCACTAATAGGCCAAATGACTAAGTGATTAATCAAGAAAATAATAAACAGATTATTATATAATTAGAATTTGATTAGAATTAGTTGCCATCCTCATTTCAAAAATATTTATATATTTATTATTTATAGTTAGTTCCAGCAAGCTAGCTGATAACATACTTAAGAGAAATTACATTTTATCAAGTTAAGAAAATTGATTTAATTTAAGACAGCTTGTATTTCCCCTAAAAGAAAGTTAAAAGAAAGTTTAAACATTTTTTACCATTAAAATGCATAACAAGACGCCTGCACACAAAAATATTAAATTAATTAAAATATTCTTTACATAGCATCTTCCCCTTAAATACAAAATGTATCTTGAGTAAAAGTGCACAAGAAGCATACTTAGGTTGACAACTTTACAGGGTAATTTAAGCCTAATGGCCAACAACTTTGTTATAAAACTAAACGTAAAAAGGGGCATATTTCCCATACTGGGAAAGAAGCTTCTGGGTGGATCGTACCTCACCAGTCATACTTTGATCCACACGAACTTGTTGCTTTTATGTAAGATTAACTTTATGTTCAAATTCTGATATTGCTCTTACTTTATCTGTATCATAATCCTGACATAACACATACAGAAATTATTTTTGATATTTTTAAATGAGATTTTGATTATTGCCAATTAATTTCAAATTGATGGGCATAAGACAATAATTAGAACTTTATTACTTACATTTACATTTCTGACATAATGTAAAATCACCCACCGCCAGGAATTCTTAGCTTTCAGTAGCGAGGAATTCTTCAGTCTGTGGATAGTCCTCCAAATTAATCTAATATAAACAGCAAAACATACAAGAAACAAACAAAAAATTTTGGGGGGATATCTTACCCCGGTTAAACCTAATTCCTAAATGATAGTGATGTGGGAACATGAGGAGCAGAAGTGTAATTCAAACCGTCAGCTGTCCAACATATTAAGTTAATACAGTAATTGAGTTCTTAATGGGGAGTATCTTTTGTTGTAAGGTAAACACATGACCGGCCAGTTACAATCTATTCTCTTTCCATTTGGGGATCGTCTAAACTTGTTGTGCTCCCGAACAGTTAACAGTTAACATCAAGGCAATACTTACACGGAAATATCTTATTTGCTGTAAGAGTCACTTTCTCAGCGTCAGCTCACCACCACTACCTGCTGTTTGAAGAGAGGAAGCGGCAGAAACCCAACTGCGCATGCGTGACAGCGATCAACTTCCAAACAAGACTCTCAATATGACTTAATTTGGTAAAATATACGCGCCTCTAAATGTCAGTGAATATAAATACAATAGAAGAGGATGATGACTCAGGTACCTACGGGTACGGCCGGGCGGTATGAGCGAAAAAGGAAGCAGTAAAGAGTTTCTCCGAGCAGCTTTTTCATCTTTGTTTTGGCAAACGGCCGAGCCGGCAGACACTGCGTCACTTCCTTAAGTTATTTCCATTTGTTTGTGGTGAGCGCGAGCAGTTATCTGGTAGCTTCTCCAGCAAAGATAAGCTTTGTGTTTTATCCTGCAGCATGTCAGCCTGGAAACAGCACTGCTTCTGTTTTATCTACGCTGTTTTACTGTGAAATGATAAAGGCTGTGTAGAAGCTACGAAACGTGTCGGCGTTGGCAAAGACAGGGAAAAAAACGTGCGATCAGAAGTAGTTGGTCAGCTAGCGTTAGCTAGCTAGTTTAGATTAATTGGCTAACTATTGTTAGCCGCCCGGGTCCTGGTACTGCTGGTGTTGGAGTGTTGGCTAACGTCGGCTGACTTACTCACGACTCTAAGCTGATGGAGTGCCCTCATCTGATCTCAAACGTAAGCTGTGCCAGCGATTCCTCCAGGTTCCCTAACGGTACTCCGTCCTCCTGGTGTTGCAACGGTGAGAGAAGTGTCAATCTCCTTTCTTTAAACGTTACTAAAATTAACTGCAGTGTTGACACGGATTACAGCTAATTGTGCAATGTTTTTGGATCCCAGGCTTTGATTGCCTGTTTGTGTCAGTTCGGTGGATACTGTTGCTAGAAGTCAACACAGCAGCTATCACAAGGGCAAATCACAATTCACTACTGCAGAACTGTGAGCCATTCAAAAACAAATCACTGCAACACATCAAGGTCATGTTTTATATATAGTTTGCAGGTCCAATAAAAGTCCATGGATTTGCCTTACCTGTCTGATGGTCCATTGTGGAAGGTAAGTTGGTGATGTTTCAATCATTGTGCTTTTTATGGCCCTTTTGACATTAGTGTCCATAAGTATATTTCTATAACATGTAAGTCTGCAATGCATAAACAGAGGTTTATGGTCTATAGAGATCAGTCAGAGCACAAAATATATGTTAAGTATTTGGCCCGAGCTGTGAATGTATTAGGATATGTCTGGCTAGCACTGGTCTCTTTTTTCTGTATTATAATTTCATTATAATACAGGCATAAGAATTTCTAATCAGATCTAATCTAATCAGATCATCAAAAAGGTTTTTAATATAATAAACATATCAGACGAAAAAAATCACATTTATGTATGTCCTTCAAAATGCCTAGATGTATGTCTTTGATGTAATTTGTGCACATACCATAAGCTAATGCATGTAACTGTTTATACTGAATTATATTCAGGTGATTTTAAATTGCTGCGTGTTTTAAAATAATGTCTTTCTCTATAGATATGTCAACGGACATGCAAAGAAACACTTTGAAGACAGCCAAGTTTTTGGCATTAGTCAAAGGAAGGGTGAGAAACAGGAGAAAGAGAAAACCCATCATTCTGTCTGCATGGACTGCAGCAACTTTAGCGTATTTTGGTGAGTGTCCTTAATGACTAACTGATTAACACATTTTTTCTTTTCAAATATGTAGATGTTTTGACTAATGTGGATTTTATAGTTACAGATGTGATGACTTTGTTGTCAATGACACCAAACTTGGACAGGTGCAGAAGGTTAGGGAACACCTTCAAAGTTTAGAAAAGTAAGTACTAGTTTCAAAAATAAAGTTTCCATGTGTGTTTTTTTGTTTAAATAGGTTTAGTCTATTATCATTACATTTAACAGTGAAGAAGAAGAAGCAAATGAAAGATGTATCACAACATTGCTTGATGAATAAAAAGCATCCAAATAAATAGTTTTACTCTTTTACAGTTCAGCACTCATGGGTGACAGACAGAGAAAAAGAAAACTTCAGGAAAACCCAGCTCCAGACAACAAATTGTTAAAAGACAATGTAAGTAATGCTTGAAAAGTAACATTGTTATTTGTGTTCTTTGTAAGATACAGCTTGTCCAAAATTGCACCACAGCACAAAAGACTGCACTTCTCTTCAAAGTTGGTTAAATTTTCCTTTTACAAGTTTATATCAACTCTGTGGCACCAGGCTCCAATTAAATGAGTCACATCTAGCATTTATAGAGCTCTACACCAAGTGACTGTCACGATAACTTTAAATGTTAGTTTGTCATGCTTTTTCCATACAGTGGTAAATAAATGTACATATATACACATCTTTATGCAAAAATGTGTCTGTGTCAGGATGGGGCAGCTTTAGGTGCTACAGGCCTGCGGAACTTGGGCAACACATGCTTCATGAATGCCATTCTTCAGTCCCTCAGGTAAGGCTCTGCTCTGAGGAGGAGGTATGTGGGTGGTAAACTGGGTATGCAGCACGATTCAGTAGCTCTGCCCCTGTAGAACGAGGGCCCCACAACCAGTCATCCTTTATTAATATAGTCTGGGGCACAGCAGGGGGATTACAGAGGCTGCTTGGAAACAAGACACAGTCAAAGGCCAGGTTTCCCAGCTAACACACATTTTGCTTCACCACTAAAGGATTATACTAGTGTGTTTTCCATACCATACCATAGCATTTAAAAACTGTTTTCTTTAATTTCAGTACATTTTTGAAATTTATTTGCAGATTCTATAAATGTTTTTTCATGAACTAAATGACTTCTGTTAATTTAGTTATTTTATATTTTCTTTACCTGGCAACCTAGACTACCCCATTGATGTTGATAAATACATGATTAGATGTAGTTACAATATAAGTTCCAGCTGTAGTGTTACAATGTCTTTACCTCTGTAAAAATGCTGTTTTAAAAGCTTAGGCACACTATAGTGTGAATTTATTGTTGTTTAAAGTTAAAGTCCTACAAACCTGGAACAGTGAAATTAAATTTTTTTAATCAAAGATGTTCATTTAATGTGACAACAATTAACCCTCTGAACTGCAAACAGTTTCTGGGTGCTTGTTGTTCCTGTCACATTGGCACGCTTGTCACTACAATATAAAGTCCTGCACCTCTGTGGAAACAGCACAAACATGGCTAGAAGTAGAGTGAGCTCAAAAATGTCTACTATGCAGTATAACAGGTACAATGCCATAAATCATTAAAGAATAAACAGCAGTTGAGTTTCATTGAGTATATTTTTTTTCCAAAAATTGTAAGAAAAATGGAATCGATATATACAGATGTTACAAAACAATGCAGGCTCTGTATACCTAGATATTTTACTACTTAAGACCAGTTTATGTTGTACATGTCCACAAGGGTATGCATGATGTAAATTTAGTCCTTTACCCAAGATCATGCGGACCGACTGCATACAGGTCAAAATGTGTGACCATGTGGACTGTCCAAACAAGTGGTGCTTAAAACAAATGTTTGCTAAACTGTGTATCTCGGTAACATAATACTACATGGCCTTAGCAATGGAGACAAGAAACTGCTTTATATTCTCTTAGCAGCAAGTAAAAAGGCCATTACCAGAAGATGGCTCAAGCCTGAGCAACCAAGATTTGAGCACTGGATCAACATTATACAAGAAATCTACAACATGGAAAAAGTGACTTTTCGACTAAAATTGCAAACGGACTCATTTTACAAAACATGGTCAAAATGGCCAGAATGTGTCAAACCTATAAGATCTGACTTTATATAAAGCTGTTGTTTAACTAACGACAACTGCTGCGAATGACGACCCTATGTGAAAAAGATGATGCTGGTGGAAAAGGTATCCCCACCCCTGCCGTCCCTGGTCTTTGTTCCTAGTGTTTTTTTCCTGTAAAAAATGTTAAAAATTCCACAATAAAAAAGTAAATTAAAAAAAAATATACAAACATTTGCTATGTGGAGAGACTGTACAAGGAGGGTCTTGGCCATCCACACCTTTATAATTCATCATTAACAGAGTTGTAATTGAAGTACTTTGAAGGAGCTTTGATTTGTACATGCTTTCCGTCGACGGCGTCAAAACACAATTGAAAGTCTTCACTTCTCTAGAAATCATGAGCTACAGCTGCCTACTGTGCTGCATCTCAAGAATAATCAGATACGTTGCCACAGTGTACTTTCCTTGTGTGTTTTTCTGTGTTTAATATGAGGGGACATGCAGCTGGCCTATAGCATGAACAGAGCCACATCCACAGTCTGCTTACTGGCCTGTGCACACGGACGCAGAAAGGATGAATAGGCCATTACATTTTTCGTCTGTTTTCACCTTGTCTCCTCTCTGCTCTGTATAAACAGTCTGCAGTTTAGCCGAGTACTACTTGAATTTTAGTTATATGATTGTTGGTCGCAGCTGAATGAGTAGGAGTTTAGAGGTTGCATCAAAGAGTTTAGATTTTTTTTGTAAATTCTTTTTGGAATATGTGGTTTTGATGAAATGTAATGAGTTTGAGCTTAGATTTGTTTTCAAATTGAACAATACGTCACAGTTGTCTAAATTGTGTACTGCCAGTTCTGACTTTTATTTAGTTTTTTTTTTTTTACAGCTGGCTCTAATTAATGGTGTAATTTTGGTGATTAAAAAAATAACTTGCTTATTTGTTGTGTTTTGCACCTGTCAGGTATGAGACATGTTATCACAATTTTTTTTTTGTTTATGTGTTGTTGTTTTTTTTATAGCAACATCGAGCAGTTCAGCTGTTACTTTAAGGAGCTGCCTGCAGTGGCTCTACGCAGTGGTAAGACGGCAGGAAGAAGGATGTACCACACCCGCAGCCAAGGGGACAACAGTGTGTAAGGTCCTCTTCTGGAGGAGGGTGGATTTATGGGCATTAGTTTGACATTCGTTTCAGCAAGTGTAAGATTTACTGATTTGTTATTTGTGAGTGATGACAAAAGGTAACCTTCTCAGAAGTCGCATGATGCTTGTAACAGCAGAGATTACATTAATCCTGCTGCAGAAGAGTATAAAACATAATACTGGAATTTGACAGAAGAAGCAGAAGAATATTAGACCGGCTTTATTTGTTGAGTGTGCTTGACTGCAGTGTGGTAACAAGGTTGCTTTATGTTGAACAGATCTTTGGTGGAGGAGTTCAGGAAAACTCTTTGTTCCCTGTGGCAAGGAAGCCAGACCGCCTTCAGTCCAGATTCCTTATTTTATGCCATATGGAAAATCATGCCAAGTTTCAGGTACACCAATAAACTGCAAATACTGAGCAGTAGGGTGTTGTCTTTATTTCTTTTTTCTGTTGATGTGCTTAAGTGTAGAGTATTGTTGTCAAGATTTTTTATAAAGGTGCAATATGCATAAAAGACTGCAACAACCTTATTGTGAGTTATTATGGAAATGCCATTCAAAGCTATGTTTGTGTGTACAGGGGCTATCAGCAGCAGGATGCCCATGAATTCATGCGTTACCTGCTAGACCACCTCCACAGGGAGCTCCAATACAGCCGCAATGGGGCGTCTCACCCAGTCTCACCTCAGGATGGAGTCAGACTCTCCACCACAGAGGGCAAATGCTGCACGTGAGTCCAATTAACCTTACACTGATTTTATTTTGTTTTTGTTTGTGTAGGTGTTGTCAGCTGTTTTCCAGTCGATTTTATATTGACTAAGCAGACACATTTAGCACTGTTGCAATCATGCGTCTGTGACCAGGCTTATGAAAGTGTCGATTTTCTTTTTGTTGCTCCAGTAGCCCATTTGTCAATATGGTCAATGCCTGTAAATTGTTTCCTCTAATTTTCTTGTTATTTTAGCACATGCAGATGTATTTTTACATATTCACTGCTTATGCATTTATTAAATGCAAAATATTTAAATGTATGCACATAGATGGAATCCAACTGCCTTATTATCTTTCTGTATGCACATTTATTAGTCAACACTGCTTTATACCTCTTGATTTATTTTTTACAGTAACGGGACTGCCAGTGTTGTGACATCTATATTTGGTGGGATACTTCAGAATGAAGTCAACTGCCTGATATGTGGGACAGAATCCCGGAAGTTTGATCCATTTCTTGGTAAGACAACAACTGTTAAAAAATAACTGAAAAAAAATGTGAATTGACAAAACCACTTCAAACCTCCTTCTCGCCATTAGTGTTGCTTTGTATAATAAAGATCATGAAGGAATGTCAAAGTAAATGTAAATGTGCTTTGAATAACAAAACAACACAGTTTTTTGATTGTTACTCTATATCACAAAGCATGTAAAGCCATTCACTTAGGTATATACATAAAATATGATACAGCCTGATGATGTGCAATATTAGAACTGTTTTCTGTTCTTTTTGGTCAGATCTGTCTTTGGACATTCCTAATCAGTTCAGACAAAAGAGAAGTAAGGACCAGGAGCCAGGACCAACATGCACCTTACTTGGTAAGTTTTCTACCATCAAAAGTATTTCTTGAAATCTTTTTGGCAGTATATGTTGTTGAAATTCACAAAAGCATTTTATACTTATTTGATCTTATTTCAGACTGCTTACGTAGCTTCACTGACCTGGAAGAACTTGATGAAACAGAGCTGTACTATTGCCATAAGTGTAAAAAGCGACAGAAATCTACTAAGAAGTTCTGGATTCAGAAGCTGCCAAAGGTATAAAACTGAAATTATCACTTCTTTTATTACAATTTAGTAATTTCACAGTTTATTTTGCTGTAAGTGGAAATTTTATTTTGAATTGTAGGTTTTGTGTCTGCACCTAAAACGGTTTCACTGGACAGCCTTTTTGAGAAACAAGGTGGATACATATGTCGAGTTTCCACTGAATGGCCTGGACATGAGGGGCTACTTGCTTGAGGTAAGCTTGAAATGGAATTTCCCAGTATATTTCTCAAACTATTATATTCCACATACAACTAATCAGTGAACATTGTAAATCTGTAGTTCACTGACAGACACAGACATTTAAAATCAGTCTTGAAATAATGATAAAAAACAAGGAACAGTACATTCACTGCTGCACTTTGGTCAGGAAAACACCAGGAAAGTCATGAATTCTAGGCAATGTTTGGACATAGGGATGGGTACCAATAAGATTTTAACAGTACTACTACTCTTACCAATACTGCTTATCAATTTGGTAGTTAAGCTGTATGCTTATATGGGTTTTTTTGGTTGGTTTTTAAGAGGAAAAACAAAACAATTTAGCAGAATTCACATTGCTTTCTTTTTTCTCTCAAAATCACATTAGCATAGCAGTCATTTTTAATTTTTAAATCCCACAAAATTACATCTAACAACATCAAAGGGTAATAAATTTCACAAATAGTTTTACACTGTTCCTCCTTTTTATGCATCCAATTGTATGGAAGATTCTAAGAGGAAAAACAAGTGGTCATTGTGGAAATTTGATTGGTTTTACTTCAGTCATGCTTGTAGGAAACCTCACAGTACTGCCCCACATAAACTAAGTATACTCATGCCAAATTGAAACCTATGTAATGAAGGGTATGGTTTGGAAACCTTAAAAAGAGTTGGGACACTAGTCACACCATGCAAAGCAAAATGCTACACAACTGCTGTATTATAGTATGTGAAATGTGACAGTGATCGGTAATGACTGCATTGTAAGTTGGGCTCAAACAGAGCAGCCAGAGACAATGTGACTTTTTGAAAGGAGGATATTATGATAGATCTGTTTATATACAAAAATTACAATAGCTCCTTTGCCAAAGTCATAGTTTAGTCAGACTGAATTTTATATCCAGACATTCATCCGATGATTTATTTATAGCCACACAGGTGGAAAAATGTGTTTTGCTTGTTGCCAATCAGACTGATCACTGTCATCCTCCACGTGACTACTTTTGGAAGATAATGATTGTCCTTTCCTTGAAATACATTTTGTATACACTAAAATTTGATAATTGCAAAGTACTTTATAATACTATATATATAAGTACTTTATAAGTACTTATATGTGTATATATATATAGTGTGTGTGTGTGTGTGTGTGTGTTTGTTAAGTTAATGAGTAACTGTAATGGACAGGCTTGAGTTCTTGCTTCACCATCTGTGTGAAATGTATTATTCATTATTTGTATCACTGGGTGGCATCTGCATTTATGGGTCAGCCAGTTTTTTTAGAGGCCTGCGTCTGTTTTCATGACTTTGACTTGGTCACATACTAGGTTGTCTTGCTTTGCTAACCCATTCTATTGAACATAATGGTCTGGCTACACCTCAGTATGATTCTGCTACCAGAGGAAAAAGGCTCTGGTTCGTTAGTATTACTTCAAACCAACCACAGTTGTCGTGGGCGGAGCTAAGCGGAAAATGTAGGTAATGTGTTTTCTCAGAACAGATGGGTGGAATTGTTGTGGTGGAACATTTGCATGTGGGAAGATGAGAACTGTTCTTGAAATATATAATTCCCTGCAAAAACCTTGCCGGGCTGCCTTGCTGCCTGATCCAAATCCTCAGCAAAACTTGAATTGTGGTAGGTTGCTGCTCAAAGGTGGTTGTTGTTTCCCATAGTGAAGTAAACAGTAACACGCATAAAGCTGAAGGAAGGATTAAGCCAACTGAAATAATCTGTGGCTTATACCTGCATCCTACGGCCAGTGAGTCAGACTGCAGACTACAAGTTGACCAACACGTTATTTTTGATAGACCGATTCCTGTTATTAGTCAACCATGAGACCAAGATTTGGAGGTGACATACATTTGTAGTAAAAGTGACATCTTGGTGCCTCCAACACAAAACATTATTGAAATGACTTTATGTTTAAGTGGCAGATGATTTAAAAAAACAAACAAAAAACTTTTCAGCATTTATCCTTAAGTGATAGGCTATTACTCGTGATGTGTAACCAGTCAGATAGTGCTGTGGGTTGGACAGAGTGGTGACCACAGATGGATAATGGTAGCTGCATCAGAGCCAAAGTAATTTGTTTTATTGGGAATCAGTTAACGACAAAAAAGACCACTATCATAGAGCATCTGTTTGATGTTCAGGTTAGCAGCAGGCTTGTACTCAGCATTAACTGCCTTTTGTTAGAACTTTGTGTAAAAGGCTAGAATGTACTGTACTTGGATCACTCTGTTAGAAAGCTTAATTACAAAGTGTCTGAAGGGCTAGAAACTCCAGGGGGCGCTATTCTACTGCCAGTCTGTTGTCTGACAGCCTTGATGTGATGTAATGTAATAATAATAATGTATTGGTTTTATACAGCGCTTTTCTAGGGACTCAAAGACACTTTACATTGCATTATTCATTCACTTCACACTCGATGGTGGGAGGCGAGGCTGCCAGTCTGCTCCATCGGCCCCTCCGACCACCATCAACCACTCACTCTCACACTGCATTCACCCAGGCTTCCTGGTGTTCCCTCACGGTCTACCCATCCAGGTACTGACCAGGCCAAACCTCGCTTAGCTTCCGAGATCTGACGGGATCAGGCATCCACAAGGCGGTATGGCCATAAAGCCATACATGGCCATGTAGATTTTATAAAAACTGAAATTTCCTTTCAATTTATTTCATATGGAAGCTCTGAACTGCCAGGGCTGAAAAATAAAAAATGGATCAGTATCACGTTATAACGTGAAAAAATCACGTTATAACATGAAAAATATCATGTTATAACGTGATGCTGATCCTTTTTTAATTTTGAGGCCTGGCAGTTCAGAGCTTCCGTAATTTCATAAGTCTTGTTATCATCCTTTAAAAATACCCCTCAAACTAATTTTAAGATATTAAAATAGAATATGTTTTTTGTCTGATAGTTTTCTGACGAGAGGTCTATTAGAAGTGATACTCCTAAATCCACATATCTCGTTCTTTTCAAAAGTTTAAAAGCTAAATTTGACTGCTGTTTCTCTGTGTGTGTTCACTGGAGATCAGCGTGTATTTTAAGATTTAATGTTGGCACGGAAAAACTTTTCCTACTTCATCAGATTAGTTTGAAACTCTGCACATGCATTGCTCTGCACAGTGGTGGTTATACATTTATGTGAAATGATGAGTCACAATTTGGGCTTGAGAGTATGAATTAAGTTCCATAACATGTCTCTTTTGCACCGTTCAGGTATTTTCACGTTAAACTTTTTTAGACTTTATGTGTCAGACAGTCTAAAAGTAGGAGGTCTGGCTTGTGTACACATCCGTATGCTGGGCAGTAAATCTTGGGGCATGATCATGTGGGCACAATTAAAAGGCCATATTGTCCTCCACTAAGTTCTGCTCTTTTATGTTTGCAGCCAGAGAACTCATTACCAGGGAGTTGCCTGTACGACCTTGCTGCTGTCGTGGTGCATCATGGATCTGGGTGAGTAGATGATTTGCATCTTTCAGGCTTGATTTCATGATTTATTTCACTCTTTGTATAATGTCTAGAAGATGCTCAAAGCTGAGGTAATTTTAAAATTTCCTTGTCTAAGAAGTATCCTAGCTTAAGTAGGAAAAGTTTAATTGATATTCATTGCCTCTGGGTTTAAGTTTAATCTCTTAAGTGTAACTTGCTGATTCAATGAGCACTTCCTGCAGCTTCATGTTGCAGCCTTGTGATATGACTTGTTTTAGGTTAGTAGGGTTTTTTTCCTCCTGTTTTTTTCCTGATGGCACAATTAGAGCATGAAATCAAGACTCAGCCGTAAATCTATACATTGTCATCTGCCTGCCAGTTTTGCCCACAGTAGTAGACTGTCAGTCACCCAATCACTGAATAAACAATTCAGATCCAATTTTGTCAAAAGGCCTTGTGGACAGCTGCAGTTTAAAAATTCATGTAACCACTAAATGCTGAAAGGCATTAGGCTGAGAGTCCTTGAAAGTCCATTGAGATTTGGCACGAGTCAGAGTGCTGCTGTCTTATCTTTGGCCTCTAAGTGGCACTGTTGCACTGCTCCTGCATTGTTAGGCTGAATGTGTCCCTATTGGCCTAGCTGCAATAAATGAAGTCTTGTATTAAGCCAGGCAGCAGAACGTGATCTACTGTATGTGTCTGTGTTCGCAGGGTTGGATCAGGGCATTATACAGCATATGGCAGCCATGAGGGTCGCTGGTACCACTTCAATGACAGCACAGTGACTCTGACCAATGAGGACGCAGTGAGGAAGGCCAAGGCCTACATCCTCTTCTACGTGGAGAGAACTGGTCAGGTGGCCTCAAACAAGATTGCCACAAGTAAGCCTGCTGTAGATACAGCAGCCATGGACAGTGTTTCTTCAGAAACAGTTTCTCAGGGCAAGGTCGCAGCAGACACGGTAGCCACAGACATGGTTTTGATGGATGTGGCGGCCACACACGTGAATATCCTGGACGAGAAAGCCCAAGATAATTCTACCCTGGAAGATGTGAGCAAAGACATGGCTGCAGTGGATGACGCCGACAGAGCGTCAGAGGAAGCTGCGACAGATATGGATACCTCAGACAAGGCTGCAACAGAGGAAACTTGCCAAGCTGTACAAACTGTTGCACAATGATTCTGTGAGATTTCACTGCCTCAGACCAGCTCGTCACTCTGTTTTGTATTCACCTCAATCATGTGTCACAGTGCTTGATTATTCTAGTTAATTTTCACATGTAATGTATCTGCATCTCTCTTGTGTTTATGAACTGCTTGAAAGCATCATGTATAACTTGCTGCTTAATTTGTTTTTGTGTAGTGTGACCTTTTTGCATTTATTTGCTTGATGATGTATTCCTCAGTTGAGGTAGACTTCTCTATATGTAATAGATTCCAAAGGTGATCGTGTAAAGTAATGAAGTAAAGCTTTAGCCTTGGGAAAACCTCATTTGGTCCAATGTTTAGCCTGATTAGACTGATGAGATCATTTGTGTCAAGACACTGTGTCATTGTAACAATATTTGGCATTTCTATTGTTTTTAAAGTGTCTAATTTTATATTTTCCACCTCTTAAGAACCTTGTAGTTCTGTTTTCCAGTTATTAAAGGATATTTTAGGATTTAGACTACAATGCATTTGACTGATGAGTGCTCATTAGGGCTTTAGAACATTCTTTACCTGTTGACCAGAACCGATGTAAAAGAAGTGATCGTTCTCAAATAGTTATTGTCTGTATGGGTGCTGAAGTATCATCTAACATGTGTTAATCTGAAATGGGCCAACACAGGACCTGATGAAATTCTCTTTTGTGTTTATCAGGTGCCGTGAATGTGACTAGAATACAATGGAGAATATTTTATTCAGATGTGTGTTGTAATGTTTTAATCAGCTCTGAACCTCGCTCCCTTTGTAATGAGCCAGCGCATCCATTGCTCCAACCAGACAGCCTGTAGCAGTTAAAACTAGACAGCAAGACAAGGTTGTTTATATCCACCATCACTGTTGCAAGCTCCTAAAATCTTTTTATCCACTAGGTGCTAATGCCTTGTTGTGGTAATCTTTTAAACTGCAGAATCTCTAATTATTTAATTGCCAAGTGTAAGGAATAAACCCCTGAATCATCTTATATACCGTCTGCTAAGGAAAGAGTTGGGTCAGGCAAAAAAGGACCATTTCAACCCTTTATCCCTTGCACTAGGAAACTGTGGAAGGCATTTTCCACTATTTTTGTGTTATATGGAACTGGTAATCAATTACTCAGAAAATTAATGAACAGATTGAGCTGCAGCTCAGATACAAATCTTGCTGAAAAATCTCTTGCTATACTTCAATTTTATTTGTATATCGCATATTTACAGCACATGTCATCACACGGCGCTTTACATAGCAGAAAGAACAGAAAACCCAACAATCCAAAGTTGCTTTGGGATTCCCTCTGAAGAAGCAGTCAGCGACGATGGGAAGGAACAAAAAAATCCCCTGGGATAGGGAGGGTGGAGAAAAACTCAGAACCAGGACGACCATCTGCCTTGACCGATACTTCGCTACAATTCTGTCAGCATCCACTGCATGATAATTGTTTTTATAAACAAGCATCTTTATGCTTTTAAGTTTTACTAGAGGGTTTTAAATATATTAACTATGTGGACAATATTTGCATAATCTGATCTACATATTATTGCTTGTCATTTGCTTGGGAGCGTGCCTGTATTTCCACAGTCCTATTCCCACAGTCCTAACATATTTTTCAAAATTGGGCCCTATGTTCCCACAGTTCCTACATTTCTATCCCTGGTAGTGAGGGGTTCGCCACTCAATCCCGCATTTGGCAATTTGAAGGAGAGTGCTAGCTTCCAAACTCTCTCGAGCTCAACACTGCTACTCCAACATGGGGTTGCTGTGCAGTGATGAACTGCGTGGAAATATCTGCATTTTCCCTCCGTGTTTACAGGTTCTTAGAAATGTGAGACGTGGGAACATAGGGCCTAATTTTCAAAAATTTCCAGTGAAAAAAAATGTTTAAAATGTGGGAACATAGGGCTGTGGGACCACTGGGTAGTGGGAACATAGGGCTGACCCCATTTGTAAGTTGCAAACATACACAGCAGAATGTACATTGTGTACATTCCTAATGTAACAACACCCTTATTATGGCTTGAAACGGTAAACAGCCTTTGATATGTGCAAGTACAACTTTAGAGGAGGGTGCACATTTTTAGCGAGCCTTTTTTGTTGTTGTTTTTCCTCTTCCCTTCGGCAAAGATCTACACACACACACACACACACACACACACTCACAAAGAGCTCCCCTCAGGACACGTGCCAGCCAATAAACCCTCTCTCTCTGGCAGGAACAAGCACTCCTGTATGCTGAGGAACAGCTGCTCTTCATCGCCTGCTCACAGGTGGCTGTGAATTTGCTACTCTGTCCCCATTAATGACACAAGTGGCCTCTTTTCCCCTCTGTCTTTCGCTCTCGGAGGCTAGATCACAGCTGCTAATAATAAGCTCACATTGCATTGTGTTTGTTGGAACAGATCTGGTCTGGTTGGTGGTTGGTTAAGGACGTCATGACACGGTGAGTCATAGTACAGAATGTCACCAGCCTCCCAACAGTGGCATTTCCCCATCTCCTGAGTCATTTTTCTTTTTTTTCTTTTTTTTTAGAGATTGCAAGTGGAACAGGACATAAATGTTGAGTGATGACATAGATAGAATGGTATTTTGCCGTTTGACACCACAGTACACTCTGGATACTGAAACTAAGCAAACACTGAGTCATAGCTTATTGTGTTCTTTAGGCAAAGTGCTACATCACAGTGTTTGTGCTCGTGACTTTCACTCACGTGAAGGGCTTTGCAGGTTATGGTTGTGAGATTATTTAGCGTGGTAATTATCTTGGGTATGATACACGGAAACTCTTAGGCCAGTAAGTAGGTCAGTGAAGTTGTGTTATGAAGCTGTCATTTAAACCACTGCAGCAGGTGTCTACAACTGTCAATACCACATTTGTAAAACCTCTAAAGAGCCTCTCTGGTGAAAATCAAGTCTTTACCTAGTGAACATGTCCATGTGGTGTTTTTTTATATATACTAGATGACACATCAAGTACAAAATAATAAGACAATGCCATGACTAAGCATTTCCACAAGTTTTATATGTAACAAACAAATCCGTCAAAACTCAGGGTTCAAACACACACAGCTAAATTCCTACAACCTGCCACTGTGTAGCGCAGAGTAGTTTTTCAGTGTTTGAGCAGAGTGGTAGGAGAGCTGGTGTGCCTGAGCTGCAGTGAGGGGTGAGGGGAGATGAGGCAGGAGGGATTTTTTCGACAGGAAGGTATTATTTTCTTGAAAAAAAAATTTTTTTTAATACACAGCGATGATTAATACAATACATTTTTTCGAACATCTCTGCTTCAAATTATAATCTGCTTCTTGTACAGTTTTCTCCCCCCCCAAAAAAAGAAAAAGTCACTGAAGCTGGAATTACATCCACCCTTTCGCCCTCATTGAAAAATAATGAATGTGGAAACTGCCTTCTAGTGTGAAACGGAGCATACATCATTCTGCACAGTGAAGGACAAGCATCCAAGTGAAATAATAATAATACAAAACACATTTTTGATTGGATGGAGGCTTTAGGTCTCAGCAACATGGAAGATTACAGTGCGGGATGCTTTTATGGCGGTACACGGTGGAGGTGTTTCTCTTTCTTGTGTCTGTCAGTGTGTATCTGTATCTCAGAACTAGGCCAGATCAGTGTAAACATCTGGCTCGCTCAAGTGCTTGCTGCCTGTTGAGAGCCATGACAGATGGAAAGGGAGCGTATGGCTCAAACACTTCCATCTTTGACCGTGCCGCAGTTGTCTTCCCAAAATAGCCTGCACTCCACGGCCTTATATGTGCAGGCCTTCAGCATGTGCCTGAAGGGGCATCATGTATCTAGGCCACACAATGCAGGCTGGGGGCTCATTGTTGCTGCCTACCAGCAGGCCCGTCGCTGCCCCAGGGACAAGGCCTCACTTTACGTCTCGGGACGGCTCACCATGCATCTCACTCAGCTCAACCGTGAGTGTCTCCTCCACCTTTTCTCCTTCCTGGACAAGGACAGCCGGAGGAGTTTGTCCCTTACCTGTCTTCAGCTGCGTGAGGTCTTTCTGGACCCCTGCCTCTGGAATTTGCTGCACTTCAGCTCCCCTTGTCAGCTGAGAAAGGACAACTTTGTGCTGGGACCCTCACTGCGTTACCTAACTGTATCCTGGTACTCCAGCAGGGTCCTGCAAGTGTGCAACATCGAGGACTGGCTGAAGAGCTCGTTCCAGAAGGATATCTGCAGTAAACACGAAAGCCTTGTCAGCTCTTTTCTGGCCCATGTCTGCCACATGTGAGTGTCTGTGTGCACTTCTCCCCTGCTTTGTTGTGTTGTTTGGAATGAAAACTGACAAAAGAGTTTTATATTGATGAGTGATGAAACAGACCAAAAGACTGTGGACAAAACAGCAGTTTATAATGTACAACAACATAACCTGGAGCAGTGGATTTTTGGCTTGTGAGACCGTAAACTGAAAAGTCCAGAATTAGCATCTCTCTGGAACAACAGTGGAGTTTGTCTACATTTTCCACACATAGAAATTTTGTCATAAAAACATCATCTTTTGGTCAGATATGTCTTGAGGATGATCACAGGATTTGGGGGTAGTTTCATGCCCACAACAGGGAGCAAAATGGTTTTCATTCAGAGCCACATGGCTCAGTCAAACTGCCATAGCTGTAGGCAGCAGAGAACAAAATCATTAGAAACAGATGCTCTATCCGGAGTTGGCTATAGAGACAGAAAAATGACACATCTATGGGACTTAAGACTGATTCTATTAACTAACATAACTGTGGCTGCATATCAAATTATATTTACTGAATGACGTGACAGTTGGATTTGATAGGTCACTGAAATGTAGCTGTTTTGGCATCTGGCCTCCTGTGTGCGTGGCCGGCTCCATGCAGGAATCAGCCTGGAGAGGCGTAATGAGGTCTCTGGATAATTTCTTCAAGGCAGCCAGTAATAACCGTTGATGTGAGGGAGCTTGGCCACCACAGCTGGCCGGGACCAGAGGAGGGAAAAGGGGGCTGGTTCGGTGGCGCGCCGCATGACCCTGTGAGGATTTCCTGTATTGTGAAATTTGAGCCGTGAGGCTGACATGAGAGCTGTGAGATGAGGCAAAACTAGAACCACGTACTTTGTCTGGGGCTTGTAGCTCAAAGCCCTCAAGGCACGCTCATTGCATACTGATAAACCCTCCCAAATTGTTAAAGGCAGACGAAAGCTAGCGCACGTGACAAAGTGGGAGGGGACACAGAGGAGCTGTGGGGGTGATACAAAGTGATTTAGCCACAGACCCTCCCAGTCAGCTGCATACTGGAGATTTATGCAGGCAGGTGGAGCCTACAATTGGCTCTTTGTTGCTGTCAGAGCAATGAACATGTGCGTCCGTCTCTGCCTGCCTCTTCCTGGATAAGACTCCACGCAAACTCTGACGCCAAGCTCATGTCTATCTGTTTTTTTTTATCTTTGTGGAAAAAACCTATTACACAAAGCATGTCTTTGGGACCCTTTACAGTGTAGTTTGCAGTGTAACGCTCCTCTAAAGCCAGATGGCTACAGTAAATCAATTATCAACAACTCAGTTGTGATTTTCTTGAGGTCAGAGTATTAGAATTATATAACATAAATTAACATGCTATGTAGTGTGGGTTGCACAGTGGGTGGCTCAAGAAGCTTTGGCATGAGACCTTCTGAGTAGTTTCATTCCAAACTTTCATATGCACCATTTGGATAAATTGAAGCTTTCACTTACAAAATCAGAACAAGCATGTCTTGGGTTACTATTTAAGTTGTACATTATAACTTCTGCGTACAAAGTACATAGAATTTTAGATGACAGCTGCTTTTGAAAACATTCACTACTGAATCTAGGCGGCAGAAGACTCCAAAAAACCTATTTAGCCTGTTTGAAACAAACCGTTCCAGTTAAAGAGACCAAAGGAGATGAACAGTAAATGTACGTCTCAGTTTAGTTTAGAGTTCACTGGATAATTTGACCAGACAAAATAACCGTTAGGAAACCAAACGGCTCATTAGAGCGATGATTACAGGTCAGCAGTGTGGTGTTCTGCTTGTACTCAGCAAACACCAGAATTCTCTCTAAGCTGTTTGCTTTAATGGAAACTACATCATGTCTCAAACATAAATGGAACTAAGAAAACAGTGCAGACACTTTTGAGGTTTGTGTACATATAATTAGACAGATGCATTGCACGATCACCTACTTACACTTGTGACCACTTTTGAAAAGATCGTGGATTTTGCTTTTCTGTCGTTTCCAAATCAGCAGGTTTTTACTGCTGTCAGTGGAAGTTGGAAAATGTTAACGGAAATCGGTTTAGCTTATAAAATATTATCTACAGACCACCAAAAGAGGTGCTATGAGCCAGTTTTTTAATGTGCCTTAAATTAGACATTGCTAAATCTGTGTGTGCGCAAGTGTGCAGATGTGTGTGAGAAAGTAAGACGGAAGAATTTGATGAGCCGAGATAAAGACAAGGTGGTTAAGTAACTGGAGCAACACAAAAGAATCTGCACCAAGTGAGGGGAAGTGGCATGAGAGGGTGGATTATGTAACAAAGGTTGATGATTTTTCTTTTCATTCCTGTTATATTTACCTCCATTCACTTCACTGTGTATAGTATTTTTCTCTCCTGACACACACATAGTCATTAGAGAGCAAATGGATCTGTAAATGTCCTCTATTTTTAAATGTCAATACTGTGCAGTCACACGCCCTGATAAAACCCATGCAACGACGCAACAGGGCACATGGATGTTCTGTGCTGTTGCATGTTCAGAGGTTACTGGGACAGTACCTTCAACATTTGCCAGCACGGGAAGATGTTTGGCTCACATGTATTAAAGTGATAAGATTATGTAAGTCTTTATGTAAGCTGCAGCAGCCAACATGAATGACATCCACGATCCATTGCTATCCGAGCGCCTGTCTGCCTGTTCTGTACTGCCAGCCTGCCAGTAGGCTGCAGTGCACTCCTCATACTGCATGGATGTATGCAGCAAACACATGAGTTTCACAGCAACACTTGACATTAGTTTTTAGATGATATTTCTAAAAAAAAATTACCCCCCAAAAAAGTTGTGTTGCTGGTGTGCTATAATTCATCAAACATCCTGTAATTGTTCTGTTCAATAGCACTTACTCCATGTATTCACAAAAGCCTTTCAGAGAACGGAAACACATATGCCCCAGTGGGACAGCGTGTAAAGAGAAACTGGCTCGGTTTAGCCGTTTAACAGCTCTGTTGTTACTCAGATCATGTTGCTGCATCTCAGTAGTGTTGATTACACGTTATTCATACATGGCACAGATGAGACCCTCTGATCTATATCCTCCCCTCTGTTATTTGATTCTTTTCGAGACCTGAGCAGTATTCATCTGAAAAATAGGCGCACACGCCAAACAGCATTGCTTATTTATTTAAGACTTGTTCTTCTACAAACAGACTAATCCCTCCCTTGTATAGCTGTATACCCTGAGGCGTGAGGAGGAATAATAACAGAGCAGGTGTCGTGCTCCATCACATGTGAGGAAACCTGTTCTTTGCTACTGATGTTACTGACTGCTGTCTCTACCTCAGGTGTCCCAACCTGCTTTCGCTGAACCTGTCTGGCTGTGGACACATCACTGACCGAGATGTGATCTCTGTGCTGCAGAGCTGCAGGAAGCTGCGCTGCCTCCATCTAGAGAACTGCGTCCGCATCACCGACTGCAGCCTGCAGGGTGTGGTGGCTCATGGAGGCAATCTGGAGGAGGTGAAGGTGGACTTCTGCAGGAACATCACTCAGGAAGGGCTGCAGGGCTGCAGGGAGAGGAGGCCGAACATCCAGCTGAGCGCAGAGAGGAGCGCTGACATGATCCCTGACAGCAAACCTGAGGAGAAGGTGCCACTCAGGAGGACGCTGCAGAAAGTCCTGCACTTCTCCTGAGGGGAAAGATCCAAAAACACAGGGACCAAAAGGACGAACATTTCTGTAACTGTAATGTGAGGACTTGACTGTGATCTTTTTGCTCTGGTTTGTTTTTATATTTAATAGGAGTGTTTTGCACCTTTTTTTTTATACCTTTTTATAAACACACACGTTTTTCTTACTAAGACACAGGAAGTCTTATCCAGAAAGGCCACCTAATGCATAATAAACCAATGTTTTAGGAAACATGCTTATTTGCATTCTTTAATGTTAATGCTGCTCTTAGGTCTGTATGGTAGGTTAGATATGAAGATAAACCCAGGAGCTGGATGGCTTAGCCTATCACAAAGACTGGAAACAGGGTAAAACAGCTCGCCTGACTCCAAAAAATACCTTCTTCACTCACTGATGCACATATTTTGTCTCAGGTGTTTTATGTGTGCAACAAAGCTTAGTGACAAAATGACAGTTTTATGAAGGATTATGTACCAGACTACTTCTTGATCAGGACTCTGGGAATTTTCTGCTCCCAACCAAGAACAAGCTGCCATGTTGAATTACAGATCATCTTTTTTTCCCATGTGTTATTTACTATACAGACATGAAAGTATCATCAATCATCTTAGTTAATTCAACAAGAAATTGAATGAACATTTTACCCAAAATGTCACACTATTTCTTTAATAGAATTTGATGGTTTGATTAAAATATCACGCACACCTTCCCTGGAGCATTTCTGCACACTTTGACAGTAGGAAGGAAACAAAAGGTGTGTTGTTGTCATGTCAGCCATTGGAGGAGGAGGGTTTCTCCGAGAGCAAAGGGACCCTGAACCTAATCTGTGATTGGAATCTTGTTATATAAGATGACACGTCTGAAAGTAGGTTGATTAGGTGTGTCTGTCTGTAAATGCCACGTGACAGATTTATTGCAGGCTGCAGGGTGCTCCTCAATCTGTGATTTGAAGAATGACCACATATCCATACAGAAGGTCAACTGTGTGAAGAATAACCTTTATTCCCCTTCCTACTGGGAAGTGTACACACACACACAAACACACACACACACACACACACACATACATTAAGTGTATACTATGTGTGTATATATATATAAAAACATCACCTTAACAACAATATCTGAAAGCCCACAGCCCAGCAGGAAGGTTATAAAAGGTTATCCTCTATCCTCATTCAGCTAGTATTTCATCCTCCCAAAGCATGCTGGGTGTTTGGTTTCAAAAAACAGAGTGAGTTTAGAAATGTGGTCCGAGTAGTTTCAGTTGAGGATCAGTTTCAAAAATTCAGTTTTGGCTATTAGAGAAGCATCAAAAGTACATTTGCTCACATTTATACCTTTAACTTTAGTACAAAGCGAAAAAAAAGACACAATAAGTTATTGAGTACCAGAAATTACACGTGCCGATTTACTAATGTAAGCAGGAGACTTAAAATTAGAAACATCTCTCAGGAATTAAACAGCACTGCAACCCCCAAAATGACCATACAGTTGAATCAACACCTCTTTAAAGCCTAAAACTGCACATTAGACTTATTCCAGGACTGTAACTAGGTGTGCCTAATAAACAGGCGAGTTATTCTTTAATTTAGATAACATTTAATTAGTTTTATCTGTATGATAGTGCTGTGTGTGAGGTTTTAATATGCATAAATATAATTCTGCCTTTTGCATTCAGACAGAGTCTCACTGTTTAGAGACCAGCCAAAAAAAGCTATATAATTTACTATCTAGAAAAAACTGCCTTAATAGCAACGAATTAGACGGTTAAGAGTTATGAGTTCCAGGTGAGGTGAGTCCTGAGGCACGTCTGGCTGCCTACAGGTCTCTGAAACAGTAACAGGACTGAGCAATAGACATGTAACAACACGACAATATCAAAGCACCACTGTTGGGCCTGTTTCGACTGGGGGCGGTGGTTTTATGGTTGTATGATTTTAAAGGAGGACATTCTTGAAAGACCTGTTGCCCAGACGCACGTCCTTAAAGGAACCGCATTCTGCCTTCCACGCTCTTTGATGCGAGGCAGCTGCAGACTTCACTGATGTCTGCTGTAGCACTGTGTGACCTCCCATTTATGCGGCTCCCTCAGTCTTGTCTGCGTCGTGAATAAAAAAGCGTCCAGCCTTCACTGTTGTGGAATCTCGGGGAAAGTAATGATTTATATCAGTGAACAAAGTTACAGTCTGAGCTGAACAACAGCTTCCTATGTGTGCGATATTCAAATCAGCGTGCAGAACAATAAACACATAGCAGGGAAATTCATGGCATCTGCTATTCAAATTTAAAACATTTCCCAAAATGCTAATTCAGTGTTATTTGTTTCATTGGCTTTCTACTAGTACATTCAGTGCAGTTGTTCTGGCTGGAGTTTGCTGTACAAAAGACTGCTCATGAGAGAGCTGGTGAAATATAAGTCCTCAAAGATCAAATGTGGACCCCCACATGTGTCTGTGGAGTGCGAAAGGACTCGGTTAAGAAGTGCTGGGATGGAACGGAGTGGGTTTGGGGGTTGGGAATAACTGCATCTTCAAACAGACCACACTTTGCAATTACTGTATATCCTGCTTTTATGAGAACAGTCTGCAGGAAGTTCCGTGTTCCAAAGCACTAAAGCTGAATATTGTGCCAAAACTTGGAGCATCCATCAGGATGAAACATTTTTATCTCCATGACACCGCTCACAGAAAATATTTCATAAAAGAAGAGACGAGATTTATTTGAATGGCCTGAGGAATGTTACAGTTGAAACACTGGTGGATCATTCATTGCCAGTTTCCTCCTTTCATTCTGTAATTCTACTACTGAGAACACAAAATTTGTTTGGATTTCACGTCTACTTGCTTTTGTAAGGTCTGCTTTCCTCAGTATTTCAGCCAAATAATTCCACGTAACATGTTAAGTGTCTGGAAGAGAAACAATGCCAGTGGAGAAAGAAAAAAAAACTCCATAACAAGTAAAAGATGTGAACTCGAAGTAAAAATACAAAAGACTTAGCAGAAAAAAAGTCATCAATATGCATCAAAAAGGCCTCGATCACTGGTATTATTATATATCACAAGATCAAATGATTATTACTGCATTATTGTGTTGGTAGCGTTTTGATGTCGCAGCTGGTTTTAAATATTAGTTTGCAACATAATTGAAGCTAAGAAAAAGTTCAGCATTTGCCTGTGAAATATTGTAAAGTCAAAGTACAGAGAACTTCATTTCTCAAAAATGTGCATCAGAACTGTGTTTGAATACAAACCAATCAGCCACAACATTCTGACCACTGACAGGTGAAGTGAATAACATTGATCATATTGGTACTATGTGCTGTTCTGCTGGAAAACCTTGGATTTTTACATCTGTGTTTATGAGACTTAGACACCCAAATAAACATTGTCCCACAACAAGCACACTCCCTCATTCAAATGGAAATCCCAAATGTCACTGGCCTACCCCTGCAGGAAAATGCACCCCACCACATGGAAAAAACATCAAACAATCAGGAACATGTTGAGGAACATGACAATGGTCCAACATGTTGATTTGACCTCCAAACTTCCTACACCCCATTGTGATCAAGCATCAACAGGATGCAGTGGAACAAGTTTGATTGACAGAGGCCCCACTGCACAAGCCAGAGTACCCAAAGGATCCAGTGCCAACGTCCTGGTTCCAGACCCCATAGGACACCCTGAGAGGTCCTCTGGTCCATGCCCAATGGTTCAGGGCATTTTTGAGCACATAAGGGGGACCAACACAATATTAGGCAGGTGGTCATAATGTTATGCCTGATCAGTGTATACATTTAGTTTCCTACTACCACAGTTAAATGGAAGAATGTAAATAAAATTGAGAATCTGCTTTATCTTACTGACAAAACACCTTTAAAGGACAGAAATTGATCTTACAAGATCATCACTGGCACGTGGTGGGAGACGTCTGAACGAAAAGAGCAGCAAGATTTCTATTTCGATTCTGCGGTCCTGACAGAAAATTATATAAAAGGCTAATTGCAAAGGTTTGATTAAATTTGTTACTGCTGCCACATTAGAATAACAAATTTCATTAAAAATTTCCAGCCAAGGGAAACAGCTAACTCTCTAATCATTTTAATTAGCCGCTCTGCTCTCCACAAGTGGCATCACGTGGAGAGATCAGAGACCATGATGTTAATGATGTGGCATTTTCTTGCATTTAGTTTGGGAGCCTGTTGCATTTTAATGTGCATCATGAGACATAAAAGTAAGTCTATATTTTAATAATTTATTTGTTAGTATAATTTGCATTTTAAAATGTACAGTATTTTGCACGGGTTCCTGCCAGGTGACAGTCGCATATTAAAAGAAAGACTGAAACAAAAAAAAACACATGAAGGACGCTAATGTTCCTGCTTGCAGAAAGACTGCAGACACATTTTGGTGGTTCTGTTTGCTTTCTTAACGTCTTTGCCTCCCAATGACACTCTTTATTTTAGTTCCTCAGCTTTCACTAAATGACTTCTAAAAGCTGTCATTTAGACCAGAGTGGAATATTAAACTGGTGAAAAAGAACCTGTGCAGCGACTGTGGTTTTCAAGAGCTTCACAACAACTGTGTCTCATTAGTGAGTCTCTTTTTTCAATCTAGACTTTGAAACAGCACTGAAGCAGTTTAAATTGTACTTCAGGTTTAGATTCACAAAGGACAGTTATAGAAAATAATGATGCAGTAGAACCAGCAATATCCTTAAAGTCTCATTGCTTGCTTCCCTTTATCAAAATCATCTCTTTTTAAACCTACATTACCCACGATGCAGCTCATTCTGAGACCAAGTCATCTCTATTCTAATAAAATTGCTTCTTTCAAACTCTTCATTTTTTTTTCCACATTCAGACTCGCAGTCATCAGCCACAATCAACAGGATTTTTACAGCTCTCTCAGGAATACTACTGCTGTGCAGCACTGCTCCTCAAGACCTCTTTCCCTATTAAATTGTACTTTCACATAATCTAGAATTGTGCATTAGACCATATCATTTCAGAAATACTTTGCTGCAGCCTCTCAGTTGGTTCTAACACCACCCAATGGGTCTCTTGTTAGCTACAACCCTCAAAATCAAATCGACCTTTTACAAACTGGAAACCTTTATATGTCCTTCTGGTGAAATATGCCAGAGCTATGCTTTCTGCTTCAAGGGTGACTGTAGTCATGAACAATTAAGCTCAAGAATGTGATTTAAAATGCACATTTATCAGATTTTATCAGGCTTTTGTTTAAGCTCACTTAGATTTTGCATTAGATCCATGGACAATATACAGAGTTAATGTTATTACAAGTGGTCCTAAATGATTAGTGATACACTACATACTAAATACGCTGTACATATTTTGTGGGGAAAAAAGTACAAAGTCTGTATCCTGCCATTAGCAGAGCAGACTTGCCATATATAAGTGCTCTCAGGATGACAGCAGGAAAACATCCAGCATGTTATCTTAAGGATTCATGCTAGGAGAAGGCCTTTGTGGAGCTACTAACGCGGGCCTTTCCCCTGTGTGAAATATGAGCTGATAAAGACAGGATGCTGGCTGTAATAGAGGGAGGGGGGAACTGAAGCAATAGAGGTAAAAAGGGAAGGCGTAGCCATTTGAGTCCTGAAACCTGAAATCAGCACTTTCCTGACAGCCTTATAAGGTCAACCATGGGGAGGCATTTCCAGTATCTACCCCCCTGATTACTCACCCATAGAGGGGTTGAGAGGAAGGGTGGGTGTGAAGGCTTCAGCTGAAGGGAGGACAGACGAGGAAAGAGGGAGGGTGCATGTTTTGGAGTTTTTGAGTACTTTGTGTGATCATGAGTGCGTGACTGAGTGCTCGTCCTGTCCTCGGCTCTGGGAGGGGCTCTGGTGATCTCCATCTCTTTTCACTACAGAGGACATTCGAGCCTCGGTGCCATATCACATGCAAGGTCACTAATCGGTATCCGTGCTACTTTTTTACAACCCAAAGCTTTGTGTCGTAAGGGACGTAGGCTGTAACCCAAAACTCCTCTCTAGATTGTACATTCTACAGCAGGATGAGTAATGCAGTCTAGACAGTGTGCTGTTTTCTCTGCTGCGAGACAGGCTGTAAATAGGCTGTGAATCCTTATCACATGCAAATGCTCACGTGAGCAGTGAGCACATCTACGACTGACCACACATATTGAACCAATCAGATAGTCAAGATTAAATGCAAATGAGACATGTTAGGACTATTTGCTGCAGTTTTATAATTAGGTTATTCCACAGTTTAAGTCCTATATCCCTCCTCTGCATCACTGGTCCTATTTGTCAGTGGTAGAGTGTATATGAGTGCAATTCAGGGGGAAATACAGAATTTTAAAAAATCCAATAATTTATTAGAAAATGGTATATTATTACAGATTAACCACAAAACCAAATTGGTGAGATTAAAAGGCTTGTTTTCTTTACAAAAATCACCAAAATCACACTATTTGTCCACAGCAAAAAAAAAACTATAAAAACAGAAAGAACTGTCAGATTTCAACTTTCTGATGGTCCATGAACGTGTCATGTGTGACGTATCTTTACGCCAAAAATGAGCTTAAAACTGTGATATTTCACCCTAATTACTTTATTCTATGCGTCTCGTTCCAAAAAAAATACCAAAAATATCCTGTTTGCACTAATTAGATCTTGTAAGAAATAAAAGATTCTCTGTTCCTTTGTTTAACTGCAAAGCCACTATTCACTCAGCTGTGACAAGCAGCCATGTGGCAAAAAATCCTTGTGAGTGAACTGCAGGCTGTGTTTACACACAATAGAGCAAAGACGAGAAGAAACTGGAGAAACTTGAGGGGAAAGTAAACACACTTGATGAACAAATGCAGCATGGTTCAAAAGCAGCGTGCAGAGGAGAAAGTTGTCGGCAAGTTGTTGAACACCATTCAGCATGGTGAAATATCTTCGTAGAGTTAACTCTACAGGGTAGCATCAAAAGCATCTAGATGGTAGAGGTTGAACAAATGTAAATAGACACAATGGCATATGGAGGCCATTTTTCCATCTGTTACTAACAAAGATTGTTTCTTTTGGTGATTTATGACATTATAACTTCCTCATACTGCGCAAAAGACATTTTTGAGGTTTCTCTACTTCTAGTCATGACTGTGCTGTTTCCATAGAGGAGCAGGACTTTATACTGCAGTGAAAAATGAGCCAACAGTGAGCAAAAAATGTGACAGGAGCAAAAAGTGCCCAGACAGTTCGGAGAGTTAAATCACCTAACAATACGTAAATCAGGTTTGCTCGCACCACCAACATTTACATGCTGCTAATACAAGAAGTAGGTACATTTTATTTTTGCTGATAATACTTCCATACTTTTACTTTGGTAGGATTTTTGTCAGATTTTGTAGTTTTGTTACACTGTATATCACAGAGTTAGTGTTATTACTAATAAATAAAAGATCATAGTTCTTCAAACAGCATCATTTTTAAAGGATATCATGGTGTAGATTCAGTTGGATTTCTTTTTGGGATAGGAAGATGTTTGGTTTTTTTCACGTGAACATGGAATGTGCAGTATCTGGATTAGAGACACATAAAATGAGGAATGTAAATATCAAAAATGTTTAGAATTCCCTGTTACAGTACGATTTGAATTACTCTGTGTACCTCAGAACTTGTATGTGCCATGTTGCACCTCCCTAAGTAGGTGTGAGTCTGTCCTCAGGCCCCAGTCTGCAGATGGAGAGACCAGTTTAATAATGTAGCAGAGCTTTGAAGCCCATCCTTGTCCTGGGATACTTTCCTGCAGGAGTAACTCAAAGGCTTCATGCCTGGGGCCTCAGTCCTTAGGTAGCTCTCTGGAGTCTGTATTATAACACAGGCCACAGTTGTGAATTATTTAAATAGCTGTGGTGCTGTAGTTATATATATTCCTCAGTTTTTCTCTCACCCAGGAGATAAATGACTGCTTCAGTTTCACATAAAATTATATTTATAGCAAAATTTTACAAATTTTACACCCTCTCTTTTTTGTACACTCTGTCCTTAACCTCAGTGATAAAAAAAAAAAAAGGTTCCTCACTCCACACCCATGCTGATGTTGTGCAAGGTGTTGTGCAAATGAGATGGGTCACACAGCAGAGAGAGAAATAAAGAGGGAAGATGCAGAGCGGCGTCTTTGCAGGGGGAAGTGGAAGGCCGGCTCAAGGACGGCGTTTGGTTCTGTCACTACATGACAGCCAAAGTTTTAAAAAAAAAAGAACTAGCAACACAAGAGCCGCAACACAGATGGAGGTTTGACTCAGTCGTTGGCAGTCTCTCACCTCCCACTTTCACACACTGTGAAACCTCATCAAGATTTTATCCGGGTTTTATATGCAGACTTTTGCTGAGAGAACTCAACAAGACGTCTTCCTGAGTGAAAGCTTTACTGAATGCACAGTTCTAACCGACACATTTACTGCTGAACAGACCCTATATCTGAATTCAATACTGTTTTTTTCCACATCATGCTGCCATAATGCACACTCAGTTTCCACATATTCGCTTTGTGTGAGTCCATCCCATATAAAGCATCATGTAACATGCCTGACTAAAAAGGGAGGTCTTGAGTAATCCAATCACCACACTAATGACTTCCAGGAGATAAATGCCTGCTTTCATTTTGTCATTGTCTATATTAAGAGCTAGTTTGTCTTTTGGTTTGGAGATTTAAAGAGACACACAGTTTACAGCAGAAGGTGATGTCAGGTAAATGCTGCCACATACATTTGTTGATGTTTTGCACTTTCAAATTAAACTGCTCCACATTGTTCGCACCTTGTTATTGACACACAGAAAATCAACCTATTTTCATAACAATATGTATTTATGCACACATTTCTCTTGCTCCCTTGATGGGTTCAGTATGATCTAATAATTCCAAATTTGATTTCCCTGTGGTTCCTAGCTAACTTGTTTTGGCCTGAGGCACACACGAAATAGGAGGCAAGAGCACACAGAAGTGGGGCTAGTGCTCCCCTGTGAGCCAGAGGATGGGTCTATTTGTGGAGCTATTTCTGCTTCCGTCTGTCAGAGCATCCACAAAGGCTGCTGAGCTCCGGCCAGAGCGCATGTGAGGGAGTAACTGGAGCACTAAAGGGGAAGACAGTGAAGAGACTGACGATGCTCCTTGGCTGAGCTTCAGGCAAGGACAGAATCAAAAGCGGTGCAGGATGTGAAGGAGCACACTGAGCTGATATCGTACACCTCATGCTGTTTGCTTGTCCCCCATGTGGCCTGGTAATTAGACAGGCAGTATGAGGGCCCTCGGTGTCTGCTGTCGATCACAGCCCCTGCTAAGAGGTTTCATACTTGGACCGGGCTGCCTGTCCAACTGGTCGCACTCTACAGGGGATGTAGGAGGACAGCCAGCCTCCTCTGACGTTAGCATGGACAGAGGACAGAGCAGCAGATGACATGTGCAAAGAGGAGTGGGAGGCTGAATGAAGCACGCTCGTGAGTCACAGCATGGGCACATGAGCGTGCTACTTAATGACAGGCTTTCAACTTGAGCTCATAATGTGTTCAGTCTTTTGTTGTCAGCTCTAAAATTGCAGAGGAAATATGGAAAGGATTAGAAACACAGAAAGCCATAATGGCTTCATAACCTTGGTGAACAAAAGAAAAGCAGCTACAGCAGGCTGATTTACCTCTTAAGCTCACTGTCTCTTATACGCTCACCGGCCACTTTATTATACTCTGTCAGTATCAGGTCAGACCCCCCTTTGCTCTCATAACTGCTCTAATTCTACATGGCATAGATTCAACAAGGTGCTAGAGACATTGCTAAGTGATTTCGTTCCATATTGGCCTGAAAGCATCATGCCGTTGCTGCGGATTCGTGGGAAACACCTTCATAATGCAAATTTCCTGTTTCACAACATCCCAATGGTTGCTCTGTTAGAGATTCTAGTGACTGTGGAGACCATGTGAGTACAGTGGACTCATTGTCATCTTGAAGAAACCAGTCTGTGATGATATGAGCTTTGTGAATATGGAGCATTATACTGCTTTAAGTAGCTGTTATTGTGCACTGTGGTCACTGAGCGACTACAATACTCAGGCAGGCTGTGGTGTTTAAAGGAGCTATATGCAAGTATTTCAGTTATAACATTCAAAAATCAACAAGAATTAGTCACACAATGTAAAGAAGTAACATTCGGAGTGCATTCAGAGATGGTCTTCGGCATATCTTGGATGTAATAAGTAATTATTTGAGGTACTCTTGCCTTTCTATGAGCTTGAACCAGTCTGGCCATTCTTCATTGACTTCTGTAATCAACAAGACATTTTCTGCCCAGAGAACCGCTGGTCACTGGTTATTTTGTCTTTTGTGGACCATGCCCCATAAAGCCAAGAGTTGGTTTTGCTTGCAAGTCAGAAGTAATCAGTAGTTTCTGAAATACTCAAACCAACCTGTCTGGCACCAACAGCCACACCACACAAGTTATGTAAGTCATCTTTCTTCCCCATTCTGAGGCTTGGTTTGAACTTTAGCATATTCTCTTGACTGTGTCTACGTGCCAAAAAATGTTTAAGTTTCTGCCGTGTGATTGGCTGATTAGATATTTGCCTTAACAAGCAGCTGGTTAGTGCTGAATGTCAAGTGGCAAAAGTCAATTGCCTCCATGCCTGAAGAAAAATCTGATGAATGCTCACTATTTGACTTAATTAGAGTAGCTTTTCAAATAGCTGAGAGCCTGTCCACATAAATCTTTGTTTTTGTAAGGTGATCTAACTCAAAACTGTGAAACTTGCATAGTATGTCGTCTTATCATGAGCAATGCCAAACCACATTTATGAGGAATATTCACTTGTCTGATAAGCTTTGGTTTGAACTTGTTCAGTCATCAAGGAACACCTACATTCTTTACAGTCACTTTCTGTGGTTGAAAAAGTATTTAGAAGCTTTACTTACACAAAAGACACAAAATGTAAAAAAAAAAAGTTCCATTGCTGGTAAAATTACTGCATTCAAAATATTACTTATATAAAAGTACAGATGCGTTATAAACAAGTTTTACAGAAAAGTACACACTATGCAAAACACCTCCTTCGTAGTGCTGAGGACCCATTCATATTCTTTTTTTTATCCAAAGTCGGGTCGTGTTGGCAGCAGAGTAAGCAGGGCATTCCAGACTTCCCTCTCCCCAGCAATGCTTTCCAGTTCCTCTTTGGAGATCCCAAGGTGTTCACAGGCCACATGAGATATGTAATCCCTCCAGCGAGTTCTGGGTCCACCCTGGGGTCTCCTCCCAGTTGGATGTGCTCGGAAAGCCTCCGAAAGAAGGCAGCCTGGAGGCACACTGATCAGATGCCAGAACTTCCTGGCTTCTTTTGATGCAAGGGAGTAGTGACTCTATTCTGAACTCCCTCTGGATGTCTGACATCCTCACCCTAACTCAAAGGCTGAGCCAGGCCACCCTACACAAGAAACTCCTTTATGCCGCCTGTATCCACTACTTCATAATATCAATCGCTATCCAGAACTCATGACTATAGGTGAGGGTTGACACTTACATCGACTGGCTCAGCTCCAACCCTCTCACACCCTAATACTACACTGCTGCATTAATCCAATCTTTCCATCTCATTTTCCATTTTCTGAAAATTTCGAAGAACAAGATTCTGAAGAACGTATGGGAGGAAATATGATTAAAACAGCTAAGCTTTACTTGATACCAGCCCCTAACCCAGATGGAGCAATCCACTGGTTTCCAGCAGAGTACCATGGCCTCAGGCTTGGAGGTGCTGAGGAATATGTTGGTTGCTTCACACCTAACTGCAAATCATTCCAGTGTGCGCTGAAAGTTAATGCCTGATGAAGCCAGTAGAACCACATCATTCACAAAAAACATAGAGATAGATATATTCCCAAACTGGATACCCTCCTCCCCCCATGAATATCACAAACAGGACTGGAGACAATGGAGACAAGGGGCAACCCTGGCAGAGTACATGGCATACCAGAAAGGTGTTTGAGCTTGTGCCCAGAATACAAATACAGCTCTCACTTTGGTTGTACAATGACTGGATGCCTTGTGACAATGGCCCTGATACCCCATACTTCCGAGGTACCCCCTACAGGGTTCCTTGGGGGACACGTTTGTAGGCCTTGGCCAAACTTCCATGACTCCCTCAACTCCACAAGGGTAAAGAGCTAGTTCAATGGCCCAAGGAGTTAAATACATAAGAAGCTTATTATCAATGAAGCATTAATATTAAAGCATTGTTTTTTTGTTGCTGGTCGAAGTTATTTAAGCTAGTTTTTGATGAAAGTGTTAAGAAGTATAACCTGAAAAAACTTTGATCTTATGAAACCTTCCTTATTTATAAGTGAGGCCTGAAACTATTTTTCAGATGTTTTTTCATATAAATCAACTTGCTGTACTATAAATGGCTTCACCCCTTAAGGACTTCTTACCTGAAATAGAATAAGGGGTGTTGCGGCACTAAAACAAAACATCTTGAATCAAGTCGATTGGCATTGACAAGTGGATGAAATGGTTACTACAATGATAGAATTTTTTCATTTTCACTAAGAAAATGGCACCTGAGGGCCACAGTTAAAAAATAAAATTCCTTACTCTGAGAGTTTTTTTTCACTGAGCAACGTATTAGAATTTAGTCATGCCATTTTGAAGGAAAAATGCTACACAGAGCCACTGCAGCTACTCGTCTTCATTGTGCAGCAGAACAAAGTGATTTATTTCATGGTGAACTCTGGGACCTCTGACCTTGTTTAAATGATTTCTAAGCTCAGCTTTCACATTTTAGCTGACTCCTTGTTAATGTTTTAGAAAATGAGTTCTCTGACAGACCACACATTTCACATTGTGTCTTGTCACATTCTACTGAAAAGCCGTGGCAAAGGTCAGGTCAGGTGTTGTAAGAACAGCCAGGAAGCTCCTTCTTGTCAATACCTCCCTGCAGAGGCTCAGTTGAATGAATAGGGAACTAGGGAAGCAGGAATCCAGCCCCAAATTCTGCACCAATGAAATGATGAGAAAGAAGTTGCATGGTTAAAAAATGAGGAAGTTTAAGGCATGTAAAGCTTTCCTTTATATTCATGTCAGCAATCAGGAGTTCCTTCCAGCAGAATATTAGTCACTGAGTAAATTTAAGACACTAAGCTCAATAAACAAACATCCAGTCACGCTGACAAGTGGTTATAACCGCAGGGTAATTAATGGCCTGCATAGTGACATATCCAAGCTAAGTGCATGTAACTGTGCTCTATATGCAATTGATTGGATTATTTTTGGTGTTTTGTTTTTTTTTTTGTTCAGTGATTAAAAGTGACCTAGACCTTTACACAGAGTGAGAGTTTATTCATGGCAGAGGGAGGAAATGTCAGTCACTCCACAGGCAGCTTGGACCAGAATTAATGTTTTCATAAGAGATGAAGAGAAAAGCTCCGCTGAGGCGAGGGACAATGAAAGGTCACTGTGTGTTAAGCACCGGCAAGTGCACAGCCACCGTTACTTCTCAAGTGCTTCCGGATTAGGTACAAGAGAGAAGTTGTTTAGGTACTGCTGGTGATTTCTGACGGGCCTTAATGCATTTCTCTTTGAGGTGTCGAAGCTCATTATTCCTCTCCGTTACTATGAACCTCCGCGATGACACAAATCTGTAAATGAGATTACATCATTTTGGGTTCAGTGTGTGTCTTTGTGAAGTGGAAACAGACGGTGCTGAATACAAATTTCCATTCATAAATACACACTACTCTGCTAATTGGTTGCTCTTTAAAAAAAAAAAAGCAGGGATGGCAATACAAACACACTAATGCACGTGGTTTCACGTACATTTACGAGCACACAGTAATGTACACAAACCCACTGACCCGCTGAAAGCCCATCCCCCGCTCCTTGTTTCTCTTTGCTAAGAAATACCAGCTCCTCAAGTCCTAAGCTCAGCCATCTGTGGCACTCTGAACCTCCTGACCTTGTGGAAAAGCGGACCTGTAAATTAGCCTAAAACATTTGGTTGAAAGCTGTCCTCCTGAGGCTTAGTTGTCAGCTTCAATGTGCTTAGCTGTGTTTTGAGGCCATTTCCCCTCCGTTGACACCCCTTTTACCACCAAACACGTGTGTCTGAGAGATACGTTCCACAGCGTACGGCCCAAAATATATGTTAATTTCCATTGCATCATATGTGTCCCTCACATAATTATATGCTTTCCTCTGCCTGCTCTGTATAGGTCAGATATTTATTTACATTTTGCCGCTGTCCTTTTCTAACTTTACATTGGTGTTTTTCTGTATTGTTATAAATGTGTTTTGTGTTTCATGGCCTTGATATTTACAAAGGGGAAACACAATGACAAGTGCAGATACTGATATTTATCACAAAGGAAGTGGAGAAGGTGTATCTGGAAAAATAACCCACACTCTCACTGCAAAGTCACGTTTTATTGACTAAATGAAAATACCACAGAGAGGATGGGCTTAACTCTGGCCAGCCAAGGCAGTATGAAATCATAAGTAGAAGCACATTCACAAAAAAAAAAAAACACGAGGAAAATTTAGCACTTTATTGGAACAGAAAATATATTATTCCAAATTCCCGAGACTTACACAAATAAGATTTAGTGCAGGATAAATGGATGTAATGCTGAGTGTCCTTGACTGGCTTAGGTTGTGGCAGTACATAATTAGCTGTGTGGCCGTTTAAATGTTAAACCAAGATCCTGCTTAGCTGAGCTACAAACAATGCGGCGCAAATTCAGACCTCCTTGGAAAGTTAATGGGCCATAGGGGAGGCTCAGGCTAAATTAGGTAACAGCGTTTCATCCTGACTATGAGATTTGTGCCCAAAGTCCACAGAAAAGCCCTGCACCAGCTCCCTCCACCCTGTCACCACCACTCTTTAGGCTGTTGGCAGATTCATTTGCGCTTGACCTAGTTAATGTCTCTGGAGAGATGGAGGAGTAAACACATGCAACTGCTCCTCTCCAGAAAACCTGGAATTTTCCATACTCTGCACACTTCACAAGCCAGGCAATGGGAGGAACATTTTGGGCATGAAATCTACCATATGGGGAAAATCCCCAGTTTTAACAGCTTGATAACACATTGACATTTTAGCCGGCCATTTTGTGAGGTCACCTTTATCTACTGAAATACCTCTTCAGCAGCAACATGTTCTGTGGGAGTGATATCTGAATGAGTTTTATATAAATTGGTGAAATATTAACTGTGTGTGTACATATATATTGTGAAAGTAAGGTTTAGATTAGTGTTCATGGATAATAAATAAGCGTGATTCTTCATTTGATTCTCTTCTAATGTGAACATACAGTAAAATATGAATTGTAAGCTAGTGACAAAGAACAAGGAAAACAGTTTACATATGTTTTTAATAACCAGTGTGGTTAGACTCTAAAATGAAAAAAGAACATAAACAAAAAGATTTGTTCCTTGAAATAAGCATATTCTCCTTCTTAGTTTTGTCCTAAGCTGTATTAAATCCTGTCCTTTTGCTTCGGCACTGTAATTTATCTTCTTTATACCTACGTGTGAGGCTGTTTTGTGAAAATCTGCTCAAATATTTACATTATCATTAAAGTCAGTGTGACAGGATTATGGTTATTCTCAGTATCAAGTAAACACAGCTTAGCTGTTCCAACTATCTATCCACCTATTCCTCCATTTAATATGCTGAAGACATCATGGTACAGTGATATACTGGTTCTTATGTAAATGAAACAGAGGACACAGTTTGGTGTGAGTAGTAGAAAGATCCCATCAAAGATGAGCTATTTTCACAGACACTATAGGAAAGGCAGAGGTGTGATCAGTAATATTGTTTGAGGTTGCATTTGATCAGGGCGTGGCTGGTGTTGTGTGTGATGTTGAAACTGAGTCACTGTTAATGTTTTATTAGGAAATATCAAAGCAGGAAACACATTCAGTAAGTCAAAGTGATGGTGAGACAGCATGAACAATAGAAGATCCCTGAAACTGAAGCAGCTAAATGGATATTCATTGTATGTTTAACATGTGATTTTCCTGATGTGAGGTGTCTTCAGTGAAAGGCACCTACTTCGTTGTTTCTGTTGAAGGGTCCTTAGCTGAGTCTAATTTTTCCATTTGCTTAACCATTACTGCCTCTACAGATATATGTATATAATAGACTCAGTGGTATGCAGGAGCACTGTTGAGTTGAGATTTTAAATGCGTGTGCCCTACATTTATGAGTCACCATCAATTTGCATCATCACTGAAAGGTGCATCTATAAAACAGGACTCGGTGCATTAACAGCGAATGTAACAGGTTGTAAATTTTGGACACAGTCCTGGTGTCGTGGTTTACAGAGACGCTTAAATAGAGGAGAGGTGTCATTGATGTTATCGATTACATCTGTGCATCACCTGCTGTGACTTTGTATTGTGTGATAATAGGAGTTCACTCTATAGATAATGAGGGTTCTGACTAGACATACAAGCAAAATGATTAGTACACTTCTTATCTATGATTGCAGTCTGTCGATGTCAAACACATCCTGTGGATATATTCCAATAAAACACCACACTTCTGGGTGTCACATGCCTGAAATTTGAGTCCAAATAAAGACAACAGAAAGCTATCATCACGTTTTCTATGATGCCAGTGGCAGCTCAAAATGGCTGTCTGAATCATCCGGCCGTTTTTTTCTTGAGTGTTACTGCTTCCTGAAGCACATACTGTACCGACAAAATAAATAAAAAAATCTGCGGCACACTGCTGCTCACATTATATCCGTTCTCTTCATCAGCCGTATGGTGGCTTTATTGAACAGAACATTCACACTTTTCTCCTTTTTTTCAGAAAATGAATGAAAAAATGCAAAATGGCACATTGTGTCAGGAATCACGCAGTTTAATATTACACCCAAAGAGCAGAGGCCATAATGTATGCGTTTCTACAGTTGACATGGAGGAAGGAAGCTGCTGTGTGTTCTTGCTGGCAAGACGGGATGATGCAAGAATGCGATGGGGTACGGCAGAAAGGGTGACTAATGATCGCCGAAGGAATTAGAAAAAGGGGTGTAAAAATGTCAGAGAGGGCATTGAGGGGGCAGGAAGAGGATTAGTGGACTGTATATAGAGTGATAGGAGGTATGTGTGAGTGAGAGAGAAAGTTGGGGGCAGGGGAGTGAGGGAGCGTCACGTGTTTGCCAGAATAAGCACAGAGCTGCAGCGGGGCAATCTCTGGACACAGCAGCAGCAGTAGCAGCAAGTCCGACCCTCAGTCCCTCAGGTCCCTCATGCTCCCTCCACATGTATTTTCTGTGGCAACCACACTTTGACACCTGTCCTCCCCCTCGCCTTATCTAACCTCTTCCTCTTCCAGGCTTTTACCCTGCCAGCTCTCTCTCTGTGGAGAAGCACCCACCTCGTACAAACTGCAAATCAGAACCAGCCTGTTGCAATAATTCAGCCTTATTCCCACTCCACTGATAAAAATTTTCCCATGATGCCAGAGGATTTCGAATGACTTCATCCCTGCGTGCATTTTCTCACTGCATATGCTCTTAATGCAGAGTGGCTTTACTGTAAATGTATGTTGTTGACATTTGAAAGCCCATTACACATGCACAGCCTCGTTTCTGCTCATGCACAAGAGCTGGTCCAGTATGGTGCCCTGCGGCTAAGTATAGGGTACAGACAACACTTAATGTACCATCTTCTGTTTCAAAGGAGGTGATGGAGGAGACACTCGCTCCTCTTTGTGGCCCTTTCATTCTCAGCGCTACTCCTCCTCTTCAGAAGAGGAAGAAATCTGGAGAGATGCCAGGTACTTTTTTCACTTTGAAAGGTTGGGATGACGTCCAAACAAAAGAGCTGTAGTCCTAATGTGGGCCTCACAACGTTATGCAAGTGTATGACTGCAGCAGCAGCAGCACAATAATAAAAAAATACATAAAGCCCACGTTGAAGCTTTTCTTTTCCTATTGGTGAAGAGAGCAGAAACCTCACACCTGGGGCAGGGCCAAGGACACGTGTTAGCCACAAACAACCCCCGCTATTAAAGATCTGTTCTGGGTGGAAATTTCTGAGGTCTGACTCTTTAACCGCCCTGTAAATAACTCTGAATGGGTGACTAATGCATATCTGCTACTCTGCTTCAGCACTCAGTTGTGACTATGAAGCATCTCAAGGTGAAATTGCACTGTGACATTCCGCCTCGTGGAAAAGGGCATCGTGACTCCGCATCAGCTCATACAGCAAACATTATTAGTGACATGTAGCATTACTCAACAATGTTGGTTTCACAGGTGGGAGAGAATGTAATGACTAAGGTTGTATTTGTTGTTTAGTGCAGCCACATATTCTAAATGTACATGCACACACACCTTCCAGTCTAATGAGATAATGCTTTGCATAATGAGACATGTAATCAAGTGTTTGTGTTTGCTGTTAAACAGACAACACATAGAATTTAACAGATTCTTCATGTCTAATCCTGCAATTCCAGTTGTAATCTACCGCAAGAAGAGCTGTGATTGATTAATCACCAGCTTTTACTGCGATTGACATTTGATGAGCTTGTGATTGCTGTTTTCTCCTCCGTTTTATAGACCAAGCAATTAATTGGTCAAACAAGACAATTATAAGCCAACTAACTGATTGTTACCCTTGCCCTAATGGCATTTCTACAGCATATTTACATTCTCCGTGTAGTTAAATGTCCATCATGCTTATTGCCATACCTTTCTGGAGTGCTTTTTGTTTCTTTTTTTCTTTTTAACTGTAAATTTTAGAGATGCATATGACTACTGACAGGTGAAGTGAGAAACATTGATCATATTGGTAGTATTGGTTGTTTCTTTCTTCACCTTTCCCCTAAAACTAATCAGCCAGGCATCAAAATCTACCATTAAATCATAAAACTCATCAAACACATTTATCAAACTTCATTCATAAAACAAATCGAGTGAGGTCACTAGACAGACTGATAGAGGTTTTCCTGATAAGAATGATTCAGGTTGCCACGTGTGGCTCAGATTTACGATCGTCTAACATCTCATTTTAAAGTCTTGCCAGATGTGCAATAGGACACATGTCTGTGCTGCTGTCAGAGCATGCTTGCGGGTCAAAACTCATTGTTATGAAAGCACTATGGTCATCAGCTGCTCTCCGAGTGAGGTTGGATGGTTGCCTACTAAGAAATTATCGGCCCATATCACATCACTTCTAGATAGGATCTCACACTAAAACGCCCACACCATGATCCCATAAAAGTGGTAGCAGAGGGAGCGTGGGTAGCTCTACATTGGACATAAATTTGGCGGCTAGCCTGTTGTCAGCCATCTCATCAGCTCTCCACAGGGAGCCTCAAATAAAGACTTGTCAGCGCATCAAGAAGTCTCATGTCTGCATGTAATGACTGCCCAATTATCTGCTTATTTCGTGCCACATGATCACAACCCACAGATGAGTTACTGTTTAACAGCAGCAGAAAAGCATCAGTGCTTTTGTCAGGTTCACTTTCTTTGACTCCTCCTTCTTTTTTACCTCTCATAAATCCTCTTATGTAACCCTAACCTTCACATTAAGATTATATTGTACTGCTGCTACTAACTCAAAATGTTACATCACCTGGAATCAATATGAACACATTTGCTGATGGCAACGATAAGCTGCATGAGTCACAGGAGGCGATCTTAGAAGGTCTTTTTGAAATGGAAACCAATACTGAAAAGCCTGTTTCTGTGAAGTGCGTGTTGGCCCAAGTTCCAGCCTAGTGCAGGAATTATTCAATGTGTTGCGAAGGCAATGCTTGTGGTGAGCTCACAGTCCTCTGCATCATGCGTAGCTCTCCTCATCTGTGCGTGGAGAGCGCAGGCTGGAGCACTTACATAACCTAGTTAAAATATACCCCAGTCACATGTAACATTCAGCCCTGCAGATAGATATCCCACTGTCGCTTGAGCTGCTCTGGCAGCCGTTCAGATATTAGAGAGAGTATAAACACACACACACACACACACACACAGAGAGAGAGAGAGAGCCATAAAAGATTTGACAGTGACTCGCTGCCAGACATTCTCAACTGCCTGCATGTGAACTGTCTGTGTGGAAAATGGTCAGGGAGCTTTCTCTCTGGGTGAAGCACATGTGACTGAGTGAAGTTGGACCGGGAAGAAGGCGCAGAGGGAGAGGGGAGGGTACATGACGGGGTGCCGGAAGTCCAACCCTTTAAAGTCACAAAAATGCGGCCAGTATCACTTCTCCTCTGACTACATAACCTCCAACATCAACTCAAAATGCGATTGGCTGCGCACACAACTGGCACTTTCCCCCCCACACACACACTACTGCTGCAGCGTGCCCACACTACATGCAGTCACATTTCTGGTGTGTGGGTGGGGTTAACTTGCGGAACTTGCATTTACTGTAACAGGATGACATATCTGGAGGAGCGTACAGTCTATGTGGAGGAGTAGAGCTACACTAGTGACAAGTGGAAGACACGTTTTTTAACCAAGACTAACAGGAGTTACAGAGCCCAGACGTGGTGACGCTCTGATCAAATGTTATTGTGAAACATCACAGTCCAGCAAAGGCATTTGGAGTGTTTCTGTGCTAAAAACCTTGAGGATAAGATCCAAGTTACAAAACTGTGTTTCAACTGCACTGATTAACACAAATTAGGTTTTAATCCTCTGTGATAGCAGATATGCTTAGTTTGTTTCAAAAAGATGAGAGGTGACTTGAAGCAGACGGTCCGAGGCTTTGAAAACGTTACAGAAGAAAAATTATGTAATCCTGTTATAATGAGGCTAAGAATTGCTGCAAGGACAGAATATCCTCTTCCAACATCAATTGTGTCCAACCAGCGAGCGTCTTCAAGGTCTGATCCTCACTGTCATGGCTCACATGTTTGTGTTTATGTTTGCACTCCCTGCAGCAGCTTTGTATGTTGTTATGCAGCTATGAACATTCCTGCTGGGCTTCTCCTTCCTCTGAGCTCAAACCAAAACCCCGGCCTGGGTATCACTCCTGCTATTAGTGGTGAGCAGTCATAATATGAACAATGCTGTAGAAGGCCTGGTGATTGGTGTCCCAATTTAGAGGCACACAGGCATACACAAGTGTAGGTGCAGGGTTGGGTCCAAGACAACATAGATCCCTGACCCAAAGCCAGGGTGCACCGAGCTGAGTCATATGCACATCTCATTCCAGGGGACACACAAACAAGTTTTGTTGGCAACATCCCCAAACACTCTCACATATACACTTGCATCTACTTGCAACATGTCAGCATGTAAGAACATGCTCAGTATACAGCTTGCAAGCAAAACAAGGTTCAAGCTAGGCCACTCCACATGCAAGTGAATGTCATTAATGGCCAAGTATTGCATTAAGCTTGTCATGCCATCTGAAAATAAGAAACACATTTTGAAATGCTGCGAATTGTACACATATGTATGAAACCCTCCAAAGGCACTGTGCCTTGCAAACTTATTTCAATCCATAGGGAGAGGCGTGGCAAAGATGTTCCCCCCACACACACGTGCAGCATTTTTCCAAAATGGGAGGGTATAGACGGTGACAGATGTTCAGTTTATGCCCTATAATAAAGTGGGTGTGAGTCTCTGATTGGGTTTTTATTTTTTATGAATGAGAGCGAGAGACATCCGGTGTCTGTGGGATTCAGACTCAGCCAGCCTCTCTGACAAATTGAAAATCGCAGTGCCAGTTTGTGTTGTGTGACTCATCTAGGATCCTGACAGGAGAATGCACAGATAAAAGAGTTCCCTTTGTGCGGAGACGGCAAATTGCTGCTGTTGTTCTTTAGGCGAGTGACAAATTGCGAAGTTGCAGCTCAGCTTAGCGGTGCTGGATTATTGTTAATGCATAAACATTCCTGGAGATCACAAAGAAGATTCAGTGAAACACTTTGGACAATGTGCGGTTAACGCATGAAAACACTTCCAGCAAGAGACAATAGCATGCCATTACTCGTATAAATACAGACATGGATTTCCCTATATATTGTGCTCTGTGTATACACTTAAACATGCAGCATGTATGTGCCCAAAATATCTCTTTGATCCAAAAACAAATGTAGATGTCTGTTTCCTGCACTTTGAAGTGAATGTGATGTATTCCACAGTGACATGGAAGGCTCAGAGACAATAGGGAAATGAGGGTTTGCTGGAAAGCTGTAGGAAGCTCTCTGTCGTCACTAAGTCTGGGGTCACCGGAGGATCTGAGCCTGGGGAGCAGAGCTGCTGCAGACTGTTTATGGGATGTTTAAAAGATTGCTGCGGCTTACAGGGCAATTAAAATTCAACATGAGTGGCTCTCTGTGCCAGCAGGCGTGTCACCTCGACCAGCTTAATGGGTGCTCTGGTGTCTGTGGAGTGCATTCTTCACAGCAGGATGCGATTAAAGGCACAGCAGTAACCTAGAAGTAAACCCACCGTGTGGACACAGGCCTGCTGGTGCCCTTCTCCTACCGACTCCCCCGCTCTGACAGCAGTACATAAAGCAAAAGCAGCCACATTCGCTCCTCTATGATCACTTGACCACAAATTGCTCTTAGAATCTAATTACCATGGCACAAGCTCATTATAGAAAGCACAGAAGACGGTCCAAGAAGTCCGGCTGAATTTTATGTCAGGCAGATTTGCACCCGGTTGTTAAAGCCGTCTGGGCAGCTCTTTTGGCTGTGTAAACATCTCGCAGAGCTTTTTCCACATGTGACCTGTTCACTCTGGAGATACAGGGGGGGCAGAGAGAAATGTGTGTTGTTTTAAATCCTGTTCATCCTCATTGTCAATTGAGAGAGCAACGAGCAGAGGAGGCCGGTCATGCCTTCGGAGTGGGTGTCTCCCGAGTGCACGTGATCCCGTTTGCTGTGAGAGGGTCTGTGACTCACTGGCTCCAGGCTCAGGATTCTCGTCTGGCCTCTGCCAGAGTTCTCCTAATCCCACCCTCTCAGCAGTCAAACAGGGGTCCTGTGAGTCATGCTTTTACCGTCACCGTGCCAGACAAAAAAAAATGAAAAAGATGCACATTGAACACACTGTGCATGCCATCGTCATCCATAACAGTCATTTTTTCTCGTGAAAATGATTCAGATTTGTTGCATTTAGTTTGTAAAGGAGAGCAGCAGGAAACAAAAGAGATTTAATGTGAGTGTAATTCATCTTGATTTAGCACTTAATCAGATCACTCACAGCTTAGTGACGTCTCATGACTCACAGAAACTATGGAAACCATGTACACTTTGAATACAATTTTGAGGTTTCTACTTATATGTTGTATTCTCTTTTTTGATTTATTTTAGAACTACTTAATCAGTTTCTAAATTACGAAGCACAGTAGTTCTTTATTCTGCCAAAATGCAGCTAAGCTATTTAGCTGTTCTGCACATAAACTGTTGGTCAACTGTAATATTACAGCACTTGTTGTTGTGTCAACAACAGTGATCTAGTAATCAAAACAATTCAATTTCATTTTGTACAGCACATTTTACAACAACCTGAGTTGACCAAACTACTGTAAATATTATGAGACAGTCAACTACCAAAATTTTGTGCAACGAGACTTGTCAAATCCATTTTGAAAACTAAATAAAGTAACTTTAAAATACTACAAAACAAGACAAAAGTGACTAACAACTTGCAACATTCCATGCTAAACAAAAAAAATACTGATATATTAAGACTATTCAAGCAACCACAAGTCAGTAAAAACATGTACTTCTTGAGATTTTTCTTAAAAATGCAGTTTTAATTGAAAGAAGAGGCCATCCTAAAGCTAACTTTACTGTCCATTCACTCATTCATAATGAGAGTTTGTAATTTTTATACCTCAAAAACAATTTGTTGTCAATATTCTCTATAAAAAAATAAAAATCTACTGTGTAGGCCTACATATATTATTTTCTAGATGTGTAAATATCTCTCTCTATATTTTTTATTATTCTTTTTATTCCTAGAGTGACACCAACAGCCGAAACCAAGTTCCTTGTATGTTGTGTTATTATTTTCTTTATTTAACCAGGTAAAAGACTCATTGAGATTTGAAATCTCTTTTCAAGAGGGACCTGGTGTACCTACTTGACCATTAAAGCTGATCTTTTTGAGTTATGACAACTTCCAATGAAATTATGTTCAACCAACAAACAAATTTAAGTCTAATGAATAAGCTTTTCCTTTATACTTAAGGCTTTTTTTAATTGCCAGTCTTTATCATATGACATTGTCTGGGCATGTTAAGTACATTGTAGACTTCAAATCCTAAACTTAAGGTGAAGAAAAACATAAGTTACCAAGTTACGTAAACTTGAATTTAGTTTGAAATCAACTGACATTGACACAATACTAAACTGATGCAACATAACTCTTATAAATAATGTTTGCATCTTTTAAATGTTTTTCTAAATCAGTTAATATGAGGGTTTTTTCCCCCAAATCTTGCAACCATGCATTTAACTAAGTGCTAGGAATAGGTCCTTTAAACTACTAACTTTAACTTTTCAAATGCAAACCGCTGCAACTTTATGTAAGTGATTTAAAGTCTCTTATTCTAACTGTAGTAACCTGGGTGTCTAGAACAACTCAGGAGACAGTCTGGGTCTAGTTTTTTTAGGTGTCCTTGAGCAAACCTCTCTGATAAAGCAGCCCTGGTAGCTGCTGCGCAAAGTGCTGACTGCGCCTTTAGAGGGCTCAGCTTACTGCCTGGATGCCTGGAGTCCGGCATCATCATCATCATCATCCAGATGATATAATGAGGAAGAATGCCTGCAGAATGACCAAAGCCTGGCCCCTGGATTGACTCCTCGGCCCAGCTGCTGAAGTGAAACCGATCCGCGTGTCCACGTGTTTGTGTCATTTCCATGTCATTTGCATACATGTAAACCGGCCTCGCCTATTGCTCCGCAGCTGCACCGAGCGCCGCAGCCGATTTGTCGGCCGGGGCCGCTGGAGGAGCAAATGGGAGCGCCGGGCCCCGCTAATCCCGCCCTCCCAGACACGTTGCCTTGGGAGAAGCAACACGGGCCGATCACTGGCTGTTTCTGCCTCCTCGATCACACGCCGCACGTCCAGAGCACACCAGCGACTCCCAAGCCCGACGTCCTGCTGGATTTAGCCGCTGAGACAAAGGGAAGGTCCGAACCAGCCGCTCCGTCCTGGTGGAGGTAGGAAACATCCCGAGCTGTGGTTCTCTGCGCGGGGACACGAAACAGTCGTCTTCTATATGCGTTTATTTTTAAAAAAATCATCCAGAGGAATTTAGCACAGACAAATGGAGTTAAATGTGTTGAAGGATTAATAACGTGATCACTCAGTTTAGGCGTGACTCTTTCTGCTGTCTGCGTTCCTGCTTTTATATAATCTGACTGTGCATGCTGCCAAAATTACTATGACTGATGAGGAAGTCTATTGTGTCTGTTACCCAACTGATCCGAAACCTGCATTTAGGCGGATGGATCCGATCATTCACCTTATTAATTAGCGTTTTTTTCTTCTTCTTCTCTTCTTTCTCTGTTGGATTTTAATGATGTTTGACCTCCGGAGTTATTCTCATATATTTCATGGTGTGTGTGTGAAGTGGTGGACATCTATTTAGGTGCCCCACCTACACAGGTAGATGGAGATCATGAAGGCTCACTGCTGTTTTACATGACATTTTTACATTTTCTTTGATTAAAAACACACACATAGAGAAATAAGCTGTTATCAGCACCGCAGCAGCTGCTATTTGAATTTTTATCACACTGCAGGCCTGTGAGTTGTATTTAAAGGCCCAGGGGCGAGGGGATATTTGGACAAGCCTAGCATGTGTGTGTTGTTTTATAACAGGGACAGCAAGTCATGACACTCATTTGGTGCTTTATCTTCCAAGCTATGTTCAATGTATGATTGTATTTGAGAACAGAAATGGATGACTGGCTGCTTTTTTCTCTGCATTGTTTTGATTTGTATAGAAAAAACATACATTTGTGACAGAGGAAATCAGCTTATCATAGCAATTGGTGAGATTTCTTTGATATGTAATGCTGTGTTATATAACACAATTTGTGCAAACATATAAACCTGAATTGCCCATGTGTGTTACATAATGTTTGTGTGGTTGTCTGGGGTTGAATATTAAAACACGAGAAATCACTTCCATCCAGCCTTGATTCCAGGTTCAGTTTTAAAATCTATTTTCACAAAGCTGGACATCTGAGGCTACTATAAATCTGTAGTCAAACATGGACAAATAGACCTGTATGTATATATATATAATACATATATTAGTTGTCTCCTGAGTGCGGTTCGGTGAATCTATAAATCTGTGCTCCACCCTCCTCTGTAACAATAAGATCAGAAGGTGGTCATCCTGAGACAAAGAACTAGGCAGCAATTAACTCCTCTACCCTCAAATCTACACAGGAAGCAGGAGCCATGCCAGGCATTAACCATTCAAACACCAGAAATAATCCCCGTGCTGAAAATGCTGTTCTCACTTCCTTCGTGTACTAATCCCTGTGGAAACATGCTGAAGATCCCACAAGCAATTAAACATTGTAAAGAGCATTTGGTCATAGGGTTGTTTTTTTTTATTCTCAAGGCATTATTCTGTCGTGAACAAACCGCGCCAGTCTCCCATTTTGTAATTTTTTTTTTTTTTTACCACACAAGTGTCACTTGTGCTAATGGGAGGTCTGCAGCAGCCTATTGAGGCGCTGGTCACCATGGTGGCAGACCCCTGCCCCTCTTGAATAAACAAGCTAACAATGTTTATGAATGAATGTGGTGGTAGCAGCTGGCAGGCCAGCTGATAGAGCCTGAGTGAGGAAAAATTCTCGGCCATAGCGACTGTAAAATGTGGAAATTTGTTTGTGTGTGACGTCACGATGTGGAGGATCACGGTGACAGTGATTCGGAGGGACAAAGATTTGAACCCCTGAGTATTTGAGGGCAGCCCAGGATCGTTTGGTGTTTGCTTTTGATCATGGCTAGCCTGTGTTTACTGGCTCAGGTGTTGCATTTGCAAAACAAACAGGTCATTGTGGTCTCAACAACTGAGGTCTCTCTGCCACCATCTGCTCAGAGTACTCCGCTGTCTCTCTGCCTTTATTCATGTCTGCTTGGCTGGAGATGCAGTGTTTTTTGGAAGGTTTTCGTCCAGACGAACCTGCAGTGTTTGCTCAAGGACGCTTCAGTTGGTTATTTTGGCTGTAGGGCCTTGAATAGGTTACGTTTCAGCTGCTGTTTCTTGTCTTTATCACTCTAATCATTGCTGCCTTTTATTCCTTTTTGTACTGCTGCAAAATGGTAACAATGGTTTCTCTCTCTGCCAGGTCAGTGATGGTCAGTGCTAGTTAGAGGCTGCAGCTGAGGATGTCTGCTACGGATTCGGACAACTCCATTGACTGGCTGGCTAGTGACAATGAGGAAAACGAGAGCGAACAGGAGTCTGACTGTACCAGAGAACACAGCCAGACAGATTCTCCTCCATCCCCCGGCACCCCTCCACACCTGGGTCCGTCTGACAGCAGCTGCCACCGGAGCAGCGAGTTGAAGGAGGGCGAAGGTAACTGGAGCGAGGTCAGGGAGGTCTCCAGCCGGGGATCCCCCGACTGTGTGGAGAAATGGGACAGAGGCGCTGCCACTGGACTGTGTAGAGCGCAGCACGGAGAAAGGATGAATGGCAGAAGCACCCAGCAAGCACTGAAGAGAACTCACAGCTCCACGGAGGAGGAGCGCAAAGAACGGCAGCTCATTTCTAACGCGTCAGAGAAAGACCGAATTTTTAGCAGAAAGGTGAGCCCCTCTGTGACTCATGTCTTTTCCCTTCAAGAGGTGGTTGACAGTGTCAGCAAAACTAGAGCATGCCCTGTCACCTATATCAGCTCCCCTGCTGGTTTTACATGGTGTCTCACGGACAACATTTCCAGTAAACATGACCCTCCCCTATAACTATAGAAAGCATATTCGTCATGCTTTTCTGAGGAACTTGAGTCATTATATCGTAAACCAAGCATAGACAGTGAGTTGTCTAAAACCACGATAAACAGCTTTTATGTTAAAATGAGTTGTGCTTTGTGAAAGCTGGTTGATGTCTACTTTTTACAAGGTTTTTGAACACGTTTTATTGTCTACCTACAAATCATTCTGTTCTCATTTTCAGTGCATGGAGCTACAATGCTACATTCATCCGCTGTCATCAATCCTGAATGGCCTTCGATCAGGGAGATACAAAGAAAGTAAGTCAGTCATTTCAGATCTCTTCTGTTTTTGTTTTGAATCTCACTGCATTAATGCTGTTAAACCCAACCGTTTCTGAGGCGAGTCCACTTCTCTCCCTGTCTTTCTTCTTTCTCCGAGAAAAACAATAGCCTGAACAGGCAGCGTGCCCGTCTTTGTGGAATATGTGTCCCTGAGATTTGAGAGTGAGATGTCTGAAACATGTATTGTTGTCAGACTGACTATCAAGTTACCACAAACATTCCATGTGCGTCTTTTATAATGGGGCTCATTTTGGGTAAAGGTTCAACTTAAGAACCAAATCGTTTTGAAACCCTTATAAAAGATTAAAAAGCAGTTTAAAATGTTATTGTATCCCATTAAGAGCAAGAAATGTCACACATCAGACTTCCCTTTAAACTGTTTGGCAGAAGTGAGAGGGAACACACTGTCCCACTGTCTATTAAAACAGGTGCTGTTTGTAAGTTGGCAGATAGGCGTTGTAAGAGCCTGTGGAAGATAGTACGGTGTTCAAACAAACTCTGAAACTGCTTAGGTTGGGATCTTGGTCAAGCCCAACTCTTGTGTGACCCACACTTCCTGGCCACAGAAGCAGGGAGTCTGTTCCTTCACACACACATTTCAAACAACCCATCTGCTGCACAGACTCAGCCCTGCTGTCAGCACAGCTCATGTGGCTCATACTACAACTTTCTTCTTTTCCAGGACTCAGCAGTTTCCAGGAGAGTGTGGCCATGGACAGGATTCAGAGGATCATGGGTGTCCTGCAGAACCCTTACATGGGGTAAGTGTCCTCAGAGTGACCCAAATACTGCTCTACAATGATATTCAGTATTTCTTATATATATATATATGTCTATTTTTCTGGATACAAATAAACTGTGAGGCTTATGTGTGCTCCTTTTAACGGTGGTTTCAAGCCTAGATCACAATCTCAACCCTTAATATACATTTACAAGTGCTCAAAATGCTGTTTGCTATCTGTGGGTCAGAGTGGTCTCCATTATGTTTGTGACACATGGCTCACTGCAGGTTGCTGCTACCCCCACGCATTCAGGATAAATTTACTGCAGAGATGGTTGGATCTCACTATAGCTGGGCGTCTTGTTAAAAATGTATGAGGCTCCACTGTGGGAGTTGCACACTTGTGTCTGCTTGATTAGCTCTCCACTGGCCAGACAATATAATGGAGGATGATATGACCCCTTTAGAGGAGAGAGTCCCTGCAGTATAATTTTAAATTGTTGTACATCATAAAATGGAAAATAGCTGCCCTTCTTCTGTTTTTTTGTTATTGATATTGCATGCTTGAGCACTGGGGAATGTGGTTCAAGGCTCCATCACAGTAAAAAATAATATTTATAAACCCTAACCTTTACATGTGTAAATTATAATCTCCCATAACTATTAATTATGTCAGTCGTATTTTTCAAGAGCTCAATGTGACAATGGAAAATTGCTGTTTTTGTCCAATAAGGTTTTAAATACAATCTTGGATACAAAAGAAAGTTATCACATTCGAGAAGAAGTAAACATGGTAATTGTTGTGCTAAAATAGACAAGAAAATCTCACAGAACAATAGCACCTCATGATCTTATCAACACGATATGATTACACTAAATGTCTGTGAATGAAGTAGCGCCTTCATTTGCAATTTAGCTCTAAAATTAAAGCAGCGTTTCTGATTTGTTCATGGAGTGACATGTTTGCTGAACAGTCAGTCACTGCAATGCTCTGCATCAAGGTGTACGGATGTAAGACAAAATGCTGCTGAGTCTGGCACAGACTAATTGCAGCCCTCATCCACCAGCTGCTGCCTACATATGGGAGACAAAGAGTGGGTGTGGCATCCTCCCCGCAGACAGCCGGGGCAGAGGCTGGAAGGTGGACTGAAAAGCCCCTCCCCTCCGTCGCTCCCTGTGCCTGCTCTGTGTTGCCAGCTGGCAGCCCCTGCAGCAACACAATGGCAGATAGGATCAAAGTGACTTTTTTAGCAGTCACTGTTGTGGATAATCTTTCACATGAATTTAACATGCTCTGAATGGAATACAGCAGGAAGGTCCCGATCATATGACACCGGCTAATCCCTGCTCGCCATCTGGTTTTGGCGGGTGGGAGTTAAAGGGACACTGTGCCCGTGCCCACCTCCAACAAAAGCAGCGTCAACTGCTTTATTTCCACAGTGACGCTGTTGGAGCCCGCTGCGGCTTTGGTGTTTATATTTAGAGGCGAGGAGGACTATTATACATCAGGCCACGTGTGAGCTTGAAACATGTGAGAAATGTTCTTAAGACAAATTTCCCCCCCCCACACACACACACACACACATGGAGGGCAGGCTGTGCTGAGCGAGTGAGTGTGTGTTCACTCGCTGCTCAAGATTGCATGTTTCCTGTGTGAGCTTGACGGGGAGATAAGATTTCAGAGAAGAGGCTGGCAAGATTTTTGGTAGATTACTCAGATTCATGCATGATAGCCTGAGTAAATATCTCTCTCTCTCTCCACCTCTCCTTCCTTCCTTTTTTCAGGGAAAAGTACATTAATATAATCCTTAAGATGGAGGAAATGCTGAAGAGCTGGTTCCCTAATGTAAAACTCCACGACCAAGTCGCTGTCACCCAGATGGAGGAAGCTGTTCCTACCAAGAAACTGAAGGTAAAGTCGCTTTAAAAAAAAGCAGAACTGTTGTGTAACAGCTCCTCAGTTAGATAAGGGCTGCTGCCAAGAACATATGGTGGCAATGCGGTGAAAGAGCGACTAAAATATCTGTTATTATTTAATCACAGGTCTGGGACAGGGAAAGGAGGATTAAAAGCTATTTTTACTGAGGTATTACTGCAGTCTCAAGTTCACTAAGAACAATGACAGAGGAGAAAAGGTAATTTTGGAGGAGTGTCCCTAAGGGGATAAGAAAGGTCAGAATACTCTGGAACATTCCTCTGCTGTTAATTGGTAAGGATTTATTTCTGCGGTTAATCCTGACACACCCTCCCATAAACAGGAAGTTCATGTTTATTTTTTTCTGCACAAAGAAGTTATTTATTCATTTAGTATTGCTGTTGATCCTAATGCTACAATCAATATTTTTGTATCAGCAATGAGATAATATATCATGTGAATAGGGTCCATCATAGTGATAAATCCTTAGATTTGTGCACACCAAGTATTACATGTTATGCTATATTTTTCATTTTTAGGGTGCTTTCAATAACTGACAGATGGAAATTAACATAACAGGCGAACAGTGGCTTATTTACAATATTTTTGATCAATGGAAATGGCTACACAATTGAAACTAAGCCAAGTTTCCATCTTTCCCAACAGCTATCTCCAGTGACCACCACTGCAGCAGCGAGCCCAGTCACCATCAGCGAGCCTCCAGCCGGCGCCAAAGCCTTGAGAGTCACCGACCTCACTCCTCCTGGAGCCTACTCCGCCAATAACCTGAAGTGGCTCCACACGTCACCCATCTGCTCCCCCACAGCAGAGCAGGCCCAGGCTGGTCCCAGGCACCTGCTGTCCCCCAGAGACAGAGACCTAACGCAGGACAGCGCTGTGTCCTCCAGCACAGACAGCCACACTAAGACAGACTCGGTGCCTAGAGGCCCTCCGCCGGGCAAAATCAACGCGCCCTGTCTAGAGAGGCTCCTCAAATCAACAGACAGCATCATCACACGCAAGGGGACAGGCGGCTTGATGGACAGCAGCTGGTCCTAGTCCACTCAGAGGGGCTGGGCGTCCAGCTTTGCCTTGCCTCGCCCGACCCTGCCGGGAGCCAGTTCAGCTCGCTTAGCTCATTCCAGCCTTCAGGAGAGACAGGAGCCTTCAAAAGGGATGTCACAGATTCCTCTGTAATGTGGGAGGAGCGTCGACAAACACGTTGTACTCTCTGTTTGGCAGTGCGCCCTCTCTGACGTGACAAGTGTCTGCTTTAGTTCCCTTTTGTTGACTTATCTTAGGTTTATCGTTTGCACTCTTGAATAGCGCGCGTGAGAGTCAGAAGGATAGATTTTTACATGCCGAGACGACCGGAGCAAGTATTTTTCACAACCAAGTTGTTCCCCACTGGCTTGTAGATGTAATAATCCGATTTGAGTATCTGTGAAACTGCCATCATGCCTGAAAGGGAAAGAACTGCAGGAGAAGTCTGAGAGGAAGTATTTTCAGATGTCCAGACATGTCACTGGTCTACATATTGTTGTGCTGAAAATGTGGGTGAAATGTGACGTTGCCCTCCCCCTCCCTCCCTCCTCCCCCCCCTCCCATGACTCCACTCTTAAGTTTATTGATGTGACTGTTACACATTTGTATTCTTTATAAACAAGTCTTTTTTTTGGTACAACTGTTCTACCTCAATGAGCACCACGTCACGGTTAGTGAGTAGGAATGTGAACACTATGCTCAACGTCTGGACACCTCACCAGGTCTGCAGTGAGCCAAATGGCCTCTGACAGCGAGGTCCGCAGTGCACGTCGCCCTCGCTTGTGCAAACAGAGGATGCTCTCTCTCCATGGGGAACGCTCTCGTGGCCTGACTGGTGCCATTGTAAAGAATGTCCACTGCAGATTTCTTTCTCGAGTCTCCCTGTAGAAGGCAAACAGTGCCTGTAACGTCAAGCTGTGCCTGTAAGCCGGTTTAATAAAAGAGAGAGAACCGTTCAGAATACCTGCTCCTCTGTGGGATGTACAAAATCAGGAATTCTCACTCTCCTGCCATTTTCCTGTATTGAGTAAATTATTTGGATTTTGCCAACTACTTTCTGTGGTGGAGTAGAACAATTGCTATTTTATTTTGCCACAGAACTGGACAGTATGTTAGACCAGCAGAGAGGGACAAGGTATTTGTCTGTGTAAATCTTACAGAAAGGTTGTCAATTTACCCTGAAAAGTGGCCTTTATAGTGTGAAATTTTATACTTTCAAAATAAATGTGGTTATATTTGTTTGATGCAAAATGACTACAGATTGTTTGTGAATTTTCTGCTGTTAAATTTCCTCCAAATAGAATTTTAATGTCAGAAACATTTCCTACATTGAACTAGTCACAATTGAAGCCCATGTATTTCTTTGTTCGCTCAGTTTTATGTTGAGTAAAATATTCATTTACAGTAAAGGCTTGTTCTAAAGCCTGAGACAGAAGCCATCTGTGTCAGCAAAAAACAGAATCCAGCAGTTTCAAATCTCACCCAACATCTAAAGCAGTCAATTATGCATCAGAGAACTCCAAAGAAAAGGGTGCTATCTGATTTATATCACAGTCGGACCAATTACAGGGCAAGTCGACGGGGAGCACTCAAAGGCAGCTCACTTCCTGAGGGAATAATAAGATTTATTGTTTGTAAGGCAGGGTGTCATTTTAAGTACTTCGGTTCTGCTTTACAAAGTGAAATTGCTGCTTTCACAGGAGTAGAGTGAAATATACCAGCTCGGTATCACTTCACATTTCTCAGGAAGTGTCGCCACTGAGGTGCTTTTACATGCCTGTACAAAACCGAGACACAAAATAGCTCAGTTATACGCAACCACGTAACCCACCTGTACGACACAGAATGTCTTCGCACATGTGAAAAAAATCAAATTTGAAACTTTTACAGATTGGTTCAGGAAAAGGCAATAAGCACGCTGCTGTGTTATATAGCCATAATATAGCCAGTTAACTCAGCTGAACTCTGAGCTTGGCTATGAAGAAACTCTACCTACATTGGCAGAAGGAAACACTGTTCCTGCCAACTGTAAGTCAAAAAGAAACAGTTTATGACCCCAAATCTTAAACTGAATAGTGCCATCTGTAGGAGAAAGTGTAACCAACACGAGTTCCTCCTTTGATTTCGGAGAAATCTTGAAAACTGCCAAGTAATTCTGCTTTGTCGTCTCTTTCATTTCATTTTTTTTACATTTTTGTGAAACCACTACGACACCGCAGACTGTGGGTTCAGTTTCAGTCAGCTCATGCCAGGCACATTTTTTGTGTCAGTTTACGTCTGTAAGGAAATCTTATTCACAGAGGACAAGTTAGTGGGAGTGCTGTGACCTGGGAAACAATCTGTCAGGAAGTAAAGGAGATTAAAAAACTGGTAGAAATCCACTCCCCTTATGATATGTGTTTTACACAGTAAAGTCACGTGTCTCTCTTTTTCCAGACTAAAAGGGCTGATTGGGTCGATTACCCACACTGCATTGTTTCAGCATTGCTGCCCCAGATCCCATCTCCCAGGGCAAGGCTAATGGTCTGGACTCACGTGCACAGACGACCTGACAGCATCCATGTTCAACGACAGCTGGCACGGATCGCCCTGAAAACGGAAGTTGTTATGAATGATAGGAAGAGCTGCATCAACAAAAAAAGGCACCTTTTCTCATCAAGTCTGACTCAGTCACATTGTGTGGTGATAAGGCTGCCAACATGTGATGTGCCGGGAAATTGCGCAGAAAACAAAGAGGGCAGGCAATATAAATGTAATCAAAAAAAGAGGAGGAATCTGCAGATGTGGGTGTGTTATTACAAAAATGTGAGGTCATGAAGAGCTACAAGGACATGCTCTAAAAATAATGTTTCTTGCGGCATAAAAATAAAAATACTTGTAATAACTGATCCAAATGAGGACTGTGCTCCATTACTGGTGGCTTGTGAACCTAAAAAAGGTAAGTGCACAATAAAATAAGCAAGTGGCTGAATACTTCATAAGTGACAATGAATTAGACCCTCATTTATTCAATTATGATCAAATAAATGGTTTCAGATTTACTTGGTAACATTACAGACCAATATTACTGTGAACAAGAGCTCGTACGGCTTTCCATATTAAAGGTTCACAGGGGTTACGCTTTACAAAACTGATTGATGTCTGAGGTTTCTTTCTTTCCAGACTACAGTATGTGTGGGCAAAACTACAAAGACTAATCACTACTGAAGCAGCAGAGATGTGAGCCTTTTGTTAAGAGCATTCAAATGCGAGTGGGAGAGAAAAAAAGGGAGGGGAGGAGGACAGGTCTGTGGTTCCAGTTGCAAAAAAGCCGGAAGGAATAATAAATAGGGCTTCGTTCTCTCTAGCTACTCTTTTATTGTAAATTGGCCTTGATTTGAGCTCCAGCTGAGAGTGAAATGACAAGGGGGTGAGCTTGAATCACTGCCAAGGTGGCAGCGCTTCACTCTGCTCTGTGTGCTGCATTCATGATCTCTCAGACAGAAAGGAGGCAGATGTTGGGTGTGTAGAGTCGCTTTCCAGCAGCTATCTGAAAATGAGGGTGTAAAAATGTGTAAGAGAGAGAAAGAGAAGTGCATCAGGTCACACTTCATGCTACAAAAAGAATTGATCACAATCAGTCAGTACAGTTAGGGAACAAATAGAAGATAGTTGCAGCATTATTGCTACAGACCCTTCAAAAATCTTCAAATCCTCTGTAATGCAACATGCAGTTTGTGTTAACACTCACCATGGATCTGTTCCTTAATACCACAATGTTAAAATGCAATAACAACCAACCCAAATATTATATAATTACATGTTGTGACCAAGTATGATTTGCCATCAGCAGATTGTAACCTCTGAGCATCTGGGACCCAAGCAAGGGATTAGCTTCTCTGTTATTAAATGGAGAGCCTTGAATGTTTGATACTAGAACAAGCGTGAAACAACAGCAACAAAAATCTTAGAAAATGTGCCGTTTTTTTTTTTCTTCAAATGGCAACGATTTGTGCGAAAAAGAACAGCGTGTTCAGAACACTGTAACTTGTACACGAGACTGTCACACTGGTTTGATCTGATCCCTGCGAAGCCAGGAGTGGACTCATTATGCTATTATGAACTGCAGCTGCTTCGCACACACTCCGAAGAGATAACGATCTCATCTGTCAGAGAACTGAGCACCTTTAATTAAGAGACCTGCTAACCCAAAATATCTCATGCTCAATTATTAGAAGAGCAGGTTATACAAATGATGAGACAGCCGCAACAATCCATAGCTGCCTTTTCACCTGGGAATGCCAATCACCACTCTGTTTGCACTTTGTATGAACACCAGGGAGGAGAAACAAAAGAAAGAAAGAAACCTTTATTTGTCACGAATACATTTTTACAGCATTGTGAAATGTTGTTTTCACACATCCCAGTTTGGGATCAGAGTGCATGGTCAGCCATGGTACGGGGCCCCTGGAGCAATAAGTGTTAAGTGTCTTGCTTAAGTGCCCAACAATGGTGGCACTGGGGTGATCCTCTGACCTTTTGATCAGTAGTCCAGAGACTTAACCATTAACCTCAACCTGTCCCCAGAAATCAGGCTTTGATTCACTACAGAAACATGGCCTTTATTGTTTTTGTCATTTGTTTGGTGCAAAACAATAAATACATCATTCAATTGATCTGGATAAATCGGTGCTTCATAATGGAGGCTGTTGTTTATTTGCTGATATTGCAGTGGGAACATTCTGTTCTCCGGAGCCAAATGACCACCAAGTACATTGATCACCGATAGAGATGGTTGGGGCCCTCTGCAATTCAGCAGTGCAATTGATTTTGCCGTCTCCAATAGGTTATCCTCAGCCCTTTCAGGAGAAAGAACAATGTTCAAAGAGCACCACCGCCATTAGCGTGGGTTTTACCAGCAGCATCGATATTGAATTTTCTCTTTAAATACCATGCTTTTTTCATATTTCAAAGAACAGCCGGTGGTGAATGGGCATGTGAAAAGAATGGATGTAATATAAGAGCTGCAGTGTGCGTAAGTAGTTGCCAAGGAGGATGTTGTAGGGATGATACATGCCTCACAGTGCATGCTCACAGCAGACACGATGAGGCTCATGAATGAGACAATTAAACATTCAATCTGAACTGTTTGGAAATATGGTGGAGAAATAAATGATTGCATTCAGAAATGCTCCATGTGTGAGGTGTGTTTTCATAGTGTTCACACCTGTCATGGAGCCAACATGCACTTTGTTTCAATAGCTTTTTTTATCTGAGTTTTTTTCAAGGTGTGGACCGTTAGCACCTCAGAGACTAATTACATAAGCGAGGAATCATGAAGCCCTGACACCAAAACCATTCACATATTGCCAGCTAATTACTTCTACTTAGTGTTATAGCAGAACTGACTCTCATGGGCTTTTTGATCTCTCTGAACTATGCTTTAAAAGAACAAACAAGATGCATTTTAGCCCAGTGCATCTGGGACTTTGGGATTCATGGGATCTCCTCTGGGTGCATGTATATTCTGAGCGGACCAGGACGTCTTCCAAAGCATGCACCTACACGTGACAGCAGGAGGAATGGGCATTATAGTGTCGTAGCAGTGGGAATACTTAATGTATAAATGATCACAACACCTTCAACAACCACTTCACACAATCAGATAACCAGTTCTTTGTTGACAAGAATTTCTCATGGAGTGCATGATAATCATTATGAATATGTATGAAGATGGAACATACAGCACATACAGTCCTATTGAAATTAATTAGGAATAATGATGTTTCCTGGTGCCAAAACTGCAACATAAGTTGGCTTTGTCACACACACAGTTGTTCTTCTCGCTGGAAAACACAACTTTAATGAAAAGACCAGTCAATCAAATGACATGAGTTGGTAGTGATCCTGGGGATCCTAATGAGCAACACCTCCTTTGGGTCTAACTGTGCAGGTGAAGCAGAGGATGAAGCACTGACAAAGACCCTCCACTCGGCGACATATCGAGAGCACCAGTCCTAAATATTCCCCTCCGCAACCCCCCGACTCATTAAGTCTCATTTCCAAGAATAGGGGGCAGACTGTGCTCTTGTAGGTATGAATAATGGAAGCAGCCTCCAGGAGCTCATTTCCAGAGAGTGATCATCACGCTAAAGTATGGCCTAATGATCACACAGATAAAGTGAGAGGCTGGCATACATGATTAATGCCCTCGGGTCCGTCTCCACAGCTACACGGCCTCTGCCGTCAGATCCTCTAACCGCTCTGGTCGCTCAGCACACAGCTTCAGATGAAAATAAGATGCAACTATGGATCACTGGAGTCAGCACATGGCCTGCTAACATTAGTTACTACTTGAAATGAGAGCTATAATATTAGATGCACTGCATTAGAAGTAATACAATTATTGCATAAAACTAAACAAGAATCCAGATCATCTTCATGTGGCATTTATTATTATGAATATATGAAAAACTCATCAAAAACCCAGGCTGTTTTGCTCTAGCTCTTGCAGACTCTATTAATATTCATGCTTATAATCTATTTGAATTGTATATTCTCTTTTAGGTGCACAATTTATCACCAAGTGCACTTCTATGAGTTTAATTTTGCTTGTTTCTCTGCATGTTTATTGGTTCATTGTTTGTACAACTTGAATTCATTCTAAATGTGTGTTATATTTCACATTATGCTCTCCCACTCCCCATTATTTTCTTATAATAAATCATTTCTTTTAGGCTCCATCTGCTACTACTATCAATAGAGATGTTTGCTTATGCCCACTAGGTGGCGCCATTATAAAGGAAAACAAACTAAATAAACTGGGAAGCAACTTCTCCGACCAAACTTTAATTCTTCAGTATGTCGACAACACGTATAGTTGCATGCAATAAGTTCAGCCTCTCAGTGGGGTGCAAATATAAGTATACACTTTCAACAGCATTAAGTAGTAGTAGTAAAGTTTAAATTTGGAAAAAGTCATATAATATAAGCCATATAACTTGTAATTCTGCCTTTTAGTGTTAAATTACAATTGTAAGCATCACATTTACCTGCCAGTCACTTACAGTAACATTCACACTGAGATGAATGCATGTTTGAACAGTTGTACATGATACGTATTCCAATTTGGCCTCCTGACACATCACTGAGTCAAACGCTGCTTAAAAGACACCTCAAGGTTTTTAGTTACAAATAAGGAGCACAAGATTTCTGACAGCACACCTTATTTGTGTGTGTGAACAGATCATCCATCATTATCCCAACATAAGTCGGCTTGAATACCTTGATCCCACAGAACTGATCCCACCTTACCAGCTGTGACTCTGTTATGCGAGATGCTTCAGATCCTCACTGTAACGGCTGACTGGAAGGCATGTCATCTCACTCTCTACCAGTGACAAAGCCACAAAGGACTCAGCTCACATTTCAGTGAGACATGGCTCAAGTATTTACAGTCACCAGCCTGGTGCATCAGACTGGATACAGACGAGTGACCCAGGCGTGCGCTAAATGTTTTCTCTTATCTCATCTTATGCCAGTAACTCACATGCTGTTATTAAACATTACTATAAACATACTACAGCAGCACTGTCATGATTCCCTGAAGTCAAACACTCACCCTGACAGTAGCAATTTTAACTTTATTTATTCCAGTAATACAGGCATAAATAAACTGGGAAAAAAATATACACAACTGGGACTGTATTGTATGAATCATATTTAATAACAGGAGACACTGGTACATGGCAAACTCTATCTGATCATTAGCTAGCAAGGTTCTGTCAAAAAAGTACTATGTATGTATGTATGTACCTGTTTTGTTTCCTGTGTGCATGTATATACAAGAAACCATGAGGTTTGAATTACAAAAATGTTGTGATTTAAATTGATGTGACCTGACTAAGTTCCTCTGAGGTAGAAACCTTTAACACTGTTTCCTGTAAAGAAGGAAACCCTGACAACTCAGTGTATAAAATGACTCTCACGCATAAATTACAGTAGATTCGCAACCAAAGTCTATCAGTAGTGTATTGTTTTGTTTTTTTAAACAGGAAAAAAATGGTTAAATCTTGTAAAATCTTGGGGTGGTTGGAATCAAAAACTATTTACAACAGTGTGTGTTTCAGACAGCATTTTTAGTCTAGTGACCAGATTTAGGCATCTATGAATATTAGCTTTACACTGAAGACCTAAGACAGGCGGGATTTTTGACTGTGACTACAATTTGTCATATCTTGCTGCTTTGAAAGAAATGTTCCCAATCCACAAAAATTAAACTTGTCATGTCCTTTGTCCGAGGTGTTGTATTTTTAAACGTTAACAGAGTTGGAACATTTCAATTCTGGATCATAAAGATTAAAGGCATGTCATTATTCATGGTATACACTGATCAGCCCCAATATTCTGACCACTGACAGGTGAAATGAGTAACATTGATCATATTGGTACTATGTGGTGTTCTGATGGAAAACCTTGGATTTTAACATCCATGTTGATGAGACTTAGACACACAAATAAACATTGTCCCACAACAAGCACACTTCCTCATGAAAATGGAAATCCCAAATGTCACTGGTCTACCCTTGCACGAAAATGCACCCCACCACATGGAAAAAACATCAAACAATCAGGAACATGTTGAAGAACATGACAATGGCCCAATATGTTGATTTGACCTCCAAACATTCTACACCCCATTGTGATCAATCATCAACAGGATGCAGTGGAACAAGTTTGATTGACAGAGGCCCCACTGCACAAGCCAGAGTACCCAAAGGCCAATGTCCTGGTTCCAGACCCCATAGGACACCCTGAGAGGTCCTCTTGTCCATTCCCAATGGTTCAAAACACTTCTGACCACATAAGGGGGACGAACACAATATTAGGAAGGTGGTCATAATGTTATGCCTGATCGGTGTTTATCTGCAATTCACAGCAGAGCTTAAACATTTTAAAAGAAGAAACTGTTGTAATTTACAGGCAACGATAGTAAACAGTTAATGTTGATTATATTATTGAGTTTATAATTTTAAATAACTAAACAAATCTTGTCATAGTATTAAACAGCAAACTTCATATTATACTGCAAAATACTAAGATTCATTATTATTCATTACTATTCAGTAATTTAGTATTTAAAAAATTACAATAATAAAAGTGTCAAAATACAGTAACATATTGGCAAACACAACTGCCAGTTCTCCAAAGTTAACTCTGCTGTAGAATGACTTAATACATTTTACAGTAGTGAGCTGTTCAAATAAATTAAAAATGATAATACTGTAAAAATACAGTGATGTAAAGTCCACATTTTACAATGAAATGCAGTATTGTTAAAATAAATTATAATAATAACATTGTAAAAATATCCTAAAAGACCTGAGACCACAGCTGCCAGTATTTTACTGTACCTTTGCTACAGTAAGTGCAGAACATTAAGTAATTTTTAAGAGGATGCTGAAGCACAAACAGGCTTACAGATCTCAGACTGACCCACTTGTTGATTATGACTCCTTTCACACCATCTGTGTGGAGCTGGCCTACATTGTGCCACTGCCAAAATGTATTTAGTTCAGGTCAAATTATCCCTCCAATCTCTTTCAGCCCAACTGAGCCCAAACAGCATTGCTGTTGTGAAAATAAATAACTGAACAGTAGCCAAAAGAGAAAAGCCAGCACAGAGAGTGAATTATCACAATTGGTGCTCATTGATGTTCAGAGAAATATTGACAGTCAGCATCCACTGGGGTTCTGTAACTCTTCCAGCCTCAACTGGGTTCAACAAGGGCAAAGGCTCAGGGCATCATAATGTGAAATGTATGCAGAATATTTATGGTCGTCTTTTGGAGGTCACATGGATGCAATTACACCTTGCCAGATTTAATAAGACTTAATAAAACTGTGAGAGAAAATAGATGGTGGTGACTTTTTTCACTTTACAAAAGAAACTCACTCACATTCATTAATTTATTAAACATATTCTCAATTTACAATTCATACAAGTATACAGAGAAAATGTTTGCGTGTTGAAAGCCATGAATGCTCCATTTGTTGAGCTAAGAGTAAAAGTGAACTTAAGACGTTTGACAGACTTATGTCTATTTACATCATAAATACATACAAGTATAACGAGCCACTAACAATTGCATTGAAAAATACATTGCATAATTAGCTTCACATCTCTAATTAAGTACTTATATACTGTCTTTATGTACACATAAGATGAAATGCAGCTAATGTGACAGTAATTTACAGTAATTAAACACATCCTATGTTACATACAGTAAACAGATGCCTGTGGATAGTGCACAGGCGGCAGGTAATTATTCTTGAGGTTGCACAGACATCGCTGTGTATTAAGCAGAACAACATGTAAACATTTGAATATGAACATATGCAAGCATCTTGTCATGCTGCAGTGCTAAATTAAATTTCAAACCTCCATAAATCAATACATGTCAGCCAGTAAAATAAAAAAGACAGAAGCTAAAGCCCCTTTAAGACCTGCTCTACTTTCTGTTAATCTGACTGCAACTCAACATGTTGGTTTCATGTCTGAATGAACATCCTGCTTACAGTTCTGTGTAAATTGAGACATAAATGTTAGTAGGTCTGACCAAGTAACATTTGCATAGACTTTGAACACAGCAGAGGTCTAAACCGCATGCAGTTGCATTAAAGGTCCCACATGGTGAAAATTAATTTTCATTGTGTTTTGTGGCTGATACAAACTTGGGGATGTAAAATAAAAGCTGTTAAGGTAGACAGAGTTTTCTTCCTGAAGGGGGCAGGGACAACAGGAGTTCATCGTTTTTCTAAGCAAAAGAGCCTAAAACAGCCCTAAAACCAGGAGTAAGTACACAGCCATGGTGAAATCAACCATCTTTGCAGTGTTTGTGCTAAAAAAAAAAACTAAACTAAAAAAACTCAATGTAGGGACGTGAGACTTTGATTAATTTGCTAAAAAAAAGAGGCACAATATGGGACCTTTAATAGATAAGTGTTAAAGGTCCCATATTGATAGATAAGTGTGCACAAGATTACAATACTGACATTGAAAGTTGCTATGTTTAGTGGGTAATACAACAACCACACAAAAACAGGGTTGTTCTAGAGAATCCCCTAAACAGCCATAACAATTTTTTTTTATTGTAACACACTTATGTTGTTAGAAATCTCTGACCACATGCATTATACATCACTTGATGTGATGCCCAGGCTTGTGCTTCTGGCAAATACTGTCTCGGATATGCCTAAATGAAGTCGTGAGGAACGTTAATGTAAAAGTGACCTGCAGTATGCCTGAATGACAGAATACTGTCACTTTAAGAGATTCATGAAGTCCCATGTCTGAAAAGGGCTTAACTCTGTGTCTGTACTCACATGTCAAACAACAGCTGAGGGACTTCTAAGACTGCAGTTATTAGAGGAAGCTGTCTACATACGTGTTAACATACAAACGAATTCCTGTCAACAACAACCTACTTATATCTACCTATGTCAGAAGACAGCAGCTTCAATTTAGAAATGGCAGAATGCTATCTAACATACAGCAGATAATGTCTTGTTGACTTTGTGGATGAAAAAGACAAACAAAGTTGCCTTGACCTGTAAAGATGCTGCCTTAACAGCAGCCACTCAAATAGATACTGGTGTTGATCTTTGTGACAAGCAACAGCTGCAAAAGTGAGCTGTAAAAAGATGCAGAGTCACTGTTTTGCAACCGGTCAACGGACACGCTGCTCTCAGGAAGTGCTGCTTCTCTTTCTGGTCCTCGGCCTCCTCTTCATGATTTCTTCTTCTTGGTCACTTTCACAATCCCTCTGAAAAAAAATCAAACACATGTTTGAGTTAAGGAACAGCTGCACCACTGTTCTTGTGGTGAGAGATGATGGCAGCTTTAAGAGGCCCACAACTGGAGGAGGCTCTCAGAATGTAAGGATTAGTGATTTTTTTTGCAGCGTCTAGAATTACACGTTGTACTAGAATAAATCTTGAGTCCAGTGCAACAAAGCCCAGATGGTAGCTGCTGCACTTTTGCTGCAAACAAATGTAGCAGAGCAAATTATCTATTGCAAAGTTCATGCAAATCCTGTATATTTATTTACTTTCTTGTTAAAAAAGAGAAGACTTCTACCATTTTCATGTCTGCACAATAAACATTTTTTTAAGCTTAGCATAAATACATAAAACAAACAAGAAACAGTCAGCCTGGCTCTGTCTAAAGGAAACAAAATCCACCTCCAACCTGCTCAAAATTTACATGAAGCAGTGATTTTCTGGAGTCTTGTTGCCAATGTGAAATTTCTAGCAGCTAACTGAGATTTTAGAAAGTCACTACATCCAGCCAATGAAAAAACCCAACACACAACCTCTACAGAAATCAAGAATGTTTTAACACCTCGGCTTCTATGTAGATTCATTATATAGCTGTATAAATATAGCTGGATGCATTATGGACTAGGCATTAGTTAGTGAGCTTTAGAGGTGCCGATAAATAGATCTTCACACAGAGCCAGGAAGGCTGATTCACCCTGTTTCCAGTGCAAACAGGTTTGTAGTCATACAGACATGACGGCAGCATCAATGTTCTGGGTAACCTTTGGCAAGAAAACCGATGCGCAAATTTCAGTGGAACTGTTTTCCAGTGTGTTCCTACCCCATCCTGCTCAGGCAGCTTCTGACTCTTCTTCATTATCCGTGTTAAGTGGTTGCACAGAGCCACAATTCTGAATGACAGCTGTTGAGCAGATTAAAAGCAAACAAACAAAATCAGTCAAGAGCAACACTTCATAGAACCCAGAGTGTCAAGCAGATACTGTTCTTTACCTTCCACCTTCGTCTGGCATACTGTCGCCTAAAGTTCTCCAAGTTGACCACTGATAACCTCTTCACCATGGCCTGTCTGGGATTCAAGGGCTGCAGAGACACAATGAGGAATGAAATGCCTGAAGAAAGATCTCTCTCGTCAAAATGAAACTTACCAGCAGTTTCAAATACATTATGTGAACCAACTAGTCTAAGTTTGGCAGCGATACAACATGAAACTCTTTGAAATCTCTGATCACAAATCAAAGGAATTTGGAAACTGCGTACATAATAAACGACTGATATTTATTTCAGGGTTGAAAAATATCAGCATGCACGTGAAATGTGGAGCAAAAAGTGGGTTTGAGATGCTTAAAAGACGCTGATAAGGAAATAAGAAACACATGAGATCTTATCACAGGTGCTGTTTTTACTGTTAGCTTATAGAACATCTCCAAGAAAGAAATAAAAAATTATTCTTCAAAATAAATAAATAAATTCAACCTTCAGAAAAAGTGCACATTTGAATCTATTAAAAAAAAACTTCTCTTCCAAAACCGTCATGATTACACATATAGTTTTACAAATCAGTAACCACTGTTTAAAAAAATCATTATACAGTCTAATAAACAGAATGGAATGAAAAATAAAAAATGTGAATTTCTGATACATTCTATTTAAAAGAACTGCTGCTTGATCCTGTGTCTTATTTTAAGCTGTGACACAGTGAAAATCTTCATAAGCAATATTTATTTCCATTGTTATAACAACTAAAAAGCTACAAAACTTAGTTAATCAAACAAGAGCAATTCATTAACACACCTATTTTTATCATCAGTCCCTTCATGTAAAGAGTAAGTCCTAATGTTGTGCCATAATTATTCCAAACAGTTTAATAGCTTGGGAAACGTGACTATTCGCTCTCTTACAGAGTGTTTATTATACCTGTGCAAAATGTGTACACCTGCTATTCCTCTACCTGAATAATGTTGTTTACAAAACCCAATAAAGTTTTTCTTAATTACATAAGAAAAAATCTAGAAATAAAGAAAATATAAAGACTATACATTCAAATGTTTGTGCAGTTGCAAAAAAATCAATGTGTTGAATTCAAACTACAGTCCAATTTCAAAAACACATTAAGATTTTGAAGGTCAATAAAACTGTGTCTTCTCTGGTGCATGTTAGCCAGACTCTGTGAGCGGCTGCTCGGCCTCGGGGCACAGTTCTCCTCCGCAGGACTGATGCAGCAGCTCCTTCAGCGCTTGCTTCACATCTGTACTCAGACCGCTGCTGTGGATGCTGCCATTGGCTCCTTCAGGATGCAGAGAGCTCATCACCTCCTGCAGCCACTGCAGCTCAGAGTTCAGCTCCTGCCTCAGAGAGTCCAGCTGGCTCTGCCTGTGGTTGTACTTCCCACTGATGTTCTCCAGAGTGGCGTCTATGGCCTTCATGTCCTCCTGCAGAAGCCTCCTGGTGGCCTCCACCTTACGAAACTCGTAGCAGGCTTGGGAGAGCCGCTTCCTCGCAGTCTCGCTCTCCTCCTTGTACCAGGCCTCCTTGTCATTGTAGATAGAGAGCAGAGCTTCTATGTCACCCTGCAGGGTGTGGTGGGCTCCCGCCACCTCTGACAGGCCAGTCTCCATCAAGCTGATGTCTTCCACAACATGGGCAAAACGCTCAAAGTTGGCGTACGTGTTGTTCTGGGGCATGCTGGAATGCGACTGGATCGTGTATTCCTTGAGACGCATAGTCTTCAACTGCTCCGCTTTCTTCTCGGCCTCGGGGGCAGCGCTCTGCTCTTCAATGTGGTCACAGGACTTCAGACAGAAGGGTGGAGGAGGGGGGACACTGAGTGAGAGGCTGTCTCATAGTTGCATCTTGAAAACACATATAGTGGTGAACATCCCACCAGACGCGACACTGCAGGGTTAGTGTGTGACCCTACAGGCAGAAGCCATGGCTGGTAAGGGCGATAAAAAAACAGCAAACATTCTTGATGATTGCGTAACGCTTCCTGGCTTCATGCTTGTGTCCAAACAGGATGAAGACTCCACAGCACAACACCTTTCACATGCATTGCAGCAGTCAGTTTGGGAGTAGACTTCTTCAACATTGCAGGTTGTTAAATTTCCATGCCGTTAAAAACACAATTAGTGAGATCTCGCTTCGGTTTGATCAGGTGGACTTCTAGAAAAAAGGACTATTTCAGACAGCATGAGGTTGCATGAGATGAGTGCAGCTAAGGGAGTGGGAGGGTGGTTGTCCTGGGATGGAGACAACATACAGTAACTATGATACAGTGTGTTTCCAACAAGCCAGAACATAAACATCAAGTGGGTGTGGAGACTGGGATTTTGAGGCTTTCAAATTTCTTAACACGCTTAAAGATGGATTTGCATCTCCTATAAGAAATGACCCCGTTGCCCAGATGTTACCTTTGACCTTAACTGCCACATGTTTTTTGAGTAGGAGGTGAAGCGCTGACAACAGTTAAATGGAATACAAACCATGCTATACTACAGCATAAATCAAATGCATACCTTAATCCAAGGATGATTCAGGGTGTCTTGTATAGTCATCCGTTTTCTATAACGATAAGAAAGTGAAAGAGAGAATGCAGCTGAGTAAATACACATGAACAGCTCCATCAGAAAAAGAGCATGTTAGTCGGTCATACGTTAGAATGTGGATCTCTGAGGAATACAGTCAGACCTGACTTTCACAGGAATATTAAGTTTCCTGGAAGTGCATTTAAATGGAAACACATGTTTGGAAACAAGAACACGTGCAACAAAGTCAAGTACTACACAACACTTTGCCTGTGATAAATCAGTTTATGGTACAAATATTGTTTATTTAGATTATATTATTTAGTGTATGACGTTTTGCACCAAATAAATCCTGCCTAAATCCCTGCTCCAGATTTCTGTTGACTGGCTGGCCTTTCATTCTGAATTGGATCACATAAGGATTTGTTACAACGAAACCTCAAGCACTGGGCTTTGAATTGAATTGTCAGACTCGACCCTTGGCCTTCAGCTGTTTGTTAGAGACCCATACTTTTACCTCGTGTCCTTTTCCAGAAGCTGCCTGATGAAGCTCTTGGCCAGCTCGCTGGTATTGCTGAAGAGCTCTTCATCAAACTCATAGTTCATTGCTGATATGTTTCCCAGCGTCTCCTGCTTCGTGTCACCGAGAAAAGGAGACGCGCCGCTCAAACTGAAACAAGAGAGCAAACATTCACACACTGACTTAGACCTCCATCGATAATCTCCTTAGGTACATTAAGATTCTCGTTCGTGATCGCAAATCACCCCAACTTACAGGATGTAGGTGATGACTCCGATGCTCCTGTGAAAAATAGCAGAAGGTTAATCCAAAGTTATGAACCGCAGGCTGTTGTATGGAAGTCAGCAGAGTCAGAGGTAATTAAAGGCTCTTACCACATGTCTGCCTCCAATCCCAGCTGCTCATAGTTGACTATCTCTGGAGCTGAAAATAGACAGCGCACCCTCAACATCACAAACAGCATCAGGCCAAACACCAAGCCACCTCTTAAAATGTGCTTCGGTGCAAACGTATCTCATGCACGAGAAAAACTTACCAACGAATTCAGGAGTGCCAAAAATGTTTTTGAAATCCGCCCCGGCTTCTATTTTGTGTGCCAGGCCGAAGTCTATGAGTTTGATGCGGGGCAGAGGAACATTCCTGTCTAGAAGCATTATGTTTTCAGGCTGCAGAACAGAGAGACACATTTGTTAGCAGCAGATTACCACTAATGCCAAGATGGAGGAGCATATAATAGCATGTAAACAACACTGATTCATAAAACAAGTTACCTGATAGAGACGCCTTTTGTGTAAGCATTAAAAATAAACAATTAAAGACATACTTGTTAGTGTACAGCATCAGGGAACATGAGATATCTTGGCAGAGATGTTTATTTACTTCCTCTAACTTAGCTTAGCACAGAGACTGGATAAAGGGGAAACAGATAACCTGGCCATAACCTGCTAAATCCACCTACCAATTATCTGTCTAAAGCTTCCTATAATGTGCATATTTTCTCACAAAAAGCTATAATGAAAAAACGTTTTTTTTCGGTCTGGACAAGCTGCCAGGCAACCAGCAGAGACTACAGGAGTTTACTGGATTCAACCAAGAATTTCAACATACAATAAATACAGTACTACACAGTTTCACTTTCATGTTAAATGATTCAAAATTGAATCACTTCTTAATAACTGCATTGTTTCTAAGTTGAGAAATCACATATTACCTCCTATGAACAACCATTAATATGGTTTTAATCTGTCAACAGCAGAACCTTCTCAGTTTTGTGCCCATGGACTGTGTCTATCTTTATGTCTGCATCATGGCGCTACGTGGAAAAGAATTCCCGGAGGCATTAAAAGAAAAACTCTGATTGTGAGACTTCAAGAACATAGAAAAAGGTATAAGAAGATTGGTGACAAACTAAAAATCAAAACACAGCTGCAGCTGTCAGGAGGTACAGAACAAGCCACAGTACCACCAATCAGAACCGCAGTCATCTTCATAAAATGACACCATAGATGGTGAACTACTTTCACAAACTACCTCTAAAAAAACAGACGAGTAAGTGCTTCACACCTAACACAGAATTTCTGTGTAAGCTCAGACAATGAGAAGGATATTGCATAACATTCAACCCTCTACAGACTCATCAGATGCAAAAACAGAGCTTGCTTTCAGTTCGGCACAAATTGGAAATCACAAGCTTAAAATTTTCTAAATAACATGGAAAGAAACCAGATCAGATGAGACAAAGATAAATTTGGTTGGTTTAGATTTGGTAAACCTGACAGAAGCCCCACAGTGAAAAAATAATCCTCACAGTGAAGCACGGTGGTGGGAGTGTGCTGATATGGGGCTATGAGTGCAAAATGTGTTATAAGATGACACCCAGTCTGCAGAAACATGTTAGAATAGGAATATACCTGCAGGATAACGATCCAAAACACACTGCCAAAATCACTCAAGAGTTTCCAAATATGAAAGAAAACTGTGACCTGACCAAATATGTCACCTGACTGACCAATTATGAGGAATTCGAAAAAGAAAAGACACGCAACAGCTGCCTGCTAACGTAGCTTAGCACAGAGGCTACATCCAACTCCTTCAGCAAAGAGCAACTGAAAAAAAATCAACTGAAGAATCAAAGAACATTCCTCCTGAAATCTGGTGTTCTCTGTGCCAAGGAGGATTGAGTACTGAAAACAAGAAAGATTTTAATCTCAGTAATAAAAAGTGTACTGACTTTAAGTTGTATTTACTTTTATGTAGGGCCTGTATGTTTAACATAACAAATATAAATTGTTAGTTTTAAATTTTACATATGAGTAACTGTCCAACTTAGAATTAATGCAATTACTGTAATGTCAAACAATTTTTTGACATTTAAGTGATATTGCACAGGGGTGTGCTCACCTCTGTTACTTTAATTGTAAAAATGTTCAGCACTTCTTGTAATACAGTAACTTGTTGAAGTGTTTCACTTCACTGAACAATACAGGTTTATTCAAGAGGTGCTGGTAGGTAGAGTTAGTCACATTTAAACAAAGCCAGACTCGCAATTTCCAGTCTTTCTGCTCAGCTAGGTTGAGGTCACTGGCTGCTTAGTCTGTACACGTGACAGTGGCATCAATCTTCTCATCAAACTCTTGCTTCGAAAGCAAATGAAGTAGTCATTCAAGTAATTGAGAGTCATTTTTAGAGACTTACAAAGGTTCAGGCCTTACTGTATTGGTCTGGATTCCTATACATCAGTGTAAAGGTCACGGGCTCTGTAACATCTGCCCTGACTGGATGGAAAGTGTCAACATTTCCCCATTAACCTTTTGATTTCACAGCAAACATTAAATGCTAATTAGTGCACAGAACTGTCACTGTGAACTGAAGGTCGAGGCTTGAGGTAGGTCTGAATCACTGAGGATTCTTTTTCCTTAACTGACAAACAAAAAGCAAAGAGGAGCTACAGCTGCTGAAAACCAGGACAGCGAGAGTCGGAGAACGTGAGCGAACATTGCTCTCTGAAAGTGAACAGATAACCTTGTGGTGTTGGTATCTGAGTCTGGATGTCGGCCACAAAAAACAGGAAGGATGTGCGAATCAAAATAGCGAGACTCTACGAACGTGTACATTAGACACCTGCTATATATATTTCCCATGAAGTCCTCTCTGACCTCACATGTACCCATTAGTGCAGTTGCTGCTGAGGTAAAGGATTTCACATTCAACACATGACAAATATAGTTGAACACGCAGCGCACAGATGGAGCATTTTGTACCTTTAGATCAAAATGTGCGATCCTCTTGGAGTGGAGGTACTGGACTCCATCTAGGATCTGTTTGATAAACTGAGTGGCCTCCTCCTCGCTGAGAGACTCCTTCTGAGCCAGGAAATCAAACAGCTCCCCTCCGGAGACCCTGAAACACACACACAGACACACTCTGTCACTCTGATAATCTGGAGGAAGGCCACTCCACAGCTTTATCTAAAGTTTGTTCTCAGGAATTGAATGCAGGAGTCCTGGATGCCTTAGATATGTTTGTTTGTGGTAACAACTTGGGCCTGTTTTGAGTCCCTGAAGCTTTCTGTAAATCTAACAAAAAGCAACATTTTGACCAACCGGTGGCCCATAAACATGATGTTCTTTTACATTCATTTAACATATTATTCTGAATGTGCCAACGTCTGTCAGTGAATTCAACATTAATTTCATTACACTGAGGCTTTGATTAGTCCTAATTAGGCCCTCCCTGTTCCCAGGCGCTCCCTGGACCCAGATGGGGACCCGCTGAAGTCTCTTCTCAGCCCAAGCGGTATTGATTTTGTGAGAGACTTTGACTCTTTCTGGCACATGTGATCTGGCAAGAGGTTTTCAGCAAACGCAGCTTAAACAAACAATTCTTGCGTACAGAAATAAACTCACAGATCAGAGCACCAACACCTGCAGTGGTTGGTGGACTTTGTTACTTTACCAGCATTGATTCCAGACATTCAAAAGACTGTGCTGACATTGTGGTTGCATTGTGATATGTAGGCTCTTGTCAGTTTTGTTTATATGAAATACAGTTTTGTTTTCTGTGACATGGCAAGCATGATCAAACTCTCCTTTTGTGTGGAAATTGTGACGTTTTGAGAACCCTGCAGTGACTCACAGTTCGAGGATGAGTACCACATCTGTGCGGTTCTCGTACACGTCGTGCAGCGCTACAGTGTTGGGGTGTTGAAGCTGCTGCAGGATGTCCACTTCCCTCTCAATCTCTTCCCTTCTCACCCCCCGTCTGCTGGCCCGACTCTGCCGCTTCTTGATGAACTTGGCCGCATATTCAGTTCGTGTGCTCTTCTCTATGCAGCGCTTGACAATTGCAAACTGCCCACTGCAGACACAAAAGAGATTTTAATGCCACAAGTGATTCAAATACTTCACAATGTCATTCATCTGTTTCAAGCTTTGTCTCAATTTTTCACGAAACAGAACAATTTCTAATGAAATTCTTTTTCACTTAACAACAGGATATGACAAGGCAGACAGACATCAGGGAGGAAGTCGTGTGACAAAAATGGATGAAATATTGTAGCATAGTTTGTTGCTTCCTGTTACCCGGCAAGACAGAGAACAATCAGACAGGCCGGTAGTGTAGAGAGAGCCTCTGTCCTCCCACTGCTTCTAACATCCTGCCAAATATCTGGCCATCCTCAAATGTTCAGTCCACTGAAAAAAAATCCCAAAAACTCTGAATATTTCACAACAGAGGTGTGGCTTAGTGATTATCTCCCACTGGCTCACTGTGTTCTTGTTTACAGCTGATGGACTTATGACATATTCCACCTCAGTGTCCTTTGTTGTCACCTCTCCCAAACATAACTCATTTCTCTAATAACTATCCCACTGACAGACTGATTGAGAAATGTGGGAACATTTTCCAACACTGTCACCCGATGGTATGCAGAGAGTCTCTGTTGCTTTATTATCACACCAGCACTTGTAATCTCAGACTTGACTAAGCCTGCCGCCACTCCTACAGCTTTAGTTTGTTTCCTGCTGCTGTGGGCCAACCTTCCCACTCCATATATTCAGACTTTGAAAACAAGCCTCTCGGTCACTCATCCTTCAGAATCAGGCCACAGAAAGGCACAAGGGTCAACAGTTTCAGTATAAAGACCTAAGAATTAATATTAAGGCAGCACTGACATTGAAAATAACTAACAAGAAGGGGAAAAAGACAATAACTGTCAGGAATTTCATATATTTTAGACACAACCGTCCACACAGAGATTCCAGAGTGGCTGTGAGAGGCTGTTCACTCAGTGTCTATTGGGCTAAGAATAGCATCGCTCTCAGGCTCTTTTCTTCACTGGCCTCCTCTCTGCTCCTGCTGTGGACAAGAAAAGAGCCCGCTTAGCTGCAGGAGTGGAAAGAGAAGAATGGTGGATTGCAGACTTGCTGGGAGGAGCTGCTGGACAACTACCATATGAATCCCCACTGCACTGCTGCTAGACTCGCTTCACATGGCTTCTTACATTTGTACTTTGAAAGAGAGAGCACCAGTGCATCACAAAACTAATTAATGGATTAAATGTGATTAAAGAGAAAGCAACCTTTGCGGTTTAACGCAGCAACTGACTCCTTAGCTTTTCCTTATCCGCATTAGTGTGGGATGGTTGAGCCAGTTTTCGAGGCACACCCTGTCCTGTGCTTACTCAGTTCTATAAATCACATCTGGAAGAAGCTCCACTCAACATACTGACCCTCCCCAGTTAGATATTACTCGCTCAAAAACAACAGCGTCAGAAAACAGGTTTACTTTTTACAACACAAGCACAGGTTTTCAATGACTACCACACGGGAGTGACGCAATTTACAAATTTCAAATATGATGCACTGGAGTAGAGCAACGCTGCAAACTACAAACTGAAAAAGGTACACAAGTGAAGTGGTATTCATTGCAGGTCATGTGTATTCAATTGCATTAGGTTGCACAGGTGAAAAGGGCTGTTTCTTTGTTACGTCTAATACGAAGGATCAAACTTTGATTTTTGTAGATTTTGTGGCTCAACCACAAAGCCCCTGGTTGTTATTGTTAAGATTTGTGTGTGAACATGTTCCAACAGGGAATGCATAAAAGAAGAAGAGATATACTAGGCACACACACATGCCGAGAAAGAAAAATCAAAACAGAGTGGGTGGAATGTCAAAAGCTCCCTCTGTCTGTTCTATTCACAGGACATCTCCACCCCTGAGTCCTCCCTGAAAGACTGACCCTGTTAGAGATGACTATGATAATGTGTGAACTGAAGAGGCGGGTAAGTCGCTCAGTGAATTCCACTTTGCAAAAACAGGCATCAAGTACCCCAAGGGGAGGAGCCGTCACATGGCAGCAGCAGAAACGGTGCCCTTGATTTGTTCTGTGAAGCTACACTGAAAACATTGGCCCCTTGTCATGATGGTGGTGTGGCTCAAATGCGAGAAAGCTCCCAACACAAATGTCAGCGTATAGGGCTTTGCTTTAGCGTTGTTACGAAGTGTAGAGTAACAGCGGAAAGAGCAGTGATGCTGGGAGTGGTATTCCACAACGGGCCAGGCGTGCCGTCTGTCTTAGCTCTAAGCCAACCATTGGGGCTGAAAGTACCATCTCTCTGCAGAGTTTCCACTTCCAACAGCTGAAGGTCATTATCCTCAGCCAAGGTTGGAGGAATGCTGGGACAAGTGGCGCCAACCCAATATTTAAACACATTTCTCAACCAAGCAACCTCTGGGGCAGCATGACAAAGACGGCCAGATTCCTAATTGACCAAGCCCTCTCCCTAACCAGCCCTGTAATCTGCACATTGAGTGTGAAGGAGGACGAAGGAGGCAGCTCCAGCTTCTAAAATGTGACTCATCACTGCAGAAAACGTTATTTCTGTTGAATCATGCTTCCATTGTGCTTGAAAACACAACTTGACACTTTATAAGCCAATTTATCTGCTATCAGGATGAATTCCCTCAACATTTATGCCCTCATAGTGTTCTGGATTCTCCAGATTCCTGTTGGTTTTAGAGTGTCGCTCTGTCAACAAAGCATCTGTGGAGCAGCGGGGCTGTTTGCAAAGACTAGAGGGATGACCTCTGTCTAATGGGAACTTGGGGAATGTCCAAAAGGCCAACATGGAGTTCCCTCTGTCAGGCTGCCCTGAATAAACACATTTTTTACTTGTTCAACAGCAGGCACGTCTACTCCTCAGAGCTGACAACATAGGTTCTGGTCCTGCTCCTTATACATGCATGCCTACTGCCTGAGCTATAGATACACTGTGTACAGTAAATCCCTTTGGAGAAATTCGAGGACTTTACTACTGTGTTCCTCAGCAACACCTGTCTGTCTCGCGACTGTGAGCTCTTTTCACTTCAACACATCCAGTGTGTGAATACCGCGGCCTAAAATGTTCATTGCTGCTGTTCCTGCATCCTCTCCAAAGACAAGAAACTTCTGCAAACCAAAAATATTTCCCTTATTAATTTCCTTCTGCTTTAACTTGCCTTGCACTTTCAGAAGTTATAATTGCAGTTTCTAAAGACCAGTTAGGGAAACATTTGGTGAGATATGACCTTTTCAGCATCCCTGCACTCTGTTTGACCTAGACATCTGAGCAATTTAATAATATGAACACGAGCGATGAAATGTAAATGTAAGTTTTTTTATTTTAATGCCCTTTTCTACTTTTTTACATCTCAGAGGGAAATTTATATTTATATCATTTACTTCACTACATTTATCTGACACATTTTAGTCACTGAATACTTTACAAATCAAGATTTTTTCCACCCAATACATACGAAGCGCTTATAAAATCTGAAGTTTTGTTATAAAATAAACTATTCAATAGTTTTTAAAAAGAATATTTTTGGGGGGAGTTTTCCATCTTTCATGATAGGGGAGAGACAGGGTGAAAGGGGGGGTAGAGAGAGGAGAGAGACATGCAGCAAAGGGTCATGAGCCGGACTGGAACTCACAACCGCTGCTGGCGACCTGCGCCTACATGGCACCACCCTAACTCAGTGAGCTATCCTGGTGGCCTATTCAATAGTAATTAAGTGGAGCTGGAATGACTAGTTGACTAATTAAGTAGTCAATTGGCTGCTATTTTGGATAATTTTTTAGAATTTCAGAAAAAACAACTGATTAATAGAGAAAATAATCAGCAGATTAATTCATAATGAAAACAATCACTAGTCACAATCTTTTACAAAACTATTCAAAGTAAGCTCCACGTCAACCAATGCAGTAAGCAGTAAAATCCTCCTTTTACATCAATTTCTGAGTAATAACAATGTAATGATCGACATATATCATATTGGCAATATATTGATGCCACTAAAGTGTAGTGAACTGAACTGGATTGAACTGAACTGAAACAATATATAATAGTATCACAGTCACAGAGGACATTTTTATGAATTGAAGACAATAAAACATAAATTTTATTAACTATATTTACATACTTTTATTTTAGTGACATCTTCAATATGGGACTTTTATTATGTGGTACTAGTTTTTCTGCTTCAGTATAGAATACAAGTACCTCCTCCATCACTGAACATGAGTCCAAATTCACAATAGCGTCTGTGTGAGACTGTATTCAAGGACAGTTGTGGCGTAAAATTTTAACTGTCACATACAAACATGTTCATGATGACAAATCTAACATGTTTTGGTTTGGCAGATATTTCGTTAACCATCTTAGGTTTGCATGCTAATGTTTAATGCTTGCTTGCTCACGGGGACGTAACACTGACTATTAATGTGTGCGCCAAATGTCAAAAGAAAACTCACTGGGTCATCCTTTGGGGATGAAAATTAATATCTCCAGAGGATGACCCAAAATTAACATTTTGTTAATGTTCAAAATTTCCAATAGTCGTCTTAATGTGGACCAATGTAGTGCAACTACAACTCAAGATACTGACGACATGCCATCTGTGTTGCAAAGCCATTGGCATGCTTAAAACCACAGCAACAACTGTATGGACAGACCAATGTGCGGCCTGTTATGAGTCATTACAGTGAAGTTTTCATCCAGTACAATGGAAGGTTAGTTTTTAATGATGTTAAAATTGGGACAAAGTTTGCACAGACTTCTGAAAATATTACTATATCCAGTTGTTTCAGTTTTCAGGTGTTTTAACCAAACAACACAAGAATGAATTGGCCGTTGACGCATTCAGTCTAGCATCTGTGCAGAAGTCCCTTTTCTCAGACTTGCCGCTTGTGTAACAGCTCACCACGGTCTTACCAGGTTCATAGGAAGGCCGGCAGCAGCTGTAGGCTCACACTGTGACACTTCCTACTGTATGTCATCATGTGTGTCATAACTCAGACGGCAAGACCAGTACAGTTGGCAGTAAATACCTCACATCTCAAGCAAAAGGTAGTGTTACAGATAGGCTTACCCAAAACTCTGCGTCATTAGTGGAAAGAAACACTGAGTACAACTGCGTGGGGCCCTGTGACATTAAAGTCTGTCAACAGGAGAACAGAATGATGAATTCATTTTTCCTCTAGCAATTGGTTCAACAGTTCCACAGAGCATCTCAGACATGTCACTCAGATCAGTTTTTGGCCCCCTTAATCAAATTTCCCCACCCTCTCGAGAGGGCAGTTGAGTAAGACTTCCAGTGTGGTATGCGGTGGAGAGGTCTGAACCCATGAGGCTCTCTAAGCGTGGGCGTGGTGAGATGCATCCTCTGAAGCTCACTAGAAAGCTGTCACAGCAAGACAAAACAAAAGGAAGAAAAAAGAATCCAGGTGCAGAACGGGAGATAAAGTTGCGACACATTTTGTGATAGTAATCTACAGCAGCTGGTCCTTTCAAGCAGCAAGTTTTTAGTTTTATAAACTACTCAGTCATATTATCAGCCTTTGAATGACACGTTTCCATGTCACCATGTATTTATTTGGTTTATAGTGAATCGCTGTATAAAGTTTTTCAACCACTTATAAGCTTTTTAAAAAAATATCTACAAGGTGTTTTTACACTTCAATAAAATTAGTCAGCTGTAACTAATGGCTTTATTTATTCAAATAAATCATATACTAATTATATTATAAGTAGGTCAAAAACTGTAATATGAACAACCTTTCTATTACCAAGTTGTGAACACTATGTTACTTGTTCTGTCTTTATCTGGCAGCTAAGAAGCCAGATATTTCCTGTTTTGTCCAATTTTAGAACATTGTCCATGCTTTATTAGTCTTCCTTATTAACAGTCTCAAAGGTAAAAGGTTCTCTGTGAAACTCATGTCGGTTAGCTAGTAAAATGCTTCACTTTAAAATTCTTTGGATTTTTAGGGCACTGCATGGACACTTCACTTTTCCAAAGTGGCGTTGGAGGTTAGCCGTGGCCTGTTAAGCGTGGGGAGTGCCAACAGTTTCAAAGGGAGGATCTCACATGCACAGTGCATGGTCAGACTGGCTGCCAGAACATTAGCTGGAGCCAAGGGTTACTTCCACTGATGATTAATCTGGTAATTATTTTTTTCATATAATTAGCTGTTTAGTCTACAAAATGTCAGAAAACGGGTAACAAAAGTCAAAAAGCGCCACATATGGTGTCTGTAAATGTCCTTTCTATTCCACAACCCAAAGATGTTAGGTTTACTGTCACAGAGGAATAAGGAAACCATAACATATTCATACTTAGGAGGATGGAATCAGATGTTGTTTTTCCTAAAAATTTACAAACTGATTAATTGATTATCAAAATAGTTGCCAATTAATTTACTAGATGGAGACTAATCAATTATCAATTAATGGTTGCAGCTCTAGAAAAGATGAAACTGAAAAACTACAACTAGAGCACACAAAGAGGCAGTGTGACTTCTATAAAGATTCTCATTATTCCACTATACCTCAACAAGCAGGTAGTTGTTTGGTGCTATATTAATATTTCCTATTTATGTTGAAAGTCTTGCTTACTGCACCTTTATTGAATGATAATAATTGTATTTCGGTCCAGATGCTCTACAGCCAGTCGTTTTAACTTAACATCCCAAGCACTGTTCTGATTAATGACTTATCTAGAAAATATTTTTGTTAATATTTTTTGGGGGAGTTTTTTCCATTTATTTGAAAGGAGGAGAGAGAGAGTGAAATAGGGTATAGAGGAGAGAGACATGCAGCAAAGGGTCGGGAGCCGGACTCAAACTCACAACCGCTGCTGGCGACCTGCGCCCATGTGGTAACGCCTTAACTCAGTGAGCTATATGGCGGCCTATCTAGAAAATAATAATGTATGTTTATTTAACTGCTAATAAATCCTTATTTTCAGCATTTAGACCCCCAGTAATCAGTGTCTTATTAGAGAGTTGTATCCATGCCTTTTTATCCTAATATTAATTTAACATTTGTCTTCACTGATACATTTCAAATATTTCATAAAACAATATAAGGAACTTTAATGTAAAATTAATGACTTTGCTGGGAATTCTTTCTCCTCTGGTGTATCAATGCAGCTGCAGCAGCTGTTTCAACAGCAGGTTTTGGTTTTTCCTGTCAGGGTGCGGCAAAGAACCTTCACAGTAAAGGCCAGCAAACACTGGGACATAGTGTCTGGGCTACTTGGATTAATAGTGGAAGGTTAGAGGTCGGACGCTTTGCTTCTACAACCTCTGCGTCTGTTAGCAAGTGGTTCACATGCCCAGGCTGTCCCTTTGTGCAACATTTATGCGGAGCTTCCTCAATCCATATTGCACTCTGCCAACTTCCTTTAATCTATTTCCCCAACAGACACAGTTTCCTTGATGTCTGCTCTGTACAGGGTTGATTAACAACGCTCTCTTTCAACACACAGATCCACCACCCAGAATCACCTTTTGCAAAAGCAGTAAATCAAATTTCATTTTCATTCCCAGACGAACAGAACTGCTCCCCACTACGGCTTGTTTTCTCAGAGCGCATTTGCTTTTGAAACTTCATGTCTTGCTGTAAACTTCAGCTTACTTTAACGCAGTGACACTCCCTAGTTCAAACTTTCACAGGACAGCTGTTTGTAGCGACCTGCAGCGGAGAGCTGAATCACTCCCTGACTCACACAACCTATGGAGGATTCAATGGCTTTCTCTTCATGAGTCAATTCAACAGCTTTGAAGTGTGCTCACCTTCCCAGTTCCTCTCCAATTTCATAGTAATCGTCCACATTCTGTTGCTTGAATACCGCCATGCCAGGTGTCCTCATTGATGTAGCTATCTCCTTGATATGCACCACTAAAGCCAGTTGATTTGTCTCTCCAGGAGTAGGATTCCTTTTCTCACCAAGTCCAACCCTGCGGATACAAAGAAGTGTTCGTTGGTTTCTGACAGCAGTGATGAAATGTTTACATGTTCCAGCTTGCCGTATAGCATTCCATCAATGAATTTCACTCACTTTCACCACACTGTGGAGCACGGGAAAGAAAGCAGTGGTCCAACAGCTGATTACTGGCTTATAAATTTAAAGTACAACCCATACAACCGTGTCAAGCTGGGTAATAGAACAGTTGGTTAGTTCTTGTGATTATAACAGGATTACAAATGAAAAGAAAAGAGCATTTCTGGGTAACTAGGGCAGGGCATCTGTTGTGAAACAATGTGTCTGGCAGAAAGGCTGACACTGGCAGCAGCAGAGGCTTTGTAAATATTAGAACACAGACATTATTTTTGGGTATGAACAAGAATTTTGAAAGAAAAATAGCAATTAACAGCACTGTATGGGAGCTAACACATGTACATACAAATGTGAGAAAACTGCTCACAAAACTGAAAAACCACAAACTTCCTATCTGGTGAGTTTCACACAAGTAGCTCTACAAACTGCCTGCAGTCAAACATGAGGTCTTACCTTGGGTCAGATGAAGAGCCGGTGATAAACTTGCATCAGTTCCTGCGTCTCCTACAGCTGCTTTGGTCTTCCCATGTCTGGAGTAGAGTGAGAAAACTGCTCCTTTGGCGTCTCTGTTGTTTTCTGTCACTTGCAGCAGCAGCATCAGGCTTTTGTGTCCGCAGAGGTCCCTCCCCCTGATGGCTCTATTATGGAACTGCAGCATCAGTGAAGCAGACTATCAATAAACATGACTGACGTGTTTGGGTTCTCAGTCTGACCAAGCATTAGAGGAACTGAGAAATTATTAAAATGAGGTGCTCCAACACCATCTAAAGAGACACGACGCATTCAGTCAGCCATTATTTATTGAATTTGTCTTTTAACTGATTTTACAAAAACACACAGCGGCATATATGCAATTTTAAAACATAAAAGCTTTGCACTTTTCATCATTAAATGATACAGATTAGCAACGAACAGGATAAGACAGAGATTTACATACAAAAAAGGTGAAGTGCCCTATGGTACTCTGAATTTACTTTGTCATTACACTTGTGCAATAAACTGCAGGGGAAAAGCAAAGTAAAGAGAGGAAAGTAAGAGAAGAAAGAGGAGAAGATGATGATTTTAAATGTAGCTTATTCAACGTGAACATCAAAGTGACACAAAATCTTAAAAAATGCATGCAGACTAGCCGTAGAAGTGAAGCTGTGCAGTGAGTAAACATTGACACCTGTTCTATGAGCCTTCTGACAATGTGGGTGGACACAGGAAAATGTTTAATCTTACACCTATGAACTTTGGAATTTTGGATCTCCAGAGAGACCAGCTCTCATGAGGAGAGAAAAACTAATTCGATTTCTTCCCCTCCACCTCTATCTCATTTATATTTCCATCATCAAAACAAACTCATTTCTGCCATTTGTCCACAGGTTCAGGTAGTACAAGAGAAAAAGATTGAACACTAAGGCTGACGGAGAAAAGGTGGCTGATTTTGTATTAGATTTCTGTAAACACCTTAAAGTGAAGAAGCTGTAAACAACATATCAGCACACAAGAGAATGTGAGAAACTTGTCCCTCTCTTGTAGAATCCCATTCAACCAGTTCCAACAAAGCTGATTAACCAAATATAAAGATATTCAGATGTCCAGAATGTCACCTGTCATTCGTTAGATGCTAAAAACAGGAAAAATTGAGGTTATAGTCACAGTGATGAAGAATCTGTAAGTACCTGAATGTGGAAGAGAGAAAGATTTTGCTACACACAACAAGCAATCTCAAATGAAACAGTTCCCTCATAGATTCCAAACCTTATTTCCACTTTCACACAACGATCACGTCGACAAACTGACCTCACAGCCATTTCGGATTACCTACATAGTCACACTGTGTGGACGGTACCTGTGAGCGAGTGCAACCTGCTGGGAGATAAATGTTATGCTGCCACACTGAGGACAATAAATGCAAATACACCAGCATGTTGAGTCGGGGCTCAGAAAAACAATCCCAGCATTATACAAAGGGGAAGGTGATTCCTTTGAGCACATCATATTAAGTAAGAATACTTAGGAAAAAAATGGGGATATACTAAAACTAAGTAAACCAATGCAATTAGGAGCTGTAGTCTAGTCCAGGGCATTTTAAGGCAAATTATAGTACACAGATTATAGAGTGGTTCCAATAAAACAGTCAGCAATATGGTTTAGCAGGAGTCTAATTTAAGTTCAGAACAGTGTGACCTTTTCATGATATGTCTCAATTAAATAGTGTTTAAAATAAATTGGCAACAGCGTTAGTAAGATATATACTATATAAAAATACAAGCCTAATGTTGTAATTCTCTGCAGTACTTTAACTACGTACAGCTGGGAAGTATACACACAGTTTTTCGAAAGGCCTTAAGACTTAAGTTTCAGCAAAATTTCACTTTCAGCATTAAGTGATTCGAGTGCATCAAATACAAAAATGTGTTGCTGAGTGGCAATTTGTAAAATTTTAAAAAATAAATGATTTCGGTAATAACAATAATAAGACATTTAAGCAAAGGAACTGGGGCACAGAAAGCACAAAGTCTGAATTCTAATGAAACCAAGAGCAAAACAAAAAATGCAAAAATTCCTTCAACAGGCGTAAAAATCACCGACTTGTATGAAATCACAGCCATATGTTTGAAAATACTGATTCGGACGGCAGAGGTGAGCTTGGCACTGAAGAGCCGCAGGTGAAGCATACTGTTTTGGTCATCACATAAACACACAAGCATGTAAGGCTTTTACAAATTTAAAAAAAAAAAACATGGCAGGAATACTGATAAGAAGCCCGCTTGGCCTGTAATGTTTTGGTCCTTTTGTTGCAATTTGACCCCAAATATAGAGAAAGTTGACTGTTCCATCTCTGATGCAGAGACCAACTCCAACGATTCAATGGTGAAAAAAACTCCCTTCGCAACACTGCACCGGTCTGCGGAGGTGATCTCTTTGTCTTCATGTTCGAGCCGCATGGCCTGGAAACATGATGAGCTCCAGGTCAGTTATCCTCCTCATCATCGCTGACGAAGCTGCGTCTGTCCTGACTCGTCTCTCTCTCCCTGAGGAAGGTCTGTCTGATTGCCTCCAGCTCCGTCAGCTCCAGACGGACTTTCTCCAGGTGGAAGGAGCGGCGGTTCTGGATTTGCCTCATGGGGAATGGATTCATGTCCACAAATGCAATGTTCATCAGCTTCCTGGAAAGCAGAAAACAACACAGTCCTATTAGCATGGAAAGCCTTTCTTAATTTTTCATTCTTGCTTGTTTCTGTGCAGATGCAGTGAACTGTGTCTCACATCAAGTCATCCCTGTTTATTAGCTTTGTTAAAACTGTCACTGTGTCACTTTACCAATGTATGCTGGTCCACAACTGTCTGGAATCAGAATTATATCAGCAAATATTGAAGAAAGGTGGAGCCTTTAGAGGAATTCTGACTTTAGTGATTGTCTAAAACTTTCCTCTCGTGTCACAAGCAGGTCAAAGTCTTCTCTTATCTTGTGAAACACCTAAACATGTTGGATGTTCTTTTCCTGATGTTTCACCATAAGGCTGACATTTTTTCTTTTCACAATAATACTTACCAATATTAATAAATAAAATTAATAAATATATGAAACAGTACTCTTTTACTAGCATTCCTGCCCACCTTTTTAATACAGACCTGATATTAAGGGGTGTTTTTGTTTACAAAGCCTCGTATGAGTTGGCACTGGGATACATTTCAGAGCTCCTCTACTACTCCACTTCTAGGCCTTTGGATTACATTTGCAAATACACACTTTGTAGAAGAAGTTTGTTTGACTCCCTCGGCTACCCGTGAGTGGCATCTCATTAACGATTTCATTAACAGACATTGCTATCAGAAATTCCATCCTTTCATATTTTTCAAATTCCAACACACACTGCAGCTACGGTACCTCGAATCCAGGATTGTGCGTGTGAAGTATCGAAGGTATTTGAAGATGGCCGTGGAATCCTGCAGCTTTAAAAACTCCTCTTCTTTGTACTTGAAGAGAGCGAGGGCAAAGCGAAATATGATCTGCGGAGAAAAATAATTAAAGTGGTGAAATCCCCCTCATGACTTTCCCTGTGTGACTGTTTACCACAACAGTATTTATCATGTTTGGAGGAACGCCTGACAACTACATATCCTCCGAACACACAGTCAGTGCTGTCTCAATGTGAGGCAAGAACGATTAATTCACCGAGTTCACTTGTGTGTGACAAGACTCGCTCACTCTGATGAACCTAATCTTTACCTTTACCTCAGCCCTACAGCTCTCTAGTACATTTAACTCACTGTTTTTTGTTGTCTGCCCCACAGTTTTGGTTCAGTCCCACCAGTCTGATTGTGATGTTTGAAAGAGAAAACTGCACACTAACTATTCAGTGCCTTAGTTGGTGATGAGCTGCAGAACATAGAGAGCCCGGATATATCCTTTAGGAGTTGGCGAAACCCAAAACCAAAAAAGGAGAAGGAATATTGGACTTGCAGCCATCTGGTATAAACAAACATGAATCCAAATGAATGCTAGTATTTCTCAAAACTACTGAAGGTCTAATGAAGTAACTATTACGTTTTACGCGAATTCTAAAAGGTGATATGTCTGTTGTGTTCAGAGAGTGGTCAAACATCAGTTATTACATGTTTAACGATGCATGAATTGGCTTTTTTGGCAACTTGGGGGCAGAGCTCCAAGAGACCTAATTGGGGACCATTCACTATGTGTCATTCCCATCCCTCCCTTCACTGTCCCGCTCAACATTAAGGAAGCAATACCTAAAAATAAATCAGTTTGGTCCATGTTAGTGGCAAACAAGTGGATATTTCTAAACTCAGCTGACACAGTACCATAAATCTGGATCCACCTCGCAAGGCTAACACGTATCTTGCTAGTGTCTTGGTTTGGTTTTTATCTCGGTAGGTGTTTGCCTTCGTTTAACAGTTAGTCACTAACTTTGAAACACTTGCTTCTGGAAATGAGGTTTATGGGTGCAGTAATCTGTAGGCTTTAAAAGCAGGCTAAAAATCTGTGCAGAATCATTAATATAAGTAACTATTTAACAAACAAATATTTAATCCATTGTTAATGGAAGACACACAATGGAGCTTCAACTCTGCCACAACTCCAGCACCTTGTCTACACCTAAACTAAAGACTAATTAGACTTTCGACCCATAGCAGCAGGCAAATGTCAACTCAACCAACTCGATCACAATTTCCGAAAGTCTCCTTAATCTGTTTTCCTTTTAGTTTTCCTCCCAACACTGTGAACATGTCTGGACGGAAAAGGGAAATTGAAAGGCTCGCAGTTCTACTTTGCCCTCTTACCTTTGGTCCCTCGAACAGAAAGGCGTCCCAGATCTTAAAGAGGATGTCGCTCACCACGCTGTCCACAAACACCACCAGGAACCAGTTGAAAGTGATGAGCGAGAAATCGACCTTGTGCTGCTCAAAGTGTGCGTGAAGCCGCGGCAGCTTCTCACTCATCAGGTCTTTGAAGACACGCTGGTCAACCTGCACAAACCCAAACGAGACATATTTAATCTCTTTATAGCTAACTAAGGCTGTTATTTTCACAGCAGATCTGGGGTCAAATCCAGCAGAGGGAAGGAAAACAAACAGTGCTGACTACTGTGTTGCATTCCTGCTCCGGTAAGTCAGCAGAGAAACTTGTAAAATCTGATAAGGAGGCAGCAACTTGTCCTCATTTGTTCTGTGTTACAACAAAACTAAGGTTATTCACCTGTGAGCCGAGCAGAGTCTTGGTGTAATAGTCTCTTGGCATGAAGACCTCCACAATGGCTATAAGGGTCCAGAAGGCGTCCTCTTGGTCTAAATAGAGCAACGCGATCGCTGCCAGCCTGAAGAAATGACAAGAAATAAAAATGAATGTGTACAAGGCACAAAAGAATAGAAGGAAAGAAACTAGAACGTCTCTAGTACCTGTTAAGTCCCTGACAGTAGCCAATATCTGGATTCCTCCAGGAGAAAGCCATCAGCACGTTCCTGAGTTTCTGGATTCCGCCTGCACTTGGGGAGGCGTAGTGCTTGTTGTTCGGCAAAGTACGCAGCAAGTCCAGCTCGATCTGCTTGGACGCTGGGTTGGGTCTCCCCCGGGCCGCATTCAGTAACGTCTCATAATAGTCTGGTGCCAGCTGGTCTCTGAACTTCTTGACATGGAAAGAGACACACCAGCGCCACACCTGGGAGCGGTGCTCATGGGGAACGCCGCAGCGGATCAGCGACTTGAGCTCAGGTGAGCGGACCAGGTCTCTGTTCATGGTGCTGGCCAGGTAGTTCTCCCACTTGACCCCGACGGACACCTCCTGGTCTGTCATGGACAGAGACTTCAGCTCCAAGGCTCTCACCTTCGCAACCAGCTTCTCCTCCTCTTCCTCTTCCTCAGGGACCGTCTTGAAGCCAAACACGTCATACTCACTGAGATTCAATCAAGGCAAAGAGAAAACCATCATCAGCCAGTGATGCTCAATTAATTCCAAGCGCTACTGAAAGCTGGCAGGTTAACTACATTACAACATTAACCTCAACCTGTCTTCAGCTCCACATTGTTCAGGGGTCTCCTGAATTTCTAACAATACATTTTTATGAGTCACAAAAGGACGTGCCTGAGCATGCACTGGAGTCAGAGTGAAGAGCAACAGAAATACCAATTAGCAGAGCTAGTTTTTCCACTCAAGAATAATCCCATGCAGCAGTATATCAAAGCAGAACAGGTCTGGTGAGTGCATTGTATCTGGGTCTGTTAAGGCCAGTGTTTTCTCTAATGTGGTCATTTGTTCCTTAATTTGTTGGAAAATACATCTACATAATACTGCACACCTTTGATTGATGACGACTAAGGGCTTTACACTTTTGCCTCTCATGCCACAGACAGTGAAATTTTCCTGCAAAGCTTCCATGTAGCTATGCCGAAGTTTTCTCACTGTAATTTGACAGCTCACGTATTGTGCTCTCATTTCCTATCTTCCTTTACATTTCTAACATGAGATCTGCTGAGTAAATTAACACTCAAAACCCTGAAACCTGGCAGTGGGCTTGAAAGGAACAAACAAATAATTGGAAAAATTGTTGGATTTTCTACTTTCCAGTAGACCAAGAACTACTCATATCTGTCATAGTTAGATCCAAAAAGTGTACCAAATCTAAGTTTATAATTATGCTACTTTTTACAAAAAGGTCGTACTTAAAAATTCACCAAAAATACATTGATTGCTTTTACCATATACTGTAAAAAACAAAGAAATTTACACTCCTTGTTGCAACTGTGAAGCCATGAGGGACTCAGCTGCAACCAATATTCACATGACAAAAAAATCTGGGATTTTATGGCTGAACTGGATTAAACTGCATGCTGTGTTTACACGGAGTAGATAGGAGACCAGTGTGGAGACAAAAAAAAAAAGTTGTAAAATATCTAAAATATGTGGAGCCACTTTTTTGCCAGCTCTGGTAAGACCTGTTGGCACATGCTGACTTCTATTTTCTTTTTCAATTTTTCTAAAATAAATAATAAAAAAATCTACTTTTGTATTTTTTTTATTTATTATTTATGGTATTATAACTTTGTTTTACTGCACAAAACACATTTGTTACTACTTCTAGTCATGGTTGTGCTGATTCCACAGAGGTTCAGGACTTTATATTGCTGTGAAAAATGAGCCAACGGTGAGTAACTATGTGACAGGAGCAAAAAAAAGGAGAGAAACTGCTTGGGCCTCAGAGAGCTAAAGGCTTTTTTCCATGTACCTGACAGTGTTTGGTTTGAAGATGTGGTGTTCGTGCTGGTCTGGGCTCTCTGCCTGCAGTGCGTCCTCTAATAATCTAGAAATAACCTCTCGGGCAGGACTCTGCTCTGAAGATGAACAGACTGGAGTCTTCACCTCTTGAAGCAGCACCAAATACTTACTCTCCACCTGACACAGCTTGGCCTCCAGGGCCGTACACTGCAGCAAAGATAAGAGAAAAAGGGCACAAACAACATTTTTCATTTTCTCTGCTTTGCATTTTCAAGTTTGGGGGCGTACCAGCTAAGGTCAATACTGGACTTCCCCTTAAGCTACTCAGACTTCCTTTTTCTATGAACAGAGTAATGTAACATTAACCACCAACACAACATCGTACCTTTGCTTCCAAAGCCTTTTCTCTACTCTCTGCATTTCTGCGCAAGACTGTCAGCTCCAGGATCTCTTTGTTCAGGAATTTGTTCTGGGATTTGTAGCCTTGAAGACTGTCCTGAAAGTGAAAAAATGTGCAGTACCTGAGACATACAGTGTGTAAAAGATACTCTGAGAATGACAAAACATTCTGTATTTTATGTTGCACTAAAGCTTACATAATGACTATACACATTAACAACTTTACCACTAATTCCACACTGGATCCCCTCCTCAAATAAGTGCTTCAGTTTATTTTAATATGACTCAACTGTAATATTTCCTTCTGTACCTTGAGTATGTCCACCTCTTGCTGCTCTTTATGAGGTGGTGATGAACAGCCGTCATTTGGATTTCCGCTCTGCTCTGAACCCTCCTGTGACAGCTTCATGATGACTTCATCCTTCGCCTGGATAGTCTCCATCAGCATTCCCAGCTGGTCGTTAATCTCCCCCACCTTGATTTTCAGGCCCTTCAGCTCCTGCTGCAGACTCTCCTTCTCCAAGGCGAGACGCTCCATGTGGACACACAAAGACTGAATCTGTCCATCTCTTTCCTGAAGCAGGGCCTCCAACTGTGTGGTCTCTTCCTGGGGTGCTACTGGAGTCTGAGGTTGGTCGGGGGCTGCTGATGAACCTGGAGCCTGGCTTGGACGGCAAACCGTCGGCCTGTCACACTGGGAGGTCCTTAAAGTCTGCTGCAGAAGTCTCACCAGCTCCTGGATGATAAAGAGCATTTCTTTGGTCACATCATCTTGCAGGGTCAAGATCACTGCTCACAGAAGACATGGTTAATAATTTAAACCTTTTCTTGTTTTTCTGCGGTAAATCTGCAAATTATGCTGTGTGTGCAAAATGCAACAAATCATGTCATCTCAGCATTTTATAGGGTTTTTCACTGCAGGAACTTGGTGCAGGCACAAGGTACCATCAACATTTACAGGAACCTTAATCGACCCCTTCAGTGTTTTTGTTTCCACCAGACTTATATACAATACATACAGACCGATCAGACATAACATTATGACCATCTGCCTGATACTGTGCTCAAATATCAGGCAGATCATTTTTAAGCATTTTATGTGCTCAAAAATGCTCTGAACCATTGGGCATGGACAAGAGGACCTCTCAGGGTGTCCGATGGGGTCTGGAACCAGGACCACTGGATCCTTTGGGTACTCTGGCTTGTGCAGTGGGGCCTCCTTCCATCAAACTTATTCCACTGCATCCTGTTGATGTTCGATCAGAATGAGGTGTAGGAAGTTTGGAGGTCAAATAACTATGTTGGGGCCACTGTCATGTTCCACAAATGTTTCCTGATTGTTTGATGTTTTTCTATGTGGTGGGGTGCATTTTCCTGTGGGGGTAGTCCAGTGACATTTGGGATTTCCATTGCATGAGGGACAAAGTTTATTTGGGTGTCTAAGTCTGATCAACACGGATGTCAAAATCCAAGGTTTTCTAGCAGAACAGCACATAGTACCAATATGATCAATGACATTCACTTCACTTGTCAGTGTTCATCATGTCAGGCTTGATCGGTGTAGATACACTGTTGCTGGTTAGCCTATAAGGCAAACGTCTTTACATAGTTGATAGTAATGTTTGATAATAAACTGGTACTCAAGATATGTTCTTTAAAAAAAGCAACTAAAAAAACAGCCCTTGTTGCCGTTGTCTTCTACCAGTTTGGCCAATCAATGCTGTGCCCTACCCAGCAGGTTTTCAGGGGTTCTCAGAGGTTTCTACCCTGGAGTAGGTACTCTTTTCTTCTCCCACACAATTGTCCATGAAAGTGGTCCTAAAGGGGCAGTTTGTGTAGTCAAAATACCCATCGAAGGTGAAAGTTGTCCTAAAGCATTCCTGCAGTGGTAAAATGTCTTTTGTTTTCAGAGCAGGCAGAATGGACTAAATTTGAATAAATTAATAAGAGTTAATATTGGCTTATTGGAAATTACAATATGTGATAAGAAAAGTATGCCCATTACTGTACCTCAGTTAAAATGATAAAATTACATCAAAACAAATCTAAAAAAGTATACATTTATATGATCATCAAACAATAAAAAAGTAGCGGCACTATTTGACACTTATTGTAACTTGTTTAAGTCATTATTTACTAACAGAATTGCAGGCATCAGGATCTCAGTACCATTACCACTTCAGCTGAACAATTTCCTGGACAGTGTTCGACAGAGGCACTGACCGAAGCAACGTGTAACACAGACGCCACTGTGCCCAGATAACCCACCTCATCTAATTACGGAGCATGAAATTCAATAACTAAAGTGTACCAAAGCTTTGTATAACATTACACATACTGCAGTGAGGAAATGTGGCCAAATATGTGCAAACATGTGGGTCGCACATTTGCAACAATGAATGTGCAGCATGTGCACTTACACAACCTACATGTTGTTGGTCATACAGGCGCTGATGAAGTAACTGTGAAATACAATGAAGCATGCGGTTGTTTTTCAGGAACTATTTTCTGACAAAACGGTAGAGAGCTGCCCACAAGTCTTAGGATTTAACTGAATAACTGCAGCATCATCCTGTTCATGAATCATCGCTGTTTAAGCATCATAAGCAACATAGAAGTATGTCCAAAATAGCTTCGCTTGCCGTTTGGATTAACTTAGATTGTAATAGTGGTGTAAAGTAATAGAACTAATAAATTATGTCTCAGCCCAACATTACACACAAGACATAAATTAAGAGTATTAATGATACAATGTTGGCTTTGCTCCACTTGAACTGAACAGTCCCAGAACTCACTGAATATTTCCACATGTCCATCAGTTTTTATTGGGAGACACACAGCTGACTTAGTCACTCAGTGTTACTCAGTTAATTCGTGTTAAGTGTAACCTGGGAGTACACCACACTTCACAGAAAAAGGCACACACACACTGTATTTACTCGTCTGCCGTGCTGCAGCCGTTGGCCATATGGCTTCTTTTAAAACACCAAAAACAGAACAGAGAGTAATGGGAAGGAGCGCCACAGCTGTGACTGTTGTCAGGAGAACTGCTGTTTCCTTGTTTCTTGCTTAAGCATGACTAATCATTTTCTGCCTTCCTGTGTTAGTGAGAGCATTAGAATGACACCAAACCACCAAGTCAGACACCGCAACCTCAGGCTTGTGCTGCGTTAACTTAAATGTCGTAAAAGCACTCTAGCCATCCTGGTATTTCCCATAGTGGGGATAGTTTACACACTAGGAAGTCAATAGTGGTGCTTTAAAGCTTTTCCCAGACCTCTCTCTGCTGATAAATCTCCCCAAGAATCTAATGTTTTCATGCGTTCCATATACACATATCAAACATTAATATTAAGATTAATAACTGTACCTTCTGACTGGCCAGCTCTTCTCTGAGTTTGACCTGTTCCTGCTGCATCTGACTCAGTTCTTCCTGCTGGCTTTGGAGGCGAAGCTGCATCTCTAATGGTTTGCTGCCGTTACACTCCACCGCTGAGTTTTCAGCACCGCGAGTCTCAGCGTTCCGTCCAAACCTTCCAGAGCCCATCATGTCTCGAAGCAAAGGCCTCTTAGGCCGCGAAGAGTTGCGCACAAAATCAAAAGTAAACGCTGATCCAAAGGAATCTGAGAGAGAAGAGAGGTTTACGAAATGGTATCTGTGATCTATCAGGGAGGAGGAATATAAGCTGAGTATGTAGTATTACTCAGGGAGTGTGTGTGAGTGAGGCAGCAGAGAGTAAACATACGTCTGTGTGTGTCTGGATGAGGTTTCTGTTCAGGGAAGTCCTTGGGTGGAGCATCCACCATCTCCCACTCATCTGCGCTGCTGCTGTTGCCCATGTAAAACACACTGCGTCTGCTCTCACCTGCTCTGCCCGGCCGCAGATAAGACATGGAGTTCCTGACAGAGAGGTAGAAGCTGTTAAAATCCACACAGATCTAGGATATACTACGGGGAAATCTGAAGCTCTGCTACTTTCTAAATGTTAGCATCAATGGTAACAGACAGGATTTGTTGATGTGTTTATAGAGCACTTGGCAGGGCCCAGGATCATAGAAACGCAGCTACAGAGAAATCACAAACCTGAATGCAGCTGCACAACCTGAGAGACCAATGCAAGTCAAATAGCAATAAAACACATTATTATGAAGGGACATTAAGCATTAAATTGCAGTTATGAAGGCATTCTACTAACCTTCTAGCACTTTTAAATGTGTGATTATGGCAACCACAAAAAATGTGCTTCATGTGTGTGCAATGGAATTAAATTCTTGCGTGCCTCAAAGCCATGTTTATATCAGAGGTGTTTAAACCACATTTTTCAGCCATTTACGGCTCACAGAACAGACACTGCATTTTAACCAATACAGTCATCTACAGCAGCCCCATGACGGATCACACCTCACTCACCCAACTGTGACTCAAACTATCACAGCTTAGTTGATAACACTGTTGAGCTTTAGCTGCTTCTAGCTTTAGAAAATGCGACATCTACAGATTTAGGAAGCTAAAAGTAGCTTCTCTCTTGATTCCCACATCTGTAAGAATGATTCTGCAGTTGTTTTGAGACCAAACTATCATCACACAACTAGTTACTGTGTGTAAAAGGTACAACAGTCTGGACCATTACTATCAGGCAACATTGCAGCTTCAGATTCCTGTGTACCTTAATAAGTGAACTCTCTTTCCGTCATGGACACAAAGCACATTCCAATGCCAATGTCACATTTTTAGCATTTCAGCATGTTGCATTGTTTGAATAGATGTGTTGTACATCCCAAAAGGGGAACTGTTGATGGCTGCATACTAGAACAACCAGCGAACTATGAATGTAACCATTTCCTCTACAGCAGTCAGCCTCATAGAGAACTGAAGAGGTATTTTCTTTCCTCAATTCAACCTTATTGGGGCACATGGCCGACAAACTAGTTCCGCTCGTTCAGCAGGGACTCAAAAACAAAGACTTGACGATTTACTTACTTAAAAAAAAAACACTCTGGGCACAAGCTCTGCTGTGAGAAGCTTCCACTGGGCGCCTGGCCTTACCTGAGCTCTGTACCAAAGTTTTTCAGGGAGTTGAGGGGGTGGGTGGAGGCAGCAGAGGGCCCTCTGGCTGACTGGATCCCCACCATTCCTCCACCGTCTGATTCCGTCTCCATGGAAAAGTCACTGCGGACCTTCTCCATGCTCTCACTGAGCTTCTCAAAGACGAACGTATCTGAAATACAAAACAGAGTCCATCAGAATAAAGTAATAATGCATCACTCTTATAAAACTACTGCTTTGTAAGACCTTGTCAATTTCTGAGAATGAAATCATAATGACCCTGAATACATTTGCGTAATTCAGAATGCTATTCACAGCAGAGTGGACATCTGTGGGTTCATGATCAGCCTTATGTCTGTCAGTTATACTCTTGGTAGCATTTCCGCCAACAGTGTGCTCAATATTATTTCCCATGAAGCACGAAATTAGTTGGGAAAGTGAAACATTTTATATCAGACAAAGCAGCTGGAGAGGAAATGAGGAAGTATACATTCCAATGCAATTCAAGTAGGACAGTAACCATTTGAGCTATTTGCATATTCAGAAAAAAATCCTCTTTTATCTAATCTTGAGCCAGCTTTGATTCATACAGTTAATTTGTTATTAGCAGAGGAATGGGTGCACATGTTACAACATAGTTCCTTTTGCAGCATTAGCAGACAGTCCAGCATCTTGAGAAGAAAAGTTTAGACATGTTAATCTTTACCAACATAAAACAGAGCTAGAGGGAAAATTCTGGTGAACTGAAAGCCTGGCTGACTTCACACGTCTCTCCCACAGTCAGTGACAAAAGGTCAAGGTCTACTGAGACTGAAAAACACAGGATGTGACTAAATATCCAAATATATTTAACCACTTTTGTATCACTCAAATTTGCTATCAGGAGAAGCTGCACTTCAGCTTTCAAAGGTGTAAAACTATACTGCAGGCTAAGCACATTTGCACTGAACTTGACTAAATAACTGTGAAATTTAATGGTCAATATCAAATACAGTGGTGCCGAATAACTACAAATCAGGAAACAATAGGATTCAATAAACAAGTTAGACCAGAGGTGCTGTAAAAGTTAGTTACAGTAAGACAGTAAACAGAAAAGCTGGAGATACAAAATGTTCAAATTACTAACTGTCAATAACCTTTATGTCAGGAAGAAACAAGTATCACCAGTGAGATCAGCATTAGGTTTTCATAGAAAGTACAATACAATGATACGTGTAGTGAGCGTGACACAAGAGTTCAAGTAAATATGAGCTATTGTAGCTCAAATTAAACAGTTAAATACTTGGAATTTGTAAAACATTTCTGCAAGAGACAGATCAGAAACACAGAAAAACAAAATTCCAATCAACCACTGTAGTTAAAAGTTAGCTAGATAATTCTGAAAGATGTCTATTAATATTTGCATGGTCTGACAAAATAATGGATGTAACAACAGCAACTCTACCAGCAACAGAGGTCAACAACTGGTGGCAAAGCAGCGACTGTTTGTATTATCAGTGATTAGAAAAGGTTTGTCTTATACAGGGGCTCACCAGTGTTCAACCACTGTTCAGGTATACTGTATTAGACTAAATACTACCATAATGGTACTGATTAGCAGAGATAACGAAGGCAGACAGGCACCAAGACCACCAACATGTGTAACCTGTTTGTGTATGATGACAGGAAGAGGAAGAAATTCACACTTCACTTTATTCGGCTAGAACAGTCAAAACAAATAGACCACGTAGCGTCACTTATCTGTAAGCAGGTTCAAAGACCAAGGAAACACAAAACTAACACAAAAGCATGCATTTGTCTGAATCTCAAGCTAAAAATGTGTACATATTATATTCTCTTGTTGTAACTCTGAATAGCTTCAGATTGAATAAAGAAGATCAAGGTTAAATTGATGAAGACAAATTCAAAAGTTAGCACAGGCAACTATTCTGTGAACTCCTTACAGCCAGCAGGATAGAACAAAAACAAAGGTTGGCTGCACACATTCCTGAAGTTTACAATAACACATGAGGGTACAAGCAGAAGTGTACTATGAAGCAAGATATGTGTCAGTGAGGTATGTTTTTTTTTTAAGATTTATTTTTGGCCTTTTGTGCCTTTATTAGATAGGACAGTGGATAGAATCGGAAATGGGAGAGAGTAGGGAAGGACATGCGGTCAACGCCTGAGGTCGGAGTCGAACCCGGGACTGCCACTACGCCTCTGCATTTGGGTCACGCGACATAACCATTAGGCTATCAGGGCGCCCCAGTCAGTGAGGTATGTTGAGCCTAAATCCAGGTTTTTTTTAATGTCATGAAGGTGTCTCTCTATTAACCAGCTAGATCACCATGGTAACTGATGCTGCACAGCTAACCAGCTCTAAATCCATGTAGTTACAGTAGGACAACTGTATGCTTTGTATTGCCAGGGGAACCTACATGGATTCAGCTGGTGATGCAGAGAATGCATAAATATGTTTTTATGCTTGGTACTGATTTGCTACCAAGTTGCAAGTATACTGCAGGTAATAGAACATATATTAAATAGATGAGTCTATTGGTAATTACCACAGAATAGATGATACATTCAATTCACTTTGACTTTTACAAGAATTAAAGTGATAGTGTCAGACCTAAATTTACTTCAACAATATCATGTTTAAATATATTAGGCTTAAAGTTTAAGAGCTAAAATGTGTAGCTGCGCTTTATGGGAGCGTACACAGAACCGGATGAAGACAACGGGGGTAAGCAAAGATAACCACTATTGGGCTTTTAGCCAGTTAACACAGGAAGGCCTGGCTATGTTGAACTTGCTTCATAGTACAGCCCCCAGCTTAAGATCCAACATATAAAAACAAATAATTCTTTTTATTAAACCATATCCAAAAATAAGTAAAGGCAACTATTGACTGAGCTCTTCTAGGATGGACTGAACATAATGTGGGCTGCATTGTGTGCACCTTACTTAAATCTTGACGACACATGCTGTTACAACCAGGTTCGATATCAACTCATTTGCTTCACAGCTGAGCTTGTTCTATAGTAAATAATATAAACATGTAAACATATACATCCTGTATATAATGTAAATGCTGTTGAGCTGCATTAGGTCTGTGTCAAGCATGCATTGTGGGTACACTAGAACTTGGAAAACAGCAACTATTACACACAATAAGACCGTTGCTCCTGAGTGCATTAAAACGAAATCACACTCCAGATAAGGCTGATTTGAACTCCTTTCTTTTATCTTGTGTTTATTCTCATTTAATCAAAGTCTGACAAAGCCACTCCCACAAACTCTTTCTGTAGGAACTTGGGAACCTGGCATGAAAATGGCTCCTGAGTTTGCAGCAGTTGTGTAAATATGAAACCATCAGTGTTTACCTTCAACTGGTGTCTGGACATGAAGAAACCGAGCGGCGACATTAGTGTCCATACTGTACGTACCCACTGTATAAGTGTGTGTGTGTATGTGTGTGTGTGCCTGCTTACCATTATCTTTGCCTACAAGGCCAGTGGGTGGATAGGCCAGCGTCGGTGAGCTCCAGCTGTCTCTCTGACCTGTGCCTCTTGTGTTACTGTACTCCCAACGTTTCTGCTGCAACTGCTGGAGCCAGTAATGCATCACCTGCTTGCTGGGGGCCTAAAAACACACAAAACACACACGTGATTGTTCAGCTGAATGGATAAAAATAAGAAATTCATCTTTCACAAGTTTCAGTATACTATTTTAAACACAGCAATTTCACACTTCTGTTTATTATGGAAAATCAGTCCAGTTTTAAAGGTCCCATATTATGCCCCTTTTCAGCAAATTAACAAAAGCCTCATATGTCCCAAGAATGAGTCTTTTAATTTTTCAGCTGAAAATACTGCAAAGATCTTTCTTTTTACTATGACTGTATAACCGCTGGTTTTAGTCCTGTTCTTAATAGACTGTCGTGTGTGTGTGTGTGTGTGTGTGTGTAGCTTTAAATACAGCTGAGGTGTTGCTATCCCCGCCCACTTCAGGAAGAAGACTCTCTCTGCATCTGTGTTTTAAAGCATTGCAGCCGACACAAACGTGATTAAATGTGTGAGATTAAGGCTTTCTATTATTCTTTAAGTGATCATTTTTGCACAGCCATATATCCAAATTTAAAGCACAGTTGTCGTTTTTAACTCATGCTTGGTGAGTTTGTAAGATGATGATGCATTTATAAAATCAGCAGTTTAGCTGTGTGGAGCTGCAGCTTGAAAAAGGCAATGAAGTGACTGCTGGTTAACATGTTGTCTTAATGCGCTGCGTTTCAGTCACTGTCCCATACTTGTTCCGTCGTCTGACAACAGAAACGTGTGAATGAAAAAAAGCTTCCGGCTGTACTAAAATGCACTTTATGTGAGCACAGGGAGCAGAAGAGAAGGAAACAGATGTAAACACTGGATGAGTTCTGGTTACACTGAAGCATAACAGGAGACATGAAAACAAATTATCCAGGCTAGTCTGTTTACTGGTTAAAGAGTGCTCCTTCCACCATCTCTGAATGTTCCCAGCTGTTGTTGTTGCTATATAGCTCTGACTTGTGGGCATACAGTCAAAGTTAATGGTAACATTCGCCAAATTTTCAGTTCCTCGCATGCTGGGAGTGCATAAAGACTGTTGTGTTGACTCTTGCAGTCAAGAGCAGAACATCTGGTGTGCTTTGCTTGTAGCTGAGGGATTTTACAGTTAGCAGAAGCTGCTCTAGAAAGTAAATAAATGTGGCAGACGGCGGGCAGGTCCTCATTCTGAACCTGGAAGCAGGCCCTAGTGAGGGGATGAGGATTATACAAAGCTAGAGATACACAACTATTGGTTCCTCCACAGCAGCTGGATAAAGCTCTTACTGGCGTGTAAAGGCCATCTAGTAATGGAGAGGTCAGAGGAATGGCAGAAGTACATGTCTTCATATCTTTACAGCTTTTATTTTACACCTCCAGGTCATATCCACCACAGAACATGATAAACATGGATTCTCAACATATAGGGCCTTTAAAGATCAAAGGTTAAAGACAAGTCTTATCTGTATATTGACCCCTTGAATAAGGGAATGATAAAAGCTGTGTTAAACAGTCCACAGCTCCTTCAGAGAGCAGGTTACTATTAAGATCTGTCATGTGAATGAGCAGACGCTGGTTTCAGTCTCAGTTCCAGCCTCTGGGCACACAAGCTGTTTGGTATTAACCATTCACACCATCTGCTGAAGGGAAAAGGCCTCAGAAGGAGCCAGGCCGGGCACCACCAGGGGCACCTGTCCTGCCCCTGAACCCGTCACAGTCATATGACAGGACAGTAAAGGCATCATCACATGAGATGCAGTGAGCCATGAGGGAAGAATGAGCTCATATGCATGTAAACCAGAGCCTAAACATAAACAGTGGTGGCTGGCACTGTGATCTGAGGGGGGGGAATCAGCTGCATCATTTGCTGACTAATCTGGAATCTGGAGCTGATTATCAAAGCTCTTAATAGTGTTTAAACCACGTCCCAGTCAGCAGAAAAGCCCAGCTGAGAATAAATCAGTGAAGTTACAAAAGGGTGTGTCTGCTTCTACACGCAAGAGAAAGGAAGTGACAAATGACAGAAAAAAACAAGCCTTGCGCTGCTGTGCTGTCACACTAAAAACACACATGCTGGAAAAGTTCACTACCTTGAGCAGAAACTCCTTCTCGGCGGTGCGGATCTCGAACTGACCCTCCTCCGCCTCCACGTCGTACACGAAGGACGCATCGCCTATTTCGATGTGTCCCAGCGGCAGCACGTCTTGGGGAGTCTTGAAGTAATACAAGTAACATTTCCTGGGATCGTACACGAACCACCGCGGCTTGTACCCCCTCAGAGGCCCCTTGCCGGACAGTTTGTTCAAGTAGCCGCACAGCTTGGAGGCCTGCTCCTTGGCGCCCTCCACGTCCGCCACATCCACGGACTTGGAGGCGACGATCCTTGTCGCCGTGCAGGAGTTGGCCTCGCTGCCATCCTCCTCTTCGTGCATCTTTCCTCGAACTTTCTTCTTCGTGCAGCGCAGCGGATGCCCACTCCTGTTTCCATCCGCATGACTGCCTGCCTCTCGCACAGGGGAAGCATGGGAGATGTAGTTTTTACTGCTAAAGTGACGTGGGCGTGTGTTTGTGTGTGTGTGTGGGAGTGAGTGAGTGGGTGGATCGTGCAGGATCTACACTAGGTGGTGCTGTTTGACAACATGAGCAACATGAAGCAGCTTGAGGGGTGATGAAGCAACAATCCTGCAGCAAAATGCTAAAACAGCTCCTCTCTTAGATCACCATCCACTCTGAAAACCAATCTAGATGTATTCAAACAGGCGTAAACATACAAAATAAAATAGAAACGCCTAAAATGTCAAGTGAACACGACTCAATTACTCTGTTAGAGGCCTCTGTTGCCTCCAGAGATTTTTCACAGGTGAGGTCTGCTGGTGCCACTAAAAATTTTTGGTTGTCGCATTAAAAAAAACCATATAAGTCATAACCGATTTTCAGTGAGCACAGAGAGCAGGAGAGAAACGAAAACACACTACCAGTACACACAGTTTGCTAACGTATAGCTTATATGAGTCCATCCATCTGTCGATTATCTATGCACCATTTAATCCTCTGTAGGAAAGCGGAGAAGCTGGAGCCTATCCCAGCCGACTCAGGGCGACAGTAGGGTACATCCTGGAGAGTTCGCCGGTCTATCGCAGGGCTGCACATTGAGAGAGACAACCAAGCACATTCACATTCACACCTACAGACAATTTAGAATTACCAATCAACCTCAGCATGTCATTGGACTGTGGGAGGAAGCTGGAGAACCTGGTGAGAACCTAAAAGGGAGAAGATGCAAACTCCACACACGCAGGCCAGGAATCGAACCCAGGACCTTCTACTTATGAGGTGACAGTGCTTTGGCCACTGCAGCCTTCGGAAATTCATAATAGGGGAGGTCAGATGGGCAACTGTAAAATCTATATGGGTCATTCCACCTCAGTTCACTAAATTAAAAAAAAAAGTTCACACCTGACGATTTCATCCATTCCTCTATTATGTATACTCTGCTTTATCCTCTGTAGGATTGCAGGGGTTTGGAGTCCATCCTTGCTGAGTTAGGCAGTGTTCACCCTGGACAGGTCGACAGTCTATCGCAGGGCTACATAGATATTGTAATACTGATTGATAAAGTTATCAGTGATGCTTTAACATATGATTTTAACAATAGCTGGTTTATGTGAACTTCAACTGCTTTATTTTTGAATTTGGATGTGATATATTTTTTGAAAGTTTCACACTTTCTAAACTGGTCATTGGTTTTGTATGTCTAAACTTGAATAGAAAATGAATAACAACTAATGACATCCTTAATAACATTGCAAATACGATCTTCTCTGGGGGTTAATCGATTTTTTTAATTGATATTTTGTTTGGTTAAACACAAGATTATTTATGAAGTAAGTACACTATGATGAAAGTCAGTTTAGTTCATATTGTAATCACAAATAATCAAAACAGCTAAATTAATTAACTCGACGTGAACGTGGCATTTCTATGGCCCTTGGAGGTTAGAAAGTTACTTCCTTTGGTCAGTTTGATATCAAGCAGCTTGCTTGGTAAGATCAGTGTATCTCATTTTGGGCATTTTCATGCTTACAGATAAGAATAAGACAAAATAAAACCTTTAAAATGACCTATTTTTAACATATTTTGTCAACTGATTTGTGACCTTTTAAATACTTACATCCCCCTCATTGGAGTGTTGCCAGAGGCCTGATAAAATATCAGCTAGAGGAACGTTTAGTCTGGTAACTGTCTGATAGCTCAGATCTGATTAGTTTTTCTATCAATTTACCTCACAGCAGCTGAGATGAAACACACTTCTGCTCATCACATCTTCTTTAAATATTCGCTGTAGGATAATTAGCGCATTATGTCGAACAGATGCTTTACAAACACGGATCACATTTGACCCCAGACTTCAGTACTCCCCCAGAGGAGCACACAATGACTCACAAAGACAGAAGGCACTGTTAAGATTGTGTTGAAACTCTGAGCCACATTACTGCAGCAATACTTAGTCATACATGGAACATAACAGTCCACTAATTGGCTAGAAGCTCATCCAACACATGTCAGCTTATGATTTCTATTCATAAACAGTGTAATGAAATTAGTTTTGCATTTATTCAGAGCAGGGTTCACCCTGGACAGGTCACCAGTTTATCACAGGGCTACATAGAGAAAAAGACAACCAAGCACACTGACAATCACGCCGACAGACAATTTTGAATCACCAGTTAACCTCAGCATGTTTTTGGACTGTGGGAGGAAACCAGAGCAGCTGTTGAGAACCCACGCAGGCACAAGGAGAACATGCACACAGAAAGAGCCCAGGCCGGGAATCGAACCAGTGACTTTCTAGCTATGAGCTGACAGTTCTTCGGCCACTGCAGCATCCAGAAATTTTTCAAAGGGGAGGTCAGATGGGCAACTGAAAATCTTGGGGTGACTCACAAGAACCATATAAGCCTGATTTTGAGTGAGCACAGAGAGCAGGAGAGAAGTGAACAGATGTTTGCTAACATATAGCCTATATGGGTCATTCCATCTCAATACACCAAATTTAAAAAAAAAACTTTCACAACTGACCATCTCATATTGGTCAGTATATTTTTCTGTACACACATCTGTTATTAAATAAAACCTGTAAGATCTGTAAAACCTGTAAAAAATGAAGACTATATGTACATATCAATGAGCCTAAAAACTTTGAGGACTATAGCTATATTAGTTATGGCACTTTAAACATTGCTCCACAGACTGACGCGAAGAAAATCACTCAAAAAAATTGGCATGACCCACACCTCTTTAAAAAGTTCTAATTCAGAAACGAATACCCCAGACTTTACACACTGTCACTCAATCAGTATTCACCATTTAAAAAAAAAAAAAGTCCATCAAATTGAAGATGGTCAGGTATGGGGTATTTGGGCATTCTGCTATCGGGGAGAAAAAACTCCGGCCTATTTGCATTTCTTTAAACCAATAATAATAAATTTGGGCACAGCCAGCAGAAGGAAGCACCTCCAAACATCATAACTTCGCTGATTGATCTATCAGATCTGGGGTGGCCAATGAGATTTCAACATTTCAGGGGCATCTGCGACCCCTTGGAGATGCCACTGGTCAGGTCAAAAAATTATTCTCTTAGGCTCCTGCTGTTACTCCACTGTCAACACTTTGTACGGTAATCTGTCGTATCTATCTTTCCTTTAAGTGCAGTTCCCACAGCAGACTTCATATGACAGCTTTGGTGTATTATTAAAACAAACAATAAAACTTTTAGAATAAAAATTTAATAGTAAGTAAATATTATTAGCAAAATGCATTTAATGTATCAAAAGTAAATGAAACCTGTCAGTGCTATATTACTATAATATTGACTGATATTGTTATTAGTGATGGTTAAACATATTTTAACTATAGCTGGTTTATGTGAACTTTACCTGCTTTATTTTTGAATTTTGAAGTAACATATTTTTGAAATGTTTCCCATTTTTTAAACTAGCCAAGGGTTTTGTATGTGTAAACTTCAATAGAATATGAATACAACTAATTATATCTATAAAATAAAGTCAATATTGTCTGATCTATGCTATTTTGTTTGGTTAAACACAAAATTATTCATGAAGTGAGCAAACTAGGTAAGAGTCACTTTAGTTGATATTGTATGTCTGTAGTGATAATCACAACAGTGTGAAGTTAACTTATATGGCCCCTGAGGGGTTAAAAGGCCCAGGTTGCCTCCTTTGCTCAGTTTGATACCAAGCAGTTTACTGGAGAAGATCAGATAGCTCACTTTTTGGCATTTATATGCTTACAGATAAGAACAAGACAAGAAAAATCTTGAAAATACCTGCTTATAGTATGCTTTGACCCACAAGAGTTATTTTTTGAGATAGAACATCTTGAACAAACAATACAGACAACACTTTTAATGAGTTGTAGCTATACAGTCACAGATAAGGAAAGTAAAGTAAAAAGAATGACTGGGTGTTCTGACAGTTTGGTGGTTAAGATGTACACCATGTAACCACAACATGGCCGCTTTGATTCTATCTGGGAAACACTGCTGTGTGTCATACATCTTTCTGTCCTAATGTTTCCTGTTTCTACTGTACCTACACTGTTATTCTATCCAATAAAGGCAAAAGAAATCTTGAAAATGTATATTTACAATTGAATCATTAATCAGAAAAAAAAGAAGTAAAGAAATATTGACATACATGACAAGGACTAAAAAATTGCACAGTGCTTAAATAAATGTGATAAAGTATTTTCCACTCTTTCTGCTCTTTGTAAAACCGTCAGTATTGATAAATCAGTCTGGTGCATGGCTGTTTTATCTTCAACATATGCTGACATGCGCTCAGCTATATGTTACTCACAGTGTGACTCATGCAGTAAAATGAAGACAAAAGACCAGAGATCTATAACATGACAGAGTTTACCCTGCTGGAACATCTCCTACTCAGCACATATTTGAGATATTGGGATGACTGATGTTTGCACACCTGAACGTGCTGTAACACGGTGAACTGTATGTGGGCACCAGTGCTGTGAGTAAACAGTAGGCGACAAGTTTTATGCTGGGAAATACACCTATTGGTTTTCCCATCAAAAGTCCTCTTAAAGACAAAACTGGAACTTCAAATGAATTAGTGCAATACAGTAAAACAAAAAAAAGAAAGAAAGAAAAAACAACAACGCAAAACTGCCTGTGAAAACTGTCATTGTTACAAGCTACATTATAACTCTGGTTCGATTTATCTTTGGCTTGACTTATGGGACCGTTTGTTTGTTTGTGAGGATGCCTCAAGTGTAAAGGAAAGAGATTTGGTGGTTCTGCTGTTATGACCTTTTACAGGCGTCAACTGACTTGTGACCTTTTAAATACTCACATCCTCCTCACTGGCGTGCCACCAGAAAGTTGATAAAATATCGGCTAAAGGAATGTTTAGTCTGGCAACCGTCTGATAATTAGTTTTTATATCAATTTACCCTCACGGCTGCTGAGATGAAACACACTTCTGCTCGTCACATGTTCTTTAAATATTCATTGTAGGATAACTAGCGCATAATGTCGAACAGATGCTTTACAAACGTGGATGCAGTGATAACATTTGACCCCAGACTTCAGTACTCCCCCAGAGGAGCACACAATGACTCACAAAGAGAGCACTGTTAAGACTGTGTTGAAACTCTGAGCCACATTACTGCAGCAATACTTACTCATACATGGAACATAACAGTCCACTAATTGGCTAGAAGCTCATCCAACACATGAAAGCTTATGATTTCTATTCATAAACAGTGTAATAAAATTAGTTTTGCATTTATTTAGAGCCACTGATCACAATTCCAGAGATTTTTTTTTGACTTCTTGTATATAGACGACAATAGCAGTATGTGATGGTGTTAACAGTAAATAGAGCTGAAATCCAGTATCATCCCGCTCACTATGACACAGACTCTTTCTGGTTACTGTCTCTCCCCCACAGGCAGTTCCTACGGCTCCCCACAGAGTCAACACCGATAGAGGTGATTCATGACAGCTGTCTCAACCATTGGGGCAAATGAGTTAGCCCTTTTTGTAAAAACCTCAAAAACAACCCTGGGAAATATCCCATCTTATTAGGGTTTTGTTTATGCCCCTCAAAATCTCAACAAACACATTGAATCTTCCCAGAAATTTCCACTCCTTCAATCAGCTGCTCCTACCTTGACAACCATCATCTGAATTTATTACACACCCAAGTCAGAAAACACAAAAGATCGGCTGCTGACGCAACTCCCCTCCCATTGCTACGGTAATCAAACACTCCATGGTAAAATGTCTCCTTTTGCGAACCAATGCACTCGTGCACAAAAACCACAGCTCACTTTCCGTTTCTCTTCAGGAAGCGCTTGCTTTGTTCAGCAGCCCTGAACTGTCTTTTCTATGCAAATGGGCTGCGTGAGCCTGTCGTGCCGTTGCCGACTGCTTTCCAGACCAGTGGAAAAATGTGTGTAATTGTAAATGTCAACTGTCTATATCTCCAGTGTAGGGCCACACTCCCTCAAAACACTTTCAGTTGGAGATTAGAGACAGTTCAGAAGTGAAGAGAAGCATTTTAGTGTTTGCTGAAATGACAGCAGGTTCAAACCCCTCACTGGTAATCTCAAGAACAGGTACGTACTCTGTCTACTGAAAAATACTTTATACTAACAGTAAATTATCTATAGGCTGCATATTTATACTTTTTCTTCTTTTTCTAGGGATTGAAAGGAACTGCTACAGACAACAGAAACCAAGGTCTGAAAAGATCTGCCACTTTCCACAGTCAAGACTGAAGGATCAAAAATATACAGCATCACCCTACATTAGGACCTGTTTCAAACTTTGCTTCAAGGTAAGAACTGCTTCCAAATCTCACAAGAGCTTTTTATTTACTGCTCAAATGAGGAACTTATTAACCACAGCGTTTGTCTTACATCAGTGTGGCATTACTTCAGAGAAGGTCAATAACAGGCTTATTTGCCTGAGCTGACTTTGGACATTTTGGATTAGGTTTAGTGGAACATGTAAAACAGAAACATAATGAAAGAGCAAACTAACGTTGTGCTCTAAACTACGAGCATAGAAAACAGCCAGTTTTGATAACATTGAGCTGCATTCAGTCTCTGGTTGACACCTCCTGGAAAATAAGCAAATTAGACTGTTAATGTACTGCCTCACGGCACACACTGGGAGCTGATTGTCTTCATTGGATGTGTGGTTTTGATCAGGATCGGGTGAGGATGGAGCAAAGGGAACCGAACGGGGATCCTAATATTGAGGGGAGACTCAGGGAACTGGCATCAAAGTGGTTCATAGAGACTCAAGTGCCGCTCATCGTCAACAACGGCCTCTTTCCCACTTGGTTCCTAGGCTTCATCACCAGAAAGTAAGTATTTTTGGAGGAAACAATTGCTCAAACTGCTTAAAAATGAACTTTTACACTCATTATTAATCTACTTTGTGCAAAAAGTCTTATCCCCTAAACTGATACAATGACCTATTTTTAATAGAGAATTTCCAAATTCAATTATAAAGACCTGTGTATATCTATTTTTTGGCACAATGCGGGGGCTGCTTTGTCTAGACAAGCTGCAAACAAATTTTTTCTCTAATGGAAAGTGTCCACTTGGTAACACACCCGCTCTTTCTTACTGCCCTTTTGCTCTGGCAGACATAGACACCCACACAAAGAGCACAAGGGACAGTTAAGTAAGATCCGTGCGTTGGTACAGGGGTTTATGGAAAGGTCTTGTAACGAAATGGATTTTCCAAGGTGAATTACGTTTCGCTATGCTCGAAATCTGCCTCACTTTTCCTGTATACTAACGCTAAATGGGCTTGAAACCATCGCTGGTACATTAAAATGTTTTAAAGTTGGGATATTAAAGGTGCTTTTGTTCTGTCTGTAGAGATGCTGAAGAAATACTCAGAGAAAAGGAGCTGGGCTGCTTCTTGATTCGTCTCAGTGATAAGGCTATCGGATACATACTGTCCTATAAGTGAGTATTAGTTTGGTCTAAATAAGCTAGTATACATGAGAATAAAAGGAGTATTATATTAATGTGCTGCTCAGAAATTAACACTGCTTCTATGAATTTTAAGGTATAAATTTATTCAGTGCTGTGAAGATCCCGTATTTTTAAAAATGGCTTTACGTTATATATTCCTTCTTGGCTTATGATATTATAGAATACTCCAAAGGTCACAAATATTACATTATACTGTTTTCAGTTTGCCTATATCCACAAATGTTGTGTAATGTGTCATTTTATTCAGATTCTGATTATTTTCTGGTGTTTATATCCATATTATTTTCTTATTTATTTACCAATTTCAGCTCAGTTCTAAACTAGCTACAACATGGGCCCAAAGAGGACGTCTTGTCGGCACTTCAATGAATTTTTTTTTTTCTGTTGCAGAGGCAGGGATCGGTGTCGACACTTTGTGATAAACCAAAGTGAAACGGGACAGTTTGTCGTCTGTGGAGACACTGAGGGGCACGACACAGTGCCTGGTCTGATAGAACACTATAAGACGAGCCCCATTGAGCCGTTTGGAGAATATCTGACGTGTCCGTGTTTTGAGGTGAGACAAAACTCCTCTCTCTGATTCCTTTCGCTTTAATAACGCTGATCTAGTATAAAGGTCTGACTGGTGCTTTGTTCCTGCAGGAAGCGGATGAAGAGCTGTATGATATCATCCAGTTCAGCCCCAAAGAAAAACCTGTTGTTCCTGTCAGGTCTATGAACAACAGGCGACAACAACGGCATAACTCAGAGCAGCAACCTGCACCGCCACCACGGAGCAACAGGACATCAGAGGTGAGTACGGTGCATAAATTACTGATATGTTATCCTAACTCATATGATACACTGAAATTGTTTCAATATCTTCCAGCTCACTTTAAGAAACTGTCTTGTTTTTTACAACAGGAAGTGCCACCTTTGCCTCGGAGGAGTCGGCACCTTGACAGTAGCCCTATCAATGACCATGAGAGGGTTTTGTACGCTCAGCTCATGAAGCAATCACCCAGAGCCCAACACATCAGCCAGGACAGTTTACCAGGGAGAGCCGAGAGGTCAACAAACAAAGACCAGAACATTGGAAGGTGCAGTCCTCCGTCAGGACCAGAATCTGCGTGCTCTGAGCTCGGCCTGCTGGAAGGCAAGAGCAGGTCTCTGCCGCTGCTGGACAACATCTCTGATGAAGAGCAGCTCTACAGGCTGAGTGTACCTCCTGACACCCCACCAAGACTTTCCCCCAAACAATTCAGACAGGCCACTAGCCCTGTCCCACAGCCGGAGAAGACAGATGTACGCAGCAGACCAAACAGCAGCCACAGCCTGGACCACATGAGAGACAGTGCCATCTATCACCTGGCTGGCAGTCCACACACTACACCCTTTGACACTAGATCATTAATCCCAAAGCAGAACAGTGATTCTGTGTATGCTGAGGTTACCAGTGAAGCTCCCGCCGGTCACTTCCTTCATGATAGCGCATATGAGCTGATTCCCAGCCACAAAGAAACAGCCAAGCCTAAACCTAACAGCAACACCTACGAGCCTCTGGAGGACATCAGACGCAAACATAACTCATCCTGGGGGTTAAAGGTCAGTAGCTTATTCCAGCTGCTTTTATTTAAATACCTCCTTGTCTACAGTGAACTTAATGTTCATCATAATTGATAATAAAACCTATTTCCCTTCCACAGAATGACAAATGGAAATGGCTCTTCCCTGAGGCCAAGAGAAAATGGTGAAGAGGCTACCTGACTAATTACTGAAGAAAATGTTTACTACATCGACACTACTACTTTGCTACTGACTAATATAGATGCTGTGGCAGCTTCTGTTAAATATCTAACATCAAATGACGTCTCTTTTTGTCTTTTAAATATATTTATTTAAAAAATGTTGATGTTAAAGTTACATTTTTGTTTCCACGTGTAATTTATTAAACTATATACTGAAATTTCATGAGGCGTTGTGTCATTAAACACAGTCCAGTTTTTTTTTTTTTAAAAAAGGTTCTCAAATAATTATTTTCAGGGTAATAATTATAGTGGAGAATAGTTTTACCAACATAAAGGCAAGAAGTTTCAGCTGCAACGAAACCGTATGACAAAAAAATCTGTTCTATCTACAGCGTGTGATTCACAGTGAACGGCAGTTTATGTTGTGGGAAATAGTCTTCATCTCATCAGTAGAGAAAAGCCCGAGTGTTTTCAGTAGCTGCAGGTTGCAGTTGACAATACAACATAACAACATAAATATGTTTCCTCATGAGAAAACTGAATTTAGCTCAAGATGCAAACAACTAATACATCAGGATTTAAGGAAGAATTACCTTTAGTGTCTGCTGTCAGACCTCCTGTTGTGTACATTCCTGTAAAACATACTGATACAGAGAAATACTGAGTGGAAATTCATCAAAAACCTTCATGTGCACTGATGTTTAAAACGGTTTTGACTACATGCCGCTGCCATCAGTGCTACACTTCATACACAGGAAACTTTATTTGCATACAGATTTCAAACGTCTGCTTGTGACAGCAATGGGGAAGCGGGTCGAAGGCACTAAAATGTCATTTATTATCTTTTATCATCTGTTGCTCTTTTACTTTCCTACTTATAGTTTTGGCTAGGCCCGTAAAACTACAATAAAGAAATCCACCCTGTGTGCGTACTTGAACGCTTTCATAGTTATCTTCCTCAGCAGTTAAATACACAAATGTTACATGAAGCGACAGAAGTTAGGAAATAAGGTGTTTCCCCTAATTTATGTAATGCAAACCATGATGTGCTAAACCACTAAAATATCAAACATCCAGCTTGGAAGATGCACAACTTTGTGACATTTCTGTCACCTTCTCTTTCACAACTGAGATCCACGTGATAAAGTGACACTGGAAAATAGAAGGAAATGTGTGTAAATACTATTTACAGATAAATAACATTTCATAACTGCCTGATTGTGGGTTTCTGCCTTTCTGAGTGACACTGGTGTAAGAAAATGTACTAGATTTAGGCAAAATACAGATTAAAAAATTAAGAAATCATGTCAATATTATGACAACATCTAATAATGCATGTGTAAATGTCCCTTCCCTTAGTTCCTTATTTGTTATGTCCTGATATTTTTTTGGCATTATTTAGCCTTGATAAGCAGCATATAAACACTTCAATGTATTTAAAACATATGATTTGGTGGTTGTAGGTTTATGGACATTTGTTGTGCTATATAATATGTATTTGCCAGCAATTATCCATAAGTTAATGAAAGGTAAATATTTTAAATAGGCATTCAAAGACAGGTTATAGACTGTTCATAAATGTGGTCAAAATACAAAATCTAAAAATGAGCTAAAGTTCCTCTTTTGGAACTTTTACCCAAATCTCATCTGCAGATGTAGCTTGTGCAGTTGTCATCGGGCATTAAGAAATATGTATTCAAAACAGTTTATTCAGGAGTTATAGATGTTCACGAATACATTCCAAACTTACATCACTGTTACATTGTATCATGTTAAAAATATTGAATTATTCTTTATTTACTTCTTAAAAATGAAACAACACCAACTTCCACAATAATCTCGTTGCTATTAAGCCGTTTGTTAAAAAAACAAAAACAACCCACTGTTCTGCTGTGAAAGCTAAAGACATTGTCTTAAATCAGATCAAATTAACACAAACAAGGTCTCATGCAGTGAAAGCAGTGTGAGTTTCACACACGGTTTGGCTCCTCTCGACCTCAGACGCAGTTGCCTACAGTAATGGCTGCTTTACAGCTCCAGTATCACGTTGCACCAGAAGCTTCTCTGCTGGAATGAGCGAGACCAGTAATTAATGAAGCCACACAATCAGCCCTGTATTACTCTGAATATTTGATACTGGCCTCATAAAGGGAACTCGAGATAACAGAGGGGAGAATTAACTGGCTGCTCTGATGACTGCACACTGCTTAACAGACAAATCCTCCTCCTTCAGCTGAAATAGAGCATTCAGTATCACTTTTAATAACTGGTGTCGCTCTATATTGTACACATGCATTGTTCAAAAACATTCAGTTTTCTCAGATGCCTTTTCTTCTGTGCACTTTAGAGATTTCTTAATGAGTTTAAGCTCATTTCTTGTTTCAGTGTTAGTATTACTAACAGCTAACAGGAGAATAACCAAATCTCTTTCCAGGTATCACACATGCAGCAGTCTCGGTCTACCATGGGATATCTTCTTATTCTATTTTGTCTCAGCCTGCAGCTGGTGTCTCCATTTCTACTTCATAGCCGTCCTGTATTTATCAGACTCAGCACCATTTAACCAGGTCATATTCATTTTGCAGACGTTGCAGACGTGATGTGACTGTCAGCAGATGCATGACACAAAACAGGCTGATAACAAGGTCTGCCATAGATGGCTAGCCAACATCCCATTGATCAAGAGCTGTACCAAAACAACAGTACACTGTGCTCCATATGTACCTGATGCAAATCTGCACCCTACAGCCCAGAAACCACAGCACTGTTAATCATCGACTGGCATGGCTCAGGCCATTTCCTCCAGCTTTCCGTTTAGATTAACTGTGTGTGCAGGATGTAATCATGCTTGTGAATGCTGAGGCAGCTTGCTCCTAATGATCACATCCTCCTTAACAAGTTATTACAGCTCATATGATGGGCAATGCAGAGGCGCAGTCATTTCCTGATCTTTACTGTGTGCAATCTGTGCAGGGTGGGCTGGTCAGATGAAGATCTCATTAAAGCTGCAGGTCAGAACAGTCAGCAATAATCCTCCCAGATGCAGTCGCACAAAGCAATTCAGTCAGAACAAAGAGGAAAAAAAAACATTTATTTATTTTGAACTCACATGAAATACTATAAAATACATATCCAAAAGATGGCTGTAACTGACATCTCATAATAATGGCTGAGTCAGAAGATGAAAGCTACCAATATTTAGCTCCGATGACAAAGCCCTTCAATCAGACTGGAGAACAGTAAGATATGATTGTCATCATGTTCCAGTTTCACATCACAACCTAAACACTGCACCTACAAATACTGCATAGCTCTTATAAAATTTCTGTATGCCCTTAATATCAGTGCTGTGTTATCATTCACGTCAAGCTTTGTCCACAGTCTTATGAATAAAAATCAGAAATACTGAATATTTAGTGTGTCACCATAGGAAGACCTCACCACGATTTATCTCATGTGCAATATAGACAGATAAGCATTTTTATACATTCTTGAATGTGCACAACAGGCGCTATTCCATTCATTTTGGAAATTTTCAACCCTAAAATATAGAAATAATAGAATTATTCCAATTAAAGTCGAGCCCTTTCATAGGTAGTAAAAGGAAAATTATTCCAATTGACAGTAATAAAATTCAGGGTCATGGGAATTCAGTTTCACCCAGTATTTTGTTCCCAAACCTGGCAGACTTGAATGAGTCAAGGACAACTGGGGAAAAGATGCCGGACGACAATAAGAGAGGCACACAGTTCAGTTGGAGTCCTCAGGTTCAGCAAGCTGCCAACCTTAGAAGCTTTCCATCCAGCCCTCTCAGATTCGTATATGGAAGGTACTGGAATAACAAAAGGAAGAATATGAGGGACCAACATTGAAATAGCTGCACTCATTGTGAATGAAACACACTGTCTGGCTGTATATGCGAGTATAAACACAGGAACTCTTGATAGATGTGTTCATCATTTCAGTGGGGATATTAACAGAAATGCATTTTAACCCCATGCGGTTTTTGCCTATTTTTTGCACCTGTCATGTTTCTACATGCTTTTACATTTGTCACTGCAATATAAAGTCCTTAATCTCTATGGAAACAGAACAACTATGAAGAGAGATGTAGATGTAGAGAGAACTGAAACATATCTTCTGTGCAGTATAGCAAAGTTACAATGCCATACACTATAAAAAGATAAAAAGAAAGAAAAAACTAAAGTTGAATTTATGTGCTGTACAAAAACTGAAAAAAGAAAAAAAAGTCCCGACAGCTGTTACCAATACTGGGAAACTGAGGACTATTTGAAGGGACCTATTTACAGTTTTACAGCCTCTACAAACTCATACTACTCTGCATATCAACCTTAGAAAGACATTTCAATATGCCAAATTACAACAACTTGGTCCTCTGTGCCATGCTGCATTTATTTTCCTCACAATCTCTTTAGTTGTTCCCAATATGATCTGCAAAAAGCACAGCCTGCAGTTCATCCGAAAAGCCACAGAATATTTGTCGCATTACTGTCGGTCTTCACTGACTCAGTCATGGCTTCCCAGTTGCACCTGAGCCAAGAATGTTTTGCTTTTTACACAATCTGGATACTGCAAATGCTAGATATTCGGGAAATCTTTGAATGAGACATGCAGAGTAACATCAAATGTCACAATTCTAAGCTTATTTTTTGTTACTTTTCTCGACAGAACGGTGCAGAAAATTAAAGACCCAAAGATTCTTTCCATTTGTACAGTTTCTGGGTCTGATAAATGGTGGAATTGTGGGGATTTTTTAACAATAAAATGCCTTTTTAAAACCTGCCAGTGGGTTTTGGGGTTTAGAGGGTTACATTAATGCTCATAGTAGTGGCACAGGATTAAAGTGATGTAGTAAGGGTAAGCTGTAATACACATAATTTACACATAATGCAATGACAAAATCTTTTAAACATTATTTGTCTTAAGTAACTCACATTTAATTACCTTAAAAAGTCTGGAGCCCTGGATATCATATTTTCAAAGTCAGCAAATGAGAGTTTGTTGTCACCGTCCAAATCTGCCTCCTCGATCGTTTTCTCACACACCAGCTCCACCTCCTCAGGCGTCAACTCCTCCTTTGTCAGCTTATTTAGAGTCTTTTCAAGGTCCTCTTTGCACAAGTAATTATCCACATTGAAATCTATGGGCAGAAGAGATTAGAGAAGATATTTTGATTCCATTCAGTCCTGGGAAATCTGAAAAACTGTAAAAGATGATTTGCTATTACCGTATATTTTAAAGGCATATATGGCCTTGAGTTCTCTGGGAGCCATTTCACTGAGGACTGAGAACATGTCCACAAACTCATTGAAGCTGAGATTCCCAGCCCCATCCTCTGAGAAAGACTCCACGATCCTGGAACGGAACGGATTTTCCTGTGGAAGAAACATTATGATGTTTAAATATATAACTGCAAATGTTTTACAAATGAACCTAAATTCAACAGTCCTTGTAATTATTTACAATATAGCATGCAGTTTGGATAAAACCTATGACTGCTTCATTAACACGTGGCTTCACATATGAGCTGCAGAGGTGTAAACAGTTCGGTGTATTCTGCTGATCAAAGGGTTCGGCTGAAAAGAGCTGACTTTCCCTCTTTGCTGGTGTAGTGAAACCAATATTTTCTCCTCCACTGACCAACCATAAGTTTCTACTACAGGGCTTCTTATCAAAGATAATAAGGTGGTTTGACATAACTTGTAGTAAAATCTCACTCATGGGGATGGTCTCTACAACTGTAAGCAATGTTGTCCTGAGTTCGGGGTCAACACAAGATCAGCAAAAGAATGAAGCAGTGCCGTTTTTGACTTAATATTCAGAGGCATGTAATTGGGGCCTGAATCATTCTACGCAGCTCATTAGTCTTCAGCAAGATTAGAATGTATTTATGGTTATGAAGTTGTAGATTCATAACATTGTCTGGGCCTCATATATCCAGCCTTCAGTGGTCTCCATCTTTCTCCTGCCACACTCAAAACCCTGACAGTTTTACAAGCAAGGGCCAATTATGCCAAGAAGAGGGACACATTATGAGTCTCTGTGCTAAGCCTTCAGTGGATAAGGAGCCTATATTAAACAATGCAGCATTTGCGTGTGGGAGAAAAGTGCAGGTAAATGAGGCCGTGACGTTAATGCCATTTCTAAAATTTCTAAATGTTCTTTTTCAAATGGCGGCAGCTTAAAAATAGGAGGGGAATGAATGTGTCAGCATAGAGAGGCAGAGCATTTCACGGCACATTAACTTTCATAAGCTCACAGGATGCGGTGTCATGCAATCAGATCAGGGATGCTGACGGTTAAAAATCAATTCTGCCCTCTGGAAGGGAGAGCATATTGATTGGGCGCGTGTCCTTCTAGTGCAATGCAAAATACGTGAACACAACATGGTGCAGAAAGAGTTTTACCATATTGGAGCACTGTTTTTACCTTTAATTCTGGCATGTTGACTATCAAAGCTAATGGTAGTTTACAATCCGGGTCATTGGTGTAGTCCATTGGTACGAGATGTGGAGCCAACTCATGGTATCTGCCGTGCAACCTAGAATAAAAAACACATTTTGAACCATTGTGTCTTTTTTGTTGCTTCTGGTTTCCTGCAATTTAGAAAGACTTAGTGCAAACACCTTAAAATCTGTAGCATAACTGAGGTAACATAGACATTGCAACTAACCGGAATGCTATTTCTTGAATATATTCCCTCTACAGCGAACCATAGAGCAGTAGAAAGGGTAAAGGGAATAACTCAAAGAACGCCACTATGTCTCTTTCATTGCATTTTAACCTTACAACCTTTAATTTAATGTTATTTACTGGAGAGAATAATGTCTATAAACTGTAAGAAGGCTGTATTAATGATAAGACCATGATGTCTCGACAGTGTGTGCTTATCTACAGCCTCCACTTCATCCTGTCCTTTGACTAATCTTGTCAGGGTGAACCTTTATTTCCAGAGCTGGAACCATTTATCAGCAGGGACAACGGTCTTTGAGGACAAACTCACTACAATTAAATTATATAAACCTGTCAGAGTGATGGAGATTCAGTGGTTCACTGCTGGAAATGAACTAGTAAACCTGCAGTTTTAACACACCATGACCCTAAAAAGGGTTTGATCTCTGAGCAACTCATGAGAACAAACTGCACTGTGGATTTGATTATGTTTACAAAATGACTGCACATTGGAAGATACCAAACCCTGAAATGTGATGATCTGATGTTAACAGCAGATTTGGCAACAGGGTTTAAATCAGTCACTGTCTGGCCATCAGTGCCAGCCTCTTTCCTCAGTGTTACATAACTGTGCTGTAGCAGTTGCAGCTGTGGACAGAAAAAAGAGTGTTTTATGAAGGTCATAAAGTGTAGGACCTTATTACGCCCTCTGCCGACTGTCAATTTTGTTTCCAGTCTGCTGCTAGCCTCGGAATCAAAGTCAATTCAATATCAGGAGGTGGAACAAGTACATGGACAATATTTGTTATAAAAGGAAAATATTTTGTTGGAAACAAAATACAGCATAATGAAAATGGGAGTTAGGAAAACAAAACAAACCTCTTAACAAAATTGTGTCCAATACAGTGAAATGTTAAAAGGAGATTCACTGAAGAGATGCTAAAAATCAAACCCTTGTAGTTTTAGTGTTGCATATTTTATCTCCTCTGCATAACAAATAAAAAATGCATAACCAAACAAATGTTGTGTAAAATGCTGATTTTTTTTTTTCATTTTTGAAAGTTTAGGTAATTTTAGAAGACAGTACCAGAGCATGAATTACTGCATGTCTTATTAGAGGAACAAAAACCTTCCTGCGGGGAAAAAAATCAGACACAACGTTGCAGCATGTCTTACACCACACAGCTTTCATCTTTATCTAATGTTACACTGCAACATTCTTGAGCATGTGCATTTAATTTCTTTAAGTAGCTATTTATCTTGCAGCATCTAGAACCACCGACAGAAGATACTGAAACGTGAGCGTCACTGGTCAATTCCATTAAAAAGAAAACCACGTCAGTTATGCTCATCATCCAGTGGGTGAGTGACGGGGGAGACAGAGATGATGCTACCCGGTGAGTCATGACGCCCAGTGCAATCACCAGATAGATTAATATTGAGTTGATTTGTTATAATGCTGGGGTTGCGCGGGTCAAAAGAGGGAGAAACGTGACGCTTCATCGGGTGGCACTGAAAACAACACCTCAGTCAAAAGGTCAACGTGACTTCCAGAGGCTTAGGTAACATACTGAGGTACAGGAGAGAAGCATCTAGATCTTCACTGACAATAACAGCAATGTTCACGATTAATAGTCAAACACTGTGTCATTCAGAGATGCAACTGTACGTGTTTTTATGTTGGGTTGTGTTTTATGTTGCATCCTTTTTGTATTTGCTGGGATTATCAGTAGAATCATTTAAGACACACTGTTCCACACTAGCTATATTTGTTAAAACGACCACATTTAATAGGTTTACCTTGCTTCATTAGTTTCATGTGCATTTTACATTACATGACATGAAAGTCACTGTACCAGCTCTCTGACATAAACATTCACACCTTACAGTTAAACCTATATCTTTGTTACTGTAAATTTCATGTGCACAGAATAAAACAAGAGAATCATGTACACCGATTAGCATAACATCATGACCACTGACAGATGAAGTGAGTAGCATTGATCATATTGGTACTATGTGGTGTTCTGATGGAAAACCTTAGATTTTAACATCCATGTTGATGAGACTTAGACACCCAAATAAACACTGTACCAGAACAAGCACATTCCCTCATGCAAATGGCAATCTCAAATGTCACTGGCCTACCCCTGCAGGAAAATGCACCCCACCACATGGAAAAAACATCAAACAATCAGGAACGTGTTGAGGAACATGACAATGGCCCAACATGTTGATTTGACCTCCAAACTTCCTACACCCCATTGTGATCAAGCATCAACAGGATGCAGTGGAACACGTTTGATTGACAGAGGCCCCACTGCACAAGCCAGAGTACCCAAAGGATCCAGTGCCAATGTCCTGGTTCCAGACCCCATAGGACACCTTGAGAGGTCCTCTTGTTCATTCCCAATGATTCAGAGCATTTTTGAGGACATAAGGGGGGCCAACACAATACTAGGCAGGTGGTCATAACATTGTGCCTAATCAGTGTATATCATATCAGTTAAATTGTGCCTGTGTGTCAAGGTTCTACTTGTTTGAGTCTCATTTTAAATTCATTGCTGTAAATCAGTGTAAACAGAAGCCAACAAACAGCATTCACTCAAACCTGTGCTCGTAATCCACTAGTACACATGCAATGGTCAGCTTCTTTAATGCTAAGGTAACGTTGATAATGTGTTAACATTAAAATGTATTTACTGATGTTAGCAGTACCCAAGTATTACACACACATTAGCTGCCAGTGAAATCAACCTGAGCATCAAGTTTCTCAGGTGGGAAGACGTGCTCTGAGGATTCAGCTCAGATCACACATGAGATATTTTTAATTCCTCCAACAGGAAGTAAATACAGTCTGAGGTGGTCCTCTGCTTCTTATAGGGAGTCTTGCAATGAATGTTTTGTTTGTGATTTAACATCCATGACCACACAACACACATGTTATCTGCAGTGCATGGAGCAAGAATTGACCACATTAAGACAGACTTATTACAATCTAGTAAAACTATTATCATCTTATGGTTGGAGCAGGTGGTGAAATGTGTGTTTGACACCTGATCAGCAGTGAATCAAAAGATACAGCAAATAAAACTCTTACCGTAGAATTTCTTTGCGAGTGAAAAACGTACAGTCCTGCAATGAGAGAAAAAAAGCACATCTAAACACAATTTTTACAAGTTACAATCCTATAGAACTATAAGTGACACACGTGTGAGTCACATAAAATGACATTACGGTTCCTCTGAAGTCATGTGAACAAACCATTACAGTAAAACGCCATTTGAGGTGTCTGGTTTCTACTAAATGATGATGTGTGTGACTACATGAGGAAACATGAGCTGCTGTTGTCTGACATGCATGTGTTGGCCAACGCATTACCCAAACAGCCTCACCGGAGGCAACTCAATTTACATTTTTCTTTTGTGGCCGACCTGTCTGAGCTGTGCTGCTGGGTGTAAGAAGCAGACTGCAGTCAGCTGAGATCTACAGACAGTGTGATTTACAAAAATAAAGCTGTCCTGCATCCTGCTCTGCTGTCATGACAAAACAGGCTCACCGAAGATGTTTGGGTGACGATAACTGTGTGTGAATAAAGCAGCATCTGACTAACCATCACGACCTATTACACTATGAGTTATGCCCACACATAAGGAAAGATAGTACAGTGGTGTTTGTGAAGTTAAACTCTTTGAGCTTATCGAACAAATCAGACCAGCCAAGCTCAGTCAGCTGATGTTGTATGAAAATCTGACACCCAAGAGACAAAATAACAACTTTAAGACAAACTGAAAGCAACAACGTCCCAAGAAGGGCCTTTAAAGAGTAGCTGGAGTAACCAGAGAGGCTCTTGAGAACTAAACTGCATCCTGAGAGTAGAGTTTCACAGCATATCACGCTGGCTTGGCATCAATTATTAAGTCCACACCTAATCACATGATAAACCTGTGCACATGAAGATGCTTCTCTTCACGGGAAAACAGGAGGTCAGGTCCTCTCAGACAATGACGACTTGGTGCACATGAGATCCTCCGGTTCACAATGAAATCAAAACCTTCTGCTGCTCTCTCAGGACGATGTCAATATTTTAACAGAGCGGAGTCATAACTGAGCACAGGTCTGACAGGAAATGGATTATTGTGTACCATTAATTAAATGGATGGGGAATCAGGATCCACCTGCTGTTGATCAATACTGAAAACATTAACTGGCTTTTTTCTCCTTTTAATGTCATAAAAAACATATAAAAAAAAAGAAAAACAATAGTAATTTAATAGCAATAAATAATCATTAGGCATTTGAACACTAAATAAAGAGGCATTACAATGATCTGTGATTACTTTAACAAAGCTTTTTACTTCACTTTGTCTTCCACAAAACATTTTTATTTTTTTTAATTAGCTGAATATGTACTGATATGAATAAACTGCTTAATTGTCTGATGTGTCCTTCAACAAGATGCATTTAGACACCAGCATGCACGAGTCTCACCTGGTAAGCATCAAGTTGCTCGTCGGTAAATATAGTTTGCTTATTTCCCATCTTAATCAGGTGACGTGCTGCTTGTAAACATTCACCACACTGAACGTCCGAAGCCTTTTCTCAATGAAAGGCATTGAAGGAGGGAGTCCGCGGAGAATCCCAAGTCTCCGCGCAGGATGAGCTGGTGTCGATGCAAACTCTTAGAAAAGCTCACTGACGTCCGTCCAGGAGATGTCCGCCATGACTGCAACACGGAGAGGATGCGAGCGTTAAAAAAAAGATAAGCAAAACAGGAAAAGTAGAGGATCAGTGTCCAGTTATGTCGGAGGAGGTGGATGTAGTCTGCGGGTCCAAAAGAGCGCAAAACCTCTTCATGGTGCAAACTGATCTGCTGCTCCTTCAGGTGGAGTCCAGAGGAGTCACACAGACCAATGAGACCTCGAGTTAATAAATAAATAAATGCATGTGAACTAGAACCTGCTAGATGATGTAACTACATAACAAAACATACCTGAATAAAATAATGTTCCTAAATCCTATTATTATTGTTATTATTACTGGCAGTAGTAGAGTTGTTGTTGTTCCATTAACATGTACTCAGTGGTTAATGTTCCAACTATAATGCAACATCTTATGTGAGAGACCACATAAATGTACCCATCATATTTCCACCTGAAATATAATTAAGCTTAAGTACAGTGTTTCAGTACACAGTCTAATACTATCCAACATAATAATAACTTGCATTATGCACAAGCACAATCTTAAAAAGATGTCTGATTCTAACACCACCAGACACATAAATCTACTTTATACACTGTATAAAAAGGAAAACTATCGTAATATTCTAGCAGCAGGGGCACAAATACTGGAAATATTAATGGAAAATAACCATCTCCAAATTACAGCAGCAATCCATACTTAAAATAGGTTTTCTAGCCATATTTTCCACATAATATTTTGTGTGTTGTTTTGTTTTATTTGGCTTGATAATGTTAAATGAAGGAGATAGATAGATAGATAGATAGATAGATAGATAGATAGATAGATAGATAGATAGATAGATAGATAGATAGATAGATAGATAGAATGTTTATTGATTTATATGAAAAAATGGTTTGACAGATTAGTAATACTCGTAGATAGTACACACCTGAAAATACATTCATTCAACATTTGTAATTAGACAATATAACTCTCAATTTACACACAAATCTATGTAAAACTAGAACCGATAACTCTCTTTCTGTTAGTAGTCAATAACTGTGCCTAGTTTAAGAAATATATTTACACTATTAAACTTAAATTTAACAGTTTGATCTAATAAGTAAAAAAAAAAATTGTGCAATAAATTTGCAAATGTGTTTTGACGGTCTGTTTATGTCAAATTATAGCATGTAAATTCAAAATCTGTTTTTTGTAATCGCATTGTTATTTTTGTGTATTTTAAAAATATCTGTTAAATAAAAGGAGCAAATTCTATAATATTAAAAGATCTGATTTTCTTACAGTGTACAGGCATCCTCTCTTTTTCAAACAAACCAACCTTTTGTTGTGGGTTATTTCTGCTTGATTATGCTTTGTGTGCTCATTTATTTATTTACTCCTTCTTTGATGTGATTACTGTGTACAATTACTTTTTAATTGCACTTCCATTCATTGTCGACTAACACAGAGCCATTATAAAGCCCCACAGGGAAATAATTTTGCTGTGATGAGAACAAAACTTTTAATTGGTACAAGGAACCTGTTGCACAGAGGTAACATCTAACAACACAGGAGCCTTTTTATCCAGCCTTGTCCTCACCCCCCTGCCTCTCTCTAACTCACCCTCTGCCTCGCTCCGTGTGGATCCGGAGCTGGACTGCGGAGGTCCGTCTCCTCCACCTGCCTGCTGCTATTACAGCGCGGCGGCGGTACAGTAATCGTGTCCTGACGGCACCCCAGGACAGATGACAATTTCACACTCCCCCAAACTAACCACTGCCTCTTCTTTCCGCCTCGCCGCTTGAAACCGTCGCTCTTAGTTTGCGTTTGGCGGCTTTCTGAGCGGCAAAGTTGCCCAGGATGGACTCGAAGCGAGAAAAAGATCAAGGTAAGTTGTGATGGATAGCTTGTTGCTACGGCGCTATGCTAGCCACTAGCGGCTCATGCTAGCTAGCCGTGCTTTCAGCTAAGGTAGCTAAAAACCCTAATGTTTGTTACAGAACATTTTGCGTGTGTCACCAAAGGGTGGGAAAAGAGGGGGGACATTTACCATTTTACAAAACAACACACCCACTTTCATCCGGCTGAATCATCCCCATGAATCCACGCAGCCGCCGTCATACTAACGACGCTCAAAGCTAACACAGAAGCAGCTATTAACATGAGCTAACAACGTTTAAAGCTGCTGTTGGCTGACTGTGAGGCGAAACTAATCCTCACCTTTATTTCTGCAAGATATCCGTCTGCAGCTCCTACACATTCCTCCCACTACCCTTTTCATCTCTATTTACTTGTCTCATGTACCTTCCCTGGCAGTCCTCAAACAGTTTACATATAAAGTGAACTAAATAAACCATGTGTTGGTGTAAATCTGGAAATGTACCAGGATGAAATGGAAAGAAAAAACAGACCAAGGCATCATTATCTCAAGGAGCCATACCCTCTTCTTGGTTTCATTTGAAAAGGCTTTCATGTCTAATACTGACACTGCCTCAGGAAATTCAACCAAATATAACTCCCTCAGTTGTCATTTATTCACGCAACAATGCAGAGAAGAGCACATCTGCCTGTCTGTGACCCTTTCCTCTGGAGCTGGCAGAGAATAAAAAATCTGTGTGTGCTGCCAGACATGAAATTCAAGGGACTGCATGAATTGGTATCTCCTGTTTAGAAATAATTGCAGAGGGTTATTTATTCGCTTATTCCGATGTAAAGTGAACAGACACAACGCTTCCAGCATCTTCTTTTGCAGTGCTGACTCACAAATACAGACTGTAATTGCATTGCGTGTATAAGAATAGAAAAGTGACTGTGTCTTGTTAAGCCGCAGTGTTGTCACCCCGACTCTCTCAGATGCAGACTGCGAGAAGATAACTGCTGTGCTGCTCAAGTCACGTACAGGAGAATTTGACTTGGAGTCGATACTGTTCCTCAAATTGAGAGGTCTTGGTAAGATGAAATCCTTATATTAATATTTATTACTGCAAAATTCCTTTATTGTGTATAATTTTTTATTGTGTGTCCTATAGGTATACATGATCTTGGATGCATTGGGGAGTGTGTAAACCTGGAGAGACTGGACCTCTCTGGAAATAATGTCTCCAATTTGGCTCCTTTAGCATCCCTTCGGCTTCTCTCTGTACTCAATTTGTCTTCCAACAGGATCTCCAATTTGGGTAAGATTTCAGGAGCAAAAATGTCTTTATTTCCATGCTTTTAAGAAAAATTCTCTCCTGAATAGATTAAAAATTTCTCCTCAAAATTTGTTTTTGCTTTTGCATTTCTAGATCCCCTGCGCAATTGTGACAGCTTACAGAACTTGAACGTAGCTGGTAATGTCATATCCAGGTATGACTACATGGCCACTGACTGAATGCATGTCCCAGATAAATAGGAAAGTGAATATGTCACAATATACCGCGTTGAAACAGCGAAGAATGTTGTTGAGGTAAAGCACAAAATGATTTGATGATTAATTCTTTTTTAAAGGGCATGTCTGTTTTGTTTCTCAACAGCACTGAGAACCTACACTGCCTTGCGTCTTTGAGAAAGCTTGAAAATATACGTTTCAAAGACAACACGTATAATTACACTAATCCAGGTAATTTTTAGTGGCTTAAGTTGAATTAATGCATTAAAGTGATTGGAATGCTTGACTAGTAGAGTCACAGTGACTTTTCTTTTGTCAGTGTGCAGGAGCGCATCATATAGAGCCGTAGTTCTTGAGATGTTCCCCAACATCAAAGTGCTGGATGGTAAGATTTCCTCCCCATTAACTCTTTAACCAGCCATCGAACTCTGATGCTGTATAAAATGCATCACTGGAATTTAACATCTTTATATATTTCCTTAATCTTTTCAAACTGCAGGTGAAAGAGTTGTCGGACGTGGGAGTGACTTGTACCAGTTATGCAAGGACATTGATGATACCATCAAAGGTATATTTTTCAACTGGTACTCCAGTGTATTAATACCTTTTTATCACACTCAATGTTTTTGATTAAATTGATTATTATTGTATTCATCCGACACACACAATTGTCCCATGGCGTTACTGATATCTGTGTTGTAGATGACTTCCAGTTGTTTCATGTGACTAAACTTTTTGGAACTATTTATTTTTCCCTCTTTACACGACTAGCTGGTTTATACAAGAATGGACAACTTATTGAACATCATGATTGCAAGCCATGGGTGGAAGATAGCTACTGGGAGATAAAGAGATCAAACAATGCCATAATTGAAGAAGCCTACAAACAGTTTAACGGTAAGAAGTTCTCTGCAGAGCTGCATTTCGAAACGAAAGGTGTCTGTTGTAGTGAGGTATCCTATGTAATTGTTGTCCTGTATTTTTCATTCTCCAGATGTTCTTCATGAATGCAGACTCCTCAACAACAGAGCCACTCATGTGATTTCACAAACTGAAAGGTCCATGAGCCTGAAGAAGCAGCCAAAGCAGTTTGCCATCTAATTTGGGCTATTTTGGACACTTTTGTGTGCAATATTTAGCAACTCTTTTTGTTGTGCGATATACCATGACTAATGTACTGTAGGTTTTTCAAATGACCACACTATATCCAAATGCTTGATAATTATCATTGCCGGGAACACATGCTCTGTGTTGCAGTCTGTAGCATTTGTCGAAGCTGTACGCATCCTATGCATAGGACGAAACATGTAAGTGGTTTGAAAACCTTTACCCATACTGACATCCCTCAGTTTGGCTCAAAGATGTCCTTACTTGCACAGTGTGCATTTTGTACCATGTTGTAGCCTGCTGTTATGCTGAGAGCTATGCTGCTTATGAATTTCTATAGGTTTTCGTAATTAAAAGCTTTTTTCCATTTTGCATTGCTGGATAATTTGGGGAGTTATTGTGTCCCATGCTGTATGCTTTCCTTGTAAGTTGAAGTTTTCGCAGAAATGTGATTGAATGATTGTTGCAGCTGTTTCTACTTGTTTTATACCATAAACTTTGTTATGTGTACAGCAAACCAGTGGAAAATACAATGCTTTCAAAGGTGTAAAAGTGTACTGCATCCTTGATTTTTCATTGTCTTTTTTATGTAATTTGGAGGCAACTGATACATAACATAATATTTGATGTTTGTACACCCAGACCCAAAGATTATGTATTATTGAGATGTATGGAAAGAATTGAGCAATCTGTAGAAGTCCTTGGTGAAATTAGTGGAGTCCCAGAAACAGTACACTAGTGTCACCTGCTGGAGGAATTGTAAATGCAAATTTGTTTCATGTTCGTATATGGGCAGAAATATCCAGGGCATATATATACTTAAAATAGTGATATTCCCGTTTGTTTTGTTTTTTTTAATTGTTTATTTTTGCAGGGACAGTGCACAATTAACAGTAATCACATGAAATTTAGCTAGCAGCTGTTTTATGTGTGTTGTCCATGAGCAGGTACGTGAAAACCAACCACAGAATAACAACTGCACTACAAAAACAACACCATTCATGAGAGGCCGTATTTGTAAGATATAAATTGAAGCAGTAAATACAATAAAGTCAGTCATTGGTGGGGACATTTTTAGTGCCGATTTAAGCCAAAGCTTCAGGCTGGTTTGAAACACTGCAAAGCTTCCTGAGGCTTTCGTACATTTCTGGGGATGGAGTTCAATTTCCCCACAGCTTTAAAACCAAAGACCAAAAGCTGTTCTTCTGAAATGTGGTACCCAGTGACATGCTGTAGTCCTGCACTGCCACTACCTGGACAGGCCAGGAATCCTGTCCTGCAGTGATCATGATGATTCCCCCCCACCCTCCCACCCTCTTTGTCTTTTTTAACATAATACTTTAAAGATTTGTTCATGATCAGGTTGTAATACATATTAGACCATTTATAATAAAAAATATAGGCTTTATTTCTTTTGTAAAGCTCACATTTCATTTTATTTTTCGTGGTGTTACTGGAGTCTAATCGTATATTAAATTTTCCAAAGGAGAACTTCCGTATCTTCCAGAGTAAGAGCAAAATAATCATGACTTTAACGTTGCTAATGGTGTACAAATAGACAGCACTATAGAAAAAAAAAACGAAATATCTGGAAATCACTATTACAGCCTAGTTGAAATTCCACGAACAATGGAGTTATCGGTTGCGTAAATGTATTTAATAAGACTTTATTTAGAAGGCAAAACTCGTACAGGACAGACATCCGGTGTGTACTGTCGTTAACTTGATAAGTGCTACAACTGCTGCTGCTGCTGCATCGACCTTGGCTAGCTCAGGATGGCAGGAAAAGCGTGGAGGTCAGCGGTATGTACGAGAAAATACATGCAAACCTTTCATAAGTGACGAACCAAATGCATTATATTGTGTTTCAGTTTATCAGCTAACATTAGCATTCTTTATTTTTGTTCACACAGTCAAAGACTGCAGGCATACCAGAGACAGAGCCCACAATGCTAACCCCCTAGCTTAGCTAGCACTTCCTGCTTGTAGTTACTATAGCAACCTGACTCTTGACTGTTGGTTAGCTAGCTAGTGAGCTAACTACATGTTTTATCTCATATTCATGTACACTATAGCAAAAGTTTATGTAGCTGACTGATCAAGTTGAACACTTTCTGTTAAAAATACGTTATGGAAACAAATGTCTATCGTCTACAGATTCTTAAACTGCTAGGAAAGTTGGGTTTATCGATCAATGGCAAGGATAAAATCAAACCACAGGAAGTAAGTTGAGTATACGTTAAAACGCTGACTATTCTTGTTGCTTTAGAAAAAGAGCTAGCTAGCAATGTCCCTCAGTAGTAATGTTAATCAAATCTGGTCTGGCATTTTGTATTGCATTGTTTCCCAAGGCAGAGCGCCTTTGCTGTCGTACTTGTGCAATTTCTGCAATTTAACAGAGTTATGACACTTACGGAGATACTTTGGCTTCAAAACCTAACTTTCCTCGCCTTTCCTATTGCTCATCTAGCTTGCCATTTTTGCTCTTGTGCTTGTTGTAGCCTTTGAAGGAGGGTATGGGCCCTTATCCCACATTCATACACACTATATGTACATTTATACTTAACACGCTGACATGCTGGTTATCAAGGAATGGCAATTTCTTCATAAACAGCATACTGCTTTGAATTCATCCATCTATCTATCTATTTATCTATCTATCTATCTATCTGTCTGTCTGTCTGTCTGTCTGTCTGTCTGTCATGTTCATTCAGGTATTAATTCCTTGATTGTTTCACTGCAGTGCGACAAGTGCTGATAGGTTTACTTGAGTGACCAATGGTTTGGCATAACAGCACAATTGTACACATCTTCAATCAAAAAGAATACATTATAAAACAGCTATTTCCATCAAGCATTCTGTACATGGCTACATTATTCTTGGGTCATTCTGCCCTTAGTGTGTTCACTATTCCAGTAAACTATGTTCTGTTCCCTTCACATACAGCTCTATTTTAATGCTTTTCCCTACTGCCAGCAATATACAACAGAACAGAATTTATTGCTTTATTTATGTCATCGAAGTAAAACCTTTTATGGTAGAAAACAGTGTGTAATTTCTGATGTGTTTTGGCCCTTTTTGACTTGCAGGTGTCACGGGCAGTTGGTGCTTTTAAGAATGGGACTCCACCATCCAGGACTTTCACACGGGGGGTATGTATCTTTCCTGCTAAAGCTACAGCAACTTTTTTCTGCTGTACCTTGGTGCTTGTATTATATTTAGAATATCTCTTAGGTGTGTAATTTTTCTTGCGTCCCTAAATATTGTGTGTCTTTGTTCTGCCTCACAGATGCAAACTGTTACTTTAATCCCTGGTGATGGAATTGGCCCGGAGATCTCTGCTGCTGTCATGAAGATTTTTGACGCAGCTAAAGTTAGTACAGAAAGAGCACAAAAAAAAACCCACACATCTGTTCACAAAGAACATTAACCAGCAATATTGTTTTTTAAGATGTAATAGAGAACATCTTGCTAATATTACTTCAGCACTGATATATAACACAAAACCAGGTCATTATTTAAAAAGGATGCTAAAAGTGTGGAATTAGTTATAATTAAAAAACTAGTTTTAACTTGTGTGTGTGTGCTTTTGATTTAGGCACCGATTCAGTGGGAAGAAAGAAATGTTACAGCCATTAAAGGACCTGGTGGTAAATGGATGATTCCTCCAGATGCCAAGGAATCAATGGACAAGAACAAAATTGGCCTGAAAGGTAATCTGCTTAATATAGCCTTATAATTAATTTTTATTTTCATTTTAAATAAATGCAGGGTGGTTTTAACAGTAGGCTATTCCTGATGATGGTAATAAGGATTTTCATGCATTTATTTTTTCGTAAGAAATGTTAATAAACATAAAATGTCAATGAAGCTTTATATGTTGTATTGGACAGAACTTTTTAAATATATCGATACATAATTGTTCATTACAAACATGGCACATTTCTTCAATAATTTCTACTTACTTAACAATCGACAGGTCCTTTGAAGACACCAATAGCTGCTGGCCATCCCTCCATGAACCTGCTGCTGAGGAAAACCTTTGACCTTTACGCTAACGTGCGTCCCTGTGTGTCAATTGAGGGCTACAAAACGCCCTACACTGATGTGAACCTGGTGACCATCAGGGAAAACACTGAGGGAGAATACAGTGGGATTGAACATGTGGTAAGACCCTTTAACAACAACCTGTCTAGTTGTTACATTGCATTATTTTCTTATATACAAAGCACTGCATCTCTGTGTTGACTTTAGCATCACCTGCACGGACACTGTCGATGTTTAAGAAAAGAACCTTTTTCTCACTCAAATACTAATGACATTCATTTTGCATACTTCCCATTTCAGATTGTTGACGGAGTCGTGCAGAGTATTAAGCTCATCACTGAACAAGCCAGCCAACGCATTGCAGAATATGCTTTTGAATACGCAAGAAATAATCAGAGGGCCAGTGTTACTGCTGTTCATAAGGCAAATATCATGTAAGTTGTATTCAGTAGTAATTGCTTTAAGTAATTTGTCATTTTTAAGCTATTTTCTGAAATTAAATAATTTTCCACTGTTGACATTTTTTATAGGCGCATGTCAGATGGACTTTTCCTACGAAAGTGCAGAGAGGCTGCAGAGAAGCACAGAGATGTGAAGTTCACTGAGATGTACCTGGATACTGTGTGTCTTAATGTACGTTCCAACAGCTTTCGTTATAAATTAGTTTAATGGGAATACATGCACGTTTAGCATTCCTAATTGTTAGGGTCATTGTTTTTACACACTTACAGATGGTACAGGATCCAACACAGTTTGATGTACTGGTGATGCCAAACTTGTATGGAGACATCTTGAGGTCAGTCAACATCACCAAAGAATTTCTAACTTCATAATATTAATAGGATAGATGGTGGGTTCACGGTTGTTTATCAATGACAGTACATGTAGATATATGTGATAACTAAGAGAGTAGTGTGGACTCTGTAATGGTGTGTGAAAATTACAATAACTTGAACATAGGCAGAGTAATTTGGAGTGACCTGAACTGTAATAATTTGACATCAATCAAGAAAAAAGCGATTAAAATTTTAAAGCAATACTAAAGATATGATGGCAAATTTGTGGTGATGATGCATACTAACAAATTGTTTGCTAGTGTTTGTGAAAGTTAATCAGCAAGGTCAAAGAATCCACAATAAATCAATCTGAATGTAACTTTGTGTGTTTGCTATTGCAGTGATCTTTGCGCTGGATTAATTGGAGGTCTAGGAGTGACTCCTAGTGGAAACATTGGTGCTAATGGTGTGGCCATATTTGAGTCGGTATGTTGATTTTTTCCTCATTCATCAAACTTTCTAATTTTTTTCTTTTCAAGTTTGAGGTATTCACATGAACAAAAGACAAGCTGCACAAAATTAAATTATGGTCTGGGATGAGTTAGGGAAGACACTTGAAAGTGTGGCCTTTCAAGTGTCTTTCTATAATTATCACATTTCTTTTAAGAAATGTGATAATTATAGAAACGTCAACCATGATGATGGATTGTGATTAATTCCTCCTGTCAGGTTCATGGAACTGCCCCAGATATAGCAGGAAAAGACATGGCCAACCCCACTGCCTTGCTGCTCAGTGCAGTGATGATGCTACGGCACATGGGCCTGCATGGCCACGCCAAGAAGATTGAAGCTGCCTGTTTTGACACAATTCGAGATGAAAAGGTAATCTACTTTTCAAGAAATTCAGTTTTGGATGTGTATATACTCATAATCTGATATATAACACTTGTGTTATCCATCTTTAAGGTTCGAACAAAAGACCTAGGAGGAAACTCGAAGTGCTCAGAATTCACGGACGCAATATGTGAAAGAGTGCGGAACATGGACTAGAAGGATGCTAGTGAGGCAGGGAAGTAATTGGTAGGGTTTGAATTACTTAATTACATCATGTCTTATTGTATCAGCACATTTTACCAAATATGTATTTAAAAGACAAAAAAGACTCAGGAGATCCTGAATGTTTTATTTTTCTCTTTGCACACTCCAAAGCACTGTCTTAATGCATTCGATCTGCAGTTTCTGTATATGTGACATGTGATGTTGCTGAAATGTTGAACTTGTATTGAATATTGTCTATTTATTGTGTGACTGTGACCTTTAATGTATTTGATAGTTATTTTAAAATGCAGTTCCTATGATCACTTGAGAAACAATCATTCATCAACAAGCCAAGCTTTTCAGTTTGTGGATATGCTTCATACTCATGTGGTTACAAAAGATGGATTCAAACATAATCAAGCTTCTGTGACGTATAACTTGCAGACATTTTGCACTTCTCTTCATTACAAGCTGTTTTTCTTTATGCAAAATCATGAATATATAAAGTAAAGTGGATATTACAATGACTTCAGAAATGACTGACTTCTTATTCAGTGTTATGCAAACGACTCTGGTGTAATAGGACCTCTGAGCAGCTATGGTTGAGTACTGGTAAAAGTTACATCCATGTTTTCAAGAGTTTTCATCCAAAGTGATCAAAAAAATTCACTGAATACTGAAATGTCTGCAGAAAATGTCAAATAATTGCCTGTCATGCATGGTTTTGAAGAATTCAATATGAAGTGTTATTGAGAGACAAATATGAATTTAAGACAAATATTTCAACCAATGAAAAGATGCATTTAAATGGTGTGGCTTTCTAAAAATGTCTAGTACTATAATAAAAAGTATTATTCACAATTTAAAATATCATTAAATAAAGTACTAAAAAGAAGAAATGACGGTTCTGCTGTTATTTTTGCATTCTCAACACGAGACTATTCTTGATAAAGGCTGTCTATGACTTTGTGGTACATCTCTAAGACAACAGGGCGATGGAGCTTCATTGTGGGACCTGGAACGAGATAACAATACAAAGGTCTCAAAATTGCATGCAATTGCAAATGTATTAAGTACAATAAAATATCTACACGAATCAACCACAACATTAGGACCACTGGTAGGTAAAGTCAATAACCTTGATCATATTGGTACTATGTGGTGTTCTGCTGGAAAACTTTGGATTTTAACATCCGTGTTGATGAGACTCAGACACCCAAATAAACATTGTACCAGAACAAACGCACTCCCTGATGCAAATGGAAATCCCAAATGTCACTGGCCTACCCCTGCAGGAAAATGCACCCCACCACATGGAAAAAAACATCCAACAATCAGGAACATGTTGAAGAACATGACAGTGGCCCTACATGTTGATTTGACCTCCAAACTTCCTACACCCCATTGTGATCAAGCATCAACAGGATGCAGTGGAACAAGTTTGATTGACAGAGGCCCCACTGCACAAGCCAGAGTACCCAAAGGATCCAGTGCCAACGTCCTGGTGCCAGACCCCATCTGACACCCTGAGAGGTCCTCTGGTCCATGTCCAATGGTTCAGAGCATTTTGGACCACATAAGGGGGACCACCACAATATTAGGCAGGTGGTCATAAAGTTATGCCAGATCGGTGTATATTGTACATAATATTGTTTTAAACGATGTATTTATTGTGAAGGCTGACCAATGTTCTGCTAAACTTACCGAGCTCTCCTCCAGAAACAGAGAAGTCCTTCCTCACAATAGTCCACTTTTGTATGCACTGGGCATTAGAGGTGGCTGCAGAGTTGACTCTGTTGATTCCCTCTTGAATTGCCTGGTACACGTCTTTGTCTCTTCCTTCAATTATGTCAGAGACTTTGGTTGCTTGGCTGCCTAGCTGTCTGCAAAACTCCACAGCCTCCACGCTCAGCTCCTCTGTTGGCTCCATTGTTTCTGTGTCGACACAACACTGAAACAAAGAGTTAAAAATCTCTAACAACACATCATTTTTTTCACCTGCTTTATACTTCTAGACTTGTCACAAGAAGAAAATCTGAGCAAAGCAAAGCAGCTGCATTTAAATCAGAAAGTTTATGTATAAACACTGTTTCTCCATTTGATATGCACATCCTGCTGTTATGAATATGAAATATTAATGGCAGCTTACCTTCAGGGTTAAAAGCATGGACAAGAACTTCCTCTTGTCTCCGATCAGCATGGCATTGCTGATGATAGGTAGTTCCTTCTTCACTGCTTCTTCTATGGGAACAGGAGGAACATTCTCCCCTCCAGCTGTGATGATCAGCTCTAAAAGAGAAGAGTGGGCACCCTGGCAATTCAGCTGTTCATGGTGCATAACAAAGAATAATAAGGAGAATAAAACAAAATATCTTCTGTTCAGAGCAACGTGCACTCAACTCTGTGAAAACACTGTACAGGTTGTAAGCTGGTGACCTTACGTACACACTTTTCTCACAACAGCATTGCTTGCTTAGATAATGGTACCTTTCATCCTTCCTGTGATGTACAAGAAACCCTCTTCATCAATCTTTCCCAAGTCTCCAGAGTGTAGCCATCCATCTTCATCCAGAGCTTCTCTTGTTTTGTCTTCCATGTTGAGGAAACCCATGAAAATGTTGCGACCCCAAAAGCAAATTTCGCCTGTTCCCTCGGAATCCACATTTGCCATTTTGTATCGACAGCCAGGCACCACCTTACCACAGCTGCATGTCAGGAAAAGAATTCATCCTCTTATTTGATACTCTGATTCCAATTTAATTCATAAGCACCACAAATGTTACATTCTAGTTTTGTGAGCTGTTAATTTTTACCTCGGTAGTTTGTAAGCTTTAGGACCTGACATGAAGTGAGGTCCTGTGCTCTCACTCATGCCATAGGCCTCATACAGGCGGATGTTCAACCCCAGGAAAAACTGCACTGTTTCACTACCGATTGGAGCTGCTCCAGAGAAGAACTTCTGACAGCAAGACAGGCCCAGCTCAGCCCGAAGCCTCTGCAGCACCAGGCTGTCAGCCAGAGAGAAGAGAAATGGTTTCTCATCGTCCCTAAAAATAAATTAAATAATTAAATAAACTGAAGAATAGACCTAATCCCCATTTGTCCCCAAACTATGGAATTTGCACTGTATCTTGTAACGTTTACTTACTTTAGCACACACTTCTGATTGGCTTCCAGGCTGACTGACATCGCCCATGTCACCAGTTTCTTTTTCACGTATCCACACTGACTAATTCCTTGTTTTATCTTCTCCATCATTTTCTCCCACACCCGCGGGACACCCATGTGGGATGTAGGACAAACCTCCCGCAGTGTAGTTACCAAACTTCCCTGTAGAGAGAACATCAAGAGATTAAAAAAACAAAATGAAATCATCAGTGGAGACTCTAATTCCGTTTGTACCTTACATAATTAATATTTTGCTTCTAATTAAATAAATGTGAATTTGTCTGTTATTAGATACACTTTTGAAAAAACATGTAGGATTTATGCAGGTTTGTGTGCAGTAATTATATTGGGAATTAAACTGAGTTTGAATATTGTCAGTGTTCATATTCTTACACAGTTTATCTTCACCTTTGGCCTATTGCCTGACCTTCAATATATTGTATACTTAACATGTGTGATTAAAGCATTTTTGCTGTTTACCTTTAAGGCATCAGGCTGTGCAAAGTATACCAGCTCCCCGAACATGATGCCTGTCCAGAGATCATAGATCTGAGCAGCAATATGGCTGAGAGGCAGGTAGCTCACTAATGACTCCTGTTTGGTGTCGGCTGGCTGCACGTCTCCAACCATGCTGGCGTGACTGGCAGTCCATGTGATCTGTATATTCATGGATCATGATAGAATATTGTTTGTTACTGCCCTTAACATTGGTTGCTTTTGTAAAATATTTTTTTCATTAAAAAAGAATCTGCTTTGCTTTCAAGTAACAATGTGCAAATGCATTTTGCACAAGTACATATGAGCAATAATCTTATGAAATCTTACATTGTCATGACTGAGCATGACTCCTTTCGGCTTGCCTGTGGTGCCAGATGTGTAGATCAGGACACAGCACTGATTTGCTCGCTGGCTGCTGATGATATCATCCAGTTGTTTCTCAGGAACATCCAGACCCAGATCCATGAACTCCTCCCACTACAAAAATACAGCAATGCACTGCTTGGAACAAAACCCTCAACAGTAATTTTTATCTGTATTATTTCATGTGGAGTCTAAATGAAGGACTTACAGAGTAGAGATTTGAGATCTTCTGCTGAAACTGTCCACTGTACTGTACTATGGCTTTCAAATCGGGTAATCTTTCACGTATCTATAATGGCAAGAGAGATTTTTACATACTGTCTTGCAATTGAATAAAGACATGTATATATTAAACATACACTGATCAGCCACAGCATTATGACCACTGACAGGTGAAGTGAATAACATTGATCATATTGGTACTATGTGGTGTTCTGATGGAAAACCTTGAATTTTGCCATCCATGTTGATGAGACTTAGACACCCAAATAAACATTGTCCCAGAACAAGCACACTCCCTGATGCAAATGGAAATCCCAAATGTCACTGGCCTACCCCCACAAGAAAACCCCACCACATGGAAAAAACATCAAACAATCAGGAACACGTTGAGGAACACGACAATGGCCCAACATGTTGATTTGACCTCCAAACTTCCTACACCTCATTCTGATCAAGCATCAACAGGATGCAGTGGAACAAGGTTGATTGACAGATGCCCAATTGCACAAGCCAGAGTACCCAAAGGATCCACTGCTGCATCCTGGTTCCAGACCCCATCGGACACCCTGAGAGGTCCTCTTATCCATGCCCAATGGTTCAGAGCATTTTGGACCACATAAGGGGGGCCAACACAATATTAGGCAGGTGGTCATAATGTTAGGTCTGATCAGTGTATATTAAACATATGTCTATATACAGTAGATCTACCAATACCTGTAATATCTTATCCAATTGCTTTTGGTTTTCTACCACAATAATGTTGGCTTTGGAGTCATTAGCCACATACTGGCAGGCTTCTGGGGAGTTTGTAACATAAATTCCAGTCATTATTCCTCTGTAAGAAAGAATGCAGGTTGTTATACACATGGGAGAAAGAGAGCAGTTTGTGAATGTGTCACTGTAACAGTAGTGTGCATGGAATCAAATAATGGAGAGCATATTAACAGCTGTACAGTACATTATGTGCACAGTTACTGAGTGATTCAGATTAATTGTTAATGCATATCTTCTGGGTGTGGATGTTTCTTTCTCACCCGGCCATGATGGCACCGACTGCAGAGAAGAACCATTCAGCTGAATTGAATCCTAGTATTGCCACTCCATGGAATCGCTCTAAACCAAGCTGCACACAACAGGAAAATTATTTTCTTTATTTTTCCTTTCTTTTTAAAAAAATCTGATCATTGATAGTGTCACTTAGCATATACTAAAAAGTAAAATCTGTTTTTTGAATGATGTACCTTTATAAAGCTGCGGGCTGCTGTCCGGCAGAATTGATAATACTCTAAAAAAGTTATCTTTTCCCATTTGTTATTCTTCTTGCTAGCAAGTGCATGCATGTTTCCGTATTTTTCAACTGAGGCCTGAAACATTTGGTGAACTGTGATGGGCTCGTCTGGACTTCCTTCTTCTATTCTCAGCTTGACTGAGCTTGTAGCATCAGTGGTCCAAAGAGAATCAGCTGGAGCAAGACATGAACTGGCAAACTCCTCTTCTATGTTTTTCTTTCCTGAGGTGGGTAGAAAAATCAAATGTGAAAAACAAATGCAGTTCTTTCCATGGAGAGAGGCAATCTAGTAGTACTGGGTCTGTTTGTGTACATGATCTCAGTATTACAGTGGATGCTCTCTGATTCAGCTCATAACTCACCTACTGAGACGAGTTCTTCACCATCGGTCTGCACGTGTGCCATGGACTCCTGAGCTCCCACACTGAAACACACAGAGGGAACACGGACTGCAAACAGCTCACATACGCTCCAACTGAGATTCTGGCAGCAGTTTATGTTGCTGTTTTCATTTCATCACATGGGTCTAATTTTTCAGCTGCATTGTTTACCGAACACAATGTGAGGCTTGTGGCACAGCTAAAGCCCCCTTGCTTTGTCCAGCAGGGTATATTCAATGACAGCAAAACGACTGGTCTTTCCAACTCATTAAAAATACTGCTTCATTGAAATTACTCGCTTAAGCATCTGCAATACAAAATACAGTATGCTCAGGGATTTGGTAAATTAGATTACATTGAATTTTGAGCTTTATATTCCTAGAGAGGTGGCAAAGGGCTATTTTATATTTTAATAGCATGTTTATTTAACAACTTGGACAAAAGCACTGATTTACTAAAGAGTGTAGACTAACAAAACTGGTAATATTAACTAAATACAAATAAAAATTAACAAAAATCACCACACTTTTGTACTGTGGTGAATTTGCACACTAAATGCTGAACCAGGTTCAATAAAAACTATTAGAACCTATTACACAGCCAGGGGTGGAACGTAACTAAGCACATTTACTCAAGTACTGCACTTAAGTACAAATGTGAAGTACGAACACTTTGGCTTTTCCCATTTTGTGCAACTTTATGCTTCTACTCTACAACACATCAGCGGCCAGTATTGCACTTTTTATACTTTACTACATTCGTTCATATTTTTTCAAATGCTTCCTGTCCAGCAAAAGCCATGTAACTCCAAATTTGATGATTTTGAATTAATTTTTTTCTGATTACAAACTACCCAGAAATAAAATATAGTAGGTCAAATTTGCTCAACATTATTAAACATATACAGCTGTGAAATGCAACATACATATTAATGCACTAGTAAAATAAACCTAAAAATACAATATACAATAACAAAACATTGACATTAAACACTTTTCTGCAGAATAAGTACTTTTTATTTTTGATACTTTAAACAAATTTAGCTCATGATGCTAACATATTTTCATTAACGTACAGTCTTGACTGCAGAAAATGTACTTATATTTTTACAGTGTGGGCTATTTTTACCTACGTTAAGGATCTGAATGCTTCTTCCACCACTGTACACAATATACTAACAAACTGGTAACTGGTGCTAGTACTAGTGTAGTTCAGATGAAAGGAACATAAAAGTTCATTTTAAGTTGCTTACCTGTCCTCAGGCTGGTCAGTGGCCTTCTTTTCTTCAGGAAATACCATACCGTTGCTGTAGATGTCCTGCTAGCTTGGCGATGTTTGATTAATCCTCAGAACTTGTTCAAAGAAAGCACATTTCAAAATCGGACTGATGTGAAACCGAATATAGTTTCTGACTGGACAAGAACACCCTTCAACCACAGGACCACAGACGTTTTCGGGGACTCGGAGACGAAAAAGACATGCAGACCAACAAGTCTTATGAAGTCATCAGTGGTAGTGAAACAAATCTGAAAGACCATGTGTGCACTGCATTGGACAACTCGCTCAAAGACGTGTCCTGAATTTCAATGAGCTCTGTCTTTTCATGTGTAAAACGATCCCCTTATATAACCCTTCTCACATCATGCACACTGATGGGTAAAAATCAAAACTTTTAATGCTACACTCAATTTTGATTAAGCCTAATCTAAATGAGTTATATTTTGGATGGAAGACGCAGATGTTTAACAACCCGAAAGTCTGAGTTTCTTACTTAAAGATCTGATTTTTATTCAGTTAAGACATCTGCAGCTGATAATCCAATAGCAATAACAACAACAATAGGACAAATGCACTAACTTTGGAACTTACACAAATATCTTTACACTCATTGGTGAGCAGTTTTAGTATTTCTCACCTTTGTGCAACTTACCAAGTAATAATCTTCAAAAACAAAGATTGATTTCTTTGATTATTTATTTCATAAAAATGGAAAAACTTGGAATCAATATATTCAATGTTTTTCCAAGTGTCCATGGGTGTTAGCAAAACTAGGGGAAAGTGGAGGCTTCACATACTGTAGATATTTTACTACTCACATTTTTTCACCTTGTAGAAATTTCACCATGCTGAATGTATCTTCTTGCAGGCAGCCTACTCCTATGAATATCACTTTTGAGCCATGTTGCATTATTGATCAAATATGGTTCTTTTTGTTTTTAATCTCTCTAATTTGTCTCCATACTTGTCTCCTATCTGCTCCATATAAGCACAGCCTGCAGTTCAACCGAATAATCTCTGAGGCCTTTTTTGTCACGTGACTTTTGGTTACAGCAAAGTCACTCATGGCTTCTCTGGGGAGTGCCTCCAAACAAACTGAACTTATTTTTCTGAATTTCAGTAAGTCAAGATGCACCCAAATTTTGCCAAATACTGCCTCCAGGTGGGATTAACAGGAACTAAAACATGTTGTAAATGGCATTATAAGGCATTTATGAAGTATACCCTATTAAAGATTATACAGAAGTGCCTTCAACAGGTGGCATCTTCAATAAATATGTCTCATTATCCCTGACATGGATTGATCAGGATTCCACAGTAAACACTGCACTTTTTTTCTTCACTTCAGAGAGGTGAGCTTTCCTGCACAGTCACAGTTTATTATCATTATCAATCTTTATTTCAGGGTATTAGGTCTATACTAGCTCGAGTCAACATTATTTCCAACACATTTGAATCCTGAGCTCCATCATAGTCACATATTGTGTTATTGTAAAAGTCTGATCCATTTAGTGAAGTCAAATTTTTTGACCTATGAAGTTTTTTTGTTAGAAAGATATTTCCATTTCACAGTAAAACATTTGCAAAAGTGACATTATTGTGTGTATGGATGAATTACAGTATCCCTCATGCAAATGGAAATCCCAAATGTCACTGGCCTACCCCTGCAGGAAAATGCACCCCACCACATGGAAAAAACAATCAGGAACATGTTGAGGAACATGACAGTGGCCCTACATGTTGGCTTGTCCTCCAAACTTCCTACACCCCATTGTGATCAAGCATCAACAGGATGCAGTGGAACAAGTTTGATTGACAGAGGCCCCACTGCACAATCCAGAGTATCCAGAGGATCCAGTGCCAACGTCCTGGTTCCAGACCCCATAGGACACCCTGAGAGGTTCTCTTGTCCATGCTGGTTCAGAGCATTTTGGACCACATAAGGGGGACCAACACAATATTAGGCAGGTGGTCATGATGTTATGCCTGATTGGTTGTATAGACAATAAATTTCAACTATTACAGTGACATAATAGAATTTCTGCAAATTAGTTATAACTTGTGGGTTTTGTGTGCCACCCCAAGATTTTCAGTCTGGCCACAACTATTAAAAATATCTGGGGATGCAGGTTTTGGCTGTTTCATATAAAATGCTTAAACACCACTGCCACTGCCAACACTGTATTTAATCAGGTTATAGAATATTTTATTAAAAGCTAGTCAAACCAAGAAGCTGATCTAGTAACCTCCACCCCTCCTCCCTCTACTAGCTGCTCAGGTCTTTTCTAGATCTGAGCCAACCCTCCGCCCGGCCCCTCTGTCAGGGCTCTCCAGAAAGTTCTGCACCGTGGAGCGGCTATAAGAGCCAGCCATCTTCCCCCAGCAACCTCGCAGTCACTCGGGCGAAAGCTTGGATAGCGAACACCGGGCAAGTAAGTACTTTACACAGCAATGTGAAGGAACATTTAGCTACACGGACACAAAATGCTAACGGTTTAATTGAAGCGTGAGCTAACCTTAGTTTGTGGTTGCCTCTCAACACACGTGTGGCCTCTGATGTGTGTGAGCCATGTGCTAGCTTACTGTGTCTTAGCCACCGGTTAGCGTTATTTTTAATGTATTTAAGCTCAGCTAGCCCGACACTTAAGCTAATGTGAACTTTATTTGGGTAATTTTAGCTAACGGTAATGCTACACTCTCGCGAGAAGTGGCTACTTTGGGTGCTAAAATAATGGACTAGATAATAAGTCACAGCTATATTTAGTTTATATTTCATATGTCGGTGTGTTTTCTGTATTATTTTGTTTCAGATTAGTCACAATGGTTCACGAAACCGGCTACTACGATCTGTTGGGTGTCAGCCCCAAAGCCTCACCGGAGGAGATCAAGAAAGCGTACAGAAAGCTGGCGTTGAAATACCACCCTGACAAGAACCCCAACGAAGGAGAGAAGGTGAGCGACATTTTGAGACCTTTCCTGTGTCCCTGCGACCGTTTATGGACTGATGGAAAAGCTCTTTCTAATTTTAACCCCCCCACGCCATGTTTAAACGGGCAGCGGGAAGTTTCTGGAAAGCTCCAGTCGCCGCTCCCCAGCGTGGAGGTACAGGAAGATCCACCCTCTGACAGCAGGGGAACGGTCTCTGGTTACACTGTCAGGAGGCTGGGAAATTTATGTTTTTGTCAGTGTCACCATCATAAAGTACATCGTAAATGTACATTATGCAATCCTGGTGAAGACTCTAAGCCAAGAAACATGGCACTGATATGTAATTACCACTTACTGTGCAAAATGGTGGAGTGACTGGGGTTTTCAATGCAGTTTTGTTTTCAAATGTGACTTAGAAGTCTTGTCTTTTATTTCCACAGTTCAAACTCATATCTCAAGCATATGACGTGCTGTCAGATTCAAAGAAGAGAGACTTGTATGACCAGGGAGGGGAGCAAGCTATCAAAGAGGGAGGAATGAATGGAGGCTCTAATCCGATGGACGTTTTCAACATGTTCTTTGGAGGTGGTGGACGGATGCAGAGAGAAAGAAAGGGTACGATATATTCTGTAATAGTTTATAAGAACTTTAGCTAGATGCTGTCTGTAGAGTACATATTCCTGCATCTATAACATCATTTTCTTTTTTTCCCTGCAGGGAAGAATGTTGTCCACCAGCTTAGTGTCACACTGGAGGAGATGTACAATGGTTCAACCAGGAAGCTTGGACTCCAGAAGAATGTCATTTGTGAAAAATGCGAAGGTAAGTGCTTGTGATTTTTTAAAAAACATCCCAGTCACAAATGTGTGTAAAGTGTTTGCTGCTTTATAGAATTTTTTTTTTTTAAATCACAGGTTATGGGGGTAAGAAGGGTACCTTGGAGAAGTGTTCGACTTGCAAAGGAAGAGGAGTACAAGTCAGGGTGCAACAGATCGGGCCAGGCATGATTCAGCAGATCCAAAGCATGTGTTCAGACTGTCAGGGACAGGGCGAGAAATTTAGCTCAAAGGACCGCTGCAAGAACTGCAACGGACACAAAGTAGAACGCAAGAAGAAAATTCTTGAAGTTCATATTGACAAAGGTAAGTTTTTCATTTTTTTCCTGAAGCTTTCATATTTTTAAAAAAATACTGGTAAATGGTTATTCCGAAGAAAATTAAACTGAAGATAAATGTGTTGCACAGGTATGAAAGATGGTCAGAAAATTACATTCCATGGAGAAGGTGACCAGGAACCTGGACTGGAGCCCGGGGATGTAATCATTGTGCTGGATCAGAAGGAGCACCCAGTTTTCAAGAGACAAGAGGATAATTTGAGAACAAGTATAAACATTAAACTTGTCGAAGCCTTGTGTGGTTTGAAGAAGACCATTCAGACACTGGACAACAGAACGCTCATCATCACCACACAGCCAGGTGCCTTAAATCAGCTGACGTAGAGGGCCGACTTGTGTGGTGTTTTGGTTTTGAATATTTTTTTGTAATACGGATTTCTTGAACATCTGTGTTTCTGTCAACAGGTGAAATAATCAAGCCTAATGACATCAAATCAATTCAGAATGAAGGCATGCCACTTTACAAGGAACCTTATGAAAAGGGACAACTTATTGTTGAGTTCCAGGTAAGATATGAAACATTTCACCAGTGTGACACAATTCTGGATTTAAATGACATTCTTGTGTTGTAGAGAATATATGCAATCCAGCTCATAGTAATGTATCCTGCAGGTGGAATTCCCAGAGAAACACTGGCTCCCAGAGCATCTAATGTACCAGCTGGAAAGACTGCTTCCTCCCAGAGAGGATTTGCTTATTATTGATGAAATGGAGGAGGTGGACCTCTGTGAGGTGGATGTGCATACACAACAGAAAACATACAGTGGGGAAGCTTATGAAGAAGATGATGATGACGAAGGTCCCAGAAGCGGTGTGCAATGTCAGACACAGTGATTGGTGTCAATAATGCAAATACTCTAAAGCGTGTCAGGGTTTTTGTTGATGTTTGCTATTTCTTTTTGTTTTGCCAATGTCTTTGACCTCCGTGTACCATAAGGTAATACTGTTAATGTGTGGCATTCAGTTTGGAACAGTTGCCAGTTTTGTGTTATTTTCGGGGGATGTGGATATGCAAGTCAAGTACTGTGCTCCCAAAGTTATCAAAACTGTATTTTGGTGTTACTGTCTTGTTCTCTATTTAAGAGCTGTATCTTTTATATCTGTGTTTCTCATGAAATCTACCGCACAAATGTTTCCTTTTCATACAGAAGCGGAAAGGACTACTTGTATGCTTTCTGTGAAGGTAATTTCAGTCACAAACAATTTTAATTTTTTGTCAATAAAAGTCCCAGAATGCTTCATCTTTTATAATGGCTTTCTTTATTCTCTTAATCAGATTTTACTTTTAAGTATTTTTCACATTAAAAATGTTGCTAGTAAATTTATAAATTTATCATAAAAGCTGAACATCTGCACAATGACAGAACATGTCATTGAATGTACAACACATTGCAATCAAAGGAAATATAAGGGGTTTATGAAAAACATGACTTAATTACAGACATGATTAAGGGCATAGTTCCTTTTAGTGTTGCTTCCTCCTGAAAGAGCAACCTGTGGAGCAAAAATCAAAATAAATTAGACACTAATATGTACAGCTAGAGGTAGTGCTACTTGGCTTCATACACATTTATACTATTACTTCTAGTGCTGGAAATACTTGTGAAATACTTGTGGATATCTTACCCTCTGTCAATCTGGCCTTTCCTCCTTTTGGCTGGCACAACACTGTTGAGCATCCCACACAAAGTACCACTGTCTGTGCATGGCTGAACACAGTGGTGATCTTGTAGCAGCCTGTGGAGGAACAGTGTCAATATGTTAAGCAACAAATCCAGCATACATTGTTGTAAAATGCATTTAAGTTTCCACAAATGCCAGGTATGTGGTTAAATCACTGCAAAAACATGACAGAGAAGGCCACCAAGAACCAGGACTGGATCCTGGAGATGTAATCATTGCACTGGATCAGAAGGAATATCCTGTTATCAAGAGCCAAGATGATGATTCAATTATAAAGATTAACATCAAACTTGCTGAGGTCCTGTGTGGTTCAGACTGCAGATTAGCTCACAGCCAAGTAAGTGCCTCACATCAGCTGGATTCATGTGCAGACTTGTCCTAAATGGTATTTTCGTTGTGAATTATATTGTTTTTAATACAGACTTCATGAACATCTGCATTTCTATCAACAGGTGAAGCAATCAAGCACACAATGACAAAATGTTTGACCAAACAAATGGCCTAAAATCAGAACAGTATAGCGTAGATGTACAAACGTACTGGAAAAAGCCCATTTGTACATCTACGGCTACGCTATACAGTCCTTCTCATGTTTATATTTTAGATCACAGTTTTTTACTTATATTTGTCATTTTAGTCCACATTTGTACTTATGTTTATCTATGCGTTTTATATTGTTTATATTTTGACCCTGAATGGGAGAAATGGTAACACAGACAATTTCCCATCAGGGATCAATAAAGTATTTCTGATTCTGAGCAAAGACTTCAGCTGCATCTCTTCTTGATCTCAGTGCATGTACGTTTAACATACCTGGGCACTTCACGTCCATGAAGTAGGAGTTGGGGCTCTGAACAAGTCTTTTCTTTTTATGCTGTCTTCTCTCAAAGTCAATTGCAGGGTGGAGGAGGTCTTTTGCTAGCTGGAAATGAAGAATTATGCAAATAATTAGTCACACTTAATCTCATAAGACAGCTGCAAGTAGCTAAAGAGCAGTCAGATTTACTCAAATGAGTGAGAGCAGTGGTGATTTTAGTATAAATATAGCTATCTAATCAAAGTACAGGACTAACCAGATGTTGCTTGCAATAACTCGCTAAGTAAAATTATCCTGTGATGCAAGCTTTTTAAAGTTAACTTATGTGGCTAATAACAAGCTAACATTTTGCAAATACCATGAGCGATGACAATACACGACACCTGAGGTAAACACTATGTTTTTTAGGTAGTAAACTCAAGAGGGGCCTGGTGAGAAAACAGGTGGTGACTAGTTCTTGGCCCGACATTACTCCGCCACACTTTGTATTTTGCAGCTATTGCGTTCCAGCAACTAGTCGTCGCCCGAGTCAGACAGCTACGTTAGCTAACTTCCACTCCATGTGCTGCTGCTGCTGCTACTTATCAACAAAAACAACTACCAGGCCGCACAGCGTGAACAAAAATGCAGCGTGTGACGGCAGGGACTCGACGATAATATGCACAGAAAGCTGACAATACAGTACACGAATTCAAAAGTGGAAAATTAGAACAAAACTTTGCAACTTACAGGCATTTTCGCGGTGCTAGCTCACTCGGCGCATACGTGTGGTGGTGGATTGGACGGAAACAGAAACTGTGGCAGTCAAAACCGAGGGGGCTGCGATAGTGAAAATGGTAAGTATAGCTTAAATCATACGATAAAACTCGCTTAAAAGTTGTTGAATGTTGTTATTTAATAAATGTTTTGTGATTTATACGAGTCAGTCGTGATTAAAATATGTCAATGTTGAATAATATCATAATTTTAACGAATTTTCTGGGTCCCGTTTTAGACTTTTAAAGGGATTTTTGTTCTGTTTTTCAAGCCATTTTGAAGTAATCGTCTGCCATAAACTGATTTTACTCCACAAAAACAACTGTCCTCATGTCTCTGCATAATTTTATCTCCTCTGTGTTCTACATGAATTAATTCAGTCATTTTTAAAAAATCGCCCAAATAACTTTAAAGGACCAGTTCAATTCATTTAATGCCATTTTCTACTCGCCAAAAATGATGGTAGCACCTACATTGTTGACTACGGAAGCCCTAAGCGGCCATGGTCCAACTTAATTTTTTTTCGCTCTCTTTTCTCGAGAAAACAAGATAATTCTCCTTCGTTTTCTCGTTATAACGACATAGTTTTGTCGTTATAACGAGAAAACAAAATCCGTTATCTTGTGATAACGACAAAATCATCTCGTTTTCTTGAGAAAACAAAATCGTTTTCTCGTTATAACGACTTAATTTTCCGGTGAGGTACAAAGCGAAACCAACCTGCCAGACCAGAAGGTGCTCTGCCACCACTGCACACTACTGACTGAGAGTTTGTTAAAGTTGGAAAGATATTCACAGATTCGGACTTCCAGCGTCAATAACTCAATTAATCACATGAAGGTCATAGTTAACTCGTGATTAATCGCAAATTAATCTCACATTTTTATCTATTCTAAATGTCCCTTGAATTATAATTTTAATACGCTTATCAACATGGAAACATGGATAGGCTTAATCCAACCAACCTTTTCACTATTCGCACTGGTGCGACTGACATTGTCCGTTGGTTGCACCTCCCACCTGTTTAAAGGAGAAAGATTCCCATTAATCATCCCTGTGTCTCTCAGATTTCACTGGTGCGCCTTTGGGAACTGCAGTAACTTACTGTAACCTACTACAACATTAAAATGCTGTTTTCACACTGCTAACCGTTTTAAACAATGTGGGAAAACTAGTTGGAACAACTTCATTTTCATGAATAATCCATTTAAAGACTTGCTGATTGTAGACCAGATTCAGGGTATTTTGGGTGAACTTAATTTCAGTAGAAGTTGTCTCAACTCAAAAGATGGATGCAAGCTCTCATGTAAAATTGTCTTTTGTTGAGCCTAAACAATGAGGTTTGGGTTTTTCTTTTGTATCCAGAAGCATAGCTCTGAGAGTTGTGGTAGAAAAAGTGGATTCCATCACTCCATCCACCATCCATCACTCCCCTTCTCAGCTGCAGAAACTCTCATCCACACTTTAATTACATGCAGACCTGACTACTGCAACAGTCTTCTCTACAGTACTTAATCCAAAATACTCAAGAAAATTAAATACATCTAGAATTCTGCTGCCCGCCTGCTCACCCACTCCCACACCCGTGATCACATTACCCCTATCCTTCAGAACCTCCACTGGCTCCCCATTTCCCAGCAAATCCCGCCTACACGCTCCACTCCAGTGACCATGTTCTCTCAAACAAACTATCATCCCCTTTCATTTGTGCAGTAAGTCTTTCTAAGGGTAAAACTTTATACATGTCTTGGTACCACTGGTTAACAGTGGGAGGCTTGTCATTTATCCACTGCTTTAAAATACATCTCCTAGCCTGAAATGAGAGTTTGAAATCAGATCTGTTCAGAGGCATTGTTTTTCACGGCAAGCCTATTATAAGGAGACCTGAATCCTATGTAACTCAAGTGAGAGAATTTTTCCCAATTCTTGGGCTACATTGTTCCAAAACCTTGAAACCAAAGGACACTCCCAGAAACAGTGGATGTATGTGTTCTGCGCTTATTGACACAACTGAGAAATATACGAGTGATTCAGTAGTATAAAACCACCTGATATAAGCCGTGACCTCCAAATTTCTGCATCATTACTCAAAAAGCCCCCTGCTCCATACAGTATTACCAATGTTCATGCTATTAGATAAAGTGTGTCACGGTGCAGCTGTTTTCAGGAGGGAGTCAGAGAGCTAATTTAAATATATAAATATATTTATATGCCTCTAGATTTGTTCTTGTGTATCCCCTCTTTCCAACCTTTCAAACTGTCCTGTTTGAGATCTAGAGACCTCAAAGGCCACAACATATGATTCCATTATTATTTTACCTGATAATAACATTAGTATGTTAATTACATAATTTGCCCAAATGCAAGTCTTAGCAACCAAGTTATTATGATATTGTAATAAATAGTATTTTGGGTGGAATGAACCTTTCAAACCATAACTTGTTAGTTAAAAAGCACTATTTGGGTGGAATAAACCTTTAAAGTGATAGGTACTTGGACATGAAGTGGCGCATTTTAGTGACCGTCTGTTGCGGTAGGTGGCGCTGTGTAGAAAAAGGGCCTGCAAACGTGCGGCCGTAGAAGAAGCGTGCGGCCCTGGGAGTGCGGTCCTGTCGGTGCGGTCCTGAGAGTGCAGCCTCCGGCTCCGCAGACAAACCCCGGTCTTTACTCTCGTTACGACCTCATTATAACGTCGGGACGGAGCGTACAGTTTGTTTAAATGGCGAAAACATACGACTATCTGTTTAAACTGTTGCTCATCGGAGACAGCGGAGTGGGAAAGACATGTCTGCTGTTCAGATTCAGCGAGGACTCCTTCAACACCACCTTCATATCCACAATAGGTGAGTAGCCTGCAGACGCCCCTCAGGATAAATCTAATACACGGAATGCCCACATCTTTATAATACAGCGGTTTACTGCCTTGTCCAGATTAGTGTATATGCAGTAATGCCTATAAGCTAGGGATTGCATTTATATTACTACAGTGTGTTAAAGGGCAGCAAGCTAACTGCATAAGAGCAAGACAATGGGATTGACAGACAAGTTATTATAATATTCTGTCCTTGAGAGCTCATAATGCACCAGTAAGGTCAAATATAGAATGAGATCAGAGCTACAGTCAAGACTTTTCACCTTTGTAAACCTCATTACACTGCATGCTTTTTTTTAAACACATCAGTATTGCTATGATATTGTTATAATCTCCTCTATGCTGCAGACAGTTTGGCTGCTTTTTCAATGCCCACAATTTGACACAGGATTTACGGTTCGTGAGAAGTTCTCGAGCCGCTTCTTGCAGAAATGCCTGGTTTGCTGTGGATCTTACGCATGTGACACATGTGATGATGTCATGTAACTAATCAATGCAGTAAGCATGAGCTAATGTCTTGTGTGTTGAAATGCAGGGATAGACTTCAAGATCAGAACGATAGAGCTGGATGGAAAGAGGGTCAAACTACAGATTTGGTAAGTCTGATTTAAATTTTTTTGTAATTTATTTTTTAAATGTGTACCGAATCTGCACACTGGATTTTATCTCTTTGATCTGATGTGTTCAGGGACACCGCGGGGCAGGAGAGGTTTCGCACCATCACTACAGCTTACTATAGAGGAGCGATGGTAAGTCCTTTGTCACTTTGCTATTGAAAGTTATTCTTAAATATCAGGGTTTTAAAAATGGTTGTGTTTGTGTTTCTTCACAGGGCATCATGCTGGTCTATGACATTAGCAATGAGAAGTCCTTTGAAAACATAAAAAACTGGATTAGAAATATCGAAGAGGTGAGCTTTGATTTTAAATTTATATTAGTAATTTGAGTGGTGTTTTTTTCTATAAAATGGAAATGTAATTATTTTAAATATGCTATGAATACTTAATTGGATGCTGAGATATGAATAGCCTCACATAATGAGTCTTTTTGAATTCTCCTAGCATGCCTCATCCGATGTGGAGAAGATGATCCTGGGCAACAAATGTGACATGACTGACAGGAGACAGGTGTCTAAAGACAGAGGTGAAAAAGTGAGTGTCTGCAGCCTCCAACAAATTCCAATGCAGCTTTCCAATTTGCAGTGAGTGACACTGACACACTATTTTTATCTCCTTTAGCTCGCCATTGATTATGGAGTGAAGTTCTTGGAAACTAGTGCAAAGTCTAGCTTAAACGTGGAAGAGGTAAGATGTCTGATTTACCCCTAAAGGAACCACACAATATGATTGATATGCAGTATGTATTCATATAACATTTACTCCGGTTTTTCCAAGGCTTTTTACACCATGGGAAGAGACATATTACATAACCTAAGCTCAAAGACAGTAAGTAGTTTCTTAAAATAGATGCTACTTTAAAAAAAATATTTTATGTGTTACGTTTCCTCACAGTCATATCTTTCCTTGGTAGACTGACAACAATGCGGGAGGATCGGGCAAACCGGTCAAGATCACGGAGAAGAAGTCGAAGAGAATTAAATTCTTCAAGTGTTCGCTCCTCTAGGGCGCTCGTCCCTAATGTTCACGTTTCCAGCGTGGCCTTGATGTTTTTGGAGGGTTTTTCTGCCTCTTGGGTTTTCCTCTCAGCGGCAGCAGCACCGGTCGTAATAATCAGAGGACCTTACTGCCAGTTGAAGTTGCAGGTTCATGGCTGAATGAGACCCTGACCAGATGAGGATCAATGAGGAATGAGGCCTGATAGTTTAAATCTGCTCATGCAAAAGACTCATGCGTGACCCACAGCAGTGGTTTGTAGCTCTACCTGCAGTGCCTGCTCACAGTAGGCAGTGACTCTGCTGGCATTTATACCACCTCTGTTGGATCTCATAAAAATGTCTCAATTGCACACGGTTGTCTTAGAAGAACGTAGAAAAACATTGAAAAAATAACATTCAGATACTTTCATATATTGTAGCATCATTTTATACACACTACCTATTGTCATATTTACTATGATAACTGTAAGATAAACATATCAAGTGTCAGCATTGATTGTATTTATCAGTGTGAGTTTATGTATATTGATAGGCTTACGGTCTCAAGTTGCACTGGCATCATTTCTATTTGTTCATGTGTGCCTAGAAGGAGTCACAGTATTGTGATAGAAAAGACAGAAATATGTATAAATACAACCTACTGTATGCTCTTATTTTTTATTTATTCCTTTTTATTGGAACCTTTATTTATACAGGATTCTGTGTCAACATGAAACTGTGAAAAGGGTTGTTTGTTTCTTTGAAGCTGTACTTAATACATATTGTTATACAATTGTCAGTATTTGCATGAAAGCTGTAGAGGGACCTCTGAGGGGTCAGTGTTACGCATCTGAAGTATCTGAAAAGAAAGTGTTTACAGGCAGTATTTGAATATCTATAGGAAGTTCATGTTTTTGCTCTTCACACTGTGTATATGTTTGCACAACTAACTGTGTTTATACTTTATTTCCTCCTGGAGCTGTAGAGATCCGACAGGTTCTTTTTACATATCCGACGTGAAAACACAATGACTGGGGAAAGCTGTAATGTGAATGATTGTCTTTGTAAGCTACTCTATGTTACGCCACTGAAAAGTAAAGATAATGAAGAAAATGGATCTTTACAGGAGAGTGTTGATTTTCACTGCTTGACTCAAAAAGACTTTCATAATCATTTTTCCACCACTGTCACTTGTAATGTTTTTATCCATTTTGTGAGAACAGTTTCATCAGTTGATTCAGTAGTGATCTCTGGAGTCAGTTCATCAGTTCTGTCTTGCTGGTAGCATTCTGTGCCCCCACCTCTTGTACATTTTCCTTATTGTGTTTTATTATCATCAGTTGCTGCTTTCATCAGCTTCTCCTCTCATTTCTACTGTTATGCTTCATCTTCTGCCTCCATTTTCTTATCCTCATTTTCCTGTCCAACAGCCAACACCCTGCTGGCTTCAGCGAGGTTTTTCGCGCTGCTCGCGGCCCTCATCTCCTTGCTAACCATGAAGGACTTTGCTTTCCTCTCGCTGGCGTTCCAGCTCAGTGACCTGGAAGACGACAAATACCTTTGATCAGCCACAGTCAGATAGTCGGTGGTGTCCGAGAGGTTTCTCTTAGCCTTCATCTTTGTTTGGCCCTCTGCAGGCTCAGTCGCTGGAGGAGTTCCCTCACTTTCTGAAGGAATTACATCAGTCTGATTCTGTTTTTGAAGCTCTGCGGGTGCAGTGGTAGTTTGAAACTGCTGGGCAAGGCTTCTGACTGTAGAAACTTTAGGCATGTGGCCCAAAGAGCTAGGATGCACCTGATACTCCAGATTTGCTGGCCACTGATTGGGAGTTTTAGTGACCTGCTCTACCAGAGACCTGTAGTCTGCAGTTTGCAGCAAGTCATCACCTGCCTCAGCTGGGCTGTAGATGATGCTGCTCATAGCTCTCTTCTTTGTGGTAGGAGAAATCTGGCTTTGGCTTTCAGATGGGAGATATCTCAGAGATTTAGTCCTCTTTGGAGAAGAGGAGGTACCTAGTGGCAGTTGGGATTTCTCCGTGGGATCGGCAGCTTCCTCTGGTTCATCAGGGGGGTTGATAATGATGGTGCTCATCGCCCTCCTCTTAGTCAGAGGAGAGGTTTGTTGGTCTTCTATTGGATAGTGTTTCAAGGATTTAGTCCTTTTTGGAGACGATGAAGGCTTAAGTCTGTTTTTGTCTGTTAGTCTATCTAACAGCATAGTGCTGCCGTGTTTTATGTTGGTTATGGTCTCTTGACTCGATGCTACAGAAGCAGACTTTTGTTCACATGGAGATATGAGGATGTCCACACATGAACTGGGTCGCGACCTTTCCAAACCAGCAACCTCTAAGGTCTGACCGCCCTCCTTGTTGCCAAGAGTGGAGATACTCCGCTGTCTTTCTAGCCCACTTTTAGGTGCCTCTTCTGTGTCCTTTTGCTTGGTGGCAAACTCCTCCATGTCCATGTGGAAGCGATAAAGACTGTAACCATCAGCGCTGTTGATACTGCCCTGGCGCAGGAGAGAGGAAGGATCGCACACAGAGGAGTTTCGTGAGTAGGTTCTTGTCAGTTCCAGTCTGTCCACCCCTGCAAGCTTTTCCAATGCGACCGCCATGCGCCCATGAATCTCCTCCAGCTGGGCCAGACGCAGATCTACAGTCTGCAGGGAGGCCTTCATCGTGTTCTCCCTCTCATTTACCTCTTCCAGACGCATTGACATATTCTCAACTCTGTAGAGAAAACATGCGGAATACAAAGATTATGAAAACATGAACTGCATTGCTTCGAAACACTTTTTTTAACGTATTTGAAAAACAAAAAGTTAAAAATCAATGGAAAACTTTAATGTTAAAATACCAGTGAAAATACAGTAAAACCAGTGAAAATACGAGCAGCTACCTGTAAAATATAGATTTTTTAGCTGATTGAAACAAAGTAAAGCTGTAACTTTATGGTCACACTTTATAAAAGAACAAATCGCTATTTGTAAAAGTATGTATTTTGATGTAGACATTATCTGTAGTTTGACCTGTTCTTTTAATTAATTACATGGCATATAAATTAATATATATTTCTTGTGATTTTATTAGATGTTATCTGAAATTTAACAGGGACAGGGAAAATCTGTAAAATGACAGTTTAAAAATATTTGCTATTTTTCAATCCTTAATATACACCATAGTCATTCGAATAATGGCACATTGACGAATACAGTTTGTAAAAATACAGATATTTCTTACAGTTTGGGCCTTTTTATGGTTAATATGTAAATGAATACTATTGTTTTATTATCTGTAATTTTACAAAAAACAACAGAAAATTGTTCACACCATTACAGTTAAAAAGTGGTATGCCTGATAGCTATTTACCTCTCTGAAGTAACCTTGATGCGTTCATCACTGGAGGACTGCTGCTCGTCCTCTTTATTGCGGAAATATTCTTCCACACACTGTTCTTCAAACTCGTACAAATTTTTAAGTTCCTCTGGATTCAACCTGAGTTCTGAAGGAAGCAGATGATATGTTAGAGTGTTTCTTAGAGTGCATCTTTGGATGTACGTTTATGCAGTACGATTTCAAAGTTCTTGGAGTATCTATTAAGTACACACTGATCAGGCATAACATTATGACCAACTGCCTAATATTGTGGTGGTCCCCCTTATGTGTCAAAAATGCTCTGAACCATTGGGCATGGACAAGAAGACCTCTCAGGGTGTCCAATGGGGTCTGGAACCAGGATGTTGGCAGTGGATCCTTTGGGTACTCTGGCTTGTGAAGTGGGGCCTCTGTCAATCAAACTTGTTCCACTGCATCCTGTTGATACTTGATCAGAATGGGGTGTAGGAAGTTTGGAGGTCAAATCAACGTGTTGGGCCATTGTCATGTTCCTCAGCATGTTCCTGATTGTTTGATGTTTTTTCCATGTGGTGGGATGCATTTTCTTGCAGGAGTAGACCAGTGACATTTGGGATTTTCATTTGCATGAGGGAGTGTGCTTGTTGTGGGACAGTGATTATTTGGGTGTCTAAGTCTCATCAACACGGATGTTAAAATCCAAGGTTTTCCAGCAGAACAACACATAGTACCAATATGATCAATGTTATTCACTTCACCTGTCAGTGGTCATAATGTTGTGCCTGACTGGTATATGATTAACATAAAAGACTAACTGAGTCCTCTGTCCTTCTCATCCAGCTCTCCCTCCTGTCTCTTCCTGGCACATCGCCGAAACAGCCTGTTGAAGAGGATGTAGAGGTGGCTGAAGATGATGAGCGGTGGAGGTAGGATGGGACGGTCGTGGAAAGTCATGATCAGCTGATATCTCTGAAACTTCCACACCTGGTTGGAAATGGACTTGACTTCAAAGAAGGTGTTGCTGTGGGAGAGAAAATGCAAACCAGTGAGTACAAGCTGTAAGAGTAGATGTTTCCCACACAAATAACAGAACAGACAGACACTGGAACATGTATTTACTTGAACACTGCAATGAGCAAGTTGACCAGAAGAATGTTCGCCACGAGAAGGTAACAGGCCATGATAGCAGGTGTGAGCCAGGCTCCAGGGATACATGGAGGCAGCTTCTTCCCATCCTCATCATATAAATGTTCACCACATGGAGCTGTGGGGAAAGGATAGTTATTCTGAGAACTTAAGCTAACTGATTAGATCGACATTCTTGACTTCAAGATTACTTACGGTTGATTTCCATCGCGTAGACTTGGAAAAAATCAAAGAAAAGCACAGTCCAGCAGAAATATGGAGAAAGCGTTAAAATCAGTAATATGTGTGATTTTTTAATGTCATATTTCTGTCAAGGTCAAGCTCATGTTCATGAAAGAGTGGAATGGTGCAATCAAAAGGTCACTTAGTTACGTACTTTATACCATCATTTTATGATAAATATGATTTTCAGACTAGTTTACAAAGTAGTTCAGCAAAATCAAGCATGGAGCATTTGTTTTAGTTTTTTTTAAATGAGAGCGTCAGACAACTTCCAACGTATGTTCAACAAATGTTTCAGCACCTTCCCTAAGAGTAACGTTAGTATTTATAAATTTTGATAATTTAAACTTCTTAAATAGCTGCTTGTTGGCTTCACCCTGACAGAAAAAACACTCAGAAAAAGAAAACTTGGCGGCAGATGATCAAGACTGGGATGATGAGATACTGATACATATTCTGCTCTTATTCAATACAGCATTATTGCAATTAAAGTGCCAGCAGAGGGAGACAAAGTATTAAAGGGTTTCACTGTAATGTATACTCTCTAAGCATAACAGAATATAAGATATATAAATTATTTCAACACTGATCATCTGCCCAGAATCAGGAAACAGAATCTTACTATGAATTCTAGTCTTACGGTCTATCGAGTCCGCAAAAACCTCTCCATAGATCATCCAGTAGGGCATGTAGAAAATGTTCCTGGCCAGGCGCCATGTTGGCTCCTCGTCTGGGTGAAGGATGGCCTGCCGAGCCACACCAAAGCTCATAAGCACCACCAGCATGATCACCACAAAGTACATCATATCGATCATCTGAATGAAAACAAACATAACATTTAGGCCTGTTGTATTTGCATGCACGTCTGTCATTCATTTTTCACGTGGTTTGTTTGACTGTCATTACCATCTTCCCTATCATCATCACATAGGGTCCCAGGTATTTGTTGACTCCAAAAATGTCCAATACACGAATGTACCAGAAGATGATGTCGATGCAGTAGATGACTCGGCCGTAGCCCATGTATGGTTCATGCTGCAGCCGCAACATGAGCCCCAGAAGGAAGGTGCAAATGGCGACCAGGTCCGTGATGTTCCAGTACTCCTCCAACCACACACTTATCTTCTGTTTCAGCTTCCCTGGTTCTGACATCAGAATCTAGACACCAAGATTTAAAGGTTAAGCAGGATCAGTTAAAAGTCTTTAACACCTTTTTGCCATTTATGATATTCAGACTCTACCAGTGTTGGTGGTTTTTACCTGTCTGACTTTTTCAGTGCCAAGTGTGAGGATATATGCTATGACAGTCCACTCCTGTATCGACGGCCATCGCTCCATTTTCACCAGGATGATGTAGTTGTACAACATTAGGTAGCCCAGATAGGAAATCTGTCAGAAGAGATAATGAAAACCATTTTATCAGAAGTTATAAATATTTTTAAATGTGTGCTATATTTCTTTGTATGCACAAGAAGGTAGCTCACAGTGTTGAACCAGAATTTGGTGAATGGCGCGTCGTAAAACTCAAAGAACCTTTTGCCAATAGGGATTTTACGGACTTTAGCGCTGCCCTCCTCTTCGTCTCCCTTTCGGGAAGTTGCATCAGTGTTACCCTCCTATAAGATCACAGCAAACATCTCAGCTTGACATATTTCACTCTTATATTAATATCATGTGGAAACAAATTAATGTAAAAAGATCAGCAGGAACCAGGACCTTGCTGGACTTTGTGTCATCGTCCTTGTCTTTTCCATCTTCTTTGCCTTCAGGTACATGGTAGGAAGCATCATCTCCAATACGGAAATCCAACAGCAGAATGAGGGGAGGGAAGATGATTCCCAGAATGACCTAGGTGAGACATCACAGAGAGTCAGATGGTGGCTTATTGTTTTTGTGAAGCCAAGAGTATAATAAGCGTCATTAATATTTTGTAATATTTCATGTCAACCTTGAGGCCAGGGTTTTTTCCAATCCTTAAGCAGCCCATCCACATGTCAGTGAGCAACATCTGGCTGCAGGTGTGAGCAATGAAGTCACGTTGCTTAGCAGCCACAGCCAACTTTAGACAGGTGGAGTTACTCCAGTTAACCAGCTCATAAGTTAAGAGTTTCATGGCCACCTGCTCATCATGCTTGTACGACTGGTCCAACAGCTCATAGGCCAACTGGCCAAATTCTCTGTGAAAGGGACAAAACAATAGCTTTAATTTCTATGCAGCACTAATTCAAAGAGTCTGAAATCATCCAAAAACAAATAACAAAAGCATACAGAATATTTTTTAAATTATTTTTTACAATATTGGACAGAAAGCACACATAAAGCTGCTTAAGTTTGAGTGATGTGCACTTATGCTTTGTGACAACCTATGTGAGGTTTGTTATTTAGTTTTATTTGACTGTGTTATCTAACATGTGGCACTGACTTGGAGTTGTTCTCCAGATCTTGGGAAATGTCATCCACCAGTTCACTCTCGGAGCACTCATGGGCCATCGCTTTATACAGCTTACAAGCCACCAAGGCCTTTGCCATAGCCTCCTCTCCACGCTGCCAGAGGAATAGCGCCATCTTCTGGCGTTTCATCAGCACCCCCCACAGCATCAGCTCGTGGAAGGGAAACTTGAATCGGCAGACTTCAGGGTCATCCACATCAATTTCCACCTCTTCCTCCTTCTTCTTTTTTGGCTTTTTCTTGCCTTTGGGCCTTGGTTCATCATCCTAACAACAGGGCAAACAGTTAGAATATTTTGCCGTATGAATCTGATTTATTCAACTATTTGAAAGTGTTTTGTTGTGAAGAAGACACCTCACCTCCATTCCTAAAAGCTTCAGCGCTTTCGGCTGCAAGAAATGAAAAGAACATTGTAATTAATATCAAATGTTACTTCATATAATAAACCAGCCATTGTTTTTTTCTTTTCTTTTATCCCTGCTTACCCTTTTTAGTCCATATAAATTATTGTAGAGGTTGCGGAAAACCTTCCTGGTGTAATTACTCCTGTAAGCTCCACCCATGAGGTATTCCAGCACCAGACCAATATCAATCAAAGTGATCTGATAATCTGGAGGAAGGTTTCCCTGCAGAATCACCAGAACAATATGTTACATAACAAGTGGCTCAAAATAATCAAAAAATTACAAATAATCTGAATTGATAGAAGTTATGCTGTGTGTTTAAAGGTCACTTCACCTTTTTGACATCCCTAACCACAGCGTGCAGTGTGTTTGCAGGGCCAAGTTTCTGAGAGAAGAGAAGGTAAGAGAGGAGGAGAATGAAGAAGGTCAGTAATAAGTGTAAATCTTTTTTCCATATTTGTCAGATCTGGCATTTCCATATCTTGTTGTCCCTTAAGAATTGATCTTATTTTTCATTTGCTGCACTTTATCCAGCCCACCGTGTTGTACAGCTCCTCCAGCCTGGGGATGGTGAGGAAATGGTGAATATTGACCCCGTTCTCAAGGAGCAGTTTGACAAAGTCCACTCTGTCCAGCACCAGAGCGTCCATCATGGCCTGCTCCAGAGAGTTCACCTGAGGGAAGGTAATATATGACACAGAGCAGCTGTTATTTATGTCTTCGCTCTCTTCTCTCAAGTTCCCACTTCAAGGGTTTGACACAATCCCCATTCTTACCCAACGAATCAACTCCAACTTCCTAGGATCTGTCTCCTCTGGAGGTTCAGGTTTCGCTTTTCCCTTCCCCTTCCCCTTTTTTGCCCGGGTCTTGTTGCGAGGAGCGCTGGCAGGACTCTTAGTTTTCTCCTGGGTCGTGGCTGCAGAGGTTGTAGTGTTGGCGATGGCACCAGCAGGCTGACCAAGCAGGAATAAAAGAAGAAGAAAATTGTGGCTCCTCGTTGGTTGAATATCAGTTTAAACTTTTGTATTTGAGAAACACAGCTACTTTTAGGCAAGATTGTTCTGTCCTCCTGCTATATGTAGAGCATACACTCTGAGATGGTTTTTCAACTAGGTCAACTAGTTTTAAAAAATCCTAAAATTACATCCTCTGTGTCTCCCCATTTTTTTTTTTTTTTTTTAAAAAGGAAATGTCAATCTTTTCAGAATATTCTTATTTTATATATCTGATTGTTGCTGGATGACAAGTCATCTGTTGCATCAATGAAAAGTTCATTCTCGGTATATGTGCACTGATGGCTTTGAGTTTCACATCACTTTTGTGCCCAACAGTTTCAACAAGACGAATTTATAGTCATGTGAAGTTAACAATAAGCAAAACATATTTTTGAGTGGAGTAGGACTTTCATCAGCTCTGTTTCCAAATTGTTTCTTGATTGTCAAAACCACATTCTTTCCTTCAGTCCTAATACGTCTTTGGCACTTTGCAAGTGTGGAGCACTCAAAGGATTAATTCCCACTATTTAATGCGAGGACCACTTACTGGTAAATTGTGTCCATAAACAAAGATGTGATTGCGAGCGATATCCACTCTGTTCCAGGCCAGAGCCAAACTGAGCTGATCTGCTGCTGAAGCATTTGTGCCTGAAGCAAAGGCAACAGAAGCACAGAGAGACAAGAGAAGAGAAGACGAAGAGAGCAGGTATTTGTAGCATGCAGTGAGAGAAAATATTAATGTTAGAGTGGGATACTGATTTGTGATGCAGTTTGGTGATACCTTTTAACAAGGCAGTGAGGATTGCCATTTCAATATCTTGCTGTCCCTCAGAACCCATTCGAAAAACTGTGATCTACATGTGGGAAGAGAAATTGACAAAGAAGGAACGATTGCAGATATGAGATAGACAGTGATTACAAACTGCATAAATGAATGGATGAATGAATGGACGAGTTAGTTTGTGTCAGGAATGCAGAGCGGTAAACATGTGGCATCAACTGATTTGCAGCTAGACTTCTCACTGCAGCACTCTGTCGCTGACCTTCCGAGCACAAACAGCTAATTTACTGGTTGGAAGGAGCGATAGCACTTGCCTTGTTACAGACGCAACTATATCAAATGAAATTATGCTGACGGCTCTGTCACATGTGCAGCCGTGGAGAATGGGATTAGATTGGCATGAATATGTGGCACGGTGCCAGAGATTTCCGAGCAGGCCTCGGGATGCGTTAATAATGAGTGGCCTGAATCACTATGAACACTGCAAACTTTTGTTGCTCTTTCAGATAGTCGTAGGGAGCACTGTGTGTTTCGTTTTTGTGTTTTAAAAACTGAGACCTTTGTACGGGTGAACTCATAATTTAAAGTTAAATGTAGCATCCTGGCGTTACATCACAGCAAATTTCAGTCCTCTAAATCAGTGTTTTTATATTTCTGACCCAGCTGTTCACTTGGGATGCACTTTGGATGAAAGGATTATGCAGAGACTAGACAGTAACACTAGTTCACCTGTAGGTTAGTCGTGGCACTTTAGTTCAGTTGCGCAGTTGTGTATAAACTTGCCAGCTCTTTGCCACATTGTCTGGATTGGGAATCAGTGAAAACTAAATGGCATGTGGGGGCAAAAAAGCTCAAAGGGGTGTGATCTTTAAAAAAGCAGTTTAAGTTGCTTATCTGAGTGTGTTGGAGCATTAGTCGGTCTAATATATCAGGGATAGAGAATGCAGAGTGAAGTGATAGCACTCTGGTGACTGAAAGCCCGGGGAGTGGAGAGAGGAACCTGACTGAGGATTAGGGAGATGGAACCTCTCCTCCATCTGTGTGCTGCATGCTTACTGTGAACAGATGAAGTAAGAGCCTCTGCTAAGCAGGTGGTGGTGTGCACTGATCTTTCCCACCCATTATATGTGCTGGGTATTACAGACTACTAATCACATCACTTATGTCCACGGAAATCGGCTGGAGATGCAGAAATGCTGCTGCTATTTATGTACCGAACTCAAACACTTTGGAGAAAACACTCGCCACTCCAGGATTAATCTGTGAAGACTCTTACCAGGGTGTGTGCTGAACTGTATTGTTTACATGAAGATAAGGAGTTTAACACTAAAGAATTAAACATCGACCACCATTTTAACAGCAGTGCATGTGCTTACTTACATACATGCGGGTTAATGTTGGTGTACAGTAAAGCTGCGAATGCCCTGGATTACATGACATACCACACACGGCCACAGAAAGAAGGAGAAAAATGACAGGCAGGTTGTAGGGATTACGTTTATTCAATATGTTAATGGAAACACACAGATGAGTGGAATGGATGAACCACGATGGAGACCAGATGTTTCACAAGTCAAAAATATTTATTGATTGACACAAACAATTTCAAACACAAGATGATCTGGAATATGAGAAATGTGAAGATGTCGACAACTGCACTGTGACAACGATTTCACTCTTTATTCTTCTACTCACCAGTTCCCTTTTCTTCATGCACTCCATTACCATGAGCAGGATCTGCTGCGACTGGCTTTTGCTATAATTGAATGTCTTCTGAATAGTCACTAAAAGTTGGTCTCGGACGTCATCATTAACCAGGCTGCAGGAGAGCGGTTAAAAATGACATTTTAGCTTTTTTACCAGAGGAATCTCAAGAGTATAGTAAAGGGTGAATCACGTAAAACCTCACCCTCCATCCTCTGAGAACTTGTGCGCAAAGGAAATGATGTCAGAAGCTCGGCCACTGCCGTCGCACACCACCACAGGGATGGGAGGCTCGTCTCTCAGACTCTCCAGGGCGATGGAGATGACATTTGGGCCTCCCTCTACGATCAGACACACGAGAGGGACCCCCTGACCCAAACCTGGAGCACACAGGAAAAAAAATAGTCAGTCCTTCCATCTATCTAAGTGTTATAACAACAGAAGTTTGAGAATGACATGATGGAGCAGAGTATCTTCGATGTGGTGTGTGGACAGACAAACCAGAGGGAAGAGGGAGTGAAGTCAGTGGTGACAGCTGAGCATCCCTTTGCTGTCCCTGCCTTATCCGAGCTCCAGGCATAGGATGACAAAGGGAAGCCCACAGGTCACAGAGGAGCTCTCCATCCACTTGTCCAACAAGATATCTGGCTCACACTCACACACCATGGAGGATGGAAGATGTTTTTTACGACATCGGCAGAGTGCTGTGTGACTTACGAGTGTTGATCTTCTGCAGGGAGATGTGCTTCTCCAGCAGTCGGCGGAGCTTGACCTCAGAGCCGTACTTCCCACAGGTTCCGTTGTCGGTGAGGATGAAGTGGGAATGGCTGTTGTTGAGCACTGCCAGCTTGCTCAGTGGGTTTGCCATCGTCTGATAGGGTCTGGTTACCTGGACAAAGGAGAAGAAATGATAGTGAAATGATTCTAGAAGATATATAATGATGAAAGGGGCTTTTAAAAAGAAATTAAGTTGGAAATGCTCTTACATCTTTTCCAATGAGGTCCTCTTTGTTTTCCAAGATCCCCCATGGAGCAATTCCTATTGCACACACTTTTCCTCGAGACTTGGAGGAATGGTCCTTTAAAGCATCTCCAACATGACGGATCACCCCTAAATGGTAATGAACAAAAAAGAGCAATATGAATAATAACTCCTTCAGATATCTAATGGGACCACATTAAGGGACATGTTGAGGTTGCTGCACGCAAAATCCACACAGACTGTCATTTGTGATGAATTTTCCCACTAAGGTTCTAATTATAGAGCTTAAACCTGTGACAATGGGTTGGTCAAATCTCCCCCCGGGAAATTGCAGACCTGCTATTATGTAATAACAATTTCATGCAAAAGTAATCTTCTAATGTTGCAAGCTGATATTTGTTAAGTGAACATTAAAAGCGTTATCCTGAACTGTCGGCGTCCTACCCGTGTTGACTCCGCCCGTGAAGATCCAAGCTCCAGTGGTGACAGCCGCTTTGATCAGACCTTTGCCAAACACTTGCTTGAGTTTGGGTTGAAGGTCAAAGTTCTGCAGACCTCCATGTACGGAGATGAGCAAGGTGGGCAGCTCCAGTTGCCAGTCCTTCACCATCAAATGCAGGAGGTTGTCAGGTTTGGTGTCATATGAAACCCGAATATACTAGGAAATATAAAAAGGGGAAAGTACAGTATTGTGATCACAGTGAGTTCTACATTTTTGTAGGTTGTCATGTCCTCTCACTTCTCTGTAAACACAGAGATCATTTTCAGTATCTGAGACTCACCATGGCCTTGTTGATGAATCCTCCTCCCTGGAATTCGATGATGCCAAAGGAGTCCGTTGGGTACGTCCTGGTGTGTTTGATCACAGACCATTTGTCCTTTGGGGTATCGATCTGCACCAGCTGATGTGCTTCTTCTAGTGAGTTGGCACCAGGAGGGATGGCCACGTGCTGCGTCGTCAGCTGACCACAGGCACATCTAGACAGATCAAAGAGTGTATGAACTACAACTTAAAGTGAATGAAAGGTGGCACCTTTTCCTCGAAACACACATCTCCTGGGTTAATTCGTGGCTGTGTCCATTACTGGAAAATGTGTGCCTCAATGAACAAAAGGATTGCACCGCCTTGTTGCTCTCAGCAGTGCAGGAGCTTTGGAGACCAGGATAGTAATCAGGTCCTGCAATACTAAAAAATCTGCTTTAATCCTGATAAAAGTCTGATAACCTTTAGTCACGGATTTAGTGAATGAATGAACTAATAGGAAGAATTGATTTGTAATTAATTAGTGAATACAGAGTGGAATGCCACAGTTAAACATCATTTATATTTAATTTATACCATTTTTATTGTCATGAATTACCCATTACATTAACAAAAACCCAACTGACATGAAAAAATGACAGTATTTTCTGTAGTTAAACCATGTTCTTTGTCATCTCATTTTGTTCTTGCTTTTTAGTCATTCTCATATTTTTTCATACAATTTTTTAAAGACATTTTTTAAAAAATGTATGCACATTGTAGAAAGCTTGAACAGTAAAAAAGTAGCAACACTGTCTGTAAAACCTGGCTAAAATTGACAAAAAGATGTGCTAGTGCGTTCTGGAGTCATTTTCTGCATGATATCTCTCATGTTAAACAATAATGACACAACTGCTATTGCAATCTGAGGCCACCTATTTACCACAAATTATAAATAATCATTTAAAGGTAAACTTGAAGACCATTATTACCTGGTTGGGTCCTTGCTGGGAAATATGTGAATGCATTCTCTTTTAACGAACGTCCTCTCAATCCACGCTCTCTGTGCCTGTAAAGACAAAAAAGGAGACAAAAAACAAAAGTGTTAGCTTCACGAGTCACAGGGAGATCATCCTTACGATATCTGAATCTAAGTTTCACAATCAAAATCCTCTTAGCAGTAATCCTTTCTGAAAGATCGGGGCTGTTTGCATCCTACGGAGAAAACATAAATGACAGAGGAGGAGAAAATGTGATTAAAATTAGTTCTGCTGAGTTCAGAAATAGAGTGGAAACTGTTTTTTTTATTGCAAATTGAGTGACATAAACTGGCAAAAAACATTGTGTATCACACAATAAAGTCAAGCCTGGTGTGTTATTCCTGAGTTTATTATACCAGAAACGATGCTGACTGACAACTATGTGGAACTGTCTGCTTTTATAGTCTCTTCAAGTTTGATATGCAGCCAGCGAAAAGCATCACACAATAGTACTCTGCCCACTCACTTTGTCAAATCTGGCTCTGATTGCTGTCTGATCTTATTCCAGTACCAAGCAAAGATAACCTAAGTTCAAAGCCGAGTTTCTCTGAGGGCCTTTGTTGACGGTGGAAGCCCAATTAAAACTGAATCACTAGAAACAGAGCTTTCCAAGAAAATGCCGGGAAAGTGACAAACAGAACTGAAAAATCTGAGGAACGTTAAAACATACAAAAAAGAAAGATCTATTTGGACTCTACCTATAAGCCTGCAGTCACATGAGTATAAATTAAAGACCATAGATGAGCTCTATTGAGGTCTTGTGACCATCACAAGTGCCCCCAACACAGTACAGTTACTGTTCTCTCTGTTTGTCTGCTCAGATGGCCTCAGCCAGCAGGGCGGCTACATCGGAAAACCACAAACTATTCCAGACTATCCTTTATGTTCCGCTTTAAGAGAAAAAAAGCAAACCTCTGGATTCCTTTTCTATATGTTTGGTCTGTATGTTCTCCATTCACAAAATAATAAGTAATGATACAACAGGTATCATTTGGTACAACATTTTTATGAATGCAAACAGCTTCAGATGTTCTATGAATATTGACTATTATTTATTAATTTTTCCACTATTAATAATTACTAATTAGTTTTGCTTGATTTTTTAAATGAAAATAGGTTAAATTGCAACATTAATACAGTTTAAATTGTAAATACACATAAATACACATATAAAATTTTAACTTTACCTATATTGTGCTAAACAATCATGACTGATTTTCCCCTCCGATTCATTGAAGAATCATTTTGTCTGAATCTAAAACCTCCTCTGATACTGGTTGAGTAGATAAAATCACTTTCTTTGCTAAAATAGTAGATACAACTACTTTTAGTCAAGCTGCACTTTTTTTGCATTTGCGTTTTTCGCACTTTCCTATTTAACCTGTAGTGGTGTTTTTTTTTGTTGTCGTTGTTGCTGAAATATTACTATCCTGTTGTATTTTGCCATCCGTTCGACTTGTCTTGTTTCGCCCTGACAGCTTTCCGTCTCGGTGCTATCATGCATCATTAAGCACCCAGAACCCATGCAGTGCTGCCTGCTCACATTTACCATATCTGAATTCACTTTCCAGGGTCTACAATTCAAACCACATCCATTGCCATTGGGTCACATCTCTCTAGATTCTGTCAGAAAAAAAGCGATGAAATAAAAGTTTGAAAAGAGTCGCAGTTGCAGAATTCACTTACACACAATCCTCTGATGGTGCTGTGGAGTCCTAGCTCTAGTGCTGCTGGAGATTAAGGCTCGAGAGTGGAGAGGAAATCTACAGTCTGCTGCTTCTCTGTCAGAGCTTTCCTCCTGCTGCTGCACTCCCAGTCAAGTGGTCTCATTGAATCCCACAGGACATGAAACTTCTTCACTTTATGAGGGCCAGTTAATATGATGAGCATGTGAGCAGGGTCTTTGTTCGCCCAAGTCTCATGACTCCAGTTCAAGGTAATCCTTTTGGGAGTCCCATGACCCCTTCTCCATGCCCACAGGGTATTTTCATCCTTCGCTTGAACAAGGCACAATAAATCTACTTTGATAACTGGCCCCTAATCTCCCAATTTGTTGAAACTCCTTTCTTTGTGCTCACTTCACAGTGTGGAAGATCTTAGCCAGTGTGAGAAGACGGAGCACAGTGGCCAAGCTAAAAGCACTGCAGTCTCGTTTCAGAGGCTCCCCAACTTTTCATTTGAAAAATTTTCACCCCCTCCAACTACTTTGATTTCAACCTAATTTGCATAATTGAGAGAATTGGATGCAGGCATTCTTTTGGAAGGCGCCTTGTTAAGACATGACTGGTCTCCAGTTGGGGGCAAGGTCAGTCAATGCTAATTGCAGTTAATCTCTATTTCCACCAACCATGTTTTTGTGGAGGAAAAGAAAAACCCAGCAGACCAGCTATTGAGTATGCCTATAATCTTGCTTTTTAATGTTGGTAAAGTGGATTTGCATTGCAGAACATCATTGATTTTGCATAATAGTCGCATGGCAGGCGGCTTTTAAACCACAGTTATCCTACTGGCTGCTTTGTATCCAAGTGTTGAAATGCATATTAGTAGGCCTCTGTTTTGTCAGACAAATTTGAAGTTTGAAACCAATCCTGTTTATTTAAACTTATGAAGTGCTTGCTGAAGGTGCATGCTTAAGTAATTAGAGGAAGGCTTTAGGTGAGCTGCGATGGAGTTAACAAGCACGAAGTAGTAGACATCTGCTTAAAACCCTCATGTGAATGATTTGATAAGTGCTCCTTTTATGGTTGAAGCGAGCAGTTTGAGCCCGACTGTAACTCTCGCAAGGGAGGCTGGTGGTAGATGACACAGAAAGACAGACAGGAAAAAGCCTAACATCCCCCTGAACTCCCCACTTTTCGTCCTGCTCCGGTAAAAAACACACGTGGGCCACTGTTAATTATAGCCGAACAAAACAAAGCGCATTTCCAGAAGGGTTTGGCCGGTGTGACGCAGTTATTTCAGCTTACTTAAACTCATTAACCACAGCAATTAAAACCAAAACCCAGTCAGCAACCAGCTGGCTCGTTAAGAGCTGCCTTTGAGCACTTAGCAACAAAAAACCTTGAAGAATTAGATACTGCAGGATCAGATTGTGTCACGCCAAGCAAATTAACAAGACTTAAGACAAGCCTCGGAACAATAAACAACATTCATTCTAACACGCAGAATTTTCTGTTCGCTGGAAACAAAAGACAGTTGTGTGAGGCAGAAATTATAATGATGGGGTGGTGTCAGAGGAAACAGAAATAAGTGTTTTTCATCAGATGTACCAAAGCAATGATGTTTTTCTCTCAAATTTGGACTATATTTTAGATTCTAGCACAATACATCACTCTAGATGTGTGTATACATGTAATTTATATCTAATTATGCTGACAAATTCCATCAGTTTTATAATGCATTAGATATAGGAATTGTGTTAGTCGAGACATATTCAGGTCACAGACACAGCAGCCATACATTCATTCCTTTTCGCACTAGAATCACATGGTCCTGGTCTCCTGACCCACAGCTTAGCAACAACTAGATCACAGCTAATTTGTTCCAGTGAAGCTACAATTACACAGATTATTCAGCCCCAACGGTCAGACGAGAATGTATAATAAAGGTTAACGTTTGACCCAGTTGACTTCAGTGCATCTTGAACACATTCTTGTGTACACTTAGTGAAAATACGAGTCGAAAAAGGGGATATATTTATTCTGGATATTGTTGTAACAATGGAATTCGCACAACAAAAGCCTCATCAGCAAAAGTGAAACGGATCAGAAAAGATTTGGGGGTCCTGCGAGGAATGTGATGTCACCAAGGTTGAAGATAAAAGCAACTAATTGCTCAGCTTTAGTATTGAATGGCGACATGGTTAGAGCTTGATGCACTTTGACAGGAAAGGAACCTGCGTGGACTCTTTTTACTGTCTCAAAAAATATTCCAGACTCATCGTCAATCCGCATGGAGAGAATATAAAGCTGCCTTTGACGCGTCTTCTCTTGAGGGGAAATGATATTTAGACAAAGCGACATGCTCGAGTTGCAGAGTCTGGATAGGCAAATTTGCATCAACTGTGAAGCTAAGTGTTTTCAGTCAGGCCTGTTTGTAAATGCGCTCATTGTCCTCCTGAAGTTTGAAAATCCAGTTAGCCATCACGAGTGCAACATGTCACTGATTATCCCCAGGAGTTGAGGGAGTCATAAGACATGTTTTAAAGCTGCTGTTTTTCCTGTCCCCCCCCCCAAAAGGAAAGTCTGACTGAAAGAGAGACTAAATACAACTTTTACATAAAATGAAGGAATCAAAATAGCGATAACAGCAGCTTAAAAACCAGCAACAGTTGTGTTAAATCCTTTTACAGTGAAAGTTCGGTATTTGTCAGCCAGTTTTATGTGATTTCCCTTCTAAATTAATAATCTTACAAATTCAGAAGGTATGACAGTGCACTACCTATCGATTTGAAGGATTTGAAGGTGGTTATACATGTTTTGTTGACTTCTGAAGTGGAAAAAAATAAGTAAAAACAGCCCCCATAGCAAAAAAAAGCTTCAAAATGAGCTTTTCAAATGTTAGGGAAGTACTGCTTATATTTCTTGAATTAGTTCAGGGTGCATTTTAATGTTGTGTGGTAGTTATTCACTGACTGCTTGGTCATATTTGCATCCAGAATTTGTGGAATGTGTCCTTTTCTATCAAATGCTGCTTATTCCTTCTAGTACACCAGTGATTGTGGCCAAAGAGCTCAGTTTTGATTGTATCTCTCCACAGTCATACTTGTTGCTTTACCTATTCCATACAGTAACTTTTATGATGAGATCGCAGTTAAGGTTTCCTTCTTCTCCTTTCTGAGAACATGATCAGCATCAGTCCTGCACTGTCAGTCAGCTAAAACCTTTCTGCAGGTCCTTTAGAACCATATTGAGTTTTGCTTTGCCTTTCTGGCCAGCAGATGAGCAGTCTTATCTGAAAGTTTTTCTTGTCGTGACTTCCTCGGTTCCAAATGTCATTTATAAATCACATTTTGGCAAGTGAAGATGGTAGAGCGGGTGTGCTTTGTGTGCACGGTGTGTTAACGTTTGAAAAAAGGCTCATTTTTAACGTCGACTCACTTCAGAACTAACTTTTCCCCAAGTATTACAAAGAACTTTTCACCAACATGTAACATTTAATTGAAGTGGGTGTAAGAATTGCTACTTCCACTGCAGAATTAAACATTCAAGGCATTTTTCATTCGCTTCGACCAGTCCGATCTTTTATTGCATTTATTTGGTTGGATTCACAGTTTAGGTGCAACATTCCAGGCGTGTACTTAGGTAATGAGAAACCCAAGTAACTTTACCGCAGAATGCTGCAACACTGGAGGATCTTAACTTTCACTTTTTCACAAGCTTTCTCCACACAAAGACGTCTGCTGTAGCCGTTGCTCAGCCTTATTCTCGATTACACGGACTTTAGCCGTAAAGCTTTTGTAAGGATTTCTTGGCTCTCACCTGACCTGAGCCTGACACTTACATCACACGGTCATATGAGCCGGAAAACCCAAAGAGAAACTCGTAGAAACTGTTCACTACATTCTTACTGGTTTTGATGCCTTTGCAAGTTTAATTAGTAAAGTTAATTTTGTAAGAGCACAAAATTTATCCAAAATTGTTCAGGCTAGAAAGGTTTTAAGGGCATTTCCCTAATAACTAGGTGTAAATGAATGACGAATTTTCAGTAAAAGAGAAATAGATGGAGATTAATTCATTTTTTACAACAGAATTATATATTATACATTAGTCAAGGCTTCCAACAAGCAAACCTCACCATGATTTTTTTTAAATTCTGAGATGTTGACACTATTTTTAAATTACTATTAAACAAATTACTGTGGATAAAAAAAAATACATAAATCCCTCTCCATACCATAAATGTGATGTGTACACCAATCATTGAATAAAGAAGATAAACCCATGATTGTAGACTGTCATAGCAAATGTGCCTGATCCATTAAACAATGGACAATGTTACTTCTCAGCCGTCTGCTCTGTGCCGCCAATGAGTTTATATTTAGCAGTGTATCGGATCTCATTAAAAGTGCAGCACTACTCACTTGAGAGCCACAGCATTGCTGATTGCTTTAAAGCGTAAAACCTCCTATAAAAGGCTGCGGATTAAACAAGAAATATTAATCTCAGCAATCGATGCTGTGATGTATATAAAGCTGTCAGTCTAGATCGTTTTAAGGGCGTCACATATACTGTTGGAATTTACATCAGGAGCAACTAATTCAGCCACAGAGCTAACAGTTTTCTCAGCGATGAATTAACGGAACATTTCTAACCAGTGTCAACAAAGCATGAAACTGAATTTCATGTTTCTTCTTCACTTGCTTATAGAAAGTAGATGCATTTAAAATCATTGAGGTTAACTAAGCTAGGTTTATTTTAAACTATTAAAGATAAGACAGGGTTTTGTTGGTTCTTCTCAGAATGTCACCACTATTTTGTGTTGTAAAAGCCTCCACAATTGCAGTGCCAGCTGAGTGAGTTTGTCCTACGTGAGCTCTAATTCCAGAACACGTCGCTCATCGGACTAGTGGAGTAGAAAAGTGCATGTATATAAAAACTACATCTTTCTTGCTTTCAAGGACATGCTAGCAGGAGTGTGTTAATCACATGAAAGCAGACTTTAGAAAGATAAAAGTCTTTAATCTGTCATGGCCGTAGTCGTCCACATTGGGCCATTATGAAGGATTAAAATGCCGTACTGGAGCGAGTGGCTGCTCAGCTTTAGACACCACTTAACGGTAACTTTAAAGGACTGGGACATCAGACCATGTGCTTACCACTACATGACCAGCAGTCATGAATGGTGCGTGTCTTTAAGGCCAACAGAAAGGCTCTGAAATGACTGGTTTATATGGGCTCAGGCTAGTAATGGTGCCATGTGACATTCTGTGCAGCACGAGTGATGTGAATAATAATACAGTTTCTGGACACAAGAAGTTTGTAAAAAAAAAAAAGCAATTAAGATAAACTGCAGTTATTCATTTCTTTAACTTGAGAATAACACAAAACTTAATCTCAAAATAAATGCTATTATAATTCAAGTAAAAACACCAAAATACACTTTTCCAGACACATTAATACACTTGAGAGACAGCACTGCAAAGTCGTACACAATCACCTGTTGAATGTGACATTGCTGCCTGCAGGCTTCATCTTACCTTCTGCGAGCCAGATGTGGAGCGTTTGAGGGAGGATCGTTTAAAGGTGCCACTCGGGCCCTTGGGGTCCATGTTGACGACTTAAGTCAAGAGAAGGATTCTCAGAGAGCAGCGACAGGTCAGAGTTCAGCAGCAACAGATAGAAACGCTGGACAGCCACGACAGAACCAAGGCATGACAGCTATCTCTAGATTAACACTTCAAAAGTTCTTCTGCTTCACTATCAGTGCAGGTTTCGGCGCTTCGCTCTCCCCTCTGCAGCTTACTCCCGACTGACAAGACAGAGATCCCTGCCAGGGATATAAATCACTCGATGACACACTTGACACATAGACCCTTTTCCTCTGCCGGGCATCCCATAATCAGGCTTAATGCAGCCAGCTCTTCCGAAGCCTCAGAGTCTAATGGATAGAGATTTAATAAATGGTTATTGAAGGTAAATCTACTTTGGCACACCACAACCCCAAAAAAGGCTTAGAGGGACCATGCAAGCTGTGAGGCTAAAGTTAGCCGGCGGAAAGCCAAAGGTTGTCCCTCCAGATGAGGCTCAGAGAGTCTGACAGGAGGGTCCCATCAGGGAACAGACAGATAGGTATGCACAGAAATGCAGAGCCAAAAAATAGAATTAAGACACAGCGAACAATACTCTGACACTGCTGGAGGCCTGTTTTGTTAGAGTAACGCCACAGAAACTTGTTAAACTTCACATCTTCTACTTATTTTACCTGCTGTCAGACTTATTCAGAAATGAAAAAGGAATAAAATGCCCAGTTTGGCTTCTACGTTTTGGGTGCTGAACATAATATAAGCAGCATTTACTGTGCAACGCATTTAATGTCTTATTTTGTCTTGATAGCTGCATTTTAGATGTAGTTTTCTTTCCTACAGGAAGTAGCTTTGCAACACAGATTCAGAACAGCTTAGCTCTAAGTGTCTAAGACTTTGACCTGTTCTGTAAAACAAACTAAATTAATAGAAAACAAAACTATTACTCACTGATTAAAACTACAAACATCATGTTGCATTTGACCAACCCTGAACATTAGTGGAAATGTGTTGCTATTCATTGACAAAGCTTGAAATACGAACTCGAATATAATACGAATATGAAGACTAGTAATAAACTGCGCCACTTTGATAATAAATTTATCACTTCCAGAAAAGTGCTGCCGTGACTTGTTGCATCTACTAAATGGTTTGCTGGAAAGACAATGTGCCCTTTAAATACCTGAGCTTCTACCTTCTAAAAAATCTATCTTGCTTTTACAACAGAAGGTTGCACACAGCAGCAAAATGTAGATGTTTCTGTATCTGATCTAAAAAATCAAATTAAAAAGCAACCATCTGAGCTCCAGCTGGATTCAGATCAGTTTAGATGGCTAAATTAGCAATCCAGCAACTCCCTCTGCTGGATACTGAATGAAATGGTTTTAAGGATGAAAACGGGCAATGTGTTTGAAACTGAGTGCCAGGCTCTTCCTGTCAACAAACAATATTTTTCAGAGTAACACTGAAAATCACCAAAAAAATGTGTAGAAGCAGGAGGTGACAGCCTTCTCGACTGAATACCTACCTTACAATGAAATCCACGGATGAGATAACAAACAAAACCCTCCCATAGTGAAATGAAAGCTCACAAGAACACATCATAGTACTTGAAACTAGAACCATGCAAAACCACTTACACTGATCAGCCACAACATTATGACCACTGACAGGTGAAGTGAATAACATTGATCAACCTTGGATATTAACATCCGTGTTGATGAGACTTAGACACCCAAGTAAACATTGTCCCACAACAAGCACACTTCCTCATACAAATGAAAATCCCACATGTTACTGGCCTACCCCTGCAGGAAAATGCACCCCACCACATGGAAAAAACATCAGACAATCAGGAAACATTTGAGGAACACGACAATGGCCCACGATGTTGGTTTGACCTCCAAACTTCCTACACCTCATTCTGATCAAGCATCAACAGGATGTAGTGGAACAAGTTTGATTGACAGAGGCCCCACTGCACAAGCCAGAGTATCCAAAGGATCCACTGCCAACATCCTGGTGCCAGATCCTATAGGACACCTTTAGAGGTCCTCTTGTCCATGCCCAGTGGTTCAGAGTATTTTGGACCACATAAGGGGAACCGACACAATATTAGGCAGGTGGTCATAATGCTATGTTTGATCGGTGTATAAGTCAAGCAAGGAGGAAACTAATCAGCTAATCCAAAGTATGAAATCACCAAACATCTATTGTACTATTATTATTACTATAAGCTTTAGGAAATAACGATACCTGTTGTCGTCAGTGAAGATAGTTGGATGAGCTCATCAGATTCTAATTTCAACCAGTAACCATGAGGACCATGAATGGATGATTACCTCGCTTCCCTCCTCCACTCCGGCCATGTGTGTAGGTGTTGACTGCCTCTAAGAATGGATAATGCGTAATTTCTCCTAGTAAGCAGACACAAATGAGCTTTATCATCTGTTAGTGGCTTTGCATTGGTCGGTGGAGGAGATTATTTGTCTGCAGGAAAGACAGAGCACCGAGTGTAGCAGAGGAAAGGAGGAATGCTGACTTAAAAACATGTCTGGGAAATGGCCTCTGCAAACACGATGAAACAGATGATTTGCCAATATGCATGAAGTTGAAGACAAGCTGACAGAACTGAAAATTTGAATTTAGATGGGTGTTAATGTAATTGTTAGGATCAAATTTAACAGGTGACTCCTTTCAACAGGTGACAAACATCCAGACACAGTTTAACTGAAAAGCTGCCATCCTCACTCCTTTGATAGTGTTCAGAGCAGGAAAACACATATGCTGCTCTGATGGGATGGAAGAAGCATAACTCTTGTTGCTACAACACAACATAAGAGTGTGTGTTAAAAGATATGTTTTCTATAATTACCACTAAATCAAGGAGCCCCATATGCTTTTTAAGTGCCAGGTTATTGCTGCATGTGTAGTTGGCAGTTTGGATTTTTATGACATGTGGCTGCTGACATTACCTTCTGTTATGTTTGCTGCATAGCACAACATAAAATGTGGAAAATACTGTAAACTGTTTTAAGTTTATTAAAATGTGAGTTGGCTGCATTAAGGATGACTCATGAGTTCAAAGTCATGTTATGATTTGTTGAAGAACTGAAGTTGATAAAATTAATTTAATGAGCTTAAGATATTAAGTTAGGTCAACGAGTCGCAAACACAGTGGTTGCAGACAGGCTTGCTTTCCTTTTAGATTTGTTTTAAATTTAAATAGTTTCTCCTTCTTTTAACTTGATCTTGCAGCCTCAGTTGTTGAAGCCATTTTAGATCAGAGGCAGTACGAAGACAACATGCGAGGCTGCTTCTGGTTACAGTGCAATACATTTTGCAGGTGCAAGGACTGAATTCAGTACAAACCTTTGTCATAGTTAGAAGTGTTTTGATTGTAACAGAAAGAAACATCCATACTTTAAGTTTAATTTGAAATGTGTGTAAAAAATTAAAGCAAGTTTCCACCGTGTCTATTTTCTCAGTATTTGTGGAGCTCTAACTCTCTAACAAGTCTACGTTAAATGCTCCTTTTGTTTCTTATGAACTTAATTTAATGAACTGAGTGAACTCTCAGCTATTCATTTGTTCAACTAATCATTTTAAGACAAACAGCCCCAACTTATAAGAACATTTTGTAGGTTCTAAAGTGGTCTGACAATAAATATTAGACATTTTATGTTTAATTATCTAGAAATGAACAAAGCTCATATATTTACTGTAAGTAAATAAAACAAACTGTAGATTTGATTTCTAAATTTCTTTAAGATGTTTTATGTGTACTGAACAGTGGGATTATATCAAACTTTAAATACACCCTAACTGTGAAACGTATCATCAGTTTCTAAATGCACTGGTACTGTCAATCCGAGGGTACTGGGATGCTGTTGATTTAATGTTTTTTAACCTTATTATTTTTTTCCAGTTGTTTTTTTTTTATCATTTTAATTTCAATGTTGTGTTGTGAAGACATCAAATTACCATATGTCTTACGTGCAATTCATTTTCTGTATGGAATAATAATCATTTAAAAATGTTCGTCTCTGCTTGTAAAGATGCCTTGTCAGTGATAAGGAAAATATATCTGCCTCATGCTTAAATGTATAGCGACAAATTTTCCCATTAAAATGTCATCTTACATCAGTTCATTGAGGCAACCTGCATGTTTTTAATTTATTAGTGGAAATTAATGTTACAGTTTTATGCAGTTTAAATACAGACTCTGCCAGAAGTCATGTAACAGCAGCAGAACACCACCTTAGAGTACATTATGTACAACAGAGCCCTGACTATTTGAAACACATCTGTAGGTGCAGGTGTGAGTCAAGCAGAGGACTCCGTGTATTAAGCACTAGAGGGCGCTCTGATATCTTTTATGGCCTGGCAAAGCTCTGAGCGGAGAGTCTCAGACTTGTAAGAAACACTTCATGCTCAAATTCTGTCAAGTTGTCTCAGAGGTTATTTGTATGTCAGACTCATCCATACAGCCAGAACCATGAGCAGACATATGCATACACAAACAGAGAGGCTGTTCCCTGTGCTGGACATTATGTGCCAAGCTCCGGCCTCCCGCTTTGCATCAAGCTCACTTTACCTTCACTTGTTTTACTTGATAATTTGTAAATGTCTTGTGTGACTAATCTCATCACTTAAACCAGATGGCACAAAGCCAGCAGCCAGAGAGGAGGTTTGGGTGAAACTGCTTCCACATGTGGACACTGTTTCAGGAAAAGGGCATGTTTCATTTTGAGTAGTTCAGCCGAGCAGTGGAAGTTGTTCTTTGTTCCTTTTTCATGCACTTACAGGCATGAAAAGGAAAACCAAACAGAACGAGAGTCCTGTAGAAACCTGTGGGAGAAAAACACCAAACAAAGACATTTGCATCATCTTTTGTTTGTGTGCACACCGTTTTTCTTTTTTTTTTATATCAAGGTGATCAGCAGTGACCCTACTGTAACCAAACAATGAAAGTTGTGTGTTTTTGACTCAGTGAACAGCCAGTGTTTACCCTGGTTGCTAAGGAAACAAGACTACACCCTCACCTGAGACCTTGTGCTTCAGGTGTGTTCCATCCCTCAGTACTGCAGAGGAGGACAAACACACTCGGCTGATAATAACATGTATGCAGTTGGACAAATAGAGAAAAAGAACACAATGTTACATGTGGAGAGGCAGATAGCATATCACAGCCTGATGTGTGTGAGTGCTGACATGTCACTTCTCCTCGCAGACCGAGTACTCCGCCTGAACTTCAGGCCAGGAAATGGTCTTTAGTGGTTTGTTACCAGTGGGCCATGCCGGGACATGTTTCCTGTGCTGTTTGCGTGTCCATGAGTAGCACCTCTAGCTCCCCACATAATAACCACTTATTAGGCGTAGCACAGTAAAAACTTGATTTGTATATCCTAGAGAGGAGGGGCTCAAAGCTCTGAAACAAAATCAGTCCATTTTTGAATTATAGGCCACTGATATGGTTGTAAGGAACTTTTTATTGAACAAATAAAAGATAATCTTACAAATGAAAAGGTTTATTCACAATAGTAAAATGTTGTTGAATTTACTTGTGCTACTTGTCTTTTCCCAAAATTCTTACTTGTGGCATTTAACATAGACTTTCTTTAACCTTCTTCTTTAAAAGAAAAACTGGTGAATCTGGTGAGATTCTAAAGTGCATTTTGTAATTCTGGTATGTACAAAGAGAATAAAATCTAATCTAATCCTGTAGTGAGTGCTTCTTCTGTGCTGTGCTGTCAGCACAAAATGGATTTTAGGGAAGTAGACAGGAAGGAGGCGTGGTGGACTATAGCGCTGCTTGTGGCTCACAGCTTCACTAGTGAACAACAGGCCAAGCTTGTGCACACCCAGCTGTCTGCTTCGGCTCACAGACCGGCTCATTACACTCCACTAGAGCAAAACTGTTCTTGGAAGCCTGTCCCCCAGGAGTAATGCATTTCACGAATCCCCTGCTTGAGCGTATAGCCAGTGTGCATATCTCTATTCTGCTACTCTGTGAGCACATGCTGGCAAACAGTGTTTCCAGGATTGACCTGGGGCCCACACGGAGGTTAACAGGGAATCCATATGCTGCAGTGGGGCTGTAAAACAGCAGCTCTCTTAACCTGCAGGAAGTTGCTCCAACCGTTGACTTTGTTTCACAATCTGTCACACTGAACTGAACAGTGGCTCCTTCCTTTGATCAGAGGACTTTCATAAACCTCCATTTTTCTGACTGCACTATCTCTGATTTCCCAGGGAGCAGTTGAACAGATTTTTTTCTCACTGGATGAGGGGGTGCTGAGTCTCACGCTCTCAGCTGCGTAAACTTCCAGAATCAGCTCATCGGCCAACATCCAAACAACCAGATGTGCGATTCACACTCAAAAGTCCTTATTCCCCCCCACACACACACACACACTTTGCCTGACCTTCTATGAGACTGACAAAGATGTGATCTGAGAAAGATTTGAGCTGCCCTACAATAACAGGCGCAAGATGGGAACAGACAGCTAGACAGACAAAATGCACAGAAGTGCTGATCAACACTTTTGCACCAGGAAGTGAAGCCACATGATACAGCTGTCTTTGCGTCACACCACGACCAAATAATAGACTTAAATAAAAGCCAGAACTGGGTGTAAACAAGTGAGATCAATAATCGTTGCCATGCTTGTTTGACTACATCCTCGGCTAATGAGCTGCAGTGAGGGGGATTACTGAGCATTACGAGCTGGTGGTTCAATTTCTGCCACCAAATGTCCACATTTCAAACTGTCTTTGAGCAAAAGAATAAGCCCAGCTAATCAAAGTAGTTAGACTAGATCCTACTTTGCAAACAAAAGTATAAAATTAACCAGTAGCTCTGACTAGACTCCACTTTTGAGTCTCATAGAGAACATTAACACATCAGAGGCAATTGAAAAACATGCCTATATTGAATATGATGAGTTATTACTACATCGTGTTTGCGACAGCTTGTGTCTCTACAAAGGTGAATAACAAACACCCACTTGTTAAAGGAAATTACATTGTTAGAGTATCTGAGCAGAAGACAAAGAGCCAGTCAGCTTCTCATCTCCTTATTGATTGTCCAGGTTGTGTTACAGACCATAAAAGCCTGAGTCAAAGCAAGTCGACAAGCACCTGTCTAATCCTGCTGATCATAGCAGCATTGTCATTATCTATGGGCTCTTGCATGTGACTGTAATTAGAACTGCCTTGGATGATCTGAAACACAGATGGTGGTGGGAGACTAAGCAAATAGCACTACGGTAATCAGTCGGGACTGTGGGAGCAGACAAATCTTTAAAGACCCGAGGGGCTAAATGCTCGTCGACTCAAGTCAGGACTAGCCGATCTGTAGACATTTATAGTAGTGTCTTCATTTTGGTGGCATGTTTTCAATAAATCCTCCTCAGCTAAGTCAAAAGATGTCATCTGATGGACCCATAATGAGATTCTAGGAAATGCAGTTAATCAAATGGGACCACTGACTATTAAGTCACATGAAGCCACCTTTAAAGGCCAAAAATGGTGTCTGGATTCCCATCCATTAAGTCAAAACTGAACGTTTACTTCGTTTACTTCTTCTGGAGTTTTGTTGTCAGCACAAGTCAAAAAAATTCTCGCAAAACAAACACAGTTTTAACACACTCACAGTCAGCATAGGTCATTCGAGACCAAACTGACGCAACACAGAAACTCCCTGAAGCAAGGCTCATACCTTGATGACTCTACATAAAACTGTAGAAATGATTTATGATTTCCACTTAAGATTAAAATGAAGCTCGCTTTGCTTTTTTTTTTTTTGAAGCTAAGTTCGTTCTTGACCCTGGAGGCAGCAGATGACAAACTGAATCTGTTTTCAGTGTCAAGCCCAACTTCTAAACTGAACAGAATCATGCAAAGTTTGAGAAAAACTTGTTCCACTTACGAGAGGGATTGTTTATTAAGCACCATTAGCACTTATCCGACGCTACAACATCACACATCAATAGTTTTAGTGTTTCTTTGGGACATTTTATTTGGCGTCATCCAGAGGTGAAAGCCTTGACTGTTGGGTTTGTGGATGCAGGTGCAGAGGTGCGAGGTGGTCATGCAGTCACACCATGGAAAGGATGAACTAAGAAAAATGTCACATTTAACAGAGGCAACACTGACACGAGTGGGTGAGGCGCAATCCCACCCTGTCAGATGTGTTGCTTTTTTCCCTCTTCATACCAGCAAGACGTGGAGATTTACAGTATACTGCACGAGTACACATTTCTTCCAGTGTGCTTTTTTTGGGCTGCCTTGGTTGTTTTACTGTTGTTGACCTACATACAAGTTGCCATGTCAGCCCTCAAAATCAGTCTGCATAGATCCTCCAGACAGGAGACTCCCAGTGAACATAGCAACAGAAACTCTCCTCCCACCTCCCTCCCATCCCTCCCCTCCCTCTGGAGCGATGCGGGGCCAGGCTCTGTAGCTGTAGCCTCAGATGGCTTCAGGATTGGGGGAAGGGACTGAGTTAACATATGGCTTATTGTGCATTGTATGCTATATGGCGTTCAGCTCATCCACACGGGGCTCAGTGCGTTGCATTGTTGGGCTGCACACTTTTCCCTCCTCAGCATGCATTTGCTTTCTGCATGATATTGTTTATGCATGAACTCAAGCAAATATTTTTTTTTTTTCTTTTCGTGACCAAACTGCTCCAAAATGCGCACCATGCCGAGCGACCGTCAGCTCCCCTCGCCACCTTAATAACAACGTGTGTAACACTTGAAAGTAGTAATCACGTTGGCTGCAACACCCTCAGACAGCTGGTGGAGAATGATGACTACCTGTTTTATAACCATGTTTGCTTTGGAGGAGAGTGTGTTGCTGGCACAATTTGTGGCTCGGTTGCGTGTCTAGCGGAGCGCTCCGCCACACTTTGGTGACGCAAGGGGGGGAACTATTAATATCTCAGGAACGGGATGTTCTCGCTTCGGCATTGGGGTCATTCGAGGATAAACACTGTTAGACGGTGTCGTTGTGGCGAAGTGCGACGAAACGACGTACGCCGAAGTTTGGAGGGGAGACGCTGCAACGTCGCCGTCCCCCTCCCCCGTCCTCCTCCTCCTCCAGCTTCCCTCCACCGGCCGGGGCGCATCACCAGCGGTCATGGCTGCTCCGTGCGCCGCTGCTAGAAGTCTGCGTGGAGCCTCGCCCACTTTTGAACCCGATGACTTTTCGAGCGCACTCTGGTCGAAGCGGTGAAAGCAGCCATGTGATGTAACAGAGCCTGTTTGGAAATGTTTTGAAATTCAGCCTCGATGTGTTTTTTTTTCTTCTCTTTTTCTTCCCCTCCCCTTTGAACTCTCTCTGCACCACACAGGATTTTTTTTAAAAAGAGGCGCATATACGAGCTACTTGGTGCAAATTACAGGCCTGACATGCGTCGTAGCTGAGCATGCAAGTTTACCATTGCAAGCAAAATCAGTTGAGAAAACCGGGGGGGGGGGTTCAGGATTTGCATCAAACAGTGGTAAATGTGCAAAGGAAAACAAGAACTTGCAAAAGTGGGTGGAGGGTGCACCAAGTCAAGCCAAGTCACTGTTATTTATAAAGCACACCCAAAACAACCAGAAAGTTTTTTCCAATGATGATGGTTCAAATGGTGAAATTAGATTTGCATTGCAAAAGTTTAAATGTTAAGTTTAAGAACCAACAAGATTAAAAATGTGAATTTACCTGAGAATATCAAATTTTATGGTGAAACCCTGCAAAACCTGCAAACCTGAAAAGTTAATCATGTAGGAGCAGCAGGAGGAGAACTTCATGTCTGACTGACTGTTCATGGGTAAAGCAGCAATAATATACAGTAATTTAAAAGCAATTAAACAGAATATTTACAGTATGTACATGTTGATTAAAATACAGTTCAGTTTTACAGTTATACAGTAGCCTGTGTTTATAGCTCTACTTTTTGCACTTGAAGTGTGTGTGGATGATTTAATCATTTATATTATCTTTATAATAGGCGGAATGCACCTTTAATTGCCTTTGATCCTAGTTTACAGTGGTTACAGCGACCTGGTTTTCAGTCAGGCAAACAGAGTGGAGCCACACAGTTTTTGACCTCTGTCCCACTCTATGACTGGATAACACTAGGAGAAGACAATCATTTTGGAGAAAGTATTGTGTTCTCGTGTTGAAGTAAACAGTTTAACTTTACAAAGTGATCCTGTGGATTTTTTTGATGTGAATTAGGACAAGAGGTTTAGTCGGGACATCAAGATAACTGTTTCATTAATTGGAAACTTGCAAATTACAGTGCTGTGAAAAAGTATTAGCCCTCCCCCCCCAACAGAAGCCTTCTGTTTTTGCACAGTTGTCACACTTAAATGTTCCAGATCATCAAAGTAATATTTATATTTATTGAATATTATACAGAGATAATCCAAAAAACACAAAATGCCATTTTTGAATTATGATTTATTGAAGAATTATTGAAAACCTATATCATTCCTGTGAAAAAAGTAACTGCCCCCCTAAACCTAATAACTGGTTGGGACACCCTTGTTAGCAACAACTGCCGTTAAATGCTGTCTGTGTGTGTGTGTGTGTGTGTGTGTGTGTGTGTGTCATAGCTACATTGCCACGGAGGAACTCTGGCCCACTCTCTCTACAGAATAGTTTTAATTCGGTCACATTATATGGTTTTTGATCATGAATTATCCTTTTAAGTTCTTGTTGCAGCATCTCAATTGGATTCAAGTCCGGACTTTGACTCGGCCACTCCAAAACCTTCATTATGTTCTTTTTGAGCCACTCAGAGGAGGACTTGCTTTTGTGCATAGCCCATTTGTGCTTGAGCTTTAGGGAATGAACTGATGGGTGGATTTTCTCCAGGAGGATTTTCTGATAGAGAACAGAATTTATGGCTCCATCAATTATGGCAAGTCATCCAGGTCCTCTGGAAGCAAAGCAGTCCCAAACCATCAAACTACCACCACTATTCCTCCCATGTTTTCCAAAAAGTTTCACCTTTGACTCATCAGTCCACAGGACGTTATTCCGAAAGTCTTGGGGCTCATCTAGATATTGTTTTGAAAATGCCAGGCGTACCTTTATGTTCTTTTGGCCAGCAGTGGTTTGTGCCTTGCTACTCTCCCATGGATGCCATTTTTACCTTCCTTTTGTCTTCCTTATTATGGAATGATGTAGACGGACCTTAACTGAGGCCAGTGAGACCTGCAGATCTTAATATGTTCATCTGGGTTCTTTTCTGTCTGCCTGGATGAGATGTCTCTTGGAGAAATGTTGGTCTGCTGGACCACTCCGGAGACATTCTCTATTTTTGGATAACGTCTCGCTCTGTGGTTTGCTGGAGTCCTAAAATCTTAGCAATGGCTTTGTAACCCTTTCCAGACTGATAGATGTCAATGACTTTGTTTTGCATCTGCTTTTGAATCTCTTGAGAACATTGCATTATGTGCTGCTTTTTGGCCTACTTCACAATACCAGACAGGTTCTATTTAGTGATGTTTAGATTCAGAAAGCCTGGCAGTAATCATATCTGAGTGTGACTGGTGAAACTGAACCCAACTGCCAAATGAATTTGGTCATTTGGTAGATTGGTTGCAATTACTTTTTCACACAGGGCAAGATGGGCTGGACAGCATTTTTCTTTTAATAAATGAAGGCATCAACTGAATTTTGAGTTTTCTTGGGTTATCTTTGTCTTACATTAAAATTAGTATGATGATCTGAAACATTTAAGTGTGACAAATATACAAAAATACAGAATTTTTGTAAAGGTGCAAATACTTTTGCATGGCACTGTAGTTGGGTGAGGACCCTGCACTGTTACAACTATGTCGATTTACCTGAATAACTTAAAAGCTAGTGTTGAGATCTGACAAAACTATACATGGAAAACCCAATGAATTCTAAAATTACCTACCACTGAGAGTGTTTGTAACAGTGGAGCAGAAGAACTCCCATTTAACAGGAAGAGACCTCCAGCAGAACCAGGCTCAGGGAGGGGGGGCATCTGCTTTGACTGGTTGGGGTGACAAACAGATGACAAACAAGAAAACTTTAACACTGGACAGACTGGTGGAACAAGCAGCTGTCATTAGATCAGCTTCAAAGCTAGATAGCTTTTAACTGAGGTGCAAAGACAGGGGACAGAGAGGGCCAGCTATGGAAGAGAGAAAACAAAGCTGATAGCACACAATAGTCAATAAATGCAATGAGGAAATGACAAGCATCAGCACTTGTGAGAACAGTAAACAGGATAGATGATGCAAAGCATATTGGCTATATTAAAAAAGAGGTGGAATTACAAAAACAAAAGCATATAAGTAAAAAAACTGAATGAACTCAGGCAACCAATCAATACAAAACAGCAGGGTGACACCAGGCAAAAAAGTTGTATCTGTGCACATAACCCTTTACGTGCCACAGGCGTGTTTTACAGAGACACGGCTGGTGTTTAATCACTCAGTAGATCAACAAAAAATGATTTGGCAGCTACAATTGATTTATTGTTTTAGTCGATTTTCAAGCAAAACAGTGAGGCAGCCTACACACTGCTTGATGTGCTGCTTCTTCTGTTTTGTGCTGTAAATATCTTTGGGCTATTGATTGTAGGCCAGATAAAATAAGTCACACGAGGACATTCGCTTTAATAGACATTTCCCACTATTTTCTAACATTTCATTCAGTGTTTCAGAGTTTATCTGAGAATGTAAGACTATTTGAGAAAATAATCTACAGGTTTATCTGCATAGCCATAGTGTTTTACTTCATGCTGATATAAATTGGCCTATTTTGATGTCTTTCAGTGTCCAGTAATGGCCTGTACATTCTTGCACAGACTCAAGCACAGTTCAAGTCCTTGTGCATGGCATGCCATTTAAGTGCCTCTGTTGAATGGCCTTAGAAAAGAGACAGTCATCTCTATAACATCAACACAGCGAGTTAATGCAGCGCCTGCAGACTCACCACCCAGCTGAATAGTGTATTTCAGAGTCAGGTCCCCTCACCGGTGCCTGCGAGGCACATCGCTCCCCAGCCACAGCACTGATCAATGCATTCTGAATAGGGCCACTACTGACCAGCAAATGGGTGCAAAAACAAAACTGTGGCCGCTTCACTTTGCTCTTTTGAGCTGTATTGTGTCGAGCAGACAAAGCCGCCACGCTGTGATGTGGAGGAACAATGATGGCAGCACATAGTCATGGCTCAGCATCAGCCTGGGGTCAAGTTAGTGACGTAGATTTTAGCTTGTGACTCTGAACTCAACTCTGCATACATGACAGTCGTCACTCTCACGTCACAGGACGGAGTGGTCGTCTTCTCCTCGCAAATTATGCAACAGAAAAATTCAACAATGTTCTGTCAATGATGTTGGGCAGCGCTCTGTTCTTTGTGGTGGTGTGCCGGGGAGGCAGCACGAAGGCGGGGGAGGCAGGCAGGATTAACATAGTGGTGAAGAAGGCTGCCTCTGTTGTGTGGCTGAACACTGACAGCCTGGAGGCAGAGGCAGAGGGAGGATGACAACCGAACTGAACTCCAGTGCAAAACAACACCTCCCACCCTTCGGTGAACTCATGCGGCGACCCCCTTTCAGGCTCGACCCCCTTCCTGCAAGGTGCCTCACACAGCACCTCTGAGTGCTTTTTTATGCCATCAGACTTCAAGAAGCTTCATCCTCTTCCTTGTTTCAAGTCTCAGTTTACCAGTTGTTGCTGATAAAGAGCACCTGAATGACAGCAGCTATAAAACTACCATGGACTGCCTTAGTGGGTTAATCTGCATGTTATTTTATCTTCACATATCTATGCGGGTCACTTTTCTATGTACATACCTCCTCTGCATGAACAGCTGTACAGATATGCACATACAAGCTGTTTACACAAGGCCTGCAGAGGACAAACTGCACATATAATCTTCTGCTCTGGTTAAAGTAAACATTTTGCATTTATTTATGTTTTATAGCTACTAGTTTGACACTCTTACATTCTTTCTTGCTGAAAGTTGGGAGTGAAGATTGATACCACTTATGTATTAAGCCATAGCTAGTTGACAGTTAACCTAGCTTAGCTGAGCATAATGGCTGCAAAAAGGGGCACACAACAACCTGGCTCTGCTCAAAATCAACAAAATTCATCTACCAGCAACTAAAAAAGCTCACTAGTTAACACATTTTGTGGAATCCATACAAAAAATTTAAAAAAAAAAAGGTTGGGCACATTTAGCTTCTGATAGAGCCAGCTTCCAGTCACTAAACCTGTCAGAGTTGTTAAAATCCAAAACTTCAGAATACGTTTTTTTCATTATTTTATTTAACCGAACAACACTTTCTGAATGCATACAGATGAAGCTAAAATGGAAAAGTTCATATTCAGATATTTATATGCTGTAACTTTCCTGTGAAAGATGACACCTAGAAAGAACATCCTATCCTTTTTGGGATACTGCCTACGCAAACTTTTACAACAAAATAATAATTCAGTCTGTCTCCTCTGAATACAAAGAGAACATTTTTGAGAATAGCAGGGAAAATGGCAGGGATGTGATGATATTTGTACGTGTGCCAAGCAATTATTTGGCTTTTATTGTCACCAGTCGTCTTTGTTGGATTTCATGTCTGCACCCTTTGTGTCTAATGGCGATGTTATGACGGTGGAGGCTTGATAAGAACCCAGTAAGACTGTAACCTGTATATCCTGCTAGACAGCAGGCAGGCTGCACTTTGGTACGATAACATGTAGTTTGAACTTGTTTACTCCTTTCAGCTACGCCTGACTGACTCATTGGACCTTATGTGATTACTGCATTCATACATGCTGTACATAACCTGGTGTTCTTTTCTCTCCTCAACCAAAGGAACAATATTTCACCTGCGCCCTACTGAAGCACGAGCATGTGTGCTTCATTGTGTGTGCACTCCCTGTTGACTTGCGTGTGCTACTCTTACATGTTTGCACTTTAACACCTGTGTACTTTATGTATGACTAATCCACTTTCTTCTTTACAGGTGAAAATGCAACCTGTTTTGTCTTCATTAGTCATGGGGCCCAACTGCCCGCGTGTTACTAAGGATGACTAAGCTTTGCAGAACGACAACACAACAGAGAGCCGGTATGGTGCAGTACCCACACTATAGCACCTTGTGTTCCACAGCAGCCGTTTACCACTCAGACTACTTTTACATGAAGCCACAGAGCAAATATGCATTCCTTTCTTATGAATTGATAACAGACAAGAAAACTGCAGGAAGTTCCTGAGTCACAAACTTATAATCTGAAGTGCTTTATTGCTTTTACTGTTCTAATAAGAGTGTTGTTAGTTTCATTTCAGTGAAGTTTGACAACAGGTTGAAGTGACATTTCAATGTTAGCACTGGATTAAAGGAAACAGATGAAAAGTTAATAAATGACCGGGTTTATGAGTAAAGTTGTGCTTTAATTAAAAACAACATAACCATACCAGTTCCTTAAACATCACTGGAACAAACTGGGTAAACTGCAGTAAGATGGCCCCCTTAAGAAAAATGTCTGTTTCCTTTTAAAATATATATGTTGAGTATCTAAATCTGGTCATTTAAGCACATGAGAGGTGTGTTTAAATGACCAGATATAAAGGGTGATTAGATTATAATGTGCATAATGTCAACGGAGGGCTTCTTACTCCATATAAGAGGGGGTGTCTTCCCTCAGAAGTCCAAAGGTTTTTGTTGTTTTTCATTCAGACTTAACTCTCATGCTAACAGTTTAAAGAGCTTTTGCTTGTATATTCCTATTAAATCACACAGATAGTTATTTTTTAGTGTTAAAATATTACATCAACATACCTTAAAACAACTTTGTTTGATTTACTCAGACTAGTAAAATGATTTTAATACTATTCAAAGAAGAGCAAGGCCAAGACTAATCCTAAAGCTGTTCCCATCAGACTGTCTTGTTCTCTGATTATAGTGCTAATTGTTAGCATACTAGCATGCTAAACTATAATGACGAGCATGATGAGCATGCAACTGCTGTGCCTAAGCTGCTAGTATGGCACAATGTTTCTTTCTTTTACTTTTGCATAACTCAAACAAGGATTTTGTTCTGAGTATGAGAGGAAGTCTGGTCCTCGGAGCATTCATTGAGTATGCTCTGCCTGCAGTTAACGGTAGCTCATTGTCTCACTCACACTCAAAACTTGAGGTTGATCTCAGAGAGGTTGGCACCCTCCGCTGATCATCAGCACCTGCTGCAGACAAGAGAAAACTCTTGGCAACAGACTAGACCCACTTGTTGTGTTTGGAGCTTTTACAGTTCTTTAAGTTGATGAGGAGGAGGGGGAGGGGTCTTTGTTGGTCTGCCTTGAGAGCCTTGACACGGCAGCCCAGCCAGATTGTTACAGTGGTCAGGCTGTCCTGTGCTTAAAGAGGATCTCTCCCATTACAAATAGAAGTGACGAGGCCAATCAAATCGCTGGTCATGCCTGAGAACATTATGTCGGTGCCAGACAGCGTGCTGTTTGGACGCTGTGCACTGGGGGTTGGTGCTGGGATTTGGGAACGTACAAAAGGTCTCTTGAATCATCACATTGCTGCAGCCACAGAAAAAGAGATATTTCCCTCCGAGTGAGAATTTTTAAAAGACGTGATCGCTTCTGCAGCTGCGTGTTACCTTTGGAGAGATTTGGTTGTATGAGCTGCAGCTGATTTCCTCACTGTCTCATTTGGCTTTCTTGTACTTGACACCCAATAGGAGTTGATAAACACTTGCAGTTTCTACACAGCTCTGGGAAATAACCCTGTGAAAGAGGAACTATACCCTCTTGTTGTGCTCTCGTTAGAAAAGATCGCCAAAGCGCCACATGAAACACAAGAACACCACGTTTTTGTGGTGAAAGAATATGTAAAATAATACAGCCAGATGGCCTTCTGAATGCCACATCGCCTTGCTCACACTGAACACTGGGAACTTTCTAGTGTGGGCTTTTGTGCACAATGCTGAAAGTGTGCATTCATTCTCACAGGAGAGCATCAGCTGCTGCAGGAAAGCAGGTCTAATCCTGTGCTGGTGGAGTGCAAGTTGGTTCTTTTTCTTCATAAATGTGTTTTAATTTGACTCTTCTATCAGCTGGTGGTGGAACTACAGATGAAAAAACTGAAATATTCAATACACCGATTACTGAGAATGTTATATTTCCCTAATCTGAGACAAACAGATCTTTAAAACTTATTTGATTGAACAGTGAGGTTTATCTGGTGCACGTGGGGGTCAACAGGGACATGCAAGTGTGTCCTTGCTGCTATAATCAATAACTTCAGCTGGTTTGTTTTCTGCCAGGAGTTTGAAGCCTGTGAAATCCACCATGTTTAAAAAAGATAAAAACTGCTGAAATAATTTCCTTTTTATGTATTTAGTTCCTGGTGTCTGGACACATGTTCAGGCTGCTTGTGAAACCTGCATCATCGCATAAATGATTGTCTAATAGTGACAAAAGCTCAATATCGCACAGCTTTGCATGTTGACTCTTTCCTCCCCGTAATGGTGTCACTCGTCTTTTGCCGAAGGATAAAGCGAAGAAGACATTGCCTGTGGTGTCTGGCTGGATTTCAGTTGGCTGTGACTGCGGAGTTGCTCAGAGGAGGGTTTTGAGGTAAATTGCTAGTCTGCTGAAAGGAAGCCACCATCTTCCAACAAAATGCACAAGCTGTTCTCTTAGCAGAATATTACAAAATGGATCATGATCACAAAGCATATCAAATCCTGAGAGCTATTCTTTTGAGTTAACAAGGCAAACATGCTGCGACTTGACTTTATTGTCATCATATACATTTTCAGTGGTACAAAATGATGCTTTGAGACTACAATACAAATTATAGTTTAGAGGTTAAACAAACAGGTTTGTGTGGAATATGAGCAACTATTATTAGTCCTGCTAGTTATGTTTACACCAGTGTCCCTTCTTTGACTGAAATGTAATTAAAAGCATTTGGTAGGTTGAGTGGAATCTCAGCAGGCTGAACCAATGATTTGGCAGTTGCAGGCATTCGAGCTCTCTGCTGGTGCACCGCCTTGTTGGCCAGAGGCCCCAGAGTGTGCAGATTTCTCCAAGAAGGTGACACAATACCATAAAGAAACATCAGTGTCTTGCTGTTACCCTTTTTTTTTTTGCAAAGTAGACAACTTACTGTCCTCAAGGCTAAGATGTTCTTCTGTGACTCATGTGCTTCTCTTTTATTATTTGGACGATACAGCTTGTAACACAGTTTCACCTCATTGGGTTTTTCATGGCACAAGTTGCACATAAAGAGGAAATTGCTGTAATACTTCAGCAGTGATTTTCCCATCGATTAATATCCTTAGCAAGCAAATTTGCTCTTTTTTTACGTAACAGTAGGGCTGCAACAATTAGCTGGTTAATAACACAGATGATCAGGGAAAATTAACTGTCAATGACGAATTAAGTATTTATTTCAAGCACACATGGCATCTGTTATCTGGTTTCAGCTTTTCTTTGTTTTATGTAATTTCATCATCTTTTGAATTTGGACTGTTGGTGAGGGAAACAAACAATCTGAAGACATGATAAATGACATTTTTTCCCAACTCCAACCAGTAGTGTCCAATACATTTTAATGGATGTTATATTGAAAAGTGTTAACAGGCTCAGATGTGGGGTGCTGCAGTGCAAATCAAACTGCACAGTAACCCCCCTAAACTGATTCCCAGGTTGTTCCAGTATCTCTGAGAACTTGCCAAAGTGTCTCCACCACTTCAGTCAGACTGACTCAATAAGTTCGGGGCCCTGTGGGGGTCACACCATCTGCTGCTGGACTCCAACACTCTAAAGATAGGCATTCATGACTGTATGATTTGAGGTCATGCTGCAGAATGAACGACACCTGCATGACGACGGATAAAACGCCAAACATTGACGGTGCGTAAAAGCTTGCGCACAGCCGCTGCGCGCCACTGTGCATTGTCCTTAAAGGTCTCCGCAATGCATAACCGCTCGTCCCGTCATCTGAATGCATGGAGGCAACCTGTGGTGAAACTTTCAAGTAAACTCGTGCTGCTCGGTGCATTTGAGGACAGGCAGTGCCCAATGAATGAGCCGCTGCTCTGACGATGCTGCCGAGCGCTGCCGGTCGACACGCCCCCAGCATGGATACAACGAGCAGGAACAGGCGCTCAGGAGACACACTCACTATGCTGGAGATTGTTTGAAGCCGCGATGGGAGTTAACGCATCCAAGTTTCTAGAGTTCCTGTTACCAGCGTCGTTGCACTAAACAAAGACTTTGGGTTTCTCTGGCTTTCTCTCGCTCGCTCTCTCTCTCTGAGGGGGCTTGTCTGCATTTTTGTCCGAGGCGTTTCTCGCACAGGATGTTGATGATATTGGAAAGCCGGGTAAGATAAAGTCAGTTCTCTCTGATGAGAACGACCTCCTCCTCCACCTCCTCCTCCTCCTCCTCCTCTTCACCACCACTACACAAAGGGAACCACGGAACAAGTTTTTTTTTATTTTTTCTTCCTTCCTACACGCCATCATTTTTATTTTTTGAATGTCATTAAGGAGCAGAGGGGGCTGTTTCAAAGACAAAATGGATCACTTTGCAGCAGAGTGCCTTGTTTCAATGTCCAGTCGTGCAATTGTTCACGCTCCTAAAGGGAATAGGGAGATTAAACCAGAAATCCCGTCCTCCTCCAAGAACGGAGAGGAAATCAAGGAGCCCCTGGTGAAGGACAACTCCTCTCTTTTCGTGGTGGCGCGGATTCTGGCGGATTTTAACCAGCAGACTCCCAACAGTGTTGCCGAGCAGGCAAAAATAAAGGATGAGAGCATGCCGAACCTCATAGATGATGGAAACTCTGCCACACCTACCACCATCTCCGATCCTTCGCTCAAACAAAGAGGCAAAAGATCGAGAGGTCGGACTGAGCAGGAATCACCTCAGAAAAAGCACAAATGCCACTATTCAGGTTGTGAAAAAGTTTATGGCAAATCATCCCACCTCAAAGCCCACCTAAGGACACACACAGGTCAGTTTCATTGGATGCAAATGTTTGTTGCTGTGAACATGACTTATTGTGTTTCCCCTTGCCCATGTGAGAACGGATGGGATGATTAAAAGCGAGAATACTCGTGCAAAGTGCGGATTCTCTCACATTCATAGCGATATTTGCGCACAGGCTGCTTCGCTGCGCTTCGAGCACATCGAGCCATAAATATTCACTGATCCACCCCAGATGGAAACAGTGATCACCGTCAAACTTTGATAATTCAATTAATCCTTTAAGTTGTGTAAACTTTGAGAAAATGTCCTTTTAATTTCAGTGTGTGTTTAGGTGGTGGTAGGGGGAGGGAGGGATGGTCGAAAATAGTGCCACTCCCACTCAAGTCTCAGAGCTTTGTCACGGCTTTCCTTTTGCGCCTCCCCAACACCAAACACACACATCACCGCATTGGACAGCGTTCAAACTGAAACTGCAGTGCAAAAAAAGATAAAACACACTGATCCGATTTCTTCTGTTGGTGTTGATCAAAGTAAACTTTGTGGCTTTGTTTCACGGCAACATGGAAAAACAACAACAATCCACAGACATGTAATGCACACATCGCAGATGAAGATGCTCAGAAAGTTTTTTGGCGAGATCAGTCCGGTAAAGTGTGCGGTCATACTGCTCAGAGGAAAAGGCTATCAAATGCGCTCCAGATCAGCAGTGAGGCTCTGTTACGCGTGACCTTCCTGAAGGACCATACCTCCATATTTGCGCTTTGCATTCCGCAGGATAGGCTACAGAGAGGTGGGGAGGGAGAGATGGGGGAGAAAAAGATGTAGATCGAGTCAAATTGGGGGGTTGATACGAGCTGTGCAGTCGCCTGTCTGCCTTGAGCCCTTTGTTGTGATGTGCCACACCCCCGCTAGACAGACTGCCAGCTGATCTGGCCAGCAACAGACTCAGCTAGCTGAGCCTCGACCGAGGAGCCTCTGCTTTCCTCTGCAGCTCATCTCTCGTTTTCTGCACACACACACACACACACTCACACACAACCTGACAGAGCAGAAACAAAACAGACCTTTCTGGATCACAGCAGAAAACGCCTAGTGTGAGCCATGAGTCATTTACTGGGAATATGTGCAAGGAGCTATTCTAAACATGACATGACATTGAGCGCCATTATTTCTCCTTAATTCACCCCATCACCTGCCCCACATCTTAAAAGAATAGGTCACCTATCCTCACAGGGGCAGATTATTGTCTCATTTAGTTCTTGTTTGCACTGACATCCTCTGTCTGGCTCCTTCTATCACTACATGGGTTGGAGAACAATGCCAAGTATGTAACACTGACACATTACATGCCTGTTATATGATGGTTTTTTATTGTGGCTGGTGGATAATTATGTGGTTTTGATGTCAGGTTTGTCACTCACATCGCCTTCATGCAGCCTTTTATTCATTGGCTGCAGTATGAAATCAGTGTTTGTCAAGAGCAGGCCAAGAGACAGATTTGACTTGTGTATGTACATAATATCCGGCTCTATGATACGACACCATCATTTGTTATATGACTTTCTAAAGGGAATAAAATGCCTGTGTTTTCTGTACTGTGTGTTCTAGTGCAGTTTTATTACGGTCTATCAGCCTCCTTGTCTCCTATCCAGCCTTTTTCCTTTCTTTCAGGATACACTCCCCTGTCTGGCTTTGTGATTGGTTTTTGTTCTGTAATTTCTGATAATGAGGACGGTTCCTGCTTATGTGATTGGATGGTTAAAGAACATGAGTCATCTCAGTTCAGCTACCTTGCCTCAGACAAACTCGCAGCCGCGCTCCACCACTCAGTGTGCTTCCCTTCAGCCCCCTGACCATGTGAGTTTAGTGCAGTTTTATTGCTCTGTATTAGCCCTGCCCTTGTCTCTGTGCCTATTAAGCGTTTCCTTTTGCCTGCCTTTCTGTTTGGATACGCTGCCTCGTCTGGCTTCAGGATTGGTTTGTGTCCCATAAAGTCTGATAATAATGACTCCCTCTGCCTATTTGATTGGATAAGCTCAGAATGTGGGTCATCTGAGTTCAGCCGGGCTGCCTCAGCCAACCTTGCAGTGCTTTCATAGAGCCAGACTCTGGCAGTGCGCTTCCCTTCAGCCCCTACTAGCAGAGTCAAGAGAGAATGGATCCCAGCCCAGTCAGTTCCAGCCAAACACCACTATCTAATTGAGGAGGGAAACACTGCTATAGACACCAAACAAAGAGCTGAGGACAAGATGTCCTCATTTGACTCCTGCGCAGCCCAAAGCCTCAGCATCCCAGCCTTTGCAGTTCTTCTGTGTCTGATTTGCATTTCTTGTGCAGAGATAGCACACAATAAATCATTACTTTTATTGTGAATCTTAAGAAATTATATTTCAGTTTATGTTAGGATTTTACTCATTGTAACTATGTTAGTATTGTGCTGCATTTTTGTGTCTTTTTCAAATTATTGACACATTGTAAAGGGCCACCTTCCCTCAGCAACAAATCACCTTTGCCTTATAGACAGTTTTCACTCGTAACTCTTCTTATTCAGAATTCTTCTCATGAGCTTTTGGCTGTCACTCCAGTAGCACTGAAAATATGTTCTTCAGTACACAATGTCCTGAACATCATTTACATGTCTGACTGCAAGGTGTTCATTAACAGTGGCACAAAAAACTGTCGGCAAGGCCTGAGGGTTATAAATGAATAACTGGAGGCTCAATCTTTTCACATGTATAACAAAGTTCCTGGTTAAGGGTCTCCTCAGTGGAGACTAAAGAGGTTTCATTTTAGGTTTCTTCTCCAACTCAGCCTAACAGGAGCATCAGAATGTAGCAGACACAGGAGTCCACACTGAATTTAAATCACTCATTATACTGCACTGGGTTTGATATTGAAGAATCCACAGCAGTTTAGGAGGCTAAGGTTGCCAGACAGCTTTTGTCTGATCATCTGGTGTGTGAGGTGGGGCTATTCTATGGAAAATACTTGTTCTGCAGTATGAATGCAGTCATATAACACTTACATACAGATAAACTGAGTTTTAAATGTAACACTTTAAGGACACATGAATCTGCTTCAGATTCTTCCCAATGGCTTTTTTCATTGATTCTTTTTTGACTACTTGTGTTCAGAAGCCTAATGAATAAGACCCACTTTCTCAAGAGGTGTCTTGTGGTCATGAAGCACATGGTGTTCTCTGTGAGGCCTCATTACTCTGCTGTGCTCGTGTCATGCAGACTGTCATCTCCAGAGGAGAGATGGCCCCTGACTCCACTTCAGAACAAATAGCTCGGACCCTCTGTGCCCCCCGCAGCCGGGTCTTACAAAAGGCCATCTTGTCAGTGTACAATACCTATTTGAAAACTATTGGAATTACAAGGAGGAACAGGGTCAATATTCCTCAAAGACAAAGAACCTAATAACATATTTCACAGTTGGGTTGATGTTTTGTCTGAACCGCTTTTGTGCTCTGCTGGGGTACCTCTAATAGTGTGGGATGGCTGTAAAGCCCTTTACTGTCTGTCCTAAAAAAATAAGTGGCACCACCTGGCAGCACAGTTTGACTGCCATATAGACCCAGTTATTCATGTATACTATCTATTTTCGGTCAAATAACTGTGGTTAATGACACTTTCTTAAACGTGAAATTATCCCAAATTCCACATGGAAAAAGCAGCAGGAGTCTCTGATTATATATGCTGCATCTCTGCCAATGGTTTTATATTTGGCTGCACTGCTACACAGAGTGCACAGTGTTCCTGTGTGGCTGGTGGCAGTGATGAGGTAGCAGGGTGGAGATGGGGTTTTCCTGCTCTTGCTCGAGCCTAACCTTGGCTCAACAAATGGGTAAAAACTCCACCGGGGTAGAAGAGGTCAGTCTGTCTACCTACCACATCATTTTCACTATTGCTCCCAAATGAGCAATATTTCTAATGACATGTAATTAAAAAAATGATGCCTTAATCAGTAGAACGGTTTCCACTCAGGTGACGTTACAAGTTATGTGTTTTTCATGCCAGCAGAGAGTCTCTTTCCACATGGAAGTATCTTATTAAGCTTTGGATGGATTGTCATAGATATTTTTTACAGACATTCATGGTTCCCGGAGGGTGAATCCCAGAGATTTTGTACTTCCTCCAGAGTTTCCTGTCAGTTGCCATCATGAGGTTGATATTTGTGGTTTTGAGTGAAATATCTACACTTCACTATTTGCTATTAAATTAGATTCTAGTTTGGCACATTTGCTAATTTTGGAACATTTTACAATCTGCATCAATTGCAATGACTTTGAGGATCCTCTTTTCATTTAGCAACATTATCAGGGTAAAGCTGTTATTTTTTCAGTGCTTAGTCAGCTTTATCGCTTTGTGTTTAGCAGCAACTTGCAAATATTAGCATGCTAACATGCTAAGAGAGTTTGTACCTTACGCATCTGACATCAGTGTGCTAGCTTTGTCATTGTTGGCATGTTACTGGACATCCATTAAGCTCTAAGTACCACTGCATGACTGCAGACTTGCTGTCATGTTGTACATTTACAGATGCCACATTCTAGGTCTTTCTTATGCTCTAAGATAAAGTGTCTTCCAAATAGCATCTTTATTGAATAAAATGTGGTTGCCCCGTGAAGGTCACACAATGCGGTGCGGTATGTGTCCAATGGAAACAAGGTATTAGTAAAATCTACTTGATCCTTGGGATGTAAATAAAGCCAAAGTGGAGCCACCATCTTGCCTGTTAATCCTCCGGTGCAGTGTTACTGCTCCATGGAAGACGTCTCCAAGGCATGTGCTGGTACACATGCCGTCCATATGTTATCCTTCTCGTGCGCACGTAAAGCTGATAGGAAGATAGTTCCCCACTAATGTTGGGATGTAAACCTGATTTAACTGTGATTAAGCAGCCAAGCGTGCATAGTGGATAGTCATAATACTGAAAGGCCCCTGTCAGGCAGTTCCCTGGCTGTGCTGCATTCACTGGCCCACAGGGCTCATGTATTCTTTAGTTAGCTCTGGAGTAACTCTATAAAAGCTGCTCTGTCTATTCCCCCATCAGCCCCTCCCACCCTTTTCCAGCCTGCAAAGCAAAATAGGTGCTGAAGCGTGTTGTGTTGCGAGGCCGAGCCCCGGCCACGTCTTGTGGTGTGGTGTTGATTACCAGCGGCAGGAAGAGAGGGATACAGACCTGTGGAACACGGGGCATTTTCTTTTTAACCTTCACTGTTCAAAAACCGCCAACTGCACCTCGCATGTGAGGGCGGGATCTGCAGTACAAAGACAGAATATACAGTGCAGCGGAGTGGGGGTGGGGTTAGATACCAGGATATTCACTGTCAATGCCCTCCATTGATGTAGGTCATTTATTCAGCTGCATCTGCAGCTAATCTGATTAACGTTTGAAGGGCTGTGACCTCAGCGGCAGAACCCACTTCTGTCAGACCGGCACTCACAGGGTCCCATCTGAGAGTCAGACCCTGACTGTGTCCACTGTGGTGTGTTTAGCACAGCTTGAATAAGAGAGGAAAGACTGAAATTGCTATGGAGCTATCATCAGAGGGAGGGTTTTGTCTCTTGCTGCGCTGTTTATGTTCACTATGGTATGTAAGGTGTGTCCCCTTTCTGTGTGTGATAAATCAGACTGAGGCAGACCACAACACACTGGGGTGTGGCCCTCGGGACAAAATGAGGAGTATTTTGTGGAGCCTTGAGAGAAGGAGGGCCTGATCCTTTTCTCTGGGAGGCATGACAATATTTCTTTCCCACTTGCCTTCAGACTATCAGACATTACACTGGGACAGCTGGCACTATCTCCAGCCTGTATCTTCTCTTATCACAGTATGCTGAGGCCTCTCAGGATCTAGCAGGGTTATGGCCCTTTGTCTGATGCCCGGTAAGGATGTCTATCTCATAGGAGCTATACTCTATAAGTGGAATGAGCTGACATTGTGCTGTGTGAGAGTCACGGATGATGGGACATCCCTGCTCCCACCTGCTTCTGTGGACGGACCAACTATAAACACCCTTTAATGACCGCAGCTGTTTGCATGTCATCAGTTAACCGGGGTTTAAAAGATAAGTAGACTGCCTGCAACACATCAAGACTGGAGGCTGTTTTAGGATGCACTCAAGGCTGAAAGAGAGTGCCCATTCTAACTAAGTGAGGCAAATGTGATGAGCTGGTCAATACCGGCAAGCTATTCCTGCCTTTCCCTTAAACAGTTAAGGGGGATGAAGTAATGTATGGCTAAGTGTGTGCAGGAGTCAGGTGGTCACACTCAACCCTACTGCATGTCTGTGCGTGAATGTCAATAGCCCTGCACAGTGTAGACCAAGGGGAATGAGTTACGGTTAGTACGCACAGCCTGTCTGATTGAAATGCATTACAGGAGTGCCTCTCCTGCTGGGAGCGAGGCTGCTGCTATTGTTCATGACCTGACAGCTATAGGCCCACAAGGGGAGGCAGGCTATTCAACCACAAGCAAGGTCCCTCTCAATAAAGACAAAAGATGATAATACATTAAATACTGTCTGTTTTCTGAGCTTTCTCATGGCAAGCTTGAGCTGATTCTCATCATTAACACCTTACCCACCCAAAGGTTCTTTGTTGCTCCTGCCAAGGCGACTTCTCCTTGTTTGCAACAAACTCTGAATGAAGCTTCTGAGAAAACATCTTTTCAGTTGACAGATTTTCTTGGTAATTTTTCTTCTCTCCCGCTGAGTTAATTTTCCAGCCACATAAACAGTTGTTCTGATCTCAGATATGTTTCAAATCAGGCGGTGTCTTGCTGCAGACCGCAGAACTTTGTAAGTCTTTGTTGTTATTTTTGCACGAGCGAAGGCTGCATATTCTTCTTGTTGAACAATGAAAGGAGGAGCTGCAGGAACCTTAATGTATATTTGTTGATCTATACACGTTAGTGTTTATGCCATCTTGGCATGTGATGGTGCGTGTGGAGAGGGAGGCTTGGTACGGTTGGGTTAACCCTGTCTGCTCCAGTGGTTTATGCTGATGAGGGACTCCACAGTCATTTTAGTATTACCCAAAATCCCATGAATGGTTGTCTGCTGGCAGTGGAGCTGGCTCCTGGTTGGTTACAGGTCATAGTCTGTTGTAAACATGCAACCAAATTATAGGATTGTGCTGAGCCCTACCACTGGAGTTAGTGGTGTCCCTCTCATTTCATGTTGCCAAGCTGGCTGTGCCACTAAGCCAGCACTGAAGTGAGGTAGCTCCAACTCTAATGAGCTGTGATCTGGAGTCAGAGTCCAATGTTGCTTTCCCCTCTCCAGGTGTTTGCTTCTAAAGGTCTACACAGGTTTAAAGTGCGTCTTGTTTTTGTTCTGAGCTCTGCAAAAGTATTTCCTGCCCTGGTTCTCACTGTGCAGGCAGAGCAAAGTCAAGTTCAAGGTGATCTCTGATGTATCCACAAGAACTGTATTTTTCCCTCCTCACCCTGCAGAGCTATTTACTCTAGCTCTCTCATGGCAGGCTCACATGGAGGTTTCAGGTGTACATTGTGTGAGTTTTGCCCATGCCTGAGGACACACAAGGAATGTTATCTACTCTTGGTTGAAATGCTGGTAGCTGCTGTTGAAGCAGGTGATCGAGTTGAGTTCTTGCGCTGCTGCTCACGTCAAAAAGAGATTTGATCTCCCCTTTGCAGACAGCATCCCTTACACCAGGGAGACGGATTCCATTTCTTTTAACCATTTCTGCGGAGCATGAAGGGCAGCATTTCTCAGATATGAATGAGAGGAGGATGTAGGGAGAGGAGCAGAGATGAGCTGTTTATTTACTGACCCAGTGGACTTGGAGAGAACAGTTATATAACAAGAGTACCTGTGACATAATCACATTGCCTTGGAGGGGGGACACTAGTGCTTAGTAGAGGTACAGTTTGCGTGCATGATGTAACTCACTTTATGGGTAACTGGGTCACTGTGTTCGTTAAGGAAAAGCTTCCCTCATTACCCCCCACCCCTTGCCCTCGCCCTCTGCAACTGACACATTCTAAGAAAGACAAACCACACCCTGGATGTGGCTCAACGCCAGAGATGGGATAACCAATCGGTGGGGCTTGGCGTCATGGACAATACTGGAACTAGATGGGAAGGAAAGCCACGTAGCTTATCACATTCTCTCCCAGCAGAGATGCTGAGTAATAGCTGCAGTCTATTGAAATATGGTGGAGTGAGAGGGTAATAGCCCCGATCATCATTTCCAGTCAGGATCAAAGCTTTTGTTCCCTAAACCTCCTTAGTGTTGCCAGATAAATCTTTACCGCCTTCATGGAAATCCCAATCCTCATGTTATGAAACAAATGCAACAATTAATTGGGGCAGTGCATGCTTTTCCTTTTATGCAAGTGCATCTTGCAAAGCTGACATTAAAGCAGCAGGATTATTATACATATTCATGTTGTTGGCTTAAATGCCAAAAGCTGTTCAGAGCGAGGTCAAAACGAGCAACATGTCTGTTATTCTGCATTTTCTAAGAAGTCACGGAGCTCCAAATAGTGTCACTTGTCTCAGTGAGTTGCTGTTGGATACCTGATGCTTCCACTATGATTGCGTTACTGTATCCGGGCAGTTAGACTGGATATCTCAGCCTAGCTCTGCTCTCTTGTGTCTGGTTAAATATTAATGTTGTTGGATCCCTTACGCTGGTTATTGAGCCTTAAGCAGCCTGCACAGCTTCGCTATACTTTTAAGCCAATAACTCATTTTGCAGTGCCAGGTGGCAGCACGGGCTCCTTCTTTTGCTAATATGGTATGAAATCAGTCTATCATGAGGCACTCCAATCAGAAGAGTGATTTAAAATTTGCACAGCTTCCTTTTTCCTCTTGGAGCTATACTTCAAGGAAGGTTTGCAGGCAGAGTCAAACAACCACAGCTGCCTCATCTTTATGAATTGTAACTTCATGCAAGGCAGATTGATATGTTTCAATATATGTTAGCTTACAACAGTAAAAACAGTGCAGACAGTGTGTATGAAAGGCAGCAGAGCTGTGTGCAGTGTGCTTATGCAAATGTATATATGTCAGTTACAGAGTTTATATACACTCAACCCTGTAGGAGCCCACAGGAACTGTAGTGGGCAGGGCTGACTGAGTTTGTCTGGAGTTGAGGTGAGGCGTCAGAGGCAGGAACACAGACCGGACTGTCTAGACTTGCTCTGTCTGTCTGCATGTTTTGTAACCATGCAGTATGGGGGGGAGGGATCGAGACCAGTAGTGCTCGGAGTTCTTGTTTTTGAGACTCTCTGGCATCAGGTAGCATATGAGTGTTTGATGCAGAACAGCACTGTTTCCATTGTGGCCCAGAGGGAAACCACAGAACAAAGAAAGCATTTGGCAGGCCTGTTCTTATGTGCCACCTATAAACATTCACGCATCTCACCATCTTTTCCCTTTCATACCTCAAATCCCTGGCAAGGGCGTGCACGTGATGATTTGTTATTTGCATAAAAGAGCCTAAACATTAGAAGATTACGTCCCGCCCTTTGCTGTAGTTCTGTGAGGCCATGCTGGTAAAATTAGACTGCTGGATGTTGCTATTGTTAGGCAGAAACTCAGTGAAATGGAACTAAATGGAATACAGTGTTACACATAACCTACTGGCCAGTAGATGCAGAACGCTGCAATTAGGTTCAATGCACTATTTCCACATCAGAATGGAAGGAAAAACACAAGATATATGGCGATATTCAGTACCATCTGGCTTCGAGTAGATTTGTGTCAAAGCCTACTTTTATTGCCTGATGGAAGGGGGAGGGTGTAATTTCCCATGTGCCGAGTCACAGATAGTTGCATGTTGGAAAATGGGCTGGCGTAACCATTGTGAGCGTGATTAGCATCTGGAGCTTAGATAATTAAACTGTGTCTGTGACTCCAGTGCTGTGCCAATTTCTAAGTGATTTACCAGAAGTCCCGTTGCTGAAGCTTTTTTTTGTCCTATGTTTCTTAATATTTTGAAGATGTCTCAGTGGTTTTTAATATCTTTACCCTTACTGATTTATTTCAAACGTATGAATAATCTTGTGATCATTGTTTCTAAATGAGTCACTACTCTTATTGTGGTGAGCTGTTTATTACGTGGCAATCACCAGTTTTGTCATCAGAGTTCGGAAATATGTATTCATCAGGAAGAGTAGGTTGATTCTCATGGATACTGTCAGTACTTCTGAAGAGGCTTAGTGTATATAGGTAATGAAACGTGGAACAGCAATAAAAATGCAAGCATTTAGGGTGGCTTTAGCATGGCTCATTTAGCACAAATCACATATATTTTACATTCTTGCCCACCACTCTCACAAGAATAGTTTGACAAAGTACTTTCCAGAATTTGAATTGAATTTTGATTGTGCTGTTTGAGCCGCTCAAGCAGCCATTGGCTCCCATTTATTTCACAACAGTTTTAAAATCAGCAAGTAGAGACTTGAAACAGGCTTTAGATTGGAAATCCATCATAATGCAATCGTCCACTCTTTTGCCAAAGTTGCTGTTGCATTTTTATGACGCTAAAAATCACAAATGGATTTGAAATATCTGCACTTCAGTACAGCATAACAGTCAGATAGCTTTGTCAAAAGTAAAAGCAAACATGATGTTCACTGAGTGAGAACTTCTCTTGTGACTTTCAAATACAGGCTGAGGACGTTCCTCCTAAACCAAACTGAGCTTATCCAGCTGATCATATCTGACTAGAATTGATCTTGCTTGCTCTCTTTCATAAGGGGTTGAATGGACACAAGTGCGTCAGTACATGCGCAGACATACAGAAGTATACTCAAAGCACATACAGTACACCCTCACTGCATTATCTTAGTTGTTAACTTTGTTTTTTGAGCCTGTGGTTGCTCATTTCCTTGTTTCCATGGAATCATAACTTGTATTTGCTTTTAGTGCATGCTGAAGTGAGGTTTCCTCTGTAATCTGAGAGTTTCTCGGTCTCACCTGCACACTTTGCTTTCTTGTTGAGGTTCTGCTTCTTTGTTTTGTTGTGCAAATAAATAGAAAAAAGAAAGACTAAATTTGTTTCACAGCCACCTCACCTACATTAACTTTTATATTCAGTTCAGTTAATTTTTGTTTACATAGCACCAACTTGCAACATATGTCATGTCGAGGCACTTCACATAGTAAGATGAGAAATGATATTATTGAGAGTAACCCAACAAATCCATTGGTTCCTTTTGAACGAGCTTTTTGTCAAGAATGTGAGGCAAAAAGTCCAATTTAAAGATTTATTTTTGGCCTTTTGTACCTTTATTAGATAGGACAGTGGATAGAATCGGAAACGGGAGAGAGTAGGGAAGGACATGCGGTAAACACCCAGGGTCGGAGTCAAACCCGGGATAGCCACTACGCCTCTGCACTTGGGTCACGCGACATAACCATTAGGCTATCAGGGCGCCCGCAAAAAGTCTAATTTAAACGGAAAGAAAAACCAGCAGAACCAGGCTCAGGCAGGTCGGCCATCTGCCTCGACTGGTTAGGGTGAGGGTAAAAGGCAGGCTCTGGAGTCTGAGATACAAGCAGAGAGGACATATCAGATTGAAATCGATGGGAAACAACAGCTATTTGAACAGCGGCATGCAAAATTGAGCGTGTTTTGCTGAATGACTTGCACTTGTCTATAAACTGACATCTCCCCTGTTTGTGTTTTGCAGGAGAGCGACCTTTCCCATGTACCTGGCCTGACTGCAGTAAGAAGTTCGCCCGCTCCGACGAGCTTGCCCGCCACTATCGCACCCACACAGGGGAGAAGAAGTTCGGCTGCCCTCTCTGCGACAAGCGCTTCATGCGCAGCGACCACCTGATGAAGCATGCCCGGCGCCACTCAGATTTCCAGCCCGGCATGCTGAAGAGGCCCCATGGCAGCAGCACCACACGTCCCAGCTCCCTCAGCGACTACAGCCGCTCGGACGCCTCCAGCCCAACCCTCAGCCCCGCCCTCAGCCCAGCCAACTCGCCTTAAACTGAAACCCGGTCGCACTTTTCTGCCTCCAAACTGTGAGGCCTGTGTTTTCATCGTAACACTTTTGTTGCACAGTTGTCAGCAACCTCCCCTTTGCTATTCCTGCGCTTGCTGTGGTGTACCATACTGTACATAACTGCTTATTGTAGTGCAATTACTTGTGTGATCTTAATAGAAGGTAATGCCTTTCCCAGATGGCAATATCTACATTCTGTACCACATGTCTGTATTTTTTTAGCTTCTGATCATGGCTAGTTGTTCAATGTATGTTCACAGTCAGCTAAACAAGGTTTAGAAGAGAAAAAAACAGACACCCTGACAAGTCTTATCAAAATGTTTTGGGTTTTATTTTTCTGTTTTTCTCAGTTTTTTTTGAACGGGTTAGGAGAAAGGGGTACACACACACACCTCAGGATTGAAGACAGTTGCTATTTCTGTAATACCACAGTACTTAACAGTACTCACATAGACTGCACAATATACTCATCACTTTACTCTGAAATTCAACAGGGGTTGAATTTTACGCCCTGCTCAGGGATGGCCTTGTTAGCTTGAAAGAATGAACATGGTGAAGAGAGACATACAGTACATATATAGCAGCCTTACACTCAACACAATTTGCACTCTTTGTTTTTGTTTTTCGTTGGCTTTGACTTTCGAGGAAACAAGCCCTACAGTCTTCTGCTCAATCACCCAAAACTCAAGTTCTGTTCTCTGTTATGTTCAGTGGATTCATATGTAAAGTGATTGCTGTGTACAAAGTAGGAAAACAATCAGCAGACTCCCATCTCGGAAAACGAAATCCATCTGTTCCTCTGCTGCCATGTTAATATTACATTACACTGGGCTCAATGTGTACTGCATTAAATAGTTGTGTGCAGTTTAAACCGTGTGAATCTGCACTGTGGGAGGATTGGGAATTTATTGGGTTAACAGTTTTTGTAATTATAAAGTTTGACAAACTTTGAAAACCTTTAAACAGAGACAGTTAAGTTTCAAAGCAGCTGTTCTTGCTTAAAAAAAATCTGTCTCATCAACCGTATTTCACACGAAGTGGACACAAAGGGACGAAACAAGGTTTATCCATCTCTCAAGCACATTGGAAAAAGTACCAAAGACAAGAGTGAATGAAAGCTTTTTATTCAGTCCTGTAAGCTGGCCTTCACTGAGGCCTGCTGGTTGGCAGTATCACAGGTAGAGCCAGACGTCCGCTCACTTCCCTCCTCCTGGTTCTGCCTTTTGTGGCTTCCCTGGAGGAAACAGCTGCACCCAAAAGAAGCTATTCACAGCCTGCAGGAGGAGTGCTAACATGCCATTCCCCGTGGAGTCTTTCCTCATCTGGCTCTACCTGTCCTGTCAGAGAGCGGTGAAGCTCCGAGAACTGCCAAATTGCATGAGGTTGCCTAACTCGGGGGGGTTCAAATGTAGGCCAGAGTGTTAGGCAAGGCTGAGCAGGGCCGGGCCACAACAACGTGGAGCACAGAGCGAACAAAGCAGCTATCTGCAATAAACAGGCAAGAGAGGGCAGGTCCTGATAAAAGAGGAGAGGTTTATCATGAGCAGAACAGCACAAAGGAGGAGACACCCAGTCGCAGACACCCCCATTTCCTCCCCCTTCCCCAAACTCCCCTCCTCCCTCCAACGGTAGAAACAGCCGGCAGAAAAAAAATGTCTGTAATTAGTGGGTTGATCCAAACTGTAGGATAACAGCAGAAAGAGAAGTGTGCGACGAACAGTTGCATCTAGACAACGCTTGCAATGTGGGTGGGATGTGCCCGAATCCATCCTAAGCACAGACAGAAATCCTTTGCTACTTGCTGGAGAGTCAGATTTCACAACGCCAAGGAAAAACGTCGCTCCACATTAATAAGCCTGAGCTTTCAAACAGCTGCTTTCAAACTTCTTTCTCTCGACGAAGGGGGGCTTTTAAACTGTTGTAAAAACATTTGAACCAAAACGAACATATCAGCAAAGTGCAGTGCTCACCAGCCTCACGTCGTCCTGCCTATGAAGCTCAGATGTCCCGTGAGAAAGCTGACTTGTGTTTCTAGACAGACATGCCTCAATAAGTCAGGCAAAAGGCACAGTAAACCTTCCATGGAAACGGGCACCACTATCAAAACTGCTGCAGCCCCGCCAGTCTGTGTTATGCCTACATTTTCTTTTTAATGCTTCAGCACCACATTTTGGAAATAGTGTCATCCATGTAGTTTGGTCCTGTCAGACCCCTCCAGACTCTTGTCATCCTTATTTGCATGTGCCAGCTTCATCCTACTAACAACTCCACCGGCTCTCGCCCTGCAGTCCTGTGCTTGACACTATATGCATGTTAACTTTGCCCTGAAAGCGTAGATGGTTTTTGAGGCGGTCTGGCAGGTGTAAGTTCATGAATGGAAGGCCTTGTCCCCCGTTCTCCACAGCAGCCATCTCTTTTTAAAGTTGTGATGAATCAGCTCTGTCACATTCTCCAGAAAGAAAACATCCCTTATTTAGATCGAATGCAGTTATTTCCTCAAAACACATTAAAAAAAAAATATGAAAAAAAAACAATCCTTTGTAAGATGTTAAAATAGTTTCCAGGCTGCAAGATGACACTTTGAATGCCACTGATCAGCAACTCTCAGTGACAGAAGAGCTGAGAGGGTTTTACATTTACCATTTCTTAAGAAAAAAAATAATTCTTCAATTTGCTGTTGAACAGCTTTTTTTCTATCCATGACATTTTTTTTGTTATAGTCTATTTTTGATCTGGTTTGTAGTCTAACTTTCACTCGCAAAAAAAGAAAAAAACACAAGTTTCTGAGTAGCTCGCCCTCAAGCAAGTTTCATTAATCAGTTCTTGATCCATAATCTGCACATTTTCCTCAGGGTCAACATCTGCCAAGCAGATATGGGACAGTTTGTGTATTTTGTTATAACATCAGTTGCCGCACAGATATACGTCTGCCAGCCTCCCCCCGGTGTTCCTGGGTGCTTAGTGTTCACTGCTGGTCAGTGTCCAACCACACTGGAAACACAGGAACACCTCAGTACAGGCCCAACTCCTGCCTATTGTGTCTTCATAACATCACACAGTCCTACTATCAACGGCACTGGAGCCGTTTTTCAGTGAAATGCCCCTTTAAACACCCACTGACCCTTCGTGTCAGTGGACTTACAGAAGGCAAAAGGAAGCTCCTGCCATCTAAAAATGAAGCGACTGTGTAAACATCCCCAGTCTATCCATCCATCCAGACTGCACCCATGACATGTAGGCGTCCACAGGCAGAGCGTCTCAAAACTTTTTCTTCTCACTGTACCAAATGTACTTGAATAATTCAACACGAAAGGCCATTGAACACAATTTTGTACATGTCCATTTTTACTGTACTTGCTTTTGTTGTCAAATAATTATGAACCTCTCTGAAGAAAGGTGTACAGTCTGCTCTTTTGTTTGGTTTATGTTTTTTTTTCTAGATTTTCCATTGTCTTCAGGTCTTTTCTGCAACTCTTTTGAATTTAAAGCACCGTTTTGGTTAAAACCAGAATTTCTTAGCTCCACTGGTGGGATTCACTCCTTTAATCAGGAACACTTAATACTCTGTTGATGTCAGGATGCAGGCTATTCCAGTTAGCCTGTCATCCAAAAAGCTCCTCGAAGTCAGAAGATGTAAGGAACGTTTGGGGGGTTGTTCTGGGTCATGATAAGAATGGAAACTTCCTGACCTCTATGTGTGTCGATTTCAGATTGAGTGACTAATTTTCTTTATTATTTAGATTCTTTTAAAAGTTTTCCATAAAAATAGAGACCACAGCATTGTGAGTTAGCAATGTAGTCATGATTTTTATTATTGCTTTTTGTTGTCTCATATGAAATGTTTAAGGTTGTATATTTTTCAAAAATCATACCTCTTGAAATATTTGACTTTTGTTGTACCTTCATATCTTTTCAAAAACATCCATCATGTAGCTTACGTTTGCTTGATGAGTAGCACAAATATTTGGTGGTTTTATTTGTCCCTACTTGAATGAGGAAGTTAGGAAAGACTTTTTCTGTAAAAGACAAAAAACTAAACAAAACACTGGGCTATGTTTTATATGACCATCCCATATTGCCAGATCCTGCACGTCCTTGTAGATTTAAAAAAGAAATATTTCCAAGAAATGTTATTTTTGATTATTCTGTGTTACAAAAATACAAAAGACATCCCTCCCCTGCTGAGCTCTGCATCGTCTTGGTTTGAACATTTTGTATGTGAGGGAGGATGTCGGCTGTAAATTACTATGAATCTTCATTTCAGAATTTTTTTCATCCATTTTAACGACGGTAATCCCAGTATGATGATTATAGATTTCAATAGCTGTCAGAGAAAAAGCAAAAATGCAAGATTCCTGCAAGATACTAACAGTGTACCAGTTAATATTTTCTTCTAATTGTACAAAAAATATATATAAAAGTGAATTAATTGTTGCCTAGTATGTAAACGACTAACAATTTTATTTAAGAAGTTCATATTAACGACATCAATGTATCACTGATCAGACTGTCTCAATGGAAATCGCTGATTTCAACGTACACGCGTGATCGATGCAGTTGTGTGCCAAATCTATAATGGTAACTTCACATAGAGGATACAGATGTTGGGGGTGACAGACCTAGCTACTATCAGACATTAAACGAACTTGTACAGTTTTATAAAGTGTGACATGTCTTTATGTTATGTACAGGATTTCAATGAAGCGACTCTGCGTATTTGATATGCGAGTGTTCTAAGTTAAGTACTTATTTTCTGCTTTATGTAAACATTTTCGATTGTGTAGCTTTGTTTTTTTCATTTGATTCTTATTTAATTTTCTCTTCTGTTTTTTGCTGTTCAGTACTCAAGCAGTGTATAATGGCTTATTGCAGGTATTTTTTTTTTCGACATAAACAGTCTCATTGAGAATAGAAGCCCGACCATTCCAAAGGATTGAAAATTGCATTTGCTATAAATGTGCTGCTTACACCGACCCAATGCATTTTTGTAGGTTATGAATAGAAGTCTGTCTTGACTGTGAGGTTTTTACACGTTGTGAGTTGTGCACAAGGTACGTTTTCTCATTGTCACAGATTCTTTAGGCTCTTTGTGTAGGCTTAACCCAATTTGAATGGATACCTGCTATATTTAAAAGTTAAAAGACATACAGAGCATGTCCTCCCTCATGTCAAAGGCCTGAGGCTTTTAAAGGTAGGGGTCAGCCATAAACGAATACAGTGGTTTCTTGATTGTTATTACCAAAGGCTTTGAAGGGAAAGATGAATGTTGCAGTAATTTTGATTCCAGCAAAGTTTGTACTGCTGGGTTCAATTTTACATGCTGTAAGTTGTTGATCAATGGATGTTGTGCTTGATATGGACCTTTTTCTACATCTCCAGTAAGCAACTTTTATTGTTTTTACGTTTTAAAGATAACTTGAATGAACAAAAACCCATTTAATCAAGCAAACAACTTGTGAAAGAGTAAAAGAAAGAGACTGGGTGGTAACGATACTCAGTGTGGCAGAGCAGCAGACCATATCTGTTGGTACCCTTCACTGACTGTGTGGCCTTGCTGCACTGCCTGAACGGGCGCTGTGTTGCGTTCGCTCCCTACTGCAGAAAGATAACAGTCTTTTACTCTAGCATTGGTTATGTTTGCCCTTAAAGGATTAGTGTGTTCCAGTTTGTGCAGCATATAGTGCTGTCAGTGACCTCACTTTGATGACAAAGAGAGAGCCTCTCACCTGCCTTTTGGTTCTGTTACCTGTACCTGTTTGTCTTCAATGTACCTCCTCAGTGTAATGTTGCTCTCTTGATACCTCTGTGTGTTTCCTCCTCCGCCCCACACCATCAGTTGCCTGTTGTAGTGACTCCATGGTGCTGCTTCCCCTCTTAGCACCAGTATAATCTATTCTGTAAATAACTCTCGACTCAGCTATGGCCAGTACATTCTCCAATGACCTCACTCTTAACTTTCAGGTGTCATTTTGTTTCTCCTCTCAGCAAACCAAAATCACTACATTCAAGTATTACAGTTGTACAGTTTCTTGGATTCTACACACATTTAATGTGCTGGTCTTAGCTGCTCTGCTGTACCTTTTTATGGCATTATTTTTTACATGTTAGACAATATATTGTGACCATGTCCTATGCAAATATGAAAAATAACAGATTGTTGAATAATGTATGTTGTCATAACTTGTATGCATGAAATAGTGAAGTTTACATTTGGAAATAAATTCATAAAATAAGCAGCCACAATTTGTGCTTGGTATACTTTACTTTTTCCTTGAGTTGACTCACATGTTAGTGAGAAATGTGTAAAAAAAAAAAAAAGGGCTTGCGCTAGTAAAGGACTGCATAGCTGGACATTTTAGGGAATACTTTTATTTCCCCAAATCTTTGAGTGAATTAAGAAGACTGATATCACTTTCACTCTGGATGCTACATGCTAAGTAGCTTGTAAAGTTACCACCAGCAGAAAGTTAGCTTAGCTTAGCCTGAAAGCTGTGCCCCAATCTAGGGGATGCTTCTCTCGAAGGTCCACAAAGCCACATTTTCGAGGATTGCATTAGTAAACTAGAAAAGCACTCAGAGAAACCAAGCAGCTTCAGTCCACCCCCAACACAATCTCCCAATGACATCCTTAAATTTAAAAAAACAAATCCTGGATCCAGACGGTGATCCGGATCACTCCCAAAATTTCATCATTTGTTCCTTGTCCTATTTCACACATCACCTGAAAATTTCATCCAAATCTGTTCATAACTTTTCAAGTTATTTTGAACAACGCCGGCAAAAGCATGACCTCCTTGGCAGAGGTAATTAGATGGTCTCACCAGCTGTTCCTGTCCTTACCCTTTCATTTTTGGGGAGCTACTCACCTAGCAATGTTGACAGCCAAAGTTGACATTTGGAACAAAAGCCAAGATTTTAGTCACTTTGACAAGATAGAGCAAGAATTTTAGACTCTTTTTGTTTTATATATACTACTGCAGAAAATGATGATGACCCAATACTTGCATTTGTGTATATTGTTTGACCATCAAAGTTGTGGAATAGTCTGGCATATTCTCAAAAATCCACCAAGTGTGCAATGAACTTTAGGACAGGTTAGGCCCATCCATTGAATTCTTCACAGGCCGGGAGAAGAATGGTTATGATATGCAGTGATAGTCCTGCTTTCAGTTTTCTTTCAAGGTTTATGGTTTATTGTTACTTGTCCTTGTCAGTAGTGTTCTGAATCTATGTGATTGTGTTCCCATGTTTTTATGTTTTGGTTTGTTTTTTTACCCGCCTGCAAAGCAAATTTCCCTCAGAGGACAATAAAGTTTAAAGTTGAAGTTGAAAAAAAGACGTATTTCTGGGCTGCATTTGGAGAAGACTTTAAACTTGGACAGCTTTTGTTGCACTATTGTGACACATTCGGTTTTTGAATACATCCTTAGAAGGATACAGGCCCTGAATTAGGATACAGCGAAAGAGTGGAGAAACGGATGGCCAACATCTCTTAAGCTAGTTGTTTATCATTTTAGGGATTTGTTTTTGTCTAAAATGCACAAAAATCAAGCAGCTTCAACAAGTTGCAGTTGAAAAATAGTGTATTGCACAAAGCTATAATCTGTCTCTTATACATTTTTAGCATTTTAACTGGTGAACTTTATACCAAACAAAGCACACTTTTATCCCTTGTTTCCAGGCTTTAAGCTAAGCTAAGCTAATTAACTGTAGTCAGGCAGAAATGAAAGTCCTAAAACAGTACATGTATGAAGGTATATATTGTATAAATCAGCTCTTTTGAGTCAGGGTTCCATTAGCAAACATTAGCCACTGTAAGCTATCGGTTATGCCAAGTAAAGCTCTAGAGGCCCCGAGTGTATTAAACTGAGCATGAGTGGATCTTCTGGCTTGCAAATTAAACTTATTAGTTTTACTTTAGTCAGAATGTGTTTTTTTAAATGTGTGTCCTAATGTCAGATTTGTGACTTTCTCTACTGAGGAACTTCCTTATTTGTAACTGTAAAATGTATTACCATGAAAGTAGGCCTTTAGAATTACAGCACAAAACAGTATAAAGGACATGCTTTTCTCACAAGCCTGCCATGTGGTTCAGTATTATTCATGCAACAGGAAGTACACCTTGTTCCCTTATTTCACCCATGCAAATATTTACAGTAACTGCTGGGGTATCAACAGTGGGTGGGGCACCAAAATGCTGGGGACTCCTTCCTTCCTTGTTGTATTTCGGGCCAAACAGACTGATAAACTGTGTGAAGTTTCCTGTCCATACACAGAGCACTCACAACTTCAGAAGAACGGATGATTCACTGCAAACTTCAGCCTCCCCCTTGTGTAAAGAGCACTTGTAACTTCTACCGAGACCCACAAAAAAGCAGAGTTCCTCACTCCATCTGCTTTTGCTGTTATGCAAAATCACCGTCAGTGTCTCTTTATCCCTCTCTCAAGGCGAGCTGGCCCACCGGCACCAGTCGAGATCACAGGCGTGGCCTTTCCTGCTCGCAGCGGATCGCGCGATGTGGAGCGAGGCAGGAAGGAAGAGGGAGAGCGGCAGGCATTAAAATTCTTGATGAGGAGCCTGGTGTTCTCCCTGCTCAAGCTGTACACCTCCTGTCTCCAGGCAGGTTGGAGCTACCAGCACACCACGCCACACAAACAGACAAGCTGCCACCCCTGGCACCACGGCACAATGGTGGGACATCACAGCCGGCGTGTTCCCAGAGCTTGTTTTTCATAGCCTAATTGTGTGGCAGCATGAGGGACTTCTGCATAGCTGGAATTTTATGTGTTTATATTTAAATCTTTTTTTGATTATCTTATGCTCTGAATGCTGGCACTGAACCACTATCAAGGAAAACTGAGCTCCTAAATATACAAATCCTCCATCTTTCCTTGGCAGGTTTGTGGAACTTCTGGTCATGCAACAGTAGAGTCTTAATGGAGTCCTTCTGGAGACCACTGACTGAGATAATTCACACATTTCTCTCCGTCTTACAAGAAAGGATGTCAGGTTTCGCTGGCTGTGTGGGTGACGCATGTATTGTTGCTGGGCTGCATGTCTTTCAATCACGTGTTTATTCTCAAGATGACACATTTTCTCCTTTATAGTGAGCTATATTGCTGCAGATGAGGGGCAAAGTACAGACAGTTATATGAGCATCTCTGCCGGTATCACCCTGCAGACAGGATGTGGGGGCGGAGGAGGTGGTTTCAGTTTGACTGATTTATCTTTTCAGTCACACCTTTTCTTTGGATTGTCAGCTCCTGAGTGCCCAATTTCCAGGTGAAATTATGCAAGCAGCACAAACTTTGGTATTTGCAGCGCGATGAGAACCTCGAGCACGGGTTATTTTTAATGCATTATCTCGGTGAAAGCACAGGACAATGTGTGAGGAAATGAAGACAAGGATGAGGGGGTGGTTGGGTGGTGCTACCCGCCGCTGATTGGTGCACCCAACCTAGACTCACTCAAAGTCTAGAGCGTGGGAGGCTGGAAAAGGGTCTATGCTCCACTGAGGTGTGTGGGCATGGCTCACTGTGAGAATCGGTGGAAATACTCCGCAGGATAAAAAAAGAGGAGGAGACGTGGTCAGCTGCTGCAGCAGTGGTCCTAATCACTTGGAGGCCTGCGTTCATGTCTTCCTTCCTCCATGCCAACCCCCAGAAGGCAGGCTGAAGGGCCATGTGATGCCACCCACTCTCAAGTGCAGTGCATGGCAGGGCTGGCGCTAGATCTTGCGGAGCGGGTGGGATGAGCTCAGATATTGGAGGCTGGCACTGACTGAGAACAAGGCTTAGCTATGGGAGGTGGGTGGGTGGGGGTGGGGATTGGGGGTTTGGCATACCACTCACTGCAGCAGAGGCATCAAAGGCAGCAACCCTGCTTAAAACGGAACTGTAACTCCCATCAGGTGGAGTGGCTTCCAGTCCTCTTGAGGCGAATTGCGCGGAGAGGATTTAAATATTCGATTTATACACCCATGGATATGCGTGTTTGTCCCACATTTTAATTTCATCGTCATAATGAGACAACTGCTTACCATAAAAATCAATATTTATGAACTATTGTGTTTCCGTCAAGGCCTCCATCGGGCTGTAATTATGTGCGGAAGGAGACAGATGCATCTGCAAATAAAAATGCATCATGGTGTTTTTTCAGTATCAGTGTATTTGACAACATGGAGGTTGTTTGAGGGGAAAACAGGCCTGCCAAGCTACTGCTGTAAGCCTGATAGAGCTCTTTGTCGCTCTGAAAAGCAAAGGGAGGTCCCTCATGCAAATTCAAAGGAATTTCTGAGAAAAGGGGATCCAGGAAAGAAGACAATGTACTCGGTCTCATTCAGTACTTGTTATGGAAGGCGCGTAATACAAGAGCTGGGAATACATTGCTGTAAAGAAAGAGGCCCTCATGAGCCATTGTGCGACCAACACTGGACATCACGTGGAGACGTAATTTATCTTCAGATCCTGACAAGTCAGTCCATATTATGAGCAGCCGCAGTGCAGCTGAACCACGGGGCAAAAGTTGAAGAAGTGAGTCTAACCCACATCGTCGTCTCTGACGGTCACGAGACTATATGCTCAGAAGTATGCAGTTCATCCCACACATTGCAGGCTGCTGCCCACAGAGCAACCTTTTCACTCTTACTCCACCAACTCCAGCCTGCTGCTACTCTACACACTGTAAAGCAAAGGCCTGCTTTACCTCACACTCATAAAGAAGAAAAAGTCTTCAAATTCGTAATATTTTTGAAGCTTATTCTTTCTAGTGTCAAGTTTCAAAGTTGTTCTAAGCTCAGTGTTAAAATCAGTGTGTTCACCCTAAAGCATGTTAGTGTGATTTTTTTTGCAGGTTTTCACATTAAAAAAAATCAACTATAAGAAAATGAACATTATGGATGCCTGTGTGAAATCAGTGAAGTTGTAATTAGCAACAGCTTGTTGATACACTAGACTGAAAGTTTGAATGATTCTCACGAGCAGCTCCTGTTCCCTGCATTTAAAGATTAAATTATGCTGTAATTAACTTCATCCCTACGTTGCTGTGATGACAAATAAATCTCTTCGAATACCCTCTGAGTCATTTTTGTGTAGTGTTTGTCTCGATGTGTGACTCGCGCTCACGTACAGAGAGCCCACACCTGATTTAACCATCGCAGGCAGGCGAGGGCGCTTCTCATGAGTGCACTGGCAGATTATTCTGCTGTTTTTCTGTAGGCCCGTTTTGCTGCTTGGTGTCAGTCCTCCTGCCAATGTAGGAGTGTCTCTGGAGGAATAAGGGAGAGTTGCAGCTCTCAGCCTGGAATGCTGCCCTACTTGGCAGTTTGCTCAAGAATCTAAACTCTGTAAACCCCGGACCGATTTCAGTGGGAATTTTCCCCTCTTTCTGCTATTCCCGACTCATTCAAAAAGCCAACTGAGGATAAATATCCTTTTCCGGTAAAAAATGTCCTAGTTTAAAAATTTGGACAGAGGCTGTTGAGGTGCATTGTGGGAAATGTAGGATTCGACTATTTTTGGAGTTTGACCTATATTTGCAGCCAAAAATTGGGATATTTCGGCTTTTAAAGCATCACTTATGACCATTATTTTAAACAGAATGCACCAGGGATTTTTTTTTTTACCACACCTCTGTAATTTTCAGAAGCTCGCTATATACAAGGAAAAACATATATATGTGCAGCAGAGGCCAAGGTATCTTGATCTTTAGTCCCAATAATGCAACTTAATGTCTTTTATTGGACCTTGCCTGCTTGTTAAATGCCCCATTATTTAAACTCCATGTCCCCAGTTTATAAACTAGCAGTGAAATAGTTGACTCAATTAAGAAAACTCTAATGAAATCACGGTGGTCATTTTCTCAGACTAGACAAAACTCTACAGAGCTACATAAGACAGTGTATGACTGTTTTCACTGAGTAAAGCTCTTCATTACAAGTAAACAGTTCTTTATGAGTAAAACTGGCAAAGTGCCCCTTTCTGTCACGCAAGTCTTCAAGCAATATGGTAATGCAGTAGTATTACTGGCGCTAATCTACCTGTGACAGGGTGTTGAGTAAATCCAAGCACTGATTGCTGCAATACAAACCTGGAACATTTCCACTGACAGTAATCAGTGTGTGTTGTGTAAAACACAATAACCGAACTTGATTTGCTCTGCAAATTCATAAAGTGTTTCTATCCCATTATCACCTTCTTGTAGGCCTCATTAGAAAAAAAGAAAAGAAGATTAAAGCAAACAGATAGCAAAAAGTGTATTGTTGTGCATGTAGAGCAGATTCTTATAAAATAACTTAAAACTCTCAGAACACATTACTGGTTAAAAATATTCCTAAGCCTAAAAATGTCATTTATATCCTCTGGGTTTTTCCTGATTTCAGCAAAACAGAAATAACACAGACACAATAGGTTTGTAACAATAAACTATTTTTTTCATATTTACATCTGTACCTAATGTGCAAATTAATAATTTAAAGTAGTGTAAAACTCTTAAAGGAATACAAAATCATATCTTACAGTCCTAACATGGTGAGAGTCCATGAACTAGTCACATAGAAACAAAGAGGAGCAACACTGCAGTGTGTACAGGAGAGAGACAGAAGCAAACTGAGGGAGCAGTGGACATCCTTGGCCAGGACACACTTAGTTAAGGACAGCATGGTACATTATCCAAGCATCACCAGAACAAACAGCAACACAAACACTGCGTCTTTACAGTAGTCATGTCGAATGAGCAGAAAGCACTTGGAGGCCTGGGGTTTTAAAAACCCACTGATTGGTTAAAGCACTGATGATCACAAAGGCTTGAGGTGCTCGTAGCAGCAGGTGCTTCTTTTAACGGCCTCTAGATATGGAAGAAGAACAATCTCACACTGGACCGGTGACACATCTATACTGCAGGTCACCACATAGTGCTAATAGCATGATTGCACACTGTGTTGTGTGTGTGTGTGTACGGGGGGAAGAGACACGTAATAACACTTCAGACAAATACACATCGGCCTGCTCTCGCTACTCACAGTTCTTCTCATCTAACACATTTACCAAGTAGAGTAGTTAACAGGCAACTCAGAGAAACACACCATAAACACTGCATATTTGAGAAGCAATTCATCCTATGCACATTGTTCGGTGTTTGGCACAGAAAACATTTTTGAGAAATCTGATTTGTAGTTGTTTAGAGAAGCCAGTTTGGCAGTGCTTGTGGACTTCAGGAGGTCGACTACGGGCAAAAAATGTGAAATGATATCTTACACAATATTTTGAGTCCAATTCTGACACAGCAAACCCTTGCACCGTGGTAAGAACAAAGGTACACTTAACAAATGTGTTTTACATTTCATCCTAATCCAAGATTACAATCTATGATGCTTACACATTTAAATTCCTGTAGTTCAAATTTGTTTACAAAAGCACACTGTGACAATCTTTTACAATTTACAAGACACAGTTAACCTACAGTAACTATATTATTGGTGCATAGACAAAATTGGGAGAGGGTGTAGCAAAAATCACCAATTTATTGCTTTAAAGTCTAATATTAATCCCCCATTAAATTTCTTTTGATTGCAAAACAACTACAAATTTTCCACAGAGATTTTGAAGAACCAAGCAGAGGTATTGCATTCAAACTGATTAAAAGAGCTAAAATGTTCCTTCCTGATGAGATGCAAATCTTTTGTACTTTGAAAAATAAAGAGCTCTCCTTCACATACAGAAAGTTACATCACAGAGAGATGACTTTTACTCTAAAACAAGTAAAAGACTAACTTCAATGAGACAGAAGTAAAACAAAATAACAATATCTGGCCAAAGCTGCTCACTGTTTCAAGTTTTGCTTCCCCCATCATAAAGTAATAATCTTTACCAACAAGGGAAGGGCGACAGGAATACACGAGCATTCTTCAACAAAATAGGAAAAATGTTTGCCATCATGTAATTTTAAATGCAGAGTGCAGATGGTGTTGTTCCCTCAAGTCTCCTGCGGCCTCGTTGACAAGTGGCTGAAGCAGCGGTGATGGCTATACAGGCCTCTGCACTTTGCTCTCCCTCTCCCTGCGTTTCAGCTCCTCTCTGTAGCAGTAGGAGCAGTAGTTGTCTGTCTCTGGCCTGCCGTAGAAGGAACAGTTCTCCCTCTTGCAGCGGCGCTGCTGAAAGCAGTACAAAGGGCTTCCAGAGCTCCGCCCTTTGGTTTTGTCTTGGTTGAGCCAGGTGTGAGACGAGTTGTCCTCATCAGCAAACTCAAGGCAGTCCTGAATGTCTCCCGCATCGAATCCATTGGTGTAGGTGTGGGACTTGTGTTCGCCAGGCATGTTGTAGGACAGGGTTTCTATGGTGTTAACAGTGCGGACTCCTGACAGGCGAGCAGGGCTGTAACTCTGGGATGAGAGTGTGCGGTTCTGCTGGGGGTAGGTGGCGCATGTCTTTAGAGTGCCTACCATAGGCTTATAGGGGTCATCTTGGAAGATGGAGGATTGCATGTTGACATCTTGTAAGTGAATCACACTGTGCCTCTGGATGGGCGGCGTATGGCTGTAGTGGGCGGACACAGGAACGGGCCCAGGTCTCTTAGCACCAATACTGGGGGAGGAGTAAGGCGCAGGGGCTGGGGCTGGGTGAGAGACGTGGTGCGAGGCGGTTGGTGGGGTAAGAGGAGGGATGGGGACAGAGACAAGAGGGGCTGCAGGTGTGGGACTGTTTCTGCCCTGCATCTTGAGACCCAGTGGGGGCTGTGAGTTGTTGTAGGTGTGGGTGTGGTGGGGCAGGACGGGAGAGCAGCTCTCCGGAGGTGAGCTGTCTGATCTCTCCCTCTGGAAGACACTCTCATGCTCAGGCTTCTTCACGGCCACCTCATTAGTGGCAGGGGGCTTCTTCTCGGCCTCCTTCCTCTTCTGCTCCTGCTCCTGGCTGAAGCGCTCCTGGGCGTTTGTCAAGTAGTAGCTGATCATCTCCTCGTGGAACTGGTGTCGATGGCTGGTGAGAAGGAGTCCTGCAAAAATGAACTTGCGCTCCCCCTGCATGGCAGCCCGCAGGATATTGAGGCTGAGCTTGACATCGGTGCTGTATTTCCAGTTTTCCAGGGTCTTGTCCCCTGAGACTCTCCCTACACTGTCCTGTCTCTCGGTGGGGGAGGAGCTGGAGGGTCTGTCTCTGTCTGTTGGAGAGGGACTAGTGGCCTTCTCAGAAGAGGTGGAGCTGGCTGACTGGCCCGACTCCTCTTTGCTTCCCTTGGTTGTCTTAGACTCCTTCTTCTTTGCCTTTTCCCCTCCGTTCTCCCCACTACGACCTGAGCCAGAGTTAGATTTGTTCATTTTGCCATGCACAAGGCCACCCAGACCTCCCATGTTCTTCTTTAGTTTGATTCCCAAGGTTTTGCTGAAGCTACCTAGTTTGTTGGCTACAGAATCAGCCCGACTCTTGTCTTTGTCTTTGCGCTGCTTATCTTTGTCCTTCTCCTTGCTGGGCTTTCCAGTGTTGACGTTCGAGTTGCTGCCGACAGACTCGCGGTCAGAGTCCATGGACTCAGCTAGAGACTGGACATCCTCACCTGCAGAGGCTGTGGGAGACTCTGGCTGAGCCAGGGGAGCCTGTACAAAGACAAACACACAAAACTGAAGGCAACACAGAATGTCGTGCAACACTTTGATGGAAGCTATAATTGAAATTTCATCTCTGGTTTCAGATTTAAAGGATTCCCAATGTATTCCAGACAAACTCTCAAAAACAAAATATTCAGTAAGAACTTAATTGCCTGTTTTTGATGATTCATAACCAGTCCACACATAAATGCCTGAGATTATTGCATTCTGACAGTAAATAAAACTGATTGATTGGATTGGGTTTCAAGAACATCTGGAATGAGGGAGTCTCTCTAGGGCTAAATTAACCATGACAAACAAGACACACATGTGAGGGAGAGTTACCCTTGTTTCAGACGGAATTCGGATCCATGTTACATTCATGTAGTTGTGCAGCAGGTTGAGTTTGGCCTCCAGAGACAAGATGAGACTGGAAAAACATGTATACAGAATTAACAACAAGCAGTGACATAATACAGTTAACATTTGACAAATGCATATACGACATGGAATTAATATAACATCTTTAGAAGCTACTCAGTTTGAAAACTGTTTGAAATCTGCAGCATTTTACTACTTGAACGCAGATCTCCTGCATAAGCAAAGCTGCAAGGCTGGCAATGCACTGAGGGTAATACAAAGATGTGGTATTAGGAAGTGGTTTCAGCATCTCTTCAATGTATATTTGCATTGCTCATACTGCAGCTTGTTCAAGGATAAGCTAACCCCCTGACTGGCAGGAATGTGAAACAGAAACCCTTACATAAACTCTTTGCTAAACTCAGAGAGGGTGTTGCTGCTTTAGTGAGGCCGTTCCTGGGAAACCCTATGAATGACTGACGTGACTCACAATTTGTTCTCTCACTGCTCACTCTTTGAAGTGACCTGAGCCTGGAGCCCATAATCAGACTTAAATCCCCCACATAGAGCCTTGTGGGTGGACTGACAGAACTGCCTCGGCCTGCAGTTTTTACTCTCTCACCCTTTCGCAGTCAGTGCCTCTGTGTGCTTTGTTGATAAGCATCACCCGGTGATATACTATACAGGACTTACTTGGCTAGCTTGGTATTATCATTGTCGTCCCTCCCCCACTCCCAGTCCCTCCCAGGGTCCACGGCGAAATGAAGCGCCAGCAGCTTGTGTTCCGAGTCAGTCAGAGGGATAACAGCTGGAAGAGATGAGATTATCAGAACATTAGTTTGGTCCAGCTTTGCCACGGATGTAAAATTGCATGCCACTGGTCTTCTCGCACAGCCGTCAGTGTTAGAGCTACAGGGACACCATAATGACTAGAATAACTGCACTTTAATTATCCCAGATGCCTGTCAGCATGAGGTAAAGTATACTGGAGGTGTATTTGATCTGTCATTCATTTTTCAGGCAGAGAAGTGACCGTGACCAGTGAGTGTCACTCGCACTGACTCATCCTGCCAGAGAAAGGCTTCAGTCAAACTTGATTGTTGCTTTTATAACACAGACTTGCCCTGTTTAGTCTAGTGTAACCAGTCTTCTTAATGTTTTCCATGAAAAAGAAAATTAAAGGAAAAATATGGTTTATTTTAACTTGGGTTATAGCTGGTCCGGAGAGCTGGAGCATCGTATCATATTATACAACTGAAAGCTCCAAAACAGCAACTAAATAGGTCTTGTGGTGAGGAAAAGTTTCCAAAATCAAATAAATAAACTTTTAAACTCAATTTTGGATTGCTGAAACAAATCATCATAAACATCTACAAATGCATAAATACTGGGCAAACTCTGGTGGGATTTATCTGAGAAGCAGTGCTTCCTCACGTACATTGGTGTCATTATCAAAAGGAATTCTAACTACAGCTACAACAACAGGCCCTACATTGTGATAAACTCATCCCAGTTCAGCATTTCCCAGAAATTGGAAGTCTGAACATAGCATAAAAAGACTGCTGCTTCGATTTACAAGAAACTGAGCAGTTCTACAGCTGATCAGAACTACATGCCATGATTTGGTTTAGTAATAGAGCAGCAATCAGATGCAGCAGTACAGAATAAGAGCAGGAGTGCTGAAATAATTTCATTCATCCTCCTCTGATATGATCAGCTACTTACAAGCAGGAAGAGGTTTTCAACACTAATCACTGGACACAGAACATAAAACAGACACCTACCCGGGCTTCCTCTCGTGGGAAATGTGCTTACAGTGCGTTGCACAGTGCAGGCGTGTACAGTATGTGTTTTTGTGTGAGTGCGTGGGTGCCTTTTAATACAGCAGTATGAGGAGGACTAGCGAGACCTCGCTGGCTCACATGACAGCTCTCCTCAGGCTACCTAGTGTGGGGGCTGTTGTCCACATGACAGCAGAGAGAGGCAGGCTGTTCAGGCTGAGGACATTCCAGCCTTCACTGTCAGACCCAGATGGAATACACAGTCCCCTCCCTGCCTCATCAATTCTTCCACTGCCAATAGGCTGCTGTGCTCTGCAGGCTTCACGGAGACACAGATAGCAGCAGCAACTGCCCCTCCTGTGTCCCTGATACAGGTCAAATCCTTACTCTGTCCCTTATGTGTCTTTTTCTGTTCCTCTGCTTAGGTGAAATGTACATGATAAAAGCATGCTAGCTGTCAAAATACTGGTGGTACACACCTTGTGATGATACTTCTTGAGACAGTTCAGCCACACCCATCTACATATAACATGTTAACATGATCCCTTATTGGCTCCTGGCACCATTAGTTGCTAAGCAAACAAATTCCAACTGGTGGACTAAACACACTGCTATTAGCGCTGATGACAAAACTAGGCTTGTCCAGAAATCTGTCCTGATATGTCAAGTTTGCCATTGCTATCCCTGCAAATTACAATTAATCTTACACCACCTACCTACAAATATGCATGACTAATGCCTGCAGCCACACAGCCCAGCAGTAATGGGAGCATGGGCATGGCAGCACTGTAAACTGAGAGGGAAAAATGTTTTTCTTGAACAAGGGTCTTTCCTAGAACAGTCTGCCCAGAAAAAATCAGTCATAATCACAAACACACACACACAGCGACAGGCAGAAGACAGTGAACCAGCTCCCACTCAGTTCCCACTCGGGTCATGCAGCAGGCAGCGGAGGTTTGTGAGGTGCCGTCCTGGCTCCCACGATGCAGCTGTCCTCCTTTCTCGCCATTCCAAAGTGCTGTGTGTGCTGTTGTTCCAGCTTGGGCCGGGTCCAGATTCAGAGACTGAACACTGCCAATTGAGCTCTGGGGGACTAAAGTGTGCTGTAATGTATTTACTATCCCTGTTGGCAGCCTTGTTTTGTTGTCCTTGAATGACCGATTCCCATAGCTTATGCATAGATGACATCACAGCCCTCCGTGGTATGCAGGCCATGTACTCGGAAACATAACTGCTATCCCGCTTAGCTTTGCTCTGTTTACAACTTAATTCGGCAGGGGGATACAGACGGGGGAGAAGGGGAGGAAACTTGGGTGTAACATGTGAGGAAACAGCTGTTGGAAATGAGGGAGATCATCTTTCTAAGCATTTATTTATGTGACTTGATTGGACGTAAACATATTTGCTGTGTGTTCTTTTTTTGCTTTGTAAAATGACAACCTCAAATATATCAGCTTTTGTCATGAGAGTAGAATGAGAGAAGCTTCTCACTCTTCTTTTACTCCCTTCAGCAGTCACCTGTTACAGGGTTTGATATGTGACAGGAAACACTGGGCCAATGTTTCCTTGGTTTTGAGATTCAAGAACAATTTGTACTGTCTGGAAAATGCACAAATTTGAATTCTTGACTTTGGTCACTGAGCACAGCTGTGGATTTATAGAGCGCAATTCACCAGAGTAAACAGCAGTCATGCATATAAACAAGCCTGAGCCTTTCTGCCTCACATTTTAACAGCAGAATCATGGTGGCAATTACAAATACATCACATGTGAAGTCACACATACAACCACAACAAATACAATTTTCATGTTGATTGTCATATTGCTTTAATTAAACTGAACGCATGATGAGTAATACACTGGGTGTATTTAATGGATTAAGATGTGAAACCCGACCAGAGCTGGATGGTTACACCACTCTGGTAGGTAGGTGGTCTTTGTGTAAAAGACGGCCATTTACTTTACTCAAACGGGCGCTAGAAATGTTATGATTGGATGCCAAAGAAAACCTGGAAGTGTTTTGGTACCCAGGCTTGAAATAGCTCCGGTGTTTTCCGAAGGGTCAATTCCTTTCATACGTCGCTTAACCACAGGAGCACAAACAAGCCGATGAAAGATAGTCAGCGGCATCTACTGAGAAGCCAGTCATTATCACACAGCAGGTGAGCAGCAATTTGGTCAATAGAAAACATACGCATGTGCACAAGACTCTAGGTCCACCTTACTGCTTTACTCAGGAAAACCACTTGACAGTACCTTTGGGTAGAAAAACTGAAATAAAAGAAAGTTTTGACCCCTGGCAATAACCTCTCCCCTCCCGTGGTGTTTTTTTTTTCGCTGTCCACCATCAATGCAGCCCCAGAAGTCATGCAAGTGGGCCATAAAAGGAGCAGTAGCATGATCTGTCAGTGTGATTTAGAATCAGGTTACTATGAGGGACTCTACTATAATCTTCCATGCAGTAGGCTGAAGAAAGAGCCAGTATTCTAACCCAGCCACTGACACCTGAAAACACACACACGGCCAACAGCTCCTCAGATGCTCTTCGCTGTGCTCGAGGAAACTGAGAGCAACCATCCACCTGAGACAACCACACAGTGGCCTGACTGTCAGGAGAGAGGGCTTGGTTTGTTGGGGCCCCAGCAGCCCCGGGACCCTGCCCATATGTGGCGATGTGGTCAGGGCTTAGGGGCTGGTTGGGGCTACTCTTCCCTAATTGGCAGTGGAAGATTAGGTCTGTCAGTCTGTCTGTCCGGTATCTGTTCAGAGATACGAGCCGGCATGGTGACACAGTGCTGCGTCTTGAAATTCCCAAATTACATGAAAGTACAGACAACAAGCTTTAACAGCTCCTAAATATACACCATGCCTTTGCAGACGCAGAAAATGCCAATCACAACAGCAAAGATTTGTATCACTGCAGTGTAATATGAGTCATCACATGACATACAAATGCAGCAAGTTAAGCGTGCAAGTGTTTTCATAACATCCAGGAGAGAGACTGCAGACAAAACGCTTTCTGATCCTGTAACAGGACACAGTGTACCAGAATGAAAAAGTACAGCCATGCAGTGGTGTTGTGATGGAGCTGCAGTGGGTTTCTGTGGACATATGCACCATCTGGTGGACAGGAAGAGAATCCCCTCAGCCACATTAAAGCACCCAGCAGAAGTCCTGAATAGTTATGGGCTGTGGGGTAGGCTGGCTTTCATGTGCTGCTGGGGCGTTAAAGGGAATGACTTCAGGGCAGGGATGGCAGGTCAGTAATCATGTCTGTTTGCTAGTCTGCAGTGGTCGTACCCTGACATAATAACTAGGTTGGTGTCTATAGGCCGAGAATAGGACCTTACATATTCAGAAAAGTGCGAGAGAGAGAGAAAAGGGGAAAGAGGAAGACAGAGGGGAAGAAAGAAACCGTTTGCTTAGGAGTATCTGCGCTTGAGAGTGAGAAAAAGAGACTGAGACAGAGTTGGCCGTCTGCCCACGCAAATGACAAGTGAGTTCCACCCACTGAGCCAGATACAGAAAGAGTGCCGTGACTACTAAGACTGGTTGTCAAGGAGATCCACTCTATTTGTCAATTAAAGGAACTCCATGTGAGGAATACTCTGACCTCGAGAATGAGCAATGCATCCGGAGTGGGAACGCTGGCATCTGAATGGGCAAAACAATGGAAAATCAACACTCCATTGCCACGACATAACACAATCAATATGCTCTGCAGATCACCAAGTCACAAGTTCCTGTGAAGGAGGCAAACACATAAACAGACCCACCTACCGTGACAAACCAAACCGACAACAGTGACTGCAGGTTAGAAATGTAGACGTGTGATCACAGACAAGCGCATATTATTTGGTCAGTTCTTAATAAATCAGAAAAAAGGAGCATGATGTCCACTTTTGCTCCACATTGGCCACTCCCTGGTTTCTGCTGCCAACTGGCCTGTTTTAATAATGGATCACAGGTAATTAGACGGCTGTCTCATACATTATTCACCTCTAGCAGGACAAGCAGACCACTCGCCTTCACTCTCGCAATCTACCCACTAAGTTAAAAGCAAAGACTGACGAACTATTGCACATTATGGCAGCTCAAACTTAGAATTTCTATAAAGGGCAGAGGTCAAGAAAAGGTCTAAATCAAATATTGTGACCTGAAGATGCCGTCAGCTTTTTCTGTCAAGATTATGTGGGTGGGTTTGTGACGCCAGACATATGCTTACCTTGCTCTCGCTGCTGGTCTCTCTGCTCCATGGACACGAGTGCAGAGAAGTGAGCCTGATCGTAGGCCAGGACCAGAGGAGAGCAGTGACAGCGACTCGGAGGCACCTCCAGGGGCAGATAGAGACCTCCGAATGGGATGGGAGCGAATGCTGAAATTCAGTTAGAAACACAGTATTTAGTGTCACTCTGTTGCTTATCTTACTATGCCGTGCTGTAGAAGATCGAATCAAGCCACAGTCAGTCAGTCTACCTTCTCCTCCTGAGTCTCTGAGCATTGTGTCGGCCACCACTACAATTGGCCTTCGTAACACGTGGGCCAGCACAAACACATGGAACTCCTCCAGACTCTCATAGACTGGATCCTCAGAGTTATCCACCCTGAGGGGAAAACACACACACATTACACTTTAGGGATACTGTGGCAATTTCCTGAATTGGTATTGACTGATTCCAAAACATCTGCAGCCAAAGTAGCAAAAGCCCAGGCTAATCATGTGCCTGTGTGATCTAATTTGATCATCCTGGAGCCATTTTCCTTCCTTCTTTCGGCTGCCTTTTACAGAAAACAGTGTCCGTCTTTTCAAACATGTTTCAATTAAAGAAAGCATGAGAGGGGAAGGAGGGAGGGATGGAGAGAAAAAGCTGAGACAGAGCTCTCAGCCATGCAACCACCAGGGAACCAGAGGATGTGCAACAATTAAGTTGTCAGCCACACAAACAGCCACATTGCCAAATTCACTCTAATAAAGAGCCTCTTAATATGTGAGTCCCACTCATCCTATTTAGGGGCTCATCTCACACTAGGACCATCAAACATCCCTAACCTGATTACTGTATTACAGCCAAACTCAATGAGAGGTTAAAACCAGCAGACTAAATGAGTAAATTATTCTCTTTAAAGGGGATATGCTCAGTGATGGAGGGCTTTGTACTGGATGAGCCAACACTGGGAACAATGCAGAGACGTGATGTTTTCAGATGTTGCTGTCACACAGTAACAGTTGGTAATGAGTTTTTTTTTTTACATTTAACTTTTAAGTCCAAAGAAAATTAGCGACGCTGAGTGCAGACATGGCATTTTAAGTAAATAAATAACATCTAAATTTAAGCCAACACACAAATGAGTCTTTGTGTTCATCACAGTTCTCTTTACTGTTGCTATAGCAAACATCGCTATGAGAAAGTATGTACGTTTATTTCAGTGAATATGGAAACAGAGGCAAACCACACGGTTTCTCTGCGTAGGAAGAGGAAACCAGAGTTAGTTTCCAATCTGCCTCTGCAGCCTGAGATAAACCCACTCTTACGCTTATTTATGCAACTTGCTGCAGCTAAAAGTAACACACAGCTCAGGGGAGGCTGTTACACCAGGAGTGATTCATACTGATGGCAGCCAGTAGATGGCACAGTCTCACATGTTAGCTGCAGCAATGTTATTAAATCCAGGCAGCAGTTTGAAAGAGAAACAGTCCAAGTGGGAACAATTAGTTTCCCTGACAAATTGATGTTAGTGAGAAGGTCACTTTTGTTTTAATTGTGGGCTTCCTCTGGTGTTCCAGCACATGAGGTTATGAAACACAGCAGGAGGCCTGTAATGTCTGATCCAGGATGAAAACTGCACAACTTGCTACAGCTGCTCTGTTTTTTCACACTGTTCATCTTACACAGCAATTACAGAGCAACTTCTGCTGGATTCTGGTCAAAGAACTAAAATCGGTGTGTTGTAGTGAAGTCAAAGCTCTTACCCTCCGCTGGTGTTCCCGTTTTTGCTGAGGTGAGTTCGAGGCTCACTGGAGGCCAACTTCAGCAGCTCGTTCCACTCTCTCTCCCACTCCTCCTCAGTGTACACCAGCCCTGACTGCACACAAACACACAAACCAGCAATTTAAAGTCTGATTAGTATGTGCATTGCTCACCCACAAAAATCCCACTTATTATTCATTTTCGCTATTTGCATTCTAGACAAGGTTACCTCCTCAAGCTTTGTATATTCACACATGAATGTTTTGTCATGTTTTTGCTGTTAATGGATGTTTGATAAAAGACACCGTCAGGAGATCTGGGTAATTAGACAAAGGTGGCTGACATGCAGTAATGGTCCCTGCCCAGACTCAAACCAGGACACTGCGTTACGTGAGATATGTCTTAGATCACTGGGCCACCAGGACGCCTTGGGCGTTTTTAAAACTTGAGCATCTGGACTACTTCTTAGCCTGAGCTATCTTTGGTGACACAATTTTTCTAATAGATTTGAAAATACTCTAATCCATGAACATTAAGCGAAGGGAGAGGAAGTGCAGAGGATTTGACAGCATTAGCAGCACTGCTCCTAATGCACACTTGGTATCATGGAAAGACAATTTTCCTCGCAGCAAAAATCCAAATGTGCAGCTCAGCAAGGAAGTTAAAATCAGCACTTATTAACTGAGGTTACGAGTGGTTCATGTGTTTGCATGTTCAGACGGATGTATTAGTGTGTCATTAGTGAAAGAAGATGTGATGTATTTAGAAGGTGCAGTGTGAGAGGACGGACACTATCCCAACCTCCTTGTTCTGTTGGGTTTGCTGCCACCTCCACCTCCTCTTCAGAGCATCTCTCTCCGCTCCACTCTTCATCATGGTGTACAGGGATTTCCTCAGCATCAGGTCTCTGTCATGGAAGCCCCACATCCCTGAACAACCCACATATGACACATTACTGCATGTAAAGATTGAGGACTTAAAACAACATATCACTGCAGACTGTCAACTAAAACAAGATGTTGTTTAACTAAAAAACGCCTTTAGCTACTCATCAAAGAGCCTCAGTTATCCCACTGTCAGTGTGGATTACATTAACTGTGGTGCCTCTAACCTTTTGTTGTTCTAGCAAACGTCACACTGGGGAGTCAAACATCTCCTTCAGCACATACCTGAATACGCTGTCATCTTTGAATTTCTAGAGCTGAAAGTCTCCTGCAATAGGTCAGTTACCTCTCTCCATCAATTCCTTAATTCCTTTGCTCTCTCTAACTCACTGAACAGTGTTTTAAGACAGCTCTGTCACCAACTCACACAGTTGCTCCACACCAAAACTTGATGTTAAAAGCAACGCTCAAGAGAATATTATTATTGTTGCGGTCAAAATGTGTATTAAATAAACTGAATAACTCACCCAAAGAGGCAGCATGCAGAAGGCAGTTCCCATCCCCTGTGGTGGCCAGAGGAAGCAGCTTCTTACAGCTGGTGCACATGGTGGACCACCAGTTGAGACGACCTGCACACAACACAGCGAGTGAATCGTGAGGATTTCTGGGGAAAACTTAAAAAAAAAATCAATTTTCAATTCAGACTTCGCTTGAGCCACTCAAACTGAAACACAAACACACAAAAGTGTTTTTGATAAGATTTTTTTTTGTCGTCAGCACAATGTCTCATTGTACTTTACAGGCCCAATACTCGTACCTAATCTAACCGTTCATCTCTGTTAAGAGAAGAGTATAATCTACAAAAGAGAAACCTTAGTGCACAAGACAAACAAATAAACACTTAGGAGAGATCTTTATAGGATGGACGGCTGGGGAGTCATAGATGGGGGGAAAAAGGAAATCAAAGCAGATAAGCAGAAAAGCTCATTTATTTAATACCAATAAAAATCACAGAATCCAACTGCAGGTTTATAGCAAGTTCAATATAGACATAACCAATAAAATGACTCCACATAGCGAAGATATGAGATATCTCTGCAAATCATTCTCATGGAAAGATTGCAGATTGATTTTTTTGGTGACTTTAAACTGTTGAATTAAGAAAAATGCCAGAAATGTCACAAATACTTGGTGCAGTGAGAAGTACCGACAATTGTGTCTGTTCCAAGTCTTCATCACCTTTTTATTCAAATTAAACTAGAACAAATAAACAGTATATATAACAGTGACAAGAACATTTAGCCAAAGGGCATGATCAGTCTCATTAACAGAATTTTTGAAGAGAATCCTTAAAAGCACCCAGTATTCTCCCAGAAATCCCTCTGACTGTCTGCCTCCTCAGCCTAACTTCTACAGTGTCTTCAGTCTCTACTCCATCACTGTCCTGCCAGCATCCCTGAGGGAGAGACGACTGTTTCACAGCCCTGGGCACTGCACACTGCTTTACTGCAGGCAGCCTCACTGCTCTGAGCCTGGGGTGATGTGACTGCATCATTTATTTAACTACAGTAAACACAGAAAAGCCTCTGAATGATTCACCCCTCAGTGTAAAATGCAGATGTTTTCTCAGTTTAAAGTTCTTGATTTTATTTTACCACAGTAGATTTCCAAATTAATTTCCTAGAAAGTTGGACTACTGTTACTTCCGAGTGCTTTTTAGGATCAAACTGTGATCCATATGCAGCACACACGAACTGTAATGGCTGAGATTCAACCATCCATAAAATGAGGCTAATACACAGCTGTACTTTACTGTACCTAATAGCAGAAACACACATTTTCTAGGAGTGCTGTGAGGCCTGTGGTTTGGATTAAATTTATGACAGTGCTGAGATCTTTAGAACTAGAAATCCTTCCCTTATCACGAGAAATCAGGTGCTATCTTATGGTTGGCTAAGTGGTTAAAAATGTGACTGTAAGACTAAGAAGACAGCTCCTCTCTTATTTACGTGTTAATTCTTGTTCAATGTTCCTCCCGGTTGACTATTCCCAGATCTTGAACAGAATTAGGTGAGAGAGGCTTTGCGATCTCTGCAGTCTCAGCGTGGGAAAGTCTTGCTGGAAGATTTGAAAGTTCACTAACTAGTTTCTCTCCTTCGGTTCAAAGCGTCAGTTGGGATATGAATCCTTTGGGATCCGGGATGCTTTGAATTAGTTGTTGTCGTCTTCCTTCCAGCTGATGCTGCTGCTCTGATCTGCTCTGTATCTCTGTCTTAATCTCAGTCTCTCACCCCTCTGCATCTGTCTGACTTTTACTGGCATTTCTCATTTCTGCTCTTGCCTTTGTGAGGCTTCAACATTTCGGTGCAGTCTAAATTGGGAGTGCATGGGATTCTGTTGCGTATCTCATATCAGCTGTAGGAGAAGCACTATAGATGAAGGTATTATATTATATCCTGTAGTACTCACCGGCCTGCTCCAGAGCCATCATGGTGGACTGCTCTATCAGATCTCTCTCGATAAAGCTCCGAAAGTCCTCGCTGTAGACGCTGAGGTCTGGTAGCTGGAATGTGTAAATGGGCATCTCAAGAGGGAACTGCTCGCTGGTACACTCGCTGGCCACCTGCAACCGTGCCAGGGAGACGATAGCAGAGCTGGCATGGGAGATCCCACGGGACAGACGCTTCTCTGAAAATGGACAGGACATAATAATTAAATAGTTAACTCAGAAGCAAATGCTGGGAAACTTCGACATGTGTTGGCGATGGCCACGTTGATTCGGCTCAGCTACCTTGTGCATTGTCCTCCTGCTTCTGTGCACACGGCCTGTCGATCTTGCTGACATGGGTGGGCGTGTCACGTGTCTCTGGCTGCTTGTAGTAGCGGCCCTCGTTAAAGACCTGCGGCAGGTTGGCAGTGTGGACCTGCCTGAGCTCCTCATAATCATTTAGAGCAGCACTGAGGTCCCAGTTTTTACCTGCGGAGCACAAACAAAGATCTGGCTGTTAGGACACTGGCTCTGATTAGGAATATCAAACATAAATGCTGCTCAGTAAGTATAATAATCTAATTATGTTTGAATTATTTTTGTAGATTTTCACAGAAAAACATCCAACTTTATAGTGATTCACCAAATTCTTTAGTAAAACTCAGATGATCCATTAGTTTGAGTAATTTTAATAATTCAGGGTCAAAAATGTCAAAATGGCCAGATTCCAACTTCTTAAATGTAAATACTGTCTTGTTTTTTTACTCTTTTTTGCAGTAATCTAGGAATCTGAACATGGTTGACCTTTTTCACCATTTTCTGACATTTTACAGACCAGAAACCTATAGATTAACTGAGAAAATCAACAGATTAATCCAAAAACAACAACAAAAAATCACTAACTGCAGATCTATTCCCATCCAAAAAAATCAAATAAAGTTATTGTTTTTATGTGCAACAGGACACTGTTCGGTACAGTTTACAGTAAACAGGCTTATCTCATGGAAAAACTGAGATGCAATGCAAAACAAACGGTGGGGTGTGCTGCAGATAAACCAGTTTTCTTTCAAGAGATGAACAAAAACTATCAATGCACTTTTGACAGTATTATTTTCCCCAGGCTTTTTGGATTGCAGTCTTTTAATATTTTAAATGAATACAAATAAACAAATTTCAGAGTAATGAGCCCAGCGATAATGGAATCCAGCCCTTATGGAGCAAAGCTATGCAGCGCTTCTGCCTGAAGGAAACACGCTGCATCTTAAGAAGGAATAGAACAAGGTGTTGAGGTCGGGCGGTGTCACAAAAATGAAGATAGCGAAAAGAGACAGATCCTTTAATGTCGTGACAGCAATACCCTGATGTGCAGGAGGGACCCACACGGAGACACATGCATACTGGAAGCACATGCAGAGGCGCAGTTGTGTTCTCTGGGTGCTGCCTCTCGAACAGAAATCCCCTCAAGCTTTAAGAGACACAAGTCAGTCTTATTATATCTCAGTGTGACTTCTCACAGTGCCACAGGAGCTGTCTGCAAACCAGGCCTCTTAAAACACACACTGATGCCTGCAAATACAAAAATTCAGGGTGGTGCCTGTATATAATCTGTTTGTGTAAGACGGGGTCCATTAATGGACTCTCTGCGCAAGATAAGCGCCAGAAGTTGTGCCGACTTCCAGACATGGTGATTGTCGGAAGTCTGAACATAAAATCCGGCACTGCTAAATCACTGTAACTCATGCCAATCAATGCAAAACTGGATCACTGTATAGATCTCTTGAGCTGCTACACAGATCCAGGAACACAACTTAAGGTTGCACAACCACTCAGCAGCTAATGCACTTTAAATGCAATCGCCTGCTATTACTTTGGTATGGAGGGCATTGTCTCATCTCCTTTATTTGTCATGGCTGTCGGCAGCAAAAAAAAGCACTAACAAAATCATTAGCAGCAATACAGGCTTGAGAACGAGAATGTTTCCCTGTAAAAATGCAAAAAAATCTCACCCAAGAAGTCATAAAATGTGAGAAAGGTGCAGATTCAGTGCATGAAGCAGCCTCTAGGGGGAAGCACCACATGTGGCGTTGTCATATTTCTGAGTCTCTTCACACCATCCTGACTCAGAGCACAGGGTCACAGAGCAGCTGTTTGACGCTGGTCTGGAGAGCTGAGCTAACATCAGAACAGAGCAGCAGGCAGAAGACAGAAACAGGACTTCCGGGCTCATGTCTGTCTCGTCTGAGTTCAATGTCTTGTTCGGTGTCTGTTAATGTCACATATTTTGCTGTGGCTTCACGCCAAAGAAGAATCAGAAAATGAGGTGAGAGAATGAGGCCCAACGCTTTAATTTATCAGCCAGACTCTGGCTGCATTTTATACACACAGACAGAAAGATTTCCAGGACACACACACACACCGCAGACAAGTCTGATTACTATGCTTTTATTCCTGTAAAGTCGACAAAACTGCATCTGCGTTTAGAGTTCAACATTTCTTGCCTCAAGGTGAGATTAGCTGAAATTGCAGACTTTTTCCCCCCAGAAAAAAAGAAGTAAAAACATGACAACCTCTACAGAGATGCCACTGACCATCTACCAGCTTTCTGTTGGTGTGTGCACTTTTGCTCCCCCGTGTTTTTTTTTCAAAGTGGCACTATATCTAACCTATACAAGTGCCAGTAGCACTCTGTTCCTCAATGAGTTCCAATGAATGGGCACAAAGCTCTCCCTGGGGAGTGCACTCGTAAAACCGTCACACTGGCCTCTAAATCAGCAAGCTGGCTCTCTGTTGCAGGGCCCTCTCGTCTCCTCCTGTCCTTTGTTTCCATTATTTTCTTTTCCTCTCATTTCCTTTCCTCTGTTCTTTCTTCTTCTCTGCTCACTTGAGTGTATCCACAGCACAGCTGGGAGGGGCTGATCAAAACAGAAATTCCTAAATAGTGAGTATTCTCATGAAGTAGTTGGTCGTCTTACCTTCCAGCAGGTCTCTTGCCAGACCCGGTTCTGCCCCCGTGGACCGAACAAAGTCTGACAGGACCGCGTCCATGTCCAGAGTCATGTGATCATGTGTGTGTGCTGCCCAAGGTGCAGCGGTGGCCTTGGTGGACGCCAGCCTTCACGTTCTCATCTGGATAACAAAAAAATCAGCAAGAAACACAACAGGTTTTAAACGCAGCATTTGCAGTGTTCAGCCACACCTTTAACAACTCACCCCTCACTAACCCCTGAGAGAGTCACTGGAATGCCTCTGTCTCTTATTTTAATCCCAGGCAGCAGCCTCAGCCTGCTTGTGCTGATGTGTAATGCTTCATAGAACTGATAGTTCATAGAACTGTGACCAGCACTCCCATATCCACTCCCAGCACTCCTCCCAGTACTCACGAACAGTCACAACATAATATCCAGCATCTAAGACGTAATACTAACAACACAGCCAGCGGTCACATCCAGGACACACCTGCTTACTCCAAAGCCTTTGGCCCGCTGCCCACGATCATAACAACACTAAAATTCTTCCTGCTACTGGGTGTCAACCAGGGGTCTCTGGGTCTGATCCAGTATCTGAACTGCGCCAGGTCTCTGAGTTGGACAGCGAGGAAGGATGCCTTGTGACTGTTTCTGGCATCGGACTATTCAGTGTGATGTTATTCAGTATGATCCTAGCTGAGAGCAGATTTATAATCATGGCTATATAGCACCAGGGCTCTAATAATCAACAAGCGTCGCCTTGTTAGGTGATAAACAACACAATTAAGATGCGTTCACTCCCTCGGCCCGTGGAATGAATGAGTCCAAGCATAGTTTTCATTCCACTTGAGGCTGTGTGGGTGACGGAGGAACGGAGCACAGAGCAGTGCCAGTAAAGAAACAAACACCTACGGGATCGAGACTCTGACACCAGGCCTCTGTGTGCAGACCAGAGGTCCGAAGGCTGCTAAGATCCGCGGCTTTGACCTATAGAGGAGTGAGTGCATGCTGCAGACATCCACATACCCTGCCCACGTCTCAGAGCAGTGAGCATGAGACAGGCTCTAACCCTCGGTGTGCCACATGACATGACTGTCCATCAGGTCTCGGCTCGGTGTGGTGAACCGACAGACACTCTGCTCTGGAAATAGAGCCAACGCAAAACAAATGCTGCTGTTTCCGGCTTCCGAGGCTGAGGAATACTGGTGGATTACTCCGACAGAACTCACTGACCACGACAGAACAATCTCAGATTTGAAACGTCCTCTCGGTCAGTGTTATCGTCACGTTAAGATTAAAGGCTCGTGACATGAAAAAATGCAGCCGAGTGTTTCTCGATTGTTAGCATCAGAGAGAAAATATCTTTGTTCAAGACCCAGCAACTTCACTCTTTATCATATGCATTATTGATGAGTCAAAGCTGCACTTAAGCTGTAGTTTAGCTGACCTAGTTACTGTCAACCATTTGCATTGTGTTGCATGTGCATTATTGTACTGAGAGAATCTGAGCACAGGAAACACAGGCTGGACAACAGCAGCAGTTCAGGCTAAAGTTAGATAGAGATCATAAGATTATGGTTGCTGTCTAACAAGTTATCAGTACGAACATTATCCAAACCGTATATGACTTTATCTCTGAGGAAGAAGGATAGGCAAACTAATTATTTTAGTTTTGGGACACCTCTTACAGGAAATACGGTCTCAGGTATTTGTCTTCTGAAGGGACAATACATGTGCATAATTACACTCCAAGGGTGGACGTTTACCTCAGTGCAGAATAATAAGGCTGCCCATCAAGTGAGAATCCCAATATTGCTTTGCAGAGCAAAAAGCCTAGAGTCTAGAGGTGTGGAGTGAGACACAGAAATAGCTGAATATTATAAACCATGACCTCATCTTTTCCCTTAAGAACATTTCAATTCTGATCACCTTCCCTGTGGGAGGTAATTATGACTCAGAAACACCCCGATGCATGTTTTTGTATCTGACGTAAAACCATGTGGGCCAGAGGAACCTCGGACTACCCAGCTTCCTGTTAATCATTACAGCAATTAGCATATTTGTTTCATGTTTGTGTATGTATCAGGCTTCTAGGAAATGCGAAGGCATTACAGGAAACAAAGACAGACTAAAAACAGACTGTGTTAAAGGATGAGGTTGAAACAGTTATCCTATTGTTGAAAACCTACAGAAATGACCAAACAATGTTTATGTGTTTGCACGTCTATTCAAACTTTAAAACTTCCAGGTTGATCTGTGGCTCTCAACTTCAAGCCTAAAGCTGCAAAATTGTTTAATTTTGTTTTCATAAAAGGATAAAAAAAACTTTAATAATTAACAGCATTCAACTATAATACTCAGGTATGGACTAGTATAAAAAATACGAGTAAATACTGGTATTTTCACAGGTATTAGGAGCAGAAATGAAATGCAACTATGTAAAATTTAACGTTATATAATTTTGTTATGTAGAGTATGTTTGCACCACTACATTACAGAGGTAAATATTGTATTTTGTACTCCATTACATTGTTTAACAGCCACAGATATGGTTACTTTGCTGAATAAAGCTCTACAAGCACAACCTTAAAATGGTGAAAGAAGAATCCAGATCTTTTACTAAAATTACCAATACAGCAGTGGAAAAACACTTGTGCAAAAATATGAATTGTGGCAAAATATATGCACAGTGACTTATACATTATTATATATGGCATCATCAGATTATTATTAATAGTGGAGCATCACTTTGTCAGCAGCATGTGACTGTTTTAGCTGCTGCAGGTGGAGCTACTTTAAAGTACTTTATATCCAGTTTTATATACAGAGACAGCAGATAAAATGAAGCTCTTAGTTTTTGGACTTTTTCCTCTAATATATTTTTGGTGAGATGCTGGATCATTTGAGCATTTATTGATCTGAGAAGCTTAGAGGGAAAAAATCAGTATTTGGTGGAGCGATTAACAACTGACAGACATCTGAAATGTGACGCTGTCTGCACACTGATATTTATATAATGTCAGAAGCCAGAATGGTTGGAAAGCATCATTTTCATCTTTGACAATGTGGTGAATTTTAAAAGCTTGTTTTATATTGCATAAAATGTTTGTCTTAAAAGTAACTAAAGCTGTCAGAAAAGGTAGTGGAATAGAAAGTATAATATTTCCCTCTGAATTGTAGTAAAAAAGAAGTATGAAGTAGGATAAAAAGGAAATACGTAAGTAAAGATAAAGCATCTTTGTTCTTAGGTGGAGTATTACAGTAAATACCCTTATTCATTTTCCACCTCTGTGAGCTTATTAAATATTAAAAGACCAAACAACTGCATAAAATGCAGATTAAGTTATTCCCTGTTTGGTCATCTACAGCAAAATAGTAAAATTCTACTTCCACATTCATGCATCAGGATCAATAATCCAGTAATATAAAACACTGTTTATGCCATCTGTCAGCATAAGAAATACGTTTACCTTTAAGGCTTTGGATGCATTTTGCTGATAATTCTTCAGTACCAAAATGTACCATTTTGAGTGGAAGACTTTTATATGCAGCAGAGTGTTTCTGCGCGGCCGTATTGTGCTCCTTTTTATTTAACCATTACATCTGAATACAGACCACACACAGAAGGCTGCATGTGGGATTGAGTCAACAAAAACTACTGTGTCCATTATAATGAAGGAACATGTTACCCAGAGCAGCAGCGTTGCTCACTGATGTGTTTTTAATAGTTTTTAGACAACAGTGGGTGTCCGTGGCACAGAGTTATAAATCAGGCTGTGGCTACACAAGCAACACTTGATAATAGGATCACTTCATTGTTGGTTTTTTGGTCTTTTCATGGGATTTGTTGATGATAAGATTATAAAAATATGCCCAGTCTAATCCTATTAATGTCATCTAGCAGCTGAATGTGACGACGTACATTCTGTATTTTTGCTGAGGGTTGCTGAGAAGCCATCTGATGACCACGGGACTGTCAGGACCAGACGCAGCTCTAGTCCATGGCTTCAGAGGCAGCAGAGGGAAGGAAGACACTGTGGACGAAACACACACAAATAGTAAAGGTTAGCATTTTGAAACAAAAGGTTATGCCTTTGTCAAACACATGCACATGTGACTGCATTAGAGTAAATACGCCAATACAAAATTACATATCATTACTGACTGACAGAGCATTACTCTGCTACAGTTAATGTTTCATTATCATTAGGTGAATGGTAAATATTCAGGTTGACATTGGGATAGATAGATTATCAGCCTAGCCGATTCTCATGGCTGATATTTAATTTTTATTTTTCTGATTATTGGCAAATTATTGATTGATTATTGATAAATTAAATGCACAATGTCTGGTCTGATACAGCCTCTTCTCTCTGTCTGTAGTCACTCTGTGGTCTCACAAATATCTCTCAAGCAGACACTGCAAAAACTGAACAAGAAGCACAAACTGTTGCCACAAACCAGGAAATTAGCTTTTCCCACAGTGGCTACAGCTAAGCTAATGTCTAACGGCTGCTTTAGGATATGGACCTTACTGGGCAACAACAGTGACAGAATAGTAAAAGATTAAGAAAATAGAGAAGAACAGCAGACAGAACTGCAGGAGACGAACTGATCCGTCTCCATCGATTCCACATAAACAGAAGAGAGTGTCCTAATTTAATCACTCATATTTCTGTTTCACATATTCGCCCTTACAGTCACCCTTGTTAATGAAGAAGCCTAGTTATGAATGACAGGTTCTCTGCTATCACAGGCATATTGGTTCCAAATATCAGTCATTGGCCTTTCTTGATAATACATTTTTAATTGCAAAAATGATAATATTTGCTGAAGAAACTCTATAAAATGCACATAAATTTTGCCTTTGACAGCATGTAGCATTCAAGCTGGCATTTACTCCACAGTTTTCTGTAAAACCTGGTAACTCATGTTACCCCAGCATGATCTGACAATGTTCCAACGGACTTAAAGTGATGTGAGGAATGCTTTTTCTTTCTCGGTCTTCAAGCGCACCCAGAAATGTTAAGTCAAAGTTTCGAGGTGTCTTTAGTCTGATTATCCTGTTCCGGTAGGAATCCTCCTCCATAAAGGTCAGACTAAAGCATGTCTCAGAAGAGGAGTGCTACCTGTCCTTGGTCAGGATGAAGTCAGTTTGGTGCAAATGTCCAATACCAGAGCAGGCAAATCTCAAACTGTGATCTACTGCTAGTTTCTTTCCATCATCCACAGTGAAATTCTGGTATGTCGTAGTAGCCCACCCTTAGCATTTGGCCTGTGTTTCCCCTCCTTAGAAGACAACACTACTAGAAAGCCTTCTTTTGACTATTGCTGATTAGAATCTTGCATTCTTTGTTTAGTCATTCCTGTATCTGTGATGAAGCTACTTTTCTATCCACTAATGAACAAAGCTTAATGTATTGATTATCTGATGGTGTGGCCGCCTTTGAACTGCCTGACTGAGCTTTGGATACAAGTGATCCAGTTTCCTCAGAGTGTTTTAGAGGGTCGCGCACTGCCCACTTAGAAAGCTTCAGTCCAGCTTTGATTTGATGCTGAGAAAGCTGACTTCTGACTCTTTCCCTTAGCTCTGATGCCATCTTTCCCTCCACAACAATGCTACTTAGTCAGCAATGTTCTTCTGGAAACTTGAGACACGGCCATATTACTAATAGGAGAACAGCGGCTGCAAGTTGATTTACTTAAACAAGCCTCTGATAAGTCGGTCAAATCCACCTGAGTGCCATCTGAGGAGACGCAACTCAAAGCTTTGGTTTTGTACAACATGCTTACTGCCACAAATCTGCCTAGAATTGCGCAGAATCTTAAATATTTCTTTCTTTATTTTACATGTCATGACTTCTTGCATTTTTTAATGTTTCTGATTATTTCCAGGTTTTCAAAGCGGTCTCAGATTTTTAGATTTCATCATGTGCGACATCACCACCATCACCAATGTGACAAAGAAAATGCAGCGCTGCCTCCTTATCTCTGCTATTATATAACTAAACAAACCAGCGGAGGCAGCGGGTCTCTGTTGGGCTGCCTTACGCTAAGATGGCCCCGCATGACACAGCAGACAGAGGTGTGATTATGCATCATGTGGAGACAAACACACGTGGAGACGGTGAGACAACAACGAGCAGGAGGCCACAGTGGAAAACACAGCAGTGGATATTCTGCCGTCCTCCGATGGATCACACCAGCCGACGCATCTCTCCGCCCTTTCAGCAGAACGCTGTCAAGTGCTGAGGAGTTAGTGTCAAAGCTTTCCTAAGTGGTACTGAAATATTCCTTGGAGTCATGCATAATTCACATCAACAGAAGAAAGGTTCATATAGTGGATGTATCCTGTTTATGCAAACTCTCGGAGCAACTTTGGCCACAGCACTTTGTTTAACTGTGAAATCTGAGCCATTCCTCTCCTATAATGGCTGCAATTTGTACTTTAAATCTGAAATCAGTGGACTCTTAGTGGGGTTATAAAGAGTTTAGCCTAAACCATCACCAACACCTGCAGAGAAACTATTGCTGCTTCAACTGCTAAACCAATACATTACCAAGACTGTTGGAACTATAGTTAGCAGGGCAGAAGACAGTACAAATACTTTGCACTAAAGCAGAAGTTACTTGACTAATACTGTCTTTAAGTAAAAGTGAGATCACTTGTGTTAAAAAAATAATTAAGCAAAAGATCTAAAATATTAAGCTTGTCTGGGTAACAGTCAGTTTGTAAAGCTCATACTGAATCCTGACTACCATTTTAATTCGAGTACACACTACTGACCAAACCACCTCTCCAATTTAGTGCTCTCCAGAGTAGTGACCAACTCTTCTCTGTAAAGAACTTCTCAAAATGTTATTGTTAAAATGGCATTAAATTTGGCACTCCGGGGTTCACTGTACTGCTCAATCTCACAGTAAATTGCTCTGCCACCTGAGTTACAGCTGCCCCCTCCCCCCATATCTAATTCTTTCATTGGTGGAAGTACATTTACTCAATTATCATCCTCAAATGCAATCCTGAAGTACTACTTAACCCTTTAAACCCCAACACCTGCCAGTGGATTCGAAAGGCATATTATCTTTTTTTTAAAAATCGCAAAGATAGCACCACTCATCAAAGCAACAAACTGTAAAAACGGAAAGAATCAGATTAACATTTTTTCAGCAATCCTTTAGCTATTCATTGTGATATGCTGTTAGTTTGGGAAAAGGTATCCGAACACCACATTTCACCAACATCACTGTATTCTACATGTTTCATTTAAAAATTCAGCAAAAAATTAACCGTTTGCCCGAAACAGGTTCTGTATAAATCAGAAAATTCTGCAGTGTTTGGCACAACCATGAAGCCATTAGTGACTCAGCTGTGACCAACAGTTATGTGGGAATAATTCAGGGACTTTTTTTTTTTTACTGAACTGGTCTGAACTGCAGGCTGTGTTTACACAGAGCAGATAAGAGACACGCATTAAAACAAATTAAAAATATAATTATTAAAATATCTATTGTACACAGAGTCACAATTTTTCTTGTGGGCACTTTTTGTTCATGATGATTTCATGGTTGTTTTTATTTTTGTAAAAAAAAAAAAATCAAAGGAATTCAGCTTTTGTTTTTTCTTTTGCTCTGATTTATGTCACTATAACTATGTTGTACTGAACAGAAGTCATTTTTGAGTTTCCATAGAGGTGCCCATTGCAGTGAAAAATGAGCTCACAATGAATAAAAATGTGACTAACACATTTCAATATCATGCTATTTTTACTTCAGTCCATTTCAGAGGGAAAATTTGTACTTTTTGCTCCATTAATTTAACATTTGTTATCACGTCCACGATCTACCCTTCTCACAATACCTAGCACTGTTAGAGATTAAACTAAATATTATTTAAACTATAACACTGACAGGTGCCACCACAGAAAAACAAGCACCTTTACATGTGCTACTTCATGTACATTTGGTGGCAAAACCTCAGTAAGACTTTAGAATACTGGAGTTTTTTTTATAATAAGTAATTGCAAATGTTACTTAATAAATCACACAATACTTCTTTCATCATTTAAATCTTAAATTTTTAAATCCCTTGGGAGAAAATACTTAATATAACAAAACTCTACACATGAAAGAAGTAGATTTTATAGTTTCCAAAAAGCTTCTCCATCACAATTACACAAGTACATACAGCAACTTTTCACACCTGGCAATCAGTGGGTGATTATATTTGGGTCAGAGACGAACAGACAATGCTCTCTGCAGGCTGTAGCTTTGATGCTGTGGTCTCAACTGTAGTTTTTGGCTAGATGTGAAACATGTGGTCTTGCAAGAGCTGCTGTCTTATTTTCACCTAAACGCTTCTGCTCTCTTACAGCTGTTCAATTACCACTGCTGAGCAGCAGACATATTAGTAACAGAACACAGTCAAGTTGTGTATACTTCACAAAAGCACTCAGACACACACTGCATTGTTTACGTCCAAAGGCCCACTGATCCATGAGCAGTCTGCCTGCAGTCCCTCCACGTTTATGAGGGCCGTTTGTAGACAGTAAAAACCAGAGATACAGAACTTGTTTTTTAACCATCTGGCTGCACAAACACTGGAGGACGGTCTACTTAAATTGTCCTCCAGCATCACGATACACAACAGACGCGTATGAACGGTATGAAATCTAAGGTTCTAAAATTATTAGATAATTCAATCCCACATTTTATCAGAGGTAGGCTTTAGCATCAGACATGACACAAATGAAACACCCACTTAATATATGGAAGCTTTTCAGAAATAACGGCTGTAATTCTAATTCTGTGAAACACTCTGCAGAACAGACCATTATCAGTAAACCACCTATGGAGCTGCTGGAGCTTCCCTGCTGAGAGCAGAACGCCGCTGATAATTAAACTACCAAAGATGCTTTTTATGAAGTGGCATTAAAAGTGACATACTTCATACCAAAAGACAATAAACATACCTGTACAAATGCTTCAGTCGTGTGTCTTTACCGCTTTTTAAATCTAATTAACCCTTAGTCACAAAAAGAAACAGCATCGTTTGTGAACTTTTTAAGCATTAAAAAAAGCAGAACCACCCTACGCAATGCATGCTAATACTTTAAAGCAGTTTCCCACCCACTACTTCCTTTGTTATGTTTAACACCGTGAAAAGCTCCACTACTTTAAACCAGCTGGCCGATTAAAAAGTGAGAAATTACTGAACTGTGGGTGAATCCAAAAAACTTTGTGAATAATTCACAGTGCAACGCAGACACTCACAGGAAAAACAATTCAACACCATTTTAATAAATAGAAGTTTATTTGTCTCCTAATAAAGATTTTCTTTTCTATAGGCGCCACCATCACATGCAAATGTGCCGCAGGCTATCTTTCCATGATGTACATGTGTGTAAGTAGACATTTTACAGTAACAAGATGAGTTATAGCCGAGATAATTGTCTCCATAGTGAGCACTGATCGCCCACATGCGAGGCTGATACACAGCAGGTGGGAGGTGAACATACTGTACAAACACTTACACTGTTCACTTCGCACAGCATCTCGTCCATAACTGGAAAATGGTCAGGCAGCGAATCCTATACGTGCTCACTGAGGTCAACAGCAGTTTTTACATTTCACCTCAATAAGCTTCCAAAAAATTCTTTACTATTTTAATTTGTCAATTTTGCAAATGCAGGTCTATGCAGACATCAGAGTGTATGTGAGAGCACTGAGTGGACTGTAGTACTGATGCTGTTTTCCAGATTAGGTTAGGTTTCATTCATTTATGTTCATTTCATTCAAAGAGTTTCATGATTTAGGTTTTGTTTTGGTTTTCACCCGTCTGCTTCTACTTTTTGATTTTCTCCTTTTCTCACGTATTGCTTTACACAACCTCAAAAAGCTACTTTTAATCAAAGGACAACAAACAGTAGAACAACAAGCTGTGCAGAGGAGGAACTAAACAGAAGAAGCACCTTTACAACACGATGCAATTTAATGCTCATTTACGATGCTAAGTAAATGTATGTCAGCTATACTAAACATTGTACCAGTGAAAATCACACCATGTCTTGATACACAGATGATATCCATAATATTTAAAAAATGAAATAATGATATCATGTTATAGTAACCATAATAACGAGCATGATGACATCATAAGTAATCAAGGTTCAGTCGCTATCTGACTGATACTCCAACACAGGAACAACATACAGTACAGATGTAGTTAGATTCTTTCTGCACCTCAATAAACTTGCATTTTTAGTGTCATTCATTTGTCAAAAAAGACACAAAACATACAATAAACAAAGCTGAAAATGATTTTGACTGATGGCATAGATTTTTTTTCAAATTTGTTAAGATCTTAAGAAATATCATTATTGTGAATTTTTGAGCCACATAAACTTACAGTGAAAATCTAATGTCATGACAGCCCCAGACTCAGGTTGCATTGTCCCGGCAACCAAAAACATATATCAATAAAACAAATGTTATCAGTATTATTTGATTAGTTTTTAAATACCGAGGTATGTTTTAGTCTTTCACTGACATTCAACCAATCAACATTTAGAATCGGTCACCGCAATGCCTTTTCCTACAAATACAAATGAGCAGAAATCAGTTTCCCTTTGGGGTAAAAACTCTCTTACTCCCTTCATTGTAAAAGGCAAAAAGGCACTAAATCATGAAATGTAATGATACTTCTTCCGCCTACCAGTACCTAACATATGCTTTATTGTTACCTGAAGCAAACTTGAGAAAATTATGAGCAATATCACCTATCAAAATCCCACATTTTTCTAAATATGATCTCACATATAATCATGGCGGTGATAAATAGCCAATCAAGCAAATTACATGGCCAGTAAACCCGGGAACACTGTAATGCATATTATTTAACAGAAAACTGGAACATTTGAATAAAAAACATATATTAAGAACTTAGATGACCTCAGATGTCCAAAGCAGTGTAGTCTCCTACAGCCCACAACTAAACACAAGGTAAATCCACTCAGAATAGGTGCAAGAGGCTGCTCCATCCCTATCTTGAGTTGACAAAGTGTAAAATTGTTCAGCGTGATGATGGTGGGTGAAACCTTTTTAGAAAGACTGGATGTCACATTGGTGACAAGCTGCTGCTGAACTTGCCAGTGGCTGAACATCTGGTGTCAGTCTCCAAGCCAACACTAGCCAGGAGAGGAGAGGAGAGGAGAGGAGAGGAGAGGAGAGGAGAGGAGAGGAGAGGAAAGGAGAGGAAAGGAGCTTTCTCAATTGTATTATCTTCTAATATGTCTGAAAGCCTTTCTCTGTTTCTCTTTATTGTTTATTAATTAGATATGCTGTTGGTCAGACAAACCAACAATTTGACAACTTACACGCGACAGCCGTTGTTTTTTAGTAATTTCCTACCTCTATAGCTTAATAGAGGCTAATTAACAATAGAAATAATCACTATTTGTTTTAAATCTTGTTCTGATGGATGTGTGTACCCTTGTCAGTGGCTTTTGCTCCTGTCACATTTATACTCAGTGTGTGCTTACTTTTAACTGCAAAACAAAGTCCTGCAACTCTATGGAAAAAGCACAACCATGACTAAAAGTAGAGAAGTCAAACATGTCCTCTGTGCTGTATGACACAACACGACCGACAATCTCATTAGAAGTTCACGCACCCACAGGTGTTACCAATACTGGAAAAATGGTGAGTCTACATACTATACATAATGTACTACTTAGATTTGTCATTTGTTTCCATTCATGTCTCCTCTCTGCTCTATGTAAACACAGCCTGCATTTCAGCCGAAAAGTCCCTGAATTTTTGTCATGTTAGTCACATCTGAGCCTCCACTGGAAATGAGATGTTTAGCATGAAGTCATTTTGATGAGATGTCATGATTTAAAAGTTAGATTTGGTTCAGTTCTCGGAAACGCACGTGATTCATTCGAGGATCAGTGCATAGAAACGTCTGTTTTATAGTTTCTCTTTCTGGTAAATGGTGTCATTTTGTGGTATTCTTTGAAAGACAGCATGCCTTTCAAACCCGCTGGGAGGTTTTGCGATCCAGAGGATTCATTAATAATAATAATAATAATGACAAATAATCACTAGATGCTAAATATCTTGCTCTGACGGATCAGTACAATCTTTATTAGCAACTTGTTGATCTTAAATCCATCCAGCATTTTAGCCTCAGATGTAATCATTTCTGTGTAGACTGCCACTTGTGTACTATGTCCTCTTCATGAACAAAACCCACTGATGATTTGCTCTAGTGACGGCCTCATGATCTAACATTTGTCAGTTTGTTGCTATGAAGAAAAATGGCCACAGACTGAGGTTGACAAAATAAAATATTCAACCTTCAAGAATAAGACAGGTTATCTCAGAGACTGATTCAGTGCATCTGGCTTGCAGACAGCTAGCAGCTTCCCAGTATAGCAGGAAACACTGGTCCAAAGTGTCAACATGCCCTCTGAAACCTAAAACCGGAGCCTGGCTGACAAAATAGCGCCAAGGGACCTGTCCAGCAAGGGTTGGACACAAAATGCGGGCTTGTTGGTTAATCACAAATTAACTTACTCAAACCTCAAAGAGTCTGATCCCTCCTCTGCTGCACAGAATGTTTTGGAAGCAGGGAATAAAATCTTATATTTTGGCTCGGACAAACAGCTCGATGGGCCAACTGTGGCTTCATCACCAGCGTACGGGCTGAGCTGCAGTTAGCAGGGCCAAGCACCAACAGGCTGAAACTGCTGGGTTCAACACTGGTAGATAAACACCCTGTGATCCTCCTCTCTGGAGTGCATGTGTGTGTTTGTGTGTGTATATGTCCAAAAACAATAACTGGTGCACGTTCGCTACTCAGCGTGCCCTCAGTGTGTTTACCAGTCTCAAAGCTAACAGAGCAAGTGCTTCCACAAAGGGCTGCCAAAACACAGAAGACAGCTAATAAAAGATGGCATTCATTCTTACCCGGTACTTATTCACATGCCTGTGCGCAGCAAAATGTCAAGCCACCCTCTCAGTTATGGTCAGAGAGAAAAAAAAACAAGCCTGTTATTCCTGCAACAATGGATACAGCTCTGATATTTTAATATACTACAAGATGGAAACACCGAACGCAGACAGCAGTTTCAAAACGGTGCGGCTGCACAGCTACTCTGCATTAATTAAATGAATAAAGGCCGGAAATATACGGCAATGGAAAAGCGTTCAACATGGGGTAATTGTATGTTGGAGAAACAAATGAGCACTGTTCCAGTAAAACAGATCATTTCCACCTCGCATCGGTATCAACACAGTCCATTAGTGGGCTTCAAAACATGGCACACTTTAGCGGCATGGGAAATTCATGTAATGGAATATTATAATGTCTCGCCAAACTACACACTAAGCACTTTCACTATTTCAAAGTCCTTGCTTGAGAGCACCAGATTCATTTAGGGAATTTCAATGCCGAGTGGAAGCACCACTTGCTATTCAGCCTTCATATCAGCCAGTCAGCCTCAATCTCTGTCCGTCTTCCTACTGCAGCCACAATAGCAAGCTTGTGGTGATTGTGTATGCGCCCTGCCAGTGTGTAGGTGCAGTGACGTCGGCGTGTGCGTGCATATGTGCCATCATCTAGATAATGTTACCGGCGGTCTGTGGAATGTATGTTGCAATCAGTGCATGGGAAGACACATTCTACGCGAGGGGTTTCTGACCTGGAATCAGCTCAACACTTCTGTCTCTCTCCAATCAACACCTGGGACTGTGCTGCTTCTTATCCCTCCATTACACTCCATTCACTCGCCGGACTTCCCCCTGCCATCGGTAGCCAGAGACAGGCTTTTCTGTGCTGTGACCTCAGGGCACCTCCACACCCGGAGAAATCAACCGCTCCCAGGGAAGATGGAGAGAGCGATAGAGACAGAGCCAAGAGTGCAGAAGGATGGACGCTGCTGCATGTCGAGCGCCGACCACTCAAGAGTCTGTAATGATGCCATGTGCAAACACTCGCACAATTACCTTCCTTTTCTCTCTTTTAACAGTACTCCAAACTTTAAAAGAAAACAGACTTCTGCTCAGCTGCTTTTTACATGCCCCGAGAAAGATGCTGCTGGAAGCAATAATGTCACTTTGCATCTCATTGCTGCGCTGCACACTGCCAGCGCAGCATATTCATGGTCTGGAGAGTTGTTGTCAATTCAAGCTAAAATGCATCATTACATTAATATTTGAGGTAAATTTTGATTAATGGACACGCCTTAGGTAGTGTACACACCTAAGGGACGCACAGAGTTAGAACACTTTTTACTAGAAGTTAACCTCAATCCACTGTGGAGGTCGCTGTACCAGGAGCAGGCCATACTTGTTCTAAAAATACAACCCACTGCCATTTTTCTAAGGTTTCCAAGCACGGCACACTCACTGAAAAGGCCACCTATGATTAAAATGGATGTAGTGTTTGTTGTGTCGCGTTTCTGCAGCATCAGATTTGGTCAAGCTGCAGTTGCGAATGTTTTAGAACAGAGTCAACACATTGTTTTAAGTTTTATGATTTTTTTTTCTGTCGTATTCGCAGTTTAGCAGTTTTAATTAGTTGAAACTAAAAATAACAATTTTTGCTGGAGCGTTTCGAATCTCATTGTATTTCCAGATCCCAAGGTTGTTTCTTTTGGCCTCACAATGTTGTAGCTGTTTGCTGACTAGAATTGAGGATGTTATTTCAGGTGGAAATCTCACAAAAATTGCCTCAGGCTTAAGGCGTTAGGAAGCTATAAGCCAGCTGAATCAGAATTTGAATTTACATTGCACATCATATAGTCTCAAAAAACCACGTGCAGTATTTACACTACAAGCAAAAGAAATCAGTTTAACAAAGCAGCAGATAGTTCTTTAGTCTGACCTTATATTTGAGTCAAATCCGTAGTTCCAACAGACACAGCTCAGCTGTTTGTGCAGTGTTCACCCAAACAAAAAGCTGGTTGCTGAGGGGCACAGAACAAGATCATAACTCCTTAAAATGTCAGTCCCTTCAGCCCTCCTACCACCGCAGCCAGGGCCTGTTCTCCTGACTGGTCCCTTTTCGACAGAGCGCCACAAGCAGACAGCTGTGACTAGAGACAGAAGCCCCTCCGAAGCAGAAGGTTCTTGACTTTTTGTTGATTTGAAGAAGAAGTCAAAGAAAAGGGGACACCCAGTATGCTGTGGATATAAACTACACGCTTAGCAAACTGTGTCAGGTATATTAAAGGCTTTGTGAAAAGGGGGGTTTCGAGCACCGAGGCTAAGATGTAAGAAATGGTACAGAAGAGGTTGCTTGCTATCTGAATATGTATCTTGTGGTCCCACATGAGGCAGACCAAGTAGCTGAAGCCAGCTGGTGTTTCCTGTTTGAGTCTGTGCTGAAGACGAGTGTCCTCTGAGTGGAACACACAGCCATTTGTGCTTGCTTTCACTATCCTTAACGACTTAAAGACCTACATACAGCATAGCTCTACTCTTCAAGATCTGTGAATACAGCAGGCATCATAGAAAACCTTGATAATTGCAGGTATATTGTTGCCGTTACTACACCCATAAGATGTACACAGTAGTTTATGATGCCTTTTCTGAATCTACAGTTTCAACACACACAACCACATGAACACAACCACACACGGACAGAATAAGCAGTTATATAGTATTTCACATTTTTGTCAAGCTTATAATTTATTTTTGGCACAATGAGAAATACAGCTTTCTACATCACCAAAACTGATTATTCAAGTTGTTATTCAAGACCCAGCAGATTGTGTCATATTCCGGAAGGTCTACAATAAATCTATAGAAGAGCCAAAATGCATTATTGCTTTTGTGACAAAGACACATCTGTTTCAGTGAATCCATCACAGAAAATTAAGAGTTTTGGAACCTCCAGACTGCCATGACATACATGCTCTTTACAAATGTATATTTGTTCACAACTGTTTTTTTTTTTTACATGTGACTATAATATGACAAAATAAGGAACATTTTTATATAATCCAGCTTGCATCATCCCACAGCTACAACCATCCTACAATACACTGCAAAATTAAGAATTTCATTAGCTCCAAAGTAACCTCAATAAGAAACATTACCAAAAATGTTTTGACACCTGATATACTTCAGAGTCTACAGTTCATAATACCAGTATTGTACAGCGTATCACCACTTTCGGATTGATTGCGTGGGCGGGTGCATGCACGGTTGTGCATGTACACTTAAGTAGGTGGAGAGGGCAATGTCACATAACCTTACTCTTAATTTAGATTCTGAGAAAAAAGGCATTAAAACCCATAGACCCATAGGATGCTGAGTAAAAACTGACAACACTAACAACATTTACGGTGTATTTCTAGGTGGGTGTAGTCAGTTAATTATTCTAATGAGATCTGTATGTTGTCAGAGTATTAATATTGCTGCTGTTTTTCCTTACATTTTAGAAGATATGCAGATTTACCGGTTTAAAGGGGAAAAGGAACATCCAGGGAAAGAATTTTTAAAAATATTTTAATAGCTTTAAATGGCCCTTATGACACAGCAACTGGGTTTAGTCGACAGTATAACACTTGTGCATTTAGACCCATACATTATACATTCATCAGCCAAAAACTATGACCACCCTGGCCTAATGTGCTGTTGGTCCTTTCAGTTGCCAAGGCATGGACTCTACAGATGTTATGAATGGACAACAAGATGGAAGCAGCTGAACATTTAAGTCCTGAAAAGTTGCATCCTGTTGGAAGTTCAAAGTTTAAGTCTCTTCACTGTTAGTAGATACCTGCTACTGCATATTAGGAGCATCACATAAGCCTTTCTGATGCTGTGACACAGTTGTTTAACCATTATGAATGGGCCCTTGTTACAGTTCAAGTCTTTTCACCTGCTCATTGCTTCCAAAGTTTGTCTATGAGAATAAGCTGTTCAATTATTGTGTTCCAAAATTGCTTATGCACTGTTATGATAAAGTTATTAGCTCCCTCTGTGAGCGACCTTAATGTTTTGATTCACTGGTGTTCATGTTAAAGTAGGTGAGCTGCAGCATCTGATGGCAGCAATATTCTGCCGGAAAAAATCATTTAGAACCGACTCATTCGTCCTTTGTGGTAAAAATTGATTTTTAAGTGTGGGTTACAAAAAAAATCAGGAATCTGAACTCCAACACGTATGATTTAAATATAACAACAGTAAGTGAACTCTCATTAGCGATGACAGACAAATGCCCCGAGGCTCTCCAGAGGCTAATGATCATACAGATTCAAACATTTGCCCAACAGTCAGACTGGAGTCTAAACGATGATCTGAGCGCTGCGCTACTATAATAACACTCTTAAGCTGAAGAGCAGGGCAGAAGGCAGTACTCGCTCTTATGGTCTGGCATTTGTAAACCTGTTGAAAGCAGGCTACAAATGACCGTGAATTCGGCCAGAGTGCTCGGTGCACTTTACTGTGGTCAGTTTGGATGAAGTAACAATGATTTGGTATCCAAAAGGAGCTAATGGTAACAGATATCTGACAACCGGATTTCTGATAAAATAAATTATTTTAAAAATGCGTACTTTGGCTCTGATGCAGCTGCCTCTCTCCAGTAGCCTATTAACACTACAGGATACAAGCTGAAAAGTTTCCTTATAATCAAACATATGGACAACTGAAGTAAACAAACACCTTTATTGAAGTTTTGTGTTGGCTTTGAGGTACTGCACATATAAATCACATCCAAATCCTGGTTACTGGTCTCCTTTATTACCAATAATCTGTTTCTATAGTGCCGAAACCTCTTTACTACTTCATCAACAATTACTGGAAGCTGCAAAAGAAATTCTGATACTATGCATCTGATGCATGTGTCATTTACTCCTGTTATCTCAGACTTGGGGCCCTATAAATAAGCAAAGGACATTATTTTTTGTGAAGGATGTAAGAATTCAACCTCTGTAAAGATCTTTGATAGAAGCTTTCACACTCCCCTCCTTGGTTGGAAAAAACAAACAAGATCTTAGATAAAGTAACTTAATCAGATGCATGTTCTCCACACTGGCCCCCACAGAGAGGACACTGAGTGGGTGGGGATGCACTGCAGAGGAAAGATGTGTCATACTCACACCAGCAGCAGAAACTGATATTTGATTAATTATGTTGTAGTGCCTGATGATGCCAACAAAATGATGTTTCGCTTCTACAGTTTAAAGGAGTTTCATTTAAAAAATGTGTTTTAGGACCAACAGAAGAGGTGGTATTCAGCGATTTTCCCAAACTGGTAAAAGGTAAATAAACTATACTTACAGTGTTCATAAATGTACAAAACACTTTACAATTCACCTCTCATTTACTCATTCTCTCTCTCTCACACACACACACACACACACACACACACACACACACACACACACACACACACACACACTCACACACACACAAAACAAGGACATGGAGGTGCCATGAATGGCTCTTGTCTGACAATTGAAAGCAACTTGGAGTTCCAATGATCTAAAAAATTTCAAAGATGGCTTTTGTTTTTCAAAATACATGTTTTGAAATTTTAAACCAATTATGTTAATGATGTAAGCTGCTTATTGAAGGGTGTCTGTAAGGCAGCTCAGGTATGATATACACTTTTTAGATTTGATCAGTTTCTAATCTCAGATGTGACAGCAGCAACAACATCTGCACCTTATCTTACACATGATATTAACCATTAGGGTTGGAAAATGCTTCCAAAAAAATGCAATTTTAATTCTACTTAATCGTTCAGACACACATTTCACTAAAAACAGTGTACTGCAAACACCCACATCCATGTACTGCTTTCCGTTTGCCACACTAGTAACATAAGTTGAACATATGCGTGTCTTCCCATCTCCTAATGCTGATCCTAACAACTTGTTAATAAATTGTGAGTCCCACATTATTCCCAGTCAACCTACTTAGTCATTACTGAGTTAAAACTCACGCGTGGTGTTACTGTCTCACGACAATCCCTTTAATTTAGCACATGCTGCTACAAAATGCTTCACCAGGACAGGATAGGTCTCCGCTATCGCTCCAAAAAAGTCGGCAAATTAAACACAAAATTACAAACCAGGAAAGAAATCGCTGTAGCTACAGTTATGATTACTTACCCTAGCTCTGTGTCTCTAATGGTAACACTGATTCGTGGTAAATAGAGCTACACACAACACAACACAGACTTTTGAGACTTTCAGGAAACTACTGTATTATGCTTCCCAAGGCACGATATAGCTGACGAAAGTAACTTTTCGACCCTTATATCAGCACTTTTCTGTGACTGTGATAACATGTTGGTACTTTTCTCACACACCTGGAAAGACTCACCTCACAAAACAAACCCTCATCCTTAAAAGGGGTGTACTGTCAAGCTGTGCCTGTGTAAGCCTCACCTGCTCAGAAACACAGTGACTATATTAATTCATGTAATTGCTAAGTGTTTGCCATGATAGACAAGGATGGGCAGTGGTGGAGGCAGAAGTCCAATCCTTTACTTGAAACTAAAACTACTAATACCACACTATAAAAGTCCTGCATTGAAAATGTGACTTGAAGTTACAGTATGCAAGTATAATGAGTAAAACATGCTATGGTATTAAAAATAAAGGTACTCTTATCTTCTGTGACTGTTAAATAGTGTATTATATCCCCTCAAAAGCCCCTCAAAGAACCATTAAGGACCGGAATTGATGAGTAGTCCAAATTATACTCAGCTCTACTAACTAGGCACTATTTAGTCATTGTTTACACATTATCACTTGGGTACATGTTCAACTTCAAGTTCTCATTGCTGCACAGGACTTCTCAACCATTTTCAAAATCAAACCCCATTCTTTACACTATTTATGGTCAACATTTAATAACTTTACACTCTGTATGTATTAGTTATTGTTAGAGATGGCGTGTGCTGTTCAAGTGGCTGCTCATCAAGTGTTTGTTGCCCTCAGATGAGCGTCACTAAATCAACTTGGAAATCTTGAGGTTGTAACCTTAAAGTACTAAAATGTTAATGACCATAGCAGTTAGCTGAGCGCAGCCATGCCTTTGCACTCAGTTTCCAAAAGTGTCTCGGGGTGCTCAAAGAATAAGCATGATTTTTATTCATTTTATATTTTTTTAGAAAAAATCTAAGAATCTTGATTCAGCCTACATATAGAGCGACCTGCAGGTAAAATGATCAGAGCAGACTTCCACCACATATTTGTATGGAATTAATACCTCCGAGCATATAATGTACAGTGCATCACATGACTGTTAACATGACAGTGGCATCAACATCAGCTCAGTGTAAGTGTTCATCTGATAAATGTGTAAAAACTGCTTTACTTCTTTCCACTGAGTCATCCCTGATCTATTGTTTTTCACGTAAGAAGAGACACAAAAGACAAGGTTAATATTAAAATAGCCGAGATAAAGGGCAAATCTGTTGATAATATGTGGAGTAAGGATGAGAGACGGGGCAGCGACTGCAACAGACAGCAAAGCATTTGTTTTCTCCACCTGAGAAAACCAATGGCATCGAAAAAAAGGTGAAAAACAACACTACTGCTCCTATCAGGGAGTCTAACCTGCGCTTCATTTTTAATATTGCCGTCAACGAATGGAAATAAACAGTGTGACAGAATGGAGAAACACAGAGTTTCCAACAAATGCAGCTGGGTTTTGCAGAGAAAAAGAGGCCTGACCTATTTTTCTGAATGAATGAAAATGACCTACGCTGTGGGCCTGCATGAATCTAAATTGAGTCACCAAGGGTATCCTGTGCAACAGTGTTCTGTTTGATTTAGAAACTGCTCCCTTGCTGATTGGAGGCTGGACAGGGGATGGCTGTGCCCACTAGGCCTTGTGGGGGAAATGTTACAAAGGCAGACGTCTCCAGGAGGCACGATGCTCCCAGACTCAGCACCAGACAGGTGAAGCAACACAAATGCAATTAGGTGCAGGAGGCACAGGCATACTCTTGGACACACACATGTTCTGTCACTGGGGATGTATTCTTGCCAAAGCGGCCAAGTCCTGCTGCTGCCTGTGTCATATTTGGATAAAGACTCAAAAGGAATCTGTCTGTCATGCTTAAACGCACAACCTGTGGTCTCTTCAACCCTGACCATTGCATGCAGCCAAACAAATACATCAAAACAAGGCTTTGGCCGTCACAAAAATTCTCCGCAGAAACAACATCTACTGTAAAACTTCAATGATCCAAACCATAAAAACCATGATTACACAAGCTCTTTGGCGCAGCAACATATATCAAAGGTTTGACATCCTCTAGGGCAGTGTTTAAGGTGAACATTATACCAATTATACCGTAATCAACTTATCTAAATCACACTTATGCAATTAAAGTTCATATACTCGTAGCTCAAGTAAGCGTTACCTTGTTAGTCTTGGTTAAATGTAAGTAATCATCAAACATCACTTCATCTACTGATTCTGGACAGAAAAGTGGGTTTCAAAATTTGGATTCAGCAACTTGATCCTTGAGTGTCACATGAAAGGGACTAGATTTTGCTTTGAGAAGTCGTCTTACAAATCAAACAGAAGATGAAGAAACGCTGAAGTGCCTTAAAACACTTTTTTGAAAAACTCCTGATTCAAAAGATTGTGCCATGTTAGCTAATGTCTTTCATGTGGATTCGTATGTGGATAAATTGTTCATTAAGACTATAAGATGACATGGCTGAAGTTTGAGGCTTCCAAACATCCTTTTATTAAACTTATAACTCTGTGGTTCCCTTTAGACTATAGTTACAAGCACCTCTTCAGTGAGTCAGACACCAAAACCAACAAATATGAGACATAAGTTCTCTCCCTGCAAGCAAACATCTGACAAATCTAGCTTTGCGATAAAACAATAACAAATAAATCACAGGTAAACTGTTTCTGTAGTCAACTTATTACAACACTAAAGTGGCTGTAGCTTTTCCCACAGCACAGAAAGGAATGCCGGTGTAAGGATTTATTGCAGTTTTTATGGCACAAAGAATGAATATTATGGCATAGCGTTATTTGTCTGTGATTTTGGAGGGACATTTCATATTTCCGCTCCCACACAAATTCAACAATAGGTTTGGGAGACAAATGTCCCCCAAAAGTGTCTGTCCCGACATCAAAGCCTGGAGCAGAGTGCAGGGGCTCCGAGAAGGTGACCACCACCCACTCCACCCTTCCCTGTTTTGATGTGTGAGAGGAGCCCCTCTGCCTGGCCTGCCTCCATGGCCTCCAGCTGACCTCCCTCTGCCTGCAGACGGAACACTTAACATTGCTTCCCCACCTGTAGAGACGTCTGAAGAACAGGGCCCACTTCAAAGCCATGCAGTGATTGGGCCATGATTACCACGGGCACTTGACTCGCTTCATCTCCTCTAAAAGGACGAAACTTTGTGGGAACCAGGCGTGGGGATGTGGAATTCTTTGGCCAGGAAAACCAGACACCTTTGCTGGTGCTTCTATTCATTTCGATCATTTAGATTAATCTCCAATGAGACCAAACGCCACGACTGCGAGGTTCTTAGGTGCAAAATGTCTTCTGCGGGTGATTTCTCCACAAAGGGTTTTGAAACAGGTAGTGGGCAACTGGCACAGATGTTCGCAAAGGGATGTCATTTTGTATCAGTGGAGGAGCGGTTTGATAAAGCAGCAGTGCCTCACTGACATGAAAGCCCAACTGAGTTCAACAACAACCGTCATCTCTGCTCTGCTTTTCTGTAGCTAAATGCCAGTGACAGGAACAGAATTCACTGTGGTAACTGATCAGGTGCCAAGCGCCCTCTCCCCAGTGCCCTGCTGCACCGAAGCCCTCTATGGAGTCTGGCATGGCCTGGCTTGGCCCGAGCAGCCGTGGGCCCTGCTTTGTAGCTCCGCCGCGACCATCCGAGCCATCTCCAAATCACTCGCCTACTGTCAGCTGCCTGTCTCGCAGACCTGAGTCGAGAATTCAGACACAGGTAGGCGGCCGAGTGAGTTGCGAAGTTAAAGATGGCCAAGTTGGCTTGATGTTGATCGTAATCTCACAAAAAAAGGAGGAACCACAGTGGAGTTTATCATGCTGGTGTTGTGACGAGATCAAATATAAGCTGGCATTAATGATAGATTAAAGGTTTTATTATGTAGGTCTTTGTCAGGGAATATGGTTTAGAATGAATCGGTGGCCTCAGTATCTTTACAGGCAGACATAGTTGGTGGATACTGTGAATCAGGCCAGCAATAAAAGAAACATACCAGCAGCTTCAGCTCTTATTATTAGTCTGTCTATGCTTCAAGATGCCAAAAGTGAGACTGCTGTGATTTACAATATGAAACATCTAGCTGTTGTGTCTTCCACCACCATCTAACATGTAAAGCCATCTGGCCCAAAATACACTGTGATGATTAATATTCCATGTCTGCAAAAAAAGAAACCCCAACCTCCACTGCTTCAGAGCCTCAACAAGCTAACAGGCTATTTATTATATCAGGATGTGACAATAAATCCCCACATGTAGGTTATGTTAGATTGCTACTGTACGTTCCCACATCACAAAAGGTCTGTGACTAAGCATACAGATCCATGTTTACAGCATTTCACTCCATCCCAACCGTCGAGGAGATTTGTGGCCTGGCTGCATCTGCCGTCGACCTAAAATAATAATAATAAAAAAACAGGTATTCGCACGGAACCTGAAGTTGAATGCATCGAGGCACGTACTCGCATAAAGGCAGGTGCACCTGTCTGCAGTGGCAGCCTTTTGTGTTCACTGTCAAACGAGCCACGAATCGCCCCCCTTGTCGCGCCGAGTGTGTGGAGAAAACGACAATTAAAGAAGCTGGTCTGCGTGTCTTACCGTTATGTTTTCAGTCATCGCTCCCCATCATCACGTTTTCGGTCCAGACCTCTGACGAACCGTTTATTCCTCTCAGGCTGTCTCGCTCTCTCCCTCTCTCTCGCTCATCCCCATGTCATGTTCCTCCGCTGCAGCAGAACCAGGCCCCGCCCCCTCCGCCGGCCGCGCGACGTCAGCCGATGACGCGCGCCGTGCACACGCCCTCCGTGGCGTATCCATCATGACACCGCCAGAGGCCGCTGTGCGCGAACAAAAACAAATCAGTGGAACTTAATTTTTTTCTGAATATGAGGTGTCCAGTGGCTTACCTCTTTACGAAAATTACGATATTATTGTTACTCTTATCTGTTCACAGATCACTGCGATATGTGTAATGTGGCTGAAGTTATTTTTTATGTCTTTATACATTAATCAGCCACAGCATTATGACAACTGACAGGTGAAGTGAATAACATTGATCATATTGGTACTATGTGGTGTTCTGCTGGAAAACCTTGGATTTTACCATCCATGTTGATGAGACTTAGACACCCAAATAAACACTGTCCCAGAACAAGCACACTCCCTCATGCAAATGGAAATCCCAAATGTCACTGGCCTACCCCCACAGGAAAATGCACCCCACTACATGAAAAAAACATCAAACAATCAGGAACATGTTGAGGAACATGACAATGGCCCAACATGTTGATTTGACCTCCAAACTTCCTACACCCCATTCTGATCAAGCATCAACAGGATGCAGTGGAATAAGTTTGATTGACAGAGGCTCCACTGCACAAGCCAGAGTACCCAAAGGATCCAGTGCCAACGTCCTGGGTCCAGACCCCATAGGACACCCTGAGAGGTCCTCTTGTCCATGCCCAATGGTTCAGAGCATTTTTATCACATAAGGGAGACCAACACAATATTAGGCAGGTGGTCATAATGTTATGCTTGATCGGTGTATAGTACTTCTCACCTTAGCGTATTTAGATTTTTTAAATTTGTCAGAGCTTAGTTTTAGATTTAGATTTTTTTGTATTCATCAGAACTCGAGATTTAGATTGTTATATTTAATAGGACTTTATATTTACTGCTTGTAATGTTTAACAATAATGCTGCGTTGCTATCATCCATCCATTATCTGTACATCGCTTAATCCTCTGTAGGGTTGCGGGGGGACTGGAGCCTAACAGCCCAAACTCCACACAGAAAGATCCCAGGCGTCCTAACCGGGACGCGAACCGGCAACGCTGCTAACCACCAAGCCACTGTGCAGCCCTGCGTTTCTATCATGCCCATCAATACTTCATGGCATTATAACATTTATATTTCTGTATTTAATTCCAGTCACTGGGGGTAATCTAACCTCAGAAGTCACATTTTGAGCAATACAAACTAAATTCTTAAGGTATATTATAGCTTTGACTTTAGCTGCAACATGAATGTTACAGTTGTGGTCAAAAGTTTACATACACTTGTAAAAAAAACAGTGTCATGGCTCTCTTGAGTTTCCAGTTATTTCTACAACTCTGATTTTTCTCTGATACCTTGATTGCAACAGATATTTCTTTGTCACAAAAAAAAATCATGAAGTTTGGTTCTTTTATGACTTTAATATGGGTTAACAGAAAAAATGACCCATTCTGCTGGGTCAAAAATATACACACAGCAATGCTAATACTTGGTTACATGTCCCTTGGTCACTTTCACTTCAATTAGGCGCTTTTGATAGCCATCCACAAGCTTCTGGCAAGCTTTGAACTGAATCTTTGACCACTCCTCTTGACAGAATTGGTGAAGTTCAGTTAAATTTGTTGGCTTTCTGACATGGACTTGTTTCTTCAGCATTGTCCACATGTTCAAGTCAGGACTTTGGGAAGGCCATTCTAAAACCTTAATTCCAGCCTGATTTAGCCATTCCATTACCACTTTTGATGTGTGTTTGGGGTCACTGTCCTGTTGCAACACCCAACTGCACCCAAGATTTGTCAGACAATGATGCAGTTATAAAGTCAGTAGTTTAGTGGTACAGATCAGCAGCTTAGAAATGGCTCTAAGGTGTCTGCCAGTTAACATGTAGTCATAATTCAAACCCCTGTTTTCATACTTGTTCTACTGTGTGACGGCAGAGACAGACAACATGTCCGCCGTATTAAAATGCATTTTATATGAGCACAGGGGGCAGGAGAGAAGCCAACAGATGTAAACACTGGCTGAAGCACTGGCTTGTGGTGTCATTGTCATCAATTAAAAAAAAAGTAATCCACTGTTTCTCAGATGATGGGAGTGCATGGAGACTCTTGTGTTCTCTCTTGCACCCAAAAGCAGAACCTCAGTGTACTTTGTTGGTGGCTGAGATGTTTTAGAGTTAGCAGAAGCAGCTGTAGAAAGTAAATAAACCTGATGGACTCTTTCAGGATGGCTTACCTGGAAGTAGCAGGTAGTAAGGGGGTTGGACTATGCAAAGTTTGAGCTCGACTACTATTGGGTCCTCAGCTGGTGACAGCTCAGAAAAAAAAATCTCACTTGCTTGTAAAGCTGGGAGGCTATCCAGGTGTACACAACAATATTTTAAGACACCAGCCTACAAAAGTACAATTACCTATGATTCTTGAGACTACAGTTTTTCCTTTAGCCTGACATAATTTTATTTTTTTTTATTATTATCTATAAATCGGTTAGCATGTTGAGTAAAAACTTTAATGTTTACTTTCTGTAATGCCCACAAATTTTGGAGCAGTATTTTATGGCGTTATAACATCATCAGGGTAGATATGGGGAGACACTTTTTCGAGTTACATGTTTTTGGGGAAATTATAATTTAAATCTATCTATCTATCTATCTATCTATCTATCTATCTATCTATCTATCTATCTATCTGTCTATCTGTCTATCTAGTGGCACATATGGGTGTTTCTCCCATTTCATTAGGACTATTTACTAAATGCTCACCGCAGTCCATTCTCATTGTCCAGTGTTTCACTTGAACGAACTGGTCCTGCAAGTTATTTCTGTGCTGGTGTCACAGAGCCCCAGATCGATCTGCCAGCGTACCTGCTGCACGAACACTGCGTCTTTGGAGACAGGATCTCGACTGTTTGCTGCTTTCCTCACTTTCGCCGAAAGTCCTGGGGCTCAGCCATGAGCTCCTTCACCGCGTCCCTCGTCTTCCTCGTCTGCTGTGTCGGATTTATCGGATGTAAGCCGTCGTCGCTGTGCCCGAGCGGACAGTTTTTTCTGAAGAACCAGTGCGTCCTGTGTCATCCCACCTGCACCGAGTGCGACGGACACGAGCTGTTTGAATGCACTACCTGTGGAGTTTGTGAGTACGATTCCCTTCGTAGGCACACTGCAAAAATATCATTAACGGCTTTGCTAGAATGAAAAAGGCGGATTATATATGTGCTGGATGTTTTATTTCCCTCATACACTCGCAGCTTTTTCAAAAGTAGCCTAATGTAGTTTCTGCATTGATTTTGCCATCAGAAATTCAATATTTCTCACAATATCTACATGAAATGTGCAAACACTAATGTTGCCATTGGCAATGTAATTCCTCTGTTTTGTTTGCTGTTGTCTTTTTGGCCTCACAGATGCCAGATTGCAACAAAGCCATGCCTGTCACAGACACATTAATCCACCTAAGAGGGAGTTTTTTTTTCCTCCCTTCAAAGCAGCACTATTTAATGGTTACCAAAGCAAAGCTGTTTAAAGGCTTTTGTATTCGACATGAAGCATTCAGCTCTGGTTTGCCATTTACTCTTGTTAAACAGTCAGAGACTGGCTGTAGAACTTGTTGATTTGTACAGGGGCACCTTTGAAATAGGTAAGAAATGAAGGTGTGATCATTTTTCTCTGGCGTTTTCATGGTGTAATCTGATCATGTCAGAATGGGGCCTTTGTTAATCAGAGGAAAAAAAATATCCCCTTGGGCTACAAGTACTGCTGTTGCAGTTCACTGGGTTTAACCCGTAAAACCTGCAAGTCTCTCTCTCTTTTCCTCACACCCACTTTTCTTTGAATACATGCATACTTGCATTACCACAACAATGTATGTGTTTACACTGACTGTTTTAATGTACCTTGCTGTACATCATTTATGTTGTGTGGACTCTGGCTTTGCTATGGTTGAGTCTCTGGGAAGTGGAAGGGGAAGAAAGGCAGCAGCAGCTTGCGGCCCCTCGCCTCCCTGTCTCACACATCTTCTGTGCAGTGCTGAGCAGATGAGACAATGCCGTAACTCGGCTGCTTCCAGAGACGCCTCAGGTGCCACATCTCAGCTAAGCTTGTGGCAGGTGGGCAAGTTTAAATCATTAGGGCCAACACAAGACCTTGCCTCTGATCTCTCATCTGCTTCTGATTGCCCTTGTTTACATGAGTTGGAGCATCACCAGTCGGGAAGTTTAGGCGTTATGTTAACAAGTCTTCTGTGTCCTCCTTATCCTCAGATGAAGATGGACAGGAACGTTTCCTCCACCAAGGTCGCTGTCGGACACACTGTCCCCGGGGACTCTATCCTGACAGGGGTCACTATGCCTGCCTGCCCTGCATCGCCAATTGTGAACTCTGCACAGATGGCAACATATGTGCCAAATGTCGGGAACACTACAAACTCCAGAACGGGATCTGCCAACCAGCACTGTGCGACATAGGTAAATGTAAAGCAGAGTTTCAGAGTGGGCTGTAACTAAAGACTCATTATTCTGGGTGTCTGTTTCAGGGCAGATGCAGGACCCTGATACAGGAGAGTGCATTGACTGTGAAGTGGGCTGCAAAACATGTTCCACAGGTAAACATGCTTATTGTATCAGGCCCACAGCAACCATACTGTTGTCTCCCCAATGTAATGAGGTTCTGTGATGTATAATAAAACCCTGATGATAATGGTGCACAATGCAGTTTGCTTCTGCCCATGAATTCTAATTAATCACCTTTTCTCCTTTGTACCCAGAAGACCCTGAGATCTGCAACAGCTGTGTTGAAGGTTACTTTCTGTGAGTCATTTTTTTCTTGCTTCATTGTTATTTTTTAATAAGTGGACTTCTTGATTCTCTCTTTCTCTGCTATAAAATCAAACACAGGTGCTTTTTTTACATCCTTGACATTTAATATAAAGACTGCAAGTACCACCTACCTTTATTATCAATTATTATTATTATTATTATTATTATTATTATTATTATTATTTTTAAACTAATTTACAAATTTGCAGTGTCGAAAATTCTTAAGAACATATTTGAATTGCTTTATAGGCCAAAGATAGTCAGTTTACAATCACAGATAATTAAGAAAACCAGTAATCTTCATATATAAAATACTGGAATTTGCGAGTTTGGGGCATTTTTTTGACTTTGACAGTTAATTAATAATTAAGACAGTTAATTAATAATTAATATTTTTGTAGAAAAGTATTTTAATGGACTAACTGCTTTATAATGCAGTGAAATGTCTCTTTGTTGTTCTCGTGACATAAAGGAGACATCACTTTGCACGGTGCTATGATTTATTCATATTGTTTTTCTGCAGTTTGAAATTATGAACGTTAAATATGCTGCCAAGAAATAATTAACCTCAAAACGACCTTATAATTGTTTTTATTTTCATTGGCATTGCCTTGCTAGATAAAGAGTTGGGCAAATCAATATGCAGTATGAGCGGGGGGGAATGTGCCACACCATTCCCTGAATTGTGCAGCAGAATGCGCTTGGTTATTCTTCGCATTACAGGAAATTTCACCTGGATTTCTGTTTACAGCAGCTTATCACTTGGACTCAGCGTGTAACACAGGTTATGGAGCTGGAACAGACCTCCAATTGTGTCCTTCTCCCCCGAGTTTAGGCCTCCTGGTATTGTGTGAGTCAGGTTACCTTCCATTCGGAGTCTTGCACTGTTACCTGAGCTTTGGTTTGATCCCAGAAGAGACTTAACAGAGTGTGTTTTTAGGTTATGTGTGGACAGGAGAGAGAAAGAGAGCTCATATAAGGGGAAAGCATAGCCAGTAGCAGTAGTGACTATATAGGGTGCACCATCTTGACTTCACTGACTGCTCGTGTGAATCACAGCAGAACAGTGTTGAAGGAAAATCCACTACTTTGCTGCACCCTCCTCCTTTTTACTGCTGTCATAGGCACATTGAGATACTCGGTCTTCTTCTGTGCATCTACTTGTGTAACTTTTGCTTTGATAGTAATGGTTTTAGAGATTTGAGACGACAGGCCATCTCGGTAATTCCTGTGGCTACAGTTCTTATTACTCTTCCATGTGCAGCAAACACCGCTAAAAGAAACCCAATATAGGATGGGGCGATTATAAACTAGAGGAAGAGTCTCACCGTGATAGATTGTGACAGCTTCCAGCACTTAAAGAAATTCCACTATTTGAGGTTTTGCTACTAGTAATGAAAAATGTTAAAGTTGGACAGCTTTGGCATCCCTATGAATCAGTGGGGCCAATGTTACTCCTTCACAAAACACTGCCTATTGAAAAGAATCACAGCATGATGATGGATGCTTGGTATTTATTGGCATTTACTTTCCTCTCCAAAGAACTAAGGAAGTGCAGCTAAATCATTGCAGTGATTCATCCTCTGTATGGCTTAAACCATTAATTTCCTCAAGTTTTCTTAACTCAAGAGACTACCTACAGCATATTCTCACCTTTTTCTAACTAATTCACCGAGTAAAAGACCTAAACAAAAGTTGCTTTGGAAATGCAAATGTGCTCTCTTGGAATGGATAGTCCAATATTTGCACAGAGGGACTCTTAAACATCCTGCAGATTCTTAAATGCAGTACTGTTTCCTGGCTGGAGATAGGGTCTGGTATGGGCCAGCTGCTATTGTAAGTGAGTTGATGGATGCAGTGTGGCGCCTCCAGCTGTTCCTCCTCAAACAAGCGCCACATCTTAGCACCAAATCCACGGCAACACAGTAGGAAATGCAGCTTGAGCTGTCAGTGGTCAGATTCTCTCACGAAGGAAGGTGGCAGAATAGGCAGCAGAGGATGTTGTATTATATACAGTATGTTTGTGGCTCACTGCTATTTGTCCTGCTTCATTTAGAATGGAAAAATCTGCAAAGTAGGAGTCAGTCTTGCTTTAAGGTTTTATGCATGACAGCTTAGCAACTCAATATCTCAGCTGTTTTAGGCTATTTTTTAGGTCAGACGTCTCATATTTAATAACTCAGTTAAGCCCCGAAGGACAGATAGAATAGGTTAATGACAGAGATCACCCCATACCTCGGGGCTCTAAATAAAACACCAATTAACTTTCTGCCTTAAGAAGAGAAAAAGAGCCACAATAAGCCTGACAAAAGGCAGCCTATGTTATGTTTTGCTCTCTGTTTGCCATCCTCACTGTTGTTTGATTGAATGCACCTTCTGCCGGAGGCTGTATTGAAGTCAACAATACAGCTGCAGGTGTGCTATGGACTAACACAGTGCATTTTGGGATTACCTCTTGCATGTGGTATGTTTTGTGTTGTCCCTGGTTTCTTTACATCCTGCTTAAGACTGGGCAGAGGCTGCCTTTTTCAAAGCTTTGAAAATGCCATGAAATCACAATAATTGTCATCAGCTTTTTGATATTTCATTAGTTTTGTTCTACATGTTTACAAAATCACTGTGACAGCCAGTTTAACTCAAGTAGTCACTGACATATTACCCACACCCAGACGAAGCCAAGCTGCAGAGAAAATGTTTGCTAATTGTTATGGATTATAAATCCATGGGATATAAATGAACATTGTGAGTGGTATTTGATTTTAGTTTTGAATTAACCTTTCCCTACAGTTTCAGACACCAGTGTCGCAGACATTGCCCCCAGAGCACCTATGAGGACAGGGGCAGAGGCGTCTGTCTGTCCTGTGCAGCACCATGTGAAGACTGCAGGAGCAGCACATACTGCCTCGCCTGCCAGTCTGGTTACTTCATCAATGGTACTAGTAGCAGAGACCAATCATTTCTGGATATGTTTAGTTTACTACTAGCACACTAAAGGATTCAGACGATCATTTTGTCCCATACCTCACTAAAAGAGTTTGTTTACTATGCTCTGAAATCAGTGTGTTTGTGAGAGTGATCAGTCATTCTTGCTAAAGACAAATGATGGCACTCAGAGTCTTCATTTGAATTGCAAATCATGTTCGTGTCAGCAAATCTGTAGCATAAGATATGCAAATGTATGGTTTATGCAAACGAGGAATTAGGATTTTGTTGTGATTCCCTATGGGCATGGGAGAAAAAAGCTTTGAGATTGTAAATAAAACCTAATAAAAATGATATAAATAAGGATCAGAAAGCACATTGCCACTATCAAAATTATGCTAATACGTACAGGTACAAATTTTACAGCCATTTGAGTCTGTCAGATTGAATTCATCGTTGGTAATCAGCATCTACCTTCTCTAGCCATGATGTGAAGTTTCAAAATATCTAGGTCATTGGTTTTGCCTGGGCAGTCAGATGGAATTTGGAGAGGGAGTGATCCTGCAAGGGCAGGCAAAGGAGGAGGATTTAAACTGTTGTGGACTAAATGAGTAGATCATTGTGTGATCAAAGTTACTTAAAGCGACACATATTGTGTTTTTAAAATAAAATAAGTTTTAGTGTTGCTCTTGGAATTTTGTATTTTTCAGTAACAGGTAGTGATCAGACCATTCCTGCAAAAATAGCCTTGCTTTCAGTAAAACTTTCCGAAATAGTTACAGGATAAAAATACAGTACAATAGATATTATCTATTGTATTGTCTCTGCTAGGTTTTTTCAGATGAAGTGTTGTCATGGAAAGTAATGTCATAATAATAATGTCACTCCCTCTCTGTACCTCTCAGAGGGTGAGTGTATTAAACAGTGTCCTCAGCAGACCTTCAGTGACTCCAGTGGGTGGCGCTGCCAGCCTTGTCATAGCTCATGTCAGTCATGCCACGGACCTCGTTCAACAGACTGTGACCTTTGCCTTGGAGGGAATCTTCCTCTCCATGGACAGTGCCCTCAGGTTAACTGCCCATTGGGACAGTACTTTGATGGTAAGTGGAACAACCACTGTAAAGTCTAATTTTAGCTGCTAATGCTGATTTAAGTGTTGCCTTTTTACAGTTAAGTGCATTTAAAGATTGGTGAGTTGTATGCGTTTAGCTATGATACAGTAAAAGGTGAGCTGAACGGCTGCCAGGCCACATCGGAGTCATAGATTACACTGATAACATACAACTTGACTGGTTGATTTCCTGATGCAAATAATTGCTTCTGTCCTTCGTGTGACAGTAGAGGTCAGTACACTGTCCCAGGAAGTTATAGGGATTCAGTGTGTCTTGCTTAGGGACACTTTAGCAAGGTGGCTGCTTGCTGCTGAGACTGGAACACGAACCCTGCTGAAGGACCTCTAGGTTGAAGGACAGTTCCCCACTCATTTTGCTGCATGATGCACATGTACTGTGTCACCTTTCATTCGAGAACAATTTGAATGGAGCAAAAAGCTCCTCTTCCTCAGGCACCTGACTCTTTAAATGCTTACAGTTCTGGGATACAGTACTCCATTGTTTTAAGCTATTTTTATTAGCAAGCTGATCACTTACATTTCATGTCTCATTGGTTTTATTAGTTACTTCCTTTTGTCAGCCAGGCACTCTTTGTCAGGAGCACTTGTTTTTTTATTTAAGTCATTTTTTAAACTAATGACTGATGACCAATGTATATAAAAAGTTTAATTTGATTTTAATGTCAAAGCTTTGTGTTGCGTTACAAGAATAAGTCAGTTGGACATTTGCAATTTAATAAATTTTTTATACTAGTAGCGGACTAGACTGAAGACTACAGTACTGAGCATAAATGGTTTACATGGCATAACAGAAAGCTGGATCGATTGATAGATTCCCAAAAGACATAATCAATAATTGGTTTTGTGTGTTATTTAAAAGGTCAGAAAAGGACAGAATTTTAAATCCAGCAATCATCAAACCTGTGATTCTTTAAAGCAAATAATAGTAGCTCTTCTAAATATTTCATCATTTTTTGTGTCAGAAAATGCACATTTTTCATTCACAATAACAGCCACTTTGACGTTGATGCAACAGTGGTCCAATACTGGTTAGAGACTGTATAGATTTCCACAAAAGCAGGTCATCTGCTGTGGATTCCATACACACTGAAAGCAAAATGTGGCTTATACTGCACTCTGCTGAGCAATCCCTGACACTTAGCACTTTGTTGTTGATCCATTCCAGCCATTTGTGAATCAGAAACAAGATGGTTTCAACTTGTTTTGCCTCCCTCCAGTGGTCAGGATAGGTAAAACAGCCGGACCTTGTCTTTCAGGTTCTTCAAAGCATTTGACCTCAAGAACTTGAAAGAGATGTCCCGTTGATTTTCTCCGAATCTCCTAGGATTACCATAATCTGCATGACTGAGAATATACAAAAAACTTACTATACCAAAGATATTGTTCATTCATTCCAGGGAAGCAAGGTGAATGCCACACATGCGATGCATCCTGTAAGACCTGCTTTGGCCCACAGGCTCTGGATTGTTCTTCTTGTTTCAAAGGTAAAATATTTGCTCTTTTCAGTTATTCCAGTGAACTGAAGCGTGATCCCAGTTTCTTTGTGTAAATATCATGTGTGCATTTGTGCATCACAGGTTTTTTCTTGGACCAGGATAGTACTTGCGTGGTGCAGTGCCCCTCCGGCTCCTTTGCAAACTTTGCCACTCAGCTGTGTGAGGACTGTTCTCCCAATTGTGAGGCCTGCGTGGACACCAGCGATACCTGCATCAGCTGCTCCAAAGGCAGCTATAAACTTTTCCTCCACCAGGGTCGATGTTGGTCAAATTGCCCAGAGTAAGTAGATGGATAAACTGAGCTGTAGAATGCGTAAAAATCTTTGTATTGATGATCTGTTCTTGTTTCCTTTTTACGTCTTATCAACTGTCTTCTTGACTTAACTTTCAGAGGTTTCTTTGAGACAGCACAGGGATCATGTGAAGCCTGTGATAGCTCCTGTCTGACATGTGATGAGGTCAAGTCCCAGTGTCTGTCCTGCGCTGATGGCCACTACTTGGAAAGCGGCATGTGTAGACTCAACTGTTCACTGCGGACATACCCTGCAGATGATGGCACCTGCAGACGCTGTCCTGCCCACTGTGATGTTTGCTCAGATGACAGGACCTGTTTCAGTGAGTTATTAGCTTTGTGCACAGCAGAGCTTGATACCATTAAATGAGGCATCCTTAATTTGTGTTACAACTTTTTCCATCCTCTATATTGTTCCAGGATGCAGCTTCCTCTATTTGATGTTAAATGGTGTGTGTAAGGCCAGTTGTCCCCTGGGCTACTATGAGGACATGGAGGAAGGCCGCTGTGGTCAGTGCCACCCGACCTGTGGCAGCTGTTCAGGTCCCCTGGCAGACGACTGTGAGACCTGCTCAACTATCAGCCCCAAGCTCTATAAAGGTGCATGCACCAGGGACTGCCCTGCTGGTACTTACTATGAGACTGCAGCTATGGAGTGTCAAGGTGAGACTCTAGAGTCATAAATTAAACCTGGTTAGATATTTAAACACAGCTGTCACAACTGAAAATGCGGGGTAGATTTGTTTTGTGGCTCCTCACACAGATAAATAGTGCACAAAATGTCATGTCTTCAAAAAAGAACAGGATTGTTTCTGTGGATAATGTTAAGGGTTAGAAAGGTGCATATGAAATAAAAAAAAATAATACAGAAAAATTACATAAAAAGAAATGCCACTGCCAAGTGCATATCTGAAATCATTTTTTAAAAAGGGGCTCCGCTGAGGTTCTGCTGGTCAGATTTGTGAAAGAGGTGCAAACAGACAAGGCCCAGTCAACTAAAATTTAATTCAGCTTTAAAAATACCTGGAAGATCCCTGATTAATTTTGTGCTTAAGCTTAAATGAAAAGGAACTGAACTGAACTCACAGGTTATCAATCCAGCGATGGTAGAAGTGAATTTTCCCACTACATTCTTGGAAACTGGGAAACTTTTGATAAAGGTAACATGAGAAACTGTATGAAAGTACTATTATCTGCAGCATTGTCACTCTACAGGTATTAGGACTATTCCAGTTTGGAGATAATGTTATACAATATTTACTTATAATAATCATTCACCTCTAAAACATGGTAGTGAACACACCTTCTTTTTCAATGGTTTGATTTTCCAATGACGCAGTTGGGTTTGTTTGTGTACAGAGTGCCACCAGACTTGCATGAGCTGCAACGGCCCAGATGCAAACCAGTGCACGCAGTGCGAGAAGGGACTAGTGTTGGATCCAAACACCTTATTGTGTGGTGTGACAGGTGACACCGCCTGCCCGCCACGGACCTACCTACACGACGACCAGTTCACCTGCATAGGTTGCCACCGGCAGTGTTACTCTTGCGAGGGGCCGGGCGATGAGGAATGCCAGACCTGTGCCATCCCCAAATACCTCTACAGTGAGCATTTTCCACTAATGTTTAAGTGCAGAGGTGACTCAGGGTGTAAAAAAAACCCCAGCACAAAACTGATTATTGAAAAGTGCATTAATTATAACAAATATACAAAAGCTGAAGGATTTATCTCCAGACAGTTAGCTCAACTGTAATTGATAACAGTCTTACTTTTACCCTTGAGGACTATTGAATTTTAGCCTGAGTCATAGATTTTGCCAACTACTCTTTGCACTTATTGCCCCACCCTAAAACATGGCTGCCTAATGATGGCTTTCCTAAGGATATTTCACAGTTTCACTGAAACAACTTCATGTAATTGAACAGCAACAACTGAACTGACTCATGGAAGGGTAATGCACTTGTGCACACTTATGTAGAATATGAAATGAAATTAATATTTCTAGACGTAACTTGATATTGAAGTGGAGGGAATGAGATAAGTTAAAGTGACAGTCAAAGAATTAAAAATCAAACCAAGTGGGCTTTGAACCTCATTCTCTCTCGCTTTGACATCAGCCTTTTGTTGTTTTATCTGAAACATCCACTTCAGTCCTTTCATAGACATACAAGGGACCAAAAAATAAGAGGAAATACATTAGAACAGATGAACAAAAATGAACAGAAGCACACATGCCGTTAAGAGGCTGAGTATTTCCTCTCAGTTTTTACATCCAAATTACATTAGACAAGTTTAAGCCCCAACAAAGTCTTGGAAAAAAACACTGAAGAAGAGTAAAGAAGTAATAAGTACCATTTAGTTGAGATTTTTTTAAGTATTTGTCTTAATGTGATTTCTCAGACAGCACCTGTGTTGGTGAGTGTCCAGCTGGTACATACACCACGAGGCAGGAGGCTGATGGAAAGGAGCTGGGATTCTGTTTGCCATGTGACCACGTCTGTTCCACCTGCACTGGGGCATCGCCCAGAGACTGCCTGACTTGTTCTCCAGGATATTTGCGTATTCTTCAGCTGTGTGTCAGCCACTGTCCCACAGGGTACAAAGCTCTGTCAGAGTCTGGGAAATGCATACTTTGTGTTGACACACTATGTCTTTCAATGTCCTGTTTTGTTCCGTTCATCTAAATGTGAAACAAAGGTACTTACTGTTAAGGGGTGGGTGGGTGGGGGACGCAGACACAGAACTTACAGACGAGCAGAATGTTTAACTTAAAATTGCTTTAATACCCAACCCAGAACAAACTACAACAAAGATTAACCCTGGTGACAACTAAAACAAACCCAATACAAAAAAACATACAAAACTAACATGAAAGGGGAATGTAAGGTGAACTTAATTTACAAGCAACAACTAGACTACGAAACGGAAAAACTCAAACCAGACTGAACTGAAAGCAAAACTGAACGAAGAACTAAACACAGGAGAAGTAAACTGAAATCAGTAAAAACACAAAGCTAACGAACCACAAAATGGGACTAATACAAAACACTACAAACTGCAAAACTCAAAAATACCCAACAAACTGACAAGGCAGAAAACAAACTACACCAAACATTAAATGTGACAAATTAACAAAAGACTCTAAACATACAAACAGAATAATCAACAAAACTACAGGCTACAGTCCAAAACGAATAAAAACCTTAACTAGTGACGCAAAGGCAGGGGGGTACAGCAGACAGGTTACGGGGAAGCAGGCAGAAGACAGAGCAGGGACAGACAGTGAACCAGGGAAGAATAGTTTTATGGTCTGGCAAAGTGTGACTGAAAGAACCGAGCTTTTATGGTAGCTGGTGATTAGTGAATCCAGGTGAGCCTCTGCCTGCAGCTGATTCAAGTCAGTAATCAAGCTGCAGGCAGAGCTGGGGTGAATGTGAGGGAGGGAGTGAGGGCAGTCAGACAGGCGTGAGAGTGAGAGAGAAGAAGAGGGAGAATGAAAGAAAACTAGACTGAAGACAGAGACAGACAGGGGCAGGAGCGGGAATCATGAAACTTGCGGAATGTGATTTGACTTTTATATGATTTCTTCAGCAGTAGCTCTTCTAAAAACATTTACTCTCAAGTACATATATGACTTGAATATATATCAGTAACTGTGACATAACTTTTCTCTACAGAAATATTACAAATTCATACTATTTCTACAATACAGATCGTGTTTTCCACCCATCGTTAAGATGTTGGTGATATCTTTTTGTTGTTGTTGTTTTGTTTTTTTACATCGACTGATAAATACCATTTTTAACTTTGAATTTATAACAAGAATAGACTTTCCTATGAATCTTTTTTGTTGTGTTTTTTATTTTGAAAATGCAAGAATCTGCTAAATTCTGTGCACATGTCTGACATGGTGATAATTTTATGAATTTCTTCAGGTATTACAGAGAGGGTTCCCACTGTAAGAAATGTGACCAGTCCTGTGAGCTGTGTACAGGACCAGGGCCCGAGTCCTGCAAGGTCTGTCCACCTCCTCTTCTGGAGCTGCAAGGAACCAAGCTGTGTGTTGAGCGCTGTCCACACCGCTTCTATCAGCTCAATGACATCTGCAAACAATGCCACACCAGCTGTCAAACCTGCACAGGTAGAGATGAAGGAATCATTTACTTACTAGGGTTAACTATTTGCTCAGACTGTCCAGTTCAACATCAGCCTATTGTCACTCTGAAATATATCATATCAGTGTATCGATGTTTTTACTTTTGCACAGTATGCCAGAACTTGTGTTTATATATGTGTGTTTGCAGATGCCTCACCTCAAGGTTGCATGACGTGCGACTGGGGCAGCACCTTGAAGGACAAAGTCTGCTATCCACGTTGTGAGGAGGGGCGATACTTTTCAGAAGAGGTGCACCATGATACACATACCATACTGCTTTATTTCCTATAGATTTTAGAGATTTCATTTGTTACATGCTCTCAGAGCAAGGGGCAGGGAAATGCAAAGTGACTGTCTCACGAGGCTGTGCAATGACAACAAGACATGGCGAAAAAAAATTCCTTCAAACATACAGAAAATGTCTAAAAATAAGAAGGTAGGAGGAGATAGTGAATCTAAAGGGCAATGTTCATTGTGCAAGATTTGTAATCATTTCTCTGGGTTTTTCCTTTTCTTAAGAGCATGGGTGTGTGTGTGTGCATACACATATGTTATATACATATTTACACTGAACCAGTAGCTGATAGATGAGCTGCTACAGTCTGGAGTTAGACATGAGAGCACAAGTCTTCCTGTGTTCACCTTGACATTTAAAGGCAAATGTTAAGTGCTTCTCTCTTAATTTCTTCTTGTACATGTCTACAAATACGAATTGGTCACATCAACTTCTCCGTAAATGAATGCACTACTATAAATCACTGAAATGTGGTGTTGTCTGGATGTTATATCCATTAAGGGAAAGGTGCTGGTGTTTACTGTATGCATTGCAAATTTACATCTAAGTGAATAATTAAAACATTTTCTCAATGAGCTTCTTAGTTTAATGGAATTACTTTTCATTTTTTTGCTGAGGTTAGAATAATTTCAGTTATTTAACATAAGATATTTCTGTTTGTGTGTTTTTTCTTGGCTCTTTGGGATGGGTAGAAGTTGGTCCGGTTCAGCTAAAATGATTTGATGTCAACTACTTTGTGTACCAATCAGACAGTAGTGAAATCTGCCAGTTTGATGCTGTGTGCTTGTACTAACCGGCCACTGTCAATCAAATCTATTCAAACCACAGTTACACAGGCGTGGTAAGCAGATTAGCTTTTTTCTGGATGATGTGGTTGTTAAATACTTAATTGAATAGAAAATAAAGACATAAATATTCATGTTTAGCTGAGCAAATGTTACCTTTAAAGGTGCATCACAAAGATACTCATCGATACTCAGAAAGAAAACTACAATCACGTGTGCAACTGTGCGATTGCAGGAAACCTGTGAGCCTTGTGACAGCTCCTGTAGACATTGTACCGGCCACAGACCTGACCAGTGTCTGACTTGTCACCGAGATTCTGCTCTTCACGCTGTGGAGAACCGCTGTGCTCGCTGCTGCCAAGCTGGAGGGAATCACACCAACTGCTGTGTTTGTGACAGCCGGTCAGGTAGAGATGCTGCCCATCATATGCAACATGGGATTGTTTGGATACAACTGTCTGCTGAAAGTGTTTTGTTTGTTCTAGCACTGTGTGTGGAGGCCCCTCAACCCAAGTCTGGTCAGGAGACAGACATGAACATGTCCTCCAGAGCTCTGAAGCACACTTCAGTTGCCTTGCCTATTGCCCTGCTGCTGGCAGTGGGGTTGGCTCTGGCTGTGTTCGTCTTGGTCAAGGCCCATGCCCGGAAGAGGCTTTGCTGGAACCAGAGCTATGAGAGACTGAGCGGCAGCGCCAGCATTCACATGCCCCATGGTGTGCCTGAGCCAGACAGCGGAGATGAGGTAGATGTGGTGTACACCAGCAGAGGTGGCTCTGTATATCGACATTACAGCTTCATCCATGAGCACGACACAGATGCAGACCAGGATGTGGATGAGAACACTTGTCTTAGTCAATCATAGATGCATCCAAACCAGAGCTTGTAGAGCAGTAACTAAAGAATGTATTGTGGATGCTCAGTATCAAGACTGAGGGGTGAATTCAAAGTAGCCTAGTCAATGTTAAGAAGAGGATGTAGTGCCATTTTTACTTTGGTATGGTTCTTTATGAGTTCAGTTGTTGTATATTTTATTCTACAAAGTGCCTGTATCTGTATAATGCACATTCTTAGGTAAGTGAGTGAGTAAAGACTGAAAAAATACATATATTTGTGTAAATGTATGTATATTCTTTTTTAATTTGATATTAAAGAGGTATTTGTGAAACAGTGGATTGGTCATGTTTAATAATTTAAATATCCATGACTTGTTGTAAATACAAATATAAATGGCCAGTGATGCTAGTCATGCAATCAGTGAGAGATTTCAGCATTCCAGGCTCTGAGGATCCAACAGGTAGATCAGTGTATCATCTGCATAAAAATGAAAATGTTTCTCAATAATGTGCCACAATGGAAGCAAGCATAGTGGAAATAACATACACTGATCAGTCACAACATCATGACCACTGACAGGTGAAGTGAATAACATTGATCATATTGGTACTATGTGGTGTTCTGCTTGAAACCTTGGATTTTGACATCCATGTTGATGAGACTTAGACACCCAAAGAAACATTGTCCCACAACAAGCACACTCCCTCATGAAAATGAAAATCCCAAATGTCACTGGCCTACCCCCACAGGAAAATGCACCCCACCATATGACAAAAACATCAAACAATCAGGAACATGCTGAGGATCAGAAATCAGAAACATGTTTATTGCCAAGTAATTTTTACATCACAAGGAATTGTCTTGGTCTGTTGGTGCAGACAGTTAAAAAAGTTTTTAGAAGAGCAGAATGTTTAAGAAATAAAATAATATTAAGAATATTTTTAAAAAACAACAAGAAGTAGAATAAGATCTATATCAGGGGCCTTGTTTATGAGACTGGCTGCAGATGGAAAGAAGCTGTTTTTGTGGCGTGAGGTTTTGGTTCTGAGCTTGACTGACTGATGACTGGAGGTGCAGCTGCTGGTGTACAGGGAGAAGAGCAGAGGAGAAGGGATCATGGCAATGGCCCACGTTGTTGATTTGACCTCCAAACTTCCTACACCCCATTCTGATCTAGCATCAACAGGATGCAATTGAACAAGTTTGATTGACAGAGGCCCCACTACACAAGCCAGAGTACCCAAAGGATCTAGTGCCAACATCCTGGTTCCAGACCCCATTGAAATGACCAACATGCGATAATTGATGGAACCAGTCTAAAGTCACAGACCTTCTCATCATACTGTGATTCACTGTGCCAAAGGCTGCACTGACTTATAGCAGCGCCAGAATTGAGCACAAACCCTCATCAGCAGCTGCTATAGGGTCACTGGTGACTCTGAGCAGTGCAGTCTCATTAGTGTGGAACCACAGGAACCCAGACCATAACTTTTAAATTAGGTTGTAATTTTCTATTTAATTCTTTTTTAGTAAATATACACTGTAAGTTGTCATGATCACTGTTTTGCTCATCTGACACGGATCATGAAACAAGGTGGCAGATGATGACAAAATAAGGTGACACAGCTGTACCACGTCACTTTAACTGTGGACCACCTGTTGCCATGACTCCTCCCTCCTCACATCTCCACTGCTCGGATCTCTGGTGGGAGGAAGAAGAGGAGAAGAGGATGTACAATCAGTGAAATGAGATGAGCCTCAGGTGTGCTGCCGTCTGTCAGGTGCGTTTTGGCGGTGGAGATGAAATGCAGAATGTTTGCTGGGATAAATGCCATTTTTAATACGTAAAAAGGATGCACATTCGCAAAAAAGATCAAAATGGTCAATGAAGCAGACTGAAGGTTTATTTCAGTTTATTATTTCAATCTTGAGAATATTTCCTGGTCTGATTTCACACCTCATAATCACACAATGATTCATCTATTCGGAGCAAACAATGTAACTGTTTTCCAAAGGTCTACCAGGATGTGCAAAAAAAACAAAGAAAAAAACGACGTTCCACACCTTCCTTGGACACGCCTCCTGAGGGCCTGATTCATTCTGCTTTCCTTTATTGTTGAAGCACTTGAGCCTCCCCTCATTTGGTTAAACTGCAACCTGCACTGAAGAAAAGCCACCAGTGCTGGAGCCACATCCAGTAGAAGAAAATGGCTTTTGCAAGGTTCACAAAGCGCCATGTGTTCCTGAGGACTCTCTGTCTCATCTTCGTGGGGACCTTCCTAACTGTTGCCCTTTGGGGAGCTGCCTCTGACAGGCAGCCACTGCCTGTTCTCAAAATACCACAGCAGTTCTCCAGTGACCTGCCTGGCTGCTCGGCTATCCTCAGCGGAGACACTGGGGGTAGAAAGAAGGAATTAGAAATTCTTCTGGCATCCAGAAAGAGGCAGAATCTCCTCACTGAGGGCTTCTACCTGAATGCAACAAAAGACTGCTCTGCTTATGCTGAAAAGAGAGGTTTCATGACAGAAACTCTCAGTGAAGAGGAGAAAGACTTCCCCATTGCGTACTCAATAGTGATCCATGAGAAAATTGAGATGTTTGAGCGACTTCTACGAGCTGTGTACGCGCCTCAGAACGTCTACTGCGTACATGTGGACCTGAAGTCCTCTGCAGAGTTCCAGAAAGCCGTGGATGCCATTGTTTCATGCTTTCCTAATGTGTTTGTGGCCAGTAAGTTGGAAAAGGTGGTGTATGCCTCATGGTCCAGAGTGCAGGCAGATCTGAACTGTATGAAGGATCTGCTGAACTTCCCCATCCACTGGAGGTACATGCTTAACACCTGTGGGACAGACTTCCCAATCAAAACAAATGGAGAGATGGTGAAAGTGCTGAAGGCCCTGAATGGAAAGAACAGCATGGAGAGTGAAGTGACCAATGACTACAAGAAAACCCGCTGGCAGTATCATTTCAATGTCACTGACACTGTGATAAACACATACGTGAAGAAAAGTCCACCGCCCATCAGCAGCCCCATGTTTTCTGGAAATGCCTACTTTGTGGTCACCAGGGCCTTTGTGCAGCACTTGATAGAGGACAGAGACATTCAGAAGTTTCTGGAGTGGGAGAAGGACACGTATAGTCCTGATGAGCACCTGTGGGCCACTCTGCAGAGGATGCCTTCAATTCCTGGATCAGTGCCCGCCAACATCAAGTATGACATGTCAGACATGCAGGCCCTTGCTCGTGTGGTCAAGTGGAGTTATTTGGAAGGAGATGTGAGAAACGGAGCCCCATACTACCCGTGTACTGGTGCTCACAGGAGATCTGTGTGTGTTTATGGACTCGGAGACCTCCAGTGGGTCCTGAGTCAGCCTCACCTGCTGGCAAACAAGTTTGATCCTGAGGTTGACGATACTGCCATCAGGTGTGTGGAGTCGTATCTGCGTTACAAAGCTTTAGGCCATGATCCACTGTTAATGGAGCAAGATCCAAGCTCCTTGTAAAGCTTAGAATGATTTAAAAGGTGTAATTTATCAGCCAGTACTTCAAATGGGTCAATACTATGGGAATCACATTTAACATATGAAGGATCTTCCACTGACATGTCATGAAATATTCTCTCTGGTAAGGGCAGTTCCAAACGTATTCTGTGGTTGGTAATGTTATTGTCAGGATATTGTTGTACACCTTAAGTGATCTGTGCTTTTTAATATTTCCAAGATGTTGATGTCAACTGTGTTAACTTATTACAAATATTCCATGCTGTTTTATGATTTCAATGAAATCTGGATATGTGGTGCCATCTACTGGAGTCAAAGTGGAAGAGATCTTCTAGGGAAACAACAACAACAAAACACTGAGCTGGCACTTGATGTATAAAAAGCTCAACCAAATGCAGTCTTGCAACAAATGCTACATTTACAAAGCTTGAAACTGTTTTCAAGAGTTGTTGTTGTTTTAAGGGTATCACTATTTTGGGAGATGTAGCCTGTGATGCTGTTAAACTGTATTGTTGTGCAGGCAGCTTTGTATTATTTTGTCAAAATGATTGTCTATTTAACCTATTACAGGACTGTTCTAGAAGGCTGCATTGATCTCAGTGAGGTGTTTCTAATAAATTATTGAGTTTATATGACTTTATAGAAATTTTGTGGTTATAAATGCAATCTTATCAAACATACTTGGTGTTTCATCACTTTATATTTTCTGCACTGTCTCTGTCTTGTTACATCTGCACAACTGCCACTAAATGGAATTTTTTTTTAAAAAAACACCAATGCAATGGGGTCTGGATCCATGGCTTTACTCGGAGGACTTACTAAAACCTACATCTTTGATTGAGATTGTTCCATCCAGTGTTCCAGCATCCCCTGTCAGCTAATTGATCACTTAAGCAACTGTGCACTCAATTCTCATCAGAAATGAGCAGATAATTTCTGTGTATTTCTATATTTGTGTAAATGCATGTATATTCTTTTTAAAATTGATATTAAAGAGGTATTTGTGAAACAGTGGACTGCTCATGTTTAATAAGTGAAACTTGATGATTCGTTGTAAATAGAGATATAAACTCAAAAATGATAATAATCTTTTCCTATAGAGCCCTTTCCACACACAAGGCAGCAAAATTAAAATAATTAAATCATTGGAGTGCAGAGACAGATTAAAGCACAGCCTGGTGTATAAACACACACAGTTTTAAAGAGGCAGGAACATTACCACATAAAAGACAGATAAAAAGAAATAAAACGCATATAAAATCAGGGAAGTCTCTCTGATTAAAGCACGTCTTAAGAAGAGATTTAAAAACATCACTGACTCGAATAACCTGGAACACTGTGTCCCCTTCGTTTGTATTTGGGCCACTGAAAAAGATTTAAAGATCTCTGCCCGAGGATCTGAAAATGCATACTGGGGCATAAGACACTAAAAAGTCAGAGATATAACTAGAAACGAGGCCACAAAGTGCTTTTAAAGTTATCTGCAAATCTTAAAAGTTATCCTAAAACACACTAGAAGCCAGTGTAACGAGGCTGAAATAGGGATGATGTGATCACGTTTGTTAGTTCTTGTTAAAAGCCTGGCAGCTGAGTTTTGAACTAACTGGAGTCGATAGACAGATTTTTAGTTTAGGCAGGTAAGAACACAATGGAGAAGAACAAATGAAAGCATGTAAAATGGTCTCAATGACTTTAAAAGATAAATTGTCCATATTTCTGAAAATTTTCTGATATGGTAAAAACATGACTGAACAAGCTTAGTGATGTGCTACTCAACGCCCCGTTTATTGTCAAACCAGACACCAAGATTTTTTACAACAGGCCTAACATGATGTGAAAGAGAACTACCTCATGTGAGAATCTGTTTGCCCAAATACTGCAATCCAACAACAAATGATACAATTTATTTGAATTACGCCACAAAAAAGTTATTTGACATCCAGTCAGTGATGCTAGTCATGCAAACAGTGAGAGATTTCGGCATTCCAGGCTCTGAGGATCTAACAGGTAGATCAGTGTATCGTCTGCATAAAAATGAAAATGTTTCTCAATAATGTGCCACAATGGAAGCAAGTATATTGAAAATGGCATACACCAATCAGCCACAACATTGTGACCACTGACAGGTGAAGTGAATAACATTGATAATATTAGTACTATGTGCTGTTCTGCTGGAAAACCTTGGGTTTGGCTTCCATGTTGATGAGACTTAGACACCCAAATAAACATTGTCCCAGATTTCCATTTGCACTCCCTCCTGCAAATGGAAAATCCCAAATGTCACTGTCCTGCCCCCGCAGGAACATGGACCCTACCACATGGCAAAAACATCAAACCATCAGGAACGTGTTGAGGAGCACGACAATGGGCCGACATGTTGATTTGACCTCCAAACTTCCTACACCCCATTCTGATCAAGCATCAACAGGATGCAGTGGAACAAGTTTGATTGACAGAGACCCCACTACACAAGTTAGAGTACCCAAAGGATCCAGTGCCAATGTCCTGGTTCCAGACCCCATAGGACACCCTGAGAGGTCCTCTTGTCCATGCCCAGTGGTTCAGAGCATTTTTAACCACATAAGCGGGACCAACACAATTTTAGGCAGGTGGTCATAAGGTAGGTCCCAAAAGTGACCCCTGTGGCACACCATACTTAACAGATTAACAGGACAATATGTGATTATTGACGGATGGACAGAGCCTCTTGTTAGACAGATGAGACCAGTCGAAAGCCTTCACAGACATTCTCATCATACTGTGATTCACTGTGCCAAAGGCTGCACTGACTTATAGCAGCGCCAGAATTGAGCACAAACCCTCATCAGCAGCTGCTATAGGGTCACTGGTGACTCTGAGCAGTGCAGTCTCATTAGTGTGGAACCACAGGAACCCAGACCATAACTTTTAAATTAGGTTGTTATTTTCTATTTAATTCTTTTTTAGTAAATATACACTATAAGTTGTCATGATCACTGTTTTGCTCATCTGACACAGATCATGAAACAAGGTGGCAGATGATGACAAAATAAGGTGACACAGCTGTACCACGTCACTTTAACTGTGGACCACCTGTTGCCATGACTCCTCCCTCCTCGCGTCTCCGCCGCTCGGATCTCTGGTGGGAGGAAGAAGAGGAGAAGAGGATGTACAATCAGTGAAATGAGATGAGCCTCAGGTGTGCTGCCGTCTGTCAGGTGTGTTTTGGCGGTGGAGATGAAATGCAGAATGTTTGCTGGGATAAATGCCATTTTTAATACGTAAAAAGGATGCACATTCGCAAAAAAGATCAAAATGGTCAATGAAGCAGACTGACGGTTTATTTCAGTTTATTATTTCAGTCTTGAGAATATTTCCTGGTCTGATTTCACACCTCATAATCACACAATGATTCATTTATTCGGTGCAAACAACGCAACTTTTGTTGAAACGTCCACTAGGATGTGCAAAAAAAAACAAAAAAAAAAACGACTTCTTTCCACACCTTCCTTGGACACGCCTCCTGAGGGCCTGATTCATTCTGCTTTCCTTTATTGTTGAAGCACTTGAGCCTCTCCTCATTTGGTTAAACTGCAACCTGCACTGAAGAAAAGCCACCAGTGCTGGAGCCACATCCAGTAGAAGAAAATGGCTTTTGCAAGGTTCACAAAGGACCATGTGCTCCTGAAGACTCTCTGTCTCATCTTCGTGGGGACCTTCCTCACTTTTGCCCTTTGGGGAGCTGCCTATGACAGGCAGCCACTGCCTGTTCTCAAAATACCACAGCAGTTCTCCAGTGACCTGCCTGGCTGCTCGGCTATCCTCAGCGGAGACATTGAGGGCAGGAAGAAGGAATTAGAAATTCTTCTGGCATCCAGAACGAGGCAGAATCTCCTCAGTAAGGGCTTCTACTTGAATGCAACAAAAGACTGCTCTGCTTATGCTGAAAAGAGAGGTTTCATGACAGAAACTCTCAGTGAAGAGGAGAAAGACTTCCCCATTGCGTACTCAATAGTGATCCATGAGAAAATTGAGATGTTTGAGCGACTTCTACGAGCTGTGTATGCACCTCAGAACGTCTACTGCGTCCATGTGGACCAGAAGTCCTCTGCAAGGTTCCACAAAGCTGTGGAGGCCATTGTTTCATGCTTTCCTAATGTGTTTGTGGCCAGTAAGTTGGAAAAGGTGGTGTATGCCTCATGGTCCAGAGTGCAGGCAGATCTGAACTGTATGAAGGATCTGCTGAACTTCCCCATCCACTGGAGGTACATGCTTAACACCTGTGGGACAGACTTCCCAATCAAAACAAATGGAGAGATGGTGAAAGTGCTGAAGGCCCTGAATGGAAAGAACAGCATGGAGAGTGAAGTGACCAATGACTACAAGAAAACCCGCTGGCAGTATCATTTCAATGTCACTGACACTGTGATAAACACATACGTGAAGAAAAGTCCACCGCCCATCAGCAGCCCCATGTTTTCTGGAAATGCCTACTTTGTGGTCACCAGGGCCTTTGTGCAGCACTTGATAGAGGACAGAGACATTCAGAAGTTTCTGGAGTGGGAGAAGGACACGTACAGCCCTGATGAGCACCTGTGGGCCACTCTGCAGAGGATGCCTTCAGTTCCTGGATCAGTGCCCGCCAACATCAAGTATGACATGTCAGACATGCAGGCCCTCGCTCGTGTGGTCAAGTGGAGTTATTTGGAAGGAGACGTGAGAGACGGAGCCCCATACTACCCGTGTACTGGTGCTCACAGGAGATCTGTGTGTGTTTATGGACTCGGAGACCTCCAGTGGGTCCTGAGTCAGCCTCACCTGCTGGCAAACAAGTTTGATCCTGAGGTTGACGATACAGCCATCAGGTGTGTGGAGTCGTATCTGCGTTACAAAGCTTTAGGCCATGATCCACTGTTAATGGAACAAGATCCAAGCTCCTTGTAAAGCTTAGAATGGTTTAAAAGGTGTAATTTATCAGCCAGTACTTCAAATGGGTAAATACTATGGGAATCACATTTAACATATGAAGGATCTTCCACTGACATGTCATGAAATATTCTCTCTGGTAAGGGCAGTTCCAAACGTATTCTGTGGTTGGTAATGTTATTGTCAGGATATTGTTGAACACCTTACGTGATCCGTGCTTTTTAATACTTCCAAGATGTTGATGTCAACTGTGTTAACTTATTACAAATATTCCATGCTGTTTTATGATTTCAATGAAATCTGGATATGTGGTGCCATCTACTGGAGTCAAAGTGGAAGAGATCTTCTAGGGAAACAACAACAACAAAACACTGAGCTGGCACTTGATGTATAAAAAGCTCAACCAAATGCAGTCTTGCAACAAATGCTACATTTACAAAGCTTGAAACTGTTTCCGAGAGTTGTTGTTGTTTTAAGGGTATCATTATTTTGGGAGATGTAGCCTGTGATGCTGTTAAACTGTATTGTTGTGCAGGCAGCTTTGTATTATTTTGTCAAAATGATTGTCTATTTAACCTATTGCAGGACTGTTCTAGAAGGCTGCATTGATCTCAGTGAGGTGCTTCAAATAAATTGGTGAGCTTATATGACCTTGTAGAAATTTTGTGGTTATAAAAGCAATCTTGTCAAACATACTTGGTGTTTCATCACTTTATATTTTCTGCACTGTCTCTGTCTTGTTACATCTGCACAACTGCCACTAAATGGAATTAAAAAAAAAAAAAAAAAATACAATGCAATGGGGTCTGGATCCATGGCTTTACTTGGAGGACATAATAAGACCTACATCTTTGATTGAGATTGTTCCTTTCACAAATGCTAACTCTCCATGAGTCAGAAGGGTATGTTCAAGTGAGGGGCAAAAAAAAGAAGTAAATTTATTTTCCCCTGGCAGGATTTTAACAGAGAACATCAGCAGTGAACGGTGAAAAAGGTGCCGTCAAAAGTCGTTCTGTGAAATGCCACTCAGTGGGTCAGAGACGTAAAATGCAGTTTAAAATCAGATCAACCATAAAAATATATTAATTTCTCTCCTTTGACACCTTTTGAATATAAATATACATATATTTAAATGTAATAAAGCAGAACATGCACCAAACACTTGTAACAGAGTGCCTTAAATAAAGTGTAGATACAACAGTGACTAAGGAACACCGATAAGCTAAGTTTGACAGGATATACCAGACTAAATAAAAAGGATTAAAAACATTTTAGACAGCATGTAGACAAAATGTTGAAGAGCAAGCTGCTTGATACACGAATACAGCAAAAAGTTCCAGGATGTAACAGGCAGCATCATTTCGCAAAGGCACTTTCCTGACGCAAAGAAGTCTCCAGTCACATAAACATAGGAGTGGCTGCAGCTCTAAACATTCTTCATCGTTCTCCTCCACATTGTGCAGTGAGAGCAGGGTTACTCTGGAACAGCAGCAGTGGCGACCTCCGTTTTGCCGTGCATATCGTGGTCGATTCTGTGGACAGATTCAACGGTGATCAGACGTCTGTGTGGCTGGGATGTCATTAACATGGTCAGATCACTGAGAAAATATCAGGTTACTACACTACACACAAACATAAACTTAGTATAATCGCATCTTGATATGTGATACACACTCATTTTCACAATATAAATAATTATTACAATATACACAGCGACTAAAATATTATGCAGACTGTTTCCACTGTAGGCTTTTAAAATATCTGGTTAAGTTGTTCTTTCATATTTACTACAGACGACAAAACTTGCTTATCGGCAAGTGCTTTCATTGTCCACAGCAGACTGTAAATAACTGTAGATGTTGTCGTTACAGGAAGATATAATTTATAGTGTAAAAAACTTTGCGCTTAAAATGCTCTTATTTTGTAAATACAGTCAGGAACTTAATAGTCAATCATCCAAGAAACTCATACACATAAGTACAACTAACTGTGGCATAGTTTTATACGCTGTAAAAAAAACAATACTGAACCTCTTCTATAACCCTATGGGTTCTCTAAAATGGCACCATCATTACTCTTTTCCAGTGTTCTAACATCCCTTATCAGCAAATTAATCACCTCAGCAACTGTACACTCAGTTCTTATCAGAAATGAGCAGATTATTTCTGTGTGCATGAGCAAGGCTGACAAAAGTCTGGAGTAATTACCAAACATGAGTAGGGAGTGGGTATGCAGTGAGTCATGCAAAGAGCTGTGAGAGTGAACAAGCAGTGTTCAGTGAGGGCCAGTTACTGAGAAGAACCATGTGAGGACATGGTTGAAGTGCAACCACACACCACAGTGACTAAGCCAAACTACTTCCCTGTGCTTCCACCACAGTCAGTCGTACAAACATTTACAAACTTCCCAACTATGTCAAATTCTTAACTTTTTCTTTTTTACAAAACACATGCATGTAAGTGCAACTGGATGCCCCAACTTTCACGTCAAAAAGAAGCAATGCATTCAGCTTCCTCCAAACTATTCTAACTTGTTTCTGACGTACCTTGAAATGTTATGTCTTGTTAACAGCTAGCATCACAGTGGATAAAGGTTATCCTTTCAAAACTAAAATCTGGAGGTATTACAAGTACATGGTTCTTTAAACCATATACAGATAGCTGATACTACTTTGAAGCAGTAATTAAAAGAACCAACTTAGCAAGAACTGGCTTTGTGATGAACATCACGTATTGGCTCAGAAAAGAAATATAGATTGTTAAACAATCATCAAGGCACCTATTTTTGAAAAACAACCAGTTATTCAGTTAACGTAAATCATCTGAGAGGAAAATGTGGTACATTGGGGGTGCACGTTGTTGATTTTGGCCAGGAGATAACAGAAAATCATCCAACTACAAAAATGTTTAGAATTAGGCGTCTTGGTGCATTTCCGAAAGCCAACTGGTCATTTCATTGTTAGTTTAATGAAATGCAAAGAATGCGGAGACTGACCCTGGGTGAAAGTGCGTATACCTTTTATGGCTTTTCCTATTTTTTTCGTCGTCAAACCTTAAGAAGGGGCAGGGAAATGGGGTTAAAGAAAGGAAAATACACAGCCAACAGCAACCACAGATGCAAAAGAGCAAAACATTTCACTGAGTCACGATGATTATTTGTGCTGCCTTTTTAAAGGCAAGACAAGGTCTGCTGCATGTTGAGCCACATCAAGGATACAGCACAAGAAATTCCCCAGCATGAGATCAATAGTTATGCATATCAGCAAAGGTTAACACTGAAAGTGAGGCATATATTGTTGAATAGGAATTTATAGGACAGTCAGCTAGATTCCATTTTTCTTCTTCTGAAACTGTATATTATGACACTTCTGAAAGACCCGAGTTGTGTTCACTTTGCATTAGGATCTCTTTTCCATGTTATGCACAATGTAGGCAAGACAATAATGCTCATAGGCATTAGGTATCTCCTGCCTGAGAACATGTCGTCTTTGTCAGAAAATGCATTGTGCACATTTTTACGTAACTCTAACACCACTGACATCTGGTATAGACTAGCCACCCAGGAAAAGCATAACGCTGTACTGCCACCTACAGTAATACATGAATGCATACTTAGAAGTGAGTAGTACCACCTTTTCATCACTTAAGTGTGATTACAAGGCCTGAACCATAATTCTGCTGTGGCTTTGAATTAATTGTTTTAACCTACAGACACCATGTTACATGTTTCAGAACAGTGCTGATGTGGTAGCATACTTACTGTTTGATACAATCTGGTATGGACACGTACTCCATTGGAACTAGCTCAGCAAGGTCTGTCAAGCTGTACACGTACTTGATTTTCTGACTAAATTTGGAGCTGTGAAAAAGAAGCAATGAGAATGTCAAAATCTGAGGATTACCCAGAAATATCTTTACTTGATTGTTTTAATGATGTTGAACATTACAACAGTTACCTTATAAAAGGTTTTGTGAGTGCCAGCAGGGTGCGAATAAACCAAGAGGGGTGCACAATTATCAAGGACTTCAAATTCTTCCGTAACCTGTACAAAAACAGTAACAGGAAGTGTCAGTTAATTACACAATCTATATAATAATGCAGTTTTAAGACTGGCTTCATAGAATGGATGAATTCTATGCATTGTTTGTTGTAAAAACTACCTGTTTTGCAAGTTGTAACAACTCAGACTCACCTCCTATCGATCTGCTGATAGCACTTTCTGAGCCAACCGACAGTTGGCATCTTCTTCCGAGAGGTTGCCCCGTTTAAATACACAATCATATAGTTCTCAGCAACCAAAAGCTCCAGTGTGCCGATGACATACCTGCGACAGGAAGATCCCATTAGCGACGGCTGTAAAGTGTGTGCTCTATGGCCTAAAGAAACTCAAATAAACACTCACTTGAATAAATTGTCCATGATGTATCTGTAATTTGGCTGATTGCTCTCAGGCATAAAGCACACAGCAAACACAATTATAGCATTCAGGCCATCTCCATAGTAGCCTGCAGCGAAAATTTAAAATGTCAATTAAAGTAAATTAGTACTGCAACATTAAAACAAGCTTTTCATTGTCAAAGTTTAATTTTATCGTTTTTACTTTATTTTCTGAGGAAAAGCAACTCATGTCAAACAATTAAGACTTAAATTACTGCATCTATATTATATGTGTACCAACATCCCAGTCTAATGGCACCGACCTCCATGACTGATAACCCTCTTGTAAGGTTCAATAGCCTTCATGTCCACTCTGTGTTCCTGGTCTCCAATACGAAACACTCTCCAGCGTCGACCCTCCTCCCTCTCCTCCAAGGCGGAATACTCCTGAACTGACTCCACACCTTTCTGCAGCAGCTCTGTGGTTTTCGGCTTAGGGAGATCATCTAAAGGAGAGGACGCACTTTAAACCTAAAGACTGAACATCATAACCCTCGGATGTGATTAAATCAGATCTAGTTTGATCAAATATGTCATAACACTTTCAGATTACTCAAACATAATTTTACATTTCAATCATGTGCATTGAGCTTTTTTTCTTTAATCTTTTGAATTTTGATGGCATGCTTTTTCTCTAAATCAGCACCAACAATCAAATCTCCAATTCTGTGTCTCCCTTTCACTTATTTTGAAGAGGAAAATCTGATATTTTCTGGGAAAGTCCCTGCTATTGTACTGTACTGCATTAACATGGTATGCCACAATATAATAACTACACATAAATGTATCGAAGAAACACTCGCATTGCACAACTGCTGAAAAATACCTGAGGACTTCTGTGCATCTTTTGCACGATGATCAGCTGCATATTGGGCAGAATGTGTTTTCAGCATATGATGCAGACATCAAGCAAAGAGTGCAAATGATCACATGATCACATTTATCAAGCATGCAACAGGCAGAATCAAAAATAGCTAAGTAGTGCAACCAAATCACAACCACACATTATTATTGTGAGGATTTTTCTGTGAGCAGCCTATTTCCAAAATGAATCCAATTTGTTTTCATTTGTTATTTAATTTTTGTTGCTCACATTGAATGACTTATAATCATCAGCCCAATTGTTAAAATGGCTGATATCCGACAACTGCAGCATTACAGTGCCAACTAAACCACAAGCGACAAGCTGCTATTGTTTCTTCCAACGTAGGAAATTTTGACAGAAGGGAAAAATGACACAAGCAAAAACATAAAGTGAAAATGAAAGGGTGAGAAACACGAAAAAACCCATGATTTGTCTGAAGAACTGAAGACATGATCTGGACAATAAGGGTTGATTGACTCATGGTTTGCAGTAAAGAAAATGAAGGCTGTCCATGAGCCCTTACCACAAGAAGAGAGAAACCTGTTGCTGGCCTGCAGCCTGTTTCCAGGCAGAGAACGGAAACAATTCTTCCAAGTGAAAAAGAGGAAGGCAGCAGTTTGGAAACACAAAAACAACAAAGCATATTTTAACTACACTTCAGGCAGTCAGCTGCCTAAGCAAACCTGTAAAACCAAAGGAAGAAAATGCCAATGGATACTACAAACCAGGAAATGATAGCTTCTGTTCAACAAGCCAGTCATTGAACCCAAGGACAGAGTTATTTTCTTTCTTTTAAATGAATATCTACCTTGGATATTAACTAGGTAAAGTTGGAAAGCTTTTTGCACCCCCGCCTCACCTCATCATCTAAATTTGAATGTTAAATTTTCTGTATTAATAGGTCAAACTAAAACAAACAAAGTTAAAAGATACTTCTTGAGTGCTAAAACTAAGGTCTTATCATTGTCTTCACGACATAAAACTCTTACCTTCCCATTCAAACTCATTGCTGTTGTCTGACGGAGTGTCTATGTCGTCCAGGTCCAGCTCTGTGCTTTCATCCAGCTCATCAGAGAGAAGCGAACCCTCACTGCGGTCAAGTGTAAGACTGATGTCTGGAGCGGCAAGTTTTTTCTTGGCCTTCTTGCCATGGATCATTGCATAGCCTAGAGTAGATGCCAAATCATTAGCCATTGTACTGTTTGTGAGAACAAGCTAAAGATAGATTCAGAATTTTTAAAGTCAGTAATAATACAATAATCATATGGCGTAAAGAGATATTTTCCTAAAGCAGCTGTAATTTAGTAGAGATGGGTATCATTAAGATTTAAGTGGTACTACGTCTGTTACTGATACTGCTTATCAATTCACTGCTTTAACAGCACTCCTATTTGTTCATTTTATTTTGCTTTTTTAGACAAAAACATTTTCTTTGACAGTATTTTTACTCTGCAGGATAAATAGTATACATAACAAAACAGTTAGAATACTTCTTCTACCACTACTAACGCCAACATTCAGTAAGAAAAAAGGCTGAAAACAAAGCAAGACAGAGTTTACCTAAAGCTCCCAAATCACTAAATCCCTCTGCTCTGAATGCTCTGGAAATGTGAATTTCTGAATGATGGTTCAGATGATGCTTTGACCATTTCAGATTGCACCCACAGGTAAACAATGATCTGGCTAACGCCTATTTGTAATCATTAACATATCTTCACATAATTCAGTGAGGGCTCTAGGCTGCTAGCATACATGACATTACTGGTACAACAAGAGATAAACTACAAGCTATCACAAGTTACCACACTTGACTGCAAAAGACTTGTTGCACTTGTGGCAATAAGTACGGTCAGCATCAACTGTAGTGAAGTATAACCACACTTTTGAATGTTAATTTCTCTCAGACAGTGTCACTAAGAGCAGTGTGTGTCTGTCTGAGAGAGAAATCTAGCCTTGCCCTTTGCACACAAGCTCTGAGAGAGAGAACTCTTCTAGATTTAGAAAAGCAAAAATGCACCATGAACAAATTTGAAACAGAATTGGTGAACTAAAACATGTAACATAAAGTTTATGTAGCAATAATAAATAGGTAATCATAATGTTGGAGCTTACTGATCTCTGGTAATTTAGCCCAGGACACGTTTCATACCAGTGTTTCGATACCCAGCCTTATATTTAAAAGATAGTGCACAAGATTTCAGAAAGCTTGTTTGTGCATAGGTATGTTCTGCAGATCAGCCACATTTAATAAGAAACTTTAAAAGTCTGAGTTACACAAATCAAGTGGCGCTTTTAATGTTACACTCTTTTAGTAAGACAAGACTCAACTGTATCCCCTTTTGTTAATATCATTCCATTGGAGCTCTGCAAAGAAAACACAGCCTGAGAGGATTTTAAACTCAAAACACCACCTCAGAAAATATCATTTTCCATGGGTATTTAAATATGAGACCTCAGACTGCTGTGGTTTTATACTATTTTTAGGTGAGCTTTACAATCTACAAACAAGAATTTACAGTAGTCATTTCAGCAACCAATAATTCTATTAATGTACATATGTGACAATTAAGGTTAACTTGAAAAAATGTGAAGATGTTCTTTAATATTCTCGGTGGTCCCTGCAGCAGTGTATAGTGTAGTACTGTGTTTTCATTACCAGGGTCTCCTTCCTCAGAGGTTCCTGCGAAAAGGTCATCTTCAAGCTCCTCTTCTTCTGGGAGGGGCCTAATTTTCAAGCAGAAGGTAATCTTGTCTTTAGTATGTCTATGGTCCATGTAACTTTCAGAACATGTGAAAACCAAGCTATGACGTATGATCCATGTGTGACTGACACAATACCTTGGAAAGTCCTCGTCCTGCCACTCTTCTTTAAGTTCAACTCCTTCCATTCTTAAGCGGGCTTCTGTTGTGGCGACTGACTCTTGACGCTCAAGGCTGAGAAAGAGAACACAAAAAGGTTACGCAATCTTTTATGCTTAATGATCCTTAATTGCCAAAAGGTATTCTTGAGATACAAATCTATTTGGATCAGGAGCAGGGCAAACAAAGATTATGTGTAAAATCCAAATATGTAATCGGTCATCTTTCAGTTGTGACTTATACAATCCTCAAAGGATTATGGGAGAAATGTTGACGTGCTACTGATTTGCCAAGAGTCAAAGGCAATTTTTGTTCTTGGGTTAATATTGCAGCAACTAAAAGCTTCACAAAGTTAGTGGACAACAGGTAACTTGTATAAAAAAAAGGCTGTAAGAGGTTTTCATGTGCTGTAGCCAATCCCACCAAAGTGCTGCATCAACTCAGGGAAAGCCCTGTTTACATTTAGAGGCTGGGCACTATATGGCTCTTAATCATCACAGCAATCCTAAAAGCTAGTATGTCCTCATTGCTTTTTGTTTCTCCAATGAGACAAACTTTATGTTGATATGAGTAGAACACAACCAGGATACCTTTGTTATTACCAGGCAGCGACTGGACAGATGCTGCGCATTGCACTGCTAATCATTATACGACACATAGTCCCATGCTCGGGAATCTCCTCAAGAGTTTCAGCTCGCAACTGGCCACATAATCAGATCACTGGCTTCTTGAAAAGCTTACAAGCTTAGTATATAAACCATAAGACTACTAGCTAATGCTGACCATAGTATCAGTATCTTTGCTGTACAGAGCTTGCTTTGATGCACTAATCGTGTACACGACTGTATTTGTGCTCCAGACATAAAAACATGCTGGGCATTTAGTACTCAACATTTCATAAGGTATCAGTGTAGCTGTCTACTTATACATTAGCTCTAATCCCTACATTACATGTGAAATCCAACGACTACAGGAATGTTGTTTCTTGAAAAGGAACCACTGCAAATACAAGTGCACTGGCTGCATGTACATGGAATTAGCAACACTAGAAAGTCAAATGATAAATGATGGTTTAAAAACTAGAGCAATAATGAGGAGCAAAATTAAGTTGCAGATCAATGGTAGATGGTTTGACAATGGTGACACCTCTTGGCTGAGGCTTCCATCAAGGCACTTCACATGTACAGTACACATTCTACACTAATTTAAAGAAACTTCACAACCAAATTAAATGGGTGAAAGATGTTGTCTGACTGAGCTGACCAAGCTGGTAAAAAAAATATAGGTTTCTTGATGGTGATTTTATCAAAACTGATGGGACTATTATTCTGTAATATGATTCTCTTCTTTGTCTACAGATTTTCTTTGCTGTGCCTTCCTGCTTTTATTATTAAAGGTGTTAGGATTAATTATTATGGTGTATCTGAATGTAGTTCCCTTTACAGCAGTATGCTGCAATCTGGTTATATATGTGTTGCAAGAGTTTGAGAGAAAGAGTTTAAGTTTACAAAGCATGGTCCTGTTTATGACATTCTCTGATAGACAAATCAGTCTATGTTGGAAAGCAAGTGGCTTATTTTGGTATTAGTAAAGTTCTCTTCAACTTTAAACTGATAACACTTCTGTCAAAAAACTTCTAGTTATTCTACATGAGGAAAAAAGATGCAGGAGCACAATTCATACCACCTTGTCCTTTGACACACAAAAACACTGTAGGCATTTCCAAAAGTAATTTAAATACAGATTTGTAACAATTTTGCAACTAGTCATGTGCACAAACTTGTAATGAATGGCCAGCTGACTGATGCTGTGTATGTGATGTTGCTCTGCTGTTGTTGCTTATGTTTACACTATAAAAAGTGTTCATTAAATAATTTGCTAAGTTTTGATGTTGAAATCTGTGATGCTGTTGTACTGGACTGCTTTAAAATGTAGCATACTAGCCTAAGTGTACCATGCAACTTTTCCTGCTTTCCTGGCCAGGCTACAAACAGCAAAATGCAAAAGGTTCAGAAAGGATATGTCCTCATCTTTTATTAATGCTTGTTTGCAGGTTGAGCACCGATTCTGCTTGCTGAAAACAGGTTATATGTTTAAAAGCAAGCAAGGGATCCTGTAATTACATTTCTTTCTCGGGTCTGTGACCAACAGTTAGGTTTTGACTGCAACAGAAGGTCTCCACTTAAGAGGTTGAACACATAAATAGAATAAAATAACAGGGAATCCCTGGCCTGTCAAACAACTTTCAAATCCAGTGCACTGAAAAACATTAGACTCTTGAACACAGACTGTCGTCTGTCTTAGATGAACAGCTTGCTGGGAGAACAGCCTTCTTGCAATAGAGCGATGAAACCTGAACCTTACTAATGTTTTTAGGTGGCGAACCTGCAGGGCAAACACCAAAATGCAGAAATACAGACCTTCCGATGAGTCCAGATGGTGAGCGTGGCTCAGGAAGGCCGACTGGAGTGGAGACTCTCTCCCCCGACTGTGTCTGCACATTGTCTGGAGTTGTCCTTTCCTGTGGCGTACCTCTTGATTTGGTTAGACTGTCTTGATATGCCTCTTCGCCCGTTTCAACTGTAGAGGCTGTGCTATTTTGCAATTCGCTTAAATCCTCGTCATCACCTTCTCCCGACACTCCGGAAGATGAGGGACTGGAAGTCTGTCTGTTGCCCAAATCCCCATGAGTCCTCCTGGGTGTGACAAACTCTTGACTGCTATTGTTCAAACTCATATCACTAACACCCTTCAGCACCGCTTCACTCTCAATCACATCCGATGCCATGAGTTTCTCCGGTCGCCCAGCTGCTGGAGCGGGTCAGAGTTAAAGAGTCCGACGGGAAAAAATGTTTAAAACACCGCCCTGCTCGTTCCGAATCAATCAAGCTGCTAAGTCTGACTTACACAACTTCTTCAGAAGTTTTTGGCTAGCTGGCTAGCTGACGTCCGCTGTACAGCTAGGTAACAGACGGGCTCCTAACAGCTAGCTATGGCAACTAACAACATATCTTATTAACCAAATAGTGTCAAATGTCACACAGGGTGCACAGATAGTCACCTTTTCTAAATGCGTCACAGTGTGAACTCGGGAGTCCAAAAGTATGCTAGCTTTGCAAGAGCAGCGGTCCGACTTATCAGCTTCCTTCCTTCCTCCAAGTCAGAATGCTCTCCTGTGGACGTAACAGGCGTTAGTCACGCTAGCTTCGGTGCTACAGTTAGCTACCGTAGCCAGCAGCCACGGCAAAAGGTAAGCTATGTCCACCTAACCCCTAGTATTACCCATTAAATAAAACCAGCTGTATACTAAGAAACAACGTCAATCCGTGGGTCCATGTTAAGCATAAAGTCACCCTCCGCCTGTTTAAAATGCTGAGTTTTCCGGCATCAATCTCAGCAGCGGCAGAATTAGCTGTTTGCTAACAGCGCTAGCGAACATTGTGTTGTTACTCGGCCACCTAGTGGTACACAGAGTTCTGTAGAGTCGCCACTCGTGTTTCCTGCCGGTTTGTATCTGAACTTTCTACATTTAGCTCAAGTTAGAGGGGTTGTCAGGACCCTGACATATTGGGGACCCAGTCCAGCTCAGCAGACCTCAGTTTTTAACCTGAGAATTGCACCATTTTCAAGTTAAATGTGTGTAAGACACTGCTTTAGCCAAAGTTAAGCTAGTCCACGTCTTAAGTAATTAATCTTAACTAGTGTCTGTGTTTATCAGAATGTTCAGAATCAATAGAATAGGTTATTAAAAACGAGGATTTTAAATTGGAGTTTTAGTGGTTAACAGTCAGCACAGACCGTATTTTTATTTACATAGCACCTTATCATACACAAAGGTTATTCAAAGTGCCTTACAGGCAAATGTAAAAACACAATACAGTAGACTGTAAGCAAACTTAATCAAATACAGCACAGACAAGTTGGATAAAGTGTGCACAGATTTATAGAGTGATTTAAATTAATTGACGAAAACACCAAAAACAGACAAGATGAGGAAATTAAAAGCTTGTAAGAGATATATAGTAGGCTATACAATAAAATAGAAAAGAAATAGATGTAATGGAAACTAAAGTGAAACCCAAGTGCAGGCAAGTTTATTTATAAACGGGGGAAAAGAACAGTTTTCACCTTACTTTCAAAAAGGCCACATCCAGTAGAAAATTTTAAAAAAGGATTAAAGATTAGAAAAGTAAGCATTGCTAGTCAAATACTCAGTAAGTGTAACAAGACAAATTAGAAATGAGAGTTATAAGTCAAACAGAAAGCAACAGTATCAAATCAAGGCTGTTAAAAAATATATTATTTGAGTAAGACATCTGGACATATTGTGCAGGAATGTGTGAATTGCTCACCTGAGACTGTAAAAATCTCACAATATGTAAACAACTAGAAATGTACAAAAAGATATTATCAATCCTATATACAAGTTGTGCTTTATTGTAATACATTGAGTCAGTATCTATGGTTGAGAGTGTGTGGAAGGTAATATCACTGGAGGTCTCTGGCCTTGTTGATGAGGCCGGCTCCTGTTGGAAAAGTTTCAAATTAATATCATGGGGAGTGCAGGTGAGCTAGACATGTAGTTCTTCAACTGTGTGGCTTGGAGTTAGTCTTATTTATGGTGATTTACAGAGCTATAGTCACTAGTAAAGACATGTCTTTGATGTACTTGTTTATTTAATAGTAATTTGGATGACCAACCATTTTAAACATTGCAGGAGAAAAGAATCAGGTGATTGTGAGGAGGAAAAGTTCACCAATGAAGTCCGGTAACACAAAACCCAAAATAAAAAAATAATATTAATCAGATCTAATCTATGTTGCTGACAAAAAACTAAACACACACTGTTCTTTCTAGCTCAATGATAACGTATCTAGCTACAACTTACAATAAAACAATAAAATGTCTTTTTATTGCCACATGACTACTTGTCATATGGTAGGTACTTGAATTATCAGATAGGTTGCATTTTATATGTAGATATTGGAAACATCCATACACCCAGTGATGACACTGCTGTAATATCCCACTGTGAGACTGTGAAATGGAAAAATCTCTAATGAAATACATAACAGAAAAAATGTTTTGGTGTTAGTAAACAAATCAGAATTTTACAAAAAGTTTAATAATATCTCAATGTTTTTGGTCACCTATATCATGCTATTTTGGGGTGCTATAATTTAATTATTATTTTTGCTTTTGTAGGCAATCAAGTCAAAGTCAAAGTCAATACTGCAATATGTACAAGACATAAAGAGCTTGAAATTACCGTACCCTTCAAACAATCAGTGCAGACAACAGACATTAGGTAAGTAAAGACATAAAGTAAATACATTTTACTAAACAAAACAAAAGAGCTTTCAAAAAATACAAATAAATAAGTAACACTGTAAGGTACATAGGAGATTGGAGTCACTGGTGTGACGGTGCAAAGTTACAATCAAGCATTTGAATCCTGTACAATTCATAAAACATTTGGGGCAATAGCCTTAGAGCCCCAGACCTCGTATAAGCATACAAAGGCATGCTAAGTTACAATATTTAAATTTAATGCATTGTTTCTTTATTTAGATATGTTTTTTTCATACTCCACTGTGAGCTGCAAAATGTCACTGAATATTCTAAAATATCAGTTTTTTCAGTGCCTAAGGGGTTGAAACAATCAAAACAAAGTTGAGTAACTGTATTGCTCTCCAACTGTATCTTGAATTCTGTCTTTTAACTAGAGAGTTACAGCTTTGAAAACACTAATGTTTCTGAATGCTCTGTTAAAAATGAGCAAAACTGGCACCCCTGACAGTTTTGATCATTATGTGAGTTTCACTGCACCAGATTTCACTGCCCTTCGCTGATAGTGAAAAATAACATTACTGAAGGGCGGAACAACACAGTCTGACCTGTCTCTGTGTCTGCTTTGTATTTAGAACCTTGATTTATTTTACTTATTTTATTTTATTTATTTATTTATTTAATGTATTTATTTAGTTGTTTTAATAAAATAAAAATTTAGGGCAACAGTGGGTTTGCTTCATTGGATCTATAGTCTGTAAAAGTTCAATTCTAAGTTTTAGTCAGTAAAAATGTAGTAATAATAATAGTAATAATGACAGTGATTGATAATAGAAATATACTATACTTTATTTTTAAGTTTTAGTAGCAGTAGTAGTCTGTTAAGTAACGATTCCCTCAAGTATTAAACTTAAGTACAATTAAATATTTCCATTTTGTGCTTCTTTTATAGTTGTACTTCACATGTGTTATAACTAGAAAGTAATGCTAATTGTTACTCTTTGATATTTAAATGGATAAGAATATCTTCGTGTTGTTTAAAATGACATCATTAAATGTTTAATTCTTCCATGATATGTGATATTACTAACATACTTATTTCCACTAATAGAATTTCAATCTAATTTTGAAAGTTTCACTACAATTTAGTGACCAACATTAGCCACTAGGTGGAGGCAGATGCTTACTTAATCACTACAGTCTCAGGGATGCATTTGTTGATGAAAAAAAAAAAGCTGCCTTAATCCCGTTTAAAAGCAAATTGTACCAAAAGTCTGAGATGTAGTTAGAAAAATCTGGCACTTCAAAATTACAAGACTTACATTTCAGGATTTATCTGAATTATGCAGTGACATGCGGTTGTGTCTTGTACTTAAACAATAATAAATGTCTTTTTATAGTGCATTTCTTAAATTAATATGGTGTTAGTCGTCACTCAGGTTTGGTTTTCTTAATAAATATTTCTGGTTACCTGGTATTTTTAGAGTATAGGAGGTGTCAGCCAGATGCAACAAATGCTTTTCAGAGACGGCTGTAAGTCCCATTTTATTTTCAAAAAGAAAAGGAGAGTCAGCTGTAGATGTAATATAATGATGCTGCCTGGTTAATGCTTCCTCTGTGTGCAGCGGATCATTCAGTGTAATTTCTAATTAACACATTGCTATTTACTCTGCTGGATCATTAGGCCTCATCACAAAAGGATAATCCAGGCAAATTGAGAGTTTATGCTTCCACCTTCCAACATGCTGCTGTATGCTAATGAGTCGTGTGGAAATTATCTAACAAATTAAGACAAATGTTGCCAGTTTAGACAGGAAAAATCTATTTAGCCAGGTTTTTCCATTAACATACAGTATGTTAAAGCACGGTTTTAACATGTAAAATAATTCTAGTTAACCCACTTCATTTATAAGCATAATAGTTGATTCTATTTTTTCCTCACTTTTGAAGTTTTTTCAGCTAATACATGTGAAAATTTGAATGACAATGAGGAAGATTTTTTTTATTGCACTTGCTTTCAAAGTGAAATATTGTCAGGCAAGAAGGAACCGATGGAAAGTAACCTTAGTGAAGGAGAATAATTGAAATGTTGTGTTGCATTGTTAATTACGGTGGACCTCTTTCTTTAAGTGCCAGCTACAAACAGTTATTGTTGCTAATACGGTGGGTAGTCAAGCAGTTGGTTTAAACATTAAAAGCCCAAGCAGCATTGTCTGATTCAAGATGTATCAGGATGATTCCTTCTTTTAAAAGTAATACAAGAACTCCAGATCTGGAACAGACCCCTCCTTTCATCATGAAAGGAGGGATGAGCGCTAGGATCAGAAATGGAGGCTGTATCCTATTTGCGAAGCAGAATCATTAGGAAGGTTCTCCAACCAATTTCCATAAGTGGGGTAGCGGGAAGTATTTAGGCTACTCGAAGTATATCACTAATGAGAAAAGACAAAAAGGATTCATGTGCATGTTTTATGCAATCTCTTTTTGGGTGTAGATGAATAATTATTTATGATTGCAAAGCCTAAAAGGGAGGCAAGAAGATAGCAACTGCAAAGAGACTGGTAAAAAATTTAAAGAGGAAGTTAAATGAATATTTAAGGGAAGATGAAATATTTAATGGAAACAAATGAGCAAAACATTTAAAACAGCATGATAAATAGTAGTGAGTGCCATTAAAATGGCCCTCATAATTTGTGCTATTTGCTGCAGTAGCCGCAAGGTCTCACTTGTACTTGTAATGGTGTGAACTGAGGACTCTGGCAATTGTTTTCAGCATGCCAGTCATAATATGAGGACATTGTGTCTGTAACCCAGAGCTGACCTCCTATCTGAGAAATATTAGCCTTTGATTCAGAGTCGTTTGTATCGATGCCACAAGGCAGAAACAATTCATGTTTTATTGACCTTCTCTACATCGGGGTTAGGGTTCTGAAAAAAACACATAATGACATAAATTCTGAATTTGGTTGCTGTTAATTTCTCGGGAGACATTTGTGCAGCAGGAGTTATCATAACATCAGTGTTTCAATCGGATACTCACATCTACAGCATAGTTTTTAAAAATGTTCACCTACCAACATCAAAAGAAGAAAATCTGGAGTATGTACCAGCACACGTTCATTTGTTTTCCAAATGCGAAAATAATTAAATCAGCAAACAAATAATTATTCAAGTCAATGAGAACAATTATCTCAAAGACGCCTCTGAGACTCGGATGTGCATACTGAATTGATTAATTATCTTGCTGAAGATAATTGAGTGGAGCTAGATCTTTGACTGCTTCCTATCCACATACTATTGCTTTCATTTGGATCTAAAGGAAAAAAATCCACTATTATTTACAAAATATAGTCATAGTGAACTTTTTTTGTGTGTGTATTCTTAAAAAATCCAATGGTATAACAACATACGATCCATTATTACTGTATGGACTGTATATGATTTGTGTCCTTAAGTTTTTTGATTTGACATATAGGAAGCGTTAGAAGCTGTATTTATAGTTTTGCAGTTATCTTGCAGCTACATAATTCCTGGATCATAACAAAAAATCTAAAAATGTCCATGGATAGAAATAAGGGTCTGTTCATCTCTTAAACTTAAACTTCATGAACCTTAGGTTTTACAGCGTATTCTAATCTTTATTAAATTGCCTATTAAATTTATTACAAATGTAGCAGCATTCTGACCTGTGCTCATCTGTCCAAGTTCAACTTTGTCAGCGGCGCCGTGTTATGCCCTTACTAACCTGTGGGCAGACTATTACTTACTTCTGAGCCAGACAGAGATCATTACCTCTGTGAATGATGGCAAGGAAGCCCGAGCCCAACAGCTTTATTTCCCAGCTCAACTCGGCGGACGCAAGCCATCACATCCTGTTAACAATTCCATGGCTCCACCATAAAGATAAGCTCTCTCAATCAGCCCCGTCTGTCCCGATCGCCACTGAAGGGCCATCAGTCATCACTACCCGGGAACGGGGCCCTCCTTATTCACTCGTGATTGACACCGTTTAGATGATTCAGCCAGAATCACCGGGGCTGTTTATTTCCTCCGCGGACTAATGTACTGTTTTCTGATTAAGGGAGTTCATTAAATATTTATTTTTGATATCAGCATATTCGAGTTCATGTAATCAGTCTTTTCGCTCTGTGCAAATATTAGACCATTTCGTGTGGAATCTCACCGAGATGAATTAAGTCAGAGGCTTTGACATTTTAATCAGAGTGAACATAAGCAGCCAATTGTCACTGTCAAACCACATAAAGGTCATTTCAATTGCTAAGAATCTGCTTGCCATAACATTTAATACGTACATCCTAATGATTCGTTTACATGTGAGATCCAGTTGATATTTTATGTATAAGCACACATTCTATTCAAGGCCTTTTATTCTATTAACCTGTCCTGTCTTTATTAGATCCTTTCTAAGATAATTCCCATATGGCTTAGCCTTTGATAAATATGCTTTTAGGTCTACCTAATTAATGCATTCCGCTGTGATTTTCTTCACTTGTCACCCACTCTTTAACCTCATAGCGAAAGAACAGACTTTTCCTACTCAAATTAAAGGTCCTCTGAGACGCTGTACATGTGTGAGCTAATGATGTAGCGCGCTGTACAACCTGATATCTTATCTTGAGGGCCTTGTTGAAATGTTTTGAATAAAAGTGAATTACATGACCTCACTGTTATGCAGTGTGGATATATTCCAAGCAAACATGTTTTAGTTTACTGTGTCTGAATTAAGTGATAATTCTAGCTTTTTTTTTTAGTTTGATTATCCCATGAGTCATTTAATAGAGGTCTGATTTTGTTGCAAACAAAATATTATTAGTAGTGGTATTTGCTTGTGATGAGGCTCTCATTGGGATTGAGATATGTGTTTTGTTGCGAAATTACAGCTGATAGTGTTTAATGGTTTGTGCTAAATCTGGGAACAGGATCCTCTGTTGTGTTTTAATTGGAAGTGTGTCTTTACATTAATTCGACTACAAGCAGAACAAAACTACATTCAGATCCATGTGGGCACAGACCAACAAAGCATTGGCATGGTGTTGAGACAGCGTTTTTGAAGGGACACAGGAGACCTCCACTAACTAAGCCTACGATTTCCAAATTAATTAATGCAATTCAGCGTTTTTAAATGCACCGCTCAATTTTTCCTTTTCCTGCCAGCATAACTGTAATTTCCAGCCATGTGACCAAGGGACCATTCATAGGTATAATGAATGAGATAAGGCGGTGATCAGCATATAGACTCTTGGCCATTGTCTTAACTAAATGTGCTTAACAAGAAAAAGGGCCTGCTGTACTCTGGAGTTTTTACAATACAGTGTGTTGGTTCATATTTGTTGTATTTTTAGAGAACATGCAATGCCATTATTTTCAATAATCGAAAAAACAGCTGTCACCTGTTATTGTAAAATGTTGCAATGAGGCTCAACTGGAAGGTTTTAAAGAAGTCACTAAAGGATTTGTTGTTTGTTTCTATGGTAACGTATCCCAGGGTGCCAGGTCTTTACAAATAGTAGTCTTTATACGCATCCAGAGCAAAGGTTGTCCGGGAGAAACAGATAGTTTCTTGAGTAGTAAGAGGCATGGAATAAACAATAGATATAAAGGAACATCTTAATTTAGAGCATACAGAAAAGCTGGATGGTCTTTTTCAGTAGGCCACATAGAATACATGGAATAATGACTATATATAGATACATAATATTAAGAAGTGTGCCATTTACTGATGTCAGATACCCTAACTGATGAATTTATTAAAAGCTCTGGGAACTTGTTATTCCCTTTGAGAACACTGGGCTGTAGATTCAGGGTATAGTGAAGTGATTTCTCAGTATTCAGACAGTTGACTATATTCGCCTTGTAGGCCCACTAAGATGTACAATGACCTAGTCACATTAATGTTTAAAGAGAGGTTGACAAAGCATGTCATTTATGAAAACATCAACTGAAACTGGGATTTTTCTTAGCACAGTTAGTATGAAGTCTTTTAATGAACAGCTTTTATTGTCACTGCTTTCTAAAACTAAACATATGTAGTATTTTGAGGCATATTACTACTGTATAAATAGATAAGGTTGTGTTATTTCCAGTAGAATCTGTTCATGTATATTGTTATTGTTGAAACACTAAGGGATTGACCATATACACTATACTGTATATATTACTATATATACAGTATAGTAATATATTTGTATAAAGTACCATATATATCAAGGTACAACACAGCTGATACAATAAGAGTGCATTTGCCATGAAGTCAAGTTCACTGAGGACATTTGTCTGAAACACCAGCACACTTCTTCCACTACTAATTCAGTCAAGAGTTATAATAGTATTTAGGCAAAATACTATTTTGACACTTGACTGAGATATCAAACAACTTTTAGTTCATCCATTGTCAAAATGCCAAGACTCTTTCAAAATCAAAGATTGATCAAACCCTCAGCCAACACAAAACCCCTTTGAAGCACACTTTTAATTTAGTGTGTCGAAAAAGCCTACCGGTAACTGTCAGTGCGTGCATCTTCCATCCAGCGAGTGATGAGAAAAACCAAAACTTATAATTACTCTTTCTGTCACTTTCTTTCTTTCTTTCTTTTTTTACAATAAATGTTTAAGTTACCATCCACACAAAACAATAAATATTGTGCACAGAAGCTTCTGTTTCCCCCTCTCTGGCTTCAAGCCCTCTAAAGAATTTATTCACCATTACAGCCAAACACTGTAACTACAAGAATATTTTTCCTTGTCTTTTAAAAAGATGAAATATTTTCTCTGCTGTGTAATTCTCCTCTCTGTATTTCGAGAGATACTGACCTAAAAAGGTTGATCAAAGACTGTTGGAACTCTACAGCCTGCAGCAACCAATAAATTGGTCCATTCGATGTTTTGCACTGACAAATTATTCTCCAGAGTACTAACATTCTTGGTAGCAACTCAATTAGCAAGAGACAGATGTAGCAAGAATTCACATTTATGTTTCATAGACGTTTCAATATTTTATTATTTCAGTGCATGTTGGCACGGACCCTTTTTATGTCATGGAAATGATAACTGTTTGCTAATTCTCAGACAAAGTGATAGTTGTTTTGGCTGCATACAGCAGATTTGTGGGGAAGCTACACTCTACATAAGCCTTTAGGCTTTCACACAATGTTTGAATGGCCTTGAGCATCGATATGTTTTAATTTAACTGTAACAAGCCAATATTTCTTATAGCTGAGAGGAGACTGATCCCACTCACTGTCAATGTAAAGAGAAATGTCGACAAAGGAAAGTGTAAAAATTGTACACTTTCAAACCTTTGTGATCTTTGTATATTTAAACATCATGAGTGACTTCAGAGCATCCAAGTCTAACAGGAGCCATGATAGTTGATTTAAAAATGTCGTCATATTAGTCAGGTAATTATAACAGACAAAGCACTCATTCATTTATAATGAAAGTACTGAAAACACTGTATATTCAAAGTTGTCTAAAGAAGAAAAATACAGATGCCATCCACCTGATCTTCTTTGCACAAGGGAGTATATACTGTCATTAATATGCATGGGTCCCTCTTGTCTCTGTTTGGGCATTCGATATTAACCCTCAGAAACACTGGTGACCTTTTGCACAAAACCATATGGTTAACAATGAGCGATCTTCCTGCTGTTCAAGCATCATTTACCTCAGAAAGGCATGAAAACAGAGCGCTTTACAGCACAACTCAATGAAGATGGGTGAAAGCATTCAGACATTCTGTTCAGTTCATAGAGTGTAGAAATTTAGATGAACCATAACATATATATTTCTATTTCTTAATATATGGACCGTTAAACATTTGAAGACGCTCCTTTACTTAGTGGACATTAATTCTTCAGTGTATTGTGTCTGTGTACTTGTGGAGTACAGCGCATCAACAGCATAAATATATGATTATACTCATGTTTTGAAAATCAAACATTAGGGATTACTACCTTATGTCACAGGAACTGAATCCGGTGAGGTATGATGTACCGCTAGTGCATCTCCACAAATACAAATAACACCAACATTTTCTAAACAAGCGGAGCCTTTGCATGTGGCGTGAGAAGCAAAACACATGGTGCAGCTTTCTGTTGTGCAAATATGAAACGGAACGAGAGTGCAAAACAGCTTTATAGTCTCACTGTACATTTGCTGAGGAACATTTGAGAATACCACATTGCATAATTAACTTCCAATGAAATGTTCCCTCGAGTCAGTCCTCTGCTTTATTAACAAAGTAATGAAGTTATTTTTAATTGGCCATTTCATTGTAAACCAAATTAGATAAATTGACATGGGGCACATTGCTAAAGAATATGATGTATTGTCTTATTTACCTTTGCATTTCTAAGACATTTGGTCATGGCAATATGTTTTTTTTTTCACATCAAACATCTAAAAAGAAATACTGTTTTTTTGTTTGTTTATTATTAGGTGCTCTGTGACGTGCAATGCTGAATAAACATATATGTTTACTATAATGTGTATGTGAGCATACAGTATAGATTTCTATCACAGCAGGTCTTATCTTGTCTTTACAGGTATGAACTGAGATGCCTCCAGTAACTATGTGAGTATGACAGTATGTGTGAAAATTCAATAGCTTTTAAAGTGGATTTTTAGTTCACGGCAGGTGTTAAATTGAGCTACTTGGAGCTTATTCCAATTAAACCAAATTTAAAATAATTCACATTTTTGTTATATGTGTTGGTACATTTCTTTGTGTGTGTTTTCACCACTTACTTGTTTATTTTGCATTTACATACATGCATATCTTTGATATAGCTCGTTCTTCTAATGTATTTTATATGGTTCAGCTGCCTTAGATATAGTAATGACTGTAATGAGTGGCATTTGAAAACATGATGTAGGACCATACCAGTTGCAGAAACATAGTTGCACTGCTGATCACAGTTTGAGATGGTGTTGAAACATTTTAATAATGTAGATCAAAGTAAAAGTTAAAAAAAAAGACCGAGAGCAGAAGACGCCTTTGTGGCATGAAAATTTCTTGCAGCATAGCTTAAAGAAGACAACCAAAGGGTTGACGAGCAGTTGTGAGGACATCAAACAGTTCTGCTTCCTACTGAAGAAATACTACAGAATTTTTTGGAAAGAGAGTCTTGTCTTTTTACTGGCAGAGATTTCAAAATTGGCATTGCTCTTAACAGCAGGGAGATGCCACTGGAGAACTACCTCGATAGCCTTTCCTAACCGCAGACCTCAACCAGAATGGATCATTAGGATTGTGCCAAAGATGGATGGCAACTTTCTGCACGACTTGCTGGCCGCCAGTGTAAGAGTAGGGCGCAGGCTTTCCTCTGGTCCCTTGGCCTGCCTGCTGACCTGCTCCTGGGTCTTAGTTAACATTCAGGGAGCCCTGACCTGAAAAGCAGGCTTGGCAGGAGAACCAAGGTCCCATCGTCCCCAAAGAAATTAGAGGTGGTAATCTTTCAGGAACAACTTGCTAACCTTCCCAGACCATGTAAATGTAATAGATGCAGCTGATTGCCCTGCTTCTGTTTTGCGGTCCCTCTGTGTCCCGCTGTCACTGGCCATGGCAGGTTGTGGCCAATTTGTGTGTATCTGACAGCTCAGAAGTGACAAATGATGGCTGGGGCTAAAAGAAGGTTACATTTAAACACAGCACAGGTCAATGGGGTAGATGGCTGAATGCTAAATCATTGTCAGGGAAACTAATGATATAACATTATAAGACAACAGGGCACAGTAAAAGATAAAGTGTAGGATGTCATATTGATACTATAATCAACCAATGTCTGTTTCAACCGCACATTCATCTTGATTTTGCATAGACGTTCACATATTCTAGTCACTGCTGAATAGAAACATTGAGAGGAATCCCATACAAACAGCTATTTATGCAGCTGGATCCATTGTGTGCCGCAAGAATACTGTGACAATATGGTTCCTCACTACAGTATTTTTAGTGATGCTAAAAATACAGTGACCGTTTATAGCCTTTTCCCTGTAATACTACTGGGACTATTCCAGTTTTACTGTCATTAAGACACAAAATACACTGTGCGAAGCATTAGAAACAAATATTTAATTCACTGTGTCTAAGACGTGTTACACCTGCTGTAGCAATTTCAAAAACACACAGGAAGTCTGAATAACCAACACAGAAAGAGCCTGGGAACCGAGCACGAGTTGTGGCATCTTGACAAGTCTTTAAGTAATTCTTACAAGAACAAACACCCTTAGGCTCCCTTGCTTCATTGCTTAAGTCAAAACAGAGAGTATATACAGCTACTAGGCTGCAAAAGAAACCAGAGAGGTGTCCAGTATTTTGATAAGAAATCTGAATGTATTTTATGGTCATCAGTGGGGGTCATATTGTCTACTTTGTTGATGGAAAATGGTGTAGTCAACAAATATTTAGTCACATTTACACCAACAATGTTATTTTAGTGTATCGCTGATTTTTATTGCTAGGACCAGGCAGTGTGGCAGCTAATAATAACCATTAGTACAACCTCACTCCATGTAGCTGGAGGTTATGTGGACATGGAGTGTCCAGGAAGCTCAAGGACGGCTCACACTCCCAGATTAAACAACATTCACTCTCTGTCAAATGCCTAGCTCCCAAAACTGCCAAGCCAGAGGAAAATGAGCCCCCACACGACCCTCGCTGTGGATGACAGGATAAAACGCAAGACAGTTGTGCCTGAAGGAGACCCAGGATAACGAAATAATCTTTAATCTCTGTCCCTTCAAGGCACTTTCAACACCTGTTATTCTTGATGGCATTGTGAGAGAGGGCAGCTCACAGATTCATTTTAAGCCTGGTAATTATTACACTAATTATTCACTTCGGTGTGGGGTGATTACCAGTCCTCGTTCAGGTGAATACTCGTCCGCGTGTACACCAGCTGTGGCCAAAGCAGCTTGGTGGAACAGTTGTTCCACTCCTTTTTCCCTCGCAGATATTTGACCTCTTGTCATGTTTGCAATCTGTACTTTGGGGGGAAGAGAGAAAAACAGCCAGAAACTTTTAATTGCTCAATAGAAACAGTAGTGAAAGGCACAGGTCTGGCCATCTGTTCAGTCCACACCATCTCTTTAGCAAAGAAACTTCCTATTTAAACAGGTTGCACAGTTTCCATTACCCTGCATGGCGGATTTATGGGACATAGGTCCATCATTTCTAACAGCATAGAGTTGTTGCTATGCCGCCCTGCGTAACAGCAAGACATTATTTCTCTTAAATTAATGAGTACTCATAGTATTTTTCCCCCTTCTCCTAAATAATTAATGAATCAAGATATATTCTTTTCATTTAACGGGATGCATTCATAATCACAGCTTGGGGGTCCAAAAGCCTTTAAGACAAATATTTCTGCTCTTTGACTAGATTTAATTCAATTAGTAGAAATACAACATCAAATACTATGCCTCCATTAACAGATCTTTCATGTTCAAAATGAGTATCATGAATATTGCATCTGTGGTCATATGAAAACAATTATTCTCTGATGCTGGGGAGTTATCAAAAAATGTATAAGTAGTTTCCCTGCACTGCACTGGTGAGTTTAGATCAGAAAGAAATTGTAATGTCCATATCGTCACGCCATAACACAAGCACTGTGTTAATATGAGAGTTCACAAAACCCATTTAAATATGCAGCAGAATGATCAGATCCACATTTTTAAACTGTGGAAACAGATTTTTGCTGTTTGGGTGTGAGATGACACACAGATTACCTTCTCTCTAAACATCAGTGCTTTAATATTTTATGGCACTTTGCATTCAAAGAATATAGTTTGGGTACGCTATAAGACCAAAACCAACAGTGCATCTGTCTGTCTCTCACTGCTTTCTGCCTTCCCTCCCCTGCCTGCTGAAAACATAACTGTTAAAAATGAGTCATAAATATTTAACTTAATTGTTTTGTATAAAAGGCTAAATAATTTATTAATACAGCTGGGCACTGTAGTTTTTAAAAGACACACCAATGTAACTTAGTGTATTGGTTGTGGACTTCTTTCAGATTTGTTGTGGAAGTGATTTACTTGTAGCATCCAGAGGGCTGTATAGAGGATTTACTCTACATAATAGGGACCATTTTAATATTGCCCACAATGTCTTTCACAGATGCGTATTTAATAGCTCTTGGAATCCAGGTACATCAGGCTTTAGCCACACAGACACAACACTTGTTAGGATAAATTCATTGTTGGTTTTAGCCTGTTCATGGGATTTGTTGGCAATAAAGAAAAAACGTAGAATGTCACCACATTTATTCTTTAAACACACAACCTAAAACAGGGATCTGGCATTTATGTAAACATTTGGATTGACAATGTTGTTAGGAACTGGAGCATAAAACATCCACAGATAAAAAAAATGCATGTGGGAAAGTGAGATAGGCAGTAAGAATCTCTGGATCTCACTTGGTATTTCTTAATAAAAATGCAGTAATAATTAGCTTATTTTACAGCATCTGACTCAATCCATCAGTGACTGGGTTGTTGATATAAAGCGTTTAGCACATTAAAACTGATAGAAAAAGGAGTTTCATTGTCACTTAGGGTTTATTCAAATAATGTTGCATTGAAAAGAATATGTTCAAAAGCTAAGTGATCCCTTCTCATGATTGAAATAGAGCCAATAAAATGCTCTTACAAACTCTAACAAAAAATAAACAAAAGGAGGTTATAGTTAATAATTATGTTGGCATACACACTAAATACAACATATCTTGATGCGACACCATGACACATATTCTGAAATAATTCCCAAACCTACTGCTGACCTTGAAGAAACTTAAATGGCAAACCACTTTCTTTTAAAGTTCAAAAAACCAGTAGAAACAATTGCAATTCTTTCTCTTCTAAAGGCTCTGTGACACCGTGTCCGCTGATTGCTATACTCTCTAGGCAATGTCAATTTTGTGGAAGTACTTGCAGATTAAGTCGGCAGGATGTCAAGAGCCCTTGTAGAGGCTGCTATCTTGTCTTAGCGAAGGGTCCGAAAGCCCTTGTCTATTACCGGAGACACCCCAAGGACAGATGCTTTAGGCTTAGGGGGGTGATAGAGAATAATAGCACATTAGATTCCTAATGTATCTTGGATGCGGGACTCGGGGGAGACAGAACTCCTGGGTAATCCAAATTCATCTCTCTCTCTTCTCTCTCTCTCCCTCATTTCCTCCTTTCTTTCTTGTCTTTCTTCGCTCTATCCAGAGTTGGGTCCTGTCTGCCTCTTGAGGTGCTGAATCTTAGCCTGAAGCTACATGCTACACAGTTCATTCATCAAAAGCATGACCCTCTCCAGTCAGGGACAGGATGCTATGGACTAATGAACTGAGTGCATAGTATGAACGCATGTGTGTCATATCTCTACACACAGGGGAGGCAATCTTTACTTATTACAGGCCATCATAACACATAAAACATCCCAAACACAAGGGTCCTCTCTGTCCGGTGTGCCCCTATTGCTATTTTTGTTGTTATAAATGTGAAATAATACAACTAAGAACATGCTATAGAGGCTGAATGTCATTGTGAGTGTCACTGTGATACATCCAGCCAGTATACATGCAAAATGAATGTCTGATTTTGAAAAAAAAGCACCTGCAGGGAAAGAAGTTTGGTCACTCAATCTTTTTGCCAACTTTTTCCTACAAGGCCTCTCTCTCTGGTAAATATATTGTCATAAAGCTAATATGTAATGAACAGCAGTAGTGTAGCCTTCCCCTCTGGAGCTTTTTATTGTCATACATCATACACAAATTGGGGATAAAGGGATTTTCATTTTTTTTGTCCCAGCATGAATCTGTGGTGTACTAAATGTACACGAGTGGTAAGAAATCACTGTCCCCACCCCACCTCCCTCTCACCATCAGCGTCGAGCCCCCACCCCCATCTCCAACCCCAGGCCAAGGGTACACCTTGATGAGTGAAGAGGGAGGCTAATTCAGTCCTCAGGCTTAATTAATCCTATGTCTTATTTGATGAATGGCTCCCAAATTGTGCTGTAATAGTGGTATTTTTTCGTGGAGGGGGCTGTGAAGCAGCGTGTTGACACGGAGCTAGGAGAAAGTCAAAGTCGGGACTTCCGAGAGGCTTGACTTAGGGCTTTGTTTGCAAAGTTGTTGTCCTCTGTAGACAGTTAAAGCCCCGTCCTCTGACGTCAGGCCAGCTGCACAGAGTGATGATGCGCTGTAGGGAACGTGGGTTTTTGGATTTCTCCTGGCTAAGATCACTATAGGAGTCCACAGCCTTTGTGGCATGCTGGGTTTGTCATTTTTGCCAAACATGATTTGTTGTCTGTAAATACACAGAATGCCCTGTTTTTTTTTTCATTTTACAGGAATATCTGCCGCAGGGGGGCAACACATTACAATGATAAATCCCATGTTTGACTTTTATAATGGGAGGTGCCTACACTATTCAAAACCAACAGTTTTTCTTTATGATGAATCTAAATGAGATGCTAAATTGTTCAGCTATTTGACCAAGGTTATAGTTAAATGTATGAGATGCCTGAAATATGTCATACGTCTGACTCGAAAGTAAATATAGAATTTTATTAAACAATTTGTGTTATTATAGGCGGGCTCCTGACGCACAACTAGCGCATAATATAATTATTGTGGATTGTGCACTAGTTTTTAATGTTGTAAATGTGCTCACACACCATATGATATCGTTACTGCCCCCAGATTCAGGACTCCTGCTTCCGCCCCGATTAATATTAATCCTTTTGTCACAAAGCCTTCTGCTTTAAGTATGCATTGTCCTAACAGAGGTAGCACTTAAAACTAACGATGTCATAAATTTTTCTGGCTAATGTGGCAGGCGTAAAGGGAGCTTTGGCGGGTGGGGTGAGGGTCTGGTGATTTGAGAGGAACGATGATGAGATTTGGTGGCCTAGCCCAAGCAATGAACTTGATTAAACTAATCTCATCTCTATCAAAGCATCACTCGGATCCCCCCTTGTCCCATTATTCATGGCAATGGGATAATTACACTGAGATGCATGGGGCCAGACAGATAGCATTGTGACACGGGCCCTCAGACCCTGGGCTATGCCTCCACTACCATGCGGCCTGTTCATTTTAAACACAGATTAATTATGGTCAATGGGATGGTTCACATCTGTCACTCTTAGTGAGAAAAATGGAAATTATTGCCCCTCAAGATGATAAAGGATGTATATTAAGCCATCTTCTATTTGGAGGTTCAATTGGGATGAATACGATCAGCATTTTAATCCTGACATCAGCATTATAAGTGTCAGAATAATGTGGAAAAACAGCAGCAGCAGATCTGATACCATGATGGTAGCCATTGTACCAAAAAACTCACAACCCTGCCTCCTAAAACCAAAGTATACAGAGATAATGACAGTGAACTCAAGTATTTTCTACCTTCAGATTCTGAGTCAGTGTATGTGTGACCTCCAGTGCTTTTGTTATGAGGTTATGTCAGTAAATCAGTAAGTCAAGTGATCATGCCACAGCTACATCTCTAGAAGTTGGTAAAATAAATATAGCAACAAGAACATTTTATGATTTGTTTAGCTAGTGCCAAGAACCCATATCCCGTGTTTAGTCATACTTTCTGTGTGGTCATAAAAGTGTTTTATGATTTTAATGATTCAATTCTGAAACATTGTAATTGCAAACAAACTCTAGTATATTTGTGTTCTTTATCATTATTTACTTACTTAATGAAAACTCTAAGTCCATGCTTAATTATTTGGAATTTTTGACCCTGAGCATACAGAATTATAATATGCATGTTTATGCTGTTAAAGGATGCTTCAATATATTCAACTTAAGTCCTGTGATTCTACTTACAAATATTTTCCTATTCAAGTAAAATGTATTTTTAAATTAACAACAATCACATAAATAATTGAGTATTGTAATATTTATGTAGTCAACTCAGAGGTGTTTGTGCTACAGTACTAGCGCCTACACATGTCAGATATTACATTTTCTTTAATTTACTGCGGCTGCAATAAAGAAAATACCAAGTTAGGCCTTTTTCATGAGTTCAAAATAAATATAACCCTGAGCAGCCTAATTGTTCACAGTTTATTTTAATGGGTTTTAGTGTCTTTGCTTTACTTTGGTTTGGATGTCTGTGTCAGGCGCAACATTTTCATCAGCTAAGTGGTTGGGACCACCTGACACACACACACACACACACACACACGCACACACACGCACACACACACGCACATACACACACGCACACACACACACAGAAACAGACAGAAACCCACAGTTCCATATGCACACCCCAAGGGACTCCTGAGGGACAACAGGGAGGGATGAGCAGACACAAGCAATAGACACCCAGCCAGTGTAATTATCTCCTGGAGTGGTGTATGTAGTCACTGAGCTCTGCCCTGCCTCGGTCAGAGCTCTGTGGCCCTCAGTGCTCCTCTGCAGGTTGTTTTTTTTTTACCGCCACAGATTGGGCTTCTTCCTTTGTATACCCCAAGGATGTTTTTCTGCAGTTCAGCCTTTCAACTCTGTCCCCAAGGACTAACATCTAGTCACTGACTACTGACCATACCACTTGAAACTAATAAGACTATTTGATTGCACAGTCTACCCCCCCCCCCCCCGTCTCTGATATGTACCTGAGAAGATATCGCTCCTATTGTTAGTTTGATGTTCGCATATAGATCAAAAGCCGTTTCACAAGTATATGTGACTGTAAAATGTAGGTTTATGATAATACACAGGCCTTGCCCAGATGTGTACAGGCATGTTTATTTTCTTCTTCGGGGGTTTATATATTGAATTAAAAGTGCATATTAATTAACACCCCTCTCTTTGTGCAGTAATTCTTCATATTTGGATGTGGTCCAATGCAGTAAACATGCTCTCAGATGCAAATGTTTATTGCTGTGTTGTTTGTAATAGTCACCTTTCATTGAACCAGCATTTTAAATGCTCTGACACAACGGTTACAGACTGCAAATAAAAGATGCTTTAACTTGAAATGCAAGAGATGGGTCTTAAAGGAATACAACACTTTAAATACAACCTGAGTCTATTTTTTTGTTAATTGTTTTCCTATCAGCTATTTTAATCACCACTTGAATTACTGAGATCTGGACATAAAGTAGCATCACAAGATTCTTCCAAAACACAAAGAGGGGATAAGGCAGCTTTACAGAATTTCCAAAAGAACGCTTTACAGAAGTGTTAAATGTAGTTATATATTTTTTAATTATGTAAGTGTTGTCAATGCCACTTCACTATAGTAGTGGACATTTTGGGATGCTTACAGTCCCTTTGTTTTTATTCCTCAACCTCTACAACAGTTTCTACACATAATGGAAATAGAAAATAGTCACTCTCTAGATAATCAGTAAAAGAACTCATGTGTTCATCTTTTTAACCTGGACTGATGTCTTTTCTCCTGATTCTGTTTTTGGGGAATGTAGACAGTACATGGTGAAGTTTGTTCTTTTCTGAGGCAGGACATCAGTTGAAGTTTACTATATAAAATCATACAATACTTCTGATACTTTGTTCACTAGTATTCCTTTGGCCTTCAACGTCAATCTTCAGTTGTCCTTGGTCATCTCTGGCTCTAATTGTTCTTTATAACCAGAGATGTGGTCATACACAAGAACATGGACCTTACAGGATAGTAAACCTCAGAGACATCTCTAAAGAATCCCCTTCTGTACTTGTAGCTCGGCTTTACCGTCACTGATGTAGTTTGTACTGTGCAGGAGCGTCGCCAGTATTTATTCATCCATTATCCAAACCTACTGTATCCGGCAGAGGCTCGCAGCAGACATGAGGTGAGAGGTAGAGGTACATCCTGAACAGGTTGCCAGTCCATCGCACAGCTAACATAAATAGACAGATAAACATACACACTCCCACCTTGTCTTTGGACTGTGGGAGAAAACCCACCCAGACACAGGGAGAACATCAGCAGGTGCAAACCCAGACAGTGCTAACACTGTATCATTGTGCTGATATACATATGTACAATTATATACTTTGACATGAATTTAATATTCTGGTCTGCTTTTTTGAAATGGCATCAACTTTTGGTAAATGAGGAACTGCCAAAATGTCCTTGTTATTTGACTTGACACTTATTTTGTTTACAGATCTAGTGGCTGCAGCTCTCACTCCAGTTCCAGTGTTCACATAATTGCTGGCCATATCTTTGTACATGAAAATTTATTTTACATTGCTCTGTCTAGTGTGCACTGTACTCAGCTTGTTTTATAGAGTGAGCAAACACTAGCAGAAACAGCCTCACAACAAATGGTTCAGTCAGGCCAAGAAAATGCAAGTTGAAGACAGCCATTAAGCAAGTTCAGTCTTATCTCAGCTGCTGAAACCAATAATCTGGAAGCCTGAAAGGAAATGAAATTGTTGTTTCCATATTGATAAATTTGGAGAGTGATTTATATTGCAGAGAAGCTTCCAAGTTGGACCGGATATGCGTCAGTTCGGTCTATGATGCGAAATTGGACAAGGTTGGCACTAAGAGTAAAAACAGACAGAATGAGAAGTCATTAAGACAAATGAGGAAACAAAGAGGGGGGGTTCTGTTGAAAGGAAAGTTTCAAGAAAAGTTTCAGTAGTTTTCTTGAATTCTCAGACTCTGCATGTCTACTGCGAAATTATTAAGTTCAGTGTTGTACTATTATAGGTACATATAGTTGTATTAACATATACCAAAGCTGTTGAGCCATCTACTTTAGTACTTAACATCAAAAAGTCACCTTGGTAAACTTGGGGTACCACTAATGTGTAAGAAAAACAAGACAGCGAAACAATATTTCTAACCTCATACTGTGTTTATGTGAGATAATAGGATGTGTTAATTGTAGATTTCTGAATAAACTGGAACTAATTTCTCATGCATCTTTATATTTAATTGCTTACATTACTAGTTCTTTTTCGGGTTCAGATTTAATGTACGAAGCATACCATTAGTCAGTCACCGTCATTACATCACAGACTTAGGGATTTTTTCCTTCAGTGTAGGTGTGATGTGCAAATTCACATGAGTTTGTCACTGAAAAAGTGGGATGTTTCCATTATTTTGCTTCACATACAAAAACAACAAACCCATCTCTACTTTTTTTTGCCTGGCTGAGTGCGCTTTACCTGGATCATGTCTTAAGTAAATCAATATGTCTTTCAAGCATGGCTATTAACAGCAGTGTCCTTTCATTCCCTTTTTCTCCATCAAACCACACTAATCCTGATTTACACAGTTTAAAACCTTGGCCATATCCCTTACCTTCCAAGGAGATAGGGTAATTAAATTGGTACTTTTTATAAGTCGTTCTCAATAAATCTGAATAAATTAACAAGGCATTACTAAGACTGCTACATTAAATTTGCATAGTGTGTTTAATGAATATGCAACTGCAAGTGAAAAGGTCTGCTACTGTGAACTCTTGAAATTAGCATAACTACTTCCAGCATGTTTCTTAAATAATGCTCTCATTTGCACATCACTGAGTTGGCTAATTCTAACTTCAGTCAGTGTAGCCTCATAATTAAGACTCTTGCTTTAATTTTTAATGAAGTTTACGTTACATCAATCCTGACAGTAATGAGAGGGACATGGAAACAAAAAGGCTGCTAATAATTAAATTCACCAACCAGTTTGAGGCATAGTAATTCCTGAGGAGAAATTACATGACTAATTATTAATTTGATATTCATACCATTCCATGGATAGACTCACATAACTGCTTGTCCGGGTGCCAGTTATGCTGAAATGCAAAATGCCTTTTCACTGCCCCCATGACTAGGAGGTCTCACATGGATTTTAGTGCACAATTAATCATGTTGACACTCACGATTAAATGCTTTTTATTGGTCCCGATTTATTGGGCCATATTACCTGAGTTGGTTTAAGGCCTGTTCGAGTCTTTCAGTGAGATGCAGACATAAACAGAGTAATGATTGAATAACATTGCTTTGGTGATTTGGAGGCAGTTCAGTGCTGGAGCTGACTTTCAGCACTTTGATTACATCCCAAAAAGATCCAAACTTCAAAATGAAAAAGCAGTTTCTCCTTCCTAGTCATGGCTATTAACAAGTAATGTAAACTATGAAATATTCTAGGACTGTATTTATATAACTATGCATGACTTTTAACTTCCAGAAAACTTCCCCACAAAGATGAGTAAAAAAGTAGTGCAAGAATATCTAAGTGAAGAAATAAATTCCTCCAACTCCTGTTTTGTGAAACATTTAGTTTGAATTGCCATCAAGGACTTGTTGACATCAGAATATTCCGAAGATTAACACGAACCTGCTCTACTTGTGTCTGAATTGAAATGAAAAGATTTGATGTAGTTAAAAAAAGGAACTTGGCAGCGGGTTTTTTTTCTCATTGTGAAACTGATATTTTTGATCAAAAATGATTCCACATGTAGATCTTCTTATCCTAGTTGTCACGACAACTGGCTACTCTGCTGAAAGTTAATTATTTGGGATTGTAATAGCTTTGGTTTAGGCAGGGGAACCGAACATCTCCCTTGCCGATAAGCCTGTTAACACTCCGTCTGTGCCTACAGTTGCTGTGACCAGTAAAGATCTTTCCCTGATATGCAGCCGTACTTGACATTTCACAGGATTCTTCCTCTGCGTTTCCATTAGTGCTTTATAATAGCACAAACCTCAACTCTTAGATTAAATTTGTTTGATAGAAATGTAATTGCGTTCTTTTGTGTGCATGCAGTCTGTGTATATTTCCCCATCTATAATTCAAATGCCTTGTCACATCTGAAGTACTTGCTCCCGAACAGGTCAGAGTCAACAGCATTATTTTCAAGTGCGGACCCTTAAGTGTCTAGTAATCAACATCACAGTTCATCAGTTCTATTGTTACTATCCTTCAAAAATAAATCTTCTCCTATATCAGCTGCAGTGCCGCTTCGAGAACCCTTAATCAACAGGATTTCTGACACGTAAACACATATTTTTCTCTACACATTAGCCATGCTTTCCAAGGTCCTTGGCCACCAGTTAGGGGTTTGCATCCTCGCATCGTTAGTGCTACAGCAGTCTGGCGGAATAATGATGCAGAGTCTGTACTGTGCCTTGCCTTATGAGCATGCTTTTATGGACACACAAGCATTCAAGTCTCGCTTTAATTAATGTGACAAAATCCTTTTGCTGGGTTGCTTCCTGTGCCCCTTTGATTAGCCGTGGATTAACAGGACCTTTATGTTTTCCTCACTGCACCCATGTTTTCAGCACAGGTTAGCTCCCCTATTACTGAACAAATGAATTAGTGCCTGGAAATGTGTCATGCATATTACCTTTCAGCAGGAGGCACATTGAGCTGGTCAACAATAAAGAGCAGTTCAAAGCGTACCATGCTACATTTCTTGTTTGCGTTCCTCTTTAAAGCTCTTTGTGATTTACTGGGATGCTTGTTTATGCTTAGCAATGCAAATTTGCGTCTTACAGCGGCATATATCACACACCAATTAAAACATATCAATAGAAGTGGCACTTGGTGATTGGTCATTGTGTTAGCCTCTCTTGAGCCAAGGACTAAATGTTGCAGTGATCGCCATAGTTCTGTCTTGTAAAATAGAAACAGGAAGCAACATTAAAACAAATGACAGGCCCTTCTCTCCAAGAAAACAGCCACCTCCCAGATGTAGGTCAGAAAAAGCAAAGTTTAAGTGTTCTAATTTGTCTTTCTTTCTTCAAATAGATTATTTTTTCAAACCATTTTTTTTTTAAATTTCTGTGATATCTTTTTTTTTAATCTTTTACCTTCCCTTTGGGTGTCCCCGGCATCAGCCATGTGTTTTTGTTTACATGTGCTGTAAACACTTCTGTATTTTTATTGTGTATTGTGTGCTGTTCTGGTCTTTGGCTCCATCAACCGTCCGTGGAGACCAGGCAGTTCCCTGATGTATAAGATGAAAGACGGAACAAAATGCCCCTCATTTGGTCCCAGTTGGTTAAGTGTGTTCTGATCACTGCCAAGGTCTGGATGAACATGAGCCACACAAAGGACCGTGCCTTCCAACCACACAGGCTCACAATAAAAAGGGATTTGCCTCAGTTAGACGTCTTGCACGCAAACCCCCAAAGGAGAGACATGTTGGTAGTGTTACAGAGGACATGTCAACTTTCTCTGAATTGAACCCTGAGTTCAAAGCTTTTTTACTGTTTTTTTAAATCCTTCATTACCTTCCAAACTAATTTGAGCCTACAGCCAGAGCTTAAAAGGTGGTTTGTCACTTTATTTTTGCAATAAAATGGTAATAGAAAAGTAAATGCCAACAGGAAGGTTAAAGGTTTTAGGTTAAACTTACAACTCTGACCTCGAGAGGTTGTAATTTCACTTAAAGTGACCCCCATATTGATCCATTTCCTACCCTTCAGTTAATGTGTCACCTGTCAGCTGGGTGGGCTGCACCTCAGTGTTTAATGACACAACACAGTTCAGGGATTTGTGAGCTTGAGATTATAAAGCCCTCATCCCTCCCATCCTTTCAAACTTGATGTACCTTCATAAATATTTCTTCATCATGTGATCTCACCCTCATTGTGCTGTTGCACAGATTCATCCACCTCAAAGCCCTCCACCTCATTTTCATCCCCTATGAAAGATAACTCTTTGTATGTGATTGACCTATGTTAATCCATACCTTTTTTTTGCATAAAGGCCCTTTTATCTTTCTGATGATGGTGGAAGTTCACTCTTCTGTTGAGTTTGTTGTTAATATATTATGATCTCACATTGCTTAATATTGCATTATTCTCTCATTCTCAACAGTATATACAGTAACCCAGGATCTCCATGATTATTGTTCATAGGAAAGTAGTTCATTATAAGGTGATACATTGTATAGTAGGGAAAGCTTCTGCATTTTCTTTTCAATATTGATATGGGCTCTGTCATACTGTTATTCTGTTTCTCCTCTGATCTTCTCCGTCTCAACATGTTCACCGAGACTACTTCTTCTTGCTCCTTCCTTTTTAAAAAATATCTGTCAGCTGCCTAAGTATCATGTGTAGTTTAACAGGATGATTTGTTGTCACGGAGTCATCCGTCACCAAAAGCTAAATGATGAAATGAGAACGGGAGCGCCACTGTCTTGTCTGTAATGAATTATGCAGGGGGTCAGGGGCCTCTGTTTTGGTTACAGTCGACAGCACAAACACGGACCTCAGGTAGTACACTCATCAGTCCTGCTGTTTCTCACCATATGGAGTCAATGAACTGGGACACCCCTCCTACACACAGAAACACACACACGCACGCACACGCTCACACTTATTAAGTGCACGCTCATGCGCCTGAAGACAATTTCATAGTGATACAGTAGATAGATGGGCAGATATGTTTTTAGATTGTCTAATAATGCCATTTTGTAGATTCACTGATGTAAATGGGGTGGACAAAAAAAAAAAACAGAAACACCTGCCATTATAATGCAAAATAAAAGATAGATAGACAGATAGATAGATAGATATAGATAGATAGATAGATAGATAGATAGATAGATAGATAGATAGATAGATAGATAGATAGATAGATAGAGTGCATTGATTGTTGCATTGACCTTTCAAAATAGAATAGCTTCATTTAACTACTATTTATACTTGCAAAATCACTCCTCTAACTAAGAATTCCACTTACACTGTCCCCATCTCATGGCCATGGAGTGAAACTGCTCCTCTTAGTATTCATGCTGCTTAGAAAATAAATAGTTCAAAATAAAAGATTACATTTTAAAATTTCCAAACATTACAAAAAAGAAAATCCCTTAGTGCCCCCTTTAAATAAATGAATGCCTTGTAATAGATATTTCTCCTCTATTTTTCCCCCTCCACGTCTTTCAGTGTTTAATTGGATGAAACTATTCGCAGACAAATTGAATTAGATGTTCCCGCCTCTGTACAATTGAGATATCTGTTACAGATGATGTGCCGTATAATGAATGCCTAATTTATGTAATTAGACCATTAAGCATAATCCGAGCATATGTTGGGAATGCCCTGAGGTCTTCTTCCAGGTACTCCCTCTGATGTCACCCAGAAACAGCTAATGGACTGGGCTGCCAGGAGGATCTAATCCTGATTATTATTATTATTCAAAATAATATATATATATTTAAAAAATAACCCCCACATTCTAAAATCAGTGTTAATATTTGTGAATGTGGAAGTTTCCCCCTTTTTTATTCTGACTGGCTTTGGTCAAAAAATTCCTACTCAAGGGGGCAGCATGTGAAGATGGCCTTTAAGTAGTGTGAATATCCCGTCATATAGGCTAAATTTGCCATCGAGGAGGTTCTTGTGAGAGCACTCTGTCTGCTAATTAATTGTCATTCCGCTGAATATTCATACCTTATCATCAGCGCGTCCTTAATTGCACCGTAAAACATCTCTGGGGGCTGAAATCACCGCGGACTTAATTAGAAGCCTATTGGAAGAAGAAGAAAAAAATAACGGGGTTGGAGAGTTTTTTTTTGCGAGCAGGCAGCACGGCTACATACCTGCTCGCACCGGGGCGTGTGTTTAACACTGAGGCCAGCAGACAGTAAATCCGTGTCAGTCTTCCAGGCCTGCTAAACGATCATCTGCGATGGAGGAGATGGAAACAAGTCAGATAGAAAATTGCGCCCGATTGCAAATGTTTGCCTTGAAATGCGAGTTTCTGCACCTCTAGCGACGATTTTGTTTATTTATCGTTTGGTTAATTGCCTAAATCTACATTGCCTGGAGTCTGCCATGGAGCTTCATGTATGCAGCCAGGAATCAGGGCGCACCTGAAAAACAGAAATCACATTATTTTTAAAAAATCATTCAGATTTTTTCCCCCTCCACTAAAACATTTATTCCAAAAAAATACCGAGGCTTTGAAAAAAAATAGTTGTGCAATTTTGATTAATTAATTCCCAAACTTCATCCTTGTTAATAAATGTTTCCCTGCGCCCTAGAAGCAGCAGCAGCAGCACTCTGAGCTTAAATTCCCTCCTAATCGTTCCCTGAATAGCAGCTCCTCTCCACATCTCCGTAGGTCTGGGTGGCAGCATATCTCAACTCGATTCACTGTGACAATATTGTTTGGCTATCATTCGCTGCTTTAGGATGAATGGCATCGATCCTCTTTTAACAACATTTGTTTCCTATTGTGTTCGGGGGGCGCAGCAGAGGAGGGCAGACGTGTGAAAGTGGCTGTTTGATTCTCTTTTTCATCCCCATGACCTCAGCTTTTGTGTCTCGTCACCCTGGGAATGTCACGCCTCACTACTCTACTTTAAGATGTTTCAGAAAGTGCCCTTTGTTTTCACTCCTTTTTTTCCCCCTTCTTCTTCTTTTTTTTAAAGCTCACACAAAATTGTTCTTGGTCCCCCCCCTCCTGCTATAAAGGATACTTCAGACTGAGGCACGGTTCACAAGTGCAATGCAATTTGGCTTATCCCAACCTTTGTTCGGGTTTCTACAAATGACCAAACATAGTGCAGACTTGATCTACTGCTGCTTGAACTCGGGGAGTTTGGGAGCAGCTAAGAAAAAAAAAACCCTATTCAGATTCAGAGTCATGGTGGTATTTTCAGTGTGTGCATTCGACAGGGACAAAAGGCCTACCAATATCCCATAACCCTGAAGCTCAAAAAGCCACTCCGTCTGTGAGTGAGAGGAGTCAAAAAAGAAAAAGAAAAACTCTTTCTGCCTGTGTGACTCGGCTGGTTATTGCGAGTGTTGCAGGTTAACTTACAAAGCATGACAGCGAGTTTGTTTTTTTTTTGTTTTTTTTACGGTGCGAGTAAATAAAACTGACAAAGATTATTAATTTCAAGGGGGGGAATGTAAAATTAGGAAGCATGGGTAAAAAGAATGAACGGTGCGTAAAATTCACCTGATTTGCTGCACGCCTCATGCATTTGCAGTGCGATTTTAATCGTGCGTAAAAATCACATTTTGCATGTGTGATTTTTGCACGAAACAAATGTGTAAATTACGCACTGATCTAATTGCTGTGTGCACGGGCATATTAATCTGATTGAGACCTAATAATAATGTTATATATGTGTTTTTTTTAAAATAAATGGCTGAATGAAGAGGCTGGGTGTCAGAAGATGTTTGGTGTTGGCACTGTGTTGTCATTATCCGCGCTGTTTAAGATGGGTCGACAGGGCCACTTCCTTTTGGACAAAACCTTTTGAGCTGAACATTAATGTGAAATGACAGGTGTTAAAAGCCACTCTGCAGGAAGAGGAAATTTTAAAAAAAAACAACTGCAAGTTGGAAGTTTAATTCTAGAAACTGCAAAAAATAGTAACTTTCTTCCCCCTATTTATTTAAAATTATGGCACAAATTACGCATTGTTGGTGGAACAACTTTTCACATTTTTCACGCTTTGATTTTGTTATTCCTAAAATAATTAGTGAGTTAATTAATTAATTTCTATTGACTGATGAGTTTGGATTTTTAAGCACTTGTGCAGCTCCAGCTTCAGACTGCTCCTGGTCTTTTTTCTGGGTGAAAGTAGCTTCGGTGTCCCCCCGCAATGCGATTCTTTTCGTAATCCATCAGACTGGTGATGGGGTGCACTGTGGGTTTATGGGGGGAAATTAGCATAAATTATGAGTAAATCTGCGTGTGCGTGTGTGTGGTCCCTGGCATTGCAAACCCTCCAAGCGGAAAAGGTGGCCCTGGCCAAAAGCTTGAATAGCAATAGCTCAAAATAGGCTTCCCATTTGGTTTTCACATTCATATAATTGACTTATGGATATTTTATACAGTTTTCGCCACACCATCCTCAAGGGTTTATTTGCATTTCTGAAGTACTTTTGGATCTTCTTTACATAAACACAATAGACCTGATTGCCTCATGAAGTTTCAGTTTGAACAGCATTGTTTGCATTGTGTTGATGTTTTCATATCGTCTACTTCCTTTGCTCGGCTCTGGGCGAAATTAGCTGAGAAAAACTAATAGTCGGCTCATCAACAAACTTGCTCATGGCAAATTATTTTTTGTATGGCGTGTGCATTTCGTAAACAATATTAGAGTGTAATTAGGGGAGGGAGGGGAAAGCAAAAAAAAAAAGCATTTTCTCAGCATTTTATCTGTGAAATCAGCTTTTCATTCAAATCCACGCAATAGTAATACTAAAAAAGGTTGATCAGCATGCTGGAACACTTTATGGACACACACAGCACTGCACAAATAAAGGCATTCACATTTAAAAACGGTTTTATGTCAACATAATATTAAATTCCATTATGCCGAATTATTTTTAATGCCAGCTCGCATTCCAAAGCCTACTTGTGAAGTGTAACTGTAAAGTATTAGCGCATACCTTCACACACTGAGTGCCATCGCAGTTCAATTCCGGTTACCGAGCCTTTTCGCCCCCTTTTTCTGTCTTCAAATGGAAATGATTTCCATTGGCCCAAGGTGTCCATGTAAATAGGTGTAAATGAAACCAGATTATGCCTTCCTCCCAGCCCCCTCCTCCCATGGCAATTGTCATGTGATAGCAAAGAGGTGGCACATTAATGGAGCGCCTCTACAGGGGTCTTTTCTGCTCATGTCACTACATAAAACTATCAGATGGTTAGAGGAAGGCCATGGAGGCATACGCTTAGCTAGTCTCATCAAGGACGCCAAATGAAGTCTATTCAACTCTGCTAGCGGGACAAGCTGACTTACTTTGCACGAAAGACTTACAGCAGCCGTCACTCCATAAATGTGCACCGTCCTCGCCTGTGCTCGCCTGCACGCTGCAGAGGCGCACAAACGGGCTGTTTTACGCACAGCGCAACTCCAGCGTCGCCTGCGCTGAAAACTTTCCTCAGCGGGTGTTTTCATGACGAGCAGCGAGCTTTCGCCAAGGAATTAAGGGAGACTACGGTTTTTTTTTATTATTATTACTGTTTGCTTTTCTGATAAAAATCGAGGATGCCTCGTCCGGGGAGAAACACGTACAGCGACCAGAAGCCACCTTACTCCTACATCTCCCTCACTGCCATGGCGATCCAGAGCTGCCCGGAGAAGATGCTGCCTCTCAGTGAAATTTACAAGTTCATCATGGATAGATTCCCGTATTACAGAGAAAACACCCAGCGGTGGCAGAACTCTCTGCGGCACAACCTGTCCTTCAACGACTGTTTTATTAAAATCCCCCGGCGCCCAGACCAGCCAGGTAAGGGCAGCTTCTGGGCTCTGCATCCCAGCTGCGGGGACATGTTTGAGAATGGAAGTTTTCTGAGGCGCCGCAAGAGGTTCAAAGTGTTGGGCGCGTCTGATCACTTGGCCCCCAGCAAGCAGTCGGATGCTGCCCACTACCTCCAGCAGCAAGCCAAGCTGAGGCTGAGCGCCCTGGCGGCCACCGGCACGCACCTTCCCCAGATGTCCACCTACAACCTCGGAGTGTCCCAGACGTCAACTTTTAAGCACCCGTTCGCCATCGAGAACATCATCGCCAGAGAGTACAAGGTCCCGGGGAGTCTGGCGTTCTCCACCATGCAGTCCATGTCGGCCGGGTACCCCCTCCACAACCAGCTGACCACCGCCTGGCCCCACATGTACAACACCAGCGTGATTGACACGGCGGCCCCCATCACCATGGCGAGCAGCGACTACAGTGCCTATGGCGTGCCCATCAAGTCTCTCTGTCACGGGGGACAGTCCTTACCGGCCATCCCCGTGCCAATCAAACCCACCCCGACCTCCATGCCCGGTTTCTCGGCTCTCCCTCCCCACATCCCCGCGTTTCTATCAAACTCTCCGCAGTCTCTGAGCCCGACGTCCCCACAGACAGCGACGAGCCAAAGCAGCCCCGCGACCCCGAGCGAGACTCTGACGAGCCCGTCCACGCTGCAGTCCGTGGCCGTGCACTGACCGGCCGGACTCAGCGGTCAGTGGAACCCGGACTGCTGGCTCCCCAGGCCCCCCTCCCCTGCTCTCTCTTTTACCAAACCCAAAGTTTATAAGCCTATTTTCTGCCGTCGGAGAAAACTATCAAGGCGAGTTGCAGTTGCATATCGATTTATTTGTGTATGTGTTGAATGTGTCGCTTTAAATTGTGTCAAGTCCAGCACAGAGTCGCACAGCGAAGTATTGCTCTTGAAAATATAAATTATTTGATGATAGTTCTATTTTTCAGTTTGTTGTGAAAATGTGAGTGTTGACAAAGTGGAGCCACTGAAGGGGACCCAGGAGGAGGAAGGGGTTTGTTTTTGGCAGCATCAAATCCCAGTGGCAGTTTTTTTTTGTTTTTTTTCCAGTTTTATCAAACAGCAAAACTTTTTGCACCGTTTCTGTGTGACCACTGTAATGTCAATGAAATTGCGAGGCAATGGCTCCTTGTTTTTGTTTGCTTTTAATACTGGAATGATGGGTAAGGGTATACCAAATAGGAATAGGATTTAGATTTGTTCTTACCATCCATGTAAAAAATTTAAAAAAAGAAAAGAAAAGGAGCAAACTGAAATTGTGAGACGTCCTCAAAATGCAAGATGTGAATATTGCAAATAACTGATACTGAAATGTTGTAAAATGCACTTTTTAGTTTTATGTTTTAGATATCTATTTTCCAGAAGAAAAAAATGTTCTGTGAAGCATTTAATTTAAAAGAAAAAGCAGACTGTGGTGACCATGTGTATCAGATGCTGTAAATTTGTACTTCTTTTTTATTTTATTTTTTATTTTTTAGGTAAAGCATGCATTCTAAAACAAAAAATTGTGTTGTTACCGTTGTTGTTGTTGTTGTTGTTGTTATTGTTGTTTTGTTTGTTTATTTTTTTTTAGCAAGCATGCGTGCTTTCGGGAAAAAAAAGTGTGCAAACAGTCTGCAGTGAATTGGAGGATAAAAATGGTCATCGAAATATTTTCTCATTAAAAGTGAAGTAAACAATCAAAAGTGTTTGTGAAGATTTAATCAAGGATATTATTATTATTATTATTATTATTATTATTATTATTATTATTATTATTATTATTATTATTATTATCATCAGATCACACAAGTATCATTTAACTTGCATTTTTTTAATGGAAGGGAGGTGATTTTAAAATTCGAATAATAATAATAATAATAATGATAATAATAATAACAATAATAATAATAATGTCTATCCAGGTCTGTGTGTGGGAGAGGCTGGGAAGCTGTGGGAAGAGAAATGAATCGTGCAGCCGATTAGGATGCATGGAGCTGTGATGCTGTGGCCACAGCGCAGACAACCAGCCTCATTCATCAAGCTGAGCTAAACACAATTAGGCCCAACAATAAACATTTAGAAAAGCTGCAAAAAAAACACACCGTCCGAACTGAACAGCGTTACATATCTCCAACATCAGACGTCCCCGTGGGTAATTAAACAAAGTGTCACGATCATTTCCCTCCATCGGTCTGCATCTGACCGCTTCGACCCTGTCATTTTCTCCTGTCTGAAGGAGCCTTTATTCAACAGGTTTATAAACACAGATGGGAAAATATCTGCTGGAAAAAAAAAGAGCAGAGTGTATCTTTTAAAAAATAATTGTTTCCAACGGATTAAATACGAAAAATAACGCGGCTCCATTCCTCTGCCTCCTCTGCAGAAAGCTGCAGCCCATTTCGGGGTATTAAACAAATACATTAGAATTCCGTCACTTTATGGAATCCAGTAGATCAAATAAAGGGTCTCGGGCCACTTCATTCTCCCTCATTCACTTGTATTGAAAGTGCAAAGAATGGTAAACTTAGACTGGGCCACCAATGTAGATTTAGCCTTTTTTCAGCAAGACAAAAAGACTGATTTTTCACAAACACATTGCTGACTGGGGAACTAGGAAACGAGCTGCGAGACCCTTTTGGAATTTAAATCCACCCCTCCCCCATGGACTGTTTGTACAACAGTGTTAGTTCTTTTTCTTCTTCTTCTTCTTCTTCTCCCCCCTCCACTTTGTGCATTTGTGTGTTTGTAACATTAATTCTGACTCTGGGTGATTCAATGTATTGGAAACTGCAACGCCAGATTTACAATTTAGCATCAGATTAATTAGACATTTCTCTCTGGCTGGTCATGAGAATTGCATTAAAACCACATTATGATGGATTTTTTTTTTTTAAATTCAGCTTGTGGAAATAGAAGAAATTAAATCCTATAACACCTGTGTGACACAAGTGGGAAAAATCCTGTAACAGCATATAATAATGCGATGATATATTTACCTACATATTTATATCTGTGCATTTTTTTTATTTTTAATTTTAGATTTGAACTTCAGTGTGCTTTACTTTGTCTTATTTGTATTGCACTGTTCTAAGTAAAAGATTTATGTAATATACAGATAAATGTTGTGGAAAAAACACTTTTGTGAATAAGAAGTCATTCATTGTAAATTCACATCCCAAACGCGAAATGTAAAAATAACCAAAACTTTTTGTTTGTTTGTTTAAAGCCTTGTGTGGGAAAAGAAATGTAACATTTGAATGCAACATACTGCATTTAAAGAGCAGCTTTCTGCTATTTTGCAATTTTTAGACACAGAAGAAGTCAAAATACTGTCTTTGTTGGGCTGGACTCAGATCTGTTACAAATAAAAAAAACAAATTTGGCTTTTCCTGAACAAATGGATTTAACCCTTTAGAGTACCAATGGGGGACATGCATTAATATAACAGGTGGGAGAGAAAAAAAAACATTAGAAAACTCTGGAAAATGCATCTCTGACACTTTGAAATTGTAACAAACTGTCTTTTTTTTCTGAATAAAGCCCTTAAAGAGTAGCTGGTTTTTCGACACTGCAAGCTTTTAAATCAGCAAACACCATCCCGGAGTTGTTCTTTCTAACCAGTTTGCATCTTTTTCATAAAACAAATAAATCCTCTTGTTGCCATTTCAGTCAGTTTGGTGGCATCAGCGTGAACTCGGTTGTATAATCAAAGTCTGCATTGTCCTTGTTCCCTCAACTATGTTCCACTTAGACAAAGAAGAAGGTCATCTTAGGCAGGCGATGAAATATAGACCACATGCAAAACCCCAATGTTGTAGTTTAATTAAAATAATTCATTAAAGTGGAGGCCCAAGGTAATTAGCATGTATAATTTATGATTTGCTTAATGCATGCAGGCAGTGGCCTCTGCAATAAACTCAACTTAACCTCAAGTAGGGAACTGATACGGACAGGGTGCTGTTATTTACTGTGTGTTTACTGTTTGGATATTTGTCAAGAGGAAGCAAGTGTTTTCAGAAAGCCCTCGCTGTCGTCTGGCTTCCATTTGTACACAAACAACTTAGTTTTTATGTGTCTGTCTTGGAGATTTATGCTCACTCATAGGAGAGGCTGTCAGATTTGTCGTGGAAGGGAAGATACTGGGAATTGCCCTTGTGTTTTTTGTATTTCTCTTAATTTTTTTGAAGCATATCTTCATCCGGCCGGTCACTATTGTTGCAAATAGCTTATGCTGCTGTTTGGAGCTGACAGAATGAGACCAGCACCACCAGGTAGCTCATCCTCTCTCCCTGCAGCAGGCTGTCAGCGCTGACTTTTAGAAGAAGAAGCAGCTAAATAATCGGTGATAGACAAAACTTGCATTAATTACACTCGGCAAATGTGTCAATCTGTGACAAGGCTTTGACATTTTGAAACATGGCTAGTGGCTATATTTTATTATTTCTTTCAAGTACTTGTAGTTTTTTTTTAAAAATAAAAACAACAAAGTAAAACAAATATTTTCAGATGGAGCTGTAGGATCACGGTAAACAGATTTAGTTTAGAGGTAAACACAGCAACTTGGGGCTTTTTCCTGATAGATGGAAGAGGAGTTATTGGATCATTTCAACACTTGTGACCGCGTTTGTATCATTCCTTTAAACCTGTGACCTTAAGTCCACTTTGCAGTTTACCCCAAAGGTGTTCAAACAACAGCAAAAAAACTAAAGATCATATTTTTGTTTTATTTAATGACACAACATTGGCATTATAGTCTACAAGTTTCAGCTCACACTCATGATTATAGCAATATATGGTTAAATCATCAGTCATAACGCGTGTCTCCCAGACTAAATACATTACATGGCTGTGTTGGAGGGCAAAGGGCAGGTATAGTGGGCAGCTGCAGGGAGAGATGAGGAGGTGGGGGGGAATGCAGCAACATTCAAGGCTGGCTCAGCCAAACACCCATGTGTGCATGAAATTAGAGTGTCAACATCTGATTCATGCTGCTGGGTGGTGACTGTGAAACAAATTATGTCAGCGGGTGGCAGCGGCAAAATACCACTGAGCTGCAACAGACAGTGGCTCCGTGGAAGTTATAGCGGGCCGTAGATTCAGTTTTATAAAACTGTGAGGGAACTTTTCACGCAATAAATTTGAAAAGGTTTTCAGCTCATGGGGGGAAAAAAGTATAGTGGAAATGTATTTTATTTTAAGAATTGGGGTTTCCAGTGTAGCCTTGTGCTGCGGACAGTGACATGTTTAAAGTTCTCCACTGTGGAAGTGGGTGTCATAAAGAAGGTGCACTGGTTTGGGGAAAATGGGTGATAATTGTTATTCAAGATAAGGATGTGTATTGTCACAGACTGGGCACAAATGAAAGAGTTCCTGCTGTCACGCTGTCATCATCGAAACAAGGTTTTCCCAAATAGAAAAAGTATGTGTGGGAAATATTCAATTATTTTTCATTGAATTCATTTTATAATCCATTCCGCAGTTTTCAGAATGTAAGCATCACTCCTCTGTTGCTCTTCTTGGTGTCCTAATTGTAAGGAGACACAGATTGTAGCTACCATATATTGTTCACATTGAAATATTTGTGATTTTTAGCTGTATAAATAAAGCTAAGATGACTTATAATATAACATTCAATGTGATTTTCTGTGACGCTGCAGCGACAGTCACATTTTCCATTTTCACTCTACAGTCCTGTATGTGATGCAACACTGTGCCGTCTCTGAATGCAGATGGATCACTTGTTTTTGCCTCAGTCTGTTCAAGTGTTGGGCGGGTTGAGACAAGGTGAGAGAGAGATAATCAACAGAGAAACCATTCATCAAATTTCAGTCTCCAGTCCTGTCATCCTCAACTCTCAGCCTCTACATCTAACTTACATATAATTTTAGTGTGAAAATGGGCTAAAGTTGGCAAGCTTTGGACTTTTCTTTACCTTTGCAGTGTCAAAAGCGGACGATAATGCAAGTATCTAATTCCACTCTGTTAATTAGATCTTTATTTTTCCCTCCCCAGTGTTTAATTTGGAATGCTGTTGAAGGGTGTGTTCTGAGAGTCGAGAGTGTCTGCCCTGTTCCAGCTTGTCTTGTCGAGTGAGTCTGTTGGACTTCCAGGCTATTGGATAATTACATTTAATAATTCTGCTTTTAAAGAAGTCCCACAGCCAGAGTTTGACCAAATGCCTGTTCATACAGAACCTCAGTGTGGGAAGTCAGCTAAGCGCTCCATACAAACAAGCTGCTTTAATGAAGGTACTTAACAGATTTGACACTGCAATGTTTTTGCTTCTCAAGTGCTTTAGCTGTTAGGTGTTAGAACTATAACAGATTCTGTGGATTTTAGCAGCCTGCTATTTCCCCTTTTAAATGTGGGACGAAAAGCTAATTTATCACCTTTCCTTGGGATCTTATCGTACCCTCTCCAGCCATAAACTAACACTTACACAGGACTTCAAAGGTGCGCTAGGTAGCAGAGGTGAGAAAGGGGGCCTTCATCCACTTGGGGCTGGTTCCTTCCAGAGATGAGATAGAGCTGATTAGCAAGAGTGTGCAGCACAGCCCCTGTGGGCCAGCAGCTGGAAGGAGAACTCCCCACGGGGAGCAGGGCGAGGTGTAAGTTTTGACAGCTCCTGTCTCTCCCCTCTGGATACTGCGGGGTCAGGGCACCCTCAGCGGGCCCGGGCTCCGCTCTGGATAGGAAGTCGGCAGTAATTGCCATTCAGCCAGTGGGACAGAAACAGAGACAACAATAACCAGCGAAGAACACACAGCCTGTTTCCTCTTTGTCTTCATGTGTTTGAGGAAGGATGCTACCTCCTCTCAGACAGAACAAAGCTGCCATAAAGTTCTCACAATCCAATACAGTCTTGCAGAAGTTGTTGAGGAAGACGATCATTCCGGCGATGCTGCGCACTTGGAGCCTTTTCCTATCCCGGAGAAGGCCCAGATGGCTGCTTGTTGTTGCATAACAAGACGGCATTGTTTTGTTAATGTAACTTCATCTGTCTTTGATCTAATCTCATGTTGTCATGGCCAGTGTGAAAATCCCTATTAAGTGCATGATCCAGCACTACGCTCATTGTGATTGTGATAATCTCCTACATTGAAATTCCACTTTGTTCCTTTGTTTCTTTGTTAGTGAACACAATGTGAGGTTAATTAGCAGCCACTGGTAACCTCTGCGTTCCTGGATACTTCATCACAGCTGAAGTGTACTCTTCACTGGGAAAACGGGGCCGCTGGCACTAACAAGACCAAACACAAGGCCTTGAGCCAATTGAAAGTAAGCAGAACACAAACGCAGCGCTAAGTTAATCCCTTTCAGACTAACACACAGGCCCCAAAAGTATAAACTGTAATTGTCTCTTCACATCATTAATTGCTGTCATCACTGGATCCCTTCTTGGAGTGAAAACACACACGCGGAGGAGAAAGCGACTAAATCACAATATATTTGCAGATAAGGTTGCAGTTTATCAAACATTAAAAGGCTTTAATCTGATTCCAAATGTGTCACAGTGTAAATTTCCTTCTGTGGCGCGCAAGCTTTCAGCACAGCACATTTATCTGCAATATTGCCCTTCCGCCACTTCAGATCTCCCCATTCCCTGGTGGTCTAATTTATGTTAAGTCACAAACCTCCCCTATGGCTGTTTTGAAATGTTCAGAATGGAGACTGTGTGCTCCAGGTTTATGCCAGCGCCACAATCCCCTGTGTAATTGTTCTCTATGGGAAAGCACATCTCAGTGAAACCATCTGCAAGTCCATGGGGCAGTTTCCTAAGAATGACTGGACTTCTTAGGGGGTTCCACTGCAATCCAGTTTCTCTTGTGAAGCAAGTAATTAATTCAAATCTCAGGAAGTCAATAGCTGCCTGGATCAGAGGCATGTAGCACACAGCTGCTGATACCTCCAAACACACCGCTTGTCTTCTCAGGAAGTCGCCAAATAAAAAAAGGTTACAATGGGCGCACACACCCATACAAGGCTCACATAACACCACTTTTAAACTGTGATTTTTTTGTGTACTCTTATCGTACAGTACACTTCATTAATCTAATTGTGGCAATGGTGAGAGTCACCAATACACATGGGAGATGGGCTTCTTTATGAATGATGTAATATCCAGTCAATAAACAAGCTTTCAAGGTTCTGTTGATCCTCTAGCTATGATTATTTATCTCTTGTTGATTAGCTTTTTTAGCAAAAGAAATAACCTACCACATATTAACTCGCTGTTATGCAAAATGTAGATTTAATATAACAAGGTCTTGATTTATTTCCCAAACAGTCTGTATTATCTTGAGTTGTAGTTGGGGAGCCAAATTAAAGCGCAAAGAAGCCCCAGTTTGTGTGGCAGCTTTTGTGATGATGCGTTGGAAAAAGTGGCGTTTTCTTCTCATTTGCTACTTTTTTTTTTGCTCATTAAATTCATTAGCAAAAGCACAGAATGATGAAATGTGATGAAAGAGCCAGGGCAGCACTTTAAGAACCACAAATGAACATCACTTGTTCCCTGCCTCCATCTTTCTCCCTCTGTGAACTGTAAAGTAGAGCAGAAGAGCGAGTTACTTTGAGGTGTTTATTCTTGAAGTTGACCAGCTGTGCACTGCTCTCCTGTGTGTCTCGTTACTCGATCGAGAGCAGAACTCAAATGTGCTGGACTGCTGCAGTCTCCGTTTTCAGACACGAAATCAAACTTTAGTCTCCGCCACTTGTCAGCGTGATCTCTGAGCTGTCAGGCAGAGATCCGCAGGAGAGGAAGAGCTCGGTGTGTGTGGGAGGGGAGTGAAAGTGATTCACAGGCAGTAAACTTCTCTCTCCCCTTCTTCTGGAGATGGGGCAGGGCCGGGCTAAATGCCTTGCCGGGCTGCTCCCTACAGCTCATTGTTATCTGGCCCGTGGAGGAAGCCACTGCTGTGCTTCCAGCCTGTCTCTGACAACAAGTGTAAATAAGGATCTAAATAACAAACAGAGTCATGCGAGCCTGTGTGTCACAGTGAGCTTCACAGGGCTGCGCTTTAGCCCTGCGCTGACCACCTTAATGACTCTGTCAAAGGGAGCGTGCAATGGTCGGCTAATTTCTTTTCTTTGGCATCATTAGATGGCACTGTAGTGGACAAATGAAAGTGTGTGTGTGTGTCATGGATTACTGGCTTTGTCCAAAGAGCCTGACATGAAAATATACACAAGTGAAAATCAGTTTAACGGCATGTGACGGCTAATATATGAATAAAATACAGTTTTACTACATGGAAGTCATTGGAATACCTTCCTTCTGACATTGTGGCTCCTTCTCATGTTGCTTTTTCATACCTGTTAGGTGATGAACAACTTGTGAAACATGCCTCAGTGCAGGATGATTGACACTGCGTTTGGGCCCTGCAGCAGGAAATAAATTACAAGCCTTATTTACGATTCTCATGTTAAGCATCTCAGATAAAGTGTAGAGTGTGACGACCATGCTGGATTCATAGCTTTGGATTATGTGTCACTCCTTCGGGAAGAATTTGGTGGAAGAATGTTATAAATAGTATTTGTCCAAAAAGCTTTATATTTGTTTGCATATGATTTTCTGACTGTGACTAAATCCTCATGGTGTCACCTAAGTCTCCTTCCACTTGACCTTTGACAGTCACCAGCCCGGCTTCTTACCGCTATGGAGTGTGTGTGTTGTGCAGCTTGATTGAGGGCTCTCGAGCACATCAGCGAGTTATGAGTTTACCTCCTTTCTGACATCCTCTCCGGTTTGGCGAGAGCATTGTGCAGGGGCTGGAAAAGGGCTTGCCCTTCTGGCCACAAATCAGCGGGAAAAGCAAGTTTGAATCTTCAAAGGGTGGCCCTCTCCCCGTGATTTACAGCCCCCACAGAGACAAAGTTAGGCACGGCCACTGTCTCTGCACCTGGGCCTTTATCAAGCGGCCAGGATGAGCTCTTTGCAGAAGACATTCAAATGTACAAGGAGCAGATTAGGCTGACTCAATCTTCTTTTGCCCGGAGAGAGAAAAAAAAGAAAGAAAACCGGCTGACTTCAAAAAGACCCCTTTCCCTCGGCTTCTTGAATGAGTGAAAGGGTTCAGGAATGAAAACAGCCTTGTGTATTCAAAGTGCTAATTCACAACTTATTCCTCTAATACACTCATGAAGCACTTTTAATTGTGTTAGTTCGCATTCCAAAGACATGTTTGTAGCTTTTAATTGGAGGTCTCTTTGAAATCATTGAAATGTATGACTTGTGGGGCCAACTTAAACAGTTCTTATGTGCTTGGCCGGGAGGCTGCATGGCTACTTTTCATTCCCATGCCTGGGTGGCACTCAAATATTGACTATTAGGGTAAAAGTGCTTCTAAAACTATGTAAACAGATAACTTTTTAAAAATCATCAATGTAACATCTAAGATAAGTGTATTTTTGACATACAAGTATTGAAAATTATTAACAGTAACTGAGAAAATGTGGAATTATTTTAATGAAATTATATGAAATTTTAAAAAAAATGGTACAAGTCATTTTTATTTTATTTTGTCGGTCAAGAACAGATTACTACACTTGCAGCTTTTGTAAATGAGAAACTCAGAAGTAGGTTTAATTCATATAATTGTGTAATATGTCTTATAAGTAAATGCAGTTTTAAATTTAAAAAATGGGATATTAGGGTTATTTTTGCACAACAATCCATCAGAGTTTTATTCAGATGCATTTGCGCATCTTAACTTCTATTTAAATAAAAAGCTAATAATGGTGTGTGTGCTGCGGTTGGGAGGAAGGGGATGAGGGTGGGGTTGGGGGGGGGTGGGGGGGGGGAAGCTACAGCATATTTCTCTGTCAATCTTCACACATGTCTGCAGTGGTCAATAGAATTTGGCAACCTCTGCAAGTCTCAGTTACTTTTTTCAGATAAACTATGGACTTCTTTCTCCTTGAATGAATTCTTAAGCCATTCTGCCTTCCTCTCCTGAATCATCCTTTAATCCAGAGAAAAGGCCCGGAGAACTGGCTGTCATTTAATACTGCCACTGCCAGGACTCTTAGCTTAAATAAAGTCAGTGTAGCATGAATCTAATTCTGTGGATGTATGGGACTGGGCCGGTGAATGTTGCGTCTGGAGAGCCAGTCCTCCTCAAAACCTCCGTGCGAATGCCTGGCGACTGCACAGTTACCCACAGTGAAAGGACCACCCACTTAGGATTGAGAGGGGATTTGAAGCTTCCCTGCCTGCTCATTCCTTTCCAGGCCTTTCTGATACTGTTTGAGCTCATCCAATTGTGGCTGCTCTTACCATTATTCTATAGCTTTCCTGAAAGCAAGCCTCAATTGTCAATCTTTCTTTTCGGGATCATATCCGTGTGTATTTTTGATAGGTCTTGAAGGATTGCCTGACAACCCTGAGTGCACTTTATTAGATCTTGTTAATAGTTAAGTTCATAACAAACAGACTACTCAAATATTGAATTTTAGACTTTTGGCTTACATTGCAGCACTGATTCTACACATGAACAGCACTAAGCCTTAATTTTATAAAATGCCTGGTAAATCTGATATTTGATTTACATGCATGAGAGAAATGACTTACTCTATTTCACTTATTTAAGAGTAAATTTAAGCATATTACTTATCCCTCTCCACAAAAGCGCATTCAGAAATCTCAGTGTTCTCTCTTTAATTTATTGGATCATTTTCTCAGTTGCTCGTCTCGTTTGAGTCTCAGTGAGCCTCACACAGCGTTCCTGAGGATTCTCGCTCTGCCTTCGCCAGTTTTCTTTGAGGTCTTGTATATTTGGATTTCCCGCTTCACTGCTCCACCCCAACATGTTCATTTCCAACTGCCCATCTCCATTTACAACCTGTTTTTATCAACTTTTTTCACAAAGCACAACAAAACAGAGGGAGGAGAGCCTCGCTGCTTGTGGGGGGCTAACACAGCCAGGAACATTGTCCATGAACTTCTCCTCATCTCCATCCCCCAGTGTTATAGACAAACAATCCTTTCCATATGCAGTGGACGGGGTCATGGCGTTAACAGAAGGAGGAATGCTTTGGGGAGAAAATATTGTTCAGCAATGACACAGAAGTAATTTGGGTCTCACTGAGTGATTTCATCAGGGCCTTTTGTTGCCTCAAAGTGTTTGACCCAGAGGTCCCTGTCAGCCCTGTTGTTAATGGGAGCCAGAGCAGAGTGACAGCCCCAGAAAGTAAAACATTTTACTACTAATAGTGGGCCTCCAGAGGCTTAGGCATAAATATTTAAGCTCTTCTCCCTTGTCCCAAATACTGGGGGGTCTCCATGGTGCATTTATCTATAATGCAAGAAAAAGAGCAAATATATCCGCTGCATGCTACTAGACCAGCTTGTTGGCATTTTTGTCGCTGTGTTGCCAAATGAAATAAGACTGTATGTTAACCATGCAAGAAACTGCAATAATGCATGCTGCCATCCATAATCATTTAGCCTCCTGCAGCTGCATAAGCAAAAATATACACTTTTAAACACACACTAATCTGATCACTAATGTGGTTTGAGGAGATTTCCCTAAAACAGCCCCGCATGGAGAAAAAGGTACTAGCTTTGGCCTTTTTCTCAAAGTAAACTTCATTAAAGAGGCTATGTGGCTTGTGAAGGTGGTCTGACGTGCCTTGAATGATGGTCTCCACAAACAAAGCTGCTACACAAGCCATCGAATTATCTCTGTCAAACTTTGGCGTAATCTGAGCTGATCCTCTTAAAAATATTTAAATGAAAACATTTGCACATCAATGGGCTCCATGGCAACGCTGTGTGTATTCTTCTTTGGGGTGCCTCTTTAACACCAGGCTTTAGAAAAGCACATCTCCTCCGTTGTGTTGACAAACAACAAAACAAACAATATTAAATGGAGGAGCTGAAGTTTTTCACATCACTGATGGATAGAGGAATCTGAAAGGCTGACGGGAGCCACGTTGAATGAATACTCAAGTTTGAGACGCCGGTAATTATGTGATTGGTGCTCTGGGTGTGTCGTTATACATGGGCTATAAACCAGAGTGAGGGCGTTTTGAATAAGATGACCAAGGTTGTGCGAGTGAATCTAATTCAGGACTCTTCATAAGTATTCACTGAGCTGCCTCATCAGTACTTTATAGCTGCATATTATTGCTCATAGTGAGACCTGTGAGGAGCACCTCTCCCCCTAGTGGCAGAAAAATAAACCAGCCTGTTTGATCTTTTAAAATCATCTCCCTGCTCAGGTTGCACTCCTTTTTACCCCAAACAGCTCTGTTGGCTCCTGAATAACATTATTAAAATAATTTAAAAAAAACACGTGGGTGCAACCACTGCAGCAAAATGTGATTATGTTTGTGGAAATAATAGTGCTTCTGTGGTACTTCCTCTGTTTGCGGGGAAACGGGCGATGTATTAATATAGCTTGTGGCTTAATTGGGTTTTGGATGGTAGATTAATTAATTTGTGGCTAATAGGCACAAACATGAGAAAACAAACTTCTTTACTTTAAGCTGGGGCTGCTACATGCATCTAAGTAAGTAATGTAAATTATGCAGATCGTGTTGATTATTCTGACAAAGAGGTTTTTGTAAGAAGTGCTTTAAAAGATTACTGCTTCCTGGCATTTTATCAATTGTACACTTCCATAAATAAGCCTCAGATTTGAATTATTAGTCTGCTTTGCTCTAACAAATATTGTGCGCTGATTAATGACACGGGGAGTTTATAAGTGAAATAATATCATCAATTTTACAATGCAAGAACAACAGGACTATAAAATAAACCACAAATGCACTCCGCTTCCAGTTTGTACAACTAAAATGCAAACACGAGTCTTTAAAAAGACACTGTCACTTTTTTACAAGAATGATGATATTAATGAGTGTTAACTCAGTACAGGACTGGTTTTAAAAGCTAATTATACTGTTCTGTTCTTTAAATCTGCCTTTTTTTTATCTGCAGCTTTCCCAGAAGAAACTTGATCTCTGATGCAATCCCCCCAAAAAAGACACGAGGTTCAGCCCGGCCTTGTAACTCTGCTGCAATCCGTGCCTGCAAACTGATAGCTTACAGAAATAGAGCCCCCCCGGTCTTCAGCATAAAATGTGCTTTAATCAGCAGAACATCAATTAACAGTTCGAAATAAAATGTCACCTTGGTGTTTCAAGGCTTCTCCCCTCCAGCTTTCGTTTGGAAAACTTAAAAAAAAATCTTTCTTATGGTAATTTTCTGATTGTACTGTGTGCTCATACCACTTTCATTTACTGGGGGTATTAATTATGTTTGCAAAGTTTTAGGACTCAATTAAAGCAATTAGAGCCAAATAGTTGTAGCAGAAAATGTCAGTGTTCAAATATGTTTTTCCAGAGCCCCTTGTTAATCTAAGTTTTGAATTGGGAAATGTTGACAGAGGTGTTCCTTTGACACAGCCACAACAAATTAATTGGAATAGGCGGACTAGTTGGATTGTTTGGAAAATTCAATACGATTTGAATTTTTAAGCTTTTAAAGTGCTAATTTAAAATCAACTTTGATGTATGAAGTCAAACAACCACACAGGATCTCTACTGTAGTCAACTCCAAGAGGAAATTTCAACCAATCTGCGTTAAAAACATCCAAAATAAGCATATGTTTTACCCTTTAAAGGGACAATTTTCACAAATACACTAACTTCTTAGCACAAAGACATGGACATTTGTTGTATACCATATTTCCTTTAGTTCAATGTCTGACAAAGACATCTTTGGTGAGGTCAGACCACTATATCCACTTCCCCTTATCGTGTGGGCCAAATGATGGCATTAGACTTTTACCTAAAATGCAAGATGTATATAGCACTATGCTGAGGCAGGACTGTGCAGCATATATCAGCCAAGTCCTGCCCATGTGATAATTCTCCGAAGTTAAACAGCCATAAAAGGCTTGAGAACTCTGACCTTCACAATCTAACTAAGCAAGAGAAGCCAATGATGTGGAACAGACCCATCGCGGCACTCGCATGATGATAAACTACGCTCCAGCTTTGCTAAAAAATAACTGTATGTCTTCGATGACATATATAGCGCCAGCATTTCAATACGGTCCCAATTTATTTTGCACTAAAATGGTTTATTGTCGGCTATAAAGCATATGCAGCAAGAGGCGGAAGGACGAGGCTGCTTCAGTGCAGCGAGAGTGTCTCAAAGGCACATTGTTCTCTGTGCAGCTCAAGAGCACATCTCAGTGATGCGTCTCAGCTCCACTAGAAGGCCGTAAAAAACTATCAAAACTTATAAACCTTATCATTAGTCTGCCTCTTGTCACTCATTCCTGCTACTTTACTCACAAGGTAGCTGTTTTCGTTCCGCGACTTTCTACAAACTTATGAGAAAACTTCTATCGTGTGAGGGGGATTTTGGCACAACAAAAAAAAGAAACAATTTGATCTCATGTGAAGCATTTTGTAACAACCTCACAGCCACAAGCTAAGCGTGCACACAAATTGAATGAATTTACAGACATTTAGGCTCCCAAGCAGTATTTGTCACTTTGTGTCAAAAAGTTATCATAGAGGGAGACAAAAGGGGGGGGTTTTGCTTGTTGTGAGACTCGTGTCATGATATAGGGTCATTTACAATCCTATAACATATTCAGACACTGAGCAGATAAGCGAGCGATACATCTTTCACCACGCCTGCCCTTCACACTTGTCATAGCAGCACCATAAACAGCATCCATAACAATTGAGTCCACAGAGAGAAAAACCTCCGATATGCAGAGGAGCCTGGAGCTAGGGCAATGCTTTGCAAAGAAATGGATATATTTTTCAAGTCGCTGTGAAAATAGCAAAAACATTCTTCTCTCGAGCAGCGTAGTCACAACAGGAATTTAGCTTTTTGCAGAAAACAGACCTGTAATTAATGAATAATGTAGTGTTTAGTGAGAGGAGCCTATTATTTGTATTATTATTATTGTTGTATTATTTACACTTGGTATAGAGGAAGTCTTTATGGGTGTGCAATTAATCACAATTAAGAAGATTTTGACAAGAGCTCGGGGACAGAGCAGACAAAGCCCTCTTTCTATATTCCCAAGGAGGCTACTCTGAGATGATGGGAGAGGTATGCAGGCAGCTAATGAGATACGTTTTCCAGTAAGGTCTTGTTATGATCTTTGGTTTCCTCTGTGTTAAGGGAGATCATCGAGGGTTACAACCGCTGGCTGGAGAAAGGGAGGACGCGCACCTCCTTGTTTCTCTAAACCTCCTCCTTAGATCTATTACAGTGCATTTCACAAGGCTAAGTACCATTTAATTTAGTTGCCCTCCCATATTTATCTTCCTCCTGTGATTTATGGGTTCAGAATCTCTGCGCTGGAAATGTAGGGTATCGCTTTACTATGTCGGTCCACAGAATCTCATGCTATGTTGCATGAACAGCACATCCCTCCTTTAAATAATCATTAGTTATATTAGTAATGCATGTCATCATAATTATATATTTTTTGTATTGTTTTTGCTGCAGGTTTGGAAATTAGGCATAGCAGCATAAAATAAACACAAGTGCAACTCAAAAAAATGGAAAAGCTGCTTTTTTTCAGGCCACCAAGACAGTAAACTTTCTCCTCAGACTTATACTGTATATCCCTGACCATGTGTAGCATATTATTTTTTTTTAGCAAATCCTTCCCTGCACATTACAAACTGCATTTTTATGAACATAGATTTACTTTTCATTGCAATGTTTATGCACTATTTTTGTTATTTATCTTGATTTTTTTCTTTAGCTTACATTTGCATTCATTTTTGCATGCACTGTAAGAGCTTACCACTTTTCATACACCTCTGAATCCTTTGAAAACCTCTACTACTCATCACAGATAACTTCCATTTTTCTTTTCTGGAAGCTTTAGTAAACTGACACTATCAAAACTCACCTCAGTGTTGTTGAGTTAAATACACACACATACAAAGTACAAGTAGGCTCTGTTGTTCTTACAAGTTAAAAGGCGGCATGAGCACACTCTCAAATCTTTCAGCTCGAGAAACACTGATAAGGCAGAGGTCAGCGACCTTAACATTGAGGAAAGTTCCTGCTTGTCAGCACCTGTGTGCCTCTGACTGTCTGTCTTAAAGGTGTGGAGAGATGACTGTTTGATTAAAGTCCTGACTCTCTTTAAAGTCCGGACAGTGCGAGATAAAGAGGCGCCCAGGTGATAAATGGCCTCGTCCCTCAGTCCACCTCTCTAATTTTACCTTTTTGGAAATGAAATGAGCTCGTCTGCTTGAGTCTGTGCTGTTAGTTAATTGCTCCTCACAAGCCGTGTTGAGAAAGTGGATGACAAAGTGAGCATACCATCTGCAGCAGCTGCTGACTGGAGGCTAATGCCCCGAGAGCATGCATACTGTCCTGACACTGGCATTTCTCACTCTGCACCGTTCATCCAGTCAGGAGCAGTAACACCACGAGTTGAATAATTTAGCCATCGCCTCACTGTAAGTCAGCGATCATCCACAAAGACAGCCAGAGGAGGGTCGGCCTCAAGGTAGCAGAGTTTACACATGTTCCACTCGGTTTGGATGCTCTGAATAACTGGTTTAGTGAAAGATCGGTGTATTGATTACTGTCACGTTGATGGTCAAGATAACAAAGAATGGGATTTCATTCTGAGATTATTATGAGCAGTAAATAGTAGAAATTTGTTGAGTGATCTAGAGAGCTGTCCCACTTGGCAAAGAGCTGAATTGTGTTTGATTTCATAAATAATTGCAGTCATCAGGGACACACATTGTTTTAGGCTTAACCGTGTTGTTTACCCATGCCACATGTCTGAGGGAGAGACACTGTTGTGGATACACATCGCCCTCAAGGAATCTTACCCAGGGCCCATGGTTGGCAAGTGTATTAAAGGCTTTTTCCAGGGTGTGTGTGTGTGTGTGTGTGTGTTTGCATGTGTGAATAAGTGAGGGAGAGAACTTAAAAGGGGAAAGAAAAACAACATGCATCCAGTACTTGAGGTATTTAGGCGAAGCTGTAAGCAAACACATCCGTAGCTAATGAGGCCTGGCATATGGAGTGATCATTGGAATTCATCATAGCTCACTGTTGCTACAGTGCAGGAGTGTTATGCTCCGTCACTTAGACAACCACTAAAGAAAACTGTTTCTCTTTTTTTTACCCCAGTGTTAACAAATTAACCGACACATATGTGGGCCAAAAAGAAAGTTGAAAAGAAAGGTGATTGATTGTTCCCTTGTTGCCTTCCTGTCAGCTTGGTTTCTGTCAGCAGAGGATACATGAAAGATGGAAACTATCTACGCCTCTGGCCCAAATCCCACTTTGCGCTCACAAATGTAGAAATTCTTCGAAAATAACAAAAAAGCAAGAACTTCTCCTGTCCTCATGACCCCAAGAGTTTTCAGAACAAGAAGGGAAAAAAAGAACATTTTCTTTTCGGAAGAGGTGTGGTGGTGCTCACTTCTACATTTGTTCTTCCGAGCCTTGTGTAGAAATCTCTGTGGTGGACTGTGTGTATGTGTGTGTGAGTGTGTGTGTGTATTCCTGCGTCCAAATGTGTACACTTTGTATTTGTGCGTGTGCTGAGGAGAGCTGAGAGGTGGAGGCAGTGCAGACGGAGCTGATTAGGAATCAGCGGTTCTGCTTCCTCTGACTGTGCTGGAGATGAAAGCGAGCGGAGGTGGAGGTGTGGGTGCAGGTGCTTGAATCCCTATCCGAGTGTCTCCTTGCACAGAGCAGGGACTGCTATGTCCCTATTATGGGCGACTGTGGAGAGCTCAATCACCCCTCGAAAAAACAAAAAACAGCAGTGCAGCAGAGCCGGCATGGTGCCAATTAAGATGGAGCAAGCAAACATATGCCTCTCTCGAAAAAATCCTGATGAAAATGCATATTGATGCCATAAATTAGAGGAGTACAATAGAATGTTGGGCGTTTGTGTGTAAATGTTTAATTAACCTGTTTGCCTACATCACTGCTGCGCTTTGCAGCTAAGGAATCAATCTACTTAGCAACCCATTTAACAATACATGGCCTGCCTTGTATGACACATTCATTGGGGACAGCCGAGCAATTGTTAATGTCTTCAAATTAACAAAGCCATTAACCCAAGTGATAATGGTCTGTTTTGTGTGTATGTGCAGGATGTCCAAGGACGATAACTCTGTGTAAAACCCGGGTCTAATTTTCTTTATGGCTCCAGGTGAATTATCTGTGTTTTAACGATCACAGACACATTTAAATCAGGATGCTAATGATCGAAGGTGTTCTCAAACTGTCTGTGTTTAATCAGCAATGAAAGGGGAAGCCTGTAATAGAAATGTTAATATTAAACAATTAGGAGTTTTGTTATTCCACAGCATGAAGTTGCCATTTCTTGTTCATCCTCAGCTGTAATTCAAATATTTATGCAGACATTTTCAGTATCACATGTGGATAAAAATCCGTAACCGAATCTTGATTTTAACACCCATTAAGTTCTTCGTGGTTTGTTTTTGTTTTTTTTCTCCAACAGTACATAATAGTGAACAGTCTGCAACACCCCCCCCTTCTTTTTTTTTTTTTTTTTGCAGAGATCACAGAACACAGAGGGGGCCATGATGACCCCATCCCAGAGGAGCCTGCTGTTTTGCCTGGAAGGTAAAGAGCTGGGATGCAGAGGAGTTTTTTGATTTAATCACCGTGCTCCACAGTGCACAATGTGCACTAGGAGGAGATGGCAATTATAACGCCCATGCCGGCCTGCTGTCCTGCCCGTGTGGTGATGTATTCCCTGGGGCGTCGCAGGGAGACGGTGGCGGGGGCACTGCTACCATGAAAGAGACCACAAATCCCCCCCCCCCAAATCCAACACAGACACCAGCAGGCTCATCACTCTGCACTAAGAGCCAATGATGAGCCGGATCACTGGGGCGTGCCACACTTAGTTAGGGCCTCCGTTTGAGCAGAATAAACACTTTAAAACAAGGTACGAGGTATTTTTTTTGTGTGTGTTGTTGTTGTTTATTCTGTGTGTACTTTTCTGCCAATCCAGAAAATCCCAGCACCACCACTGACCCAGTTTACTTTCCTGCTTCAGATTGATTTGATTACACAGCTTTGTATACAGTGGTTTCACATTTCCCCTTAATCCTCCCATTAATGCCATTCTCACAGTCCAGATTTAAAGCACCCTTTTGATTGTATTGTTTATACTAAGCGGAGGGGATACGGCATTATGATACAATATTGATATTTCCATAAATAAGTACCAGTGCCAGCTCTCCCACATACTGCAATCGTCAGACTTTTTTTTTCCACACTGAGAGGAACTAGCTCAACAACTTTTCATTTTGGATCAATCCTACAAGGAATATTGTTGTTTATTGGCAAACATCCTGACACATCATCATACACAATGAAGCGGGCATGAATAATTAATATCCTCTCTTACAGAATATTCAGTCGCACTCCAATGGTGTTTACTCCCCTGCAGACATCCATACTGAGGATAACCTCTGCTGTTTAGAGGAGCTCTGCGTCTCACTTCTCTGCTGCTGAATACTGAGGAGTTACAAGAGACACAGTAACAACATGAAAGCGGCAAGAAATAGATCAGTAAATACACAGCAGCACTGTTTAAAGAGAGGGGCTCGGAAACACTGTGATTGTGTTTTTGGAACCAGGAAAAGAATAGTGCAGTGCAGCAGTGCAGCTCAGAACCTGGTGACTGCAGAGAGACTGAGGCTAAAACAGGTGAAATGAAAATAAGCCTAATGTGACTCTTTAGAATTTAAATAGAGAGTTTTAGGAACAGAGGAGATGTTTAAAACGCATTAGAGGGGAAGTTTGTTTTGCAGTCTGTAAAAAAAAAAGCTTGGTTAGATTTGTTTTTTGATTAAAGTAATTGCCCTCGTTTGAATTTCTCGAGGCCACATTTATTACCTCTGCCCTATCTTTGTTTAGCGTGTTTGTTCAGAGTTGGCACCAGCTGTTAACACATATTTGGATTGGATTTGATTTTTCCGGCTACTGCTGATTTACGACCTTCTGCCTTCTGATTCCGAATGTTGCCCAAAATTTATTTTCAGTCACATGAATTATGCTCTAGACAAATTACGGCGCCTGTTAATACTTGTGCTACATTTTTGCCGCATCCATATTAAAGTTGGTACCTCTGGTTTCGACTGAAAACCAACAGACTTTGCAAGTGAATTTTGTATACCTTAGCGAATGTAACCCAGTTGGGTCCTGTAGACAGTGTACAGCTGAATATTAAGCCGGTGACTGACTGACTGATGGAAGATGGTGCAGCCCTGGGGAGACATCTTTTGTGGGAGAAATGACACTCCCCTTGTAACTGTCTCGGAAGTCAATGCTATCACACTGTCAAACTCAGAACTTGCTTCCCTCATTTCTTTTATTCCCCCCCACCACCATCACCACCTCCTCCCCGTCTCTGCATTCGAAATCATTCCCACAGCCTACAGCTATGAGCGCAGACTTTTAGTGCACGTCCGCTCTAGACGGGAAGTGTGGGGGACGGGGCGCATCCTGGGCCACCCTCACCAGGGAAAGTGACAGCCCGGATAATTGGCACTAATCAAGTGACTGCTTGGATTGAGAGAACGTCGCTATCTGCACAGTGAGAGGAGCAGGGTTGACCCACGGAGGTAGTGCCCAAGGCCTTTACTCTCCGACAACGGCGTCTGTCAATCCTTAGCGTGTGACAGTCATCATCTACCGGCGCAGTCCCCTCTTTGGTCAATATGCAAAAAGAAAAGAAAAGAAAAGAAAGAAGAAAGTCAGCGATAGCAAAAGAAGAGGCGGGGGTGGTGGGAGAGGAGAAGGGAGTAAGAGAGACGTTTCCTATTTCACATGAAAACTAGGATGTTATGAAGTGCATACTACATTATTCTATTTTATAATTTCTCTTACAGCTATTGCTTTGAATTACAGAGGACTTTTTGTCAAGAGCGAGAAGGAGATGAATCAAAAATTCATCTGAAGAAGTTCTGCATAGGGGTGAGGCGAATATACCTCTGGTGGAACCAACATTTGCAAAAGTTCTATCTCCTTAAGCAATTATTAGCGGTGATAGTTTGACATGTACAAGAGTTGTCAACAACTGACTTTAAACAAAGTACAAAGCAGAAGTAAACAGTGCCTTGGGCAAAATTAACTTGGGGGACTAGCCATCTCATGAATTATAAATGGCCATCTATTACTGCAGTGAGTGCTACTACCAGGAGGCTTCATTCACTGGAATAGACTAACCTATTTTCAACACATCTGAAAGTCAAGTGACAGTGAGGCGCTGAAGAATGCAGTTCAGGGAAAAATGAGCCTGTTATTTAGTAAACGAGTTGTGTAATTTCTAAATTGTACCAAACTAACCATGGAATACCCTCAGGGGTTTGTGTCATCTGCTATACACATTTGCCTGCTAACTGCCATTCAGTTGCAAATTAATTCCCTTCTCAGAGCACATTTAATCCATCTAATTAGCAAAGTGGCCTATACATACAAGCCTATGTTTTATCTTTTTAATCCTCACCTCCCTAATGCTGCCTGGAAGTAAGTGAAATCATGTCAGCGCAGATTATATCGAGTCAGGGTGATTTTTGACGAACTAGACTCGGACTTCAGTTTCTCCTCAAACCCCTGCAGATGTAAGCTGTTTTGTTGCAACTCGGAGAGATCTGCATCTCATGAGAAACCAAGTTTGACAAAAAAAAAATTAAATAAATCCACAAATTCGGTGTCTTTACATACCTTCAGAGCATTTCCCTTGTCATAATTCTCAAGGTGGAAATGTGGTGCATCTACTGACCTGAGATGACAAAGAAGAGGGATTAGAGAAGCTCCCACATGCAGCTGTGCAGGAGCCACGAGGAGTCTGGCTGGTCAACATTGATAAAAGACGGCAGCGTGTCCTAACCAGGGACTTGTGCCTGCCTCTGCCTTCTGGGCTTCGTCTCGGAAAGGTGGTGAGACGTCTGGATTGGCACCTCTCTGGATACACGAACCACTGGAGAACCATGAGGGCTGAACTGCAGAGACTCCCTGTAGAACGAGCCACACACCAAAGGCTTCTTTAGACATGCAGAGTAAACAGATGCTGAAAGTCAATTAGACAGAGCACTTCAGCTTTGATTTTAGCAACTCCCAACTGGTGGAATCTGAGGATGACACTAATTTCCTTTCCTCTATAAAACAAGCTTCACCTTTTTGTTTCAGGTGTCTGAATCTTATCAAATCTAATAGGAGCTGGGCTAATGCTGCAGCTAGGAATCCTGTCAGATTTTGAGAAAATGATGAAACTGCAGTGGTATCATGATTATCAAACCCACAAAACTGAAGGATAGGAATACTTTGCCAGGTCTGACTTTCTGTACACGCAGGAGACACAGTTTGCTTTTCCAACCCTGCATTTCCCTCTTCCTCTTCCCTTCCTTTTTTGCAATTTGCAAGTCTTTGCACAGATTCGCCTCATCTTCAAAAGGCCAGCAAATACAATCTTTTTGCACCAGTAGAAGTAAATACATAGCTGCATACAGTAGGAAAACAACACTGTGATCTAGCTCTACAAACATGGTGATTGGCAGGTGTATGGCACAAAGTGGGATTCAAGCACAGCTTCACACATTATTTGTAGCTGCTGTTAAAGGATGTTAACCAATATATATTCAATGCTCCCTTTTTAGACTCAGTTCTGAGGAGTCACTCTTCAAGCATGGCGGTGCTTATGTGAGCAGCACCGCTGCAGATTTCAGGAGACTTGAAATACCTTTTTTAGTCGGAGCGCCACTGCAGAACAACATTCCCTCCAGGTGTTTATTGGCAAGAAAATAAACTTAAAATAACTTTAGTTTGTTTTGAATTGAAAGTCTTCATAAATGAAAATAAACAGCGCTGCAGCTATGTGCTGCTGAATATTTTTCCCCACACAAATGAATATATATTTACTTTGTATACTTTAGCACATCAGCATTTCATTTTCTCTTATTTGATATGATAGTTTTGACAAGGTCCAGAATTATTCATCACCCTGGACACACTGAAGCCATTGTGCTTTTTTGTTCCTGATTAAGGGGCTCCAGTTACAAGTCTATGCTAATCTGAAGAACACAGGATTTGGTGAAGAACTTTGCAGATGAAAGTAGCTGCGCTCTGATAAAAGGAAAGTGAACACAACACCGCATAACATTAGCAAGGTGCAGTTACTTCTACTGACTCATAATTGTCCAACATGCCTGGGAGATACACAGATGAGTTCGTGGGTCTCCAAAATCCTCGCCCCTTGTTTTGCATAATACTCAGCTTTGAATCAAAGCAGGGAGGGGCAGGTGCGAGTGATCTTCCTGGTGTCTCCAAGTCATTTTGTTTATCATTCAAATGCAAACCTTGTTCCATTATCCATGAGGGAGCGGGAGTAATGTGTTAATGTCCCCTACTCATGGCTCATCGTTTGGTCCGAGCTGACAGCACTGTGCCCATCCATGTCACAGATGATGAGAGACAAAAGGCAGACAGAGGGCAGCAAAAACAGGTAATTACCTCATACCTACACTTTCATAAGGGCGACACCCTCAGCATTCACATTTCTGTGTATTATAATTAGGATAACCAGGCCACAGACTGGGGATGCGTTTGAGGACACATAGACTTGCAGACTTTGAAATATGAGGTGCCAAGCAGACATAAAGGGACCACAGCACTTGCGCCCTTCGCTCTCGGTCTCGTGTTTATGCCGCATGAAGTATAAGAGGCTTCTCATAGGGATCCTTTGCCTTTATGGCGCTCTATGTGATTGATTATTTAGTGGAAAAACTCCACAGCTCAAATCAGTGTGAAGCCAGCAAATAAAGTCAAATAACAAGGGAGAGTGCAGGTCTGAGGGAGGGAAAGATCTCAAGATGTTTTTGAAGCGAGTCAGAGTAGCCAAAGGCGAGTAGATCTTCACGCTTTCATATCCCCCCCTTTTAATATTTCTACCCCATTTTAATGATGTGCTTCCTATCCTTGAGTAAAGTTCTTCATAGCCAGTCTTTTTGCCAGAAAGGATTTTTTCTCTTTGAAATAAAATGTAAGTATATATTTAGTCTCCTAGTTTAGAGGCTTACAGGCCGAGGCAGATATTCAAATTTGTGCTTTTATGAATACGCATATTGACGGTTTTCTGGCAATTGCCAAAATGTTAACAATATTTTAATAAACAGTGTGTAAGTTCTGCTCTTCGCTGGAGGATGATGAAGCTGCAGTTTGTAAATTAACAAAAATAATCACATTATTAAATATTCCTCAACTCACTCCCAGTCATCTGTGTGCCAGTGTAATACAAAAATATAATCTGCATATGCAACTCGGGAGAATAAACAGGCAGGACTCAGTGTGCACACGCATAAAGGAACATGGGGGCTTTGCATAAAGAAAAAATCAAATATTGATGATGATAGTGGAGAAACTTCCAACAGAGAAAAACAATGAAAACCAAATCAGCAGGCGCCTGTCATTACAACAGCTGTAAGTGTTTGAGGCCCAGATATCAAAGCCGAGCCTTTGATATAACCAGTCTCACAGAGAGCTGCTCTCCTTAAAACCAGCTATAATGAAGGCATCTCATCACTCTGTCCATCACAAGCCAGAGCCGTGTACTTCCAGTTACAAAGCCTAAGGCCAGCCGCATATACCTGCATCTCTTTTTCTCCTTGACTAAAAGGGACACTCTTGAAATGAGATGCAGCCAGTAAAGTTGTATTGTGACATTTCTTGGTCCATATTAAGCAGGAGAGGCAGCAAACAGCCACGATGCTGAAATCATAAAAGCCGTAAGGATGCATGATGATGAAAAGAGACCCAATATAATAACCTGGAGAGGTTGAGGATGTTTAATAGGAGAGAAAACTCATCAGGGATCGTGTTATTTACAAAAAATGTACAAATGATGGAAAAAAAGAAGCCAAAGTAAAATTCTTTAATAGGATTTACTTCTCCAAATACTGCTCTCACACACACACATACACTAGAACTAAATAAAGATGATCAGGTTTTATTAATACATCTCTTTTTGTCTACATCCACTTTACAAGCCTATCAAAAAACTACTACATTTACACTTACAGTTTACAATTAAAGGTTTGGCAGTGTTTTTGAACCTATTGTTCCATGACAAAATATTAACAACTTTCCGGCAAAGGCGTTGAAAGGGAAATATGTATAGAACAACCCCCTCCTCCTATCCCTGTCTTAAGGCAGAGATAGCCATTGAAAAAGTGCTGGTTCAGTCTCCTTCTGTCTCTGGGCATAGCTTTGATCAGTCCCACCTCAAGACTTATCCTAGAGGGAACACTGCACTCCTATTCTCCATGGCTAATCATACTTCCTGTCTTTGTCTTTATGTGCTTTAGACAAGCGTCAGATAGAAGCACAGGAACAGATTTGCCCTGAAAACCTGGAGAATAAAGCCTCTGGTTGTGCTGCAGCTCGTCTTTTCCAGCAGATTTCCTCATGAATATTTCCACTGTTTTGGAGTGGTGGATTTCAACCCATTGCCGCTTTGAGAAAAGGCGCTTTTGAGAGACAGAAAAAAAAGCCTTTTGGAGTTCAAGATACCAGAGTAAATGTACTGTATGTCACCTGACCGCGGTGGATAATGTATTTTTAGCTGTACCTACAGCTGTTGGATGACAGGAGACATGAAGGCCAGAGGTTATATCTTGCTTGCTGTACAGTGCAGACACCATCCTCTGAGCCACAGCACCTCACTAAACAGAAGAGACAAGATCCGAGCAGCGAAATGGTTAACAAAATAATTCTACATGCACAGCATATTCTTTGGGCTCAGGCAATATTGCTCGGCTTGCCACCAGTGGCACTTTTCACCAAGAAACATGCTTTGTGTGTTTCACACAAGTACAGAAAAGACCATTTATGCCAGGAGCCAAAAAGAATAAAAAGAAATAGACAAAAATCCCTTTTCTTTTCTTGGGGAAGCTGAAGGCTATGAAAACCATCTTGTGTTCTATTTTTGAACTGATTTCCATTTCCATGGCCACCTGAGGGAGGTCAGGCTGCTCTGGCCAACTTCCTCACAGGGAGAGGGACTGACGGTGACAGGGACACAAACCCAGAGACAAACCGTCCCCCATCCGTTCCAGCACCCATGCCACTCATTATCCTCACTGGCACCATCAAGACTCTCACATGGATATAGAAATTAATCGCCATAAAGAAACAGAAAACAACAAAATCCTTTTTCTTTTCACTTCTTTCTTGCTGTTTTTCTTCTGCTTCAAAGCCTGTAACTCTCTGCTGTGCCCCAGGGTTAATTAACATGAACCAAACAGTGAATGATCAGAGAGAATGGGAAATCTCCAAAGGTTAAGTGTCACATGGGAAGCGTGTTGTCAGAAGAAGGAGAGGAGGTAGGCTGTTTTTTTCTTTTTCTTTTTCTGCACGTTCAAAATCAAATGAGAGAGCAGTGGTGCAGAGGGAAGAAATTTGTAGACACCTTTCCAAAACTTTGCATTTCTCCTGTCAGAGGGGCAGAGCTTCACAGTCTGGCTTCAAACAATATCTGTAATTCCATGACATTTTGATGAGCAAAAAAGAACTCAGCACTTCTCTCCAACTTGCTTATCTTTCAGCGGATTCCTTCTCCTTTCTGCGTATCATTAGAATTCACTTTAGAGAAGTACACACACGACACCATTTCATAATGTGAGAAACAAAAAGCTCGCGGAAGGAAAAAAACACATCCATCACAAAGTTAATCACTGCTTTTATAGACCTACTCATTGAAATTGTGTCTCCTCTTGGTATCCCCGCAGGGAAAAAAAGAGAAAATGACTTCATGATCCACAGATATCCTGGATAGCATGTCTTGCAGGTGAAACAGTATGATTTCTCTCTGTAATAATTAACATGGGCTCCTCTTCTCTCCCTGTGGCTTGTCGCTGACATTTGGTTCATGCTTGAGTGTCTGCCTAGCTGATTTCAATCTCTTGCATGAAGGTGAGGCTGTGTTTGTACGTGTGTGTGTGTGAGTGTGTGTGCGAGCGTGCGTGCATAGGGTCCAGTGGCCAGTCTGACAAGGACGCTGAAGACAGGGCCTGCCTTCAGAAGACAGGATTAAGCATCTTGACAATATGGATTAGAGACCCCCTCAGTCAATCCCAAACCTCCGGCAGGTTAGAAGTTGAAAGCCAAACGCCGCAACACAAATGAGTCTTGTCGGTGTGTTTGTGCTCTTTGCGAAACCGCATTATGTAAAGGGTCATATCTCACTCGCCGCTGAATAGATATTTGACAATTCCTAAATTTATCACGCCGATCTCTATACATTTTATCTGCTCTGACAAACCGTATTGATTTACGCCGTGCTCCGAGGATGAAAACACCTCAGAATGGTCACCTCGCCCACTGCCGCAACAGGCCTTATTTTACATTATTACATTATGTATGCAGGCTTGAGTATGGATAATGGATGAATCTAAAGCAAAGCAGTTTAATTACCCACCATCATTCTGTCTCACCTAGCTGCAGAGTACACATCTTATTAGCCATGGTGTAAATAAACATTAATATGCCACCCCTGATAAAGACTGTCCACCCCCCTTTGCAGTTCTTGGTATATTATCATCATTGGCACAAAGTACACACACCCAAACGGATCCAGTGGCATGTGCAAACAACAGAGGAGATGCTGAAGCCGGGGCCAGACCATTACAACCACTTCACAGAAAATTATCATTAGTGCATCTGGCTTGAGGCCACACAGCCCCCCATCAAAAAATTAAACTGTACACACAGGATTCATACCTAGGATCCTGAATGATTGAATAATACGTAACAGAAACCCTGTTGACTGAAGCAACAATCTTAGCAAGTGGCTTTGTTACAAAATTCCTTTTTTGCATGTTTGGCAGACCGGTAAGTGGCAGAATAGGCACAGGGGATGAGGGACGTCTCTGTAGGCCAGCTGAAGAAGGGGAGACGTAGATATATGAGGGGATTCAGATACATAGCATGTAGGTTAAGCAGCCGCAGGGTATTCTCATCCTTATAGCACACAAGTATAGTGGCAATAGAGAGGAAGCTTCAAGCAAAGAGAAAACTCAGCATCCAGCAAGGCTCTGAGCATCAAACACCGCCGATCTGATAAACTACAATATCTGAAAGTCTCCAGGCAGAGTTTATAACAAACTGGACTGTGACTGGCTCCAGACATGATTGATTTAATGCACCATTAATAAGGATTTTTAGGATTCATCTTATATGTAACTATCATATTAAACAGACTGAACTGAAGCTGTAGATCCATCATGCATTTCAAGTATAACCTTGTTGAGATTTTATTTTTGACTTCTCAAGATGACAGAAGCTGAACTCTTCAAAGACATACATTGTGTTGCATGTACACTAAGCTCTTTTATAAACTTCTCCATATGTCTTTTTTGTCTGCGGATGGACTGACTGCAGCCAAAACCCAAGAGGAGACAGGCCTTATTCTGCTCTCTTATGTTGTTTCAATCACCAGTCTACTGTACAAAGGAGGCAGCCTGATGGCATGATGAGTGCACAGCGCTCATCTGCCTTCGCTGTTGTCTCAGTTTGAGCCTCATAAAAGGAAGCGGGCTTGACGATGCCAGAGGCGGAGGATCCGGCTGCACGGTCTGAGCAGAGAAACATCAGCAGAGCGCCATTCTTTAGAAGGAGATGTCCTTCAGTGTGGTGCCAACTCTCCCTGGGGCAGCAGCAGAAGACACAGCCTCTTATTTACCATATACAGGATCTCTCCGTGCCCTTAATGAGCCAGGATATTCAGCATCACAGAGACAAAGGCCACGCTTTCACCAAAGAAGCCTTGGTTTTGCTGAATTAAATAATGATAATTAAGAAAATATTAATCAAACTCTGGCTCTCTCCGCTCTGTAGCTGTGTTGAGGGAGCGGGTCTTCCAGCTTAGCCTGTAGGAGTTCTCATTTAGAGTATGCCTGCGACCTATAGAGCTGCAGGCAAATGCACACACACACAAACACACACAGATGCACACAATTAAAAGCAGACCCTGGTGGCCTTCTACTCTATAATTAAACACCCTTTGGTGCTCGGCACAAAAATACTGAGCCGGGTTCAGATGTGTCAAGGAGAGAGGAGTGAAAGGAAACGTTGAGGAGCTGTTGGTTCTCCACGTCGCAAGTTCTGTTTAATGCAATGAATTAATAAAAAGCACAAACTAATACCTTCCCGATGTGCAGTTGGTATGTCTGGCGGGCCAGCAGCAGCTATACAGCTGTACTGTGAAACTTTAATGCTGCTGGATGCCTAAAGCACTGCCTGAGCTGTTTCTCTTAGCTGGGGGTGGGTACGGGGGGTAGGTGGGCTCTTTTCATATAGTCGATCTAACTGGGCCAAGTATTTGAAGAGAGGAAAGGACTTCTCTGACCTTTAAAAACACCAAAATGCAGCTGCCTGACTGATGGGAATCATAACTGGATCCTTATCAGTGTCCTAAATTATTTAAAAAAAAAAACTCCTCATATAACTTCTTCTAAATCTAGAATATTCTAAACTCTCCTCTCAATTCAAATGTTATTAGGTGATTATATGGTATTATTCTTCACCTTTTAGACTTCAGAGCGCTTGTCATTTGACTCTAGTTGTTATGGTAATGCGAGGTATTCCATCTCCTTCCCAGCATGCTCTGTGTTTGACATTCATGGGGTTAAAGTCCTCTGAATGATGAAGTGCCAGTGTTTGGGACAGTAAATTGCATCGTTTCAATTGAGAAGAGAGTTCCCCTTGGGTTTGCTGGAGGTCCCTACGGGCTGGCCTTGAGCAGAACAGCATGTTGTACATCCATATAAAAAAAGGGAAAAATATGGTGGTACTTTTCTCTTTATGATGCAGAGATTAATCTGTCACCATATCCGTGCATAAATCTCACTCCCTGCTTTGCAAAATACTGTTTTATCTTACTTTACTCTATATTTTATTTTTTTATTGCCCATAAACACAAACCATCACAAAGGGCTAATGTTCTCATCAATATTATTACAAAATGATCATAAATCCAATGCCTTGTTAAAAGTTGAAGCCATTTCTCTCCTCAGCTACTCAACCATTGAAAATATTAGACAGAAGCATTATTTTATCAGGCAATTTCTTTCACAATAATAGATGATCTTCTATCATATTTGAGCTACAGTACACCACTTAGTTTTCATTAGATTATTGCACTTTCCTTCCCCATCCTTTCCTCATTCACTGTGTTCAGCAGTACTGATCTTGCCTTTTGGGGCTATTTTTTTCCCTTATACTTCAGTAGAAATGCCTTGACAACACTGTGGTGGTTATTTCATCCTGAGAGACCACAAACTAAACAGCAGAAACACGTTGTATAGACGCTTGTTTAGTGGTATGCAAATCATCGTAGCCAGAGGTAAAATTAACATTTTCAATTAAAATATTAGCACCAAACAAACACAGAAAAACACACTAATGATTAAATCATCTTGATAGGATCTCATAGTGGAAAGAGAGGCTGATTTCTCGTGATTCTTTACGTGGAAAAGATGCAGTATTGATTGTGCATTGCTGTTTTTGTGAAGTTACGCATCTTTGCGTTTGCATATGAAGTTTGCAGTTGAACGTGTAAATTTGAATAAGTTAATTTAACAATTTGTAGCTGTTAACATTCACAGCCTGGGATAACTTTACTATTTTTATCCCTTGTGCAAATAAAATGTTGCCTAATTGCTTTTTAAATTTATTTTCACATGCTCGACTAGCTCTAATAATTAAGGAGGGTAATAATGTATTGCAACAATGTCATTCATGATCAAATATTTCATTATTTTTTAAATTTTTCTCTGCATTTTGTCAGCAGGTATCAGACTGTGAGGGCCTGAGACTGACTGAGCTTTCTGTAGGTGCTTCTAATGCTACTAGACCGCCCTCTGGTGGCTATCTAGGCAAACAACACTTAAGAACAAGACAAGGCAAGAGAAGTAACAAAAAGTGCCCCAACGAAGCAAGTTTATTACTGATTTAGTATAAGAAACATTAACTATAACCCAGATTTTTCCGTATTAAAAAGATATTTTTCCTTCCTTGAATGTTGCACTCAATTATATGTTCAGAAAAAGTAAGGTGGGTTTTTGTGACAGAGATTGTTGCAGAGATGATAACCACAAGCCCACCTCTCCAGTAACAGATTTCCAGTGGTGGAAAGTGACACCCTTTTTGATACTGCCGATTTACTTTTACTCCTCTGCTCCACAGAGGCCGAGCAGTACTTTCTGGTAGTCTCCCTTGGTATGTTCCTGCAGCGGGGAGAAGTAATAGAGTAGGTGAGAGGGGCGGCATGACAGAACAAGCTTTAATGTAAATCAGTACGAGGCCAGGGGCAGGTTGTCAAGTTCACTCACCGTGATAGTCTGTTGCAGAGACTGTCCAAAGTTGGCCTTGTATTCAGAGCAGATCTTTTTCAGGTCCACTTCACAGCGCGACACAATAATTCTGGTCACTATCTTCTCTTTGGCTCCTTTGCTCTGAGCAGACAAGCACAAGTCAGCACTTACTGAGGTTGTAACACACTCTGTGCTGTTAACTACAGCAGCTGATGCAACTGTGTGGTAAGATAACTTCTGCCAACTTTGGATTCTGTGTTCCTGCAGCAAAACTGCACTTTCACAAGCAGATGAACTTCTTACATTTGTTGGGAAAAGAAAAAAGTCTAGGCCTCAAAATAGCCACGTTTCAACCAGAAGTAAAAGAAGTGCACTTTGAATACCTTCATGGCTTCATTGAGTCTTTTGGCGAAGAACAGCTGTTTGTTTTCAAAGCACTGAACTGGAGAGAAAGAAAAACACAGTACATATTATGTTTTATGTTGTGATTTAGGAGTGGATGCATAAGAGAACATCTGAAGTTTATTCTAAGTAATTATCTATATTTATAACATGATCTACTAATAAAAGAGAAGTGTACCTAGCACCAGGAAGGACCTCTGCAAATCTCCTTTTACTTCCTTCACAATACTCTCCTGCATGTCGTAGGGACTGTAACTCTTGTACCTCTGAAACACTAAGAGGCAGGAAAAAAATGTCAAATCATAAACTTTATAATTTATTATGAAAAATGATGAAAAATCAACATTTATGTATCAATAACGCTTTAGGAGGACAGGTTGACATACCTTTTTGCAGGTGGTTAACGCTTCTCTCAGACATAATGGAGATCCAGGCTGCCACATCAGTTCCTTTAATTTTCACTCCAGCATCATAGAGAGCCTGAATACAATCAACAAAAAACACCTGTAAACACTGGCACGATTTAAAGTTTGTGGCAGAACAGCAGTGGGCAACCTCATAAATCATTCATATCTAAATAGTTTATAGACAAATACCTCTTATATAGGTGTTGAGATTCATATTTTTTTAAAAAGGTGTTTTTTTTAAGTGTCGTATTTGTCAATTTAAAAAAAAAGATCTGTTAATAAAACACACGGTGAACATTATTAAAAACTGTCTCATTGTGTTTCTCAATCAGAAAGCTCTCAATCACAATTACTTTCAAACTGATAATAAAGATAATGAACTACTGACTAATTACCTGAACATAGTTCTGGACTGTCAACTAAGGCTGCGCAAACATGTAAAAAAAAGTTGGGTAGAACCTTTAGGGATGATTTTAAAATCTTCAGGCAAGTCAGACACTTTTTTAAAATCATTTTATTTATCTCTAGTTTTATGAATGCTGTGATCTCTCACACTGAGAAACGGAGGCATCACCCTCTGCTATTAAACCACTACCAAAATCCAGGCTAAGAAAATATTGGCATTTATCAGTGTAATATTTTCGTTTTTGCAACTTCAGAAATTAATCCCATGTTTTACTTACATTTATTTTTCTCCACCTATCATCTCCATCCATTTTTAATACTTCTATACCTAGAATTTACTATACAGTCACAAAAGCCTGAAATATCCCAAAAGCAAACTGCATAATTAGACTCTCTAAGACTACTGTCTGGTACTCCCTGCCCACTACGTTAAAGCTGATTTAAGAGTTTCTCTAGTTCTGGCTAAAACCTGACCAGAACTGCAACCATAACATGCAATAGTTCATATTTGCGTACATAAGTTCCTGCGAAAAGTGATGTACAGTGATTGGTTTGCAGCTCTTTATGTTGTTACTATACAGCACTGATTTTCAATGGTAACATTTTAATGACTGCTCAACAGATGAACACCAATCAAGGGACTGCTGTTGAAAATCAGCATTGGCTGTATACACGTGTGCAACACAGTGGACGCTGCTTTTCAAATAAAGAAACTACTAAATAAAATGAAATAAATAACTTTAGTAAGGGCCATGGGAGTCTGGGGTGTATTTACAATAACAATGTCAGGTAATTTTCTTGTTGTTCAAAAATAAAGTAATGCATTCACAGTTTGAGATCCTTTATTTTCCAGTGATAATGAATATTGAATTTTAATGTAAGAATTACATTTTCAAATCATTTTACTTGACATTCAAAGACTAAATGAAATGGGGGACTTACTCTGGCATCTTGGTCAATCTTTTCATAGTCGACCACTGCGGATGCTTCTGCTCTCTTGGTCTGCACAGAAACAAGACATGACTCAAGTCAGTTTCAACCGTGCTTTGTTATGTGAATCATAGAAACAGACATGGCTACATCTTACCTGCACAAGAGCCAAGAGCAGCTTGGCAAAGTTCCCAGACGTATCACCAGCAACATCTTTCTCCAGTTCCTTCTTGAACACTGTGAGATATTAGATTTTCAATGTAGGCATTTAGCTCTCTCTACATCATGTGAGTAGTCACATAGCTGCTTCATTTCTGGTTGAAGGTCATGTCGTGTCTTTCAGTAAAGATACAGAGAGAGCCTAGGTTGTTGCTGAATGGAAAGAACATCAACCTATTGGTAAAAGGTTATACAGGATATTACAGTGTATTTCTAGCCCTTTCTTTAAAGGCCTGACATGTTTTGAACATACTCTCTTTGTAGACCTTCTTGATTTCCACCAGCTCATCATTGCTGCGTGAGCACAAAATCTCAATCAGAGTTTCTTCATCTGTTCCCAAACCCTGAAAAAGACAAATAATGTTGAAGATATACACCACCTAACTTCAAATCCATCCAAAGAAATAAGCATATGTAGTCATTTTTCCATTAGAGGGCAGTGTTGCCATTCAGCCAGATCCTCTGATAACAACCTCACCTTGATAGATCCTCTGATCTCTGAGGCATCGAACTGGGTCGCACTCTTCATCAGTCCGAGGATCACAGTTTCCAGCGAGCCAGACAGTGCTCCTTTAAGGGCTGTGATCATGTCCTAAAAATATAATGATGGTATATAATGTGTCCCATATGGTTAAAAAAAATACACAAAGTGGAGCTAATTAGCAGTTTGGATTTTCTGTCCAGGACTTCTGTACCTTCTTTGCCCTCCTTTCATATGCAAAAGCAATTTCTCTCCTTTGGGAGTAGGCGCGCTTTGTTAGGACATCAATGATGGTCTGCTCATCCACTCCTTGATGGAGAAATAGATGTTAGAAGGTACATTAACAATAAGTGAGACAAATTGCAGCATTATTTTACAAAGACTGGACATCGAGACAGAGATAATCCATGGTATTGTGCATTGTCTAATCAAGAACCTAATCAATATGGGCTGATGTTTGATACTTGGATGCAGAGCTGAAATTCTGCAATGTTGCTTGATACTCATTTTCACATTTTTACTTATTATGCTGCTAACGATAGTATGTATAGAACATACATTAGAACATGTTAAGTGGGGATGCAAATACTTATTATATTAATAGTAAAATAGCATGTAAAACTCCGAACAAAAAAAATCATACTATCTCCTTAAGCCAGATATGGCGTCTTTAAATGTGTTGCTTGGTGCCAAAACTTTAAATATTCAGATTACAATCATAGAAGAGAATAAAAAAATCAGCAAATCCTCATGACTCAGTTGTTATAAGAGGGAGAACACATGAAGAGTGTACACAGAAACCAGAGGGAACGGCAGTAAAGATAGCCTGCTTTAGCACATGACATGACCGTAAACTATTTTCCCCTTTCTCATTCGCAGAGACATCTTTCCACATCAGGCATATTCTTCACCACAAGCAAAATGGTGGGACGTTGGAGAGTTAGTGGTCAGACTGCTGCCAACAGCTCTCAGCTCGGCCAGCAGCATGGAGGTGTTCCCAGCATGGTCAGAGCATTTTAAGCCACGATGCTGACTCACAAATACCAGCTATTCATCTGTGGTAAGATGGAAGGAGGACACACACACACACACACACACAGCTGTAACTTGCCTTTGGTCTTGATAGCAGTCTCTATTCTAGCAGCATCTCTGTCGGAGTCGAAATCGGTAGCAGGTACCACTGTGGGGAACTTGGCTTCATGGGCCTGAGCAAAGCAAATGAAGTGTTAGAGATGAAAACTATGTCTTTATTGAAACATGTATTTCAGTGTGAGTTTTTATCATAAAGATAAAAAAGAAAGTGTGGCATTACCCCAATGTTGAGGGACAGCTGTCCGAGAAACTCGTGTACCATCATTTTGACTGCCCTGAAAAAGACCAAATCTCGGCATCAAATCTCACTGTAATCTTCTTACTGAGATGAATGAGTTTAGCCAAGCAAGAAGCCATGTTTATTTTGACTGAAGATGTAATCACTTGAGCCAGTAAAGCAATGTCCTCTAAACAGAAGCAGAGAATCTATAATTACCAAGTCGTTGCTTTTGGTACAAATGAGTTACTGTAGAAGTTACTGCATTAATTTTGTCATTTGTGATTCATTGTTTTGATCAGTTTGCCGTATTCGCATTCACAGTAGTTTTCAGTAAAAACAGTCAGATTGTGTTGACAAGCTCCACTCTCGAATCCCTTTTCAGTCTGACACATTCATTACAGTAACACCAAACTGACACACCCTGGAAAAAGAGCTTCTGTACTCTAGTCTGCTATGACAACTGATTACGATCACATGCACACAAGAAAACTGGTTTGAGACTGAAAAACAAGAATGAATTAAGTAAAACTCAGAAAGAGAACTTGTTTACACAAATTCCATGACACTTGTGTGGAATTCAACTCATTTGCCATGACTCATGAATGCAAGATGGAAAATTCCATAAACCTTTGTACAGAGTAAAGTTCATAGGAATGTAAAAGAAGTTATTCAGTGACATAGGGGGTTTCACCAAACTTACCTAAGTTGTAAAAGTTGAGATGATGCAGAGATTTGTGCTGGTGATGTGAAGTGAAATGGGTGTGGAGGCTGAACTTATGCGACACAGAGCAAGGCCTCCCCCTCTTTCACTTCCCCCTGACTCAGATTCACTCCCCTTTCCATGCGCTCATGACTCCACCCTCTTTCACTCCAAGTCACTTGGAAGCTCAAACCACCAGGCAGATTATAGTTTTACAGCTTTGTTAAGTTTTCCCACACTCACTGTTCAAAGTGACTCCATGCCTTCGAGTGATTTTCAAGGCGGTGTCTAATCCTGACTTTGCACATTCTAGATCTTACAAACATCTGCATGTTACATACATACAACATACTCCCAAATGAACACTCAACATTTATTGTTGCTCTGGTTTTACAAAACAAAATATTACAAAATACAAAAAATACGAATATAAAGTACAAATTCTATACTGTAAAAGTGCTTCAGCATTCACATTTATATTTAAGGACAAATTGTATTTCCCATGTGAACTCTTAAATATCATCAGTGCTTTCCTTTCTGGTCCAGCTCCTCTGACTTATCTGATCTGTGATATGAAATATGAACAACATAAAATGATCACATATATTAGGAGACTTTAAACAGACTTCTGAATTAGGTTTTTAATATACTTGTTACGCCTGGCTGCACGTTTCCTTTGTTTGCGTTTCGTCTCGCCTTGTCCATTCAAGTTGTTCTTCTGTCCAGCTCTGGGGTTGTTAGACTGCGGTGTCCCATGTTTTGTTGTCTGGTAGGGTAGAAGAAAGTAAAAAAGGTTCCATCTGATTATTTCTGAGGCTAAAATCAAGTAGCATCAAAAACAACACAATAAATCATTATTTTTGTTTTTCATTCTCAGAGGTACACTTTTCCTCTCCTGGTTGAAACTCAAGAGACGTGTTAACATCTTTACTATGTGGAATTTTAGACAGGCATCCAGTGAATGCCTTAGAGTCTATTCCAGTGAACCTTGCTGAGCTGCTGCAGAACCTGGCATGCTCTCTATTGTCCCTGTTGTTAGTTTTGGGCTTCTGCAGGCAAACTATGCAGAAGTCCCAGGGCTCGGCTTGTCTGATAAGAAAATAGTCTCAACTTTTCCATTGACTATAACTTAGTAGACACAGTGCTTCATTTACTGTGGCTTTTAGATAATCTCTGAGTGTGTATTTATATCTAAGAGAGGTGTGGACTTCCTAGACATTAACCACACTTGCTTCCAACTATCTTTCATCTCATGCCATTATCTGAACAGCCATGGCATCCATTGTTTTGGTCTCTGTTCACAGTTCCTTTTGTCAACACAGTAACAATGGTGACAAAATTAAACACACACCTTTAAGAAGGGTTTTGGTGGAAAGGTACAGGGGACCCGGCCGTGTTTCTTGTGGAAGGGCAGGACCTCAGCTGGATTCACAGGTATCCAGGGCACGAGGCCAGAGACTGGGGGTTGTGGAACAGAGCTGTGGACCTGCTGCAGGTTGTATGTCCCCCGACTAATTTTTCCATCTGCTGCTTTTAGTATGGTCACAAATGGTTCCCCTGCTTTGTGCACAATCAGGTATTTCCCTTCTTCTAACCTGCGAACCCAAATCGAGTCACTGAGGGTGTGTTCAAGTCAAAACCCACACACTGAAACATGTCGTAGCACTGCAAGCACAACTTATTCCTTGGATGAATGATGACTGGAATGTAGGTAAAAAAGAGCCTTCAGACAGCAGGAGGTGACAAATGCACTGTGTGTTGTTTGAGTAATCGATTGTGTAATTCTCCAACACAAACATGAAGGCAGACTAACGTCACACATTTTTCACCCACGGCAGTCAGACTGAACTCTACCAAGATTTCATCATCTTTAACACAGTGTGAAGATGAATGTTGTGCAACTAAACAACAGAATTTAGGGAAAAGACTTCTCAAAATTTGGACTGTCCATTCAATCAATGTACTTGCATCTATGCATACATGATTTACAGTATCTACACATTAAATAAAATGTGTCTGCTTTATGATCAATTATTTTAAACCTACAACATTAAAGCAAAGCTCCTTAACAAAAATCATTCTTTCTGCACAAATAATTTCACTGTGAACAATCACACTTGCAGGTAAAGGGGAGAATCAGGGCAGGGGAGCTCAGCACTAATAATCTACAAACAAAACTAAGATGATTAATGCTCTCAACAGCTTACCCAGTTAGCTTTTTCAGTAGGTGGTGCAGTATATTCAGTGACTTGGAAGGCCTGTGGATGAAAGAGATATCACTGACTTTCAGTCTATCTGCTTTGATTGGGATCTAAATTTCAACACTAACTGAGAGGTGATGAAAGCTACCATTGCCAAAAAGACCTGAATTATTGATTGATACTGATTGACTGAATGAATCATAAATTGACAACCTCTAAATCTTACATAATGTAATCAGTCCGGAGTGATCAGGTTAATCCTAATCATCTGCACAAATCTGGTCTAACAACAACACTCACTTAAACCCACAGGAGATGCTCTGCTTCCAGTCGTCACGTAGCTTTTGTTTCAGCACTACTTTTGATGTGTGCGCATTGATGTGAGCTACAGAGTGAAAGAGGAAGGGGGGGAAATATACACGGAGAGAACAACAAGAGCTAGTGAGCATGCACATCAAGGGCTTCACTTCATCATCCATGCCATTCCTAGTGCTGAGCGCTACTGCTTACAAAAGTAATTAGTCTGGTGGTGATTTGCCTGCATTGTTACGAGTTTGAGTGGGTGGTAAGAAAGGCTTGTTGGTCCTCTCTCCTTTCTTGCCTCCCACTCCAGCTGGAAAGACCTGCTTATTTCAACTGTGCTTCACTTATGGGGTATTTTAGAGCCTGCAACCACAGCTGTAAATACACAATTGGGGAATGCCACATGATAAACCACATGATGAACTACGAGTCACTAAGCAAATAAGGAAGTCTTTTTCAGCTGGGCTCATTGCATAATGTCATTACCTGAGAGATATTGTATATTTTTTCATAAAAATATTATCAACATTTTTAACTATTCCTTTTTCTATACTACTGTTACCAACCTGCCACAGGTTGTCTATTTTAAACTGAAACATTCTCTTTTTTAAAAAAATAAAAAATCTAAGGTCTCAGTGCCTGATACAGGGTTACACCCATTCTTTGCCAAAGAATGGGTGTAACAAAGAATTCTTTGGCAAAGAATGGGTGTGGCATTTATAACCATGAAGCCGAACACAAGGAAACGTTAAACAAGCTTCTTTTACTGTCACTGTCTACTTTGTCAACTATGCAAACAGAATGTAAAGCTGTATCTAGAAACTAACACAATGGCTCTCCGTTAGACTGAAAAAAGTGCGTTACACTGGGAGGATGATGATATACATTCACTGACAACACCAACATAAGTCAACAAGTCAGTGAACCTAGGACAGGAAAAAAAGGTGGAGTTTCCCTGAATCTTGAGCTACAGGTAAGCAGACAATGTGCTTGGACAATCTGTATTAAGGGAATCCAACTGAAGCTCAAAACAATATTTAGCTTAGCTCTGCACATGGCATCCTTTCTAATTCCCCACAATCACATGTGGCTGTAGTCATGGCAACGAAGTAAACTTAACATCTACACAGTCTGGGTAGAAGTGTGAGTCATCTAAAGACTATTCCATTGGTCTGTGGCAAGATCTGCCTTGTGGATTCTATTTAACCCAGTGTGGGGGGGGGAGAAAAGAAAAAAAACTTCTAAAAGCCTCATAAATGATGTTTTGGCTTTTTTTGGGACTTCAGTTGAAAAATGAAAAGCTAAAGGCCTACTCCTTTAACAGTTAACAGAATTTAACACAATTTAGAAAGAACAGGACTGCCGAAAACATCAATAAAAGCTTTACCTGTATAGGATACTGTGCTAGAGTGGAGCAGGGTCTCTGTCCACAGCTGGCATACCTCACTGCTGGTTAGACACTCAACACCATAACTCAGCTGGTACTCCAGCTTTGGTAAGATATACACTGGCACGAACTGTTGGGGCAGAGCACAATACACATAAATAATGTTGTTGCATATATTACTTTTATATGTTAATATATGAAATAGAACTCTTTGAAAATTCTGGAGGATGTACTGTATTACGATACCTTGTTCTGACTATTGCCTACTCTTCTTGTATGGGTCAGAGAGACGGAGCTGCGCACCATCAGCAGCAAGTCTTGCAGGCTGTAGAGCTTGTAGAACAGGTTGCCCTCTGCTGGAGCCTCGTAATCCTGTTCGTCTTCTGCACTCGCCTGCAGGTCTTCTGAAAGTATTTCTGAGTAGGGGTCAATAACATATCGTACGTTAATCAAGTTATACAGATACAACTTAAATCCTCAAAATGAAAATCTTCTAACACTAACTTTTGTGCTCTGTAGTATTAATGTTGATGACTGATGGTCCATGAGGAACAGCACAGGTCTTCTCATCCTCGTTCTGGTTTCTCTCCAAATATGAGGACACACAGGGTTTAACCAGGGATGTTGGATGAGGGTGAACCAAAGGTCCCACACATCGGCTGGGTGACTTAGTAGAGCTTTTGGCTGTGTCAGTGGCAGATTTGAACATGGCCGTCTGCATGCGCAGGATCTCACTTAGTTGGTCCCCATCGACCTTTGCTTTTTTGGGTTGTGGCCTGCATCTTGCACTTTTATGAGGAGAAGAGGACTCTGAAATTACTGGGGCTGGCTCAGAGGTGGGGTTAACTGGGGGGGCTGCAGTAGGTTTTTTTGTAGGTGTTGGTGCTGCAGACACAGAATCATCAATGACCAGCTTCTCATCATCTGAGTCTCCTGTAATAGCTAGGTCTTCATCAGTTTCCCAGGCAGAGTCTTGGGTCACTGGTTCAGTCTTTGGCACAATGGTCTCACTCACAGTTGGTTGAGCAGGTTCAGTCACAGAATCATCCATATGACTCAAAGAGCTCTTTGTCTCTTCTTGTGAACTGCTGCTAGCACTTACAAGATGTACACTCAAGCTTTTAGTCTCATTTGAAAGCGAGTAACTTAAAGCTTTTTCTTTCTCTGTCTTCTGCATCGAAAAGGTTTTAGCGGGTGTTTTCTCTCCAAACGTCTCCAGGTCAGTAAGGTCGACCTCAAACTCAAGACCTTTGTCTTCAAAAGACACCAAATTTCTTCTGGAGCTCTCCTGATTTCAAAACAGAAAACATAACAATAAGATGAGATACACAACATCATATAAAGACCACATCTTTTGTAGGCCAACATACCGGTGAGAATTGCTGCTCATTCACAGGAAGCTCTGTCATTAAATGGAAGACATTTTTACTTCCATTGTTATTAATGGAGAGCTTCAAACTCTCCTCGTGGTAGATATGACTCCTCTCTCTCACTGTCATTTCAGTCTTCAGAAGAGGTGAATCTATGTACAGAGTCTTCCTCTGACTACCTGTAAGTATGACACAACATAAAAGACTATGTGAAACAGTACCACCATGAGGACACTTGATATCAATACAGACTGATGTGTCTCAGACTTGTGTTCTGTTAGACATCAAGCAAAATTAGAAGAAAAATCAATAATAAACCATTAATTCATGGTAAGTTTAAAACTATTAATCCTGTGTTGAATGTATATAGCATTCTAATGTAAAAGAAAAACTCAATAAGCATCATTTTTTTGTTATATTTCACAGGTTTTCAACATTTTCTGTTGGAGCTTTAAAAATCCAAATCTCTACATCTATTTGGAACAAGTCTAAAGTTAAACTGTGAACCAACAGACACAAAATCATACTGCATGCTTTGGTTTTTACAACATGTTTTTGCACGGTAAGGGGTTTACTATGGGTGCATTCCTCAGAACAACATGTAATTTAACACCTTTAATGAATATAATAAAAAAAGATGACAATTTGTGTCACAGCCCTGAGCTGAAACTGAAAAGTAAAGTAATACAAGCAGTGAAGAAGAAAATAAACAGAAAAAGGACATGCATGCTTTGTTCTTGTTACATTTTTACCCATTGGAAGCAAATTTTAAATTGGCTTTAATAAGGCCAAGTACCACTGTGACAAGTTCAAATGGGCTTGTGATAATACTGTACCTTTGCCTGGGTTTAATTTTACCCAAACAGGCAGTTCCCATTGGTCCGCAAAGTCAGGACCATTATTGTCTAACAGCCTGACTAAAGCATCTCGAGTCAGACAGACATGAGGCTCATAACAGGCACACAGCTTCTCAGCATTCCCATCAGCACTGATCGTCTGTAAAGAAAAACAACAACATGTCACGCTACCACATCATCTACTGTATCGGTCAAATAAATACAAGCAGCTGCAAAACTGTCTACAAATAAATGGACTGTGACAGTACTGTGTGTGACCTGGCATCTTTCGGAGACACAATTAGCACTGGTTTTGCTGAGCAAGACATGAACACCCTCTGGTGTCTTTTGTGAAAATTGCAAGAGCTAAAATGGAGTTACAACAGACCTGCGGCTATGAATCCCATTCTAGCAGTAAACCATCTCTGTGACTTACTTTATTGGAGCAATTAAAAAAAAAGTAAGACAGTTGCTTACAGCGTGCATGTCCTTAGCTTTTTTAGCTGGAGGATTCTCTGATGAAACACTCTGATAATCCGATGCAAGCGGTGTTTCAGCGGGCACTATTATGTGGTCTGTAATATTCACATTGCCCTGGAGAAATAAATGGTACAAATATGCAAATAGAGGAAGTTAATCAACACCAAAAGACTGATTCTGCAATTCAACACTTGAAGTTAAAAGGATGTATGAAAAAACTGGACAATGACACTTCTGAATAACTAAAGTATATGAAGTTGTAATCCTACACTTGTCAGACTGGAACAGCACTTTAAAAGGACATTACCATGGTTAGCAGCTGTTTTTCAAAGGTCAGCTTTAGCCCTGGATTGAATGTTCCCCCCGTCAAACTGGTCATCTCATGGATCTGGTAGAGTGGAGGAAGTGTCTTCATGCACTCTAAACAGTTCCTGAGGACCTCCTGAAAAACACATTTAATACTTATAAACACAAACCACACAGGGCCGACGACCGGTGCAATCCTTGTGGTATCAGTACCTCTGAATACTGCATTGCTCCCTGTGGTATGAAGTTGTAGTCATCGGCACATTGTCTAGCCACATCTTGGAGGTACCTCGTGAACTGCATCACTTCATGGTTTACTCGCGTCTGTAAGTTCTGAAATATCCGAGCAGGTTATCCGAGAAATCAATGCAACTGGAATGAGCAGGACTAAATGAACTTTAAGATACAAATGCAGTTACCTGTGGAAGGCCCCTGGTTTTCTTACTCGTCAAAAAGTCAACATATGTCCTTTGCTCATTGCTGGAAAGGCTGGACATACAGGGAAAGGGCAGCCTGGGTTCAGGATAAGCAGTGCTGACCTTAGTCTTCTTCTTCTTCACTTTTTTGGTATCCCTATGCCCTCCTGTGCTTTCAGCAGCACTGTCTGCACATGGATCATCACTATCACAGGTGTCCCAACAGGACGCTTGCTTGCTGATGCAACTATTGTCTTTGAACTCTGCAGCTTCTTTGGAAGGTGAGCAGGAGGCTTTTGCAGCCCCAGCTTTACATTTTAAGTTGGCATTCTCTTCAGGACTTGGGAAAGGAGAAAAAAACAAAGGTAAAGAAACTAGTCAATTCAAAACTTACTAGTTAGTCTTTAAATGCAAGGTGATAAAGAACCTTAACTGATGTATTACTTGCAATATTAATTTACCAACACACCTTTGGAGAAAGTCCCACAGTTCTCTGACACTGGGTGCAAGGGAATACTTGTCATAGAGGTCTTTGGTAAAGAAAGGCCCTTCAGGGACTGGATCATCCTCCCTTAAATTAAAAAGAAAAAGCAATGACATTAGAGAAACTATGTTGTCTGCATATAGCTCTACAAGACATGCCTTTGTACTGAGACAGACATTCTGTTTTACATGCAAAACAGAAGACCAACAGGTGTCTTTGTTGCTTTGCGTGGAAGTGTACACTATAAATTATTCTAATTAATAGATAAATGGTGTAGCTGCACTGTTTTGTATCATTACAGCACTCAAGTCTGTGAAAGTAGTAAGTTTGGCCAGAAACTGGTAACTACAAAAGTTTACTAGAATAAAATTACTTTACAAGATCCATTATAATCTCTATGTCTTTTTATGATCAGTAACGCTACTTGAAAACTAATGGCCATGAGGGTATCTAAAGAAAGAAATAACATATCAAAAATACATTTTAGCCACCAAAACTAATTGCTCAACATACAGTTTTCCAGAGAACATAATATCAGACATTAGTAAAGATTTTTACACACATAGTCAGTAACACTGTAAGGGATAAATACATAAAGACATTTTAATAAATGACTAAAATAATACATTACATGTTATTTTACACTGGATAAATACAAGCCTTGGTTATCTACCCATGCAATTTAAGTGTTAGTGTAATGGTCAGTGTCTTGTTTTTAGTCCATTATCATGGGTCATTTTTGATAAACCAAATCAGGAACCAGTATTGTTGCACATATAGCAAAAATGTAAATACAGTGAAAACCCATGGAAGGCTTTAATACATCTTCATGCTATAAAAAAAGACACATTTGTTTTAACTACTAGCAGTATTTTGTCAAGTATATTCTTTTAAATAGCCCTGCTTTGGTAGTTGCTAGTATCTTAGTGTTCAGTTTTGGGTCTATTACCTAACTCGGTCCAGTGTGATTTTTTTCTAGTAAATGTATTTGTTTCGCAACATTTTTGATCAGTTAAAGCTACTTTATCTGATTTGAATTTTTAAAATGCCTATTTTGGCAGCAACACATATATTCCTTCAAATCTTTTTGTTTGAGCCCTGTTATTAAACGCTCTTTTTGGGGAATTTTATGGCTTGTGCAGTTATAGATCCACCAGTAGGATGTCAGCCATCTTAAGCTTTTTAATTTACATTTTTGTGGCTTGTAATAATTCTAACTACATAGTATTTTGTACAAAGTATGGATATAACTCTGTGCAAAGTAAAGGTAGTATTAAATTCACCTCTCAGCTAGATGGGATTAAACATTTAAACATTTTCAAACTGTAATTAAATTAGGTTTACACAACCTAGTCGACCTGAAGTAACCCAAACAGAGCTGCCCTGCCGGCATTTCTCACAGTGCTACACAACATCAAGTCAGATACAATACATACGACTTCCGGTTTCAGCCTTAAACTACAAAACGTCAGTTTGTTGTGATTCAGGATGTTTTTGAGTGAAGTCTGGCTCACATGCAAACGCAATAATACATATGCCATTGTTTACTTAACGTAAAGCTGTCATGGAAAAGTCTCTGGGTTCTGAAGTATAATCAGTTTACCAGTAAATAACGAAAAAACGAGACCGGAAAAGAACAATGTCCTTTAAAATCTAAATTAACCGTTGTCAACAGTGACAGTAACTTTTTTGATTACCAGTTACCTATGTATTGTTTTAAAGGCTTAGCTAAAATGATATGTAAAGAGAAAAAAGTAACGATAACCATTTAATTTTGTCGACTGTGCTGAACTTTGTTTTCTTAACCTTCCGTTATCGTCCCATCTTATTAACGTAGCTTGACTGCTAGCTAGCTACGGTTGAGTTAGTCTGATGGAGCCTCGTTTGGTCTCTCCCGGTTTCGACTGGACGTATAGCAACAAAGGTGAACGAATAATAATTACTGCAGAAGTCACTTAATGTGAATCACTATCCGGCTAAAACTGTTACTATTTAAGAAGTTATCCTTTGGTTAGCACAGCTAGCCGTTAGCATCAACACAGCTGAGTGAGCTCAAGTCGGACTCTTGTTTGCTACCACTAGCTAGCACAGAGTTAATGTAGCGAGGTTATACTGAATGGAATGGGAACTTAATTTTTAAAATGTAATTGTTACTTACCACACCAGCTCCATTCTTGTCACTTGTTAGCGTTTCGTAGAGATGACAGCAGTGAAGTCAGCAGCTACATGCTTGTTTATGTCAGTTACCATGTGTGTTACTTAGCAAACAAACGTTGGTCCAGCGTCATTCTTCGTGTGGTGAAATTATGCAGACAGAAAAGCGCTTTGTGTACATTGCTGCCCCCCTCTGGACGTTAACCATAATCGTTTCTATTGTATATTTGGTCCGGTAACAACATCATCCTCCTTTGCACCTTTGGTTTAGTGATCTGGAAGCATTTCTGTGTCAGTCCATAAGATCCTCCCTTGAAAGAGAAGTTAAATATATCACCATGTGTTCTCATTAGCAGCACTTGACTCTCCACCCCACAGCAACGTATTCCATTGCATATTGGTTGAAAATAATTCTCTCTACATGCTCAAAAAGCATTTTGCTCCAAACAAACAGTTCTCATTGCAGTAGCTGAAGGATCCTTATTCTAGTCCAGGGAACCTTACCTGCCCATTTCTGCTGCAGTTATTCTCTTCCCTTATGGACTCAAACCTAATTAAGACCACAGTCTGCAGCCCTGTCTCTAAAATTAAAATAATCCCATGTACTGTCCTCACATGCACTCTTTGGGTCTGTAATATCAGACTAAATCTGGAGATGTGAATCCCAGCTCCATTGTAGACACTTATAGGCAGACCCACCTGGATCTTGTGCATTATGTGCTCTTAATAGTGCTCATATCCACATCCATCTCAGGTATTAACCCAAGAGCACACACAGTTGTTGTGGTGAGGTCCATAAATATGCAACTAAAATCTAAACCTAAACAAATAGCAATCAGAGCATTATATGGACACAAATAGCTGAAAACCTTCTACTGGTGTTGCTTAAAAAACTTTTGCAATAAGTTAATCAGACAATTCTGATAAATGTACACATATTTTAAGGATATGACACAAATGGGTACATAAAGAACAAGTAATGTAAAATTCATGCAAATTATTCCACAACTTTATCACATTGCGCTTCATAACACTTAATCAAAAATAGCAACTTTATTACGGGGAAAAAAACTAGATGAAAAATTAATCTTCCTTGCAGGGAAATTGAGTCATCCATTAAAATAATAGACATTTTTAGCTTAAAGCTTGGAAACTACAGAAGTACAACCTGCTACAAAGAATTTGCAGAGGAAATGCTAAGAATGATCTTTCAGAGGTTGTCATTTCCAACCAGCTCCTGATTTGACATTTTTAAGTTACCAAAGATTCATTTCAGTGCTGTGAATTGTTATTGACTCTGTTTTGAGGGAATACTTTAGACTTTTTTTTAAATAATAATAATAATAACAATAATCATAATAGTGCTTTGGTTTTATATCAAAAATGCTTTACATTGCATTATTCATTCACTCCACACTCGATGGTGGTAAGCTACATATGTAGCCACAGCTGCCCTGGGTTAGACTGTGGAGGTGAGGCTGCCAGTCTGCACCATCGGCCCCTCCGACCACCATTAACCATTCACTCTCACACTGCATTCACCCAGGCTTCCTGGTGTTCCCTCACGGTCTACCATCCAGGTACTGACCAGGCCCCACCTCACTTAGCTTCCGAGACCTAATGGGATCGGGCATCCATAAGGAGGTATGGCCACAAGTTTCAATGGATTATTCTTTTACAAGCACATTAAATCAGAACTTACAATTTGATTAATACCATAACCAGCAGAAAAGGGGTTTGCAGCCCATATGGACAGCAATGTATTTACAATGGTAATAATATTAATAATATGTGTTAGATATATATGCATATTGGACTGGTATTTTATTTGTCAAAAAAGTCAAGATTGTTACCCTTCTTTAGATTTTCATTGCCAGTTGTACATATTTACACCTAAGCATTGACCTAGTTTACATCCTCTGCTCAGGCATATAGAAGTTTCCAGTGACGTGAGGCCACCGACTCTGATTAAATGTTGTAGCACTAATTAGGACACTTAACCCTGATTAAGTTGTTGCTGCTGGAAAAATATACTACTTGTTTCATTTTGCTAAATATTGAATAAGCTAGAGAGAGAGACAGAACACAAAGAGACAGATAATCAATCAGGAAAAGAAAGCCCATTACAAGCGGTAAATTTTATTATGGGATAACAGCACATAAAGCACATCTAAAATCGATGTGTCCAATGCACTTTTAATAAAGGTAATATTAAAGGTACAGTTTCTAAGTACAATATAACAACATTCATATTAGAATGAAAAGTATTTAAAAGACAACATTAAATTTCTTATTTTTCTTTACAGCTGTATTTACAAAATGAATCAAAATACTTATTTTCATATTTAAGAATCAGACAAGAAGGAGCAAAACTACGTTTGTGAATAGACTACCTGCTAAAGAGAGTTCAAAAGAGCTGGATAAAAAGGTACATGATCATCTGTCCCCATTTAACATCAGTAGCAAACGTGTGACTTAGAAATTTGTGACAACCACACACTAGTTTCGGCTTTCCCATAATTTGCACTGCTTTTTGCATGGAAAAAGAATCCACCCCTGCTCCACCCACCCTTCATGTTAAGTTACCCCAACAGACCGAGGGCACATTGAACACAGAACATTAAGGAAATCCAGATGTGTTGTATGCCTGTTTTACAAACACATACAAATACTTAATATACAATGCATTAGTAAATCTTATGTTCTCAGTGAAATAAAAAAAGTCGATACAACACAAACAGAAAATGGCAAAATCTGGATTTTCTGTTTGTTTTTGCTCAATCGGAAAAAGAAAAATGTGCAGGTGAACGCTTCCGTAATATTATCCACGAGCATTTATTGACCATTCCAGATCAACATGAAACAAACAAATGAAACAAGGTGAGGGGTGACATGTACACTCTAAACGGACCATCTATACATTGAAACCCTTCAACATAGCGCATCAACCCACGTGAAAAATGATTAACAACACATAAAGAAAGAATCTGAAAAAACATTTGTAAGCATGTGAGAGTGAGAATTCATCCTCATGTACAAAATACATTGTCACTTCAGTACACGTCTGGAAAACCACAAAAAAAGACAATCAAAAACCATGTATGCATTTTGTTACACCGAGAGGCACTCAGTGTGATACGTTGTGTATTATTGCAAGCATATTCTTACTGATATTTGCTACAGAGTAGAGAGAAAAAGGTCAACTTTGTCTTCAAATGGCAATCCTTTCATGTACATTTTTAACACTTCATGTGGTGCAAAAAGGTTTATGCCACTGGTCTGAAGAAACCACTGCTTCAGGATAGTCTAAAATGGGGAATAACAAAAGCATACCGAGGCTCTGTTTAATGAACTCCAAGCACCACTTCCCTGCATCAGGTGAAGAACAATGCAGACACAAGAGGTAAATAGTATCTTTAAACCTGACAAACTATAGCCTCAGTGAGTGGTTTTTTTTACAATCAGACAAAGAAAAAACACAATACTGCTGTTTCAGTTTGAATATTATAATTTTTCCACAAACCAGAAAAGCAACCTTAAATAGCTCGTTAATTAGCAGATACTAGCTTTGCTATAAGTCAGAAGGAAATAAGTGCCTTAGTCCCAGGACTAGCACACTGATACAGGTGCCGGCTGGGTAATTTTACCACTATCATTTTCATTATCATTATCATTTATTGAGTCCTAATATCAATAATACATTAATATGCAATGAAATGAATGAACTAATAGGGCGGCCAGGCTTAGGAATCAATACTTGGTTCACAAAATTAACTTACCTAGCACCACACATCAGGGCAACACAAAATAAATGTCAGCACACCCTATCTCTATCAAACTAATCCTAAAGGAGGGAAGCAAAGTAGAAACAGTTTTTTTAATCGTACAATAGGATGTAATTGATAAACAGATAAATATTTTCACTGGGTAGGCCTTAGTAGCAGTATTTTCCTCTTACCTATACAGACAGAAGTTACAAAGCTACCTTTATACATGTGATCAATAATAATATTAAATATGGTGAATAAACAGCCGAGAATGAGGGAGAGAGTGAGAAAAATAAGATATACAGCTTACAGGCCATGTCAAGTTCTTAGTTCTCCACCTGGGAACAGAACCAGTCAAATATACAGATGGAACAAAAACATCCACGAAATCAACACAAAAAGTAAAACAAAACCAAATAGTGATAAATAAGAGGTGTATTTACATGCAGATGTTCAAAGACTATTATGCACAAAAGAATGAAAAATAATACACAGACATATATTATTGCTTGACATTCGATTATGGCTAAAAGTTGCTTTTTCATTTTTTTAAAACTATATTCTTAAATGTAATTTTAATCATAAATTCTTATCACCTGTGCTTTGGAAAGATGAGTTCTTGTTAAAAATGTGATGACTGACTCATAATTATGGGCAACACACTGGCAACTTTAAGCGTGACATAACACTGATCTTCACAATTTACGGTCAAGAAGACTCATTTTCACAATTTACAGTCCAGAATCGATTTCAGTTCATCTCAGCCCGGGCTGCAGCCCTATTCTGGCCGAACTGATAACAAAGTGTGTTTTTCACTGTGAGGCCAGTCGCTGTTGCCTCGCAGCATTTCCTGCAGACCGGTGAATTGTCGAAGGCATTATGTCATGCTTTTAAAACCTACACCTATTATGGATGGATCAAGCTCAGCATTTCCAAAACCTTTCTTCTTCTTTTTCTTCTTCTTCTTCTTTTAAAAAGTCCAAAATAAAAAAAAAATCAAAACCTCCTTGTCCACATAACCCTGTTCCTCTGAAATTATTAAAGCCTTGTCTGGGGTTTATTTTATTCACACACTGTGAGAACAAACACATACACACGCACACACACACACTATTGCTTTTTACAAACAGACAACAGAGCAGAGACAGAAGGACCAGCACATTTTACTGTATACTATACACTGATTGAATAGCACACATAGCATCGATCCCTTACTTAAAACAGGGATTTCTCAAATACAGAAGGACATCACTTTTTAGGCCTGTGTGAAGGCAAAGTTTATAGTTAGACACCAGTTTCCATGTGTTTGGTGACCATTTTCTGCTATCCTGCCACTATTGCAACCATACTAGTACATAAGAAGATGGAAACAGAGTGATGGGGCTTTATTACTTTTTGTTGTAGACTGAGAGTAAACATTGTAAATTGGAGTCAGCCGTATGAGTAAATTCAATTCAAAAGGATGATGACTGCACTGTAGAGACCCGTAATTGCAACACAAGGCATATTGCTTGCTATATATTGTAGAACACATTACAAGCCAGTCGACTATTTAGACTTGAATGAAAACACATTTTCACTTTTATGAGAGAAAAACCCTTTTGGTGGCAGACCTTAGCTGACCATATTTGACAAAATACTGAATTGCTTATGTGACCATCAAGTAATATTACGACATCCTAAGAAAACGAATAATAAGAATCATTTTTTAAAAAGAAACAAACACAAAATTTTGCAAATCATTAACAGGAAATTAGCCAAATGTCCATTTCTTCATCATTTTCTGAACAGTAAGTGCTGCTCTACGTGTTCAGTGTGCTATGCCAAAAAAGTTCAGCCAAGCTCCTCTCATCAATTGAGTGCTTACAAGAGATTTTTTACGATCTCGTAAATTCACAAAAGAGCTAATCAAATGCTCTGCAACTCCAGAGGAAAGTGAGCTGCTTCTTCGGTCTACCTGTTACCTCCCTGAGCGTTCACACCTCATCCTCTCCGCTGCTCTTGCTGGGCCGCTGGGCCTCTCAACCTGGATTGTCTAGCAGTGTTCCAGACTGGGTTTCTTTTGCTTTGAGACTGAGGTTTACTTGTCGTAGAGGGCTTGTGCATATCCAAATAGCATTGGATCATAACAGAGATTATTACTCAGGTACAGCATATCTACTACAACCCAAACACAACAGATTTAGTATTGCATAAGAATATTTGGTTTTCTAACAAAGAGGGTTATCATTTGTAAAGACCCTGATGACACCATTTTGAAACCAAAACTGATTTTTCGTGTGACAGAAATATGCTGCGTACTGAAAAACTGCAGTTTGTAAAAGTGATGGGTTTTTTTTTTTAACAAATGAGATTTTTTTTTTTAACTTGACTTGGCTGGAGGCCCCGTATGGACGTTGGTAATGTGTAAAATTCGGAACAACTCAGTGATGAATTTTCAAATCTTAATTTCAACCACTTCCCATGGAACATCCCTGAACCAAAAAAAAAAAAATCTACAAAACTCAAACCTAATGAATAACAAAACAAATGTCCTCTCAAACAGAAAGCACAAAAGAAGCTCTTCCCTGAGGGGTGACAGCACAAGGCATTAGCGCCTTGTGCAAATTGCACGGCAGAGGAATGATAGTGTGCAAACAGAAAAACAAAAGACAAACAACTGGATTCTATGTTACAGTTGGTGACAGATGTGTTAACATGCTTTGTTGGGTTTCTAAAGGGATAACATTTTTTTTTCTTTTTTTGCTCTTTTTTTTTTCTCCAAAGATATTTCTTGAAGCCGCTACTGAGATTGCTGGAATGTCTTAGGAATCCATTCTACATTATAGACGAGTAGACTGGAAAGCGGAAGCAACGACTACTGTTTGGCACATCCAGGGTTTTTTCTACCACTTTGCTACCACACTGACAAGAAAGACACACTCAACAAAACAGAAGCACAACAACAAAGCATTCTGAAAATAGCACTTGTCCTACCATTTTTATGTTTCTCCCCTAATCATACAAACAACAGCTAGTCTAATTATTGCAGGAATATAGTTAAGTGCTACCTGACATCTTTTTCTCTCCCTCGTTCTCTTTCATGAGTTTATTAACCAAAACAAGTTACAAAAATAGAAGCTTTACTACCAGACAAGGCTTTGAATATTCACTTTCCCTTCACTGTTTTCTTCTGTGTCCTGTTAATGGCGTTGGTGGGCTGAGGCTGCGGTGAGAAGGCAGAGAAAGTCACTCTGGAAACAGCAGAAAACACTTTGACAGAGGCTCATGAATGTGCTTTTAGGTCAGACCCTGGAGCTCTGTCATAAACTTGCTTGTTGTATCTTTATCTTCCACTAGATGGAACAATTGGATTACAGTCGGTGTGCGGCTTTCCAGTCCAACCACATGGCTATTCAGTGTTTGATTAGTGAGACCTGGATGGGATAATGTTCCATTTTTATGTCCTCTTGAAACCTTCAAATAATATGTGCAGGTTTTTCACATTAAAATTTAATATTTAGAAAATACAAATAAGAAGATGAGAGTATTGCAAATTTTCCGTGATAGCATAACCCAGATTTCTCGCATTTTAAAAATGTTGAAACACATGCTGTGACATCCAGGCTTGTTCAAAAACAAAGTAACATCACTACAGGGTTTGCTTGCTGTTACTTTGTGCACGTGTGCTCGCTAAGAGGAGCATCAGAGCTACATTTTTGACAGGTGTCACACTGGCAGTTGTTGAGGAAACGAGGTGATAGAGTGTCTCCAATTTGCCTTCTCATCCGCGCCTCTTTGTTCACCAACCAGCAGCCATGCCAGCCCTCCTAACAGACATCCCGAACACTTCCAGACCAGTATCATCTGCAGCTCCCGGGACTATCCTCTGTGACCATGATTCAACTTGTATTTCTTGTGCACATGCAACACATCACTAGGTAAATATACAAGTCTTAAATTAAAGAAAGGTGTAAATAAAAGTGCCTTATCAATTCAACAATTAAGAATGGTCTAACTACTAATATCATACATGTTATTTAAAATAGATTCTATAAACATTACTTTTTTCTGTATAGTAAGTACTTATGACCATATACCCTGTAGTACATTATAAAACAGGTGGAATGGACCCTTTTCATTGTGTTGGTGCCCTGTGCTTCTCCAGGGCACCTGTCCAGAGAAGGATTAATAGCAGATGGCCTTACATGATTTCACTATGCAACAATGATGGATGGAGTCTTTGACAGCTAAAATCATTGCGTTTCATTAGAATTACCAGAATTCTAGGTTTCTTTTTTTCTTTTAAACGATTGTCCATAGAGAGGTGCCGATTGCATCACCATGCCAATGGAACCTCCCTCAAAGTTGCTGTGAGTTTTCATTCCAAGCACTGTGTCCAGAAGATACGACTGAAAACAAGAGAAAACTGGCTGAACTTGATCAAAATGTGCGCATTTACCAGTTACTTATTTCAATTTGGGGTGACAGTGTATAAAGTTGAAAACACCGAAACTGTTGTGGGAGTGTAATCTGGAAAATAATACTGATTTATTTTAGGGGATATTCTTGCGTCTCACTGATTGTTTGTATGATTTTAAGTCTGATGCACAGAGAAATCAGGATACTGGTGAAAACGAATCAAGTGAATCATGGCTTCCACATTAGAAAAGCGCATAAGAGGGTCAAGTTCAACCAAAACAGAAATTATTTGTTCCTATCTCCTCTTCATGTCCCGTGGGGTGTTGGATCCCACATGTCTTCCAAAGAGAACTAAATTCAATATAGTAAACCTTGACAATCAACTCCCTAAGCCCTCCCCTCCGATGCAAAAGAAGAAGTTGAACAGCGTGCCATCTGTCCGCTCTGGTTTGTGCAGGGCACCAGTAAAGTGTCTCAGATTCCTCCTCCACATTCCCCTACGGTGGGCACACTGGCACCTGGCGGGGCTGCTACCCGTCAACGGGCATGGACTGCTCAAAGTCTGATCCAAACAGCTCCTTGTATAAGGGGGGGAAGTGGGCACGCACAATGTCTGGGTATATTGCTTTGAAAGCTGTAAGCTTCTCTGTATGCCTACTGCACAGCGCTCGCAGTGTCGACACTTTGCATATCAACTGTGGAGAGAGAGGAGACAGGCTGTTTAGATTCACAGGGAGGCAAGGACATGGAGCAATGGTAGTGAAAAACATTCCTCCCTACAGTGTATTCCGTCTCACACAGGGGCAAACAGACTTGTAAATATTGAGACAAGCACTCAGGCACGAGGAAAAGTTGACACTCTATATTAAGGAGGGGGTACAATTGATAAATTGCCACTTCTCTGCTGATAAAAAGGCATTTCATGTTGCATTATAAATGTTTACTCTGAAATCTCTGTTCATTTAATCTAATACAATAAAAATGGTTTATGGCCTGTGGATAAAGATCCTAAACAGTGGGAGATTACGCTACTACAAGAGCAGAGCATGCTTAGCAGACAGCCACTTCCAGGGATAATGGATAGTGTGTGTACCGCAGTGCACTGTACCTTTGTAAGTATACCATCCTCTCTGTGGTTCTTTTGCAGGACGTGCTGGAGGGCCAGTTGGATCTTCTGCTGGAGCTTCTCCACCTTCACCTTCTCCTGGAGCCAAGATCGGTCTGGAAGGTAAATCATCACACCTTTTTATTACTGTAAACTGCATGTAGGCCCCGAGTCAGCGTGGCTCATGTGAAAAGTAAGGATTCAGAACCAGTAATGTTGGAGATATCAATTGTTAGAGAAAAACAGGAGGGCAACAGTGTTCATTGTTGTGGTGAATGTATGTCTGCCTTTTTTTTCTTTGCACTGTGAGTGACACCTACCAGCAGACATCAACACAAAGGCGGAGAACAGGGCGATCTCATCCTCAGACAGGTGCATAGAACACAAGTTTTTCCCAAACTCGAAGACGGAGCTGATCAAGTCGTCACAGCCTGCCACAGCAAAGGACAGAGAGAGGGGGCTTAGGATGAGGAAGACCAAAGAACAACATTCACTCTTGATCTTTATTGGGAGAGAGGCACACAGGGAGGGGAGAGGAAGGGGAAGGAATGAAAAAGAGCGGCATGCTGACAGCACATGGGAGCGTCTTAAGCAGAACAGGCAATGCTTTTACTGAGTTTTGCCTCCCAGACGAGTCACTTTTGGCAGTTGGGTGGTGTTATGCAAGCCAAAATGAGGTCACTATTGAGGCTTTTAGTTAAATCAATTATCGGAGATAGAGAGAGACAGGCGGATGCCACCGCGGCTCGGGAAGCCCATCAGTCTGCCTCCCCCGCTACGGACCCCTCAGTGTGGAGCTCACAGGACACTGGTGCAAATACACAAGCTCGCTCATATACAAACAGTTATAGGGAATGGTAAACTCACACTAAGAAACATATTTTTGGATTTTTACTGCCACCATGGGACGCATTTACATTTTTTTGTCAGAAGGTAGTTGGAAATGCAAGAAAATCCATGGTGGAAAATCTTAGTAATATCGTGGCAGTCAAACACGAATGCTATTTGCTTTCGCCTGAGATGTTTTATGTCAGACTATCAATGATAGTTTTGATAGCACTCTCCCTAAAGACACTCCGTCTGGCTTTATTTATTCCACAGTTACAGGAGCCATATGCAGCAGAGCCTCACTAGCATCTCTGTTCTACCATAAATAACTGCTGAAGAGACAGCAATGCCAGGTGAGGAAGGGATGAGTGCTCAGTGTTTGCTTCTAGGCGTTCAGCATTGTGCAGAACAGAACAGCAGACTCTAATTTTGGCTGTTACACCAAGGAAGGGAGTAAGACACTGTAGGAAGCGCGCACACAAACACGGCAGCTCACAAATACACACATGCACACTCATTCAAAAGTGCAGGCACACACACATTTATATCCACTTCACTTACCTAATGACTTGAACACATCAGGTCCGGCATATTTTCCATCAAAATAGACTGTGTTGTTTTGCGAGTCAAAGGCACGGCACATTCTGACAAACACAACTTCCAAAGAGCCTGTGGAGACAGACAGGAACAAGATGCTGAATCTGAGCTTTGTTTCTTCTTTTTTTCCTTTCTCCCTCACAGTTACACATCAGTCAGGGGTGCAAAACACATGATTGTGCTTTGTGCTAATCCTCAACAATATGAGTAACACAACCACTTTGAAATAAAGAAGCCTGCCGTCAGATTGAAAAAAATCTCCTCTGCAGATGAAAATATCATCGACAGAAGGCTATTCTTCCATAATAACATGCCAGATAAAAACTGTGCTTCATTCAGTAGTGACAGTGCTTATTCATTCAACCTTTATTTAGCTAGATCGGTATTTATTATATCCTACAATTTGTACCACTCTGGGGGAGTGGATAAGTGGATCAAGAAAATGCAACAGAAGCCACTACTGCCTCTAAGGGAGATGCTACTGTTTTAAAATGTCATGTCTGACAAGGGACCTCAGTCTTTATTTCATTATTCACATGGGTTGTGCTAATGTAAAAAAAAAAAAAAAAAGCCCAGGGAAAGACCCAGGAGAGATGTTTGTTTGCTGCATGTGAAGGATGTGTGTTTGAGCTTCCGTATTTGTGCATAAATATAGGTGACAGTGTGCAAAGAGCCGTAGCAGAGATATACGTATTAATCTAAATGTACATCTTCATGAGAGCAGTTTGAATAGACATCACTGGTGTCTGGGAAAAGAGCGGCAGTCGACATGATGGGTATTATCGGAGCCCAGGAACACATGACTTATCTAATGCTGTGTCCGTCTCTGCTATGTATGTAATGAACAGAGGAAAACAGTGAGAGACAGAGAGGGGAAACAGGCAGGGTGGGGTCTCCTCTCTGTGACACTGTCTGTGCGTGTGAAGAAGAGGGCTTTGTGCAGTCAGGTCAGCTACGCCCTTGTGACAATGCCAGAGGGGGGTGGTAGTGGTGGGTGAGTTTGACGGCAGCAGGCCATGTTGACAGGCTGTCATACCTGCTTTCAGCAGCACTATCTGATCGTTCTGACACAGCTCCATGAAGCCGTCGATGCGCTTGGCAAACTCCACCACATACTGAATGGCCTCTGTTATTTTGATAGCACACAGCTGCCACATGACTTCCCGGGGCTAAGAACAGATAGGACAGAGAATGGGTTATCTACTTTAAAACAATGGTTTTGATTACTGTAACTGCTGTAGAGGCCCAGTAGTGGTCAAGCTACCTTGCTCTGGTAGCTCTCCACCTCCTCTTGCAGGAAAGCCTGCCAGGTCATCTGCTGCAACTCCTCCCGCAGGTACTGACATGTCTCCATGTGTGACTTAGAGATGTTCTGGGCCAGGTGCTCTGAAATACAACCATCGTCAAAAACCAAAAAGATCACAGCTGAGATCTGAATGTTACTCACAAGGCTATGTGAAAGTGAAGACCTCACTGATGAAATATGCCACAGGAAAAGAAGATTTATTTACTGAGCTTTCATGAAGGAGGAGAGGCGGATACGCGTGGGCTTTTTTGACTGGGAAAAGGCTTGTTGACATTTCCTTTTACTGCCTGCAGGAAGCTCATAGCTTAAGGTTGAGGCAAAGCCAATCTAGTTATGACACAAATGCATGGAAAGGAGGAGGGGCGCCACGTTACTCACTGAAACAAAGGTCACATTTTCTCTGAGAGAAATATTGAGTATAAAAATTTAAATGGTTTTGAAAACACATCTGTTAAAAGGAGTTCCTAGGCACAGGGGAGCCTAAAAAAATGATTTCCCCAGACGCCTGCCCTGCTGGATCCTGATTGGCCCTAATTAATGGAAACTAATTACAAAAAAGAGGCTCTTTTAATGAGTGTTGGAGATGAGTCTCCAACCTCCTGCTATTTTAAGCAACCTTTGTGTCGTTTGCCCCACGGTTGAGTTGTTCTCCCCCCTCCTCCATTTTGCTGTGTCTCCTTTTGCCTCTCCCTCTCTTTTCTGCTCCTTACCTAGTTCAGCCATGGACACAGTGGGGGAGGTTTCTCCGTTGGTGAAGGAGCAGTAAGGGAAGAAGCCAGAGCCCGGGGCAAAGTCGCAGATGGGCTCTGGCTTGATGCCGTTGATGTCCAGTCCTGACTGGTCAGGAGATGGCTGGATGTCCAGGTAGAAGCTGCTGACCGCCGAGTCTGGTTTGCTGCCATCAGGGGTATGACCATCCATGTAGCCGCTGAGGTCATCATGGAGCTCTGTGAGGCCATTGGCTGAGAGGCCATAGCTAGGTGTGAGTGGCTCTGCCTCTCCAGGCTGCTGTTGGTGGTCACGTTGCTGCTGCTGCAGCCGGTGCTTCTGGACCTCAGCGTACAGGCTGTCTCGCTGCTTCTTCGACATACGGCCGAACTTCACTGCTGCAATTCACAGGACAAAACAAGTGTGAGACAAAAGATCCAGAGGCTTCATCACATCAAGTACAATTTAATTACCAAAAACAATTACTTAATTGTATTTCTGATCCCTTTTGTACACATATACAACTTAATTTCATGCAACATCAATGTTGCTGGCCAATTTAGCTAATTCTCTCTTTGAGTCCTACCAATAATTTTTACACTGAACAATTTAGTTTAATAATTTTCCAAAACATTGAATCACGTTTTAAATGACATGGCATTCTCTCTTACTCAGTCTTTAAGGATACCAACCCTCATCACCTGTGGAACTGCTATGACCACAAATGGATTTATCTCACACTATTGACTTATTCTTATTCTTTTAAAGAAATAATCAATCTAGATATAAAACAGATTATAAGGAATCACATTTAGAAGCTGTTTGTCAATGTGTGCCTTCCACTGACACAGCAACACAATGTTAAAGTCACTTGTTACCATTGACCGAAAGACACATTCTTTAGCATCATACTCAAGACTAACGTACAGGACAGTAACTCAGGTAGTGATATATAAGGATCAGAGATCGTTACAAAAATGAACAGCTTCATAAGCATAGAGGCAAAACTGGGAAGTAACAAACGGCTTATCAGCCACTCGAACATGAGACAGGCGAAGTTGCTGCCTCCTGTTTCAAGGTTTCCAGACTAAACAGTAGTGCTGAGAATGAGACTCCTTGGCTGGCGTTCTGGGGGCCTGGCAGTAAGTCAGCCGGTCACAGTGTGTGTGTGTGTGTGTGTGTGTGTGTCTATGTACGGTGGAAAGTGAGTGGAGCGACACAGAGGAGAGTGCGGGCAGATGGGCTCTGGTGTGTTCAGTGAAGGTAAGAGTCACCTTCGTCTGTCCTGAGTGTGTGTGTATAATGTGTGAGTGTCTGTACATGAAAGTGAGAATGTGTATTGCACACAAAGTGCTAATGTACTTCTGTGTTCATTCACATTCATGAATATGCATGAATGTGTATATGAAGATGTGCCAGTCTGCGTGCATGTATGTTCAGGTTCTCACTTGTCTGCGTGCATTCCTCAGTGCGTTTTACTGAAAAATATCGTAGCTCTGCTGTGTCCTGATAGAATCTCCTCAGCCCAGTCTAGTCTGGACCAGTCTGGCACAGCAGGAGCCTTCTTGTACACATCCCCACCTGTGTGCTCCCATTACTGCATCTCAGCTGCAGCAGCACTAATGACAACCTCCAACAACCTCCTATTTCATCAAACCTAGTTTCTATCACAGCAACAAATTAAGCCCACAGACAAAGCACTCACCTACTGGTGGAAGACGGTGAACATGGATTGATATCTTAGCATGTGTTCATGTCAGAAATTTCTTGAGAAATGTCTTTTGTGTCCATTTGAAAATAATGACATCTGATCATTTTCTGTCTGTGTGTTTTCTTTGTCTCTCAAGCAACAATTCAGCATAGATTGCCAAAAGATAAGGATAAATCGGGTAAACTCTCAAACTCTCAAATTAACTCTCACAATAACATTTCTATATTGCAGTTAAAACAAGCATTAAATATACACTATTACTAACTTGATAATGACAATTTGATATTTTGATCGCCACAAGGAAAATCCTTTCCTCTCTTGCCCACCTTCACAGGGAGGTCTGTCTTTATCCCTGGAGCATCGATCCAAAAGACACTTCAGCGGAGCAGATTCTTGCCCACACAGGGGCCAGAACCTGGGCTCTTCACCTCTCTCTCTAATCACCACGCCACCCTGCTCCATCCACCCACCTGTTTCTCCTCTTCCATAAAGTACTTACCATCTCGTGACATGCCCACTGCCAGGCACTTCTGCAGCCGGCAGTGCTGGCAGCGGTTGCGGCTGGTGCGGTCGATCAAGCAGTTCTTCTGACGGGGGCACGAGTAAGCTGCATTGCTCTGCTGACTCCTCCTGAAGAAGCCCTGCACAGGGAAAGGGGGCACGGAAACACCTAAGGTTACTGGATGAACCTCTGTGGGTGGAAATATGTTCTGGGAGTGAAGGATCCATTTATGTCTTGATCGTGTTTTAGGACTGAAAAAAATGTGTTTCTGGTTGTAGCAATTTATTGTGTTCCTAGTGGTGATGTTTTTATTTTACTGCTGCTAAACTGATATATAATAATATTACTGTGACCGTTTTTTCCCTGAGTGTTCTGCTGTAAAGTCTGGTGTTTAAAGAGTGCTGTATTTTACAAGTGTGTACAGCATGAGAGTGGTGTGTTTGGGTAGGAATGATAACAGTGGATGGCATCTTTCTTCAGTGGGGTTATTAGTGTTGATTAACGCGGCACTGGCATGTGCAGTGCTAAAGGACTGCGAATGCACACCGACTGGATTCCTCATCCTTTGACTTAATGAATTGATTCCAGCACATCATTAACATGCCCCACTCTACTGCTCCATACACATATGTCTTAATTAGCTGCTCATTGGCTGTTTAATTACAAGAAAACAGCTGACAGCTGCCAAGTTGCTTTATAATGGAAGCCATTATGGAAACAGACTAAAACTGCCAGTGACAAGCAGCACTCTTTAATAATGCTATGATTTATGGTCCAAACTTTTGTACTCGCACATATCATTAAAGGCCTCTCTGCTTGGACTAATTAGCAATCATTAAAGATAGATTTCAGCAGTTTATTCTTTAGTGTTTTCTCCCTTCCAGCTCCTGTGTGAGGAGCGCCGGGAAGAAGTGCTGAAAGGAAACTCTCCCCGTCCCTCTGTCTTCTCTCTCTCCTTCACACACAGACACACACACACAGGAGCAAACAGCAAAGGTGCAGGCTGGCTGAGGAATGCTAATGATGTGCCTGGTGACAAGCATGGGGACAAGAATACACTCTAAGCACAAAATTCCCCTCACTGTGAATGGCTGGTGCATTTGAAACAGTACAAAAGGTGGCTTCAATAGAAGCAACACACTGTTGCAAACAGCCAACAATCTGCTATAATTCAAAGCTCTCTCCTTTTGATCATTTCATTTCAAGAAGAGCAGGCTGCAGCAGAAGCAAAAACAGCAAAAAGACATGTCCCTGGGAGGGAAAGGCAGAGCATGGCAGAGGGATGACTTTGTCCTACTAATTGTGGTTTTCTGTGATGTCCTCTGTGGTGCTTGACCACTTTAATGATCACGCTCTGTGTTTACACTTTGCAGTCCCTCTCCAAATCATCGTAAAACTTCAGCAACATTTTCAGATGTTTCTCCTAGCAAGCAACTTTCGCTACTTCCTTCTAAATTTCCTCATCTTTCCCCTCTCAGCTCTTCTGTCCCTCACATATACCCAGTCACACACAGTACACACACACACACACACACACACACACACTTCCTCCTATGCCACAAACAGGTTCAGGCCCTTGATGCTTACCTTACAGCCTTCACATGTTATCACGCCGTAATGTATGCCTGATGATTTGTCTCCACAGATCTTGCAGGGAATTATTTCGATTTGAGCTGCGGAGAAGAAAAGGGAAGGGAAGAAATAAAGAAAAAAAATCAACATTTTGCTGTCACAAGTCACTGTACAACACCTTCACCATGAATCCATGTTGGTACATGAAAGAGCACTGTGCTTCTAAAAACATCTCATCCGGTGGCTTTTGAAACCCCACTTCCACAGAGCATTAGCTGAATATTTACAGAGTTACACTGTGTGCATGTGTGTGTGTATGTGTGTGAAGGGAAGGAGGCCATTTTAAGTCCTCAGAAGCAGCCAATGTAAACACAGTGTCAATTTGCATCCTAAACACAACTTACATAAGAAAAAACCCAGCTACCCACAAACTTCTAATATAGTACAGGAGTCCTAATACTAGCCTTGTGCAATGACAAAGACTCATTTAGCCACATGAAGAGATGTATTCCCAGTTGGAAAACTTGACTTCATGAAGCCTCTTAAATTTCAAAACCATGAAAACCCCAGGAGTAAATCTACTGTGGCCACAAAGAGTCATAACATGCCCGCTGTGCTGGTTGGAGCAACGGCAGCCACTTTCTGTGTGTATGTGTGCACCTCTGTATTACGCTATAGAAAAAGGGTTTAGTTGCGGCTTGGCTGTAGTGTTGTGGCTGTTGACAGGCCTGTGATTCACCCGCCATAGGGGACAAAAGCACCAAGAGGACAGGCCTCATCCATCGTTGGCCTTCTCTTCAGGAGCGGACCACAGGGCAACACAACAGAACAGACAGAACACACAGACATCAGAGACACAGAACTCCCATCTCGTCCCGCTGCTCTCTGCTTTATCACTGCAGCCACTGATGCTACATCCCCCTCCACCTCCATCCCTCCACCCCACACCCAGCCCTCCTCCAGAGATCTCTATCTCGTAGCCCTCCTCCACATCTCTAACATCTTAGTCCCCCCATCCCTACAGTGCACTACAGCGCCAGACAAACGCCGCTATCTGATCTAAATCGAGGAAAGATCACCGCGGGATATTTTCTCACGATGTAGTGTTTTTTTTCTCCAACCAACCACGCAGTCAACCAATCAGGGCGCGAGGAGATGTTGCAACATGATTCTATACTAATTAGGGGAAGAATATTGTGATTTGCCTTAATAGGAGGCAATGAAAATGATAATAATTAAAAAGTGGTGGTACCTTCACAATGTCAGAGTGTTACATCAGCCCCTTCCCTCTAACCAGGCCTAAGTGTCTACTATAATGCCTCAGGTCTCTTCCAAAGACAAGAAGCTTCAAATATCCCTTGCACACCTTAACAACCAACCTCTTTAAACTAGTTTGATCACATCAAAAGTACTTTTGCTAGAGGTTCAATCCGGAGATCCCTGCCCATTTTAATCAGCTGCCTACAAGTCTGTAATGTGTCATGTGGATAATGTCCTTGTCCCTGAGGCATGCCCGAGAGAGGCCCTTAACACAGAGCTTCTAATCCACTAACCCGGGAGCCACACTCTATTCATTCAGGAATCTGTCTGTTCTCCTCACGCCGCTGGAGTCAACAAGACCAGCCATGTTTACTTGGAATTAGCCTACATTTTAGTAAAATGAACAAAAGGGAGTGGTGGAACATGCACAATTAATTCTCCTCCAGACAACACCTCCTGCGATTTGTGATTCTCACATACAATAGAGGGCACTGCACCTCATCGGCCCGGATTAGAGTGAAATCCAGGCAGGAGGCGGGCTTTGACAACCTAACAGAGAGGGTTAATTTATAATTAATCTTGTCCTTACTGTGCACAGTTGCTTGTTATTTCATTTAGGTCTATCTCTGTATGAGTGCACTCTATTGTTTGTTTTTGTGTTCTCCCCGCATGAGCATTAGCAGTGCAGTGTGTTTCGACTCCTTTAGCATTTTCAGCCTCATTACTTACATAATTTGTTCTGACATGCACTCACAACAACTGAAGCGTGTGGTAATTATGACTAGCTGTGGTTATGGTGAACTAAAGGTTGTAGTGACAGGCCCCAGCCATTGGGTGGCAGTGCAGGGCTGTGGCTATGGTTGTCTTGCCAAGTTAAGCCAAGCTTCCACCCACCCTATCCGGCCCACAGGCTTTTGGCTCTGAGCTCCAGCCTCTGATAGCTCCCGGCTTAGGCTGCTGCTAGCTTCCCCCACCCCCACAGCATAGCTGTGAGATGCCTTCATCTCTCCTGAAGAAGCGGAGCTGGCTGGGCGCTCGCTCAGGCCTGACAGAGGCTGTGCCACATCAGGTGAAAGCAGTGGGTGTATAGACACAGGGGTGCCAGGCTGGGCAGGGCATACATTCACACAAGCATGCCTCACAAAGCCCTATCTGCAGCAGGAAGGCCCTGAGTGCACACAGTCTCACCAGCGAACACTCCACCGCTGCACAAGCCCCTGGATGTTCAGTGCACTCAACAGTAAAAAGGGTTTGTTTCTGGACCAGCTGAGGCAGGCTCTATAGTTTCCTGTATGAGAAAAGACATCACTCTGAACATATAGCTATTTCCACACTAGGATGAGCTGCTTTCAAAGAGACAGGGGGTCAAGGAGAATAAATACTGAGCAATGACACAATGGAAGACAAATACACCATGAAGTCACCTAAACCATCAGTCAATATTTGCCCCTTTCAGTGACTGGTCATGGGGCCCTTAAGCTACACGTCAGACACTGAGTATGATTTAAACTGAATTCACACAGGGGACTCAATCAAACAAAAAGGCCTACACTCATAAGCACTCCCAATCTGGCAGTCAATATCTATTGACATGAACTGTGGTGTTAACTGCCTCTTGGTGTGAAACAGGCAGCTGCTGGCTCGCTTGAGCTTGACCAGAGCAGTGCCACTGATCCCATTCACCGCGCCTGCCTGCCTGCCTGCTTGCCTGCCTGCTTGCCTGCCTGCCTCTCTGCCACCCTGCCTCCCTGCCTGCCCGCTTCCCTGCCAGCCAGCCTTGCCTGCTCTGTTTATGACATCAAAGCCAGGCACAGTTAGACAGGCAGCCATGCTAAAGCCCATCCCAGCAGCCTGCCGCTCCTTGCAGCACAGTGAGATGGCCTCTGCAAGCAGGCCACTTCAAAGACACCTGCTGAGACGCCAAGATTATGTTTGAATCACACCGCAGCACAATCACACCGCGGACATGACCATAAGGGTCGGACAGTGGCTCAGGACTGATTTCCTGTATGCAGCATTGCAGCTTTGGCGTGGGCGTCTTGGATAACGGGCATGGCAGAGAGAGGAGACAGTCAAACAGAATGTTAAAGCTTGTTCTTTGTCTGTCTGTGGCTGAGCAGTTCAAGGACACTGATTCACAACACTAGCAGGCCCTTTGAGGGGATGACGTGTCACTCAGAGCACATGTACAATAGGGCAGTGAGGCCGCTGCATGTTCACCCAGTGCCCTTCACTGTCTTCTCCACAGCCCTGAGATCAACCCACTGCTAAAACAGTACACCGCATTATCAAAGACCAGGAAACTACCAGTCAAATGCGAACACCCAGAACAATTTGCACACCAACAGCTTACAGAGGCCCTGTCACAGATTATTTCATCATAAGCACTGAATAGTCAGACACTGCCAGACAAAACACATTCAACCTTTGCACTGCAAATATAATACAGCTTAATTCAAGAAAATTGAGAAGCTGAGAAATATACTGACAAACATATATTTTTTTGTAATACTGATAAACTGGAAGTCACTATGTAGTAGGAATTGCTTATAAAAAACAAAAAGAAAGGACCTGCTCATTGCATCTGTCAGATATAACCAAACCTTTTATTCATATTGTTCAATTTAGTAGATAACAGACAAAATAAAATAAAACTGAAAATCCTACAGGCTTGTGCAAACATGGAAAATCACTAGTCAAAATCTCTTGGCTGTTCCCACTGAACCCTTGGACTACTGACATAACGTTGAAGGATTAAGATTATCCCTTACATTACAGACCCATGCCCAGGCCACCGTCATAATGCTGAGAGCTTAACCCATTACTCGATTGGACCATTAAATCAGTTTCTCATGGCCTGATGATTCACGATAGATGTGCACAATAAATGAGGTCTGAAACCAAGGCTTCTATACTGTTACGTATATGAAGATTTTTTTTTTTATTGCCTCATTTACAATGCACAGCATTCTGAAAGAAAGCAGTTAGAGGGAAAACAAACACGTTGGCTTCTGTGTGCATGACGGGGTGTGAGTGTGTATATACCGTATGTGTGTGTCATCGCTGTTGTGTTGACAGCTGTCAATGACAGAGTGACGCAAGCCAGTGGGCTCATGTCAGAGATTATGTAAGGAACTGGACAGGGCACAGCATTATGAACAGATTAACAGTTCTTCTCACATCACACAGACCGTGTTAATATATTCTCCTTCCTAAAATATTTTTGCAACAAAACAAAAGCTTATAAGGCTCATGTCTGCTCCCAGGACATTTATACAAAGAACATTTTCCTTTACACATGGTCAACACGCAAACACCACAGGCACTGAACTGTCTGGCAAACGCGTTCGAAGCAATGTTCCTCCATCATTATGTGCATCTGCTTATTTTTCTGCATGGACTTCCCATTCGGTAATGGAGATCAGCTGTCTTGTGATAGAGTCTTCTCCAAACAGATACCCATTGCAGTCAGATCGAGCTGTAGAGAGACGACAGCCTAACAAGAGATAGAATCAGAATTCTGCCTCTTTTCATCTGCCAGGGCTCTGCTGTCATGTGAAGTCACACAACACAATACTTTTTTATTCCCATTTATGCAGCAGAAGAAAGGTTATTTGAATGTCAGCAGCAAAGGACAGTCATGGCACGGAACACGGGCTGAATAGTATAAATGTGTTATTTGTTTAGGGATCGGAGGCTGTTGGCATATTACCATAGAGCTGCTCTAATGGCATTTACTGGTTTGTAGCACAAAGAAAGCACACAGGGCGATATAGAAATCCACCTGCAGACCTAAACTCTATATCATCACTTTAAACATCCTCCATTCAACCTATAAATATTCTGAAGTCATCAAAAATGTTCTGACCAAAGGGATTAGCGTAAGGAAAGACATAATTGACACATTTTGATGTCTCTATGCTGAGTCTTGCTAATTCCCCTCCAATCATTTAGCTGCCTAAGCTGTGATCCCTCTTCACTGGAGACCAACTATGTTTGAAGAGATATTTCCGTTTTTTAAAAAAACAGACTCTTTAAGCCTTTCCCTATTATTCCTTCATAGCAGTGCAATGACTTTGCTTAAGCTCAGGTCTGGACCATTGCCCTGGGCTGCTTTTTGGATGAACTCATGCGTACATCTCTGTGTTTGTTTGTGTGTGAGGCCTATTAATATTTCAACACTGCCCAACTCCAGATGCCTGTACAACACAGCAGTGCTTCTCTCTTCATGTCTCTCCCTGTATTTACTTGACTGTTTTATTGAAGTGCATTCTGACACCCTCTATGAGGGGGAGCAGGAGCGGGGAAGATGTATTCCCAAACCGCAGCACAAGACATCTCTCTCCGTGTCTCTTTCTCCACTGGCGTAACAGTAATTTGGGCACTAATTTATGTGTTGTTGTGGCAAAGATTGACGAGCTTCCTGACTGGGAGTCTGCTTGCCTGCACTCTGGGGGAAACAACAAAAGCCTGGGTTTACTGAGCAGACGAGCACCATGAAGGGTAGCATGTGTGCGGCGCTTCTCTCCCCTCCCTTGTCTGCCCCACCTGAGCTCAAATCTCTCTCCCCATCACTCTTTACCTCCCTCTATCCACCTTCCCCCACCTAGCTCCTTCTTGTCTGCAACTACAGTGACAAGTGAAGTTGTGCCCGAGTGCAGGGGACCGGAGGGCACACCCCTTCTGTGCATGCGAGCGTGTGCACGTGTGGGCGTACATGTGCGCCTGGGAGAAAGGCTCACACTGTTTACTCTGATGGCAAAATACAATCTGTAGACAGCACTCACTTATGCATTCTACCAGCCCCTAGTTAGTCATAGAGAGCCATGAGAGCTGCATAAAAAATCTGTGTTGCAAATATTTACATGCTTTGTCTAACTATTTAGATCATTTGGGCCCTTCGTAAAAATCAAACGCGATCCGTCCTCTGTTGTAATGACGTGCATTTTTGAATGGAAATAGTTTTTAAGATTGTGAGTGTGAGTCAGAGTTGATTGTACATTGTATGCTTCACTCACACATTGTGCAGCAAGGCATTGGGATGCACCAAAACCCAAAATCACTGAGGCTGAAATCACACAGGGCCGACTGATTGACTGGTGCAGGAGCTGCTGGTTGAATTCTAAGATTTCGCTGAGGATCATGTGATGCTTCTGAGCCTGTAGTCTGACCACTTGAACTAAGCGGGCTATGGTTAAAGGCTTGACTGTGGTACAGTGCCTTAGTTAAGCACCTCTCAGCCCCGTATCTCCCTGCAGGGATGGCAGCCTAGTAGGCTCCTTTAGAAAAACACAGGAATATATAAATAATGAATCCTTCAAAACATCCACTGCAATTACACGCAGAAACCTTTACATAACAACAAAGAGCCTTGTTCCATTGCACCAGGGAATTTGCCACTGCCACACTGTACAACTTCCTTCCTCATATAATTGCTGTATTAGTATGCATTTCTGTAAGACAACCAGGATTCTGCTGTGGGTTTTTGAATAGGATCTTTCTACTGTTTCACACAAAGAAATCACAACTTACATCCATAAAACTTCTTCCGTGGTCTTTTTGCCAGTGGGGTGGCAGAATAACAGAGCATTTTATATGTGTATTTTAGACAAGTACGTATTTGGTTGCTTCACTTGTGGTGAATACTTAAAGGGCGTAGGGGTGGGGTGGGGGCGGGGGGTATGGGGGAAATGAGGAGGGAGGCTGGAGGTCCCATCTCATGCTGCTGCTCAGGGTCAGTGGGTCAGAGGCACACAGCCAGAACACACATGCAGAGCAGGCTGAATAGTTCAGCTGACAGTAATTGTCCCTCTGTGGTCTCCTTAGGAAAACATGTTTCCAGACAACGCAGACTGGCTGCACGAGCCAGATAGTAATCATGATCTTGATTTGCTCCATCGAGGAGGGAAGCTCAGCATAAGCCTCCAGTTATGGCGCGAGTCAGTATTTCCATTGGAGCTGACATCAGCTGAGGCAAACTCTGGGCAGGAACACAGCCGCATCATAATACAGTGTCTCTACAAACAATTAAATAAGGAGGATCCACGGTGAAAACTATCCATTAAAAATAATGTTTAATTTTTCCAGTATTTTTGTGCCATACTGCTGTTACTGTGTAAACTAAACTGCGCGTAAAATAACAACACAGATGGCAGCAGCATTTTACCCCCTGAATAAATAAATCGTTTACATAGGTTTTCTCATGTGTTGTGGTTCATGTGAATGTGAGATAAAATGCAACAAAAAATCATTTTAATAACATTTGTTCTGACTAGGCTGCTAAACCTGTCAGCTGCTGGCACTGTGTACCGACTCTGGCAGTGGACAAAAATGAGTTCTCTTAGAAGAGCCAAGATAAAAGTATACGCTCTCGCCATCTCGTGACAACGTGCTAAAAATCATCAAAGTGAATCTGAAAATTAAAAAGTCACTTGCCAAAACATGTGCAAGTCTGTCTACCTTTAAATGCGGGAAGTTATTCTAGGTCTATTAGTTTTAACAATGAGCGCTCCACACAGTGCCTCCGTTACTCAACAGTTTTTACAGCAGGGCTGATGAGCACTGCCTCTACCATTCTGCTTGAAGGTCTTGGGTTTTCATCAGCTGAAAAAGAGCAGGCAAGGACAGGGAAGATGAATGACATCAATGGCCAGCCGATACTTCCAGGGACGTGTGATTGAGACAAATGAGCCTTGTTACATTAGCTGGGATACTGAATCCTGCTGCTCAAAGATCCACAGCTTGATAGAGCTGAAACTAGAGGCACCCAACCTTTCTACAGATCACCGGTGTCATGGGGCCTCAGAAGAAGAGCTTTCTCAAAGTGCCTGCTTCACTGGGCTCCCTCCCTCTTTTCGGTTTTTCACCTGGACCGCGTTTACTTTCTCCTCTCTTTTTTGTGCATGTCTACACACACACACACAGAGCGCTGCGATTTGTCCTTCAAAGACTTTCTGTCCCTCTTTTCCAGTAGCAGAGAGAAAATTAAAGTGAGACCGAGCCATTATCTAATCCATATACAATACACTTGAGCATTAGTGTCTTAATAAGTGACTGTGAGCGCTTGCATCATTCATCATGGATCCCCAGTGCTGCTAAATGTGCAAAATGATTACACTGAAACTGCAAGCATGTAAAACATTTACTTGTGAGGAAATTTGCGAGGCATTTGAAAAATCAATCTGTTTATTCCATTTTGCTCCTGGGCCATGGTAAGTCGACTGAGGCAATGAATCTGAATGGGTTGCTTAAGTGTCAGTATCCTGCTATGTCATTTAATCAGGTATCATGTGGAGAGGGGAGCATCAGGTTATATAGTGTCTGATGGGCTCGCTGCAAATTATGTGGTTGTATGCAACTATGGTGGCTGTACAGTAGAAACAGAGCATCTCTAACATTGGCGATTATTATTTTGAAATACGTTAAACAAATAACCACAAAACTACGAGATAATCTCAAAATTGTCTTCTGTCTTTCTAAAAACCTTGTATTTAGAAAAAATGGCTTCTAAAATTTATGTGGAAGACAAAAAAAAATCTATGATAATCTCTGCATTCGCTGTGGAGGAGCTGTTCAGCAGCTCCACTGTCATTCTCCTCTCCTCCAGTTGTAGCAGACCGTATGAAAGGCATTCCTAGACGACAGGGGTGCACAAGGAGGATCTACTGCCACACAGAGTTCACAGACTGCTTACAGCGTGTGAGGCACATTCCCCCTTCACTGCTGTTTTCATAGTCCTACAAACACTGGCCTGGTTTTGTTTAACATGGCAGGATTAAGCAGCCATGCGCAAAGCATGCTTCCCTCCTTGCACACTTTGCTGACAATGGAAGGCCTGAGCACTCTCTGCTACCTTTTGGTGAACCAGCTTCCCTGACTGCTGTGGTGCTCTAATCCCAGGCAAATAAACAAGTGCCAAGATTAATGATTGCATAAACACATCCCAAAAGCCCTGGAATAACAATCAGCACTTCAGACTGTTCTGTTGCCATGCAAAGGCTCTTGGAGTCAGCTGACAAGCAGTATATCCCTCTTACCTTTCTGCTGCCTCAAAACAGTCATCTGTGCTTTGTTGCTTCATTAACGACAGGAAGCTGTCAATATTTGCTATGTGAGAGAGGGCACTACGGGAGCTTGTAAGCTGGAGCAGAATATCCTCTGCAGTTCTTAAGCTCTTTACTTCTTACTTCTTGTGGCTAATCAAGGCCACTACACAGCATGTCTGACCCTCAGTGCCTCATAACAACTATGTCCATCTGAGGTCACAGTGAAGGGAACCTGGTAGGAAGAAAATGGACATCTTGGTGCAGTTTGGTGAACCTGCTCCTCATTATGAGTTGTAAAACAATAGAATTTGTGATTTTTTTTGTGGAAAAAAAAGCAGTCAAGTAAAAATCTAGGAGGACATTAGAGGGGCAGAAATAAATCACAACCACAACAGACCAAAAAGGGCCATTAAAATGACATTAGGAGCATGGACCATCCTCTCACTCCTGTCATCCCAGGTCTGTGACTATAAGATGAGCCGCCTTGTGATGAGGGGGAAGTATCGGAAATAGGGGGTGAAAAAGGAACGAGGAGAGGGGCAGCGCAGTCCACTGGTCCAGGGGCAGGAGAGCGTGGGACGTTCAGATGAAGTGGGAGGCCCCTCTCCAGGAGGTTGCTCCTCAACATGAAGGCAGAGGCAGCACCCCGCCTAATGAGGGGTGAAGTGGAGCCCCCTGTGGGACCCCCTGAGGCACATTCATTAGGAGATGAAAAAGCATTTCCTGCGGCAGAGCAAGTGCCTGCCTTGGCTCGGACATGTTTAATTTAGGGCCGTATGAAAACAGAGGGCCACACTGGCCAGGTCTGCTATCATCAGTCCGGGGGAATCAACACCACGCAGGGCCAGTGAGCCACAGCCAGACTAAATGCTGTGTGCAGAATTGAATTATTTTTTTTTTCTCTCCATGGTTTGGGTTTGATACCACCTTTTAAGCTTACAACATTCAGATTATTAAATGTCAAGTGCAGTGATACTTCCAACTCTGGGTAAAAAGTCTGTTGTAGACAGGCTATTATAGGGAAAATGTGTGGCTTATCACAAGTTTCATTTCCTTCAATGCATTGCATTTTGTTGCATCTTTTTGGCTCCAGGCAAAAATAATAGATTCATTTAGCCAGTGGTGGTTTGTGGAAGGGAACCAAGGATTATGGTAATGCAGCACTGAACGCTGCAAGCAAAATACAGTAAAAAAGAAACTGCTGCAGTAAGAGACACAGGAAGAATATCTGAGAGGTTAATTTATATGATTGCACAAATCTGCATTCACAAATACATCTTGAAAATCTCAAATCGCACAAGTTTGACACACACTTTGAAAAAGACAACAGAAGAGACAGTGCTTCTTTTCTTTCACTGTATGAAGAAGGGCATTACAGGGTATCAATCCATGGCAACTCAAATACATGTCCGCTTATCACAGCCGCTTATCCTTGTTCCTGATGAATCCTCACATTTATTAAGGCTGTCTTCTTGCCTTGTTAGATATGTATAACCAATCTCCTGTAATTAGCAACTGCTAACCTTTGGGGTGCTAATCCCCCATGAATTGTGGATTTGTACATCAAAGCCCACACTCTCCCATATAGCTGGTGCTTGAAATTACACTCTATTTGAAACCTGCAATTATTTGTATAGCATGGATGCAAACAGTCTCCTCTTTTATGTCTCTGAGAATCCCGTGGGTTTGCAGTAAAGAATCCTTAATCCACTCCAGTGGAATCCAAATATAGAGTTAACACTAGCTTCCTAAAATTTAGATGCACAGCCAAGTGCCTGCTGTGCACGTAAAGTGGAGGAAGCTGTCTCTCTCTTTCTGTCGCTCTCTCTCTCTCTTTTTGCATAGTTAAGATTAGATTTCTTTAGTGGCTTAGATGCATCATATAGGAAGCAAGGGGGATTGCCCAGGGGTGTAACACAAAAATGCTTCAGTAATGGAGCATGGCTGCGTTGTAGTCCTGTCCTTTTCACCACCAATACTTGAAAGTTAATGAAATAATCAATGGTCTTGCCCGTTGTTTAAGGTAATCACATGTCCCGGACTCAGTCAACAGGGTGAATGTTCTTCTGTGTAGAGTCAGCTCCAATTTGTACTCTCACCCATTCAAGACTGGGCTAAATCCATTGTGCAAGGAGGAAGAGATTATAGAGAGTGAAAATAACTGAGATAGCTTCTCCCACACACACACACACACACTCACACATGAGCTTGCATGTAGAAACAAACACGCAGACAAACTTGATGGTTTTGCAGGGATAACGCCTGAAGCATTTACTTTCTTTAATGAGAGACATGAGTCTCATGTGTCAGTGATGCACAGCATGGGAACAATAGGCTGGGCTTTAATTCCATCAATCTACTGTATTTATCCTTGTATCACATCAATACCTGTCAGCTAAGCAGGATGAGATAAATCATGTCGAGCAGACTCAGTCAGGGCCACACTGTGCTTAGTAAACACGCCGGCTTAAAACTTAGAAACTTGGGGTGACTGCAGTTATGTGCATCAGTGGCAAATTTAGAGCGTGGATCTTAAGCAGGGAAATACAAGAGATTACTTTGTGAGATAACATGACACAAAGATCATCCTTCTGCACTTACTCTGGTAAGTGATTAAATAGCTATGAATTAACAATGATGTTGTTAGGTATTTAGAGGAAACGATACACCTCGGCTGTCACCTAAGCCTCCCAAGGAAATCTCTTTAATTACCTTACTGTAACAAGGATCCCACAGTTACACTTCTTTTACCATCTTAAATGGGAACTGACACCCTACCTTCTGAAACCTGACATAAAATGCATGCACAAGTGAGCAAAGTGCTATTGAATGACACGGAAAACTTGACTGTCACAAGCAGAATCGAGATTCACACAGCTAATCCGTGCCTGTTTGTATGTTGTGTGTGTGCCGTTGTCTGTGAGGAGAAAAATAACCGAGTCCTCCCCACATATGTGCAATAACATCAGATTCATCATCAGATAAAAAAGTAACATATAAAACACTTTGAGGATTGGCTTTGAGCGATAGCAATAACCCTGCAGGCGGCCAAATTATGATTTATATACTTTGGCTTGAGAGTGCATGGGGCAGTAATGTATATATCTATGGTAGCCGGGCTTCTCACTGTAGCATAGGAGCGACTCAGAGAGAATACATTTGGTGTAAAATTGCTTCATCTGTTTACAATTCCATTTGGAGTTTATGAGAAAGACAGGCAAACACAGCCTGATATATTGCCCCTGTGTCACGGCATGGCAGGAGCATCCACACAAAGATTCATCTCTCACTTAGAAGCCAAATGATACGTCTAATTTGCTGCAAGCACAGTTATTTTTAACCTCTCCAGCTGTCAGATAATGGAGCTTGACTGTCAGCGCTAGTGTGTGTGAGTGTGTTAAAAGGTTGCAAACTCTTTTCAATTTACCATTCCCTTTGAGGGAATTACAAAATGCACATTCCCATTAGTTCACCTGATTGACATAGCTTTTTCTTTTATCAAAACCAAAGAGGAGGGGGGTTTAAAAAAGAGTTGACTGAATTAAGATGGAGACTTCCAACGGCAATCTAAATTTGGTTTTCACATGCGTTGTCAATAATTATGATGCCTTGAAAACATCTCAGAAAGTTCAGGAAGTGGAGGTTGCTTTTGTGGTTATTAATTGGACAATGTGATGCCTTTTTATGACGTTCCCAAATGATCAAGTCCCTTTTGTGCTGCGCGCTACGGCAACATCATGTACAAATCTGATGCATCGCCTACCCCTCCGCAATTGTTCCTGCATTATTCACTCCCCATTTAGGAAGGTGAGTCACTGGGTTAAAAAAAATGTGGTGCTTAATCCTCACAGCTTTTATTTCATTTGGGCATTTTCTCTTTGACAAAAGAAAAAGCTACCTGCGCTCCACCTCCTGGTTCTTTTTGCCGCTAACAGGAGAACAGCAACACTGTTGAACTAATGCAGAGGGCCAGTTACATAAGGCCATTGGAAACTGTTCTTAATCAATTGGCTGGCAGCGGACTGCATGCTGGTGTCAGTGGTTTGGCTGATGTAATTCAGATGGACACTAATGGATTCCCCCAGCCTCATCAAACATGGGTGTAAATCACAGCACTTTAAGAGGCATTAGACATTTCTAACAAGCAGCACTGGTTACACTACACTAACATGATAATGCAACAGGAAAACACTATGTCCTCAATTCACAGAACGATCCAAAGAATTTAATAAAGGAGTGGATATGGGCAGTGGCAAAGAATTAAAGAAGTTGTGTTTTACAGGCTCTATATATTACAGAGCTTTTTAAAAATTATATATGGAATTTAAACTAAATTACAAATCAGTGATACACTTAAAAAAGTGTTTATTTTTCAACTCGCAACAAATGGCAGTGGAGAAAACCTTTGTTTGCCTCACACAACCATCTCATGTCTCTACTGTAAATAGTTCCACTGTCCCAATAACCAGCTGACCTCTAATGTTTGCTAACTCCAGCTTAACAGCACGTTATGTAAGAGAAGTGAGGGGGACATGTGGGGATTGAGCTCTGTTCACTTCACTTCAGCCACATCAGAAACAGCCAACTGCCTGCCAGCTTTTCCTGTGTATCGTTGCACTCTTAAAAAAAAGTACAGCGTGATGTCAGCATGATGTCAACGTGCAGCGAAAACTTCATGTTGACCAGGCCTGACTCTGGCTTTAAGGTAAGCGAAGATCTGAGCCGCACTTGCAGCACAACCCCAGCTGCTGCCAGCTCTGTGCTTACATGGCCAGACCAGAGCTCAAGTGAACTGTTACAAAATAGTTCCTGACCTCAGTGTTAAACTATAAGCTGAAGTTTTTCGTGCTGTTCCTGGTCATTAAATCCCCCTATGAGGTGTATCGCTGCTAAAAAAGTGCAACCATCTAGAGAGAAGGAATTCTGTTGTTCAGCACAAAAAAAGTAAAAAGTTGTAGAACCCTGTAGAATATGGCAAAACATATGGTTTAAAATATTCATATTGGAATTCTATTTTTAATTTAAGATTCACTTGATTTGATGTGAAATGACAACTTCATGCCACGCATATAGGACCTCGTTATTTTGAGACAGAAATGTAAAAAAAACCACATGCGCTGCTTTGATGAGATCAATAAGTTGATGTGTTCCAAAATAAAAGGGGATCATCTTTTTTTCCTGCAAAACATTCATGCTTATCAAAACAGATTTTTTGCAAATAGGCTGATGCAGTACAATGCTGCTCTTGCTCAAAAAACCTGCTGAAAAAGCTTTTATGTATTCTAACCAAGTGCTCACACGTCAGGCTGTAGCAAGTGAGCAGCAACTGTACTGTGAATCTGCTTCCATATTGGCAGTGTCTCCTGCCTCACTTCATAGTAAAGCTAAGCTTCATACTCAGGTGCCAACAGCGGTGCTCTTTAAGGGTTACATAAGTAGCAGCTAATGGTGCTGGGTCAGTATTTGGGATCTAATCCTCAGAGGCAACATGATCCGCCACAACAACTTTCTACATGCTGCCCTGGCCCATCAGGAAACTCTACACTTGTTATGAATCGAAACAAACCACTTACACTGGTGACTAACAGGAAGAATCATCCCTCCCTGTTTGCCTTTTTGATACACTAGATTTATTTCTCTGCCTGTTCATTTGGCAAGAACATCAGGCTATTACAAAAGAACACAAGGCTTGGGGAATTTTCAAGAAAACCCCATTGCAATTCTCCTCCATGCTAGTTAAATTACAGAAGAGGTCACAGCAGGGGACTTCGGAGCACAGCTACCAATCAACTGCAGCAATTCTCCTGTTGTGTTTGTCAACATTGCTGCCTTGTGTAATTGGCATAATTGTCAGGTTAGAGCTCGGAACAAACTGGGCGTCCTCTTGGCGAGTACGGGCCGTGTCATTAAAGGGACATGTTTCTGGAGGCGCTCCCGGGGACACATAACACGCGAGCATGTTGGAGCGACAGCTCGCCTGATAAAATGGCTGCCTCTTATCTCTACTATGCATATGAAAGGCTTATGCCTTCTCCATGACAGATTCTACGCCTCATCACCATGGGATTTGCCCAGATACACCAGAACAGAAGCTGGGAGAAAAACAATGTATCACATGTATAGCCTCATCTTAACACTGTCAACTGTTTATGTTGTGCCCATCCTATATGTTCATACATATTCCTGCTCACTTAAGAAGAATACTAAGAGAACATGAACACACCACTAGTTTGCTGCTGATCATGAAACATGCATGTTTCCCTCTTGCACAGTAATTCCCAGTTTAATGGCAGCACAGTGAACTTGGCAATCCTGGTGCAGGCTTCAATTATCTTGATAATCTGTAATGAATACTTGATATAATAATGATATAGCATCTATAATTACCATGATGATGTGGGGTAAAGTGTGCTGAAAAATAATCGTTTGTATCATCACCGCTGGGTAGCATCATTATTAATCTGACAGCACTCATAAAGCGCTTTGTTTGTTTTCTGTGATTGCTCTTTTACTACAAAAATAAACAACTTGGCTCCTTTGAGTTACAGCGGTATAATTTGTTGGAACAGCAAAGGCATTTATCTATAAATTTATTTTCAATTTGAGGTAAGCTGCAGTCATGAAAGCTAAATCACTACCAGGGAGAAGATTATTCTAATTACTAACCAGCTGTCGCACATGCTGCATGAGCACAGGATGTGTCAGAACACAGAGCAACCAGTAATCAGTTTCACAGAATCATTTGAGCACACATTTACATCTTGCGCTCGATGTTAAACATGAAATTGTCTTCATTTGTATGGTAATGCTGTAAAACTAAGAGAAGCATATGCTGTAATATGGCACGACTGAATTTAGAAACACAAATTTTATGGTCAATTTCTGATTCAATCTTTAAAGCTGAGTGTTTATTTGCAGCTTAAATGAGCCTGATGGTATTTTAGTTTCCACTCAGTGTACCAGGGAAGGATATGTTGACCACCTGACAGCATGGGACTAATGTGGGTAATGTTTATTTTAAAAAGGCAAAGGGAAAAGTGAGCTCAACGGTATACTGTGATTTAGTCACACAGTAAGCTAGCAAGGCAGTGTAGAGGAATTTTCTCATATGAAAATCTGTCTTTTCCAGGCTACAGTATATCTGAATTAGACCATAATGCAAGCATGGCTTGGTCCCTGGGGTTTTCTTTGCCATTTGCACTGCTAGCGCTGCAATCCCCCTGACAGGCCTGTTTATGACTGCTCTGCTATCAGAGGGCTGAGCAGAGCCAGGGACGAGCCTTCATTAGAGATTAAAGTGACCGTCACAAAGTCCAAAATCATCACTGCTTCCCACAGCAAGGCGAGGGGAGACACTGAATGGGCTTAAGCTCATGCATCAACAACAACCCAGTATCAGACGGATCCTCTGCTTAACACAAGTTCCTTTTAGATTTCAATATGCATTCATGAATGACGTTTAAAGACATTTTTTAAATTGGCTACAATCAGTCTTGTCATGTTCGTGGCTTCGCTGCATAAAACAGAGATGTGGTTTGGCAAAGACCATGCATGACATTACCTTCTAAAGACAGTAATAGTTGATGTAAGAATATTTAAATTCTGTAGCAGCCATTTAGAACACACAAACACGGATGTATTTTTTTTTTATCATACTAAGATTGATCTCAGTTTCTTACTTAGAACAATCATACGTGATTTCTACTAACTGCACAGCTTAACTGACGTGCCTCTAGTGGTGAAGCTTATCCATATGCTGATCCAGAGCTACTGGACAATAGAGTCGTGGAATGAATAATATGAGGCAGAATATGTGCAGCTCGATGGAATTCCTGGCCTTTTCACCACAAGCCTAACCATAACCACTAAAGATGCCTTCCCCTCCCAGGCATAACAGTATACGTTCCGTCTTTCCCAAAAAACCCTGCAAATTCACAAATAGAGCGACGCTGCTCTATTATAACACTGATAGTTTTTCAGCAGGAGGGAAACTCACTGATGAGTTTAAATTCAAAAAAACCTGCGAGCTCTTTTACACCTACACTGTAGGTAACAAAGAGCAATGTAACACAGGAAATAATAGCAGACGGAGGTTAAACAAAGCAACAAAGCCTTTATACACATTACGCCATTCCTCCTTCCATCAAAATTCTTGCTGTAACTCCAGAACAAAGAAACTATTCTCAGAGGAACATGAAAGACAGACACCTGTCAATCACCACTGCTGTGACTCCATATTTCCTGTGTCAGAGGCTGCAGGATGGAGAAATGTGCAATATTCTGATAATATTTCATGCAAACTAATGCAAGTCAGAACACTTCCCTGCTGGCCAGAAGGAGGGGGAATGAGAACAGGTAATTATCGGATTGCCTCAAGGCAAGAAATGATAGAGATTGCAGAGAACGGGGATATTTAGCCCTGCTAATGAAGGCCCATGTTTTGGGAGCACCAGGAAGGGGGAGCAGAGGGAAGCTAGGCTGAGGCTCAGCAGGAGGTAGAGCCTGATAAGACCATCTTACATAATGGCCACATCCAGGCCCGGTTTGCTGTTTGGACTGAGGCTCCCTGTCCCTCACATTCTATCCTATACGCCCAGCATGACTGGCCACGGGAATGTAACACTGCCTGGGTATTCAATTTCCCGAAACATTATCATTTAATATGTTAATTCACAAGTAAAATGACTATGTTAAGGACTGGATGTTTGCTGATGCACAGACAGTAGAATAATGATTACAATCCCGATAGCTGTTGGTGCTATTTTTAATATATTTTCTTATGCGTAGTATATCAATGCCCATTACAGTGAGGAAAGACAAAGACTGAAGTGATTTGAGTGAAGGATCATCCCCCTTGGCCCAGTCTATTTAACCCTATTGAAGGGTTTATGTTTGCCCATCTCGGCAGCCTTACTTAAAGTGCTGAAAAATAAAAAGAGATTGCTTATTTTGTATATGCAGCACTTCCCCCGGACGGATATGAAAGTTTAATCATGGCATTAGGATTCACAGGCATTCCCTTGCTAGACCTGCTTGCAGACATCAGAATTGCTAATTTGCTGGTTTGCCCAGGAAGGGCTGGCTGGTGGTTGAGGAGGGGATGAATGGAAACAGGAGTCTGATTTGTCCAGATAACCTTGAACCCCAACGCTCAGCTTCCTGTGGATGTACAGAGCTCAATCAGTCCCTCTTTATCATGTTGATCTGAGCTGCTGTCCAGTGCAGCGGCCGGCACAGTGCCACACTCATCCTTACCTGACTACTCTCAGAGTGTGTCATCAGCCAGAATCATTTCCTGCCATCTTTCCTGCTCGCTCTGACACAGCCACTAACGTCGACTGATATGCCATGAATAAATACAGCAAAATAATTGTTTCAAAGGCAATCTAGCCTCTGCAGTGTGATCGCAAAAGTAAGTCCTTGACAAAAATCATAGTAATTGCGGCTCAGTTTCTAATCTGAATAATTAATTTCTATTGCTTGTGATGAGAATCCACCAGAGGCAGAGACAGGATAAAGAATAAAGGTCCTGACAGGGTTATGAGTCAGCAGAGATGTGAAATTCAAATTAGCCAGGCTAAGCAGTTTGGAGCTGATGTTGATTTGAGTAGACTCACTGGTCAGCCCTACAATACAGTACAGGAGCCCAGGGCTGAAAGATGGCGGAGTTACTCATGGGCACAGGTGCTTTATCAGCAAACCACATGTGAGGGGTGAAGCAGTAATAACTGTAAGCCGTACTCTCAACGTGTCTCTATATTTACAGTGAATTATAAAACACTGTCCTACAAGCTGAGATTTACATTCTTCTTTTTCCAAACACGTCTTCATTTGAGTGAAAAGTGGGCGGAATATCTGTTCCGAGTCCATCGCGCAAGTTGGATTCGTGTTATTAACGAAATTAAAGTGGAGATCTATCATTGGCAGGGGGAGATGGAGCAGCAGGAGTAGAGGTCTCGCTGTTTTCTGTCACAGCCTCAGCTGTGTGCACACACTCTCCTTGCACACTGCCATCTTTCACTCAGCCAGCCACTTGCCTCCTCGCCCACTGTGCCCACCAGGCCCGGGCAGCACACGCCACTGCCAAACATCCATTTACTCCCCGCAGGACTCCCACGTATCTGAAGTGAGCCTGTTATTGAGTCCTGTTTAGATTTTACTGTGCTGAACGCCGGGCACACAGGTGAAAACCTGTTATTTGGTGAGCTGTGCGCACACACACACACTACAACACACACAATGCATGTAATTAAATGCTTCATTTAAAATCAGCTTTGATAATTTCTCGGGTAACACCTTGTCAGGCTGACTGGCTAGACTTTATGGAGGGTGGTAATTGCATCCCCATAGAGAGGCCAGTAGCGTTTTTGAGTTTGTGTGGAATTACTGCAGCACACGTGTCCACTGGATTCAGCCACGCATGCTGAAAAACACACACCATAGATAAAACATAATGTATACTGTAAGTGAATCTGCCAGTCTTGTGTGCTTAAGTGTTCATAGGTTCAAGCTGTGGGAGCAAACACATATTAATTGGCGATTATAAGAGCGGCGTGGCCTGATGACCAGAGTTATGCTCTCTCAACAAAGAATCCCACCTCCAACATCTTCGCCTGGAGGCAGGTTTAATGCTAACCTGCAGATGCTGCCTTTGTCTTTGAAGTGGAGCGATGGATGCACCAGAACAGATGGAGATGTTGGATGCTTTCAGGAATTATTAATGGCACGCAATGATCCCAAATGACCTTCAGCAAATAGTCTCCCAGCACTGGAGTACACAGGCAGCCCTGCGCATCCATATTGTATTTAGACAACACACCTGGGTCAATGAAGAAAACACCAAGCCATCATTACTGTACTTCAAGCCTCGCAGTAATCCATTCGGGGAAGGTTTGCTTCCATTTTCCACACAAAGGCAACGCAAGAAGCATCCAATCACATTAAACACAATCGTATGTTTCAGGAATAGATCTGAGATTTATGCAGCAAATACACTAATTCCGTAAAGCCCAATTTGTTTCTCCCACAATGGGAAGCATACACTGGAATTAATCTGCAGAAAGCCTTTCCAGTAGTTTTAAAAATAAATCCTTCATCACTGGAAGCTTTTGTGGTTGCTCAAGGGAGATACTATTGTGACATTAAATCTATCTTATGAACATACATCAGTAATTTGCCATGTAATATGTCACCTATGGATAACATTTAGTTGACAATACAAACTGAACAATCTCCGAATAGCCTCAGAGACAGAGCTGCGGAAATACACCGCCTCTGCTTTTCCTTTTTTTTCCATGTGAAACAACAGACGTAAGAAAGTCATGGAACCTTGGTTATGTTAATGTATGTATGTAGGAGAATAAAGGATTCACAGCACTGAAATCCTCAGTAATTTTAGACCAAGAAAAAACACACAGACATGCGCCTAAATTGTGATAACAGTCCACAGGAATGTCTGTGTACCTTCATCTTGCAAATTACAAAATAATTATTAGGATCTAATATAAACTGACATTAATAATATGTTTTACAGAAACACTGATGAAATCGTATGTTTTCTAGAATTAACTTTTCATTTAAAAAGCTTTATCATTACTAATGATTGCTTCAGATAGAAGTGATTATGACAGCTAGCATTCAGCCTGGTATTTTTTACATTTACTGCACACTTCTCTAGAGTGGTTAGTTTTGTTTTACTGGCGCTCCCCTGCAGTCCTTGTTACGATGCACTTACTGTTTATGTACTGTCATTAAGATGCTGCTATACGGCAATTTTCCCTTACAAACCTTCCTTGAACAAATTTGCACCAATTTTTCCATGCAAAAACCGGCCCTCCCATAGTGCTCCTCTTATTTGCTCAACCATCCTTAAATGCATATACATAAAAGACAGAGATGTTTTTATTTTTTTTCCCCATGCTTTCACGAGTTTGTGCCTCAGGTGCCTGGAAATATAAAATCATAAATTATCTGCACAGAACTGGACAAGGAAGGCACACAAATTACCCAGGCCATTTCCTCTGAACATCAACAGTAAACTGCAAACTCTGAACTCAACAGAAGCTGCAGCGCTGCAATATAGTAAACATTTTACACCTGTATGGGTTTAATTGGGGTTATACAGTTCCTATATTTAGGGGGAATTGAGGGCTATTAGGAAGATTCAGGCAACAATGCCCTGCAATGTTTGTACAGCATCTGCAAGGTCTGCAGCCCTCAGTTTCCAGCGAATAAATACTGTGGTAGTACTCTCATAAGACACTGCATGTCTTCAAAGAGCTACATCTAAGGGAGAAATTGATCAGACACTTTTTCTCACACTCGGTAAGAGTAAAAAGGAATAAATTATTTGAATGGTGTCTATCTACTTATATACCATGGCCTCTGATTAATTACCTTAGGGCTTGCTAATGAGAATTTGTAAATGAATACAATGTTAATCTACTATGTATACTGTGTTTATTCAAGTTTGCTGAGGCCAAAGAAAAAAAAAAAACAAAATCCCTTATGTATAAATTATAATAATCCCACATCAAGAGAAAGAAAAAAAACCCATGCTGAGATCAAAGCAGAAAGGCCCGATGTAATCATGTGTCAAAAGATCAAAAAACAACTTCCTTATCAACTCAAGTGGGCAAGGTACGTCAAACGTACAGTAGTTCAGCTCTGATCATCCACAATTTGAAAATCTGCCTCACCTTTCTCTCATCGCGCCTGTTGTTGTTTCCCCTCTTAGCTTTAATTTATCCACAGTGGCAGTTATGATACAGAACAATGGGGCTGATACAAGGAGAAAAAAAATTAGTAAGAGATGGAATCTGCGTGTGCTGAAGGTAACAAAGAAATTACACCAGAAAAAAAGCACAGTGTTCCTGAGGTTTACGTTTGATAACCCCTACAAAGAAAACACTGATACTTATTTATTTACTATAGCATGCAATGCAGAATGTAAATGTGTGAAACATACATTTTTAAATTATTAAATTTAATGGCAAATAATGGAGATTTTCTTGTACCAAAAAAGACAAATAGCGCACAGTTTGGGAGGAGCTTCCTTCCCATCTCAGATATATTACACTGTCACATGGAACATGTTTGGCGTAACAGCTAAAGAACTGTCTGTCATTTACACGAGAAATAAGAGTTCAGACAATAGTCATTTGTTTACTGGGACTGTTAGTGTCACATCTGAACTCCATTAATTTTACTTTGAATTATTGTTAGAATGAATGGCAGCGTTCTTATCTCTCTGTGAGCCTGTGTCTAACTGGATCACACTGCCGGTAATATTTCTGTCTTAACTAGACAGGACTCAGTATTTTGATTGCATTTTCGATGCGTGACAAAACATTAAAGCATTAAAGCAACAAGCAGTAAAACTGTGGGTGATATGTTTGACAGTGGGGTGTCATTAGCAGTGGGCTGTGCAGCTTTTATAGTAATTGAGAATACTCTGTTTGGGCAGATTCCTCCTCTGTTGCCCCAAGTCTCACATTAAAGGCATTAAAACAGCCATTAGCACAGTAGGAGCAGGACTGTCTTCCTCTCCCCTCCAACTATTGACAAAAACAAAACTTAGAGACGACAGCTGGTGATTTGTAACTAAGTGACAGATCCCTTCGAGCAAATAAAGCAGGCGTGCAGTCTTTTTGCTAGAAAACTCTATTTGCTTTCCTGTGACAGAAATCCACTGAACGCCACATAAACCCTTAAAAGTTTACATGAGGATACATTTTTTAGGAGCTATTTATTTCAATTTATCTGATGCCTTTGTCCCATGTATTGGATTCTGCGAGCTCTGGAAATGAGCAAAGAGAGAGCGTTTTTACATCGGGGATGAAGCTTCTTCTTTTGCCCAAATTAGGCTCCAGTAAGAGGACGATCATAAGCAAATCCTGAGACTTTGAGCGAGGGTCTTTGCTGACGCTGCTGTTGGTGAGGCTGGACTAGGCTGAGCTGAGCAGCCAGGTTGACAAGGACCTGTGCTCAGCACTAGGAAAGCTCTCATCCAGAAACAAGAAGCCCAGGGGAACAAAGACAACAATATGCCAAAAAACCCACTTGAAAACAACAAAACAACCCAAAAAGCCTCCAAAAGAGTCAGTGGTGGGTGATTGCCAGCTGCACTCCAGATTACCAGGCTCTCTGAGAGTCTTTCAGCAATTGCTGAGAGCTGTAGCATCATCTCCAGCTCCTTAATCAGTTCTGCTGGGGAGGGATGGATCCTGACATGCAAAAGGCTCAGCACGATGGGGAATAAACTCATAATCAGCAATCAGATATTCCACATTGCTGGAGGGGGCGGGGAGCTCATCTCAGATAGGTCAAGGATCTCTCCACAGCCAGTTAACCCTCTTGCTCCAGCTGCGAAACATGCACAAACTCATTGTCTAGGACAGACATTGTGTAGTTGCCTCTGATGCCTGACTTGCTGAATTAGGATGGTGAGACTGATAACTGAGCACATCTTTTTTGTCTGTAAATACAGTTTTGAATTTCAAAACGTACTTTGTGAGTTTATAAATGGGGTTTGGATTTCATTAAAGCATTGTGTCCCTGAAAAAGCCATGTGCTGTGCCTTTAAACAAAGTTCATTGCCTTGCACATTCCCCTTCCTTTCATCTTTGTAATTAGCACTGAAGCAGCATTTCTTTTATTTCAAATGAATGCATGTGCATAAAAATCAATCTTAAGCAGACTGTTCTTGCAAGGCTGTTTTTCTTTGTTATTTATGATCATAAATTCCTTTCATGAATCTTAGCTGGTGTGAGGAGCATCTTGTGCTGAGAGATCAATTTGAGATTCAAAGGTGCTCTGTTGCTTTCTGCCCGGTGGCAACATGTAACCAGCGTCAGCGACAATAGCGAAAGTAGGAGACAGTCCCGGCATCAAAACTCTGGGGCTCACATATCCATATCATTTGGCTCTCTTGAAGAGCACCCCCTAGCGCCCAGGAGGCTTCACCAATCGTTGTTTGTTCATCGGCGCAGACATCAGATCAGATGAGTGTAAATGATGCTATCCTACAAGTAGAGCCCCTAATGGCCTCTGCTGGGACGTGTAATCAAACGCCTCACACACTTCTCTCCCTTTTGTAATCAAGTGGCGGAGCGCATGTTGTGACGACCTTTGTTATAACGCTGCCTGTTCCCTCGTCTCATCAAAATTCCATGCGCTTCTCATTTTTCATCCTTTCTTCCCCGCCAGGGTCCCTAGATGCCGTGGTAGCTCTCCATGGAACAGAGGGGAGTGAATCTTAGTATGCTGTGACCTCTGACCTCTTCTCATTCCCTGACTCTACAGACTCTACAGTATACTTTTGCTGCATTTCTGTCAATGCCCTCCTTATTTACAGTCTCTTTCTCCAACTACAAAATTCCACGTCCATGCATGCAGCTTCAGACATCTGCTCCAACAAAGTTCACAGAACATGGCTACACTACACTACATTATGTCTGTAGCATGAGTGCTGACTAAGCCATACTCGTAACAAGCTCTATCACTGAGAGCTTTTTAGTCACCTTAGGTCACATTAGCACCAGAAAAGTACTTCTCTCTTGTCTCACCTCTGCTGGGCTGACGCAGGAGGAGGATGAAGGTGATAAACCACACAAACAATACTCCTCTTCTTGCCGGCTGCCAGCATGCTCGCCTAGCAGGGAGATCTGATTACAACTGAGAAGAGAGCAGCTTGGTGTTTCATGGAAAAGCAGGTCAACTGTAGAACGCTGTCAGACCTCGGGAGTCACCGGCCTGATGGAGGAGGAGGAAAAGCTATCCGACATGGTGGGGAGAGACAGAGGTTTTGTCTCCAGCCGTACAGTAATGGACTTTATTTACTCTCCCATTAAGAACAGAAAAGGAGAGAAGAAATGATGGAAGTGAAAGGACTGAGCATACCACTCTAGGGAGAGATGCATTAGTGTTGTCTGGTGTTCCTCCTCACCTTCTACCTCTTTTGGTTTTCTCCCCTATCTCCCTCTGGCTCTCACACAAGAGACGGAGCTGCCCCACTGCCAACACCTAACTCCTTATGTGTTTTTCTGTCCTCAGTGTTTGAGTCAGACAAAACGCAAAATCAATAATGCTTTTTCTCCCCCATTTCCTCTTTGATGCAACTTCAAAAAGCCAATGGACAGCCCTCCAGAGGCCCACAGAGGAAAAAAGCCAATGGTACGAAACATGCTCGGAATGAAAGTACAGGGGAATAAAACTTCACCCTTCACTCTCTTAAAACACCGCTAACTTCTAAACCACAAGTGGCGAGGCATACGAGGGCAAAGCAAGGCACGTGAGGCCTAAAAAACATACTTTTTTTCCTTATTAAATCACGTATGCACACATTAATTTTATAGTACAGAATCAAGCTAATCTACAGTGAAGAGGATGCATGTCAGAATTTTAAATAACTAGAAAAAACAAGCCCAGAGAATGTGAAGCAAAGAGTTTCTGTGAACAGGGCCAGCAAAAAATATCCCATCTCTATTCTCTGTACATATTCTACAGAGGAAGCTACAGGAAGAAAGAGAAAAAATGAAAGTAAAAATGTTCTTCAACTCTGCGGACTGTGGTATATGATTATCTAACGAGTGCTGACAGAGGAAGTATTCTATCAGCAGCTAAATGCTGCATGACAGGGAGACACTTCAAAGGATCTATAAGTGACTCCTGAAATACTGAGTGAAAGTAAAGTAGGAAATTACCTTTAAGTTAGAGGCATTTGACTAAGCACAGCTAGGTGTTTTACCTGACTGGAGAGCCAAATGGAGAACCCTGACTGAACTTGGTGCGAATGCTTCAGAATGAACAAAAATCTCCTCATGTGCGATGGTTACCTTGAGCCTCTGCTGTTTGTTGTATCCTGCTGTTTGATTGGACACAGGACAGGAGAGTCGTTTAACCTTGCCTGTGATTGGACTAATCTGTCAAAACCACAAGGTGTGACTGACAAGACAAGATGACTGACAGAGCTGTCTGGCACCCTGGCAATGGCTTGGATGGAGTTGCAGATTAATGGTTGTACAGTATAAAAATGGCGTCAAAAAGACAACAGTTCTTTTTTAAAAAACTTTGTTCCTGCAAGAACAGTTTCAGTCTGTGTGTGCAGAACAGTCTTACAGTAAACAAAACTTCAGTGTTGGAAAGCTATTGATAAGCTATGTTTTACTATGTATAAATTTTCAAAGTATAAATAGTAACTGAGTACTTCTGTAAAATGCTGAATTGTTATATATGGAATACACAGATTACACATTTCCATTTAAATATATTCTGTTGGCATTTTCATTTGCACTTACACTGTGATGATGTTCTTTCTGTGGCCAGCACATATGTGAATTTATTTATGTTATCAACTACAGTCTGGTCCATTGCAATTCATGATAATTTTCACAAAAAACTATTAGAATTATCAATAAAACCTGTAACACCATAAAAAACAGTAAAAACCTGGCAAACCAAAACCTAAAATAACATCAAATTCAGAAATGAGTGTCCACCGTTGGCCCCCTCTATTCTCCAGAGTGCACCTTCCTCACTTCCCAACTTCTATGGAGCCAAATCAAAAATCCATGCTCTCAATGGGCAGTCAATATCTCATTAACCAGTCCCTCTACACACAGTCAGGCAGCCAGGATGTTTGTCTCAGTGTGCACAGCACAGACTGGCACACCTCGCACACTTTAATAACCTGTGGGGACACCATTCCACCTCCTCAGCCGAATAAGAGGCGAGAGACAGAGGGCTAAAGCACACATTCTTGTTTGTCTTGTCTTTCATCCACTCAGATACTGTTTGCAGGTTTTCAATTTCACTGTAACCCCCATAAATAGTCCCTTAACGAAAGTGAAATTACATTAAAAGAAATCACACAGAATTTTATGGTTCTGCAAAATTTAATTTTGTATTATTTAAATTGTTATTATCTCTACATTCAAAATAAAATTATGTAATTAGAGACTAAAATGCAAAGTTTGTGTATTTAGCATTAGAAAATGTAAAAACACCTCTACTTAAAAAGCTCCTTTGTAATTGGGTCTTTTATTTTAAATCCTTGCAGGTGACTTGTGCTATATTTGCCTTCACCTTAATCTGTGGCAATTTTTTCCTTTGGCTCTTCATGTCCTCAGTCCCTAACTGGATAATAGCCAATCTTGTTAACCTCTGCTTTAATGTGTGAGAGCCTGCAGCACTGCGTAGTGAGCACTTCAATCGGCCACTGATAGAAAGAGACACAGAGTACCAAATCTACAGCAAATATTTACAGCCTTGTTAACATAGCCTTAAAGCGCCTATCACAAGATATTTGGCTTTACCTTCTCTAGGGCCCCAGAACATTTTTCACAGTCTAGTACACACTCGTGCTAAATCACATATTTATGTGCTGTCTGCATGCACTGAAGTGGCTTATTGGGCCTTCGCTTTCAACAATTCTGAACCACCGTTGCTATGTATACCTTGCCACAATAAAGCTCTTTGTCAAGGGTTAATTATATGTACTCTGTATGAGACGCACTTTTTTACCTTTTTCCATCCACACATCAAACAACTTTCTTTAATTATGTAATTGGAATTTTCATCTTAATTGTGCTGAGTAGGCTGGCTAATTTGCATGGGGTAATGAGAGGGATGTTTCCATTACAGGTAATTAGGTGCTTGAGAGGCAGTGGTGTGGTAGAGAGGCTGAATCAAGAGGGAGAGCTGGGTAGAGGGGGGATGCAGGCTAGAGACAAAGCCATGGAGACACACACAGGGGTGTTTGGTATAATATATAAGCAGTATTTTTGCATTGCAGATGATCAAAAACGACACCAAAAAAGGCACATGCAGTACGATCTTGTAACAGTATTAACGAGCTAATAAAGTCTGTGCCAAGGCAGCAATTCATTGTGCTGTTCATCCATTTCACTGGCCATTTTCAGGAAGAAATGACTACTGCCATTTACACTAGGTCCTGATTAAATTGCTTGTTCAAGATTTAATATGATTTTTGACATTGTCACAGTATCCTGCCATGACACCAGCAACCCCTGTCAAACTGAAAGTGCCAATATGGGGAGAGATAGAGCTGAAAGTGGACATAGAGAGACTGGGAAATAGACTGATGTAGAAACACATTAACGACGGATTCACTTTTTTTCTGATGACAAATACAGAATAATGTAAATATAGCTTATCTCTATTCATTTAGCTACATACAATGAATGTATGAAAAACAAAATAGTCTTTATTCACATCAATTATATTTAAGTAAAATGTTGCGCATATGCCACACTTTTAAAAAGTAATAAAAATACCAGACAGCATGGGGCACTTTTTCCTCCCCTCAAAAATATGTGATTTCATAAATCTTCTCACCGCATAAAAAAAGGATGTTGGGTCAAAAGGTCTTTTTTAATATGTGCCTTGCTGAAAATAAGATACAGGACTTTTCTCCTTCTCAATTTCAAACACACCAGGCTTATCACAAATGAGTGTGAGGCTCACTTCAGAAATGAATTCTCACAGACTATAGGAAGAAAGAAATTGACGCAGAGTTGGCAGCCTCACACAGGAAAACCAAGACACAGAGCAGCATTTAGAAGTAATACGCACAACTTAGGACAAGGTTACTACTAATATTGAAATAAATTATTTATTTAGTTATGGCAACCCCCCACCCACCCACACACACCCACACACACACCCACACACACACACACACACGTTATTTGCATTGGCTAATAATAATAATATTAATAATAATATTAATAATATACACAAAATGACTATATTTTCAAATTACTCCTCCTTGTTTCTGCCCTGATAGTAATAAGGCATAAAGCAAACATTTTAATTTATTTTTAGGCAGGGGGCACTTATCAAATCAAATTAACATTAGATCTACTTTCCATTTAACACAGAATGACAGCTGCATGTGCCTCCTCCTGGTTATCGCAGGATATTCGATTATATCATGAGTGCATCTGAGCACATATGTTTGAGATTTTACTCCATGGCAGAATGCATTCATAAGTGCGAAATAAACACGATTACGTGCGTGTGCGTGTGCAGGCATGCGTGAGACAAGTGTGTGCTGTAGCCTACTGTATGTCTGACTGCACTTCAGTATCTGTCTGCACGGACGTGTGTGTGCGCACATGGACGCCTGTATGATGGAGGAGGGGGAGGAGGAGGTGGAGGAGCTGGGATTAAAGCGCACCAGATCAACATCACAGCGACTGGGAGGACCCAGTCCTGCTCTCATGGCCACACATGTAAACCCGACTACCCCAAAAAATAGGTCAGTGGAACACAACACACGCACAGATAGATACACACACACAGAGAGACACGCATGCACCGGTATCAACTCAAAGAATCACAGTCTGCCAGTCGCGCCAGTGCCTTGTCGCCCGTCTGCGACCCACGTTCAACACTGCCACACACATCTTCCTGCGGCACAGACACGTCCTCTGGACTGGAACAACAGGATTAAGAACGGGACAGAAAGGAATAGCGACAGGACACCCCCTTCTGTGCCTGCCTGCCTGCCTCCCTGCCTCCCTGCCTCGCATGCTACCTCGCATTCGTGCCAAAAAAACTTCTGCTCTGGAGCTGCTCCTGTCAGAAGGTGTCCAAAAGCGCATGGTCTCCACAGTTAGAAAACACACTGCACTTAATAATCAAATTTAATAACATTAAAAAAATCTAGCTCAGCCTCTTTTCTGAGTTAAAAAAATAAATTCTATCCATGCGCGTAAAGATGGATAAACGAAAACTGTCTTGGACACAATCAGACGCACTGTGTTACTGTATTTCCTCCCTCCTTCCCTCCCTCTCTCTCTCTCCCTCTCCCTCACTGTCACACTCATGCCTTGCAAATGAAATGCAAAGAGTTGGCAGGCTATGAATAGCGTAGCCCCGTACTTCCCTACTTGTTACTCTGGCTGCGGGATCAGCATGCATTTGGCGCTCTTACCTTTCATAGCTGAAATCACAAAATACATCATTAAGCTTCGCGTCCATAAGAGAAGAACTATCACCAGCGCAAAGCCCTCCACTGCTGTCTCAGCAGCAGCTGGCCAGCACAGCTCTGTCTCTCAGCCTCCGAGCATGACCACACCAGAATCCATGTGACTGTGACATCAGTGTTCATGTCTGACTGCTCCCCACCCACCAGCCTTTGATTGGCACAGCGTGCAGCCAGTAGGGGCGCTGAGAGCTCAGGCAGGGAAGCTGGCCCTCTTCCCACTGATTGCAGTCAGAGTCTTGTATACCGGCTTGCTAGACACAGCACACTCTTAACTATCTTCTGTGTGCTTATCTTTTTTTCTTAGTGCAATGATAAAGTCAGGAAGCAGCTCTTGCAGGCTGCATTTTTTTTCTTGTTTTGCACCTTCTTGCTATCAAAAAGTCAAAGAGGGGATAAAAAAGGCTATGGTAAAGGGGGAAAAGATGAGGAAACAACCTAAAGATGATGCAAAAATAAAAATAAAATAAAAATAAGCAAGTACAGAGAGGAAGATCTGTAATTTCTCTGTGGCTCAAAGATAGAGCGCTCCACTCTTCCTCCTCCTCCTCCTCCCTGTCTGTAGATATGAGTGATCAGTGTGAGGCCAGATGTCTGTGAGCAGCGGTGGGCCCTTCGCGGTGAGAAGATGAGTGGAGCCTCAGCATCTTCCCCTGACCTCTCAGAGGACCCATGTGCCCCTCTCCCCCTCCTTTCTCCCCGTTCACCCCGCTCTCACACACTTTTTCTGACAGGTGAAGAAGAGGAGATAGTGACGGAAGGTTTTGGATGATCCCCTCCACCCCACAGCGACCAGGCGATGAGTTTCTTTCGCTATCACTTCTCCCTCTTGCTCCTCCTGTGCCTCCTCACTCTCGCCCCCTGCTTTCCATTCCGGTCCCTACCTCCTCTGTGCCTTTCCCTCCCTCCCTCTTTCCCTCCCTCCTCTCCTCACTCATCCTCTCTCATATGATAATCTGTTCTGACTCCTAACCAGCTGCCTCTCTCTGATACAATATTCTGGTTTTAGTGCAATCCAGCCTTGGCCAATAACCATTTGGCATTTCCACGAATAAGCTGGTGCTCATATCATCTCGTCTCAAGACAAACATCACACAGCTTCGCTCGCAGACATTACAATATTTTAAATAGGAAAATGAAAACACTGAAAATATTTTTTTTGCACCGTCCATGTTTCACATTTGGAAATTTGGATTTCGGAGGCTTATTTTACATTCTGTACAGTTGCTTGATTTTAATATCCCTGCGGCACTGCATCTTTGCCTCAGAACTATGACTCCTCCACAGGGCAACGATTTCATATTAATGAAGAAATTGTAACAGGCTTTTTGATTGTTTATTTGTTGTTGTGCTACACTTTAAATATCTATATTCATTGAGCATCTTCTGTTGTGTGCTATTCATTGAATAAAGGGTACGTCTAACCACATATAAAATGGAAATGAGGACTCAGCAGCTTGCAACATAAATCTTCCCATGGCAATGTTTCATTAGGACCTCTATGATCCATTAGAGTCACTAAACACATTAACTCAGGTTGTGTCAACACTGGTCTCATATTGCACACCGTCTAATGAACGAAATATCATTCGGAGTCTGATAGAATCAAATGGAGCGTGCCTGAGATACAAACTAGATGCAGACAGGCCACAGTAAACGACTCAAAACAATGTGATGTAAGAGACGGTGCAGACGTCTCAACTTCGATGATGGCGTCTCCCCACAACATTTTCAAAGTTCACTAGATGAGTCAGGGCCAAGGCCCACGCAGGAACATGTTCAACTGCCACTATCAGTGGTTTTCTTTCAGCAACTAGCTGCTGTATCAGTGTTTCTAGAAGTGAGCATGGCTCTTCACACTGTGGCTTAACACCGGGGCATGGCTAAGGAGAAAAAAAAACAAACAAAACAGGATAGCAGGGGTTCAATCTGTTGGTGGGTTATCCAAGAACATCTAGAAGGAGGACAACACCCACACTACAATCAGGGCATCAGGAGAGAGTTGGAAGTTGCATGTTTTGTGCAGTTTTCATCTACAGTGTGGATGTGGAGAATAGCTTTTAAGAGTTTCTTACAAGTCAGGGGAATTATAAAAATCACTCAGTGGTTACTTCTAAAAAACACACGAAGAAAAACCTGCAAAATGTAACATTAAACCAGACACAGGTTACATGTACGAAAAAATCAACTTTTTAAATATAAATAAAGCAGCCTGCTACGGAGCTTTCATTGAACTGTAAAGTTTAATTAAGGTCTCGCTGCACTCTGACTTGTCTCTTTCAACACTCCCATGATCCAAACTACAAACAACATACTACTTTGAACAAAAGCAATAGCCCCTATAAAAGCTGTCGACAGTGTGTTCTGTAGATTATCCAGAGTGAAGGGGGAACTGTCTCTGGAAAGAGATGTTGCTGTTGCTCTGTCCTTTCAGCTTTGCTACAAATATAGTGCCTCCAACTGTATATAATTGTGTTTAAAAGCCCAAGCTTCCCAAGGGACAAATGTTTCCAGCAAAGCTGCTTCATTTGCTCTTGATCACACTCTTCCTTGACTGCTCCACATTACCAGTGACAGCATGCCAATACGTCGCTGATACTTGTTCATTAGGGCATTGATTTAGCCACAAAGGGACTGATGGTCAACTGTCTGTGCGTATTAAATCAGTGATGTGGAGCCATCAATAGAATCATTTTAGTCGATAACTTCTTCATATGCCAGAGAACAAAACAGATATTGTGATGGTGAAGTTACGGCGTTTCCGTCAGCACACTGCGGGTACAGACGCTGATCTGAAGAGGATACTACACGCTAAATATCTGCATTTAGACGGGCCAAGTCATGTGTCTAACCCTCCTCGTGGATTAATTCAAGCAAATGCATTTACTATAAACAAGCCCAGTGGAATGAAATTCAATTGAGACGTGGTACAGAACATCCACTGGTGTCCCCGGAGGAGAGGAGAGGACGAGACCTGATAATGGCCTCATTAGCAGTCTGTCAGTAGCCATTCCATGCACAGGCTCACCATGCAGCTGATCCACGTTAACCCTTACAACTCTGGACCGGCCTTTTTCGTAGTCTGCACGGTGTTGCTCGCTGTGGCCTTTGACCCCGCAAGATAAACACCTTCTCATTTTGTGTCCCATTCTCGTTGTGAGGTATTTTAGAGAGCTGAGGCTTATATTCCACCACAGAGCCACCTGGGTGTTTGGAACTGCACCACCAGCCTCAAGCAGCGGTAGAATTAACAAGCTCCAACAGGCACTCCATGAAAACAATACAGATCAATTTAATATAGATGCCAGGGAGTGGAGGGCATAATATTAGAACCATAACAGCACCGGCCCACACCACACAATCATAAACCAATTTAGGGCCATTCTAGGCAATTTCCTGGGGGCTTCCACTTGTGGGAAGACTTCAATAAATCACACAGACAACAAAGGAAATATCTATTTCAGTGAAAATAGAGGACACTATTGGGTTATGTCCAGAGGACTGCGGAGAGTTGCATTTAAAGACAAGTTTAAATAAGAGCAGTGAGAGTTTAAAAACGCACCACATGCCGCTGCTGTGCCGGTATTTTATGGGAGGGTATGTGTGGCTACAGGAAATGCTGTTAACTCATTACGACTAATGGATTTTCCATGGAGCAGCGCAATGTGTCTCGTCTAGCGAGGTAGCAGCTGTAGGTAAGCGTTGTGCTTTTTAAAATTTTTATAGTTACACTCAGATCAGATGACTCCAGATTAATGACTGTATACGCTGCCCTTCATCCTTTATATGCACAGCAGCCCCAGGGCAGGATCAGCACCAGTCTCTGTCTGGCTGTCGCTAAGCACACATACACACAAACGCAGTATTTATAGAATAGTAGGGTCAAAAGGAAGAGATATGAAAGTGTATCATTCCTACATAGGTGAAGTGTACACCTGTCATCTGTCATGTAATCAGAAACAACAACACAGCACTTATAGTGAATGGTTGACAAGGCTACAGCCTTTTGTTTTACTGCCATGATTATTTATAGACCTAAATTTAAATATTTTTTGAGCAAACGTAAAAATACAAGGCTCTGGTATTTCCAAATCTACTGAATCATCATGTTTTTGTAAAAAAAAATAAACAATTACTATGTACTGTGTCACATTAGCAGCAAGGCCTAAGTTTTCTTAATGGACTGACCATGTAATATAAGACAGACTGGCATGTCTGCTCCAGGTTTGACTGAGGTGGAGACAAGGTGCTGTGAACAATAAGATAAGCACTAAACCACTTCGATTGAAAACAAATTGTCCTCAGCTGCTTTTTACTCACCACTTTGTTAAGTGGCAGTTTGGTTTTCGTTGTTATTTTTCAGCAAAATATAAGTCAAAAGTCATTCCACTTTAGCAGAAGTGTTTATAATTCACACACTGGAACTCGATGCTCAATTAGTGAATACAACCTTGAAAAAAATATGCACTTCATAGACAAAGTTATTTTTAAAAAAAGGCTGTTATATTTAACTGGAATAAATCTGTTTATTTATTTGGTTTATCAGCTGAAAAGGCAGAGGTAAAGAGAGCTCATCAGCACTGCTGGAGTGCTATCATATATCTCACAGAACAATTTTTCAATAGATCAATAGAAATCAGATTTAACAATGAATTGCACTGCATCTCTTTTGTGTGCGGCTGCCCTTGGGGACAGAAAGGAAAGGGATAGGAGGATAGACAGAGAAGGAGCGAAAGCGAACGAGGAGAGGAGATTATCGCAGGCATGGCAGCCTGTGTGAGAGGCTTAGCTTGGCTAGGCAGGGAGGTGGAACCCTGTGAATTCTAATGAACTGGCAAGACTCCCCCAAAACCAGCTCCATCTCCATGGCAGGAGGACGATAGGAGGGAAGGAGGAGGTGATTAGGAAGGCGCAGCCCCTCCACGGCAAACCAAACAGAGCAGGTCATTTTCCCTGTGATAATTATGGCTATAACCAGGCATGAGGGATTGGTAATGGACCTGCTTATTCTTCATGCCCTGCAAAGGCAACCACTGAGCCTGTCAAGGGGAAAAAGCATGATGATGTGTCTTTTTTTCTGTTAGTAGGGTGACTCTGGTAAGAGTTGCAATGGCTGTTGAAAAGGGCAGCAGGGGAACTTGGCCTTTGAGGGAGAAGTTAACGAATGAACTTCATTATTGAGGAGCATACCAGGGAGACCCCCTGGAGTGTGTGATGTATTACCTAGCGTCAAACTTACACACTCCCCCAACATCACCAGTATAGCCCGACATCGGCTCTGGGGGGGAGGTAGGCGTGTAAACTAAAATAGTTTAACCTTCTGGCTTAAGGCTCAGAGAGAAGAAGATAACGGAGAAACAAGCCTGATGTACAAGATGCGCATCAAAAAAGTTGTTTTCAGAATAAAATAAATAAATAATTGGAAGCATCTAAGCGCTCAGTCTTTGTTTATGATGTTGGGCTGAACAATTTCATAGTTATTCTAACTCCTGAAACACCAAGGTGAATAATGAGGTGGTGTCTTTTCCGGTTACTGCTCAGTGTAGAAAACCCTCTGAAGAAAACAGTTTCAGCTTAAACTAACACACATTTAATGTTCGCTCTGTGACTTCAGGTAATGCGGATGGTCCAGTGAGGCATTCCAGATCAACATAATGTAGATTACTCTCATTTATTTAAAAAAAGCAGCTCTGTTCAAGCATGAAAGTAACTTTTCCTAAGTTCTATGTGCGTTATAAAAAAACAAGCAACCCACCAGAGGGACTAATGTTTTCCTCAAGATTGAGGGAGATCTTCAGGCTATGCGTGATGTGCACCACTTAGCCTTCCCCCTTCCCCTCTTCCACCGGGCCTGGATGGAGTTTCTCTATGGTGGACGGGACGAAGGATCTCTTTACTGCGCGCACTCTCAACACTTTTACTCTTGACTTATGAGGATGCCATGGGTGCAGGGGAGTGATTCATCACTGGATGTGTTCCTCTTGCACCCTCACACATTAGTAATGTGGTCCGCTGAGGAGGAGTCCTGTCATCAGTCTGTACCTGGACCCTCTGAACAAGGTAGGTCAACAGGAGGCAGCAGCGGCTGGCCCACTTTTAGTCTTTCACAGCACCTTTAAGTTTCCTCCAGCTCTGCCACAGCTGAGCCTGACGGACACACTGAGACCAGCTTGGTCAAGGGGAGACACTGCTTTGGTAGTGTAAGCGCTGTGCTCACTGTATCTGTTGACTCAGTGAACCTTGTCCTCTAAGAGCCCATGCACAGCGGGCCAAACAAAACTTGGTGAGAGGTGAAAGTGAGGGGGAAATAGTATCTTCATTCAAAATTTTACAGAGTCTACAAAGATAAAAAAAGTGGAAAAAACAAACAAGATATGAGTCATAGTTTGGATGAAAAGTTCCCAGACTTATCCATCTGAAACTGCCTGAGGGAATTTCATCACAAGACTCCCTAGTCTTCTGTAATACAGCCGCAACAAAATAACACATGATTGTCTGTTCTTTCACAAAATACAGAGCCACTTTAAGTCAGCATAAGCCTTTGACCTTAACATCGCAGGTAATGCACATTTAAATACCTACCTCAGTATTCATGTTTGTCATTTTACTTGTGAAGATTAGGTGTAAAAAGGCTATTTGAAACCAAAACACAGGATTAAGGGATAATGCTGCTCTGTGTCTTGTGAGTCGACCTTGATTCTGTAATCCAGCACAATACTGGAGAACAGCATATTTCTCGCTCTTGTACATTCAATACTCTCACTGTAGAACAGCTCACTCTGATGTAATGGCACAAGGATAATGGCACCATGCTGAAAGAGAAAGTAATCTGAATTAAGCGGAACTTCATTGTAATATCTGTGTAATAGAACTGGAAATAGTATTACAAGATTTGCACAAAGGAAAAATATTATTGACAGCACTTTTATATTGATTAGATATGAAAGGAGGCTGCATGAAAGCGAGAGCTGACAACGGTGTCACAGGTAAGAGAGGAAAGAAAAAATAGAAATGGGAAAAAAATTGTTTTGAGTTACACATACCTGCATTTTAATGATCATGGTGAGAAATGAACTTGATCTTTAAAGTGAACCAACATGCAGTCAACCATAGTGCTATTAAGGGCCGTGCCACTTAATCAGAAGGGACGCCAATTTAGCAAGGAGCTAACTATGCAGGAGGGACCCTCTGTGGCATCAAACACATTATAGAGCATTGTGTCACCTGACTCCCGTGTAGCTACGAACCGTATACATGTTCTCCTCTCTTCTCCCAATCTGCTTTATTTCCCTGACTCCATATCTCCTTACCTGTTTTTTTTTCTTCCCTTCCCTTCACCGTACCGCAGACACAGTAGAATGAAAACCTGCCTTTGATGTCTGGGATCCTATAATGCTGAGCAGTAGAAATCCGCATGCCTGTTATCTGCAGAATCTTAATGATGACGGCTAACTTCACAATGGGTTAACCGCATCCCTCTGTTCTCACACTGCACACCCACAGAAACACAAATTAATAGCAACGCGGAAAAAACAGCATTTCTCTAATAAAGCAGATTCAACAAAATGGGCACAATGCGATCAGCACAAATGTCAATGTATAATATCACCGAAAGCTTTTGTGAGCACGTCTGCTTTCTTCTTTTTGTATGTAACTTCTGTTTCTACTTTAGTTTCTGAACAGAGTGGCATCATTTTTCCAGAAAGATACGATCCTCACTTCAAATTATCTAATTCGGTCTCAGCAGACATTTGATCAGTATGTAGTTTGTTGTGTTTTGTCCCAACATATTTTTTTCTTTGATGCACTGCGATGATTATTATTGATCTTCAAATAGTGCATACATGGTAAGACATTTCAAAAGAATTATACTGCCGAGGACACCTTGCTCATTATTCAACAACATTCCAAAAAATTAAATTATACATAAATTTTGCTCATCCTTATTTGTGCGTAATGTTGCAGAATTTTCATGCTGTAAAAATGCACAATGGAATGTTTCAGACGACAAATGTATTTATTTCAAACCATTCCAGTTTTGTATAATTTGTCTCAAAAGATCATTAACTTCTGAAACGAAGGAACCTCATGATGGCACAAGGACATTTAATTACGGACCCCATCTTAAAGCTTCCCCATCAGCATCAGTCAGGATCATATCTGGAGAAGCTCCATGACCTCCGCCTCTGTCGCCCTCCATGAATCAAACCTTTCATTACATGCTGACACTCTTGTCCTGTGCCGAATGTGTGTACACCATGGGAAAGTGATGAGGCATCGGAAACCTGATGAGAGACGGATAACCCGCACTTGTGCAAAGGCTGGGCCGACTGTGTGTGGCGGCAAGCGCGAGGCCAGCCGTGCCCTCCCAGCCATGCCAACTGCTTCGCCTGGCAGCAGCCACCATCTCAGCACAGCCCCTCGCTCCCTGGCCCCTTTCACCTGAGGCGGCAGACAGCCGGCATAAGAGAAATCGCCCGCAGCAGATGGGGCCACTTACTTTGGCTGGCCCATCCGAGCATTGTGTCCTTGTCACATGTCACTTACTCTTGTTTTCTGGTCTGACAACGCTTCAAGACAGGGCCTTTCAGTTTCGCATGAGACACAAAAGGGAAAAGGGTGAGGAAAAGCTGACGAGGTCTCTCTTCACTCCGGCTCAAATTCTCTGAAAGAGTCGGCACCAAGAGAAGAACCAGATTAAGCGCCAACAAAAGCAGAGCACCCCCAGCCCCACAAAAACCTGTCTTCCACCCCTACGGCTCCCCTCACTACTCTCCGCCTTATAAAACACCCTGGGCCCCCAGGAGGTGATAAAAAGAAGAGTCCTTACCCACAGAAACTTATGCAAAGAAAGTGCATGTACAAAGGCCATTTGCAATTTTACAAAATGGCAGACATAATGCTTTTACTGAAAAATGAGGACCTGCCATATTGAGTTGGAGAGGAAAAGACATGGCAGGAGAGGAAAAATAGAGAAAAATCATGTTGGCCTGGTTTACGACAAATAGATAGCTCTATTGATTTCCCTTTTACAGTGGCTGTCCATCCCTCACTGTTGTGATTACACTGACCTACTTCAGAAAAAAATAGCCGTCTATTATAGATTAAACCAAAATGTCCAAAAAGAAAATACTCCTTTTGTGGAACAAACAAATAGAGTAAGATGAAACATAACCTACAGTACAGACGGAGAAAAAGATTGTGTCAATTTAAGCATTCAATGTTGCTCTGGGAGAAGAGGAAACAACCGGTTCTAGCACCATGCTGAGAATCAAATAACTTTCCACAGAAAAGCGCGGCTGTGCACGGTGGAGCCCTGCATCGTCAATTTCAGTTTTAACAAAAATTTGACAACATTAAAATGATAGCAATAAAAAAATAAATAAAAATGCTCAGCTGAAGTTTAAACATCATAATGGTAAATTTTTACAAACTTGGAATAATATTTGGTAAGAACAACAGAATAAAATGTATTTGATGATAATCTACTGTACAGAACGTGGTGCTGCATTGTGTTTTTTCACTGTAACACACTACAGCACAGTGTTGTATGTTTTGTGCTGATGATTCCTTTGTGTCTGTGTGTATTGCTCTCTCTCTCTCTCTCTCTCTCTCTCTCTGTGTATGTGTGTGTGTGTGTGTGTGTGCTCGTCCTGCTCCGCTATGTCTGTGCTGTGCGTCTCACTAGACTATCTCTCTGCGCGTAGCTCAGGGGACTCTGGCTGGCTGATCTTCATTATCAGCCCTAGCTTAACAATGTACTGGATGCACTTCCCACATGAGTGCAACTAACAAATCCCCACAGAGCTGAATCAAGGCAACAATGTGATGAAATACCTTCAAACAACCACTGAGCATGGAACACTGAGCTATGCAGAGACAACTCACACTGCCCCGGGCGATTCCACAGGAGTGCGCCTGTTGCCAAGCAAAATTAGACAGCAACTGGGACATATTATTCTCCTAAATTGGCAATGTACAGCACTATTAAGGACCATAAATCTCATGTTTGATTAACTGCAACTCACAGAGCCAGTGCATTAACATTCTACAGCTCCAAGCAGGATTCGCCATGTCATTTAATAGTAAAGGAGATGCTTTACGAGGGCAAAAGCCGTCATCGTGACATGTTAACGCAGAGAGCATTATTGGGATTAATAAGGCTGTTGTTTCAAAAACATGTACCAGCATGCTTTTATGAGTGTTCCACAAAGAAGAAGAAAAAATGCACAAAGGCACAAAGTCTACAAACTCTGGCTTTATAACTTTGAGTGAGCCTCAGTGAGTGATACAATTTCACTCCAACTCTGCTCTCTGCATTTCTTAGGCGGTACAGAAGAATCTAAATCATCTGGTTCCTTTAAAACAGATTGGCTGTACTATTAGTATGTGAGTGCACATCACTGACGAGAGAAACTCAATACAAGCTGCTGGCAAATAAATGAAGATGCAGGAGCGAGGCCATGTTTCTCAATCAGTGTAAGGAGTCTGTCACCACAATGGAGATAAATACAGGGTGAAAAAAAGTGGGGCTCTCGAAAATGCATCTATGGACTGAAAGGAGGAAACTTTGTCTGTCTCCTTGTCTCTGTTTCCCAGAGTTACATTTGTACTACTGCCTCCCTCTGGCCACTCTATTCCCAATCTAAAGCCAGACACACACTACACATACTACACATGAAGACAGGGGACTGGAAAAACAATGCAAGCGTGTGTGAAATATAATGAAATCAAATACAATAATATGGCATGAATGGTGCTTGAATAATGATGTTTGTGATGTTTGCCAGTTTTTATTAAGTTCACTATAGAAGGGCAAATTCAGCTCTATGGTGATTTTTCAGAACACAGTTTTCAGCATTGCTTAATTGAATTTATTCATGCTGTTTTTTGTATTTCTCGTACATGGATTGCTGCATGTTTTGTCTGCTCTTTTATAGAGGAGGTCAAATGCATAACTTGATGTGGATATGCAGATCTTTGTCTTGTTGTTTATAATGGCACGACCAGTCAGCAGACAATCAGTATATTGTACATTTACAGCTGTGAGAGTGAGAGAGAGGATTAGCTCGAGGTAATCAGGAGATCTGCACTGTTCGAAGAAGAGCATCCTGGCTACATGACCTGCGTGTGCATTCGTTAGCTAGCTCGCTGCTATTCGAGCTGCGAGAGCGAGTCCCAGACTGCTGATGGTAGATTAGAGGTGAGACGTCTAATCTCAGTGTAATCAGCTTCTGCATCTGAGCCTCCGCTCCACACCAACTCTCTCAACAGGTCCAAACAGAAACTCATCTTGCAGCAACGCAGCCCTGCTGGGGTAGGAGGAGGTGATGGTGCGTATCTGGTGTCCACTATCGAAGTAAGAAAAAAAAGACAACTACAATACAAATTTCCATCCTCGCCTTTTAACTGTCACCTCCTCTTGACATGGGCAGTTTGAGAGATACAGCAAACCGCAACTAAAACTCTGTATAGCAGAGCATATGTAAAAGTGCCAGTGAAATGTACAGGAAAACCACAGCTGACTTTTTGCTGAGAATCACAGCCTTGCGGTGAAAGCAAGTGCTGGCGAGGGGGCTGCCCCTTCTGGGGAAATGAAGAAAGAAGGGGAGACAGATAAAGAGAAGAGAGGGTGCAGCCTCAGACGATAAATCTACGTAAGTCCTGAATGGGGGAAAAGGACATCACAGCCATTGGCACAATGATATAAGTATCTGTTTTCATCAGGAATACTTCACCTTCTGATGGCTTCATGATTAGTGAATTTGGGTAGATGGAAGAGGGAAGCGAAGGAGAGGAGAGGAGAGGAGAGGAGAGGAGAGGAGAGGAGAGGAGAGGAGAGGAGAGGAGAGGAGAGGAGAGGAGAGGAGAGGAGAGGAGTCTGCCAGTGAACAGCTGCCCCTGTAATTTATATTGATGAGGGGACTGGCATGGCGGGGAGCTTCCAGCAGTTTGATCACTCAGGCAGAGTGGGGAGTTAGTCAGAGACACAGCCCATCCCTGTGGTCTGGGTTGGACTGGGAAGACCTCCTAAACACACACACACACACACACACACACACAGAAACTAATACACCTGCACACACATACACATACAAGCAAGACTGCCAAGCTCACATTACGAGTGGCGGTGTGTAGCGGGGAAGCCAATGTTTTCACTCCGAGAACAGAAATAGATCCACAGCCTGGCTATAACCATGTAGGGCAGAGACATCTCCCTCATTATTACTCCAGCAGCCATATAATCACCAGGCTCCTCTGAAAAAGACCTTCCCTCCACATTCTCAATGACCATTAACTGGCCCTTGAACTTTTTCTTGTGCACACAGCTCTGACAAGGCTCTATAGCCGCTTCCTGTCTGTGAGGCACAGCAATCAACTACTTGTTAAGAGGCTTTACTTTGATTTCCTCACATGGACAAGATTTGAATATTTCTCACTGAAATGAGACAGCGTAGTCCAGTCTCTGCCCAGAGCTTTGAACCCAAGACTCCTAAATCATGCTCTTTGATTTGAGCCCCCTTCTAGTGTAGAGGTGCTTAGCGCCGCACTAATTAAGATAGTGGGGCGGTGGATGGTGGGTCAAAGCGTTTCTGTTCTACCTTGAAGATATCCTGACACAAACACGAACATTCTCACACACACATCAAAAAAAATACCATGGCCCCTCCAGACAAGCAAATAGCAGAACACACAATCACGCTGCTGTTTTGACGGGGCTGTTTGAGTAAGGTAGAGCTGTCTAACATTGAAGATCATATCCTTTGCCCTGCTGTCTGATGTAAGAAAGAGCCAGGGTGTTTTACAGGGAGAGATGCACCCTCTCACAATCTGAAATACTCCGACCGCTCTTACAGAAAAGCCCTCTGGCCTTCCCTCTCCACAAGTTTCATCAGAGTGATCAGAGCAAAAGGATAGCCTTCAGGGCTAGTTTCTTCCATTCACACAGTGGGGTATGATCACACACATATGGATGTACAAGCATACACAGACACACTGCAGAACACTACACAAAAGTGTTTTTACATGCCTTTTTGATTGCACTTCACATGTGTCAAAATACAGTACAAATCTCTTGGAAATCATTGATTTCTACAGGTTGGACTGTTCATCAATTCTTAATGAACAGGCTGAAATTGAAAAGGCAGTGGTTGTGAGAAAAGGCAATGCCTGTGTACTATTGTTGTAGTGCACAAAGAAAGCCTTGTATCTCACGTGTGAGACATGTGTCACACACTGTGTCTGTATCTTTCAATTTTAGTGATAAGATCTGTTCTTGAAGAACACAAGCTCTGGTAGTTAATGCAGCCTCAGAGGTTACAAACCACCACACAACACCACATCCGTGTTGTTCAGCTGCAAGGCCTTGCAGAAAACAAAGAGGTGCTTCACCACACTGTCTGCTTCAAATGTGCATGATTATCAAACAGTCATAAGACTGCATAGCATTTTAATTTCCTCTCTGGGGTTATCATCATATTCTCTCCAGTATGGAGATGGAAAAATACAAAACAGTGAAATGGATGGCATAGATCTAATTGAAGGTATTGATTTATTACAGTACTAGTCAGGCAATGATGAAAAAGAGTCAACATAGATGCAAACATAAGGATGTTATCATTTCTACTGTATATGAGGGATGGGGAATTTTGCTTTGTTTTTTCACATTAAGCATAGGATTTGCCTCGGAATTAAACGACATGGTTACTGCTTTAAAACTGTAGTAGAATAAAAACTGGATAAATGAAAAGCGTTAGTACTTACAAGTATGTGTCTTCTTTGTTACTGAGATACCTGCAAGGAAAAAACAAATACTCATGAAAAAATATGAAAAACAAATGTAAAATACACACAAACCCTAATTTACATATGCCTCTGCTCATAACTGGCTGCTAGTGATGATGGCAATGAAGAAGGAAACCCTGTGTCCCAACACACTATGACTGACCAAGGTCAATTAGGTGGTGGCCCCCTGGTAATTATGTGCGTGGGCTGGTGTCTCACTTACAGCCATGCTACATCAGCATTTGACAATGTGGTTGGAACTCTGCATTTTCTGCAGGCAGTAAATAAAAAAAAAAAATCTGAACTAAAACAAACACCATTTGGAATGCTAATGTGTCGCGTAGCCTCACTGATTGAGCACATGACTAAACCTGTGGCCCTGAGGGAGATGGAGGCACTTTGACCTTAATTTTAGTTAGTTACTCCCCTATTTAAACTGGTAGTCTCAGGGAGAGGAGGACAGTGTACAAAAACATTTTGAAAGCATAAAAGAAACATACAATTGAAATACAAATTCACGTCAGTATTTTGACATTATACACAACATCTAAAAATCTATGCATAAAGTAGTGTTTTGTACATAATTTGTATTGATGACAGTATGTAAAACTGTTTTTTTTAAAGTTCCGATGGAACACATGGAACATCCAAAGTTAAAAACTCCAGTCTTGTGTGACATGATCAGAGGTCAAAGGCTGATTCTCAGGAACTGCCTTATATTGTGGACAATATGTGACACAATCCACTCCCCCTTTTTTTAAAAAAAAAGGTTGATTTTGCTCCCTCTGGTTTACGAAGGTCTGATAGAGGACATATTTGCAGTCACAGTAGTGGTTTTTGATCTGATGGTAGTCTGATAATCTACAGAACAGATAAAACCACTGATGCATGTACAGTAGTGGTAATAAAACAAGTGGCCAGTCTGACCAGTGTGAGTAAGACCTGGCTAGACTGGAAGTGGGTGCGTGCTCATATTGCTCATACAGCCCAGCCTCACCCCTTTAGGTATCGGCTCATCAAATGAGACACTTTGGTTTTGGCTGTGGCTCTGGCTGCTTCTCCTGCCTGCAACATTGGTTTAATGCCCCGGGAGCCTGACGCGGACAAGCGCACAACACAGCCAGCCGAGGTCCCCAGCGGCCTGTTGGATGCTCATGCTTTGCAGGACGAGAGCACACTAATAGATCCCACTTGTCATGCGGAAGCAATGGCTAATTTTTCTACAGCTTGCATTTGAAACTCCGGGGATGGCAAGTTGACATGATTCAATAACTCTCTGTGAAAAAGGCGTCTGGCCGGAGATAACAATGTTTCAGACACGTTTGAGGGGAAACGAGTCAAAGAGCAACGAGGGGGAAAACAAATAAGCCCTTCAGTCTCCTATAGACATACACAGAGAAGCACATACAACTGATATCAACTCCACAGAGCAGAAAGAGGGAAAAGAGTCACCTAGGGGCCAGCATTCTGTGATGCAGCTCTAGCATTGTTCCAGTGCTCAGGGCCAAACACTTCTGTTCTGTCCAGCTGTGACATTACGCAAGGAGAAAATAAGCAATAATCCAGTCTTAATTCTACACTTCAATCAAGTGACATGAAGCCAGCATGAGCTGATGGTCTATAAAAGACCAGCGGTGTCAAGGTGCTGCAACACAAGGCGGCTGTAAAAGGCTGCATTAAGCAGTTAACTGGTTCTCTGTTTTGATGGGTGAAGACAACTTCTCAGACGATGTAAGGAACATAGCTAGTGTGCTGAGTGGAAACTGCATTAAATGGAAATAGAAAACAGGCAGCTTTTTTTCCTGGCTGTTGTCAGACCTCGCATTGCAGACCAATAAAACAGACATCCTCCAACCACAGCTTTGAACAGGGGTCAAGTCAATTGCACATGAGATATCATTTAATCTGACTGTACTTTATTTCATATAAAAAGTATGTAACATAGAGAATGTTCAAAAACTTATAACGGAGTCAGAATTGCTGAATGTTGTTTGCGTCTATCATCTTCTGAAGTTTTAGTAAAATTGCTGTTGTCTGACAGGAGATTTTAAAGTTATAAACAACTTTTCACTTTTATGACAGAGAAAGAGAAAGACACACCAGTTTATGTAAGGATGTGCAGAGCGTATATATGTGTATGCTCCTGCTCAGTGTTAGCCACACAGACCACAATGATAATGTTCACAAGCTGCTCGGCTGTCACTGACTGCTTCCAAGTCAAGTCAAGAAGTAATGATTCACTGATGGCACTATGAGTGCTTACATTTCTATATATCAAGTTTCCAACTGTACATGAAAGGCGCAGAAATGACTCATCATTGTTTTTTAATCACTAATAATTCTAATTACTACACCAAGGACTACCATGAACTCCATATACCAGTAGAGTAATTCTGATACTAAGTAAATGTCTATCTCTCCACTGTAGCAAACATTTTAAACCTCAGTGCTTCATAAAGTCAAGTCTAAAGTCTGTAAAGAGGTATGTTTATTGTAAAAGTACCTCGGGGAACTTTCAGCATAAAACAAACAGTTTAGTTTATTGGACTTTGGAAATTCCTCAGTGCAACATATTGTGTTTATGATCAGGGCCTAAAAGAACAAGTTGAATGAATTTACCACTGTTTAAATTACACAGTGATTTCATTCTTCCTCTCTTCTGTTAACACACATTGCTGTCTGTTGAGGTGTTTTATTAGCTCCAGCTGACAGTAAGCAACAATAAGCTCTGCAGTCAGCACAAATGTGTATGACATAACCTCCGTGCTTTTGCTTTGCCCTCATGTAAGCAGTCATGATAATGAAATTTTAGTTGACGATTGTCAATTGTCATAAAAAATCACTGCAATTAAAGATTTAATTGTCTTTTTCCTGTTCCCTTTATGGCTCTATTAGTTTTAGATTAGTGGTCTTTGCACCTTTGGCTGCCACCTTTTAGCTGCAAATCCGATAAATCACCTCCTCCAAGTTATTAGGCTCTCCTTTTTCATTTGGCTTAAAACCAAAATGTGCCCACAGCAGTGCTGTGGTGTTTGGCTTTGCAACTAAATCAATGATGGTAATGTCAATAAATACTCATCAAAATGCAGTTAATTAAATATTAAAAGTTAAGCACCTTCAGATAAACACTTGGTACCACTGAACCCTTGCAGTAGAAGGGGGCACAAATGGTGGTAAAAATGGTATATGGTATTTCTTTTAGACTTATTCACCTGTTTTTATACTGATCAATGAAACATTTTTAACAATTGAGCAAAATAATCAACCAACTGCAATCATGTGACTGTGTAATAAATGTGACAGGGGACAGGCCTACAAATCTTCTTTCCACAGTCACAGTAGTTGTCAAGCATTGCACTGCCCATCATTAGCAGGTTTGATACCAAGTCAACAAACCCAGATGCACAGGAAGAAATAAAAGCAAACAAAAACATATATGTAACATAAATAGCAAACTCCAACAAACACCGAAACAGCCAACACAGCAGAGCTTGCAATGAATTGAACTGAATCTGTGTGTGTGAATAAGAGCCCCAACAACTACTGTCCATCTCCCACCAACCAAATCCCAAACACCTGATGATAAGGAAATCATCCTCTTTTTAAATCTCTTCTAAGGTGCATAGAGGAAACCATTACTGTATTTTAGCAAAGGTTTATCCGGTCTGTTGCTATGCAGGTTAGAAGAAGCAGGAGGGGTGGTTAGTGGGCCCACTTCCTCCTCTATGTGTCATTCAGAGCCCTGTGATTGGAGGTGGCAAGGAGAAGGGGCCATAAAGCCAATGAATGAGTCAGGCGGTGAGAAAGAAGGAGTTAGCTCTGGGCACTGACATTGGCAATGCCTGCCAGCTCCTGTCTTCTCCACTGGATGGCAGGTTCAGAGGTCAGTCTGGAGGTGAACCTCTCCTTGGCTGACAAACAGGCTGCTATAAACATGCTTACAGCCTGAGAATTGCCTTTTATAAGCGTCTATGCATTTCGTGGGCATTAATAGAAATTAAAGTTAAAAGACGAGCCTGTTGTCTGTATGGAGTTGCAGCTGAATCCTAATTTCTACATTACCATTTGTCACAATGGAAGGAGGGACAGTTGTCACTGCATGGCCTTTGATCAGTCATATTTTCACTCACATCGGTAAACAATTCAGCACATGTTCTCGTGAGACATTGCCTTTGCTACGGAGGAAGAGAGTTACTGTGCAGGCGACTGGAGGTTAACCTCCACCACATCTATCTGCAGGGGGGCACACATCCTGTAAACATGCCACTTAGACAGGAGGAGAGTGAGTCTGGGGTTTGGCAGCCACAGTGCTGCAGCCGGCTGTGGAGCATGGTGCCATCGCCGGCGACTCAAAGTGACAGCACTGTAATGAAGTCTGAGGCACACGGCAGGCTGTACGTCATAATTTCAGGTTCCTTAAAGCCTGACAGGGAATGATTATCATGGATGGTTATTGTCACCCTGCCTCCCTGGTAGACGAGGCGTGCTCTGGGTTGTTGCACCGTGACATTCAAAGTTACAGTCTCCTTCATATAATGGAGCTGTCCTCTCAGCGCGCTAATGGGAGCGATCCATTTAACCTGTGCCAGAAACACACAGACGAGGAAGTTCCTAATGCGAGGCCTCTCCCGTGGGGACGTCACACTCCCCCCCTGGCTGCTCCCTTCCTGCTGCTTGATTCATTGACTGGCGCTCCTCACTTATCCTCATTCACTGTTCAGTCTGGGGAGACAGGGAGGCTCGCTTCCTGCTGCCTGCTCCACATGCCACTGCTGCACGCCCACCGCACACAAGGACACAGTTGGCGCAACAGACCCAATTGCAGGAAGAGCCAGCGAGGGTCCAATGAGGGACTGGCTAGACACCTACCGGAATCACGGGTCAATACCACAGGCCTTGGGAATGCTAACAGTACCCAGCCTCTGCAGTTAATTAGTTAATAAGGCCTCTCAGATAGAAAACATCAGACAATAATGGAAGGTTTGCTTATTGTCCTAATGATGGCAGCTGTATGGGACTGTTAATTTTAGGCTACTCCTGAGGTTGCTGGTTAATAATGGTGGCTTAGCCATGGTCATCTTAAGAATGATAGATGTAACCACATTCAGCAGTCTATCTTTTGGCTGTGGCCGCCTGCCCGACTAACAAATTGCTGTTAGATTCCTGAGAGAAAATAATTAGAAAAAATTAATGTGTTTCTCTTCTTAGCCATCACAAAGCTCCAAAAAGCAGCTCCAATTGCTTTTCATTGATTTATGATGCTGTACATTTAAGGAATTCAACATAGTAAAACTTTAGATTTGATGGAGACTCGAATATTTAGTATTTGACTTGGTAGTGTTTCAGTAATTTATACATTTATTAGAAGAAGAAAGAAAAAAGATTAAAATATAATGCAGTGAGTAAGACAATATAAAGCCAGTTAAAGTACAAAGCTATGATGCAAGGTTGCTCTTGCATTATTGCTCATCTCATCAAAAGTCACAAAATATGATGGATGAGCTGATTCAAGGACCTCTGTGCTGTTCTTTGGCAGTCTTTGAGAAGGCCAAGTTTCATACACAAAGTCATTTAAACAATCCTCCCTTTTGCTGTGACACACTTAGACTTATTAGCTATTATACAGCTACAAACTATACATGCAAAAATTTAATGATTAAAAAAGCACAATGATTCTAATCAGCTGCCCCCTAATATACTAAAACACTTAATCCATGGAGAGGCCAACTCTCTGGGGAGGCTCAAAGAAAAATGACTTCTCTGTCTCCAGGCGCTGTTATTTCTGGTCATTTCTAATTGGTTTTAACTAAAAGCAACCACTCTGAGACTCCACAGGTTACTCCAATGCATCGCTATGGAATTGTCTGCAAATAGAAGATATACATCCAAATTAGTTTTAGAGGACACCACAATTGTCTTTCAGAAGACGAAAGAAGAAAGGTCAGGAAAAAATAAAAGGATACATGCCTTACTGAGAGAGGCAAGAAGGTGGAAGATCCCAGCGGAACAGCGACATTATCAGGGTGACCCTGAGATCATAGAAACCCTGGCTGACTTGAGGCACCTCGATCCCTACAAATGTCTCCCAGGTTCATGTACAACATCTCCTCAAATTCAGTTCTGCATTGCTGGGCCTGTAAGTCTCCAGGTGAGTCCTCAGTGCTGTTTGGTGGCTCGTGAATTATACATTGCAGCAGAGGAATTGACGTGGCCCAGGAGGGCCGAGAAACAGCAGGCATGGCTGGGAGGCAGACTGAAGACTCTGACGGAATTTTAATTGTACCACAGGGAACACTGCGATAAGTGCTATTGTTATTGGTAAGACACTGCTGCACAGGTTCACTTAGCTGAGAGATTAAAAAAATGATAGGATCCAATGACTCTGTTGTACAGTGTCCAGGGCTCTAACGTGGCACCGACCTTACAGTTAATGTCTGTTCTGAGAGGAATGTTTTATATCAGTGTTACAGCAATATTTATGACTGTGCTGTCTTTGTGCATGCATGGTAAAGCAAAAAAGATGCAGGAAACATCTACAAACTGCACAAGGAACTGCTCAATCAGAAACCACTGAGGCATTCCATTCAGCTGCATTGTAGTGTGATTCAGTGCAGTACTGCAGGTGAAAAGCCAAAATGGTTGAGTTTCTGCTGCTCTGATGTTGTTCACTCTGATCCTGGCTCTCGCTGTACTTTACAGTAATTCTTGTCTGAGTGCGAGCTGGTCCCAGGGGGCCTGATGGATGCAGGAATGCCCTGGGCACTGGTCAAAGACAGGCCAGGAGCACAGGCAGGCCTCTGTGTACTCTCTGCACTGGCGGTTCCCAGCCCAGCGGTAATCTCCCAGTGATCCAGCCTCAACCACACATGAAACCCAATAGCCTTTCAGCCCGCACAATAAATAAAGACAAACCACATTCAGCAGACCACCCTGGCTTACTTTACTATTACTGAGCTACACTGAACAGCATGGATAGACCACCACTGGCTGTGTTTACACACTTATATATAAAGGCTTTAACTACATAGATTTTAAATAGACATTTTCTCAAAAATACAGTTATTTGAAATGGTGTAATTACATAAAAAAACATCACTTTGACTTTTCTGTATTTTTTAAATTTACACAGTGTATACAGAAAGATACATCACAATATTATAGTGTTGAGTTTCTTTGTCTGCGTACTAGACAACAGTAAGGTTCCCCAGAGACAACACTTGTGAATTTCTATTCACATTACAATATATTACCTTAGTCCTGCTACACAGGTGGAAATCTAAAGGGGGAGTACAATTACCTACAGCTCTTGGGGCAAACACTCCAGTTATGCACTTTTTACAATAATGGGTTGTAAGAGTTATACATTTGGCCAATACAGATGTGCCCCCTTGTGTTAACCTATTCAGAAGAGTTTAAATATTCATGGAACACAGCATACTGCTGTTAAATAAAGATAATCTCAGATCTAGTCTGTTTGAAATGGTTTTGTTTTTCTCTGTCTTCAGTTTTTATGCACGGTTGCAAAGGATGATTCACAGGCCACCTACTTCAGGAAACCACAGTGGTAGACTGCCTTCACCAGATGTATATGTCACTTTAACAGATGAAGGATTGTTTGAGATTTGTTTATTCAACTCCCTTGTCCAAGTTTGGTATGTATTTCATATCATCTAAAGAACAGCAGTTGTAATAGAGGGGATTAGAATAGGTGAGATGATATGTGCTCTGACAGTTAGTGACAATGTGTTACCAGAGCTGCCCAGGACTGTCAATAGACGCTACACACAAGATTGCTTGTATAACCACCTAGGGGGAGAAAAGACTAGAGCTCTGATGACAAACTAATGTCAGCTAATATCAGCTCTGTAAAGGCTGACTCAGAAATATACAGGAAACCTTTCATTACCATCACTCATTCAGTCTCAATTCTCATCCAGTACAGTACACTTGTCTAATGAACAAGGGTCTATGGGGAAGGATCACTCTATGTGAGTGTGTTGGAAGTCAAGGTCCCACAACAGTGGACTCGTGGCACTGCTGATAAGGACTTGGCTGTAATTGCTCAAAAGGGAGGGAACTGCAGCCCCATTAGGTCTGGTCTTAGCACTTGCCAATAAGCCAAACTGCCCCTCTGAAGCCTCTCATGTAATGAAAACTTCCTCTGAGATGAATTACATGTCTGTCAATCCACTAATTAATATCATGGACTTGTCTTTTTTGCCTCTCTGCAGTAACGAACTGAGTCAGAGAGATGGGGTTTGAGGTATTTGAGGCACTGGAAGACATAAAGGAAGGAAAGGCAGAGGCAAACTAGCGAGCACGCTGCTACTGTGATTCACTGCAGTCATGGTCGGCACTTAGTGCAGCATCTATTTTTCATGTATTTCATAATTAAAACCTGCGAGTTCTGTAAGCCCTCCATGCTCCATGCAGATCAAAGGTAGTCCTATTAGCAGGGAGTTCATCAGTGGAGCCACTCCTCCATTTCCAGGCAGAAGTGCCATGCTTAAAGCACAAATACCCTGTAATTACACACATGTGTGATAACGGGACAGCCATGGAGCTGGACTATGATTAATAGAACACAGATCACAGTTTCCTCCTCCTTTTTCAAAGCTAACACAACAGAGGACTTTACACACGAGAATAACCCGTGCGTAGCAGATAAAGAGGTTGATGAAAGACTGAATACATATTTCACACATCGCCTCTTGTGGTGCAGGTGGAGTGTGCTTCAGTTTGTTGCCTTCTCCCTCCCTGCTGCATTCTCTATGTAAATGTAATCGGAGGATAACACGGGATAAAGCTCTGCAGATCAGAGACATGATGCCTCCCTTCTGCGGGGATAGAGGGATACAAATCTACCTCACATGGTGTAATGAACAGAGTGAGCTGTGTTGCGTTATTTATTTGTCCCATTGACTCCTGGGTTACCTGACGCCGCGGGGCGCACCTGTCTGGATGCTCGGGCAGCGAGAGATACTTTCCATCAACACTGTAACTAGACAGCTGATGAACACCTGAATTCTGTCTGTTCTTTATTTTAATACAATTTAAAATAATAATTTAAAACAAAGCAATGTCTGTTCGTGGGTCCTCTTCGGGGGTTGCAGTTGTTTAGTGCTTGTGATCATTTTAACCAAAGAGCGATTTTTATTCCCCTCGCTTTAAAAAAATGTTAAAGTAGGCTATGTGACAATTCCACACGAGAAAAGAAAATATTAGAGGAAAATCTGTGGAGTCAAGCATATTTTTTTTTATCAGAAATTCACTGTAATACCACACTGTAAAACTGCTCCATTCAAAATAAATGTTTTGCGTTTGCAATTTTACAAAAGTAAATGTTGGGTGCATCATAAAACTGAAATATTCAAGTGAAGTACCTGTGAATGGTGCTTCAATGCAGAAATTGAGTAAACATTATGCTTTGACCACATCACCTCGACTACAGAAACTCAACCACTCATTTAAAGTGTGTACACAATCCTACAGTATTTACTCGCTGCAGCAAAGCCTCCTGCTGTCAATGGGTTTATTCTTATACCATTGCATAACAATGTCAGAGGAAGAACTTGTGGTGAAGTCTTATGAAAAGAAACTATAATTAGTCGTACTAGCATTTGCACACTCGTAGGCATGGCAGTTGAGTTGTTCATTTTTTCTTTCTTAATGAAATCATAACAAGTCGACGCTCTAGAGCCAAATTAACACAGTGGGGAGCAAACGCGCTGAACTTCCTCTGGGCTCATGGGGTCAGTTACAGTTCATGGTACAAACCCCTAACACAAACAACTGGGCAAGGTAACACACAAGGTGCTGTTTGTTTATTGAGTTTGAAGATCCAATCCAGCGCTGATGCATTCAAATAATAAAACGTTGCAGAATACTGATCATTGCAATAAATGCCTTTTTTTAATTTACATTGCAGTTGTCAATAATGGGATATGACTGACCAGATGCATGGTCTGGTCAATGCACATGATAAACAGTCTGGTCCACATAACAGAGATCTCCAGCATGTGCACAGACAGAGATGGAATCACAAAGTCAAGAGGGGTCTGAGGTGAACACTGGGGCCACATCTATACTGCAGCCGTAGCCATACATTCTCAGCAATATGAAAGCTTGCAGCCGTGGCCAGCAGTAATAATTAATAGCATACTCTATAAGCATTCCATTAGGTGCAAGCAGCTGTCATAAACATCTTAATTAATTTACAAAGCAAGCAACCAGGGAATTATGGCGACGTAAAAATCTGCTTCCCTCTGCCGCTCCATAGCACTGGAACAGATCGGGCTTTTAAATTTTTAAACATGCCTTTCATGTTCTCTAGAGCACTAAAAAGCCTTTGAACAGTCAGCTTGTTAGGAGATGCACCTAGCAGCCCAATACCTACGGGTCGCCTTGCTATTCTTTTCATACAGTGACAAGAGGTTTTGGGCTTCTCTTTTGCTGCTCCGGCTTGACTCAAGGAATCTCTCTCTCCCTCGTATTTTCTTTGTCACAGTGACATAACTACACAATGTTTTTATGTCAAGCGCTCCATCTGTCTATCTTTCTTAGTTTGCCTGTTTTTCTAGATTTTTTAATGGCCAAACAGGACAAACATTTACAGAGAATTCACTGATGAGATGAAGACGTTTTCCTCAAGTAACAGCTACGGCTTTTATCTGAAATATGACAAGGTAATGGCAGAGAAAATCTCACACAGTGTGCTTTATGTAAAAAAAGACATCCTCTTGGGGATACTGAACAGTGCAGCTGAGGGACAGTGGAAAAACAACAAGGATGCCCATCTTGCACTGCACTGTAATCTGGACACTATTGTGTCAAAGCAAGGGTCAGAGTGCTGTGGTAAAAACTCACGTCTTTACCTGCTCTCACTCAGAGAGGGCAAGATTAGACTGGCCACTCTATTATAGGAAAAAGGCTTAAGAGCATTTCCACTTTCAGAGCTAGGATATCAGCAGCTTCTGACACTAAGCAGGGCTGACCCATCATTTTGGAGGGGGTTGAGTGGAGGGTATCAGCTGTCTTCCTAGCAATACAGTTGAGTCTGGGCTAAAATCATTTTTTCCTGACCACTACAGTCCTTTCAAAATAAATACACAGCACTGTGTGGCAACAGTCAGTGTGATTTTTTCTGTTAAGAAATGGGGCCAATACTCCCCATTGTCATTAATATACAGTATATTAACCATCTACTGTACCACTATGAATCAATTTAACTATGCATAACATCTACAGTATGCCATTTACCAAGCAGACATGGAATTTTAATGTGCCCATTACTCCCTGATGATAGCCAGGCATCACATATCCTTTTTTTCTCACCCCCATTCTAACCTGTCTCTTTCTCCCCATCTCTCTCCATTCCAGCCCATGCCATATTTGCTTAACCCAGCCAGTGTGACAGCACTCAATGCTAAAGCACTCCCAAGGCAGATGATCAAAGTCAGCAGTCAATTCACATTACAATGCATTGATTTGATGTTTCCTAACCTCCCAGGCCTTTCTCTAATGCTGCCAAGGACCTTCAGGATATTTCAGTGTACCTCCTTTCCCTGTTCTCTCTCTCTCTCTCTCGCTGTGTGTGTGTGTGTGTGCGTGTGTGTGTGTGTGTGTGTGTGTGTGCAACTGAACTGAAACTATGAAACTATGGTTGACAGAGATGTTTCTCTGGTCATGTTTGCATATGATTTGCGAATATTGTATCTAGCTTGAAAACTGGTGGTTTGAAAATAACAGACCCTCAGACTGAACAATTCACACAAGGCCAGCCACTTCAAAACCAGCCTCCTTTTACAATGTAATTATTGCCCTTCATTCACCCCCCCGTTTCAAACATTGTTTTAGAGTAAATCACTCCCTTGTTCTCATATACCACACTTCGTTTGCTCCTCATCACTTATTCATTTGCAATTCTTTACTGAGTTGGCTTCTATGCTTTAGTGACTGCCATTTCCCTTTGAGGGGATGTTCAGAGCACTTCCATGTTTTATTCAATTATGAAAATCTAATATGGTGGAAAGGTGTGCATGGCACTCACTCACAACCATGCATTATTTCACACATATTTATTCTGCCTCTCTGTTTTGGGGCGGCAGAGACTAAATAGGTGCATGCTCCTTGGTCTCTATCATTGACCCTATCTGCTAGACAGAAAGAGAATTCATATCCCTGTATAATAACTGAATCTATTGCTTCTGTCTTCTATTTGGAGGGCAGAGTTATTGTCTGTTTTGTTTTTTTGTTTGTTTTTTTGCACTTGAGGTTGTCAAAATACGTAAGCATCATTGCCACGGCACAGTGACACACTGACCTACAAGCACAAAGGAGAACTTTGTCTGCCTTGATAAACACACACACACAAACACACAGAAAGAGCGAGAGATGGGAGTAGAGAGGGAGTGTGAAAGACAGAAAGGATGAGAGAGAAATAAGAACTATTGATTTATGTACAAGAGGCATTCCTTAAACAGCATTAGTCATCATGGTTGTGTGCAGCAAGCTGGCTCTTTAATTATTCGTCAGAAGCCAGACAAACTCAGTGCCGCGTGAAGAGCGCCTATTGATTTCTGCCTGGCAGATGGGACACACTTACTTATAGCAATTCAGAGACCGTGTGGATGATCAGAAAGACAGAGATGGTACTTACCTCCCATTCAATCTACAGAGCAACAACAGAGCAACTGCTATAACTAGCCATTAGGCAGTGGGGCGGACTCAACAGTACATCAGGTCAGGCTACCGAGGTAAGAGAATCTGGCAACTGTATCCGACAGGTGAGTGTCACCTGTTGTGCCGTATCACAGTAAGAGAGCAAGAGGACAAGAGTCTCATGTTATCCTGCTAAATTTAACGAGTAGGTTAAAAAAGAAGATGACGATAGGTGTGTATGTTTTAATTCATGGACAGTTTGCAACAAAAGCTTGTTCATTTGATTGATTAATAAAATGTCAAACAATAAAGCAAACACCTTCTTAATCTCTTATGTGGTCCCATTCAAAAGATATTTAAATAATAACTTTTAAAAATGAAAAAAGCAGCAAATCCTCACATTTAAGAGGCTGCTGCTCTTGCTTGATAAGTGATAAATTGATTACCTAAAGTGCTGTTGAATAATTGTCTGTCATTTTATAAACAGTTCAATGAACAACTACAGTAATTGTTTAATCACTATTTCATAGCCTGAGCTTCTGTTTGGCTAAGATTCCACATGTACGTGCGTGTGTGTGAGAGTGTGTGCGAATAAGACCGAGATAATGAAAGCGTTGGAGAATGTGTTGTCTGCACACAGTAGGTTCTTTGCCCACAAGATCTGCTTTCAAGAACAAGAAGGATATTTAGAGGACATAATCAAAAGGGAAACATAAGAACAGATATCTAACACTATGGGCTAGACTGCTTGATGCACTAATTCTGCTGTATTATATTAAAATATTCTAATTAAATATCAAATAATCCAGAACAAATACAAAACACACATAGAAAAGCTTCAGAATAAAAAGTCCATCTGTCTTTCCAGTGTGCCTTTTTTGGAGCCGACTGTTCATCTTCTGTGAGGTCTGTGTTTTAAAGTGCTACTCTATTGTTATTTCATGAGAAGGGCTGAGCACAGAGCCAGAGCCTCTTCTGAGCTGTGGAGGAAGAATTCCCCTGCATGGCTACACAATACACAGACAGCACATTTAGAGATGTCAGCCTCCTAACTAGAAAACAGTCAGCGAGGTGAACCTTCTAACCCCAAGTATTCACCATGTCTAGCCAAGCTGCTCTGGAAACCCCAGTTAAAAATGCATTGGGTGTAGCTGATGCAGCAGGCAGACCGTGCTACTGGGCATGCCAGGAAGGGCTAGCAGGCTCACATGTGCCGTTCACAACCCTGGTTAGCGAAATGCCACTACTGTATGCCTCATCACCGCTGCTTCGCCTGCACTTACATAATTTACACAAGCACAGGGAGGGGAGGACAGAAGGGAGGGGAGGGGTGGTGGTGGCTGAGCTACAGGGAGCTCACGTCCAATTGCGTTTGGCCATGTGGAGAGACAAATACGGCAGTATGAGGGGAGCTCATGCCACAGCGGGATTTGATGACTACATGCTGAGACATCCCTCCGACACGCTGATAGACAGTATAAGACCCCACCCCTCCTTTGCATTTACAAAGCCAAGTAGAATATACAGTAGACGCAACAGGAACAAGGCAGAGAGTCTGAGCACATTAGAGGTGCACTGATCCAAGACCATGGCATGGTTATTTATTAATCAGCTGAGCTTAGCTAACTGCCTGCTTAGATAAACAGCACAGGCTTGTGGTACACTGCAGTAAGACAGCAAAAACTGTTGGCATAATGCAACTTAAAATACACGATGCATTACCAAGAGACGGAGCTATTTGCTAATGCAATTTTGCATTTTCTTGTAGTTTCATTCTCATGTAGAATGTATCACTTCTCCATTAATGCTCACAGAGAGTGTGGAAATAATACAATATTACACAGTGAACAAACACATCTAAAGCTCAGCACTGTAAATCCATTTGTGCTTATTTGGCTGCAAAACAAAACATTTTTATGTGATCCAAAGTAAATACTGTCAGAGTGTACAGCAAACAAAGAATGTTTGCCCATTTGCACATTATTCATCTCCTAGGGTGAAGTCAGTGATGAGTAACAGCATGGCGATGTTGTCAGTAAATACACTCTAACATACACAAAATCACCCCTTTCATGTTGTACTTTTGGAGTTCACTGGCACCACAACACTGTGCGCTGACAATGTTTTTTGCCAATTTCAACACCTCACAGTTGGGGTGTCAGCACATTGAAATGGTGTTGAGAAACATAGCCTTTTAACTGAGAAGAAACATCTCTTGGAGAAAAAAGAGAAAAGAAAAACAGAATGGGATGCAATTCTCCAGAGTGTATCCCCCTCATGTCTCTTCCACTGTTTTTTTGGCAGGCCGGGTAATACACAGGAAAGCACTGGCACACAACACTCTCTACCTGAACACAAAGGGAAACATCTCAGCCTGGAGTTTGGGCTTCAGAGACTAATAAAGGCTTGCACATCACCACAGGGAAAATGAGTGTAAGGATCTCCATTGGCATATACTGTTGATGCAAGCTTTACGGACTGAAGTGGTTTTGTTAAATTCTTCATTACTTCAGGAGCCTTTTACACAGGTGCCACAGAGGTGCCACAAGGCTTCTGAAAACATTTGGGGAACACGCATTGAACGGGAGAGGCAGACTGTGGTCATTACAAGACACTTCCTTTCATCATTTCCCAGACTACCTTGCACATTCTCTCTTTCTTGCAGACTTCTGCAGCACTGAGCTGCGAGAGCCAAAGCCTCTTGGACAGTTCATTTAGGATAATGCAGTGATGAGAAATGTGGAGTGGGGGGCGGGGAGCCTTGTGTGTCTGTGTGTGTCTGTGTGTGTGTAAGTGTGTGTGCCAAATCACGTCTGATAAATGTATCTTTTCAAAATGTCTCCTCTGCATTTCAAGCAAAATGCAAAACACATCGGCGGAGACAAGAATGATTATTTTCATAACCTGCTGAAACATAAAAAGGCAATCTAAAGTGTAGACATATAATTATTTTATGAATTCAAATGAACAACACAAAAAGGATATTTCAAAGAATTTTTCACATAAAAAAGATGGAACAGAAATTATCTTGGGGCTTTTTTCCCTTTCTTCAGACTTCAGAAAAGAGAAATTTATTTCTGCCTTCATCTCTAAATTGGATGCAATTTATTGCCTCTCCAAAGCTCATTTTTCACTGGCTTGCAGGATCCATGGGCCATGGCAGGCAATGCGTATCTGCCCGCCTCCCCTGGCCTCGGGTGCTAATATGTGGAAACTGGCCTGGGGATATGGAGCCCAACCAATGGAAGAGGAGGCAGAGGGACAGAGGAGAGAATCAATCCCTAATCGCTGAGGAGTAGGCAGTAGGAGGGGTGAAGAGGAAGTGGAAAAAAAAAAGAAAAAATCAGAGAGAAAAGACAGAAAGCAGTGTGTTTACCAGCAGACATTTGGGTGCTGTCAGCTGACTGCAAGAGCTCTGGGATATCAGAGAAAGAAAACTGAGTTATATAACCGGCTGTTAAAGCAGAGAAAGAGAGAGAGGGTGAGAGAGAGAGAGACAGACAGACAGAGACAGAGACAGAGAACAACACTGGGACCAGAAAAAAATATTGCCATTTAAAGTGACAGGGACAACATGATCAAAGCGAAAACAAACACGGTACACGGTTCTGCCGGCACAGACACCAGACAGAGGCAGGTGAGTGTCCGATGAGCGGAGATCTCTGGCGTGTAGTTAAAAATGTAAGCGCCACACAGATGTGAACACAGGTCAGGGGTTATTACATCCATCATGCATGCATTATCTTGGCACAGGGTCTCATGTAAGCAACGGCTGCACGCCCCTGGAGCCACATTGTTGCCTGGTTACCTCTGCACTGTAATGTTTTTTGGGCTTCATCCAGCTCTACTGAAAGGAATCGGAGAAAGTCCACCACAAGCCAATACCCACTAAGGCCACTAATAGCTTCTAAAAGTCCACTCAACCCCACAGGACCCACCAATCAACCACCATTAGCTTTGCACTTGAGCGTGTTCATTCATGTGACTGACTATAATACAAATACTAAATTAATTGTTGCATTTACATAGGATGCAAAATACATGCTTAATTTGAGGAATCTGGTCAGGTCGATGCCACACATGCCGTGCAGCCACACACAGACATTAAGTACAGTTAGCTCAAGGTGCATTCTGTCCTGTGACCTTGCTGTTACACTTCTGCAGAGCAATGAATAACTATCACATTTCTTTGGCTGACAGCTGACACCAAGAGGCCCAGGTGATATACGAGACATGACAAGTGATTCTAATTAAATGTAGAGCTTGTGGATGTAAAGTGGCAGGAAGGGAACAAATCCTGTCCAGGCAGCAAGCGGCAAAGCGGCATGCCTTGCTCCAAACGAGATGAGCCGGGCTGTCAGGGCTGCCTCAGCTGTCCTGTAAACCTGGGCCCAGCTCCCCAGGGGGACTGACAGGTTTCAGCTGGAGGGGAGAAGGCACACCGCAAGCCTCCTGCCCTTCCACAGCAACAAACACATGACACACAAACAGGCAGTCCTGATGCAAAGCAAACGCCACGTGGACCATGTGCATTTGTCACATAGCGATGTACTAACAAGGTACAAATCATGGTTGTCTGTACCCGGAGCTCTGATGAAGTCTACATGAATGCATCGGCTCCAGTGTGATTTGGTGACTAAATAGAAAAACAGGCTACAATCACAAGGAATCAATAGATACAGGAAGCAAGACACCTCTGTTGATGCCGCATCCCACTTGTATTTTCGTCATGACTGTATTCATCCAGCTCAGGTTGAGAACAAAGGACTAGACATGGTGAGAGTTTTTTTTTCTTCCACAGACAGCAGAGGACCCAATGGTACTCAAAGCAAACATGAGTGTCAGTAAGTGACACAGGACTGCACTTTACAGAGGACACTCACAGGGTCTTCAGCTTCCCAATCAGACCCCTGGAGACAAACCTCACCAAATCAGTTAACCTCTGACCCATCTGGAACAACTAGGGTCCCGAGAGTCATGGTCAGCCAGCTAAGAGACAAATGTACATCGCACACTTTGCGACAGACAGAAGCAGTCATATTGGTTGGCATCTGTCCCTTCCAGAAAATGAGGGAACAACAATCTATCATAAGCCCATCAAATGCTGTCTGGGAAATAATTCTTTGATAATACGAAGTCATGGCTAAGTGCTTTCTGTTCTCTCCAGTAAAGTAGGGCCTGACTTGAAAAATATGGCTTATGACCTATTGATTTTTCCACTACACCCCTCGGGAAATTGTTGTTTTAGGCCCGGTCATTATATGTTCCAAGTCAAATAACTATGGAATTTCTGATTGAATAAACCAAAATAATAACAAAAAAAGATAAACTTGATTGAAACAAGTATTTTTTAAGTTTTATGAAAGGTTATTTAGCTCTATTAGTATCATTCATGCTGTATCATGATTTAATCTCTGGACAGTTTGGTTAGAAATTTGAATTTTATTTTATTAGAAATTTGACTCATCTACTACATAACCCTATGCAAAAATGTGCAGATAACACAAACAAGTTAAATATGTTACTTCGTGAGCTTTTTAGAGGTGGTGATGACAGGCTGATTTTTGTAATTTTTTTTAAACTATTGGACAGAACCAGGCTAGCTGCTTCCCCATTTTCCAGATGTTTATGCCAGACTAAGCTGATCTGCTTCATATTTCGAGTACAGTTATGAGAGCAATCGTCCCATTTCTACAAATGTCAAAATATTCCTTAACCCCAGAACACTAACGTAACAATTAGTAACACCATCACTAGCGTTGGGTATATTTTACCCTATATAATATACCCGATAAAAAATATTTCTGGGATTTCTTGTGAGCTGGGAGACACACCTACCTTCTGTGATGTCAGTGAGCAGCATGAAGCTACCCAAGGATCCACGCAACTCAGGCAACACAATGAAAATCGCATGACCACAATCGCATGGGTGAAAATCACCCAGCACTAGTCTTCTAGGGTTAAATACCACATAAATAACAAAAATGAGGTAAGATTGATATGTACTATGGCCAAGTACCCCCCAGACCAGCGTTCATTCCAATGTTTTAGACTTACAATGTCATCCACGAGACACTTACATACACAGAAAGCTGTTTTCCAAGTCTAAGTGATACAGATCCCATTGCTTCTTCATGTTGCTGCCACTTTTGTTTGTGAAGCATAGATAAGGGTGACGCTTAACACATTATTGCCCGTCTTCAAACCTCATCTGTCATGTAAAGGAATACGCAGATTTATGGAGATACAGGTGTTGCACAGAAGCACTTGTTAATGTTTGAAAAAGTGACAGTTGTTTGACATCATATTTTATTTTGTGGCACACTTCCTGATATTGACACAGCTAGCTGTTTAACCCAATTCTTGACCTGCGTCCACCTCTGCAAAATACACCCATGCACACATCGTTGTACTGGATTTTTGGTTCAAACACACTCGAGTAGCAAGTAACGAGTAGCAGCTTTGAACGCACCCTAAATGAACTGCTTCATGGCAGCTCAGGATTAAGTAACTGTATGCTAATAAGGTGGCAATGCATTTGCCTGAGGACAAATGTAGATTAAATGTAAACACATATAATTTGTTTCTACAGAATTACATCCTATTTTGTTTCTGTGCAGTCAAGTTTGTTGCCCCTTCCAATTAAGACATCTATCTCTTTCAGTCTGTTGGGCCCCAGTCCATTTACTTTCTTTGGCCCTCAGCAACCAGACTCCTGTTTGCCCCGCCCCCTGTCCAGCCCACAATCCCTCTATTTTGGGTGTCTTACAAAGCTGCTGATGTGATTAGGGAGGATGATGATTACAGTTACATAACAGAATCAAATTAATTTGTGGCCTGAACACAGCAGCGACAGTCGGAAATCACTCAAGTTCTCAAATCTCCCTTTCTCTTGGTTGCTCCTGTGCTCCCTATCTCCATTCAACACTCTCCGCCCTCCCCCTTTCCCGCACCCGGTGCCCCCCTCCTTGAACACGCAGACACACCCCTCTCTCCTCCCTGCCCCTCCCTCTAGTCAATTAAAGTCACATCGAGGGATTAAAAGGAAGTAGGTCAGTGGAGCATTGCTGGGGGAAAAAAATGCAACAAACCACGTCAGAAGTCACTACGTCGACCTTGTGAAACACAGACCAAACTGGCGACGGCTTCTGATCTCGTCCTGCCTCGGCCAATGCTGTGGCTCCCTGCAGGAACCAGGTTCAAATCCCACAGACCGAGCTTTGCCCTCACCTTGATTTCTCTGTGGCTCACAGGAAACCCACCTGGAGGGCAGCCTAGGGAGCTAGGCTTTGGTGGCGGACACTTGATACCCTCTACAGAATGCTTTGTCTCCAGTCCCCTGAACAGATCCTCTTCAAATGCAGGATTATAGCAGTGCTACGGGCAATGAGAGCCCCATAGCTCCAGTGCAAGAAGACAATGCCAATAGCCACTATGCTAGGCTCAAACAGTACACATGCTCTATCCTGTCTTTCATACAGAGACATTGATGCAGGTCTACAGAACCCACAGTCGGATTCACTTTGACTTATTCTCGCTGTACAAATCTCCTTTCATAGATTAATCCTGCTGTTTCTCTCAAATCTGCAAAGTTCCATATATATATATATTACTGTAAAAATAAAGGACTTACAATAAATTATAATCACACTGAAAATAGCAAATGAAGATTGAGGACCATAATGCTGTATTTTCAGTCTCACTCCGGGCAGCTGTTGGTTGTCATTTATTTCCATACAGCATCAAAATCAATAATCAGACTCCTGCTTGAGTTGATGTAATCCATCACAGTAAATATAACATTTACATTTATGATTCCTATTGTTACTGTTAGATTAATGTGAAAGATGTGCACCATTCACACAGGTTATATTTTTTATCCCATAAGGTAATAATAAAAAGCAGTGACTGTCTGGAAATAATTTATAAAATAAAACACAACAGCATCTTAGCAAATTGTTTATCTTTGATATAAAATACATATTTGACATTAGTAGCAAATAGACTCAAACATATTAAGTATTATGTTTGGTCTTCTATCCTATCATGCCTGCAAATATCTCTTTCCTTTCAGCAGACATTAACATTAATGGATTTTATTTCACTCTCTATTTTCAGTTAATGCTCGTTCACCAGGTTTTGAAACATGTTGAGAAAAGGGGTTGGTACACTGACCAAATAAAATTAAAGCCTGCAAAACTGCTTCCGTTTGGTCTCCAGAAACTCAGAGGGGGGGCGACCACGGAAAGGCCTCACGTGGTCTGTGCCACGACATAAAGGTGCTGCTGTCAACATATTGCACTGTTCATGTCCAACTTAATCAGCCTCATCCTCCCTGCACAATAGAGAGGAGTGAATAATAATGGCAAACAAAACAACAAGCTTGTCATCGCTGCGCATTAACAAGTGGAAATTATCTTAGGTAGCTTGACGCTCACCAGCTGTGAGTGTCTTTACAAATAATGTAAAAAGGGCTTTTCTGTGACAGTCATGGAGACGAGATGACACATCTAATTGTTTAGCAGCACTATGTATCGAGATGACAAAAGGGCTTGAAGTAAAGGGATGCTGCAAGTAATTCGTTTACTTTCTTGATAACAGCCTACACATTACAGATAAATTTAGTAGACTGGACGTTGGAAAGAACTGAAAAAATACTTTATAATGCATTTGCACAGTTCAATCTTTAGAATATGTATTTTAATAATCAGCTATATACATAAGGAATTAATAGTAAAGATGCATTCATGATGTCGGACATTTGCCTAGGTCACAAGGCACTAATTTAAATAATACAATTCATGTGGATAAATCAACCCCAACCCTGCATGCTATGTTTACTTATTGTTACATGACTGCATTCATTTATTTGTTTTTCATGTTTTTCATGGGGTCATCTTGTGTTGAATTAGGCTTAATGAGTGGCAAATTCCCACGACAGCCGCTCACAGTCTGAGGAGTTGACTCACTGCTCGTCTGAGGTGTGTGTTGTGGGATGCAGAGTTTCTTTTCATGGGAAATAAGGAAGTCTCACATCACTTACAGCCCATGCATTATGTCATGTAGGCTTGATTTATATATATATATATATATATATATATATATGGGCTCAACCCTCATATATTTAATCCAGTCATTTGCTGCACTGAATCTTCCAGGTTCTGCAGTAACATAATGAAGTAATATGTCAGAAACTTTACACATATTAAACATATGGTATGATTCTAATATTAAATGTAAGAATCATTCATTTTTATATAGAGCAGCTGCGCTTACAAACCTCATTCTCACCACCCTCTTGACTGACGTCGATATATAACCTCAAGATACACCAACAGTCAACAAACACACGAAAAGGTGTTAAAACTGTTGTCATCGATCCGCAAAGCTGACTTAAAGAGTCACACCGAGATCAACGGACTTGATTCAAGGTGTGAGCAGACAAGCAAAGCTGCAGCCGCACCAGAGTCTGAGGGATTTGCAGCAGCATGTCTAAGACTCCCTGATGACCACTAAAGGGCCTAGATGGAGGAAATGAAATAATTCCCTTTGACATTAGATAGTCCCAAAGATTTTCCCAAGCTAAGCTCATAATACAGTTCTCCTACTACTCATATAAATCTCTCCAACATAAATCTGCAGTATGAAACCGTCATTGCTTTACATGTTATCGCTGTATTATCAAGTGTCTCTGTAGATGTCACAGTTACTGTTACTTACTCCTTAAATTATATTTGATTTCTTAATTTATTTAGGACACATTTTACAGTGATTTTTCTGATTTATCTAAGAAGAGCTTTGCAGCAACCAGCACAGTATTGTGAAAATAGCTGTGATGATAAAACACAAGGTAACTAATTCTTGGATTTGATAAACTAAACAGTGTTTTGCTTTGTGAGTCAGCACACTTGTAATTCTATAATATAAATATGCGAGGCCCATCGCTCCATTTACAGCACTCAGTATTTCATTATACTGTTGAGAGGATAAATTAATGCTTTATGTAACATATCAAGTAAAATAAAAAAGAATACTACACTTTCACAGATTATTAGGAACCTAATTAAATATGCTACTAACAATTTAACCTAAGGAATCATTTCTTTTCAATTTCATGGCTTTCAAAACACAATCCAGACAGTTAGAGTGCAAAATAATATAAGGATTTCTTAAAAAACAAATTCAAATTTGCAGTTTAACAGGTGACCAAGTGAAAAAAAACAATAATGCAACAAAGAAGACAACTGAATTATGAGAGAAAGTGGAAATTAGAAATGAACATGACAATTAGAATCTCTCTTGGAATATTCTAAACTGTATCAGAGCTTATCATCTTCTTAAAATGATTATTTTTTTAAATTTTAACTCACATACATTGCAACTCTGCCTGCGGGCCATTCCATGCCAACTCTATTAACCCTCCCAGTTCATGTCATGGATTTTTTCTTGAAAAATTCATGTGAAAACTTCTATTAGGTTCCTGGAACCTTGCGAAATCCTAAAGCTCTACTGCAAATACGTTTTTAGTTATGAATTTTTGAAGTCCAACCCTCGGAGCTAAATTTGATCGTTTTTTGCGATTGCTTCTAAGTCGCTTGAGTGGGTTTTTTCGGCTCCAAATCTATATTTAGCCAGATCTGTGGCACTCTACTACCAAATAACTTCAAGGTATAAAAGAACTATAATATTTCCTAAAATAAAAATTTGGTTGCAAGTAAATAAAAACTAGTGGACATTTTTGAAATTAAAGATTCATTGTTCAGGTAGAAAATGACTTATTGTTCTTTTTGTGATTACTATAAACATTAAACAATTATTATAAGCAATTATTCTTATGCTTTTGTGGATGTTCAATACAAATTTAGATTCCACCCATCTTCCAGGGCCAAACTTCAAAACTTCAAAGGTACTAAAAAATTTGGTTAGTGCAGAGCTTTATTTTGTAAGATCCAATGAACTTAATAGAAGTTTTCACATGAATCTTTTCATTCTTTTCATGACACGATCTGGGAAGGTTAGGTGTGTTGGTATGAAATTACCCTTGTGTTAATAATCACTAATTAGTTTTATTATTAGGTTTTTCTGTTTATAATTTGAGATGAAATAAACATGCAACTGTGACTGATTAAACATTTCAGAGGTGATTCCTTCTATTAAGAAATGAGACGTTAGGACTCTGTTATTATAGGAGACACTTTCATAATCTAAGATTCAGTGAATGAGCAGGATGCCTGCGGATGTGATCTAACAATTCACTTGTTAATGGTGCTTAACAGGGCTATATCTCAGCATAAAGCCTTCATTAAGGCATGGAAATAAAAAGCAAATTGCTCCACTCCCAAACAGCAGTACACTGGGAACAATGATGATAGGCTAATCAGTTTTGGGTGCAACTGGAAACACTGACTCAACTTCTCCTCCGCCTATGTGTTATAAGATAAAACGCAAAACTCGAGGAGAAACTGATTTCTGTTTTTTTAAAAAAAAAAGCGGTCAAGCCTGCCACATCAACACTACATCAAGGCAAATCCTTGGCAGGGTTGTTGGCTCAAGTCCACGTCTTCCGACTTCCTCCATAATGAGCATGTTATCGCATCCTGATTTCAATTAGAGCAGGACACAAATCTAGACAGCTGCATGTTAAAGTGTCTGTACCTCAGGATTCCCCGCCGTTATCAGATGGGGAGATGGCTGAAACAAACCTGATTGGTTCTGTGACAAATCGCTGCAGGTCACGGTTTTAAAACTGACTTGAGAATCCATTTGCTGTGCCTATCATATGGAGAAATCACACATTATGTTGATATAAGAATTTTGATTAGATCAGCGTTGTCGAGGATAACGTAAAACTAACATCATGAGTCGTCACATCTTGGTCTATGTGAGGTTGAAAGACCCAGTCGACATGAAGTAAATGCCAGTTGAAGGCAAGACTGTTGATACAAACTCACAAAAGGGATTAATAAATACATGTTGTGATAAATACACAAAGAAAGACTTGGTGTGATCTAAGGTCTAACAAATGCACAGCCACTTAATTGTGTACATGAAAACAACACTGTTCCTTCACTTACGCTATCAAAGCATTGTCAACAAAAAAAGTTCACATATACTTTTCGAGGTAAAATTGAACAAAGACAACAATATTGTCGGCAAATTCTGACCCTTTGAAGAAATGGCTGTGACAGTGTGAAATTCCACAGACTCGTCACTGCGAGGATGAAAGTCTAAGAAAAGCAAGGGATGAAATCTGCATTCCCGAAAGAGCCTGCTGCTCTAATCTTTGCATTGTGAAGGCAAAAGACGAGTGAGTCAGATTTACGTCACCATTTGTTTGCTCTTTTTTCCACCCACAAATGGCTCTTCCTGCTTCCTCTTTCAGACTTGCCTTAAGGAGATGAATCGTTTTACAGTTTAGTTCCTCATTTAAATGAAGTGGGCGGGATGTGGGGAGGGTATTTTAATCACTTATATAAATATTTGCATTCACATGGGCTGACCCTTGGAATAGTCTATTACTTCATCTCTTTCACCCGCTGGCCCCCACCTCTCATCCAGACACGCTTATTTACCTCTTCTGCTCTCCCATTCAGTGAGACTCCAACCAGCCTAGAGACATTAGCATAGCCACACAGTCAGGCGGCTATGAAGCTTTGTTCTACGCTTTGTTCTGAGGGGACAAATAAAGCCCGCTATGTGAGACTAGCAGCAGAGGAGGAGAGGGGGGTTGGACCACTGGGGAGACTGGCAACTCCTCTGTTTCTACCCTCTAATGCTTTGACAGCGAGTAATAAATTGATCATAGCGTTGGGCATCATGCCGACCTTGAGATTTCTTCTTAAAGTAGTAGCTGGGCAGCGTGAGGAGAGAGGTGGTCATCTTCTGACTACGACATGCGTGTGATTTACTGGGAAGACTCCACGATAGTGATCTGGGATGGATCTCAGAAGAGACAGGGCTCCTGCATCTTTAATTGTTCAGAGGAACAGAGCCTCATCACAATTATAGAGCATTCAGGAAGCCTCCAAACTCATTTAGCTCTCCTCATCTGGGAACAGGAATCCACTAAACACAAATTCCTCTTCTGCCGCCTGCGGCAAAAAGCCTTCTTTTTTTTAAAGATTAATAAGATAAGAGATTTAAGAATATCCAAAAGACAGAGGAAAAGACTCATTGTTGAAAATGAAACATCTCCTCGTGTCAGCATGTGCAAGGGGGGAAGAAAAACGGGAGAAAAAAAATTTGACAACGCCCTGATTGTCCAGTTCATTACTTTAATTAAAGCTCAAGTAACCTCTAAGAATGTACTTTTTTTTCTCTGTGCAAAATACACACATTATATCCGGCCTCTAAGTCTGCTTATCATCTGTCTCTCTCTTGTGACCACATGTGGACGGTGAGAGAAAACATGCACACACTGCTTCACTTATAATCTACATCTCCTTTCAGTGCATAAAGTATAATTTAAACCCTGCAGATGTTTAGCAAATGTGAGCCCTCCTATCCTAAAGAAAGCAAACGCAGGAGATGCATTAAAACAAATCAGCTGTTCAAGTCATTGCTGCAAGAAATACTTGTCAACACGATGATCTATACCGCTGCTATATGTCACAATACGAAGATGTGCAAGAGGAGAATGCTGCTGGCTATCGGCTCGTGCAAAAAAACAGCAAAGAGACTAAATCTTTAGAGTGATATTCTTTCTCATCTTAATGGATATATGGCTGTTTACGTTGTAGCTATTGTGATGGATGTCCCTGGGCAGTGGCAGTAAGTGCACTCTGATTCCCTGAATGGCCCTGGTGAGATGCAGCATCATAGAATGGAGCCCAGAGTGATAGAAAGGTGTGACCAGGTATTTTTCTCTTTCACACACACACACACACACACACAAGTACACATTTGCACAACTCCACATCTCAGCCTTTCAAGCAATCCACATTGAAGCTTTCAGAGGCCATGGCAGCAAATAAATATTTGAGGTAAAGTAAGCACGCTGTTCCCTTACCTCTGACAATGTACATTTTTAATGCTGCCACAGACCGGCCGAGCACTTTGTTGGTCCTCCTCAGGTGGAACAATGCCTACAAGAAAGTCTGTACCCAGATGGCCTCTACTGATATTTAGTTGCAGGTGACTACAAGCACTGAAGTCTTCATCTGCTCTCTTTCAGGGGTTATGATTTTGTATCACGGCAGGATTTTCTAATCAAGACCAGAGCTATGCATATTTTGTTCTCACCAAAAATGACAGCAAGGTCTGTAGACCAATCAGTTTAAGTTAGGAGAAAAGAGAACGTCTCCAATATGCACCTGTAGAGGGCATTGTAATGCATGTAAGGAATGGTGCCCCTCGCTTTGTGTGCCATGTGAAGCCGATGAAGAAAAAAACAGACAAGGCACAACTGTCACCGCAATGCAAGTCTCCCTCTGTGTAATCACATCACCCTGATCGCGGCTCTTTAGTCATCATGGTCACATGAGAGAGAGGAAAAAGAAGTGACATAATTTCCTCCATTTCAGCACATCTGTTCCGCATCTGACAGCCATCCAGACAGACTTAGAGAAGTTTTCTGCCCCTGCTGTGGAGATTGTAAACAGGCCATTCAGCTTGTGTTGTTAACTCAAACAAGATGTGAGGCCCTCGGCCAAGTCTGCGTTCAACCTGGGGCCCTGTGATTACACTGGACTCGGGACAAATTCGGTCCCTTGCCGAATGTCTGCCTAAGCCACAACACCTGGTCTGAGATCAGCGAGGGAGCACAGAGAAGACACAGGATCTGAGAAGAGGGGTTTGTCTGCCGTAAGCCAGGGCTGAGTGCTGAGCAGACAACTCGGGTTGCGTAACACTGCCTACTTCAACACTAGCCTTAATGAGGAGAGAGCCTTTTCAATTCACCTCACAATGATGAGCTGTAAAGGAAAGTGAGAGGAGAAAAGCACGTGGCTGCAGGAATCCCATTTGTATTTTCAAGATGAGCTCTTTCAGACAAAGGTGTCGCTCGGAAGTATCACTGTGTAATGTGGCTAATCTCACACCGAGAGATATTGTAAATGACTGCTTAAGACCTCTCATTCATCTGCAGCACTGCTCGCACTCATCCATTCGATCAGCATCATTTAGCACGTAAACATGCTGCCAGTGACAGGTATCAGAGCCGCCTCTCTAATCATACACATACCTCACCACTGTGGCATGTCCTCATCTATCTCCCTCTCCTCAGAGGCAGCACAGCCTCCCAATCAGTATGGATAATACCCTGTGGACCAACTACCAGCGTCTCCACAGACAGAGAAACACTGCAGCTAAAAAGAAAAGACAGCTCAGGCCCATTTAGCATTGGTCTGTTGACACTAATGGACACACAGACTACACCCTCATGTTTGAGAATAAGGATATTATGCAAACATCCAGCCATCCCTTCGCTTTTCCCCCTAAAGCATAAGGTGGCGGGGGAACAATTGGTTTCATGGGTGCTGTGGGGTATCATTTGGTAAGGTCTCCCTGTCTCTGCCTCTACTTTCTGAGCTGGAGCTGGTGGAGTTTAAGAGGAAGGGGTATTATCTCAGACTCTTGCCAGCCCAGTGCACTCTTTGGGATAATGTTCTTATTGGGCGTGATCCTCCGACTGCAGAAGTCATGCTGTCTTTACTCAGAAAAGCAGAGGGGGGACTGGAGGTGGGTGGCTGGCTTCGCCCCAACAGATTTAAAAAAGAAAAAAATAAAGTTGCGGTTACACTTGCTTAAACCCACATGTTTGCAGAAAATTAGAGAATTAGTAATGACAAGAAAGGGGGTCATATTGCTATAATTACTCTTATAATCACACGAGGAATGGAAGAAAAAGACACCAATTTGTTAGTTTTCACTGGTGAAAATCAACAGATGTAAAATTAACGCAGGTAAGGAATTCTGAAAACATATTTTCTTTCAGTGTCAGCTTATCTTTGCCAGGTATTTTATACTGGAGATAACACTTGACTCTGTTCTTACCGATCAAACAAACCACTCAGGAGGTCACATGGACCATATTGTCCAAACAGCAAACTTTGAAGGAATGTTCTCAGTTGTAACTATAACCTATGTCAATATTTGACTGAGACCCTGGCAGGATGTTTCAGGGGAATCCAGAGGGATATACAGTTCCAAGTGTACATTTTACCACAGGAAAGCAAGAACAGTAACAGTGTCTGGACATACAGTAGAGACAGGTACAACCTCAGCAGACCCAAACAGGCTCTCAGGGTGGTGGCATGATTGTCTCTGAGCTCGCAGAATTAAACATAGCATTATGTTAGCGCCTCCCCTCCAGCCTCACATCAGAGAGTCTTTTGAAGAATAAATAAACAATCTGTGAGGCTTCAGGTGACAACACGGCATACTGGCAGCACCTCAGCATCTGATAAGGTCCATCTCCTTGCCCGTGGCTCACTATCAGAGGGATCAATTTCAATCTGGAGACGTGATAAAGAGAGTTGACAATGCGCCCCTGCAGCTGCAAATACACAATGTCATGTCTGAAAATAACTGATGAGAAATGATCTAAGCTCAAAATGTGCATTGATTTCATTGCCTCACTCCCTTCCTATTCCAATAATTACAGCTTTTCAGTTCTGTCAACGATAGGGACCCAAAAATTAAAAAAAAAAGGAAAAATCAACAGCAGAGCTCACGTGTCAAAATGCATAAAAAGATCACCTTCCTGGGAACATATGAGCAAAAGCTATTGCATTACAATATTTTTTTTCTCCAGTCTGGTTTCTCAACTAGCTAATCTAAATGATATAGTGTCATTTCATACAGCAAATGTGCTCTTTATTAACCAACAGACTCTCTAGTGTTGCCTGCCAGACGGAGGTGATTGTGTTATCTGTGAGGCCGGCTGTGCAACTCTCCGCTGGGCTCCTGCAGCTCAAGGATTGTCCCTTACCTCTCTACTACCCCAAGCACTGCTTCTCCCCTGCACTCTAATTGCCTCCATTACTGTATCTGCAGTCAGATAAAATGCTAATTTCACAGCACATTAATTTCTCCAGGCTGAACAATAAGCAACACAAAGCCCAGGCCGCCTGTCTTTGCCTGGGCAAGCACGTCTGCGGCGCTGGGCTCCTTCCCAGTGGTAGAGGAGTGAGAGCACCATTATGCACAGGTCAATGAAATGAAGGAAAAATCCATCGATTCTACATTTGAAAAGAAAACACAGGAGAAGGGCTGGGGCAAGGTGATTTATCAGTCTCAGACGGAGTCTGGCAGTCAGGCCTGGAAAATGCTGGGGAAAAATGCTCCATCCTCATTGGCCTGCTTCAGCCGAGCCACAATACAGTAACATCTGTCTATGAATAGATGTAGCTTTTCAGCCTTTACCTGGAACATGCAATACTTTTAGACATGGCATCAAACTTAATAGAACTGTAAGTTAACTACAAATGATGTGGTGTTGACATTTTGCAGATCTTTAACACAGCCATGTCTCTGATCTGCTTAAGCATTATGGGGTGAATTAGATAATTTCATATCCATCATTTTTTCCTTCTGGAGTTCATCGATCATCCCCATTTCTCTTGCTCTGAAGCACCCGTCTGTGTACATCAACCTAATGTTCTCATATTATATGCATGGTTTGATTCCTCCCTCCAGCATCCCCAACTGTCTCTGGATTAGCAAGTCCACACCCCACTTCACAAATCAAAATGTAATAGTTCCCATCCTCTAATGGCTACACAACACACTTCATTTATTCAACCACAGTTTTTAATAAGTCATTATCAAATTCTGCTTAATTCTATTCAGCCCGCCAGGATAGCGAGAGCAGTGACGGAAGCACTGCTAACCCTATGCAAAATTTGCATTTGTTAGTATGTGTACGTGTGCGTGTGCTTGTGCCAGGAGCAGAGTGAATCCTGACCCAAAGACTCCCTCTTCCTGGGAGAGGCAGATTTCCACACTGGAGTGGGGCTGGTCGCGACTTTCTCCGATAAGCCCTTCACATGAAGAGCACTGGAGGGCTCACTACAGTGTGAACCAACATAAACAAGTCACATCAAGTCACAATTCAGCTCCGCAATTATAGAGTGTATTAACAAAGAGCATGAAACACTAATAGCACCATGCAAAAGTTAAGCACTGACGCTTTCAAAAAATATGTCATAAATAGTATTTGCTTTTAAAACAGCATCAATTCTCAGTGGTACACTTGTGGATATTTTTTTTTACAGTACTTGGTAGGTGGGTTGTTTCAAGTATATTAAAGAACTTGCCACAGTTCTGTGGATTTAAGCTGTCAGCAACCTCTGTGTCTTGATGTAAACACACACACACACACACACACATATATATATATACATATGTATGTATGTATATATACATATGATATACATATGCATTTCAGTCTTTAGAATGACAAAGAATGGCCAAAACATTTGGTCCTTCAGAGGTCTTATTTGTCACTTAGATGTTAACAGTAGGCTGCATCTACTGATTTAGGTATATTTTTTGTACTTATTGTCATTGAAGAAGCTCAAAAAATCGAGGGGAAAAAAGGAGAAATTGCATGAATGAGGTTTCTAGGTTAAATTTCTAGTCAGACTGCTCAGTAACTGCTTCTACCACAATTTCATCATTCGGCAAATACCCAGTATTAAGGGTCAGCAAGCGCACACACACACACACACACACACACATGCACGCACTCACACACACACACACACACACACACACACACTAGTGCAAAAACTCTGTCTCTCCCAGAGAAGTCACTCATGGTCCGGGGCCAACCAACAGCCTCAGGGCATTAAAGCCAACAAAGACTTTTTGCCAGACAACAGCCATTTGGTCAAACTATCGAAACATATGAAATGAACATTTTGCTAATTAGATCTGTTTACACATTGGCCTGGTGATTTAGATAAATACACTGCATACTCAAGATTTACATAATTTTTTTAGACCACTAAATTGGACGCTTTACAGCCAGACAGCAGATGACTCGATCAAACTCAAAGCACACTGAAAAACTTAGATAGACATGATTCCACTAGTAAATACTCAGCAATCCATTAACTGACAGAGTGCTGAAATGGTTAGCTTAGTTAGTTAAAGCAGCATTATCACTACCAAATATATAGTATGACCCTTCTTCAAATTTCTGGATGCTGCCTGAAGAAAAAGTCCAAGCTTTAAACATGCTGCAAGCCAGTTTTTTGTGTTCTTTCTGCCTCTAAATGCCTGTACTGTGTGCACTAAGAGGGGAAATTAACTATTTTTACCCTTTATCAAACAATTTCATGCAAGAAATGAGCCTCTATCTTATAAGACTTAAGTCAAATATAGCATGTATTAAAGGATGAGCAAAAAGCATTCATAATAATGTTTTCAATACTGTATACCTGTAACTACAAATTGTGTTTTCGCTAGTGCAGAATGAGTCCTTCATATGCACGCAGCGAGTGGTGCCTCTTCCACAGAGCCTGCTATGTTTTTACTGTAATGTAGTTTGAAATGATGGACACCACAGTACCTCTTACATGTTTAGAAAGGGATGGGATACTCTGTTGCTTGTAATCTGCAACATCACTGCAATATCCCACAAAATCCTACATACTGGTCCTTTAAAACTTTTAAACTATAAAATCCTAATGTTAGGCAATATGCCAAGATGCTTGATTTAATCACTTAAATATTACTTCAGCAGATTCCTGTGAAACATAACATCATTTAGAAATAATGTTCCATTTCACATTAAGAAGTCAGATTGGTTTAAATAAACGGAGTAGACTGTAAAACAAAAAAATAAATGGAAGACATTTTACTGCACTATTAAAATTAATTTCAGACACACAGAACCTTTAAAACCACAGATTAAGTGAAACTATTTGAAAATTAAACATAAACTATCATTAATTCTTCTGTATACAGTGTGTACAGCTTGGTGGTTTAGAGCGCTGAAATACAAATGGCGGTTCGTGTTTCTTCATATAATAACAGGATTCCCTCAGAGTCTAATGTAAACCTTCGCAGTGTTGCAAGTATAAACATTCTTACTTAACAATTTCAGACTGTTTGCCGTCCACATAACTGGAATGGAACTGAATATCTATTAAAACACAGTCAGCGAGTGAGAGGCTTAAGTGCGGCAGGCCCAGTTACATCATACCCGAGCCGGTATTAACCCCTGTTTCTGAGGGCTGTTCTGGCAAGTCTGTGTGGTTCCTCCTGTTTCCATTCAAACACTGTGAGTGCTGTGGAAGTGTTGACAGACTGAGCACGCCCGCACTGGCTGGCTGGCTGGCTAGGGACTGGGTGGGGTGGAGAGAGAGCCTGCTAGAGGAAAAGGAAAGAGGATAGTAGGCTGGTGCTACAAGCTGCACGAGGGACAATGAACAGACAAGCTCTGTTAACTCTGCATCTCGGTATGCATCAAGCAGGCACAGTGCTAACAGCCTAAAAGGATATCAGACAGTGTTTAACTGAGAGTGTGGAGGACAACTGATAGGTGTCTCTGCTATAGGAATAATTGGTGGATGCTTGATGGCAGGTGGGATGCCACGATGCCCGCCTCCCCTCCCCTAATTAAACCATTACTGCAGGGCGTGGAGACTTGGAGGGGATTACATAATGCACTCCAATGTGCGAGAATGGGCCAGTCCCAGTGGACAGCAGGCACTGAGAAGAGAAAGAGTAGAGGAGAGAGGCATTTGAGGCATTTGAGATTAAGTCCCTTTCATCTTCAACCAGACTCATATTTCCTAAAGTTAAGTACTAGATGAAGACTGTGCGATTACTCTCTCCCTCTCCATCTCTCTCTTTCATTCTCTCTTTCACACACTTTTGCACATATACACACACTCTCTCTTGGTCTCTCGCCTTTTTTTTGAGTTTAGTGGAGGACTCACGAAATGTGCATTCAAATGCCTGTGGAAGACTCAGGCTCCCAATCCTCAGTGCTAAATACAGGAATTTCTAAGAATCACAGTTCAAAAAGGAGACACTTAGCTATCTGCTCTCACATTTCACAAGAGAACCAAAGTCAATGGCTGGGCTAGGATGCTTATAATAGATGCTTCAGTGTGGAGTGAATTATCTCGTGTTTCACAGACTCCTACGGCGCTGTTTAATCAGACAATAAGACGTGTTTGTAATGATTGAAATGAACACATATGGAAATAAAGAGCACAAGCATCACATCTGACTACGCTAATGTAATCAGAAACATAAAAAATGGCCTGATGTAAAGAAAAAAAAATGTGGAAGCACAGGCATGTGCTTGTACTTAAGGAAGCATTTTTCAGATTTCCACAAAGCAGATGCACATTACACTTACACAGTCTTTCAAACATCCTCCATCCCGAGAAAACACTTTTGTTACTACCCACACAGGTCATAACTCACACAGCAGGTTACACCTAAGAGAGGCTTCTTACAAAATACACCCCTCTCCAAACAGTTTTGTGTGCAGCTTTTCTGCTTGTGAGGGTATGACGATTCTTTCGCATCATTTTTCTAAACACCAAGATACACTCTGATAGAACTCGTAAAACAAACAGCAAAGCTCAGACAGGTCGCATGTGCATGAAGAGATGGATACATTATTCTAAATCTCACACGTGATGGAATTGTTTCAGCCAGAAACGGGAGGCAGGGGAGTAAATCACTATGATTGCTCACAAACAGCTGGATTCAGCTGAGATACGCTCAGGTTGGGGAGCTATCACTCAAGCCCCGAGAGACAGAACACTCAAATCCACTCTCTCTCAGCCCTCTCCATGTCAAGTGGTTAGGGGATATGACATGAAAAATGTCTATTCTCTGGCTCCAATCACACCGGCCGTCATATGATTAAAGCATTGCAGCAATCAAGCAAATTCCTGGTTGTGTGTTTCTGTGAGAAAAGGAGCGATCGCCACCAGGGCAGGGCTCCTCCACTCAGCAGTGTTTGCTGAAATAAATCCTGCATCTCCAGTGGTGCCAGACAGCAGACGCTGTCTTTGCCAGCTGTCTGCCATGCCGCTCTGCTCCATTCTACCCGCCGCTTGCTGCCGTGACTGCTGTCCGACGCTCAGCACTCAGCCCCTTGTTTTCATAACAGTTCCGGCACGGACGGCTGGCACAGCTGTTCTGTGGGTCCCCACGGCCTTTTAAAAAAGGCAATAAATCAATCTAGGCACTCAATACAGGCGGGAAATTGACCAATTAGAGTGGCCCAAGATGCTTATGTTCAGGCGGACGATTTTACAAATTGGCTATCTATTTATACCAACACAGGCACTCCACAAGAAAAATTCACTGGCTGCAGTCAGTGCATTAATGCTTTTTTTTCTCAGGCAATAGACACCACATCTTAGTATTCTGAGGCCCTGCTGCTTAATCACACATCCCTCATTCAACACAGCCTTTGTGTAACTACTACGTTCCTTATAACTCCCACTGTTTCTATTAACAACACAAAGAACAGATGTGATCAAACATCAAATGGTGTAATTTCATGTTTGTTTTTTTTATACTTTCGGTGCAAAGAAATAAAAATAGTTTTGTGCAGACCTTTTTAGTAATGAGGTCTTATTAGTATGTAGATTAACTTGCTTTGACAAAGCCTAATGAGAAGAGGCTGCCCAAAGTATTACTTATAAGTAGTTATTTATAGCATGTGAAAGTTTAACAGGCTATCATTTATTTGGCCTATACGAAGCTGTACATGCAGATAATGGCTTCAGTATAACATGATAAAAAGGTGATGTGACTTATTCAAGTTTATGAACGTTGCTTTATGTTAGATTGCTATCCTCCTACTTTTTTAAAACTCCAACTCAACTTGGTAACACTTTCAGTCACCTTCTTAAGCATTTATAAGCATAATATAAACATGTAATAAAGGGTTTATAACACACTATAATTTGTGTTTTAATGCACAGTGTTTATCTACACTTATAACTTATGAATACAGCATACATACATATATGTTTTTATATGTATTCCTACATATAAAAAACATATCAGCTTACAACTACAATATAGTGTGTTATAAGTAATTCATTACATTTTACCATTTTACCCATTTTACAGATTGCTCAGTGTTACTTAGAGAATATGAATTGTTTCTTTTATCCCTTCATGCAAGCTAGTACAGGTAAGCAAACAGATAACGTGTCTAATGTGGAAACTAGTTTCTGCATCAACATCATCATCACCATTTTTCACTCTATAATTTTTTAAACTACAGGCTTGTTGCCTCTCTAAAGCTCTCCCCCGCTCCCAAAAAAAAAAAAAAAAAAAAAACGCAAAATGAACTCCATTAGGAGCTACAGGTACGCTGGCATCTGTTAACAATCTGTCTGTGTAGTAGCACTTTCCCGCTCTGTCTAAAAAGCATTTATTGGAAGCCTTTTCATTAAACAGACTGAACATCATCCTGATGACTTTGTTGTATGATTATCAATCTCCAGGTAACAATGAAATAACAGGCTGCTTGCACCTGTGTGGCTGTGTCTCCATATGCTGCTCTTATAAAAAAAAAAAAAAAAAAAAAGTACCAGTATACGTTAGCATTCATCCCCAGAACCGGCTGATGCAACGCTCAGGCTAAATCATGCACAAGATCCAGAAACAAGCCACAATGGTGGTTTTGTAGAGCCGCTGGCTAAACGTGGTAAAGCCTAATTAGTGCTAGTCTGTAACAAAGTCCACTGACTGCGTTCTGAGGAATGCCATGAGCACAAGCAGCAGTCCCTTATGTTATGCTAAGTAGAACTCCAGAGCATCATTATCATTCACAGTCTACTTGCCTGCAGACTCATTTATGCTTACATGTCACTTTCCCTCCATACAGTCTAATCAGCTGATTAACACACACACATGCACACTAACACACACACACTCACACACACACACACACACACACAGCGGAGACTTTAAAGGTTACAGTTCTTATCGTGAGTACTTGCACTAGATCACCCTACTGCATGGGGTTATCAAGATTAAAATAAACAGGGAATACAAACAAACAGGATTGTGTTGTTTTTCTATCCCATTCTTTCTCCAAAAAAGGATGGCTTGTGGCTCTTCAGCTGCAACAAGGGAGAAAAACCCCGCTGCTTATGCTGTGACTCAATTCCCTCTGCTTGGTGCGACTCATCAGCCACTCATTTGCGTCTTTGCTTCTTGTCGGTGACCATGCATGTCACTCAAGTTCAGGGGTTAGATTTGGGCTCAACAATTGTTACCACTTAGAAAAAAATTAGGAAAACTTGCTACATTTTCAGCACACATTGTGCCAGCACTATTAGAAATATTTAAATAATATAACAGGGTTCAAACACTTCCATTTTGATGCTATCAATTACTCTCTTTATTCCTCAATTCCAACCCCTTAAATATTAATATGATTCCATAATGAGGCTGAGTGGTCGGAATCACTCACTGTCCCTCAAGGCAGCTTCACAGTGGACGAGTGCACAGACCTCGCTTGATGAATAAAACCATCCCATTAAGCTACACTTCACCACTCATACATGCCTCCGTGGAAATTTTGTCTTCCTCTTTGTCACAGGAACTAAATAAAAGGCTCCATGTTCAGTCTGCAGGTGCCTCTTCTAATAACTACATTCCTCACCTGGTGTGTTGGAGCTGCACGCTGTCGAGTTAGATTTAATAAATCGTAATAGGTTTATGTGTGTGCATATGTGTGCCTGCACATGCATATGTAGGCATGTGTATTTTCTGTGTTTATGTGTCTATGGGAAGAGTATTCAACTGCACAACATAGAGATTCAAACACAAACACAATCTCAATAAACCAGGAACTTAAACAATTACGCACAAATGGTTTGCTCCTTTCTTCTTTGATGGGATTGAAAAACAGTTTTTCATGCTCCCAAATGAACTGCATGATAAATTCTATGGGGTCAGTGGTTTACAGGCGAAGGAGGACCTTTCAATTACTGCCTGATGAGGCCTGAAAAGAGACAGTCCTCAGTGGAGTGCACAGAATGAGAAATGAGACGCTTAAGATCACTGAAATTGTTACATTTCAAAAAGCAATTTTCTTAAATTGCTGAACAAGTTACTAAAATCAGACACGCAATTAGGATCTGATTTTTGAGAGTGGAATTAAAGGAGTGGCTCCACTATCAGCACTGTCTGGGGTACAGGCAACCGTTGCTCATCTCCGCAGCAAGGCTTTTATGTGTAGGACCCCATATCATGCAACTCACACAATCTAATTAGCTCCTCTCGAATGGAAGAACACTCATTTTGAAATGCAGCTAAAAAACGGCACAAGATAACTTGGGCTGCTGTTATTGTCGCATTTATCGACAGATCCTCCCTTTCATGTGTCATGTGAAAATGAGTAGCCATGCTACTGAATCATCACTATTTAGACAGTCAACTAATACACTGTGAAATGAGCACCACTTCAGCATCACAGAGCAAAATAAATCATGCTGCGAACAGAGCATTTGACAAGAGCGTATATTATTTCCATAATACTAGCAGCTTGATACTTCTTGTAATAGTGTATTAGAAATGATCCCCTCTTGGAACTGCACTGACCTTTCACTGAGCAATTTAACATAATATCCTTCAGAGAAATTAAGTGACGGCAGGATTTGCTGCTCAGTCACAAATTCAATAGGACTTTTTTATGCGGATGCATGCACATACATATACAGTAGCCTATATGTACACTTAGAGTTCTACAAAGTGAGACATGTGCGGATTCACCCAGACACATACACACACACGCATGCACACACACGCATGTACACACACACACACGCATGCACACACATAGACGAGACAACCAGTGAACCATGAAACATCTTCATCCATCTCTGTTCCCATGGCAACAAGTGAAATCATATTCCTTTTACAACTTTGTTCTCCACTCAAAAATGTAGCCATCTGCTAAAAACATATAGTCGCACAGAAAAGTTATGTGATGAATATTTTAGAGGGCTTTGCTAGCGGCTGCAGGCATTATGGTCCCTGGCCAACGTCTTCCTTCGAGGCAGAAAACAGCCACATCCTCCCCCACTGTGGCTGATGCTGAGGGGGACGTCCTTCTCCAGGAGAGTCCTGGCTGCTCACACTCCTGTACAGCTATAAATCTTCTACCAGGAAACCAAGGAATTCTAGCTGACCTGTCTATTTCTTTTTTGAGCATTTAGTTTAAATACTCTCAGTTTTCAGGTTTCTCTATATATGTATTTATGGTTTCAAGTTTATGATAGTGTGATATCTCTGAAATTTAAAAGTGAAATAAAAAAAATCACTTACACTTCCTTTTCTGAAATGCAGTTGTGCAATATTAAATTCCTATTTAATGGAACAAAATAATTTAAATTATTTTTAAGAAGAAATACTGCTCTGTAACACAAAAGTGCAACTCCAAACATTCCACAGACTTTAAATGTTTTAAAACTGTAAGAAATTCAAAAGATTTTTGGATTGTTTGGTCTCTTTTTATACAAGTGTTAGTGTGTAACAGAGATGTCTCTTGGTGGCTTTTTATTTTGTTTTGCTAATTTTTTCCCCTCCTGTGATGATCTAATATTTACTGAGTGACCATCAGGTTAAAAAATTCCCCAAAACTCTTAAAATATTATTGTTTTACAGGTACTATTGCAATACACAAACCGAGTGCAACATTTAACCACCATCCTAGTACTGTGTGGGTTCCTGTCATGCTGCCAAAACAGCTTTAACCCATATGTGGCATCTACACAGGACCTCTGAGGGTGTCCTATGGCGTCTGGCATGAGGACAGTGAAGCCACCTTGAATTGGGCCTCTTCCAGTGCATCCCATGGACACCGGATCGGATTGGGATCTGGAGAGTTTGGAGGCCAGGTCGATGCCCCTGGCTCTTGGTCATGTTCCTCAAGCCGTTCCTGTGCAATTTTTTGATGTGTGTCATGCTGCTGTCGGGGACTACTGTTACCATTGGAGGGTGTGCTTGGTCTTGAACAATGTTTATGTGGGTGGTACGTGTCACAGTAACCTCCACATGAATGCCAGGGCCCAAGGTTTTTAACAAGATAATCAATGTTCTCAACTTCACCTGTCAGTGGTCTTAATATTGTGCCTGACTGGTGTATATTTACCACGTTCACTCAGCCTTACATCTTTCTGTCACAGAGCTGATTAACAATCACGCCATCTGGTTGTAAATAAGCCTGATAATAATAGCATTTACACCTCAACAGTCTCATATTTCACAGAAGTGTAATCAGAGAAAAAAAAATGGGGTCTTTTGTCTTTGAGTGCCAGTTTCTCAATGGTATCTTCATTGGTACTAATTGGAATCACAAAGTTACTTTCAGTCACCTTTTGAACCATTAAATGATCTATTCTTTAATATCAAAAGAGAAGAATTCAATAAAAAGGTTTTTAGAGAATCCTTGGAGCAAATGTCACAAATACTCCAGCAGCACAACAGACTGTCAAATGCAGCAATTTACCTAGAGTATGTTCGTTATTAATTCAATTTGGTTTGTTACTTAAGGTCAAATGCATGCAGTTAGGTTAGGCAAAGACATTGTGAGCCTGACCAGTAGCACAAAACAGAAACATAATGTTAGGTCTAGCCAATGTAATTCAAGCGAACAGACATAGAAACATTTGGCATGTTAATAATAACTGGACATTATATTAACATTTGGCATTAACATAAAAATATATAAAATGTATTACATATTACCTTCTTTGGGGAAAAAGAAAAACACCTCCACAATGTCGCTATAGTACATAGGATAAGGGATTTAAATGCATGACCTCACAAGGCAATCGACATGAATTACCAAAAAACAAGAAATAGCCTATCCCAGACCTGACGTCATGACTTCACCTCCCCATTATCACTTCATTAAGCTGTTACTGTAAAAGTTAGCGAATAATTGCCTAGTTACGCAAAACACAGACCTAATTCACCATCTATTTGGATTTTGGTTTGGAGATGAAAATAAGTTCAGTATTCCCTTTCCTTTTAAAGACCTTTCCTCTGAAGCTGCTAAATTGTTCCACTCAGCTATAGTCACCAACTTTGTCTGTTATGTGGTGCTGTGCTGGTAGTATGCAGGGAGGCTTGTTTTCTGAAGGAAAATGGATATTGATGACAGCAGAAATCTAAACACTGAACTGAAAGACAGTGGAAATCTCCACAGAGCTGTAATAAACTGGAGAGCAGGGTGAAAATTCTTTTTGCAATTATCACAATAAACAACGTGTTTCTCATTTTTCTTACAAAACTATAGTTAATACTAAGCTTTTGTATGCATAGAACATTATATTTAGTAGAATAATGTATGTGATTGGAATCGATCTCCATCAAAAATACATTTCATCTATTTAGATGGAATAGCCAAGATAGGTTCTAATGTTAATTTATAGCATTAAAAATAAAATTTCCATTGCTATGCTAATGCAAAACACAACCATTATACAGTTCTTCTAAACATGCAACTTCAAAATCTGACTGTTCAACTCAAGCACAGTCTGCAGTTTTGTTTGTCATTTATTTTTAAAATATTTTTCACATGGTTTTCAATAAGCTACTTTTCTGTGTGTCTTTTGAACAAAAATGAAGCAAACTGAAATGGGTTTAGGCGCTCCAGTGATGGAGCAGAGAACACACTTCAGACGACACGGCTCAGACCGCTCTCACTTCCAGTCTGGAGCAGTGCCAGAGAGCTTCACATGGGCTCAAACCCCATTGTGTACCAGTGGGTTCACTCCCAGTGCAATACATTACGGGTGGACAGAACACTGCTGAGGAAGAAAAGGGACAACTGAACCGGTATATTAAGCACAACAGCATCCAATCCATAAAAGTCAGCATTAATAGCCCGGCTGGCCATTTAATATTTCATCTACAATGAGGCCAATTTGGAGGAGTTGAAATGAGCTGTTGGAAAGATGCCCATTTTTTAGCTCTGTGTCACCCACAACACAGCCACATTATTTATTCCCTCCTCTGCCCCCTTTCACCTGCCAGAATTAATGTCTCACAAAAAGCTAATTATCCGGTTTAATCTGGATTATAATGTATGTTCTCCTGACCAACAGCAACAGTTTGTGCAGCATATGTAGCAACTCTGTGGTGTTCTGCTGACCTCGTGTCGAACATTACTCTGGAGGACCGGCACTCTACACACCAGATGGGGGAAGACCAGGCTCACTGTTTTCTGGAGAGGTAAGAGTCTGGCTAAAACAACTCGCATTAACACCACAGCCAACACATCTGTTTCATCCCATGGCTCTAGGAATTCCACTCATTTTTATTCTGCCACTTTTTGGGTGTCTGGGAGCAACTTTCATTACAACAGGCCTGTTGAAAAAACAGCACACGGTCCAGAGGAAATGATATTTTCTTGTGTAATGACAAGTTTATGTAGTGAATACTACTGCGAATTTCTAAGGCTCCTTTTTTTATATGCATTGTGGAGAGATGCAGTTGGCATCCTGTCCTTGAGATTCTCCAAAACACCTGTAACCAAACACAAACACATCCTTCTAAAAAAAACTCAATCTAGCTGAATAAAAGTTAAGAAAAAATGGTTCAAACAGATTCCTTAACTCACAGCAGAGCTTCGACTGAATTGTAAACTAAAGCCTGACAGTGTTTTGGCACAAAAAATGGTAGTTATGAAACAAGTCGCAAATTCAGCTCACCTGTTCTGGTGCAAAATCACTGTTACCTGTTGACTAACTGTGAACTGAGCTTTTGTTAAAAACAATATTTGACATATAGAATGTCACTTTAAGACATTTGAGTGATCAGGGGAGTCATCTCTTGTGTCAGTGACATCTGTCTGCAGTAGTAACACTGACACCTGCTGGGTGAGGAGTGATTCCTGGCTAAACTGGGACAGGTAGAGCAGTCACCTGTACATGTGAGGAGCAGGTTCAGTGCCTTAACAGCTCTTACACTGAAAGCGCAAGAGTTTCTATAACTGTGACATAAATATTTCTTTTACACATCATTCACTTTGTTTAAAAATTGTCAAAATTATTGGCATCCTAAATTCATGCAAACCGCCATGGGATGGGGGGTTGTGCTAAGTGGTGGCCACCGGATTTTAGCTTAAATACAAATTCTGTATCTATCCTTCCCTTGTTGACTGCATCCTCCGGCTTAGAAACAACTTAAAGTAAATCTCACCCCTTCCCCTCCACCCTGCTCTGAAGGATGGAGGTGGTAGTGGGGGGAGGAATAAATCATTTGGCACTTGAGGCCCCATGAGGAGACCAACTTTGCCTGTAAAATAATCACAAATACAAGTGAAAATGTTCCATTTTGAACAGCATGCTTCCTAATGTAAAAGTGGCAGGTGGCATATTTCAAGTGGGCTTTGATTGATCCCCAGCTGTTTGTAAAATTGTCTGTCGTCACAGAATTCAGGTCAGAGTGATAAGCATTGTGGGCACTCGCTCTGGGAGTGCTGTTCACATGTTCTCATTCAGACGTCTGTGTGGCACACTGCACCACTGTGGCAGTGTCAGCCTGGTGCTGAGGCACTGAGCACAGCAGAAGACGGAGAAAATAAAGTTTAAAGGCAAAAACAAATAATATTTAAAATAATGCACAAACTGGCTCTGTAAGGTTTAAAAATATATCTTATTGTTACATCTTGAAAACATATAGTTTTTTACGTCTCTCTAGTAATCAGTCTACAAAAAAGCAATATATTGTGTATATAATTTTTAAATTACAGGTCTGCTCCAGAAAAACCAGTATAAAAATTAGACTTTATCCTTTCCAAAATTAAAGTCAGTTTTCTATAGAGATAACTTGAGGAAAAACAGCCCCTGCTATGAAAAAGTAAGCACATTTTAAAACAAAATAACATTAGAAAAGATGGCAGCTGTACTTTTTTTCATGAGTCCTTTTTTTTCTGCCAACCTGGCGAATAATCAAAGCCTCCAAACAAAGGACGAGAGAGGGGGGCACAGAAAAATGAAATAAAAACTACATGAGCAGTCATACATTTCTAATGGGACTCTTTTAATCTTGCAAGGGAGACTTTCAATAGTGAATTAGTCTTTTTTGTATTCCTTTAATGCGTCCAAGAGAAATATATGCAAATCTCTAGCTAATGCTAACAGCAGTGACAAAGGAGCCAGTTCTTTCCTTCTACACTGTGTTACCAAGCCGGCAGTGCAGCAGTGGCCGGCATAATGCCTTCAGATTCCAACAAGGCCTCCTGGATCAAAACCAGTAATGAATACATGTGGATGTACTCTGCTAGAGAGATTTCTATCTGCTACGAGCCAGCACCTTGGCCAAGGCTTCACCCCAGCTATGATTTCAAGCGGTAGTGCATTAAATGCTTTTGGACGGAGCAGACATCTCCATTCCCCCTCCCCACCCCCCGGTTAAAAAAGAGAAAAAAATATCCATGTCTTTCGAGTAATGACAAGTGACTGTGCCTCCAGAAAGTGTGACAGGGGCCTTAACTTAAAAAGAAGCAAATGTAAATTACAGAGAGCTATAATAAACATGTATGTCAAATACTGTCATAAAAAAAGCCTTTAACGGAGATCATAATTAAATGATAATCATAATTAATGTTCACCTGCAAAATATAACGCTGACTATTCTTGCTTTTATGCTGCAACTATTGCCGTTATAATTATTGATAAATTGATAAATGCATTGCCACATGATGCTTGATGACACAAAATCAAAATGCACTGATGTAGGCATTGAAATCCATCTATTTTCATTTTGAGGGCCTGCCTGGCAAAGTCTAAACGTGGTTAACTAGTAGAGGCAGAGTTAATCCTTTTATCTAGATCCCTGCTGCAGGGGATCCCAAACACACTCTGATTAAAAAAGGAAACGTGGGCAATGAACAGTTTAAGAATCATGGGCCCTAAACAGATAAAGGCGGAACATCTTGTTGCTATGGCAGTGCATATGGAATGACTGGCGACAGTTCTCTCCCTGTCTAATATATTCACATTATTTATGAAATATTTTATAAGTAGCATAGCAAATGCTAAATATAAATCCCAAGGAGATGCTCTGTGCCTTTCCAGCTGGAGTTGTGGAATGCCAGTGCCTGTGTTACACAGCTTCTCCTTTGGAAAGGCTGGGTGTTTGTTCACAAGACACACTGCTTTTGATTCCCCCATCCTCCTATTCTTCAATATAAAAAAGTCGCAAAAAAACGAAGAAGAGGAAGAAAAAAAAGGAACTTCAATCTCTTTATACATTGGCAGATCGAAACCATGAACAAAAGAGACAATTTGATCTGCTCATGTGGGAAATCGGATTCCTGTCTGAGATTTATGCAATGCACTCCAGGATACAAGCAAAGAACGGTCAAAAAAGCAAAAAAAATAAAAAATAAAAAAAAATTAACAAAAAAGGAAATTAGAAAATTATAATAGCATTTAGAATAAGTAGCTTGCATAAGAAGCAGAAATATTTAAATATAAAATGCCCAAATTATTATCATTCTTGAACAGCAAATAGAAAAGATTCAATAGGAGCAGATTGTTAAGGCACGCTGTAAGAGAGCCAGACAGATGTGAACTAGGCATCCAGAGTATAGGACATGACCCCTCCCTCATTTTGATATGACAGAGCAGGACAACTGCACCGCTATTTCTCCTGTCAATACTCTCCCAGCATCCATTTTCACCTGGCTGACACCTTTTACTGGTCAAGGGATGAATAAATCACACTTAGTGTACTCCCCTGGTAGTTTGACTAAAAAAAGGATATCAACATGAAGGAGGACTGCAGTGTTTTCCTGTCATCGCTGCCCCTGAGGTACGGTGAAAAATTACCGTTGATAAAATATCATTTTTCAAAGAGCGTTATTGCTCTTTTAATCTATCCGCCACAATGGATGGCTTCTGGGATGTGTTTCATTTCATCTGAACACAAACAATCTTTCAAAGGGCTTAATAACAGTTACACAAATGAGAGTCATTAATTACCTGCTAATGGAATAATAGATGTGCCATCTAGTGCAGCACTACTACGGGAAAGGTGTGGGGCTTAAAAAAAATAATTATGTAGGACTCCACTTGTCTTTGAGCTTCATTAGCGCTCCGACACAAGCGCCATAATGCAAATACAGGCACAAAAATATGCTGATCATATTCTCTCTGATTCTGGTTATCTGTTTACATAATGATAGAAAAATTCACAAGTGGGAATCATTTCAGCTGCATAGAAAGGGCAAGGTAAAGAAATAATGCAAAATGTGCTGTGCTCTGAATATTACTGTGTGGATTCCTAAGAAATGTTTCATGGTTGTTTTTTTATGGTTGTTGTTGTTGTTGTTTTTCCTCCATATTAATGTATTTTTGCAGAAATCCTGCCATAAGATGTAATTGCAGCTTTAAATGCATTCCCAGCATTAATCTAAATAAATTACTAGAGCCGAAAAAAAATTCTTTTTTTTTTTTTGCGAGTGAGAGCAACTGTGTGCCACTTTGGCTTTATGACGACAACAAACTCTTCGACTGAGCGAGTAAGAATTTCACTTTGATTATCAAATCAGATCTGACTGATGTGACACACTTGCAGTCAAAAATCGCATTCATCTTGCCGCAGAATCAAAAACTAACACAAAGGTATTTTTCATCCTAACCTTACTGATAAAACTAACAAATAGAGATGGATTTAGGGGGAGAAAAGAGTAGTTAATGAATGATGAATTAGAGACGAGGGGAAACATCATAAATTTTGACAGGGTGCTGTTGTCTGCTGGATGATAAACAGCACTGTTGGATGGAATCTGCCTCTCTGTGTATCTCTCAGACGCTGGCTGCCACTTTATCTCTTCCATCCTGCTAGATTACACCTCCAGGGTTCAGGTGGGAATCAATCATTGCTATTATTACCTGAAGTCACCAGATGCATCTATCACCACTAAGGTTACCATAACCTCAATATTAACAGAGGAAAAGCCCCTCTAATAAACAGCAGAAAGGATGGGCTGGCTGGTGGGATTTCATCTTCCTTTCACTTTTAATAAGGCACTCAGAGGAATAAAGATTACAGGCCATATTTAGCATGCAGAACAAATCAGGCTCTTCCAGGCTCTTCCTCTCCTCCGCTTCTCATTCTGGTTAGTCATTAAGACTGAGGAGGAGGAGGAGGGTGGGGGGTTCTAGTGTGGAGAGGCGTTCCCTGGTTCAGCAGTCATGCTGCCGCTCTCTGTGTTCTCCTACTGCCTGCAGCTGCTGTTAATAAGACTTTTCTAAGGCCCCGATATGTGTAAACTTAGTAGTGAGTCTCCACATGCCTCCACAAGCCTGGCTGGACCACTGGCTCTCTCAAGCCTCTATAGCAGAAGCAGCAGACAGACACAGTGAAGGAAGAGTGGTTAAAGTCCCGGGGACACAACCCTGTTAATGTTCATCCTCTTTTATAAGCCACCATTACACAATGGTGTCTCTGTAAAACAAGATGCAGAAAGAAAGTGAGCATCAGGGCAAAAATGGCTAAGCTTCTTTGAGGATTAATGGAATTTAGTCAAGTAGCAGTCTGTGAGTGCATTAGAGCAGCTAACATGGGGTCATGGCACTGCCGAGTGTTTTCACACGCCACCCCTGACATGAATCATTCATTGCCATTCAAATGAATATCATCAGGCGAATGAAATATCATTAACCGCTGCTAAAGTCATTCCATAATAATATACCTCCAATTAAACTATGATCAGAGCATGAGGCCCGATAATAGATTCATACCAATTAAGTTAGAAATATATTCAAAGGACTTTTCACTTTGAAACCAGTCTTGTTATTCCCCTCGACATCCAACAACAGCACTCATTACAGTGGCTCCAAAACTAGAAATGGAGAGACCATGTAAATATTTAAAACCCTCACAAATATATAAATATTCATTCCAGAATGATTTGATGCGCTAAATAAATAATCCCTTGTTAAATAAATGACACCCTAAATAAAACTTTAAAAACAGGATCTGGGGAAATGAAGATGAGATGAATCAGAGGGGAGGATTTCTGGCAAGAGGGGAGCAAGGGGAAAATGTCAGCTATCACTCCACCCTATTTGAATTCCTAATGGCAGCCATGCAAACGAGCTGGGCTAATTAAAGCCCGGCAACCAATTAGACGAGTTTTACTTGAACCTTTTGGGGAGGTACTGAGGCTGAACCACAGAGGGGGATGTCTGTTTGGAAGGTGGAGTTACGGAGTGAACTGAAAAATCTCTCTCCACTTTTATTTCTTAGCAAGCTTAAACACGGGTTTTTATCTCTTTCCGGCCTTTTGGGTCAACATGCTGGAGGTCTGCAAAGAGCAGGATGTGCGGGAAGAATGCAGGGATGGAGATGTGAATAAACCAGATGGGAGAAATCTCAACTGCTCTGCATTTTCTCTCTGATACTCACTTTATAGAGCCCATTGTAAGTAATCTGTAGTCTCTTAAGAGAGGAGTAGTGGGAAGAATATTACTCATTATGCTCCAACACCATACACATCCTCAGTACAATATCACACAACTGTTATCGCTTAACTTTTCTTGTCCTCATCATCTGGTGTGAATTATTACTGTTCTATTGCTTCGGCCCAGAGACTGACCTCCGCTGATAGATGTCTGGTCCTACAGGTCTGTGTTCTCCCCACACGCTGGACAAGACATAATCTTGGGTGTCGCCTGGCCTATTCTGCTTCCCATTTGACTGCCTCTTCCAGCCTCCTGGCTCTCTGGAGGGCCAGGCCTTTATGCTGCCAGAGACTGTCCTATCACACACTGGGCTGCAGGAACAGCGCTTTTGTGATGGCTGTGATTAGTCTTTTGTGTTCCCAGGTAGAATTAAGATGAAATTCTACAGGCAGTCATTGTGTTCCTATCTTCAGGACACTCAAAGAAATATGTTGGGTTTTGAAGGGGTGAAATGAAGCCCGCGGGGCCTTGGCAGACCTTGCTCTGTGGGGAAATACACAGTGGAAACACAATGGGAACAATCTTGTCCTTCAGTTTCCTTTTGTGCTCTGCTGAACCTTAGTCAGAGCTGCCCATTTACTGTAGCTTCTTTTTAACAGAGCAGTATTGTCTCACTCCAGTCTGTCTTTCCCTTTTTTTGCGAGCTTCTGAGAAAGACCCAAAAGCTGATGAGATGACAGCCATGACTTTGGCAGAGTGTGGGAGACCCTCAGGGTTTATTACCCACGTTCCTCCAAGTGTTGGGTATGCAAATAAAGTTTGGGATGGCGGCTTTCAGATGTGATAATTATGGATTTATTTGTAAGCTGTCACTTCCCTTAATGCTCAGGGACATCAAAATAAGTTCAAATGCAACCATCAGAGAGGATCACATTTGCTCGTATACCAGAGATTCAAAGAACATGTGATTCTCATGACGCCAAAGGTCTGTCAATAACCACTCATTTAGACAGCAGTGTGCTTTGGAGACCTTCACTGCATGCAGTCCCACTCAAAATGTCTGGTAGAAAATATTTACATTTTCTCGTTCGTTTAGATATTCAAACATCAAGGCGCTTTTATCAGCGGGTAACACAAACAAAGACAGAGAGCAAATTTTTATTGCCACCTCACTCTGGAGCTTTGTACAACTGTTTTCAAACTGTTTCAATCCTCTGATTAAAAACAGAAGTAGCTTCTCAGATTTATCTCCTGCAGACTGAGCCCGATGGCTTAATGTTGCAAGAGTCCTCAATAAATAATCTTTACCATGTGTAGATTACATCAGCCAGTTCCTCGACAGGAGGGCATAAATGAGCAGACAGATAAAGCTGACTGAGAAAGACAACAAGTTCCTCACAACGAACTGCGCATCTTTTGTCTTGCGTGAAGTGGTGTCTAATGCGGGGGGTGGATGCAGCGGGTGAGGGTTTCCAGTTGCTGTTTCAGCAGGAGTGGGGAGGCAGGGCAGAGCACTGAGCGCCTTGCCTACCTGGGAAACAGCCTCGCTGCCAGGGCTGCCTCACATCACAGAGTCTCTGATGGAAGAAAATGGCTGGGCCTGGAGAGTGCTATCTCCTTCCAGCTCAATTCTCAAACATTGGTCTGTCGGCCTCTAGGAGAGTTCTCTGTCATTGTATAAGTGCACATTAAGGCCTGATAAAAACTATGGAATCCAGCCATCCGTCTTGATTTGCCACTGCTAGTGAGCGGTGAGTATGAGCACTGAATACCTGCCCCTCAGTGGAAGAGTACTGCAACTGTAGGTGGACTGCGTAGGACAAAAGACCGGTATCTACATATGTGTATACTGCTCTATTTATAATTAATTAGAGTGATAAATAATTATTGCCTTTTAATGATTATAAACACATAAATTTGGATTTTTGGGAAACTGTGCAGAGATGAAACTGAAGGCAGACATGAACTCATCTAAGCTTTTTGGGGCAGTTCATAAACACATCAATAGAGAGTAGCAAATATGTAAATCATGTATTGTATTGTAACATGATATTACAACTTTCACTATGTTTTGTACTTACCTCATTTGTATTTGCATTTAGAGGAGAGGAATACAGTTCAGAGAGTAAGTGGTATTAAAACTAGCTAAAACAATACAAACAAATTACTATCATGCAACTGTTTCATTGCGTCGCTGATGTATTTTAAACACCAGTTTAATTAGAAGCATGATGTGTGGTTTGGGAAGAGCTCTTACCTTTAAAGTGTGTTGATTATCACAGTGGGAAGAACGCAGCACCGGAAAGAAAAAGGACGAGAGAACACAGATGATTTATACATGTATTTTCTGGACATAGTAACAGCAGTGATAGCCTAAAATGAACAAGATTATTTTTAAAATGATATGTTAAATAAAAATGTTCTGTATGAGAAAAGATATTGCAAATGACATTAAAATTACACTCCAAAGGCACGGCTCATTCATTGCCATAAATCACATCAAAGCTCATACAGAACAAGTGGTTTCCTTGTAGACAAAAGGCCATAAAACACATATGTATTAGCCCTCTGCTGGTTGCTATCAGGAATTCAGATGATAAACGATGCACAAATTTCATCCTCTTATTACAGCGCAGTCTGTTCATTGCAAACTAAATGAAATGTAATGATAAGAATCACTGCAATGACAAACCGAGGTTAAATACTGTACCCTACTGGCAAATACGTGTGTTATACTGATAAATAGAGCTGGTTTCCAAAGTCTGTCTCTCTGTCGGTCTGTTGGTCTCCCCGTTTCTCCCGCTCACTCACTCTCTGTCACACACACACAAAGATACACAAACACACACACACACACACACACACACAGGCAAACATAGATAGACAGAACTCACACACATGCACACACGCTGAGATTGTGGTTCTCTAGGGGCTGTTTCACAGTGGCGCTGGGCTGCCTCAGAGCACATTCTATCACCAGCACAAGATAGCATCTGATGACTTGTGCGATGTAATTGAAGTGTAGATTACTATCTCTCATGTGCTTGCCAGATCAAAATAATAAAAATGCAGGGAGGGAGAGATAGAGAGTGAATGTGAGCAGGCTACTCCACTGTGGCAGAGTCGTACATGCCTTCCACTGCTGGAGACAGAAGAGAAACCTCACAATCCTTCTCAGGAGGACGTTATGCCACTTAGAAAATTGAATCCCACCCACCTCCCTCCGAAAACTGCACTCTGGATGAGTGTATGACAGGCCAGGACATGCTCCCCTCGTACTGAGCAAGGCGGAAGAACGGGTGTTGAGAGATGGAAAAGTGTTGGCCGACATGGGCGTCACTGCGAGTTGACTGACAGCTGTGACAGCACTGAGATGTCAGGAGCAGGTTTTGCAGGAGTCGAACATGGACTAACAGTTCAAGGACGACCAAAAACTTCCAGGACCGTAAGGAGTGATTCTGCGAGTGATCAGTTTCTCTTTTTACCGACAAAACAACTGGCGTAAATGTTAAAATGGCAAATAGTTGCTAAAGATAATCAGCAGCTAGAAATGAGAACCCACTGCACGACAGAGAGAGAATCTTTAAATCTCAACTCAGCTGAAATAAAGAGGGGATCAATGAATGGAAATCTGAGGGGAGAGATGGAAAAAAGGTGGAAGGAGATGAGAGACTGAGGGAGAAAAAAGGGGGGGGGGTGAAAAAAGAGCGCGATAGGAAGCGACAGAAACCGAGTGGCAGAGAGCGGGAGACGGAAAAAGAGCAAGCGCGCACAAAATGAGAAAATGATCAGGTTCACATGAAGCGAGGCCACCAAATTTGTCGTTGTGTAGAAGAACCCCTCATTACTGCACCTCATGGGCACTCGGCATGGCCTTTGAAGTGCTTTGAGGTACATCATCCCATGAAACGAGCATAGTTAATCCACTTGTTAATCAAGTGTGCTCATGAGCTTATGTCTGAAGTGGCTCTTTCTCCTTGGAAGACTTAAAGCGTTCAAAGGAAATTGTGGTGGGGTGAAAAAGACGAAGTATTGTAAACTTCAGACAAAATCTGAGCGCAGCGGTGCCAAAACACACAATATCCCAAATTTTTTGCACCGTTACGCTCGGCAACAAACACTAAATGGCGAGTGTGGTGACGTTTCTTAAGACCTGTTGTTATTTTGAGTGTCCCTCAGCTATGCAAAATGTGAACTTGTGCCCGTTTCAGCATTTTCCTTGTACTCCCGATTCAAGACAAGCATCTCTAATTTATTACAACAAACAAGGGGTTGCTGCTCCTTAGGTTCGTGTATGTAAAATGAAATATTAAAGAGACGACTGGGGAAGGGTGCAGGCTGGTTTTTCATGCTCGTCTTCCTCTTTCCGTTCCAAACTGTTCCTGATGAATTGGATGCTCCCCTTTTCTATCCACGGCAAACAGGAAACTGACAGAACTGAGAGAGGGATGGCTGCCTCACCCTCACTACCTCACTTACTCTCTCTCTCTCTCTCCCCCCCAAAAGCCTGTGGGCCGCTCTGAGGCACAGCCGCGGAGGCCTGGCGCTGCCTCCCCCTGCTGCGCCAACAAGTCTCCTTTTCACTTCAATTAATGAGCCATAAATAACCCAATGAAGGTGTCAACAAAGAGCACCATTTATCACAGCTTTCACCAACTCCACTTCATGTGACGAGGAGAGCTCATTCCCAGCCTACAGCTCACCCAAACAAAGACAATGGAAAAAGAGAGAGATTTATTCCTGGACAAACACTCCAACCTAGAATTCATCTTGCACGGGGACTCTCACAGGTGCAGTGATTTGACAAATATACCGGGAACAGTGGACCCGTGCCTTTGTTAGATTTCTACAGTCAGACTAGCAATAAATTTGGTTAAGAGTGGGGGGACAACACTCTCACTAAGCTCCCAAGAGGCTGCCAGGGAGCCCATGTTAAAGACACTTCTTTCTGTCTCAGTCTACTCCAGGGTTGTGGCTCACAAAAGGCAGCCAGGGTCTCCCAGAAAAAAAAGGAGTGAATACAAATGAATGAGAAAATCTGTTGAAAATACCAGGCTGGTCTGAGCAGCAGGAAGAATTGCTTTATCAGGGTGTCCCATAAATGTCACTTTGAGTCAACAATGAGAGAAAAAAAAATACAGCACTGAATCATAGACCCTCCTCTGAACAGAATGGCTCCAAGAATCATGCAGCAAGCAGAGGTACAGTACTATAGTGGAGTGCTTCGGAGAAAAGACGCAAACTCCCTGAATAATATATGACAGCTTGGGTTTTGAATCCCGACATTAAAAGTGATGATGTGAGTACAAACTCAGCTCTGCTTCATCTTGGATCCACAAATCAAAACCTAAGGCACAAAAGTGAATGGTAAATAGTCCATCTTCACAGTAAGAGGGTTTATAGTGTGAAAAAAATAATAACAACAAGCAGAAGCTTTTGAATACATCTGAACACAAGCATTTTCTTCCTCGCAGCAAAGCCAGAACTAGTGTCTATACGATCCTGCTAAACCAATTAATGGTTCCTGTTAACCCACTCATCTTTGGGGAGGATTGTCTTTCTAAATAATACAGCAAGATGTCCCCTATCCACCACGCAGCCCACACACACACAGACATACACACACATGCTGACAAAGACTAGCAGATTGTCACTTAAATCTGGGGCTCCACTCATACCACAAACACACACTTCAACTCATAGGTTCTGCACAATACAAAGAATGGCGGAAGTCTTTGTCTGGCTGCGGAGTGAATCCCCGATCTAAACGCCTCCACACGCCAGACACTTTGATGGTGTCTGATACACGCTTCATAAAATAAACTAGCAAGCACAGAATATAATGTTGAGTCTATTCAGACAAGGGAGAAGAGGTAAGGGAACAAAATCAAATCCATTACAGCAAAAGGGATATTAAGTGCTGTTATCACAGAAAAACATAGCATTTGTACAATTTTCCAAGCCACCCCCAGTGATATAAATGTCCAGCAACCATAATCAGTCTGGGTTACAGACACGGCCAGAAAGCAGCGATAAATGACATTTCCCAAAATCACGCTGACATTTTCTCTTATCAAGCAGCAGGCACTGGCATGGTGAGAGCAGGCTTGTCAGTCAGAGGCAGACAGGCCTCACACCTTATCACAAGGGCACTCAGCCTCTCTGGAGCTAATGCTGAGACTGGGGATGAAGTTTAGAGATGGGGCTAAGGGGCAAAGACCGATACTGAAGTCGAATCTGGAGCTAGGCCTCCTAAAGAAAATTGGACAGTATAGTTACACCAAGTCTTGAATCTGGAAAATGGAGCCTTGTAACCGGACTTCAGATGGAGTTGATGCGAAAAACACTGCCGCACTTTCTGCTTTGGTTGGAGCCGACTTTAAAGCGGCGGATGCAGATAAGGCTGATGCTACAGCACGACTCTTTCCATCCTCCTCCTCCTCCTCCCCCTCGCCGCCGCTGCTCTTCCAGTCAGCCTCCCTCGGAAGCAGACACAGAGCGGAAAATTAAATATTTAAGGTTGATAATGACGCTCTTCATTAACATGTGATTCCGAATAAAAAGTGGAATACATAAATAAAGAAATAATAGAATGCCTATAAGCGGACATGTTCAATGAGTTTCGGTGATGATAAAAGGGAGCAGGCGAGAGGGATTTCTTGGTTGGGGAGAAAATGATGGAAGCAAAAGGGAAGAGATCAGAAAGAAATGTCAGTCTGTGGGAAAATAAATTGACATATAGTGTGCATTACTGATTGTCATGTTTTTTTCTGAGAACTGCACATATATCAATTGCCTCTCCATCTATTTTTTTCACTGTGACCCAACTTGTTGTGTCCTGCTGTTCTCTCTCTCTCTCTTCATCATATACTAGTTCTGTTGCTTATTTTCAAATTCCAGATGGTACACTTCTTACTGTCAAAAACTAAGACTGGACTTCCAGCTCTGTTAAAGCAGCTGGTTCAGCCTCAGAGCACTAACATCCGTCACCGAGACACCTCTCTCCTGACAACACGCAGTCACCTAAACTCGATACCTTGTGGGAGAAAAACGCAAGATATTCTCTGGGAAAAATTTCCGCCGCAGTCAGATTGCACCCAACAGACTGATTGGCCTGTGTTCATGAGGTAACAGACTCAAGGGACAAGTTATGTTTTCTGTGGGATGATGATTTGGTTGGAGATGGCTGTCTGAGGCAGCATTGTGGCAATGAGACAATGAAAGTGGGGGAGAAAAAGCCTTTATCCCTGGCAGCACATGTCTGAGTCAGAGCAGTAGATCCTGCTAAGCCTCAGTGACTCACAGCACAGCTCGCAGTGTGGATCATCAGCTGTGTTTCTCTGATGTGTAGGAGCTTTTCAAAGTCAAAAGCATTACTTCAGGAATTCAGGGTTAAAATCTGCATGAAATGAAAGGATACGCAAATAAACACCAATGTTTATGGGAGGAGTGCACACAGAACATCTAATGCTGTGATGAGAATTTCTGGTATATAGGGTGCAGATGCATGCCATATGGAGATCTTTGTAAAAAAAAATCCTGTAGTTTAACAGCACTGCGATCTCAGCTTGCAGTTACCTGCATTCGCAAAGGTGATGGATGGGCTAACAGGGCATAAATTATATAACAGCAGGTAAACGCAATACACTCATTAGATTCCAATGCTTTTATTTTCCCCAGGAGTAGCTACAGTAATTGATGTCTCGCTCCTCTGTCTGTTTGTTTTACTCTGACAGAATCAGTGAGATAATTCACACTTGGCTGTCATACTGGCACTAAATACAAAGCAACAGTGTTTTCCCCGGCTGTATGGAATAAAAGGTGACTATGGAAAAAAGTAATTTGGGAAATGATGATGATGAATGCTCTCAACAAATAGGGGTCAAACTGGGTACGTTGTGCTGAAAAATATTATGTAATGGTGAACAAATAAAACCTTTTAAACGGCCACTGAGGCAGAGAAAAAATGGCTGAAGATCAAAAAACAAAACAAAAAAAAAAATCAAAAATACATTAAAAATCTGCTGATTTCCTGTTTGAAATCCTTGGGCCACATAGGAGCCATTCACATCAATCCAAATTCCACCCAATGGATTTAATTTTTGTAATGATGGCCTGTACTGCAGCTGAAGCCCCTGTCATTGTGTGACACATACACAGGAACACAATTATGTTTACTTTTGCTTGTCTGGGAATCTGTGAGTTATCATGGTGTTTATGCTCCTTTTGTGCAACAGTGACTTCACTGCTGTTGTCATCTCCCACACAGACGCATGCAAAGAAACTATTTTTAACACTGTGTGAATGTGTCTATGGCTAGCCCCCGAACACTGATTGTATGTATGATTTTATTCATCGCTGTTTTCTAAAACTACCTGTGACAATGTGACTTCAACAAATTAGTTATTTAATTTGGTTAAATTGGTCATGGACTAATTTTTGATTAAAGTCATTCTCATTCACTGACGTACATGAAATTCATAAAATTAGATGCTAGAAAAAACTTGCTCTTTTGGACAATTTATATCCTTATTATCTTCCATTGCGATGATCTCATTGCCTCTCCTCTCTTTGACATGTATTATCTTACCCTTGCTACACATGTAATTCCTAATGTGTGTAAATTATCTCTTCTTACACCTTTGGTAAAAGGAGATAATGCTTCCTCTTTATACAACTGCACTGATCAACCACCAAAATAAAGGATCCCCTCACTCCAAACAAAACTGTTCATAACAGGACCTCTGGTGTCTGGCATTGGGATGCTGGTGGTGACCTTTGGGTCCTGCAAGTTGCTGGTTGAGGCCTCAGTTGATCAGACTTTTTCCGATGAATCTAAAAGATGCTCCATCACATCTGAAGAGTTCAGAGACCGAGTCAACATTTTGAGCTCTTTGTCATGTTCCTCAAGCAGAGTAGCAGGTGGATTGTCCTGCTGTGGGAGGCTGCTGGAGTTGGGGAGCACTGTTGCCATTGGGGTGTTCTGTGATAATGTTTCTATTAGTGGTACCTAATAACTACTTGAAAGCCAGGACTGAAGATAACAAAATGATCAGTGCCATTCCCTGTAATGTTGTAGCAAATCAGTGAACAGGTCAATAAAGACAAAAGGAAAAAACTGTCACACTTTAGTAACCTCATGCTGATCCTTGTTCTCTATCAGTCTGGGTTTAGGAGGCAGCGCAGTATTACTACAATTAACGATTAACTCACTATTGTGCTCTCAGACACATATCTGCTGTCTGTCAACAGCACACTGCCAGATATGGGGAAAAAAAGCTTTCATGTTTTCTGCTCCGGCCACTCGGAAAAGTTTGCAGACGGAAATTAAATTGAATAACTCGGTGTCCTGGGCTGAATTCAAGGCTGCTGTAAACTCTTCTGAGTTAACTGATTCCTTGACAAATTGTCTCCATTTTTAGCTAATTTCACCTTCCTAAATGCAGACTTTTTCTATGTACCTTGTTTGAACATTGCCACTTATTATTCTGTATTTGTGTGCCTGATGTTGTGTTGTTCTGTCTGAAAACTGTAATCCTTGCCAGGTTTCCCATCACAGAGAGGTTGTTAAGTTCAGTTTACCTGGTTAGTAAAATCCAGCTTTTACTAATTCAACATTCATATATGTATGTAAATTAAGAGGATAGAATTTAAAAACAAAAATATCTCTTCCTTTTAATTTTTAATCTTTATTTCACCTTTAATTCACTAATTTCAGAAGTCATCATCTCAGATAAATCAAATCTGACAGTAAAAAGAGTTTGTTTTGTCACTGGGAGCAGATGTGCTGCCATTTCTCTTCTACCTGAAAGTTTGCTTTAAAAGTCTATTAGGTCTATTGAGACAGGGACAGCTCAAACCCCCAGCCTGCACACTGGGAAGCTGTTTGGGACATCGGTCCTATTTATTTCCCTCTGACATTCCTTCTTCATTATGTAGTGTACTGCGCCTCCAGTCACAGTTAACCGGCTGCCTGTCCACTCTCTTAAGACTCTAAATGGGACAGCACTATTGAGAAGGTTTGAAAAAACAACAACAACAAAAAGAAAATCATTACTGGGAAGCAGGATAAGACATGAACAAGAATGATCATAAATGATCACATCAAAGAAATTAAATTACAGCTGGAGAATCGCAAACAGAAAGACAGACATTTCCTATTAAGAGTGCACCAAACACATAGCAGTGATGTGCTATGCGAGGAACAACTTTCTATATCTATACGTATATGTGTATATATATATATATATATATATAGAGAGAGAGAGAGAGAGAGAGAGAGAGAGAGAGAGAGAGACAAAAAATAAAAAGTAGTATGCTTAACATTTGACATTCATTTTTCAGAGAAGATATCAGATGCCCAACGCACTAGCTGTGATCAATATCTAATCTGGAGAAATAAATTGCTGCTGTTTGTCTTTCATCTTTGAGGAAATGTATAAGCATTCTGACAACACCGTGGAAGCATTAATCAAATAATAAAATAATGATTTAGGGTGGAGGGGGAGGAGAAAAAAAAGATGCATACTGTAGCCTGCTCTGATATTCACTGTGACCTAGCGCTGTTGACATGCTTGCATCTTGTATCGCATCCTGTTACTTCAGTGCAGTCGGGGGAACTTCAGCAGAGATCATCTCCTCTCTTTGTCAGAAAGCAAACGATGAATTGGATATCTAAGAAAAGGTATCAGTCCCCTGTGTACATTGTGAATAATACACTGTAACATGCATGGATGTCATACACTTGCGCTTCTGACCTTCCTCTATCTGACAGTAAAGAATTCTTTTTTTTCTCCATTTATTCTCAGCCCCTGTCTTTGCAATTACCATGTTCCAATCTTGCCTTGTCCCCACAGTCACCCGCAATACCCAGAAGGATCGGCAGTCTTTCTTCTGGTGCAGCAATTACCACCCCTATCTCTTTGAAACAAAAAGTTTGGTGTAGGATATTAGAAAATGTCAAATTCAGGTTATATTTCACTTAAGTCCAAAGGCGGTGCGGTATGCTCTCAGGAAGCACTATTTTCACAGCGTTTGCATTATGCATTAACTGTGAGGTCCATCATTATTTTCCGCGGGAGGAGAAGGAGTACTGTTTGCTGTCAGCAATGTGGAGAATACACAAGTAAAAAAAAAAATCACTGGGTATTGACATTCGCAGCAGAGTAAAAAAAAAATCCTCTTTAGTCGCACGTCTCACCCAATCAAATTTAGCAGCTCAATTAGCAAACGAAAGGTGATTGACTTGAACATGTAGTTTTTAGCAAGTCTTTATTAAGTATCACTTTTTGAGAGTTGAGTCAAATAGTTCCTCCTTCACTGATATGCATGAACTGTGGCCTCTTATCACAATCCTGCAGGACAGACTAATCACATTCCAGTCTTTCACCTGCATGCCTGACATGCTTTGCTAGAGCTCATGATGAACCTTCTCAGGCAGGCATGACACCACTCTGTCACTGATGGTGCCAGACTCTCATCTGTGGAATATACTACTGCCGCTGCTAGTTCTACTACTAACACCACAAGTTTGCAAACACCACCAGTAATGATAACAAATATATATATCATAAAAAACCCTGCTCAAATTTCAAGCAAACATTTTGGCTGTCACACCAGGTCCTCTGATTATAAACTCTGAAAATACCCAACAAATAACACTAAATAAGTAAATAAGGACAGTAAAGGAGCCAAGTGTTTCAATAGGGGGTCCATACAGAAATAGCATATAAGAGACTTTTTAAACATATGGCTAAAACCTCTTGTAGTCCCTGTGGCGATGCATTTTTTATCAGTTAGTTAACTAGATCGTTTCTCCAAGTTCAGAAGCTCTAAAAGCAGAAACAGCAGCTCAACAAGCCTAATAAGCAGAGTGCATGTGTGCACTGATACACAGAATCACTACATTTGTTAATTTTTTAAGCATTTTTCCTGAACCCACAACTACCCCCCACCCCCCGTGTTTATTTTAATGCTCTTGTTGCCATTCAAAGTGTCCGATTCTACACCTGAGTGGTTTTTGCCTTGAAAAGAACTGCAACTGTGCACTGATTTGGTTTTATTTAATTTTTTTCTCATCCATTAGTGTTAAGATTTTTTCTTTTACCTGCTCAAATTACTGTGCTGTTTGCAACCAAGTGAGAAGCAACTGACACAACACTAAGCTGCTTATATGTCATACTTAATACTGCTTTCTCTTTCAAATGGACCTCTGTAAATGTGAAGCATTTCGTCCCAAGCAAAATGCTTAAAGAAACATCAGAAGTAGGATAATATGAAGAAATATTCTTCAGAATTATGTGAAGAATTTACTACTATCTGAAGGAATATGTATACAAAAAATTTTATGCATGGCCGTTTTTTGTCTTTCTTAATTGCAGATTTTTAGAAGAGTATTATTAACTGTATTATAAAATATAGGAGACACAGGCTACATTTAAAGACACAGATTTCTTCTCATATTGGCTCATTTTCTTTAATTTATCCTTGTAAAAGCAACAACTTACTAAACCGTGGATTCGTATTCAACACTGTCTCATCAGAGCAGGATTTTGGGTGGTTTGTGTCTGGATAGCACAGTTTTATTCAGTATCTGCAGACCAGATGTATCACATCCAAGACTCATCTACATGCATAATGCATATATGGAAGTGTGAAGAAAATACAATTCTTAAATAGATGTTTAAATATTATGACTTTAATGACTATATTTCTCAAAAGCTTACAATGAATTTCAGACTAAATTCTTGAGAGCACAGTTTTTTTCACTGTGGTGAAGTATGTGTGGCCTGATGGAAAAGGGGAAAAAGTCTGGTGACGTAACACCCTCTGAGGCTGAGAGCTCCACACCCTGTTCCTGTCTCTACTACCACTGCGACCTTCCGTGAGACTTCTTTTCCACCCTGTTTTATTGTCGTGTTTGCAAACATTGACGAAGCAGAAACAGAGCATTGCAGATTTTTGTGCAAAATCTTTTTCCTTTTTTTCACAGTTGACATATGCAATGTCTGCTACTTGATTAGAAAGCCTCCTTTATGAGGTCACTCCTCAAAGTAAAATTTGAACCTTCCTTGGTTCCTGCTTGGAAAGGAATTGTTGATGAAGTGTTATGAAAAGAAGAAAGCTGTGTAACAAAAATTACTTTGGAGTGGATCTGGCAAACAGTCCACTGACATCTGTTTTCTACTAGTTTAGCAACTCAATACGATGTTCAGGCCTGGTAAGGCCAAGTTAAGAGTTGCAGTTACTATAGAAACAAAACAGGATGGACAGCATTGTCGGCGCTGTGGTTGAAGGTCTGGGATGAATAGGCTTTCATTGTGTTTTGCATTGTGGTTGATGATTTAAATGATATTTAACTAAAAGAAAAAAAACTGGTATATCCTGTTTTGGCAGTAGCATAGCTTGTCTAACCTTTAACCCATCATGTAATTTGTCTAAAGCAAAATGAACAATACCCCACCGGCTGACTCCAAGCTGGGGACAGTGTCAGATGAACCTGAGAGCAGATACTGTAGGTCCTCGCTCAGAAAAGTATACTCCAAAGTTAAGGTGGACAGATGCTCTGTTTTGAGGTTCATCGCTTCAAATGAAATCACGCAAAAGAAATAACTGCTCCCCCTCAAAGGAATGCTGTTAAAAACCAAACAGAGGCAGGTTGCTGATTTTCTCCTCTCGAGTTCAAGAAGGCTTTCCACATAACAATAAGAATGCCTACAAAGTCACTTTCAATCCAGCGGTAGCAACTCATCTGAGCGAAGAACAAAGCCTTCTTATTACCTGACCTCCAAGATGAGTCGTATTCTCTACCATTAGTGAATGCACATTCAATTACACAGGCTGGAAACAGCTCCGGGGTGCTGAATGGGTGAAGAGAGCCAGACAAGACAGAAATTAAGCTTGTTACAGACTGATTTTCAACTTCACTTAATTCAGCCTCCCTTTACAGAGCCCTTCCATACCCTAGCATTTCCCTTTTTTCCTCTCTCCTCAACATGGAAGCAGGATTTACATATTGCAGGTAAACTGGGGAATAAAGAATGCAGATCCAATTAAACCTCTAGGGAGCTAATTAGTTACAATTAAGTTTCTGCTTCACTTGTTGTGTGGGATTATTTGGTAAACACCTAAAGAATGTTGAAAGAATCTTGGCCTTTTCCCTGAACTTGAGAAGAGCTCTACTCATCTAGCGGAAATTTAGCCTTTGTAATGATTTTTTGTTATCATATTAATTAATCTGTGTGGATGCTGTGGCGAGTTATTGACATCAAAGTTGATAGAGGCACGGCAAAGGAGCGTATTATCCACTCCACAGCTTTTTAAGGAATCTAAGAGGTAAACAAGGCGCATGATGGAACGGTCAGCGTTACTATCAAAGAGGGTGAGGAAGTCATTGTACAACCAAGGTCTGCTCTGACTTAATTGCATGTTGACTTCATTAACCTTGATGCTCAGTATTAAGTACCGCTTCCACACTCCCTCATTATGTCTCACAAAAAAACAGACCAAAGCTAATAAACAACACAGACGGAGATAACAGAAGCGTCTGGTTTGGTGCTGCAACAAACAAAGACGATTGTCACATAACATTAAACGGCAATTGCTACGGCACCTCACCTGCCTGTGCAGACTAGCCTGGAGCCAGTCATGGGAGCGTTCTGTGACTTTGTCCTGTCATCACATATCGACATTCATTTGTGCATTACGATGCTCCACATGACGCGTCCGTCCTTTCTTTCACAATGTCCACTAAGTGACAGAGAGAATTTCAGCTGGACTGGCTTACTGCCATATGCATCTAAGATTAACAACAGTAGGGATTTAACATGATCTCCTGTATCCTTAAACATGAAATCTTCAGTTCAGTTAAATCTTGCTTACTTCTTATGACATTCTGTAGTTGTCTAGTCATGCAGACAGTTTTGATTTTATATGCCTATGTTCTTTTATTAACATGTCCTTTTTTATGTGCTAGAAGACATATCATGAGCAAAATAATTGGTCAACACCATGGCTGAGCATTTCTGCCTTGAAATTACAGTATACACCGATCAGGCATAACATTATGACCACCTGCCTAATATTGTGTTGGTCCCCCTTATGTGCTCCAAAATGCTCTGAACCATTGGGCATGGACAAGAGGACCTCTCAGGGTATCCTATGGGGTCTGGAACCAGGATGTTGGCAGTGGATCCTTTGGGTGCTCTGGTTTGTGCAGTGGAGCCTCTGTCAATCAAACTTGTTCCACTGCATCCTGTTGATGCTTGATCAGAATGGGGTGTAGGAAGTTTCGAGGACAAACCAACATGTTGTCATGTTCCGCAACATGTTCCTGATTGTTTGATGTTTTTTCCATGTGGTGGGGTGCATTTTCCTGTGGGGGTAGGCCAGTGACATTTGGGATTTCCAGAGTGTGCTTGTTGTGGGACAATATTTACTTGGGTGTCTAAGTCTCATCAGCATGGATATCAAGGTTTTTGCAGCAGAACACCACGTAGTACCAATATGATCAATGTTATTCACTTCACCTGTCAGTGGTTTTATGTTGTGGCTGATCAGTGTACAAATGACAGTCTCAAAAACACAGATTTAGACTTCCAAGATTTTTACATGCAACAAACCTAACAAACAAATTTAGTGTATAAGTGGGGTAAGGCTTTCCGTATCATTATTTTTCACTAGAATCAGTTTCTGACTCACATGGCTGAATTATTCCAAAATTACAACTTGCCGGTGTTTAGCATGGAGTAGTTTAACAGTGTTCAAGTTGAGTTGTAGGTGAGCTGGTGTGCTCGAGCTGCAGCAACGTAGTGGTGAGTGGAGAGAGAGAGAGTGTCATGGACCTCATAGATCTGTATATTCTAGAGAAAGCAATGGTGTAAAGTTACATCTGAGCCATTTTAAGGACAGAAGGGATCATTCACATGGAAATACCTTTAAATATGTAACTTTGATAGAGGACTTTACATATAGCAGCTATTATGCATAATTTCTTATTTACCATGTTTGTATGAGGTAATAGAAACAATCCATCCTCTGATATTTGAGGGTAATGTTGCAAGAAGCTGCAATTTAAGTTTCCATGACTGGCTACTATGTCATCCTCCCAGGAATAGCATATGAACAGTATTTCCGCCCTTTAACCAGAAAGCACACATCAGGTGGGTTATGTACCACAATCCTGTCTCTTAATAATATTCACACATTTGCCTGCATTTGTTAAAAATGTAGCTTAGGTTTTTAACATTAGCATTGATTCCCACTACAGCTGTGTAAATAATATATGATTTGGTTTGATTTGTGGTGTTTCAAATATTTTTTAAAAATCTACTGCTACATATCTTTCCAGTGTCCCTTTTACTTTGGAAAATTCTAAAGTTTGTTTTCACTGGAAATATTTTCTTCCAAAAAAACAGTCCCAGTGAAATCGTTGACAGTGAGGTATGCGGATCATCCTGAATAACAGGGACAACTTTCCTGGAAGGAAATGCTGCTGTTAAATTTTTTGCATGTCCTTTTAAGGATGAGCTATGAGCACCACAAATGATATTCTGCCTTATCCTGTTAGACTAAGGTGGAGCCAGAAATACAGATGCGACAAAACCTGTGTAAGTAAAAGCCAAAACTAATGCTGTGGCTGAATGCCACAAAAGGTAGGTGAGATGTATGTTGTTTTTTTTTTTTATATAATTTTTGCAACTTGACTCGAAGAAGCCCTAAAACATTACTAGCTGAGCTTAACAAGCTGCATATTACTGATCCTTTTTCCAGGTGGTGCAGGGGGTGTTTAAAGAGGAGGTCTGTGAGCTACATGCTTAAGTTGACATTGGCATTCATCGCGCTAGAAATGCAAAGCGTTTCATATTATGGCAGAGAGGGAAATGGCACCTGCTGGGCAAACACGCCATATATTGTAATGTAGCTTAGCAGCACTTGCCCAGCTCCTTGCACTACAAAGCAGTCCATCAAAGTGAGATCTGAGAGGGAGAGAGAAGAAGATCATGACTCTTTTCACACCTTGTCAGACTGACTCGCCTCTGCCAGTTCCTGACCAGTCAGTGGTTTTCATCTGTACTAGAGGCGCATGTGCTGCAGCCAAAGAAATATAGACAGTGCGATCATTATAATCAAAGTACCTCTTAATAAAGGTGAGAGGTCTGGGTTGAGGGTATATATATATTATATATTTCCAAGCTCTCAACCAAAATAACACTAATGTATGTGATACTTTTTTCTACTTTTTTTCTTTTAATGGTAAAACATGTAATATATAATAAAATGCCCTGTTCACTTCATGAGGTGATTTCAACTGTGCAGTGAGTGTTTTTTAATGTTTATTACATGAAAAGCGTGTACATGTGTGTATGTGTGCTTTCATATAAGATGAACAGAAGTGAGAATACTTTAGAAAAGGGAATATTAAAATATATAATATAAAATTGATACCTGTTAAATTAAAAAATATATTTAACAGGTAAATAAAGTCTGATTTGATCATGCACACTGATTTATTTTTTAGTACTGTCTCTGATTTATATTGTATGGATGTTAAATTTGAATTCTTTAAAACTTGAGCATACACAATAGCCATGACATACACTGTCCATACAATGGTGCAAAATGTTGCAAATAAACTTCCTTTGATAAATAAGATAATAATCTATCCAAGTGTACCGAGATAACATTTGGAGGTACCCTGAAAAGTGAAAAGTCAGTGTGAGCCTACAGTAACATTTGGCTTTTCACTGGGCTTGGAAAAGGTTTGCAATAAAGCTAAAGGAGAGTAATTTCCATATTAATGACCTGTGTGATGAAGCTCATTTAAATGATAAAAATGTTGCAGAGAACCCTCTCATTTCATCCTAATGAATAAAGTTTGTTCATGTAGTTTGGAGGACAGCTACATCCTGTCACTGTGCTGCATGTTCTGACAGAAATGATGAACTGATTTATGTTCCATTATACTGCTAATGAAACACAATGGTATTAATGGAAACACAAGTACAGTACAGTACAATGCAATCTAATATACAGCCACGATTAATCCTAATTTTGCAAGACCAGACAGCTCTTGACACTGTGATTTGCCGTGTACAGTTTTTGTAATTGACTGCATCATATTAAAGGTATTCCTGTTATTTTGTCCACTGCTGTACATGGATCTTTTCGGAGCTACTTCAATTATGATTTCCAAATTAGTTGTCCAAACAGGGAAAATTGTGTTTGATGAGTTAAATCATCAAACTGTGCCACTAGGGAAAATACACATACAATGTTAAATATCCTCGACAACAGTCAGATTACAAGCTATACTCAGCACCCCTGCTGTGCTGGGGCCTCCAGAATGTCAAAGGAAATGCTTTGCCACATGCCAAAGGCACTTGTCTCCATTAACACTGCACCAGGGGAGACTTACTTAGACTGACAGGCGGCAACAATACTGAAAACTCTCCCAACTGTGAGAAGAGAGACACAAAATGGAGAGAAGTGAGAAAAATGAGTTTGGAACTTTCATTGTCCTAAGCCTTCCCTCCACACAGATGCGCAGCTGAGCCAGTGCAGCTGGCCAACTGACAAATGGGAAAAAATAGTCCAATTTGAGCTGGTCGTTAGCAGTCGGAGCGCAGCATTCCAGATAAATGAGCGGCTGCCTCAGGTATGGCAGGAGATCTTCCTGAAGCATTCCTGGGAGACCGGACCATACCACGGCAACCCCTTAGCCATGCCTTCGATCCGACAGGCCCGACACTACAGCAGAGGTGACCTTGCAGTGCCGCTCCTGCCGGGCTTCTTATTTTTACACTCCCCATCACAGCCCCCTCTTCTCCCTTGGCCTCCACTCCTCTTTTTTTCTAATCCCCACTTAAAGAGACAGTGTGATGGTTTTTATATCATTAACTGCCCCCTTCCCACTACTTTTTGTCAGAAGACAGAGGGAACGATGGAGACAGAGCGAGTGAGAGTAAGGCGGTGGCGTTCCATCTGGACCGGATCCAGGGTGAAGGGTGGAGAGAGAGCCAACTCCATTAAAAGTGTCTATGAGGGGCTGAGCTGAGTCAAACACTTACTACGGATGTTTGGACTTTGACTCTCCCCTTGTTGACGCTATACGCGAGTCTGCCTCTCTCGCTCCATGTGTTGGTGTGTCTGAGTGTGTTTGTGTATGTCGCTGTGTGCCAGCATATGCCACTGTGCCTAAGTATATATGTTTCAGTGCCAGCTGCCAGAGCAAGGCCACTTTCTTCTGCACACCCACTGTGGCCTGTGGGACCGTAATCTTTGTCAATGCCACGCTGGTTACATTTCGCAAGAGCCCTGAACGGAGTGGGCCAAACAAACACAGACATGGTTGATTCCGCTTGTTTTTCACTCTATTTTCAGGACATAGCAAGTGAAACCCCGATCCAAAGGCAGTATTTAGACATTACCAGATTAGAAATGAATCAGAAGCCAATTTAGAAAGTGGCTGGATGCCCTCAATGAACTGTCCTCAGAAGCTTTCAGAAACAATGGGTAAATAACTGTCCAAGAAATGAGCTCTTTTGCTTTCTTGATCTTCAAAATATTTTCACATCATTAAACAATTTATTTCCTAATATGTACTGGCAGCTTACTGTATATTCACTATATCTGAACATGACCAGTTTTTTGGCTTTGGTTAAAACAAAAGCTCTCCATCTCTGTGGACATTAATACAAACCACTGCGTGCCTCTCATCAGCCTCTTAACACTTCACACAACCACTTCCTGACAACTATTTCCTTGAATAAATCATGACTATTGATTAACATGCACACAAATGTCTGCACAGGCACATTCTGAGGTTTGTTTCTTGAGTGCCAAGCTCATTTAACAAGGGCTCTTTCATGTGAGTAATTGTGCGTGCTTCCAGCCATCTACACCCCCACCAACCCCACCCACCCATATAAAATAGAAAATCCCACAGCTATTCCTCCCACAGAAATTAGTGAATTGTGATGAGGCAAATTGAATCAATTATTGCCTTAAGGTCAGAACCTATTAAAAACATTTTCCCCCTGTTGTCATCAATTATCTGTCCTGATGTGTGCAATCTCATTCTGTGCGCTAAAACGTGTGACACACCTTGCGACTGTATTATTTATTCATATTCATTGTGCGACGGTGTTTTTCTCATTGTGTCATCCTTTTTAAGCAGAGAAACGTTGTGACTCATCGTTGCAAATGTTTAATTTTTGAAAAAAATAAGAGTAACAATGCAATTATCTTTTTTATTAAAAATAAAATTCTAACAACATTTGTTAATTAATTGTGTAATAATGAGCATAGCATTGACTTGAAGAGCATCTGCAGCACTTGTCCATGAAGTGCATGTTGTGAAATAATTTTAGTTTTACGGTAAAACTCTATTAGCAGGCAAGATGAGGAGAGAGGAGAGGAGAGGAGAGGAGAGGAGAGGAAGGAGGAGATGTTCTGTTTTAACTGTCACAATTTGAAGAAAGGATCCGAGAGACGAGGTGCGCTCAGGGACTTGTTCAATCAAGTCCCAGTGCTACAGTGAGTATGTAGATCCCAGCCAGCCGTCCAGGTGTCCCTGGTCATCCCAGCCAGTCCCGTCTCTCACCAACAAATGAGCCACTAGTCCGTTGGACAGGCATGCTCATTATAAATGAGGATGTACAATTGTAGGGGGGGAAATAGGGGAGAACCTAGGCAGATGCACCACGACTTTCCTCCCACTCTGTGCATCCCTCTCTTTCTCTTTTCCTCTTGTGGAAAGCTGAAGACCAGTAGAGGAGGGTGAAAGCATCTGGATCATGACCTTTCCTCAGGCGCGCTGAGACAAATTAAAGCCAGACATCTGATGAGAAGAGACTGAGGAGACCTTCCAAGCTGCTCCAAGAGCAGCCTCAACGCTTCCACACTTTCAAGTCACTGCACATACAGTATACCAGGTTACACTGTCCGGCTATTTTAATAACAAGCTGAGGGCGTGCAAAAGCTTCCTTGCTATTTTTCACCACCGTTTTCTGTTTTTATACTCAAAAGCAGGGTCTGAACTCGTTGAATTTCAAAAATACAAAAATAAAAACAAACACTTAACTCAAACATCCTCTCTGCTAGCTGCCAGTGACACAGCAAAAACCTTTTTGTTAGACTCTAAGGAAGAATCCATCCGTACGACACGCTACCTGAGGTATGGAACTAATTGTTTCCATTTCAAAGACGATTAACAGCCTCAGGGAAACTCTGACAGCTGGACTCCACAGAACCAAAAATCCAGGAAGAGGAGCTGTGGCTGTGGCTCAAAATGATCACCCAGTACATCTGCTTCTCTGCACTCTGGCATCATCTGAGGCTCGCTTACATGTAGCATCATGGTCCATTTTAGTCAAGACCAACAGAAGCTGCACGTAAGGGTGTAGACTAAATAAAGTGTTCCCCCTGAGGTCTAAATGGGAAAAAGACTGTTGGAAAATCCTTTTTCGCAGTCTCTTAATTGCTGAGGAAAACCAAGAAACACAGACTCTGTTCCTTAATACATCAGACAGTGCTGAGATTGGCTTGACGTACACGTAATTAACCATGGATCCCGAGCCAGCAAGAGGACCTGCTGTAGCACTAACAGAGCATGCAGATTTTGATTTAATGTGCAATTTTCAGCGGAATATGACTGAAGTAATTGAGCTTAGTGCAAAATGAATTAGGCTGATGAAACATCAGGGGAAAGTTTCAAAAATGTTTGAATGTTATTGTGACAGGGATGAATTAAAGCTCATGCTCTTTGAAGCTCTTTCTTTCATGATGGACACCTCATGACGACGCGTTTTCCAGTGAACTTTAAGTTAATTTGTATGAAAGATGTATAGCCCAGAGAGTGGAAAACACACTTTATATACATTAGTGGATGGAAATGTCTCCTATATGTTCTGGAATGAAAATCTGACACTTTAAATGGAATCAGTACTGGGGAAAAAAGGCCCTTTTCCAGTCTTGGTAATTCAGGGAATATAAAACTGAATATTTAATTGCATTTTGGGATAAACAAAGAATTAAAAACCCTTTCTTACCTGAGGAGAGATTGAAGAGGCCACCAACAATGGGACAGATACATAAGGAGAAAAAAGAGAATTTGTTTTAGTTGGGCAAGTTGTGGTCTATTTTTTTCTAATAAATATACAATTGTCAATTTTAATATCTTTGATCAGACAACACGGAGAACATTCAAGGAACAATAATATGTAAACAATTTTCGAGGAGACAAAAGAAGATGAGACGTTCAAGAACCCATGGGAAAACTGGGAAGCATTTAAACCAAACTATGGCTTTCATATGACTGGTCTGTGCCCTATAGAGACAGGCTCATCTCTCTGACAGGCTCAAACAAAACTGAGCAGCTGAGCTTGTAAGACATAAATACTCTCCTTGAAGTCTCTCCGCCTCTCTCCGACTCCCATATCCATAAATCTATACAGACAATCACAGTGGCTCATCAACACATTGGAGTAAAATCCAATGTGGGGAAAAATACTGTTGTTTGAAGAACAGATTACGCAGTGACGGCTGTTGTTACATTAAAGTAAGGTGTGTGAAGCTGTAATGGAGGGGATGTCTCTGCAGGAGAGCCTTCAGCCAGGCCTGAATACTGATGCGTCTGACTGATTGCCACGTCTGTGGGATCTAATTTGAAAGGTGGACAGTGATGAATGTCTTTCCTCCACTTACTGGCCATCTGATGTATTATGCATCCCCATCTGATCAGAGAGGCTGATGAGGCGCAGGGAGACGAGGGGTGTCCATGTCCGGCGCACCCTGACATTGGTTATATAAATGAATGCACCTCCACGCCTTTCATTTCCCAGCTCACAGGTCACGAGAGGAGCTAAGAGGGCCATCGTTAATAGGGGATGACTGACTTCAGCTGGGGCCGCCCGTGCATTTTGATGGGCTGCACGTTTGACAAAGTCTCTTAACACAGTGGCTGAACCATGCTCCTCTGTCAGCCTGGAGCCTAATTGTCAGAGACACAAACGTGGGCAGCAGCCGGAGGATAGTGCTATCGGCTGCCCAACCACCACTGTGATCATCTGTCTGTGTACATCTTGGCTCTGCATGAGAAAAGGTGTGCTTACTTCAGTTGTTTGGCAGACAGACGTGGTGGAAAAAAAGGGCCCTTATTGTTACAGGCTGTCAGCGACAAAACCCCATGATTTAAGACTATTGCTTTGATCCATGGCTACTGGATAGCGTATTTCACTGCTGACATCATGTTTCCAGCTGTATAACTGAAGGAGTGAAACCCTTCTATTAGCCTGAAGGAAGGAGCCTGAGAGCCATACCCTGTTTTGTTCTCTCCCCAGGAAAAACAGCATTGATAATTGTGCCTCTGCTGAGGGAGAGGAGTAGGCTCATTCTTTGTTTAAGTGTCCACCAGGAGAGCACTTCCTGACACAACCAGGGCTCCTGAGCGCCCATCAACTGCACATTTTAATGTGCTGAAGCAATATTAACCGCAGCGGCAAATAAAAAAGCCCCAGCCCAGGCGGGCACGACATGGGCCCTAACGAGTTTATGGCTGCCCTAATTGAGCCATTTTCACATCAGCTGCTGTTTTTTTTGTCAGATCAGGAACTACTCTCCCACTCCCAGCTGTGTCTCTCTCTCCGACAGTCAACTCACGGCCCTCATATCAAGCCGGCACAGTGGATAGCCAGCGTTGGTACAGATAAACCTATTCACAGCGGCCGACACACTGACACTTCCTGAGTAGGATATGAAGTTAAGAGAATATCTCCTGGAAAATACGAAACAGGGATGTATGATCATTTTTCGTGGCTGATAAGACAGCACACAAAACTTGACAGTGATTATGAGCCATGAACCAACTGCATCTGATGCTACATCCACAGTTTTTTAAAACATCTTTCACTTTCAACCGCTATCTGAATTTCGAATATAACCATGGCATTCATTTGTATAAATCCGTATGCTGATTATGCGGCAAACGGCAGTGTTTACCAGCCAGAGAGCAAGGAAGCCATCTTTAATTCATTAGAAAAACACACTTTGTGGGAAGAGTTTCAGTGGAGGCTTTACATTACTCAGGCTGCTTTAATACATGATCAGTATGCAGAGGGGCCCTATGTTAAAGTAGTGGATAATGGGTGAAAAAGGCTGGGGTGAAATACCGTCCTCCTCCAATGAGCCATTAATTAGTGCTGAAGGAGGTGAACGACATGTTCAAAAGCTGAGGATTTTTCATTAGTCATCCTGCGGCTGCACACTAGTCATAAAGATGCACAATTAGCCCTCCCACCATGCCAGCAGTAGCTTCTCCTTTCTACATGGCCAGCTGTAGGGCGCCACTGTCACAGTTTGATGGGGACACAGTGAATATAATGTCCGTGCCGCTCGTGCCCGATGTCAGTGCCAGCGTCTCTTCCCGATCGCCGTCAATGGCTTTGATTTAAAATACACATGTCCCATTATGGCATATCTGGCCGTTATAATTAGACGATGGGAGCAGATTTCATGAGGAGACACTGCATGTGATCTAATTAGCATTGTATTAAACCATTAAATCAAAGTTGTAGCACATGTGCTTTTGTTTGAGACTTCTTTCATCTTTGGGGGGATTGTTGTAAAGATTGTTCGTGCCATTAATCTCTCTTCAAGATGCTGGATGAGCCCGAATATTAAGTAGATGATTGACATACTCTAGCCCAACCGGATTTTGGTATGCATAGTTTTGAAGATTTATCGTAATCTTTCAGGGGTTGTTTTTTTAAATTATTGAGTGGGAACAGTATTTTGTTTTTTAAGTAATACCAGCTGCTGGTAAATGAGACAGATCAGACATATCTCTATTACAAAGCTCAATAAAAGTCTTTAAAATTGCTCATCTCTCAGTGTGGAACATCTGTGGACCATTTAGTTGACATTAGAATCTCCTATTTACAACCAGATCAGTTCATTTAAAAAGACAATTATTTATGGCCACAAATGAACCACCTCAAGATCACAGTTAAAGTCCTGACATTTTTCCGCCTCGGCAGCCTTATGGCTTATGCTCTGTCTGCAGTCTTTTCAGTATAATGTGTAACTACTATTTTCTTTTAACATTGCAAATTATGAGCAAATACACTACTACAAGGAGTGAGTCAGCTTTCAGCTGACGCAGGCCTTGATAAACATCAGAAGGTTGCACTCTGGACAAGTGTGGCAGCAGACAGAGAGTAAAGAGGAAGAGAAAATAAAAAGGCTGTTCGGCTGGGAACGCGACAGGCTTCTCCATGCTGAGCTTATTCCTCCCTGCTCTTGTAAAACACATACATGTGCACACACATGCGCACTCAAGCACTCCATAAACAGCATCCCGTCACTGATAGCCCTACAACTTTTTTTAGTTTTTTATTTATTTGCTTCCTGTCGTGATACGCTGATAAGTGGCAAAGAGACCAAACAGCGAAAAAGTAAGAAAACAACAGCAATATAGTCATTTAAAGGGAGTCTATTTTGAGTCAGGGACAGCTTCTCTCTCCGTTACTGAATTAATCAAATCCAAAGGACATCATCTTCAAACTCGACATCCCCCTAAAGGCGAGCATCTCATTCTGTATGCAGCTGAGGAAGCTTCACAACATCCTAAAAATACAGCGCTCCTGGAAGAGAGGTGCTCTACCAGTCTGAAGGGGAGCATGAAGAACTAGCAGGCCCATGGGAATAGACATTGTGATTAGATGCAAAAACTCTGCTTTCATAAACAGCATTAGTTCTTGTTAGACATCCCACCCCTCCCACAGATGCAAGACCTCTCTGTTTTGCAAAGCAGGGAGAAGGAATTATTGTTTTATTTGCATTTTCATTTCCTGAGCTCTTTACCCCCACATGTTAAACACTGGTGGGCAAAAGCTGTTCCTGTCAGGCAGGTGTTTGGACTGAAAGCTGAGTCCACATTCATCATCTGTTGGTCCCTGTTTGTCTGGTAACAAGGAGTCATCTGAATGTTGTCGTTTTGTTTTTTTCCCCTTCTTTTCCTTTCACCCGCTGCCTCTTTGAGCTAATCAGTTTGCTCCAGGCTATTGCTGTGAACCAGTAATCATATAATGTGAGTCCAAAAAATATCTAATGAAGCAATTGCACAGGGCATCAGTTTATTTGGCTGTTTCATCAATTCAATCAATGTTAGCCTGGTCTGCGAAAGAAAATTAAACACATACTGATGAGGTGATTTACAGGGTAATAATAAATAGTATGAATAACTTTATTTCCTGAATGTGCAATTTCATCCATTTATTCCACACATTAAATATAGATTTTTTTTCCAGTAAAAATTATAGTTTATTACTGTATTATACTAGATACTTTATATTCTATATTCATTTTATTGATTATGTGGGTATATTAGAAGCTGCCACCTTTACTATTCTAATAATTCTATTACTACTCTGTACTATTCAATAATTACTGTCAGGTAATGTAAAAAGGTCTTCTGTAATGTTAAATAAGGACTGCAGGTGACATGAATACAAATAATGTGACACAACATGCACTTCAATTCCAAAAGGGAATGGGAGCAGACAATTTTGCTATCCATCACTCAGTGTCACAGCCAGTTATCAACAAATTTGTCTTTCTGCCAGGTTGTCAGTCCATAGACTCCCCTATTACTCTTCTGCCTTAATTCAAGAAAATATTTAATTTCAGAAGAACGCAATCGGAAACTTTAACAAGAAAGAAAATGAGACTGCTGTGCCGTGATTATAGTTTGAGTAAAAATAAAAATAAAAATTGCATTATTGCACAGCTTGTAATAATTAAAGTTCCACTGTTCTTTCAGCACCAGTGCTGCATGCTTTACATGAAAAATAATGAAACAATTTGTCAATAATCAATAATAAGTTATTCCCTTTACTTTAGGCCACCTAGCATCGCACAGCTTTTTTAGAAAAAATTAAGGATACGTACTGTCCACTAGATGGAGCTGTGTAGTTTATCTACTTGATTTACTTTTTAACGTTACAGTCTTTTAATTATATGCAATGATTTCATCTGATGCTGGTTTTTGTCTTTTTGTTGGAGCAGAAGTGTGTGCCATGTTTAAGTCACATATTGTCGGTACATCATGATTTATTAAGTCTGTTTAAACTGTTGCATTTTCTATATTATATTCAACCAATATTTATTATACTTTTCAGTTGGGCTGCCTCTGAGGTTTTGCTGGTAGACTAGTAGTCATTTGTTCAAGCCATAGACGTTGCATATTTAGGGCGTTACTTTGTTAAATATTTTGGGGGGGGCATCAGATAATCATTTGACTTCCGAGGCTGAGAAAGAATGTTATAAGTACTATTGGTAACACTATGCAACCTTACAAAGAAATACAAAACTGCAGTAATGAACCATTATAGAAACACATGCATAAAATTAGCCGCAAGTGGCTGCTGTTAACAAGCCTAATAGTGCATTTTTATACAAGCTTTCTACGCTAAGTGGCTAACATTTGGCTACTTACATGTTTCAAATGAGCCATGTTTGAGGTGCACTAATGATAGGTGAATGTTTGCAGAGTTTCTGCCAGTGTATTGCTGATCTGGCAGCTGGCCAGACCTAAATTTAATCCCCCCACACCAGGCCTAACCATCAGAGAAGAGGATTTTTTAAAACTACTGTTACAGTGAGGCGGCTTGGCTGGAAACAGATATAATAGTTGGAGAGCTCACCACTGGCTAACAGTGACATCTAAGCTTTGTGGCTCCACCGAGTTAATAAGTCAGCCCAACCCTGGGTCGACAAAGCACAGCTAGTGAATACCTCATCCTCAGAAAGCGATCATAGAAACTTTAGAACTCTAACTTAATGCTTCCATCAGTCTGTTGCTGGCCCCCAAGAGATGCTTCATCATAGTGGTATACTATTTGCCACATCAGTGGGGTGGTGGATCATCAAATAATTCATAAAGTTTTTACCAGTCATTTCTGTCTCTTAACCGGCTCTCCTTCTGTGCCTGCCATTCAGGGTGCACATGAGAGCATGCGGTGTACGTATTCTGGGACTGGGCCAGTGAATCCTGCCTGGGCCAGTGCCAGCTGCTAGGTCTGACAGTTTTTCTAGCTGAAACCCTGAGTTTGCATGTTACTTTCTTGGGGCTGTCCATTACCTTCTTAAAATGATTCCATACTTGGGAATTCCTACCACAAGAACTGGTTGTGGAAGTGATAATGTTTGTCCATAAGATCCACACTAATTTTTAAGTTTAAAAGACAGCCTGTTAAGACAAAACCAGCCACCATCCAGACAAGCGTTTCATAATGGTTTCGGAAATAATCTCTGTGTAAACTAACACACTGGAGAAGATGTATCATATGACTATTCACACTGGGCATGCAGGTGCTGACGTAACAAAAAGGAAGTGTGGGGTTGGTTATCTTTGATTTCTGTGGGAAAACTGGTGATTGGAGCTTGAGGAATCAGGGAACGCCATGTAGTGTCAGTTTATGCCCACACAGAAAGCTAACATATGCCTGCATCATCGCTTCCAAAAGGCTCCGTTTCTACCCATCTAGATTAAAACGCAAGACCAGTTTTCAAACTAGAACGGAGTCGGAACCTTTTCCAAAATTCTCTGTTTCCAGTTTTCCAAAATGCCAGAGTAATGAGGATGCTAGGCAACATGTAAAAGAAATTATGTGTTTTAAAATTAAAATGCAGTGGTGTGAATGTTGCCTGAGTGACTGTTTTTTTCCTGCAGCCAACCAATCAATCAAAACTTGGTCGACTAAGACTCCTCTAACTGACTAACATTTGGTGGACTATTAGAGGGCAGCCCTACTCTGCTACTTTTAGTTTTGTTCCCACCTCCCTTGCATTTTGGCTTGAAGTTGAAGTTGCTATACAGTAACAATTTGTAAATGCACTGAAATGTCTTTCATTTACGCTCACAGGCAAGACCCTTTGGGCATTAACTATTGTTTTTCAAGAGACAGTTTATAGCTAGACTAAGAGAAATCCTTAACACCATCGCAGTTTCAAAACAGCCAGAAGGAAGACACATTAAATTCCCTAATCCATTCTGATTACAATGTCTTTTCATCTAACTTTAACAACCATCTAAACAAATAGTGCACTGTGCCTTCACGTCGAGGCAGCTATTTTAGTGTAATGCATTTTGAAACAGGGCAAAAACTTGTCCTTGTAGCCTGAAGTCAAGACATGTATTGACTGCAGTCAAAACATGTCTCTTGCTTTAAAGGCTTTTTTGTACATTGCAGTGGAATTTAAACAACAACATGTTGTTACACAATAAATGGAAAAAAGTAAGGAATTAGTCAAGTTGGAAAAATTTTAAGACATGCATAAGGAATAGATTTTATTTTTTGTTTTGTTTTGTCTCCAGATGTCAGAAGGCACAAATCTTACATCACTTAACCAGGATGATATTCAAAAAGCTACCAGTTAGCTATTACTGTGCAGGACAGATTTCAAAAAGGACCTTTGTGGATGATGAAGTGTCAATTGGAAATGGATGTTTCAGTGTTGTTCAGGTTGTTTGAATTTTCCTTCCAGTTTCTGATAAAAAAAATTTAACCGAACCTGCTGCACACAAACCTATGTGAATATTTCTGCTGCTGCCGTTGCTTTATTGTCTCTATCAAACAAATTTACCGTTGCATATGTCCCTAAATAGAAACATATCTGGTTGTGTGCCACATCCTTGCCAGTGAGTGTAAAATCTTTTTGTCCGTCAGTATTGTGGGGCTTCTGTGGGATATGGATGAAGCCATTTTGTGAACATAGTTCTTGTAAAATGAAGTGTATATAAAGTAATAACATGCAGGAGGGTCTCCTCTCTGCACCATGAATGAGTTGCTCCTGCCGTGGGGAGCCGGTGACATGATTGTGATTGGACGAGACACAGAGAATCCAGATCAAAGCAATCTCTAGTGTTTTGGCCCCCAGCGCAGTGTAGAGCGGGCCCACACACACACACACACACACACACATGCACGCACACGCACACTATACAATACACAGACAAGTATGTACACACACATGTGCACGCAGTCTGAACACCGAAACACATGCATCCTCTCTACCTTTTCACTCTCACACATGTACACTCACACTTGGTGTCACACATTTATGCACCCTGCCTCACAAATTCAGTCTCTATCTCTCCTGACACATTCACACATGTACAGCCGACACTCTAATGCACTCAGTGGCTGTGGAGTGTTGATTTGGATGAGTAAGCTGCAAGAGCTGAAGGACACTGGCCTGTCTTTGTAAAGAGCACGATATTTAAACTTTTAGTCTGAAAATTCTTAATATCAATATTAACCATTAGGGAAAGAGTTTATGCTGTAAAGGAAAAAAATCCTAAATTAAGATTATAAAGGAAATTTTATTACAAGTCTCAAGCCTTTAAGTATTCTATTATGTTGTATGAAGTATTTACAGGATGTCTTGTATTCTTATTTCCATCTACAAATTATGAGCATCTACCAAAACTTCTCCTATTTTTTTCACTGGAAAATTGTACACTAAATGGGCGCAACGGGCACAGCAATATATATAAAATAACTAAGCCACTGTCACAGTAACATTTTTCATTTTTCCGCCTAGAGGTACAATATGCAGTGCAATATTTGTCTTGACACAGGATGTAATGTGCTGTATGTTGAGATTCCCGTTTCCTTCCCCTGAGCTGGGCCCATTTCCTTCATAACATCGAGGTTAGTCTTAAAGGATTTGTTTAGCGATATTCTATATTTTTCCTTATGTCAACAAATTACATGAAAAGGCAAAAAACAACAATGAAGCACTCAACTCTTAAATGAAATCATTTGGTCTTTTTTAAAAAAAAGTATGCATTGGTATAGATTTACCAGTTGAGTATGAATTTGAGGTTGACAGTCACAGACAGCAGGGAAGTCAGATCAACACACTGTTGGCTTTGGACTTTTCAGGAAATATGTTAACACTATGAAAATACAGAAGATTGCCTTTTACTAAAGTAGTACAATGCAAAAGAATGATGTTGACCTTGTGTTAACCGAGTTAAGTCCACTACCTGTGTGGCACTGGCATTCCCTACCACAGTGCTTTGAATTCCCATGTGTTTGACAGACAACTAAGCTGGCAGCAGCCTGCTCTCCTTGTCCAAAAAATACCTTCCAAGTATGTCCCATCAAAACATCACTTTTAGGGTAAAAGGTAAAGAATTTACACATGATGGATTGAATGGGTGCCTACACTAAATATTTTTACATAAGAGTACCGCAACAATTTGTCAGCTTATTAAAATGACAGAAAAAAGTTTATATTCTATAATTACAAATACTATATGTATTCACAAGTTGAAATGACCACAAAGATAAAACTTGTGTTTGGATCTTGCCATTTGTGAAGGACATTTTTAACTCGTTAAATTCTAATTTGATATCAATAACTATTAACTGTTAATTGCACCTTCTGTTTACTAGTTAATTATTGCTCATGTGTTGCTACCTGCAGTTTTATGTCTACAGGCGCCTCTCGTGTCGTTTGCTACTCAGACGTCTGGTCTGACTGAGCAGCTGAGGTGAAGCTGAGGTGATGATGAGGAAATGCCTCGTCTGTGGCAAGCAACAGCATCACACATTTACCAGGCTGCAGTTGTAGCTGTCCTGCCTGCCTCCTTGCTGAAACAGACCATTTGCAATATAAACACAATTATTTGACAAATATATTTAGCACGGTGGGTAATGATCTCACCGTGGCGAGCTGCCACGCTACATAAACTCAGCATCACAGTTTGAGTCTGAGGTTATGAGTAACATCATCAGATGTAAGTGTGCGCTGGTATGCATGTAAACAGTCTTTGTCTTGCTTGCACACACAGTGTCACTGTGTCACATTTGTTGTGTATACAATCTGCAAATGCAAGTTCTCTTTTCCCCGTGCTTTTTTTTCTTTTTTGAAACACACACATGCACACACAAACAGAAACACTCATCTCCTTATTAGCTGTGGAGTGTGGCTCTGGCTGCTGAGGGTTTGGTGTTAAACCTGAAGCTGAATGGGAGGATGTCGTGCCTTCAATGTGACCTTGCTGGTGACATTAGAGCAGAGTCTGTGCTGTGTGCAGACAGGGACAGACAGCTTCAGACTGACACACACACACACACACACACGCACACGCACACGGACACACACACACACGCACACACACACAGCGCTGAAATAGGAGCAGAGCGTGGTTACAAGACTCTCAGTCTTATTTCATACTTTCCAGTGGTAACAGTTAAATTGACATTTTCTGTTCCCGCCATCCCTGTAAATGGAAGCCTCCGTTAAATTGCTTTCATATGGTTAATCCAAATTAAGCATGCCCACAAAATAAGATATTCCATTTCATTTGGATAGCTGATGATTCCAACAAATCTTTCTTTTCCTTCTCCATGTGCTTGCAATACCGAGGCACTTCTGAATGAATAACTTCAAATCTTGGAAAAGACCCAATTTTGGGTGAAAGTGTTTGTACAAGACAATCCTCTATATTTGCCATGGCATGAATGCTGAATATGGCAGTATTCAAGTGTTTTAGTGGCTTAGAGAAAAGTACATTTCAGATGGAAAAAGTTGCTTAATTGAACCAGATACTCTATTGTGTAACATTCACGTTCTTTCTCTAAAACCAACAGAGTAGAAAAGAATGTGTGAAACAGCCGAAAGAATGACAGAATTATCTTCATGTCGTAATTCATGCGGCTCTTTATGCCCGCTGATTTATCTCAGCAGTGGTCGGATACATTTCCTCCTTCATAATCAGTGACGAAGAGGGAATTAGAGCTGCGTTCATTAAAACAATTTCTTTATTCTGGTCCCTACTGCTGTGCGCCTTGTTTGAAATAAAAAAAATGTATAGATACTCAAGACAAAAGTGTATAGATATTCTGGAGGAATACTGTAACTGCGTACTTTTATCCTATTCACTTATTCCATTACAGTCAGGCCTGCTAAGGCTTTATCAAGTGGGAATCTAAATTGTTTAAGTTTCTCTACAGTGACACACTTTGATCATTTTGCTGCATGCGTGTCACTAAAGTAAACAAAATGCTGTTAACCAGATGCTGAAGAAATCAAAAGACAAGACAGATATAGTTCACAGATATTGTGGAGTGCCTGTCTTTTGTTTCAAGCTATAAATTACTGGTATTAGTTCTGCTGTCAGCTCTGTCGACACTCACAAGCAAAGAGGGGGACATTTTTTTCTCCTCACAGAGGACTTGCACTGTCACACAGGGAGGGCTACCACTACTCAAAAAAGGACAGGGCCTTCAAGTTCGAAAGTACTCCCTGCCTCCCTCGGCTGTTTCTCTCCAAGCTTCACACTTGATTCCCACAGGCTTCCATTGATTCATGTGCTACAGTGTTGATAGAGAGCAAACAGATATCCCCTTCCTCGGTGTGCTGAAGTCTGCATTCCCTTTTTAACCTGTCTGCTGATAGAATTTCCTCCATTTTGAGGTCTAGCCATACTTACTGATAAAACAGAAAGGCCTCCCTCATGATCTACTCAAAACTGCCTCATTCTAACCGTAAAATCAGCCCAGTATGTACCAACATTCAGTCAGTGTTTACATCACTGCTGAAGTGTAGGGTTGAATGAGAATAGAGGAGCAAGGTTTCAGACCTTTCCTCTTTTATACTGCTGGGCAGAACATGTATCTTTACCGAACAACCTTGCATTGTTGAATGGAGGCATTGCACATCATTCTACTGTCCCACCGTAAAAGGGATTTTGTGCAGACAAGTTGACGAGGAAACCGACGAGGCAGACTCAGGGTGACTCAGTCTGCGAGTTCAAGTCAGGACACACTTCGACAGCTGGCTCTACAGGAGCTCTTGTGCAATTATCAACATTAGCAGCGGGGAAAGTGAAGAAGGGGCCAAACTTTATGTCATCCAACGGGGGAGCATTACAGCCAGGTTCAATGTCTGAAATTTATGATGAAGTGCACTCGAAGTGAATATTTCAGTTGACCAAAATCATTTACTACCGCCTCAGCTGGAGATGAAATATCTGCAAGGAGCTGTTCAAAATCCACACAATGAATTACACATGTGACAGGGCTCAGTGATGAACAGTCCCAACGGTATCTTGATTTTGCCAGTTGTAACAGTTACACCTTAAAAACTGATAAGTGTAATTGCCTTAAATTAACTCATTGCAGACGCAGACAATGCAGCACAAACTTCGGTGGGTTCTCTCTTATCTAGTGGGCCTGCGTTGTGGAGTAACAGCAGCTGAAAGCCATCTGCTGTGGAGGAAGAACTGGCTGCCTTAACAAGTAGGCAAACTGTCAGAGAGGATTAATGCTCTACCTTAAACCTGAGTTAATAATAAATGGGCTGTTTACTTGTTCAAGGGGGAGGCCATAGATAACAGCACTCAAAACCCCTCCTCTTACTGCCAAAAAGATAAATTCTGGTTAAGTGGGGACCTGCCTGCATTGTGGCCTCCAGTTCCCCAATCATTATGAACAAAACAAGAGTTTTACTCTCAGTTACTAATGGAAAAGGTCAGATTGCATGCATCTGTACGCCTCATTTTGAAGAACCTTTGGGTTATTTTGTTAAGTGTCAGTAATTCCCTAGACCTTTTTAAAGTTCATTACAAAAACCTTTTTCAAACATTTGTACTTCTCTGTTTCTAAAACGCCATATTAACACTGGAGACATGATCATGATAGATTCATTTCATCTGACCATCAGCACGGCAACCAGCTCCGTGAAACCCCCAATGAAGGGCTTCAAAAGAACGCTGAAGGCGGCTTTAAAACCGGCGACGTGCATCACCTTCTTAGCTGCTGATGCATGCAAGAAAATGTGGGAAAGAAACCCCTGAGAAGGAGTCAAAGAAATGTCTTCTTCTCTCCCCCTCTCTCCTTCACTCCTAGAGGGCTGTATTAGCCCACGGTGGGGATTTAACTAATGAGCCTAGCTTCTCTCCAATGAGGGCATCCCAAGACAGCCTTTCTCCTACAATTGGTTCCAATGGGTTTAAATGCGCTGGTCGCTGCAAAGCTCCACTCTGTCCAGGAGATTATAAGGTAATAAAATAGATGGAGGAGATGCAGTAGAGGGGTAACTTTGTACATTATTTGCTGTTATGAAGATTGCCAAGCATAAAAAATGCATGCCGGTGAGTCAGTGAGACAAACCTGCATATCTAATTTTTATCACCATTTTTGGATGAATCATGAAAACATACTGAATTCAAAAACAACACAATCATACTCATACACTCATACACTGGAAATCTCAAAGAGTACACAGAGGGGAAGAGTGAACATTAAATTAATATTCACTTATGTTAAGAATATGTGCAGCGCTCAATGTTGGACTGCAACATCTTTTACTACTTTGTGTGGTCATTTCCTGGAGCTGCCAAATTTGCAAAGGCCGGTAGATACTGCCTCACAGAAAAATCTAACTGCGTTCAAGACAACTTAAAAAATCTTACAGCTTCTCCCTGAAAACCCTGAACTGATATTTCTATTAGTAATTTTCTGCTACTGTGTGTGTGTTGTGGGCAATTTGAGGTTATTGCTGCACTACAAAGGTATTAAAGCTGCAATAATAGATTTCTTTGCCACCTGGGAGTAGCAGACTAAGGTGCAAACGAATCACTGCCATATAATCACTTTATAAAGTAGATATGGAAAGCATGGTAGCAAGCAATTGGTTATTTACACATTCAGCAGACAAAGAGCAGCATTAACGTTAATTTGGAGTTGTGTTTTTGTCCACCTGATAAATGTATCTAATATTAACTTTGCCCTCAAGGAGTGTGAAACTACATTTTGGCATGTTATGTTCTAATTTTTCACTGTACATTAAAGCAGGTACCCTTTGTTACAATTTCCAGCTGTGGGAGCCTACAGTGGACCACCATATTGGATAAACAATAATAAAAATGAAAAAGCTGTTCAACAGTATTTGGTTAATCAATCAGTAGCTGCAACAACAAATTCCATTTCAGCACTTGTCAGACTTGTCTTTGTGTGTGGTAAGAATCAAAAACAAACAAGCAAGTCCATTCTTCAGGTTCAGTTAGAAAGCTATAAGTGACAGCACATTAACAGGTTATTTAAATTCTATCCTGTCTTGGGTTTTACAATGTTGGGTGAAAATAATATTGTGATATTTTGTTTCCTGAGATTTTTAAAAATTAATACCAAAAATACAGGGATTTTCACGGGATTACTTGAAAAACTATTTGGAAAGAATGAACCACTCTAGAACGATTAGGGTGACTTTAAGTGACATGATAATGTCACGATTAGTCCATTTATCAGAGTTAATCATTGATTTTAGAGACAAATGTTTTCTATTGCACTTCCACATTTGAATAAACAGAACACTGGTTTTGGTGGTTGTGTTACATTAACATGTCCACGTTTTTGCATCGAAACAAAACTTAAAATAAGGTTCTTCTTTGCTGGAATCTGTGCATCTTCTTGAGGCAAAATAAAAATAAAACTGTACCAAACACATAATCATCAACTGACATTACAATTTATTGATGTTCCCTAAACACCTTACATGCATTTGGTCTAGCTAGGCGCTGTGCACAGAGAAGCTTCTAGTCTCCCCACTCAGTTCACATGGTGCAGTAACTCAGACATATTCATGACCAAAGCTTAATTTGAAAAGAGTGAAATGAGGTATTCTAATGTAAGATTTTCCCAAGTTTGTCTGCATGCCCATAAGCTTTGTGTCTTATAAATTAAAAAATTAAACTCTGTATCCAGAAACATTTAAATGAAATCAGACAAACTTCTGTTGTAGATCAGTAATGGAAAATGTACAATATGAGTTTATTTATTGTAGCAAGCAGCAGAAAGCTTGTGGTAAGATCCGTTGTGTTAGTTCTCGTTACTTCACATTGCTGGAAGTGCAATGTGCTGTAAAAGAGGATAAAGTTTCTCTTTTTATGTGATGATCCCATATATATGGAAACACAGAACACATTGTAAAAGCCAGACTAGACTGGCTGAATAGTCTAGATTTTTTCGACTGGACCTCACTACAGCACCTAACTACCTTTCCAGGTGCATGTCAAGGTGTCATACTTTACTGCAATAACAGCAGATTACTACTGATTTCGGCTGTCTAGGGACAATCAAATACTACTCTACTTGCAAGGGTGGAGACTAGAAGGAGGCAATAATGATTGTTTGCACATAACAAATGAACGAGCGTCAAATGATTGCCAGCATCACATATATGCTAATAAACAGCTACAGCTAGCTGTGAATTGCGTTATTGGTGAGATAAATGCCTGAAAGCTATTTAGTGTGATACTATTTGTCTGCCATTCTTAACATTCAAAAACATAAATCCTGAGTGGCACCAGTGCACTCTGCATGCTGGTGGTGACCAGCACGGATGAGAGTCGCTCTGAATATCTGAAGAGGAATCCTGACACAAACACGGAAATATGTCACAAACATGAACATGATGTTTCGGAGCAAACAGCAATGACATGACATCAAACCAGGAGGTTGTCATATCCATACGGTCCTGTAATTGTCGCAAACCATCTCTGTATTCCACATGTGATTCCTGAGATCAAATGGAAGATATTTTTACTCGAGTATCCATTTTGGCACGACTCATTCATTCACGAGGATCTATTTCAATCTTTTGTCAAATGTGCATACAAAACCTGCTATAATCCTGACTATAGTGTGCGCGTGTAAGGATAGGATTCTCTTGACTGTTCCTGTAACATGAACAGCTGACAAAGAGCTTATCACAGGGGATTAACTGCTGCTTTTCAAGGTGTTTTTCCACATCAAAACTGTAGTTTTTTCACACACCACCAAAGAGCATGGGTGTGGCATGCAGTAAATCTCTTTCTCTTTCAAAATCTCCCTTGTGATGGCTGAGCCTTTAGACAAGCCCAACGTGTCAACTTGTCTAGCAGCAAGCAAGGTAAGCATTTACAATGAGTACAGGGTAGATGAAAACTGACACCCACCCTGATTACTGTGTGTATGCAAAGCCAGTAAATATATTACCCTGAGGAATCTGAAAGCAAATCCACTGACTGTAAGTGAATGTGAATTTATCTACAGCATATTCATCATCACTGCTGTACAATCACAGCTGACTTCATCCAAGCTGAACAGTCATGGGTGTATCCCTGTGTCTATTCAATGGCCTCTGGTTTGTGTTCATGACAACCAATAATAAATAAACCTTGGAACACTGACTCACTACCTCAAGCTCAAAGCCCGAGTTACTCAGCCTCATGACTGAGGTGATAGCTCTGAAAACCAAACCGAAATGTTTAGGCTAACTCCTCGGCAAACTGGAAACCAGGGAGCATAATCCCCTTTTCTAAAGGCTGATATAATTTTACCAACAAAGCAGCAAAGGGGCGCCTCCTCACTTTTCTCAGCTCCTCTTCCTCCTATTAGGCATCCAAGGGACACTCATTTGCAACACTGAAACGACGCCGTGAATATCACCCTCAACTGCTAATTCTCAGAGGTCTTTGTGGTGGTATAAATCATTAAGACAGATACTCCTCAGAGATGCTGTGGTGGTCATATACCTCTTGTGCCAAAATAAATTTGATTTCATTTGTTCTATGCCCTGTCGTTGGCGAACTGCGTAACAAGCCGAGTGATGTTAAATTTAACCCCTTGCTGAGATCATTTGCATTATTTTCAGCTCATTTAAACACCATAAAAGGGGCGCTATGGGGTTTTGCCAAGGACTTTGTTTCAGATTAAACTATACATAACGTGTTACTGCCATCATTTAAACCCAGAATTTGATGAACAAACAGTAAATTTGGTCTCATTCCGATGCTTATAGGTGAGCCTTCCATCTGCAGCAGATACAGTGATGTGCTATATGGAGGATGCTCATTGTGAGGAAACCATTGTTCTACTGCTAATCCTGGCTCAGCTTCTCAACCAACCAGCACTGGAGGCTTAAATGCAGCAGCCCTTTTAATTCTCCACTTTGTGCTGCCGTTGTTGTTCTTTTCTCGTAAATAATACCAACAGGCTCAAGAAACAGGCCTGCGACTGAATGTGAACCATGTCTGTAGAAATGAATTGTGACTTGCAAATTAATTTTTTTCTTCCTTCCCTTGGACTGGCTCTTGTTGTCTGTCAGGAGATGTGCAGTGGTAGAGATATGACTCTGGTGTCGAAGAGCACATCAAAGACGGGGCCTATGAGAGGTCTGCTTTACCTTTGAACATAGAATAGGATTGGAGGCTGCGCCAGCTCTCTGCAGGCAAGGCTCAGGCTGATCAGAGGCTGCCCAGCGCAGCAAATGCAGCAGCAGTGGGCACAAACACTCGTACTATAGTCAGTTTCAAAGGAGCCCTCTACCCACCACTGATAGCCTACACACAGAGTGAGTGCAAGCTTTGCCACTGAGGGAATCTGAGACTGTATGCCAAAGCACAACACCCTGCAGAGCTTAGGCAGTGTCATATGGAACAAAGTTACTGATTCAACAGTCTCTAGCACAGTTCCTCCTAAATACTGCATTTCCCACTACGCCGAGCCAGCATGAGGAGAAAAGATAAGTGCACACTTGAATGCAGTCTCTCAGAGGGAGGTTCACAGTGTCCACGACATTATTCAGAAAAACAAATCACACGCACACACACCTTTATATCTGCGCTGGCCAGTGGGAATTGGATAGCAGAGATAAATCCAGCGTGCTCCTCTGACCTGTTCCCAGGGATTGATTCAATTAAAATTAGCTTTATGTTTTTTCTCTTTTCTCAATCCTTCTTCCACTTCTTCTGTACAAAATATTAATTACATCAATCATAGTTCACAGTCTCTCAGTTAATTGTTCAGCAGTAGAGCATTTCAGAGGGCCGCAGCTGAAGCCTGGGAGATGAAAACAGGATGGAGATGGGGGAATGTGAGGCGTTCAGGAAAGGGGGAGGGGCATTAATGCTTTTCCACTGTCACTGAACTGTAAAACGCAGATGGGACCCCCATCATGTGTTGTTGCTCAGCAGAGACACAACCCCTTACAATTAAAAATGAAAGAAATTAAAATGATCAACTACTGACATTAGTTATCTGTCTTACAAACCTGAAATGAGATATGTTTGGCATTGAAATGATATTTAACTTCAGTGAGTAGTACAGTAAATGCTACTTCCTCCTCCTAAAATCCAGATGTTATTTTCAGTCCCTAATCATAGCGGATACTCTTGTCACTTCAGAGCAACGCGACTGTTTTAAAACCATTTGGCAAATTATCTCACGAAAATGTGCGTGGGCAGTTTATGAGCACAAACGATTATCAGGTTAAGCAGAAGAAACCCATGAGCTAGCAGTTTGCCTGCTTTGTAATCTCTTCCCCCATATCTTTGTAACAAATTTAGTGTGGACTCCACAGCTTACCAAAAAAAGGTCTGCATTCTGGCAGTGGCCCACCAATTAAACAGATAATTATGCAAATGTAGCCTTTACTTAGTCAGCGAGTGGGCAGCAGCAGCATCTAGCGCTTTCTACGGGGCAAAGGCTATCACCGTGCTCACACAGAAGAATCTATAGTTAAGCAACATACTCATGATCTTGCCTCCCTTTCATTTACACACACACTTGCACACACACTTCACCTTTAATTATCGGAAACAGGAAGCTTACAAGCCGAAGTCAATGACCACAGGGAAGAAAAAAGACACCCCTGCTGAATGTGCATGAATAAAACTTGAACGCCACAATAATATAACTTTGTACTGAATCAGTGGTAGCTGATATCATGAACTGATAAGGAAATAACAAAGCAAATGTTTTCCTCTCATGTATATTATTGCTCATGTCAGTTTGTCAACAGCAAACCTCTTGTCATGATTCAAATAAATGAAGTTGGAAAATGAAGAAGAATTGAAAAGTGACCAAAGTGCCAATGCACTGTAGTTTTAGTATGAAAGAGGCCTCATTAGTATTGGATGTATCCCCTTTTACAAAACGTCTGCCAGATTGAGCGGTTCCAGAAGCGTACCGAGCCATTCAAGATGCACACTACAACAAAATGCTAATGGAAGACACAAAGCACAGGGCTGACAGGATTTCGATACTGGGATTGTTAACAGTCAGAGAGGGAGAGGAGGCTGGATGCCCCAGTGCTCTAATCCCACCTGCCTTCCTATACACTGGGGGAGGAGACGAAAGCAGCCCCTAGGAAGTTCAATATCTGCTTCTGCTTGACCACATCTCAGCCCCCTCGATGAGAAGTCGTGTCTCTGTGGCAAGGTGAAGCAGCATGGCTCAAGGAGTGCAGGATTAGGCCAGGCTCTCCGGGCAGACCTCACAGCACTTCGCTGAAACATTTATGAGGTTACCAGCATGGAGTCACAAAGACAGAAGCCAGCATCTGATCCATGGACAGAGCCCCCTGCCTGAACTGGACCCCCAGCTGCTCCTTAACCAGGGTGAGTGTGACAAGCCCGCTCACATAGCCCATCAGCCACTGGCTGTGGGGCTCTGCTGGGACTCTGGTGAGCTCCGCAGGTCCTGGCCACTAACCAGGTCCCTCCTGGAAGGAACTGCTAGCCATGCTGAGGTGCTCTTTAAACTGAGAAGACTCACACTCCAGAGGCCGAGGTTAGGGCTTTCCTTTGCTACACATGTGTTTGTTCCTTAGTGACAAACAGAGGGCTCCTTGTGCCTGCAGAAAAGACATGGTGAGGCTGACATGTTTGGATTGGAGAGCAGTCAGGCCTGTCTACATAGTTGCAGTGAAGCAACAAGGGGCTGCTATAGAGCTAATACTGCCAGAGGAAACAGTTCTGACTGCAAAGCCCAGGATGTTTTCATACTGTAGCTAGGTGCTCATGGATACTGTTAGGATAACAGAAAGGTTACAAACTTACAGTAACTTGGCAGCCACGCTAATTGTTACTTAACCTGAAACCAAACATTTTTCCAGCTCTTAGACCATCTGCTATTGACTCTTTTCAACTTTTTCCCCCCAAAGATCTCCATCAGTGTCGTAACTGGTAATCACTTGTTAAACAACTTGCAGGATCCCAAATCATTTCCTCCAGTTTCCACAGTTTATCTGAACTTAGTGAGCAGATGTGCCAGATTTGTGTCAGTTACAGTAACATGAGTCATTTTTCCCTTCATACCAACAGCTAACTCTGAATGTCTATTATGAAATAGGTAGACTGTCTTATTTTCTTTATTATTACAATAGTTGCATTACAGAGAATAGTAAGACAGTATATAAGAAACATCACTGCAACAGTTAAAACAAACAGCATACGTAAAGAAGAAACATGAGGTATTAAGAATAGTTTAGAAGTGTTTTTTCCAATTTTTTTTTTTACTGCTAAATACAAAGTAGATGCAAGAAAAGCAAATATCTTTTTTACATATAAATGTAAATTAACACTTGAAAAAATGTATTAATGCACAAATTTAGGGTAAATTTTCATAAAGGACACAATTTAAAGTTTCTTTGAAAAATTGATAGATCAGTAATCATGAAAATTATGATAAATGCAACCAAAATAATAATAGGAAGTTTATGATGAAACAGTTTTTATTTTTAATAAATTGTTTTATAGTGGTCCCCAAATCTTCTGTTTATCATCCAGATGTCAAAATGTGCCTGTGCAGGTGTGTGTCTACATGCGCTTGTCCATTCACTCATGTGTCTCTTTATGTATATAATTTCCTCTGCATAGAGCAGACATGTGTAGAGCTGTCACACTTGGTTAGAGCAACACATGTAGGAGCTCAGAGGTGTCTGATGGAGCAAACCACACACTGAAAAAATATTTAAAAATTACAGCGTCTCTGTTACCTTGCCACCACCACACTGTATGACAATCACAGCACTACAGACATAAAGTTCGGCTGTGTTAATTTGAGCATTACATATCCACAGGCAATCTGCAGAAAGACACCAATTACACAGAGTTTTAAAGTGTCTAATTGAGGCCCTTCAGTCTGAATATGTTATTGCCAGTTCTGATTCAAGAATGAAGACAACATGCTCAGCTGCAGCCTGCTGCTTGCTCTTCAAGGGATATGTGGTGTTAATAGGATGGATGCTCAGCCTTTGGTTCAGCGTCCTCCTACTGAACCAGCATGCCGCAGGGTGATAATCCTTATTTTGTTGCACTGGCTTATTACAATGCTAGCAGTAAATTTTGCATTTAACCACAGGCCCTAGCTGCTTGATGTGAGAGCAACCCTCCGGAGGGAGTGTCAAGTCTACAGCATATCATGAAATAGCCTATTGTGCTGTTAAGAAAACTTTTCAAGTTAAAAAAAAATTATGCTTGGAAGAAATGAGCATCACGTTTGAGGAAAATGTTCTCATTTCTGTTGTTAATTATCATTACCATCCCCTGCACTGATGGCGCATTACACATAAAATAACGACTTATGAGTGTGAAATCAAAAGTATAAGACAGACAGGCATGAAAGGACGCAAAGCTGTGATGAATGTGACTGATTTCTAGGACTTGAATCAAAACTCTTCTAAATTGGAGTGCTGATGAACTTGGTTGGCCTTTAATTCCACTTTCGCAGCACCACAAATGCAAAGCTTTGTCCACAGACTCCAGTACGGGTCACGCTGATTTCCATGACTCTAACTCCAAAAACAGCCACCAGACTCTCATTAGGAACCCCATGTTGGAGAACATGAATAATGCAGCACACTTAGAACACTGGCCAGCGTCTGTACATTCACCAGTGTGTTTGATCTTGTCAAGTTTAGCTCACATTTCTGCATTTATTCTGTGGCGTTTAACTAAGCAAGTTCCCCGAATGCACACAAGGGTGTCGCAGGCAGTCACTGGTATTTGATGGGTATAAATATGGGAACGTTTGAAGATTAACCCAAAAGACTAATGCCGCTGTAACACTTGCAACGGGTAGATCAGCTAATGAGAAGCCAGCCCTGGTCTTTGGCATCATAAACATTTTACCAAATGTATTCCAAAGCCCCCTGGAAAAGCAGCTTGAGAGTTCTTCCCCTTATGTACTGTACTTCATCTCATTACTAGAAGGAGTCAAAAACATCAACAGGAACTTTGAAGCTCTGAGCTCTCCTGCGAACCAGAAGGCACAGAGGTGAGAGTGGGCATATTAAAAAAATATATAAAAATAAAAACTCAAAATAGTCCATCCAGTCCACCCACTGAGGTTTTGCAAAACACAAAATAAACTGCAAGTACGTACACCCAACAAATGTTATAAAAGGTAACTTGTAAATTGTATTGCTCTGTGAGGCTTGGAGTGCAAGAAAAGGGTCACACACATTTAAGCAATCTGTTTATCATCTTTGTTCCCAAACACACATAACTCTATCTATATTCTAAAAGAGACAAAGTTCAACACTGAAAACAGAGTTGCCTTTTGCTTTTATGTAAATTTTTCTTTGCATGTTAAATCCAAAAAGCTGGAGCATAATTAAAGTGTGTAAACCTCGAATGGAAAAAGCAAAAAACAAACAGTCCGAACAAAACTCAACAACAGGCTAAAAAGTGGAGCCCTGTGTGCTCTTGAGTTGAAATTCTGCATGTTTAAATACATAACCAATTATTTAAATACGATCAATAGTTTAAAAGTTCATTGCAAATGATTTTTGGCGAGATTTAAACGAATGCAAGATTGCAAAGAAGAGGAGGGGGGAAAAGCATCTGTAAGTATATTCTATGTGAGTCAGTCTTTTGATTTCCTAAAAAATAAAAGGACCTCAGAGAAAGTGGGAACACTGATGGCAGTTAATACCAAGCCGTCATGTTACAAGCCCGCTGATCTGAAAAGACTTGAGCAAAAAAGGGGGAAATAGGCATGTCAAGCTTAGCTTTATTGAAGGTCAGAGTAGCCTACTTGCAGTGTGGGCAATCTTCCCCTTAAGTCATTTAGCTTTAATTTCCACATCTGATATCACAAAACGTGCTCCCTGTAAGAGGGATAAGCTTAGCATTGGCCAGAGCTAAAAATAATAAGTCTTAGATGTTAAGAGACCAAGGTTTGTTCTCCCAAGTCATTAGCTGAGATAGCCGTTATACTGACTTTTATTCCCTGAGAGGAGCGCAGGAGGAATGGTGCACTGCCCGTTCTTGCTTCAATGTCATTCCAGAGAGTTTGGTCTACTCCAAATAAAACAAGATTTTCCAAGAAATATGATCCCAAAATAAAAGATTACCCGCATGATCAAGGTCTCTCTTTTCCCCTCCTCATTTGAGCGTGATGCTGAAATAATGCTGTTAGTAAGTTATTTAGTCACCAAGTCAGAACCTATCAAGTCAATTTACTGATGATTATCCAAGTGCAGTCCCCAATGGATGACAAGCTGCATCATCTGCATAAAGATAAGAGCATCTTCAGTGCACACTAGAAAGATACTATCAATGCCCCTGTGAAAGCAAAGACGAGAAAGTTCAGCGGAATTACCAAGTACTCATCGAAGAGCTCAATTATAGTAAACAAGAATAGTTAATTTGTTGCCAGCAGATAATCAAACTGGATTAAGCTGATAAAAAGTGATTTTAAGGTACTGTGGCAGGGAAGGCAGCGCATGAGCCAGAATGTTTGCAGTTTGATAAGTCAGGCATCTCCTCCTTAAAGCACATTGGGATATTTGATACACAGTCACTCATCCTGCCCCTTTGACAGCAATGAAGGTAAAAAGTTAGAGGCTATAAAAATGATATACATGACAACGGCATTTCATCATGTGTTGTACCAGCTCCCAGATACTCGCTGTTAGCTCAGGACCCAGAGGAGCTTCTGTATCTCCATGATAAACTCATCTGGCATGATTTATTAACTAGTGAATCACACTCTTCTCTCGCTCCGTAACGCAGACACACACATACATACGCACACACACACTACTCTACAACTTCTCTGGAACAGTAAGCCTTTCCACAGGGACAGTCAAAGTCATTAGCACCTCCAAACTTTCTCCATGCTAATTTTTGCTTTGATATACTGGGTAGCTCATTTAAAACATAGTTCAGAAACAGGGTGCTAATGTTTAAAACTTTCAGACCCAATACAAGTTATTGCCACTCTCACATGAGAGAGCCCGCTGTAAATTTTGGAAACGTTAATAATGCTTCTTGGAAAACGCATCTTTCAAGTTCCATAGTTAAAAAATCATGAGTTGTTTCACTTTCAACTCATCCATCTTTCTGTGGATTCAGGGTGCCTCCCTTCATCAGTGCGATACTCCACTCTGGCCGAAATGACCTTGTGGAGGTTAGGCTAAGGCAGCTGTCTTATCACATCGGCCCTACCCAGGTCTCAAGCGGTCCATCGAGTGCACTGCTGGCACCAGACTGCACAAAGAATGCTGGCATCATTTCATTCTTTGAGCCTCCATCTGCCACGACTCTGACCAAGGGGCTACTTCTTATTTTAGACCATCTATTCGCATCCTCGCATCCGTGTCCGCTCATACAGACCCCCACCGGCCCATCACCCCTGTCCCATTTACCCCTCACATCCACTCTTCAAACGCAAAACTTGGGCTCCCAAGGCGGAGCTAGGCTGAACTCTATGAAGTAGACTGGAAACATCCGTGTCCTTTCCCAAACTTTGTCAGGTGAAGGATAGTGGTTCTGCTCTAATGGACAGAGGAGCAGCTTTGCCCTCTCACTTACACAGCACTTTAAAAGGAAATCCCAGAAAGCCAGTACAAAACCAACACTCAGACACACTTATCACTTTGCAATGAGTACAGTTTATTAACAAAGTGATCACTTCAATGGCTAAAAACTTGTGTGCATGAGATTTAAGCAAAGTGTGCAGTAGAGTTTAAGGCTGGGCATAGAGGGAAAACTTAATATAGGCTGCTTATGTTATAAACTCTTTCCCTCATGGTTCTGTCTTACAGCTTTTTATATCAAATTTGTTTCACTGAGTTACAAATAACAAAAAGCTTAGTATCTTTAATCTTCACAGATTGTCTTACATTCAAGTACAGTATAGACTGTTTCATAACATAAATTCCTAAAACCAAAGAACTGCCTTTCTGCGTCACTTGCACTTACTTATGCTCATTCATTTGCTCTTGTTCACTCACAAATGTACATACAGCAACTACATACACACATGGAAAACACACACAGTACCATATGGTGTTGGCTCTATTAGGAAATGCATCACATTTTTTATGACTACTGCAACTACCTGACACACCAGGCAAGAGACCACAACATCTGTAGTGATGGATGGCCATCATATTAAAGATATCAAAGTAACCCCAAAAGAAATACATTCTAAGTGACATCTATGTATTACCAAGGGGGAACGGTTGCACATAATTGACTTCATATGCAGCCAGAGTGAGATCTGGCATGCAGCTGACAGCTCTGCAGAGATAGTGAAATTTTACACTACAGAGAATGTTCAGTGGTGGATGATGGACTGCGAAGACCAAATATTAGGTAAAGGGCTTTAGTGTGTTTTAAATTAACACCGCACCTTATTATTTTACCAGCTTATCATGTGTATCTGAAAATAAATGAAACAAGAATGGGAGTCTGGAAAAAACATGTTTTTCTTGGGACACTTCCATTGCTTTCCATGCAAAGACATATACCGACATGAGAGTATGTAATACGGAAAAAGTTGTAATGATGATCTGACACCTTGTGACATGCGCATGCTTCAACATTGTTACTTTCTTTAACTACCTTGCTGGCTGGGCTGGTAAGTGCAAATACAGAGCCAAGTCAAGTAGTGAAAGATTGCCAAAGAAATGTCTGGCAGAAAAAAAAGATTTCTCTCCTGCTGGATAAATCTCCACGGTAGAAAAGTACACCGGAGGCCACTACTGTACCAGAACAGTTGACTTTGACTTTTTTGTGTTTGGAGTCTCACAGGTGGGACTAAATTAACTGTAATCATACCCAACTTCTAAATTACTACACCTTTAAAAGCACAAGTGGCAGGAAAACTTGATATCAGACGCATTTTCTTCATGAAAGTATTCATTCAAATCACAGCAAAAACACTGCAGTACATCTACAGATGCCCAGCTTGCTGCTTGAGCATTTGAATATAGTTCACTACAGGAAAGTTAAACTGCAGCTGTTTCCCCATGACCTCCATTTCTTGAACTTTTGGCTTTAGAGCCTTTGTTCCTTGTTTCTCTCTGCTGCACCGTACCTCTACATTGTCTATTCTCTGTCACTTGGAGAAAACAGCACTTTGGTGAATCTGAATTGTTCTCTGTTTTAAGATTACTCCCCAGAGTGTGCATCACAGCCCTACACCGTTAGTTTGAAATTTAAAGGAGTGCAGATTAATAAATCATAATCCCGAGCTCAGCACTCCTCAGTCACCTTTTTTGTTGTATCTAACACCCCAATTCCCGGCAGGCTGGGCATAGAAAGGCATGTAAGATCTGTGCTGCTCGGGAGAAGGGAAACAAACAGGTGGTGTAAACCTCGGCGGGCCCTGCATCTCCGCACGAAGCCTCCCTGACTCTGTCCTATCAAAGCAGGTTATAGGACCTTGCTGCAGTTCCCTGGTAGTCCCTTGCTATGCGCACTTAGCTGCCTCTGGGAAAAGCACTCCAGGTGCTCATTGACTTGCATGAAGGCTGACTTTAGTTCTCACGCCTGTGCATTCGAAAGACTGATGAGCTGCTATTGATCTCTTGCAGAAGATGCTTTTTCCCATGTACAAAGAAGATTATGTAAGTAATGGCGAGAAAAGGATTTTACCAATTATCTTCAGTGGGTTATTATTCAAGTAAGCCCGAGAAAAATTACAGCACAAGAAACATTCGGCATTCTTTTCTCCATCAAACCTTGGTAACGCTACCAGCAAAGGAAGCCTGTGAATGAGCCTGATACAATGTGCGCGGAGTTGGGAAAGTAGACTGCTATTACCCACGAGTGCTGAAAGATGCCCGGCATAAGTGAGATGCCGTTTGCTTTCAAGGACACTTAGGATCCCAAGGTACTTGTTGAAGAGGAGGAATATTATTAACCCCAATGGCATGGCCCCTCCATTTCTTTATATTTCACAGGCAGAACCGTCAAACCATTATATTACAACATTTCTTGGAATGGTGAAAGCTAATTTGACTTGGGGAAAATTGTTCTACGTAAGGTCAAAACAATGCCACAACAATGGCGGAAATGGGGCATTTTAAAAATAACTAGACAGGAGAGGAAACTTCAGAAACACAAGCTGTTCTTTTTTTCTAGGCCAGTGTGCACCAGCTTGCCATGACTAGACACTTGTCTAAGTAAAAAAGGGAAGTAACACACTTTTACTTTAGAGAAAAGCCAGATGAGAGTTGATAGATGCATAACTTGCTTTTAGATTTGCGGCTCTACCGTTCACTTTGGGAAACTTTGTAAAGGACCTTGAAAATTCTCAGATGATAAATTTGTCATTCTTGTGAACCAATTTAAGCTGCATCACTAAGTCTGTTTGGGGAAGCTGGAACCGTTGGATAAACAGTGAACATCAGAGGAAACAGCCGTACCATCTGAGATGACCTTTTCATCGAATACATGATAATAAACTAAATAAGACAAAATATTTCAAGCCTCACTGCTAGCCCTAAGGAGGTTCCATGTTCGCTACCCCACAATGCAAAAGTGTTAGTGGCAAACATACAGATGTCCTTAGAGTCTTATTGCCAGGGGGGTTACGATGTAAAGTTTGACCTCAGTGTGGTTCTACAAAACAGGTCATTTCTTTCTCTGGAGGGTATGAATATTCACTGAAAATATAATGGGAATCTCTAGGTTGACAATGGAGGAAAGACACAGTCTCCAAAGTCACTAAGGTTCATCCTCTGGTGACCATTAATATCAGTGGACTCCAATACAATTTGGCCAGAAGCTATTTTGTGTACTAACCTAATAATTTGTTGCAATGGTGGCACCAAAGAAGAAGCTCAATTATCAGATGGTTGGATATCCTTTACAACAGTGCTTAGTAATGTTAATGGTAATCTGCCCTTCAGATTTAGAGAGATGTCATGTGTAGAAATTTTTGCCTGAGGGTGGTGGTAAAGGAAAGGTCAATCGGTCACAGAGGACCATGAATTTGCTCCCCATTGTATAGCAGGCATATGTGACAGTGTTCTTGGTTGTATAGAGTTTGTTCTGATGATGACAGGAAAAGTCTGGAATCATCCTTTGGGAACGAGGAATATAATTATTTTTTGTCAATAGTAATTGACTATTTGAGTAGTGCTAGTTGCTCGTGCACAAGGAGCGCTTTAGATGCTTTTTTAAAAATTATTTTTGATTATGCTTGTCTGATGGCCGAAAAATAGCTATTAAGATACAAAGTTTGGGTCAAAGAAAAATGTTGACATTGTGACAGTGCTAAAGGTCAAGGGTTCACCAGAATCATAGGAACCATTTTCTGATGACCCTGAATATACACAAAACTTAACTGCCAAAACTGCCAGAAGTTGTCAAAAAATATCATGCAAATGAGATGGGTCCCTGTAAAGACAAATTTTTCTCAAGAAAACAACTATACATTATTATACTATATGCACTATATACTATTTTAATATTTATTTGGCATAATTAAAAGATGTTTACGTTATTCAGATGATAATAGGCAGGTTCAGACACCAGCTTGTGATAAGGAAGAAGAATGCACAGCATTGAAAACATAATATCACTGGTTATACTGTATTATTACAGATTGTGTTTTAAAGTGTCCATTATAAGTCTGTGTTATATAACTGCAATGCTAAATCAATGGAGGACTCCTCATTTCCCCACTCTCCAAAGGACCATACAACGGAAGCCAGGAACAATGTTTATTTTCACAAAAGTTACCAGTCACTGTATTGTACTGGACTGATTTATCCACAAATGACACACATTTTACCAGCCATTTGGCTCTTGGCTACTGCTCATTTCAGCCCTACAATGAAATGACTTCGGAAGAGAGAAAAGCCGCAGAAACTCGAGCTGAACAGGTGTGCTTTTACTCTTGTTTTGTCTGTATAGGACATGGCAGAATGACAATATTCTGTCTACCATCCTTAGTGACACAAGACTCTGGAGCTCCCCTATAATTAACCCTGGCTGAGCTCCAGCCCAGGTAGTGCAGGAGAGAAGGCCCACTGACTGCCAGCATGTCTGGCAGACTCCATCCATTCCCCAAAACCTGGAGATGATCCTGCACAGGAGACACTTTTGACACTCTCTACCGCATACACGGTGGACTCAGCAGAGCTTCAGCCAACAAACCCATCTGTGGAACTCATTATTAGATCACTGCTAAAGACTCAAACAAGACCCTCCACACGGAAACTCAATTCTGCAGATATACAATACCACTGTTCCATCACCTTATTAAGATCATACTTCTTTCCTTTTCTTTTCCTCATTCACATTTTCATATTGAAATAAGTACAGCTCAGTGCAATGGGCCACCTTTGTGTTGGTCAGCTTTGCAAACCTGGTAGGGTGTTTACTTTGTTTATATGGTAATAAGTAATGCAAATAACTGGCAGCAAAAATATGCTCATTGTACGCAGAGAAGCATTAACATGTTAACTACATATGTCTTGCAGAGTTCCTACAACACAAAACTTATAGCCTAGGAAACATTTCTGCAGCATCCAGAAGTGCTGAGCATTATTGTGCATCAGCAATTCTTAAAAGGACCCATAAGAGCTCTAACATTCGAGGTATCATCTCAGTCGTTGTTGGATAAAGGGAATCTATAAGCCCCTCATTGTTTGCAGTTTGACCAGGTGCTTGGCACATAAAACCCCTACATTCATCTGCCAAAAACTGCTGGCTTGCACACAAGACTTCAAACATCTCTCTTGCTCACTGCTCTGAAAATATTTTTCTCCAAGACACTGCGCTGCACGTGGAAACACAAACTGTTTATATTGAAACGCCTCTTCTTGAAAAAGGAAGAAATGCAACTAATATTTCTATGAATTGTGGATCTAGTGCAACAGTTTTATAACAATAAAGCAATATCTTTATCTGTTTATCTGACTTTTGCCACAGTCTGTTGCTACTCAGTTTCAGGTAATAAAATGCACATCGCCACACATAAATCAAACTAATCAGACATGTCATAAAAATACAAGAGAGCCCGGCTCAGTGTAGTCTTTGTTGAGATGAATATGAACCCGGGGTTAACCACTATTCTTACAAAGACCAGAAATCAATTAATATTTAATTTTCTGCAAATTAAATATTAAGAAAACAGGAGTTTTTCTATTAAATTAATTTGAGTGTGTTTCAAGGTAACACTACATTAACGCTGCCACATCCCCTCACCTCTCTGGTTTTGGCTGCACTTTTCTTTCAAAATGATTGATTCATGAATGGATGACTGCACAGGTCTGGTGTGCGATTAAGTGTGCTTTTTATGCTGCTACCACAATCTGGTTTTCAACATCTGAAAATGACTCTCATGGAATACTTTACATATCCCATTTGATCAGAGTAGATCAGGCTAGTGATTGAAATACAGGCGGTAACACACATCTACTGTATGAGGAGCATTAGCTGTATTATAAGTTCCTGTCAAGTCACATCAGGTGCCATCACATTTGTTTTTCTTCAGTCCCAGAGCTTCTCATCAAACAATTTCATTATCATTTGTTGTTACTGGATTTAATAAATACAAAACACACTTGCAGTAATTTAACATCATTAAATTCTCAATTATGAGCTGTCACCTAATAATGGGCAGTGAGCAATTTCACTGTTTTTTAAGTAAATAGGATCCAAATATGACACTAATTACTCCCGAGTCGAGCATCAGATAAGCAGAAGCGACATCTTGGCATGCATATCCATGCTGCTGCACACTCGTATTCAAGAATGTCAAAGTTTTGATGTACTTCAGTCACCCTGCTATGCTGCATGTTTAAACAACCTGCTCTGTTTTCATCACGTGAATAATCAAATGAAAAAACCCACCACATAACACTCCCATCCAAGATCCCAACACTCACAACTTGCTGTTTCAATCCCATCCTACAAGACTCCACAAAGAATATCACAGCATTTGATTACCAGGAAGCAAAGTATTCATTTTATCCATGCTGACCTCGCGCCTTCGTGGTAATTTTGCATTCCATTGTAAATTCCCTTTTTTCTCATCTTTCTATCAAATTGGTGTTCAAAGGCACACAAAGGAAGGGACTCTCTGATTTGTTACTAAACCTTGAAAAGCCAGCAATGTTGCTTGTTAAGCTTCAACATGTTCGGCGTATCCAGCTGGCAGACCATCATTACACAAAAATCACTCTCACTGGCTTCTCCAAAAGACTTTCCTGATATTTAAATCCTCGTATCTAAATAAAAATCGAGAAATATCAGACAACGTGAAATGTAAAACATCATTAGGCGATACAAGATATATCGGGGACTGCATCTAGTTAGAATGAACGATAGAATGCAATTTCACTTTCCATTAAATACAGAGTGGTATAAATCATTTTACGGAATAGATGGTTGAACCTGGGCTGTCGTTAAGGGTCAAATAATATCCAAATGTGTGACACAGGTTGAAACCACCCAGTGCTCCGCAAATCAGCTGGGCACAAAATACCCTTCTGTTCCCACTGTCACCTCCTGGTACCTTCACGCTTTGTGGATATATCTGGGAGGGGAGGGGGAGGCCGGGGAGAGCCAGAAACCAGGGGCTGAGGCCGAGGAGCCTGGATAAATTAGCCAAACCACTTAGGTGATTTCAACTAAAATTAGCAGTGCTGCCTGTGGGCTCCATCAATTCTGAACTTGCTCAAACTCTGACAAGCATGGGGGAACTTTTTCCCCCCTGGCCCCGCTATCTAGGAGCCCCCTCTGTCTGGCTCTCTCTCCCTCTCTCTCCCTCTCTCCCCTCCTTACACCCTACCCTACGCTTTCCCCTCCACATTTTACTATAGAGAGCTCCAATTAGGGCTCTCAGCCACTTTGCATAATCGCTACAGAACATGATAAGCTATAACTTTTCTTTATTTCTTACCTCATTCATATCAGAGGCATCAGTAGTATTTCAATTTAGGAACATTTTCCCAGGTGCTAAAAAAAAATAAAATAACTGAGACCTCCAGGGCTGATAAAAAAAAAAAAACTATAAACCAGATTTTTTTTTCTACTTTGAAAGCACAAACAAACGGTGACACTGTTTAAAACTGTGCCGTGATTCATTTTCAAGGCTCGCATTCGGCATCTCGCTCCATGGTCACAGGTTAACACACAACAATGTGCTCGCAGAGAAACCACATGATCTGAATATAGCAAAATACAATGAGCTAAAAATTTCAAAGGGCTCCATTTGGACAGTTGTAAGGCAAATATTAGCAACACAGCTACAGAAATCCCTCCTTTTCCCACAGCAGATATTGTACACAACTGATTTGATACAGTGGAAAAACAAAATGAGAGAATAATGAAACCATTTGTTAGAATTATGTTCATACACATGCAAGATGAGTAGACAATTTCCTTTATAATCTGATGGCATATGTGCAACATTCATCTACACCTGGTTCCTCCTGGCACTGTGTTTTTTTTCACCTCCTGGCCAAATTGCCAGTCTACCCAAACTGACAGGTGGCCACCCTGAAATGAAAAATTTGCAACACATTTTCTATTTAGTGAGTGTCAAATGTCTCTCTGGAAGGCATTTCCAAAGCACGGGAATATCCCACACTGTATTATAAGCAAGAAGGTTCTAAAAGTAACAGTGAATCCTGAATATTTTTTCTGACTACAGGGGTAAAAATCCCATATTTTGCCACACAGAAACGGCATCCGTTCAGCCTGAAACGTCACAAAAACCTCATGCTTGATCTGGGTCCACATATGTTTATGAAATCAACCACAAATTTTAAAGTGACTTTTATTGCACAATTAATTGCTCATTGTAGCCGGAGCCACAGGGTGAACAGTGCCTTTCATTGCTAATCAGACAGTAACTCATCAGGCATGCACACTGAAACGGAGCACAGGAGCATGAAAACCCAAACATACGTGTATGCACGCACACTCACACGCAAAACATAAAATGACGGCATTTAAAATCACAGTGCCATGACTCACTAAGACGTTCAGTCAGACATGTAAACACGCAGAAAAAAAATCACGGGCTGCCCGAGCCTACAAAGCGAAGGCCGATGAAGACAAAGACATTTCATTGGAAGAAAAAAAATGCTTGGCTCAACCAGCCATGCAGACTAAATTGACCTATTCCTTAATCGCTTTTAATGAAGACGATGTGAGCCCTGAGTGCCGCTGAGACCCTGAACACTAGCGCTGCCGGCGTGCACTGCCGCAAACTGTCTGCCACATAAACAAAGCTGAGCAGCTGATTTTTAATTTTAAATTGTGAATTTCAAATCATCACTCCCAGAGATTACCTTTCCCCCAGCAGACTCTCGCTAATTTGTTCAATTATTGGGAACAGTGTTCCAATTAAAATGTCATATCCAAATGAATTTAATTGGAGATGAAACTGCCTGTGACAACTGGTTGGTGAGAGATCTCTGACAATGGAAATGAATAAAGCAGTTATATTAACATCCATCCATCCATTTTAGACTCACACTTCTTCCTAATTAGGGTCTCTTTCTATTATTTCTGACACCTTAAGATCAGGTTGAGAAATAAAATAAATGTATATAGCTTTGTAAACCCAAACTTGATTTATTGTTGTGCCCTCATTAGTTAGTTTCATCAGTATTAAAAAAAAAATTAAATAGTCTACTATTGTGTTAGAGCAGTATACTTGACCGGACTGGTTCTTCTCTAAAATTCATCCTAAAACCACTGAAACAAAGAAGTCACATCATATTAAAGCTATATAATCACAATGCTGTGCAACACCACAGCCAACTGCTTTTTTTTCTTACCATTATGCAACAACTAACATCTGTTACCTCTTCGTAGACATTATGTGTGGCAGCTGCAACACTATATGCTGAGTTGCAAGCAGCTTTACATCAACGCAAAACAGAATAAGTCGGAATAAGCGCAGAGCATCTGAGCATTTAATGACCAATTCGAACATCACGAGGATAAATGTACCAATGTGCAAAGTGGACTTTTCCAGTTTGCCCTGTGAAATAACTTATTTGCTCAAAAGTAGCATTAATTCATATTCTGCTTCCGGCTCTATTTTCTACTGGGCCAGCACTGGTAAAAATGTATGCAGACAAATGTTCTCATCTCTTCTGGGAATGTCTAGCGGAGGACATTTCAGTGGGAATATGCGAACATTCTTTATACGGCTTAACAGCTCCTGCAAACCTATTGTTTTGAGTTGACAAGGTGCTCCACGGAAGCATGTCAGCTCTTATATCAAATTCGCCATTCTGACCTCCGCCCCAGTTTCAAGTGGGGGGAAAAAGAGTGCACGTGAAGCAGAGTGGGAGAGGGTTGGAGGGAGTAAAGATGAGAGAAGTTATAGAAAGGAGAGTTCCAAGGACGACTTCAACTTTCTAATAAGAGTCTCCAGAAGCTGGAGACTGGTACGCTGGTGAAGAGGAGGGCAACAGGAACAACAGCTCCCTCTGGGGTGAAAGGACGGGGCAGTGGTCAAGGGTAAGTAAGCAGATAACTGGCAGCTTTACTGAACCATCAATTGTACAGATGAAGCACAAAGACACTGCATCCAGCTGTCACCTTTTCTATAAAATACCAGCCGACCCTTCACTTTTCAACCTGCAATTAGTTTCCTCTTCTTTATTGTACATCATTTTGCCTGCTTCTGAAATATAGATGATTAACATTAACAGTCAATTTTGCCCAATTTCACGCCCAGTTGCTTATTTTATTAAGTCGCAGTCCCTTTTTGTGCAACAGAATAGTAAAAATGCCTTTTTCTTAAATAAAACATGAACGAGGGGGACACAATTGTTTCTGCATCCTTTCAAGACATCATAGTGTATTTTGGCAAGTCATTACATAAACTGATACGCAATCAGACACAATAAAGAGCCTTGCCAGCATTAACGTTATGCAACCTTCAGCATGTGTCATCGACCATATTCTAACGTCTACCACATTTTCTATACTGGCTTGTTCACTTTACACAAAACTGTGGACGCGCAACTCTCTATCAGAGGGGATACGAAAAAGTAAAAAGACGAATCTCCTTTGTCTTTTGTTATTTCGAGTCTGACAAAGTGCTGAAAGTGACACTACTGCAACACTTTCTCCATATGCCTACAGACATCATCAAAAGACTATTTTTACTTTTTTATTGGTAAATCATCAACTTTTATTTGAAAGTAAAACAAATGACAGACGTTTCAGCCCCTTGGCGCACCATCATGTGGGCAGGACAGCAAAGCCTGGCAGCCTGACGAATGCCCAGCCAAGGCAAGCTGGAGGGAAGTAAAAGACACTCCTCCTCAAACGGGCCCGTCAGCTTTCAAAGAAGCAGCCATTAGTGAGCGCTCATCAAGCGGGAGCAGGGGCCCGTCCATTCCCCCGGAGAAGCGAAAGCAAGCGGCAGGCCACAATGCTTCTATGGGAGGAGGGAGGCGGAGGACTACAGAGATGAGCCCTGGACCCAGTGGTGTTTCCGAGCGGAGTCAAGCCGCACGTCCCAGGCACGCTCAATTCCCAGCCCAACTGTCACTGCTGGCACTCAATTCAGCCCCTTCAAGCTCATAATCTGTGCTCGTATGGCTGTTAAACACCACACACTCCGGTCCTTCACTCATTCCGTGCCATGGTATTGTTGTGTCTGCCGTCTTTCTATTATTGAGCCATTAAAGGATTTGGATGGAGAACGATTTCTCAGCATATGGTATATTGATCAGCAACAAGACAATAAGATAGCAAGAGACAATAGATTATTTGCATATTTAGGAAGTGATCATTTTTTTGTACCTGGAGTGATTCAGGAACAGGTCACTATATTCAATATATATGAATATATGTTACACACATGTATATATGTGTAAATGTAGCGTGTTAACCATCACAATCACTGGCTCATTGGTTCATGCAGCGAGGAGCTGTGTGCAGTGCTATCACCAGGAACAGATGAGAGAGAGAGTCGACTGATTCTTGCAAGTTGGAGGCAGAATCGCTGCATTAATCTCAGCAAACACAGTGGGGTCTAAGGTGGCACGGTGCCACGCCGGAGATTCCCACTTACGGCTATCTCTCCCGATGACAGAGCGATAATGTCACATGGGTCCAGGTGAGCGAAAAATGGCAGCCTGCTTGATGCTCAGCCGGCTGCTTTAATTGGCTAAAACAAAGTAATTTGAGAGCAGTATGGGGGGCACGAGAGGGTAAATGATGGGACAGAAGGTCATAGCTTCTCTTTTACTCTGCTGTGTGCCATCTACCAACACTCCCAGCATGTGCTACAGTTAATATTGAGATCTATTATACACTAGCCTTTCACCATCTGCTTGACACACTGAGAACCTGTGCTGCACACCTAGTTATTGAATAAAAAATGAATATTTGTTTTGCTGTACTGTGTATCTTTTTGCAGATGTAGCAGCATATTTGGATCCAGTTTTCTGAGACACTCAGACGTTCCTTATGGTTTGCAAATTATAACAAAAATATGCAACAGCATCAAAAAAGCTCCTAATAAAGTACAAATAGCAGAGACTTTTCTTTTGAAATAGCTTTTGTACCCTGAAAATAGCGGGAAGGGTTCTTTGCAATTAACCTTGAGCCTAAAGTGATGTCTTCAAGTTGCATGCTTTGTTTGAATAATATGTCTAAATGCAAAAGGTATCTAGTGAAACATCTCCTCACATTTGAGAGGCTGTAACCAGATACTGTTCTGGCATTTCTGCTTGAACTGGTAAAGAAGTTGTTAATTAACCTCTAAAGACAAAAGATTCATTTTTGACATCACTACTGTCTCCTAAAAATTCTAATGCAATAAGGCAGAAATTAAAAATCTTCATACCTCATCACGCTCCTTTAAATAGTATTTCTTCAAGTATCCCCTTTTTTTACAGCTTTTTCCCTTGTTAATTATTATCAAGACTTCCAAAACTGAACAAATAAAAAGTGACAGAAACAACAGGTCACAACAAAAGGTGCTGTACTGTAGACATTTTTCCAATATGCAGCATAACCACATGTGCAGACGGCATTTCATTAACACTTGTGCATCTGTGTGTATGTGCACATTTGGGCTGTGTGTGTGAGTTCAAGCGTGTGTGTTTGTGCGCTTGTTTGAGTGTGTAGAGATACATGATGCACCTGTGTTAAACAAATGACCCGCATGCCTGTTTGGGTTTTTCCCAGGTGTGTCTGATGCATGGATCATGTGGTGCGGCGTGCTCGGGGCCACATTGGCTCAATCGTCCTGGGATCATCTCCGAATGTGGCCCTGAATTTGCATTGAGTGAAGGAACGGTTCACCTCCTCGGCACAGCCTTCGACGCATCTGCAGCGCAGGGGAGGAGTGTGCTAGACCAGCCCCCTGCAGGCAGAATCAGGTGTTATCTGTCTGACTGGGGACACCGCCATCAATCTCTCCTGTCCACTTTCCTTTGCCCGGAATCAAATCAGCATAGTGTAGTACATCTGCGCTGACAACATGCAGACAAGATAAGCAATCGAGCACGTCAAAATTTTGCCATGTTTGCCTGATGTGTGGAAGGAGTGGTGAAATGTATTTATCTCTACGTGCAACTGGTGCAGCCTTTTCAACTATCGAAGGATGTTGAGATCAAATTTGAAGCTGCTGTTCTTCATTTAATTCCACAAGTTTTCTTTCTCAGCAGTGCTCCATGACTGCAGCTACAACAGCAAGTGAACAAAATGCACAGTACAAATAAAATCCTCATTAACCAAGAAGTTTTGTTCTCAAGTTCAGTGTTCACTTTTATGATTTCTCACAGGCTGTGACAGTGAATGTAGCTTTAAGTGACCGGCTCCAATGCTCACATATAAAAACAACACTTACTGTAATTGGTCCAGCTTGTACTGAACCTCTCACACACCTATTTCCCATATTTCAAAACACATTACCTGCGCTCCTCCTCAAGGTTCAATTTTATGCCCCGTCTTATTCTCCATTTACATGCTCCTACTTTTCATATCAACAGAAAACAAAATATTTTTGCCCTGCTGCTGCTCAAACACAAGAGATGTACGGAGCCCTTGAAGTGACTCGAAACACTCAGTGTGTTTTCCTTCAATATAAACTGTCCAGAATACAGATGGAATTTAAGATATTCACTTTTCGGCACTTATGTGAATAGATATGAATAGAGAATTTCTTTTATCTCCTCATTTTCGGGCAATCTCTTCTCTGACATCAATCACACGTCTGTGTCACTTCCCTGCCTGATTGAAAATTCAGCAGTTCTGCTTTTAACTGATTCAGACAGACTAAATAAAATCATCCAACGTGCTTGCTCTTTTTACTGGTTACCTGTTAGATGAAGGATTGATCTGAAGAGTTCGACCATTTTCTTTTTACAAGCACGGTGAGGTCTGGCCCCGAGCTATTCTGCAGACCTTAAAGCCCTCTGAGCAAGCCTGCAGCCTCAGATTCTCCTTCTGGCTGGTGCAGATGTTTCTGTATTTGAGACTAAAGATGACCAGGTATTTAAGGTTTGAACCTAAGACAGACATATTTTAGGATCTGATGCAGTAAAAATCTGTATCATCTGTTAAACCACTTGGAAAATAGATTGATCTCCCGAGTTGCCTGATTTTTTTTGTCCAAATGTTGCTCAACAACATTGAATAAAAAGCTCCAAAGTCAAAATAGCAAGTGTAATTTCTTGTAATTAATCTGCAAGACAAGGCTTAGTATGCTCTAGGCCACAAGGCAACAGGGAGTTTAAAAAGCGACACAGGCCTGGGAGAGTCTGAAAATCGACCAAAAGATGCAGAAGTGAGTAGAAAGGGGAGAGGGAGGTGAAAAACCTCTGTTGACACCTGGTCTGTATGATAATCTGATCTGTGTATGATGGCTCAGAGTTTGAAAGGCACTTTGTCCAATTAGAAGTGTGCAGCAAATTTCCACCTGCCCCTGACAGAGATGAAGTGGCTCTTTCAGAAGACACTGTGGCACTGAGCCAGCAAAGGGAGCCCAAACACGGCAAGTGGAGCAAGCAGAAATTAATGAGCATCACAAGCCACACTTGTTTAACACAGGATGATATTGAATGAACATTCCCTCAGTTATACTGTTTCACACTGCATTTCAAACTACACAAACAAATTTAAAACCTCAAGACGTGGTGAGTTATTTTTGTTTATAAAGGAAAAGTAAGCCAATGAAAGTTTTGTTTCAATAGTTATTCAAAAAGCAGATATTTACATTTTTTAATGGCTTTAATTTGTGTTGGATTTGAACTTTCATACACCTAAATACTTTCCTTAACCTAGCTTTAACCCAAATAATTCTAAGTCATGAACATTCAACAAAAAAAACTTCAAAGTAAAAAAAAACTCCACTTTTGCACATTAACATAACTTGAAAGCAACCGAAATCGCTACGCTGTAGGAAAATCTCAAGTTCTAGATAAGTTCATAGTGCAGTGTGTAGGGATTGCGTGCACGATGTGCCACTACCAACCTCAACTAAAGGTTTTCATCTTCCTATTTCTGTATGTCTATTTCGGTCTGTCACATAAAAATAGGCTTTTAACAACCCAGCATGGCGTTAATTATTGCCTCTTAAGCACTGCATTACTAAAATAAAGCTGCAAATATTGATTGATCAGACAGATGATATTTGTCAGTGAATAAGGATTTGAGAATCATACATGGTGAAGAGTAACTCCGTCTTTCAATCACTGTCAGAAAGCAGCACGGCAGCATTGCTGCAATGATTGAGCCCCATCGTGCCACACTCTGTCTTAGTACGCCTCCTAAAGCAATCAATTCACAGACACACGCAAGAACCAAATATTCATTAGTGACATATTCATATTCAAAAGCTGCCTTTTGAAAGTAACAAAAGAGCAGAATTGTCTTTGACAGGCACGTTACAATGATTCTGTGACATACTGTGTGAGGCCTGAACAATTGTGATCATCTTCTATTATTTTACAAGCAAAGAGTTGTGTTCATTGCTGTTGTCTGCAAGATGAGGAAATTTGTATGTACAACTAGATTATTTAACAAAGATTATAGAGCTACAATTCATCTGAAACACACAAAATCTTACAATATGAAACAAATACAAATGCCCTTTTGATTTCATAAATATTCTACACTCAGATTTGCTTAATAGGACACAAAAGTCTTATTAAGTCCAACTTGACACTGATTTTCAAGTTGTGTCGACAACACAATGACTGGTATAACGAGTGTCAATAAAACCAGGCTGCTAGTTTCGCACAGCATGATTTGATGTGATTAATACTTATACTGTTTAACTACTCCAGTCGACTGGCCCTTAGTAACTGGTATAATATGAAAAAGGGGAAATGGGCTGCAATGTTAATAATTAGTTAGTTCTGCGCTCAAAAAAATTCTGTCCAACCTCACCAGATTTTAATCAAAGGCTGAAAATAGTAGCTGATTGTAATCGGCACTCAGAAGTCACCAGGGGTGTTTGAAGAGCCCGTCAAGCCTGCGAGTGGAGCTAATTCGATTAAGTGGTGGCAGTACCTGGAGGGGACGGATCTGTATCTCTCCCTTTTTTATTTATGAGATTAAGTTGCGCTTGTTATTCCAATATAAATAATCAAGCCAACAGAAATGACACTGATTTTCAAGTTGTTTTATCGCCCAATGTCTCCAAAAGTTCTTTGTTTATTTCAGGTGACAAATAAACTTTGTGAAGTAATGCTCCAGCACCACTGATGTAACGCAAATAACAGGGGAACATGTGTGTTTCACCTTCCTCGATATTGTCACCTCATGTGACAGAAACAAGGAAAAACCTAGGTTTATACACTAGAAAATGGTTTTTTTTTGCAACTCTGTTTTATTTTTATTTGTAAAATTTAAAGATTGATTTATGCAAATAAAAAGCAATAATTTCAGATGCAGTGTGAAATGCTCACGCAGAGATAAAAGTAAGAACACATATTCTCCAGACTGATGTTTAGCAGTCCCTGAGTCCACCCTCTCTAGTCTGCAGCGTTCTATTGTATTTAACACACCCGGAGAATACATAAGAGCAGACATTGTTAAATTACATTATTACTCTAAGCAAAGCAGAAAGCACCGGATTATTCTGCCTTATTACTGTCTGTGGCTGCTTCACTTCATCTGAGCCAGACAGGCTACAATATGCAATAGATATTTCCATTTTTATCTTATTCTGATGTCGTATTCGACCACTCAACAGAGTCCTTAATGCAGGGCTGTCGTGAGGGCCATTTAGCCTACAGAAAGCAAGATAAATAACAGTTAAGAGGCTCTTGAGGTGTGCTCCTTGAATAACATACTTTAGATTTTACAACGTTCCCTCTTCCTGCTTTAAAGCACACATGCACACACAACGTCTGGGAGCACCTCCACGGCTGGAAGATCAGGCTGATTATCAAGTGTTCAACACATGGCAGTGCTCTGCAGCCTGCACGGAGAGGTTATGTGGTAAACAATTCACTTTCTCTAAGTGTGCAGTGGTTTTAGGTTCACATGACTTGACACACATGACATGAAACAGCACGACTGTATGTGTTTAGCATGATTTTTGTTCAAAGGGAAAAGAGTGATGGCTTGAAAGATACCTCAGGTCAAAGTTCCAGAGTGCTCGGATTTTTCCATGCAAAGGGCTTACCTGCCTGCTCTTGAGCTTTTCCACCGTCCACAATGGTGGAGAAGTGAAAGGCTTGGCGCAAGATGTGACATAAGAATTCCTCAGAGTGAGTCTTTAGACCCCTCTCACCACCTCTTTCCCTCCAGGCCTCTTCTAAGGGGCCCATTTCATATCAGAGAGGCACAGAGCAGCACAGAGCCAAGCAGCACAAGTACTTAGGTCACAGTGTACCACATTAAATTTAGACTCCTTTAACGCCCTCCAATAATGCATCTGGAGTATTTCCGGTCATAACTATTCAAATTTCTCTATCTAAGATACAAACTTCAGTAAATGGGCCATAGATCTGAGCTATCATTCACCACAGGAGAGTTCACATCAAATCTGGTGTCTGTCACCAGTTGAAATTTCCTCGCCAGCCCCAGTTAAGCCACTGGTGATTCAAACTTCAAAATAAACTGTCCCGCAAGAATAAAACTTTCCTGGTTGTGCTAGGTTAAGTTTCGAAAACTAGTTTTAATTAATATTTCCTATCGGAACTTACACTGCAAAGCCTACAATGTACACCTAAAATAAATCCAAACACTGATTTACAACTTGAGAAGGAAAAATGCAGTTGCACCAGACCATCTGCGGTGTGCATTCTTGTGGTTGTGTTTTACTTTAAGCAGTAAGTTTGTCAAATCCTTTCAGCTTTTGTTAGGCATCTACAGTGTGTATCCTGCAGCTGGGTAACAAACTATGTTATATACCAGCACCAATTAAGAACTTGTGCAATGACTGCACTTCAGAAACAAACAAAAAAATTCCCCACTGATTAAAAGCACATGAACACTTCTTGACCCTTGGTAAATTGAGTTTTCTGCATCACATTAAGCAAAATATAGATTCAGGAAATTGGACAAAGTTGACATAAAGGCAGATGTCAGTCACATGAACTCCAAGGCTATTAGGCCACATGTTTATAGAGAGAATCATGAGTCAAGTGCAGAAGTCAGGCAGTGGTGTGCCTGCTAAGAGCTAGCAATGTCCTGTCAGTGTGTAAATTTTCATTGACTGACGAGGGCCTACAGTGTTCCTCGAGCAGCTTCCTACAGCAAAATCCACAGGAGCCCTTTCATGCAGCTTCCCTCATACAAAATGCAGCAAACAGCAACTAATCATCACAGTTTACTGCAGTAGTTGTAATCCCTCCATATGATAGATAAGAAAGACTGAATGCTGCCACATTTAAAAAATCTTAAACCACTCCTAAGGCCTCCCCAGAGCCCACACTGCTACAACACACTGGTCAGAACCACCTGACCAAAAAAAGTCACCTTTGTCACGCTCTCTGATGATCAGCGTTCAAAACATCCTATTTTTTCTATTTTATTCTGCTATTTAAACACAAAACCAATGTCATATGCCTGATGAATGCATTTGTGAGTGTGATTTTCTTGCAACGCATGACATGTTTCCACACAAATCCGAATGTTTGGACAGAAATGGCTTCATATCCCCACGAGTTAGTTTTATTGAAAGGCTTAACTTGAAACCTTTTTATATACACATGATGCGCCAGAAAAAGAATTTAATTATGAAATTAAATTGTCCAAAATACATGACCATATTTCTGGCAATTGACGATATATTGCAAACCAATCCAAAACAGGAGCAGCAGAAAAAAAGGAGACAAGGGATTTTTCAGTCGATTGGACCTGAGAAGTAATGAGCAACATGCAGCGAGCAGACCAATTTAATCCAAAACTATCATCCATTATTTCATAAAAAAATGGAAAATATCACCTAAAATCAATGTGATGGTTCATTGTCACACTTATCTCAGTTACAAGTACTTAAACAATTATTTTTAATGCATTTGTGCAGAAAATATATCTTTAAAGCAAAAAATATATATTATCTAACCTCCGCAACTAACAGAAAGTCACAGACTCCATTCAATAATAAGGTTTTGATTGTTTTGGTTCTTTTAATAGTGAAATCTACACTTCAGTCCTCTACAGTCTTGAATGTATCAAACTGTGCATCTCTGAGAGCAATATTTTAACGTCATACTGGTTCAGACTGGCACTTTTTCCACATCTCTTGGTATATCTAGCAAATCAAAGGATCTATCCAAACAGTTTTAGCATACGGTGCAGCGCTAGCAAGCACTGTGTCACGCAGCTGCATCTGTTGCATTTTTCTCGGGGATGCATTCAGCATGTTGTGTTTAAGTTGTTGGAACAAATCAGTCGTGTTTCCCTTCAGTGTGACAACTTTTATTGCAGTATTTGCATATAGCTTTTGTCTGTTCTGCATTGTGTTTACCGAAGCCAAAGTGAACCTACACACCTGACATGGCTTCTTCATTTCTCTGCCAGCTCTTCTTTGTGTGCAGCAATCACTGCTTCTGTTTTCTTCAACACTGAGGTGACCTTTGCTGACCTTGTGTCCCTCATAGTTGAGTTTCATTGTATAAAACTGCTCACTGCTAGAAGGAGCATGCCACATACGTGCATGGGTGTGCGTGAACACAAATTATATCGCAAGATGGTTATAAGTATGGATCGACCAACGTGGTTTCTTCAGGGTCATTGTCAGTACCGATTATTAGTAATCAAGTAGACAAATAACCTATATTTGGAGCTGATATGCACTTGTAGTACAAATTACATCTTAGTGTCAAAATTTAGAAATAACTGCAGCAACCAAACTTAACTGAAATGCCATCAAATTATATACCTTTGTTTTACAACCTAGACAAGCTTTTCAAAAATGTATCCTTCAGTGCTGATAGGTGATTATCCATGACATGTACCCATCAGATATACTGACAGATTGAGGCACCTGCTTCAGACCTAAAGTAGGACATCTCTTAAGTCAATTCATCTAACCAGGAATCAGTTTTTTAAAAAAAAAACAAAAAACAAAAAAAACAATATGACTGATAATCAGAAAAACGCGGAATATGAGATTTAATAATCATCCAGGCCAATATCTGGTTGACCTCTAGCAGTAGGAATGTCACAATGATTCTAAAAACTTGACAGTACTTGTTTTTCCATGATAAAAAAACTTCCCAAAGTTGCATAGATGTCGAGAGTACTGGAGTTACTGGACAGTAAAGACAACATGTGGATTGCGTGACAGTTCTACTGCAATTTTTGGAAAGAAAACACAGTGAGAGTCGTGTATGGGGTTATTTTGCAACATTTTGAGGCGGATGATGAGAGATAAGTTATAGATGACCAAAACCTGGAATATTACCAGTATCAAAGCGCATCTGAAACGAAGATACAAACACTGAAAACCTATCTAAGCACCCTTAAGACGGGCATTTGAATCGTACACAGGAGAATAATATAACATCAAAATGTTCATATCAAACACAGCGTTCATATGCTAACATTATCTTGTTCAGACTAACAAAGCAATAGATCAGGACATGAGCTAAGTGCACCTAATAATCTGCAAAAGGATCTGTTAAATGTGTCTGTATGAGTATGTGCGTGTGGGTTAGCACACTGTGCATGCAGCAGTTTTTTAAATAAGAGCTTATATCTTCTTTTTTTCCACATTTGGTACTGAGAATTGTCCCTAACTTGTTGTTTCAGCAAGTTTCCATTCATTGTTGAACTTACATGCAAGTTCAGGCAGCTCCAGAGCTTTGAGCAGAGGCTGACTGTCCGTGTGAACCAGTAAGTTTATGTAACATCTCAGCTTAAGGACAATTTGCTCAGTCACAAAGTCAGAATGCTGACTAATCTATTTATTCAAACTATTTTCTCTTCCTAATTACATACATTTTTTACTTATACTGAACCGACAGCAAGAAGGACAGAGCCTCATACCTGACAGGACAAAATCTCTTTCAGTTCTTATTTAGCTACTAATACTGGAGTTATGCAGTGGAGTTAGACACTTGCTGGTACACTCCTTAGGTAAGCAGGCTGTGACTAAAATATTGTTTGACCTTTGAAGCTCATAAGAACAGAAGACCTTTTTTCACAGACGATGGTGCCAAAGTCCCAACTAGGAGCAGATGTCACCATCTACGCAACAGCTCACTGTACAGCTGAAGAAATACTGAAGAACTGGGCTGATTGTTAACATTTAACAATGTTAAAACGGCTGACAGGTACCAATAAAAGAGTCGTGATATTATTACCTCACCCACGTTTTAGAACGGAAAACACAAGAGGACTGAAACTCAATATTATGTTATAGGCAGCCAACCAGAAAAAAAGGAGACACATAATGGAGTTCCTCTCCCAGATCTGTCCGAGCTGAAGGCTCAACTATAAGCCTACACCTGTATCTTCATGCTCTCCAGCGGGCACACAGCCCTAATTCATTGAATTTGAGAATGCCACAGCCACAATAATGCTGCTGTCCGTTTCAGCGGCGTGCAAGCCCCATGCCAGCTCCTGACTTTCCGAGATTTCGTGTTAAAACGTAAAGAAATAAAAATAAAGCTGCGTCCCTGCACCTCATCCGTCTTGTCCCAACAAATGCTGCCAGCTGAGAGGTCTCATTTCGCCTCCCAAAAATACCACTGCTGGATACGTGTTCATTAAGGAACCCTGAATCTTTTCATACTCTGACTTTTTAGTTTCTTTCGCCTATTAAACTGCAGCGTCAGGTGGGACTTCTTTCCGACTAGGAAACAAAAACCTAAAACAGCTTTATCTTTTATTTTAAGAAAACAAAAATGGAAATGTTGTCACATAACAGAAATAGAGCTGTTTGTTAGCCTGTAAAAAATCATATGAGATTTAATCTAGATATAACACTAAGGCACACTGGATGCACTGCACTGTTCTCCACTGCAGGAAACCACACTCACGCTTCACCTAGTGACAGCTTTCACATTTTTAAAACCAACATAATATTATTTTTTCTTCATGAGTAGCCTCTTTCTCCCTAACGAGAGAAAATGATATTCAGATGACTCTCTGTCAAAGAAAATGACAATACCAAGCAAAACGTATGAGAAGACAAGCACAGCAGTCAGTTCCTTTCAGTGGAGTCTAATATTACACTACTAAGAAACACACAAACAAATTTACAACACTCAAAGAAAGTCCTGTTAAACGAGGATTCAGACACCAGGATTCCTGTCAGATCTGTGGCTCCGCAGCCTCCCCTGTGCAACTGTGAGGGTTTCAAACCTCTGCAGAGACCATCACCTTACATAACCGAGCTATTAATATTGATTGTTTCCAAATTTGCGAACTGAGAGATCTTGCAATATGAAAATATCACCCTTTCTTCTTTCCAGTAATGATATCCACAGCCCTTCAAGGCCTGTTCTCTGACCCACTCAAGTCTTACAGCGGGGCTTCTGCTGAAGTAAGCCCTTTCTACTTAAAAGGTATTAGCACTCAGGGTTAAAACAGTAAATGCTCTGCATGCAGGATAAGAAATGTGCATCCTCAGAAAGTCTAATACAGCTGGTGTGAAGAGGGAAACCGTGCTTAAGCAAGTGTCTGCCGCCTCTCAGATGTTGGTTTCTGTGGCTGGCCTGAAAAGCCAGATTCGGAGCACGGAGCTGTAATCCCAAAAAATGTCTTACAAGTCTGTAACACTACCCGCTTTTTATTGTTTTATTTATTCAAGCAACCCGGCGCTCCAGTGTGCCAGCGCAGTAACCGAGTGCAGTTTTTCTCCTTAGCAGAACGTGTACTTTTTACATGATCACTTTATTAAATAAAGCAATTAGGCCATCTTTTCTTTATGAAAGCGAGCTTTTCTCTAGCTCTGCTGTGTGATGAATGCTATGAATATTTCTACATTATGACATTTATAAAACATCTCTTGCTTAAGTGCAAACTGTTGCAGTGTGAAGGGTTGCGAAGACACTCGGGCATTTTTACAAGTCTACAGATCAGATGGCAGACAGCAGATTGAGGTTTATGGTATTTAACACTGACTTCATGCTTTTTCTAACCACACTTTTTATGTATTATGCAATATACTAAGTGACCAGCTATAATACACGCTCAGATGTGACCTAAGAGTTCAACAAGACATAATAAATTAATTTAGGGATTTAAGGGAACTAATTTCAGATAAATGTTGACTCGCAATAAGTTTGTTAAAAGTTCTCAAAACTTTTCTTTAAGCACTTCAATGCGAACAATCACCCTGACTTTGTGCAAAAAAGCCAAAATAAAGTTTCAGTGCAGGGAAACTCCTCCAAAAGTGCACAGATTGCCCCACTGAAAACATTTTTTTTTCACCCATTCAGCATTACATAACAGACCAAAGGCGTTCTTTTTTCCTGTCTTTCTCTTTTCCCAGACGCACTTTAATCCTGTGCATAAAAGGGTGGGGTGAATATGGGTCAGCAGGTTAGGAGTGTCTCAAAGTCAGACTTGTGAAAAAAGAAATCAATCCACGAAGCCTCCCAACTACCTGTCTTTGCCCCGCTATTACATAAGGCGCTCGGTCTGTGCCAGCCCACAAAGTCACACAGTTTCCCTTCAGTTTGTGTGTGTATACAGAAACAGCTCAAGTGCAGGGTGTGTGTTTTTTATTTTCTATTAACAAACTGAACACACGTATTGATTGTAAAGTGGACGAACTACTTTGTAAATTTAAAAAAAAAGATCTGCGATGGGTGATTTCTGCTCTCAGTTGCGCGCCTCTGTTTATGGCTAAACCTGTTACATAACCAGCTTACATTCCACATTCACCATATCACACTCTAAATATACCCTTGCGCACAGGAAGCGTGTGCGCACCGACGAAAAAAAAACACACCACCGTTCAATGAATTAATTGTCTCCTCCGCTCGTCTCTCTCGCAGTGAATCCAAACCGATCCAAAAAGAAAGAATCAGCAGAGAAACACACTATTTCTCTTGAACTTGGGTGAGCCCAGTTAGCCTGTTCTGGAGGCAGCCGAGAGGGGGTGTGGTTAAATACTGTCTTGTACTGTACAACATGGACGGGACGTGATGGATAAATCATGTACCCAAAAAATAATAATAACTCGCCTTTTACGCAGCGATGCGCACAGACTTCTGAGGGGCTCATTGACAGTGTAGGATGGTTTAGTTGGTAATCGTGTGTGTGTGAAGGGGTTTAAGTCGCTAAAAAAAAATAGGCGTGCAGTGCCTTCATGCTTGCAACAGTGTTTGCTGGCACTAAACAAATTCCAGCTGCCGGGGCGTCTTTTTCACACAGGAACAGACTAAAAAAAAATATGTGAGCTTGGAGATGTGCACAAAAATATTTAATAAAAAAGCTCAGCCAGACGGCGCTGTGTGCTGTGTGAGGCGTTAGTGGAGGACACGTCCCTACAAAAAAAGGAGAATGGGACTGATCGATAAACTAACCCACAGTTTCCCTAAAGTTCACTTTCGACCCTCGGACATAAATATCGCCTTTGAGCGAGCAGGTTGGCCTGTTTTGGCACGAAGGAGACGGTGCCGTTGCTCAGTTCCAGAGTTCCTGGATAATTGATTAATCTTGCAGTCGGAGTAAATGTGACATCTGTGACCGTATCACCCCCTATGATTTGAGCTGTCAGTAGAGCCTGAAACACCAGCAACACACCACCGAAGCACTCATTTACAAACGGAGCTACTAACTAAAAATGAAAAAGCTGTGTGTCTGTGTGGCTGCGTGGATTTGTGTGCTGTTATTTTTTAGGTGGGGGGGACGCGATTTAATTCATTTGGAAGTTTGATTAAAAATTCCTCGATCGGTCTCACCGCCCGGCATGAAAACAACAGGAGGGGATCTGCGGTCCGCTTACCTCTGTTGGTGCTGGAACAGGTCTGCCTTCGAACCGGGGCTGGATGGTCCGCTTTCCGGAGCGTCTCCAGGTTTACCGGGGTTTCCCTGACCGGGGTAGCCGGCTCCGAGGCGCTGTTGCCCGGGTCGCTCGCTGGATCTGGAGGGGACTCCATGTTGAATTTCAGCTTGGCTGTTTAACTACCGCTAGTACTTTAAACTAATTCTGTGCGATCTGTGAGCTCCGACACTACGTCTTGCTATCTAATTTAGACTACAAGTAAGAAATGAGAAATGCGAGTGTGTCTGGAGGTGGGTGTGTAGGTTTGATTGTCCACTAGCAGCGCTAGTGAGAGCTCCAGTCATGCAAACTGAAAAGGGAGAGGTTGTCAATAGCCGAAGAATAGATGTAGGCCTGAAAGTAATCCATGCTGATCGACCCTGCGCAGTTTTATGTTGAAATTGCAATATTTTTAGCACAACCTCACCATTTTTAGCAGTTTTACGCACCTTTGCGCACAAACAAGGCCGTCTGTAATAACACCACCTCTAGATTGAAAAAGAAAAACTATCCAGATTGATCCAAATCCATAAACATGGCATGCAATTGCATCAGTGCATGATCCAAACCATTTCTATGGCTACTTAACTAAACATATTCACTATAATTCATGGAAACAATGCTTTTTATGGTTGTTATTGTGCTTTAATCACAAGCTGCAAATCCCTCCTAGTTAAATATGGCCACTTTCACCCTCAACGTCACATTGCTTATCAATAATTCCATCACCAATAACGTCTATGTTTGCAAATTCAACCAAAAGCACCAGTGGAAGCCAATTCCCTGCACATTCCTTCACTGTGAAAGCCTTTCCTGGCTCCAGTACGCAGCAGCGTGCGTAAAACTATTTAATATTAATGTCCAAGAATTCAAACAGGGTTATTCGGAGTTCTCTTCATTATTTTCATCAACATCACCACCATTAACATCATCATCATCATGATCTCCTCCACCACCATCCTGTGGGAGGAGCGGACTGCATCTCTGAGTAGTCTGATCGAGCTGATGAAAGGACTCTTCCCTTTTACTCGCAGAGTAACCTGCGTGTCTCCGCTCTGCCTGATAAAAGGCAGGATTGACAGCAGTTTGGGAGAGAATACGCTATATTTTATTGCAGATACAGTGCCGGTGTACAGCTGGCATCAAACGTCACTCCGGCAACCAGCATCCGTTGCTCCGCTTGTTGCGCAGAAATTACAAACAGCACGCTTTCTGCATGTGATCAGCGGGCAGAGCTGCGAGACGGAACCCCGCCTCTTCAAAGCGCTGCACGTGGACTTTGACATGGTCCTGCCCTCCCAGCTCAGAGCCAGACTGATCCCAGACAAGCCAAGCCAGGGAGAGGACTCTAGCAGAAGTTGCATGTCTTTAAACACAACTGCATTTCTGTGAGATTTCTATTTGCACTTTAACATCCATTGTCCTGTGAGAGGCCTCTAACAACTACCTTCATTTAAAAAAAAATCACCAGTTTCAGTGCCTATGATTATCTTCATTTTCCAAGATTCAGCATGCTCAGAGTTCACTTAGTAAATAACTCATCAATTTCCTTTCTGTATCACCATGTTAGAGTTATATTGTGGCCAAATTGCATTACTGAGGGATGTTGGAGCTCTGCCATTGCTTTTTTAAAAGGCCAAAGTACACAAACAACACTGCAACACTGCGATTTGCCAGAAATGAAAGTAGTAAAACCATACATTGCAGTGCATTCGCGCTTTCCTAAGAAAATGATAATCATAAAGTGGATACTATGCGATGTAATGTGTTTTTTTTATTTATCAGCAGCATCTTAAATATGTTCTCCTCTGCTGTATGGTGCCCGATTTGCCGTTTAGTCAGGTTGATCAAATGAAAATGCAGCATTAAGAGCAGATTTTCTAAATGGTCTTCATCATTTGTTTGTTTGTTTGATTATAAGTTGGTTGAACATTGCATCTGATGTTTACTTGTAGGTGACTTGGACGACCTCATGTACAACAGGTATTATCCTGGGTTTGATTCTGGCTCATGGTGGTTAACTAAATGTTTCTTCCCGTCTCTCTGTTTCCACCTTCCCTGTCTCTCTTTGGCTGTCACTACTGATAAAGGCGAAAAATAAAAATGATGTGAAAAAAAATTACCATGATGGTAAATGTTGGCAATCAAGGCCCTGAAACAACAGGCAATAGAAGCAAAGTCAATGTGCTTCACACTGTTCTTGTCTTGCAACTGAACAAAATTAAGTGACTTGTTTACTCCATGTGAAAGTCCAGAACATAAAACCATTAAGTTTTTTAAATGGGTTTTGACAAATTGCATGCAGCGACTTTGTCAAAAAGAATCAATGTTCGTTTTTTCCGTTGCTGCACTCCTGCATGTAACTCACCAACAAGACTATGATATAACTTTTGGAGCTATGCGTGCTGAAGACCGACTTTTTGACAGAAAGCCAGAAGGAATCTCTCACTGCCAAGCAAAGAGGCCAAGTTCCATTCCTTCTGCTCAGCTTCAGCTCCTCCAAATTTCCCTGACCTCCTGACCCACTGTAATTTGACCGCGTGAACCCAACACTCACATTCCACGCCTGTTGCATGTTGCAGGACTGAAGCTGAGGAACTTGAGCTTGAGAGACGTAAACACGCTTCAAATTTTACCTGTGAAAAACACATGTAACATCACATGTCTGCATAGAAAGGCATGCTTACATGCACATGCAAACCCAGCAGTAATTAAAACGCAGGCTACACTGTGCACATCTAAAGACTTCTCACATATGTGCATGCATTTAATAAAAAATATAAGAAAAAATTAATTATTTTGTACCTAAACAACACAGATTCACTACAAACACATAAACAAAAGCGTCACACACACAGACCAACACACTGTCCTGTGTTTAAGCCAAGAGATGCAAGGACAAGTTTGATGTTGCCGCTTTAATTTTTGAGTTAAAATGAATTATGCTGCTGTCACATTGTTGAGCAGGGGGAAGGATGTGGCGGATGTGAAGCGAGTAGAGTAAGCATGCCTGCCGTGATCAGATGATTGATTAAGCTGACACTGGCTCAGGGGTGCAACACCGCTCTATTTTTCTCCCTCATTATGTAAGGCTATATTTCAAATCAGGAGTGCACTGGAGGAAGACACCAGAGACACGAGACAGGACACCCTTCAAATAAAAAGTTTATCAGACAACAGCCAAGGAGACTGATGAGTTTCCCCTCTAATCTTGTCTTGGGAGTGGCGATAGAAAAGGGGAAAAATGTGTTTGTCAAACGACAGGGGTGATCATTAGACAATAAAGCCTTAAAACTAGAGGACTAAATTTGACCAGAAGCACAATATTCAGAATCTGATGTGGTTCATTTTAGTAAATTGTTCACCATTAAACTAACTATCAGACAAAGTGCAGAAGGTAACATGTTAGCTATGACTTTTTTCGTGATTTATTAATTTTCTTCAGACAAAGATAAGCTCAGTGCTGTTTACAGAGAAGTAATAAAAACCATCTCATAATTTAAAATAGAACACCATCATATTGAATGCATGAATGTGGCTCTCCTTCTTATACTGCATTGGTTGTGTGTCTAAACAGCAAGACCAAAATAATATTCTCAGAAAGGCATTTTTTCTCTGTATGTGGACGTGGTGACATGTCTTTCTTGCCTTACAAATCGGACATCAGAACCAGAGCCCGGCAAACACAAAGTTCTGTGCCTGCTCATGCAATGCAGAGTGCCAGAGTGTAATGAAAGAGATATATTAATGGCCTTTCACTTATTCATGTGTCGGAAATGAAGAGGCACAGTCACATTTTGAAACGGTTGACAGAATAAAGAGACAACATTGGGGAAATGATTGTATTTATGATTTCAGTCTGACAGATGAAGGTATCAAGAGAGAGACTGAGTGACACATTTCTGACAGTTCAAAGTGTTAAATGATGTGATGTATGGCAACATACTCGAGCACGGGGGCACCCGCTCTCATATATTCTCACTTTAAGAATCAGTGCCTCGTGAGTATACAGTATATACACAGAGTGCATAGGAACAGAAAAATTGAAATGCAGCATAGCTTGTCCGAGATGTTTTTTACACTTTTAGGATTTTGGCAAATACAGATGATTCTACCGTGTGTCAGCTTCACTCAGATTGTAGCCTCTCCCTCAGAGACAGCGCCACTAGCACCACCTAGCAGCAGCTTGACCACAGTAAATCACTGTGTCCACACTCAGCTTCAGGTTATGTCTGTTTTTCTGGATAAAGGCAAATTTCTCAGCATAATACTTAAATAGTGTATTTGTGCAATTCCGTATTTAAATCTACTATCTCTGGATCATAATAGCAAGGAAATAGAAGTGTTAATGTTGCTTCATCTTCCCCTTTTTCAATACTAAAGCAGTAATGGCACTGAGATTCACATGATTCTTGACAGCATTTGTACATTTCATACAGCTGAGTAATTTTACTACCATTCGCAGCCAAATGACTAAATAGGACTATCGATATTTATTTGTCATAAGCAGTCTTGCTGCATGCTTCTTGGTCACAAAGGCATGAAATCAAGCCAGCCAGAGTTGTCACATTGCACGTATTCATGCCTAGTCAGCTGCATGATTATGCATTCGGTTTATAGTTTAAGATGGCTATATTACGGCAAAACACTGAACTGTGAAAGAAATGTTCTACAATGCTGAGGAAATGAAGATTGGCGGGTTACGGTGAACTCCTTACTGTCAGAGCTAGAATTGACTCATGGCATGTGGACAGAGTTCATATGACTGGGGACCAGAATGATTTTCTCAGTTAAAAATCACGAGGTGAAAAATGGCGTGGTTATTTGTGCCTGACAGAAGTTAAGAGCTTTTCCCTGAGGCCCGCTGCCTCCCTGCTGACCGCAAGGCAGCCTTCTCCTCCAGCATCCACTCACCTTGTGAGATCACAACTCTACACTGGCTGCTGGGACGGTACACCCCACAACCCCACAGCAGCTATACTGCCTGTGCATATAGACTCTTTTATGTTGTTTCATCTCTGTTTACAAGTCTGTGTATCACTGTTTTTGTTTTTTTGTTTGAGTGTGAGATGAGTGTGAGATGTGTACAGAAGCTACACACTGAGGCAAAGCACAGAGGCAGGTACTTGAAGTGCAAGGTCAAGGTTTTGTACTTGTGTAATTAGTAGTGTAATTGGTGCCTGGTTCTGAGGCTTATTAGAGAATCCAGTGTGGCACAAACAGGTCCCACAGGACGAGATCAAAGCGGTGGCTGGGAAAGGAGGATCTCGATTAGAGATTGTGTTTTAAAGGTTCAGAGGACAGAAAATAATCCCACATGCAGGGTGGACGACTTGAATCCATTAATGCACAGTATACATGAGCATAAATAAAAGTAGTCACACAAGTTTACTTGCTACTGGGGAGTGGCAGCCTATCCATGTTATCTGCCCTTTTCAGAATAATAATCCACCAGACCAACTCTCAACATACTGAATACTGATGTGTATGTATAATCACTTCGAATCATTATTAGTGTCTCTCTACTTTTAGAACTGTAACAGAATGTTAAGGGAAGTAATGACCATAAACGTCACATAAATGTTACTTTTCATCCAGAAATGTGTTTTGTAAATGCCATATAAGGAAGCCTAACATGGTGTCTGCAAAATACACTTGATGCTGTGAGGGTGACAAAATATTAGGAAAACTTAAAGTCCATTGCTAGGCATTGATTAAACAGATAAAACCTATCTCTGTATATCAAAGTTATTTCCACGAATATAATCCCTTCTTCCATTAAAATGGCTTAGATGTAACTCTACACCATTGCTTCCAAATTTCACTTCAGCTCGAGCACAAAAGCTGACCTATGACTCTGCTCAAACACTGTACAACTACTCTGGACTACACAATGGCAATCTGTAATATCAGATAAATTCAGCTGTACATGTTTGAGCTGGAAACCAGCTCTGAAGAAAAGCAATGACATAGAAAATCGCTCCTTGCTAGCAGATGCGATCAGTTTGTACCATATGAAACCTGCGATGTCTGAATCCATGTTTTTTTGGCTACACTGCAGTTTCAAGACAGAAATACTCTTCTATGGCTACGGCTTATTTTGGCAGAAATGTCGCTTCTAGTAAATAAAAATGCAATACTGACATCAGGGTTAAAAAAACATCACAAAACTTTTATTTCATCAGAGAGGGTCTTCAATATAATATATCTCAATATAATACAGTCCAGTACCCCACCACCACCTATTATGACCTCAATAATAAACAAAAAGTGGATCTGTCACCATTCTGACAATGTCAGCAAACACTAAAAATGTATTAGCCTTATAAAAGTAGAATTTATGACAGAGCTGTTAGATTGGATTGCATTTGACACTACAGGTGTTCCTAATAAAGCTCTTGCTGAGTGCATTGCAAACAGAAAATATTTTTAATATGCAAAACAAATATGTTTTGCTATGTCCCTAATTTGGTGTTAATTAAAAGGCTGTTAATGGTAAAATTACACTGAATGTGATTTGCAGATCATATATTACAGCAGGGGTGTCCAATCCTGGTCCTGGAGGGCCACTATCCTGCATGTTTTAGATTTTTCTCTCTTCCAACACACCTGATTCAAATGATCAGCTCATCATCAAGCTCTGCAGAAACCTGATAACGATCCTGATCATTTGAATCAGGTGTGTTGGAAGAGAGAAAAATCTAAAACATGCAGGATAGTGGCCCTCGAAGACCAGAATTGGACACCCCTGTATTACAGCCAATGTTGTTTTGGCTCATCTGTCAACAAAGCACCGTGCTCGCAAGCCCATACTGTTGCATGTGATGATGAAAGCAAGACAGCGGCACACTGCCTGCCTGATCCTATCTGACAATCCTCGCCCATCCAAAATTACTGTGAGGTCTCTGATGTTGGGCGGCTGCTAATTTAGCCTTTAGCTTCATGGTACCGTAAATCACAACACTCAGGAAGACAAATGTCAGAACACATGTTGCCAGACTGTGTCTTTGAGCAGAAGATTCCTTTAATTGGGTGTGCAGGGACCGGGTCCAATCCCCAGCACCCTCCTCTTCTTCCTCCTTCCTAACTCTCCCTCTCTCGTTGCCTCTCTCAACATACTAACAAAAGGCAGAGAGATGAAAAAGACAGCGACAACCCATCCCTACTTTGTGCCATTATAGAACAGACACACTAGGGGTAAAGAGGTACGATGCTGAACATCAAGGAGAGCTTTATATAACTCTCTTTTTATTCGCCTTGTTTCATGTTTATTTTACTTCTTCAAGCTATCATGTCTGATTGACACTGCTCCCTGTCATAACAACCATTATTCATCGAACCAGCTTATGGAATACAGTGATAGCTTCTGGATATATTTGTCTGAGTTTAGGAAAATGTGTAAAGAATCAAAAATGCTCTCCAAAGTATGTTCGGTGTCATCTCATCATCAGTGTTATGATTCCACCCTTCCCCTTCCTCTGTTCACGCACACTCTGAACTTCAGCAGAGGGAATAGAGATCATAAAGAATAGATATTCAAAGGCTTTAACACAAAAAGACTTTCCTCAAAGCCTGCCTCTCTCTGGATCCGTGGGGCAAGGGAGGGTGAAATGTCCACACAGAGGAATCACAGGGCTCAAGCAAAAAGAAGTCATTTCGATTCTGTTAAAATGTATTGTTCGCAATTAAGACATCACAAGCCTTTGAGCGTTAAATGTTTATTTCATCACTTGTAACCACATCTGAAAGTGTGTACATATTTAAAATTTACAATTTTGCCAACATAGAAGTTCAAATGCATAAACCTCTGAGTTATCTTGATCCACAATGCAGAAAAAACACATAAAAGAGTAATTCCCAATTCCTTCATTAGTGTTAAAACAAACTAGAAAGCACATTCAAAGGTTACAGGCATGCTTAAAAACTTCAGACCAAGCTGAAATTACTTCAAATGGTATCCAGCTACCATAACACTAACTTTAACACATCATAAGACCCAAGTTTAATTATCAGATCTTTTTCTCTCTACAGTGCCTTACCGAAAGTTGAAGGATCTGTAATAATAATTGTAATAATTCTGTAAAATCATTTGTTCAGTGTACATGGAGTTGGATGTTTGAGTGTCAGACTATGCAGATTACAGGCTTTAAAGCTGAAACCAAGCTGAAGCACTGCTGCAGGAATAACTCAGTCAACAATCCAATTAGATGTTGAATATAGGATAGATGAAGCTGTTCGGGAAATACCTCAGTCATCTTATATTATTGCTTTTTCTTAGCAAAATTTAAAACTGAAATAATAGTTCCTTATGAGAAAATGGGGTCTGACTTGATAAGCTACATGCACATACATACAGATGGGTGACAAATTAAAGGAAAAATCCTAATAATTGGATGGAGAAATGCAGTTGCTTCCACACTGGTGCACTACACAGAGGTGGGAGGAGGAAAAGATCTAAGTGACTTTAAAAGAGGGTTCATTGCTGGGGCACGGAGGGCAGGAGCTTCAGTCACAAAGGCTGTTCAGTAGGCATGTATATTTAAATTAGCAACTGTAGTACTGAAAGTAGGAGCAGTGCCCGAAGCAACATCTGCATTTAGATCTATGGAAAAATATCAGCAATGAGGGTTGGACATTGTGGTCAATAGTGCACACTGAGGATCTGGATGCATGAGTGCGATATGTAAGAATATGTGAGTATATTATAGAGGGTTTGTTTTGTGTAAACCCCTCATGACACAGGTCAGACTCAGACTCAGACTTCATTATTGTCATTCAGCCCCTACAGGATGAGCAAAATGCAAATTCTCAGGTCTTGGTGTAGAAGAACTTCAGCGTAATAAATAAGAAACATTACTGGAATGCTTCATGTCTGTATCTGTGTGTGTGTGTGTGTGTGTGTGTGTGTGTGTAGATAGATAGATAGACAGATAGACAGATAGATAGATAGATAGATAGATAGATAGATAGATAGATAGATAGATAGATAGATAGACAGACAGACAGACAGACAGACAGACAGACAGACAGACATAGATAGATAGATAGATAGATAGATAGATAGATAGATAGATAGATAGATAGATAGATAGATAGATAGATAGATAGATAGATAGATAGATAGATAGATAGGTAGGTAGGTAGGTAGGTAGGTAGGTAGATAGATAAAGAGAGAGAGAGACAGACAGACAGACAGACACACACACACACACACACACACACACACATATGTATATAGTATGTATATGTATAAAGTATGGTGTTCTTCATTCCAGTAGAGTTACAGAGACTTGGAGAGTCACTGACAAGAAGCACTAAAGCTGCTCTGGTGGCACATGGTGGCCCAACATCTTATTAAGACACTTAGTGTTGAGTTTTCCTTTAATTTGTCCCCCATCATTATGTTAATGATTTATTGATAAACACATTACAAATGCCTTTAGTTTTAGTTTTAATAGCAGAAACTGTGTCAAACTATTTTTATAGACATATATGGTACCAGCTATGGGCCTATAAATTGGACTGAGAAAGACATAGTACACAATCTAAAGTTTTCTTCATAAAGCCAACTACATGCAGATGAGTAGTTTTGAAATGTAGGACTTGGAGATTTTGTTTTGCTGTTCAATACTTGTGTTGGCTACCAGTTTATAGGGGAAAATAAATGGGAAATAAGTCTTACTTGACCAATGTTATCTATATTAGAGAGAGTTTTAAAAATGCAAAAACAATATATACAATAGCAAACATTTTGATAAGGATCCTTTGAATATGTGTTGTGTTACCTGTGACTGTGATATGTACCTAGTGGGAACTTTTGCTGTTGTAATTTATGTTGTAATTTACTTAGACATATCTGAGACATTTCCCTGTTGCAATTAACAGATCACATTTACAGTGATATATACATATTTACCAAAAAAACCCGACCTGAAAGAAGCTCAACATATGAATTGTTCTAGCTCTAGACACTCACACACATTAGGCCAGTGGTCTAAAGAGAGAAAATAACTATTTTTGTGCATGAGGTGAAATTCCAACCTAAATTTCTTTTAGTCTCAAGTTGTCTTGTCAAAAGCGAATAAAATATTAGTCAGTGTTTGTGATGACACTGACTAAAAAACAGTATATAGTATAGATCAGTCATGCTCATGTTTAACCACTGTCTGAGCCACTTCATAAGGTCAGCGTTAGTGTAGATTGTGATTTAGTGTATTGGATCAGTGAACTCTGATTAGAATTTGGATACTGAACTGAATGAAACACTACAAATAAATCCTACAAAAAATGACATTATTCAGATTACACAGCCAGTTCTGAACAAGCAACAGGGTTGCAGTCCTGATAAGTAATTTCAATAGTCAGTTTTCCGTCACAGATTGCATTTTTAAAGCAACCTAAATCATGTTTATTATGCTGCAAATCCCCAAGCCCTGCAGAAACTCTTATTTCCTGCAATCATCTGACATGTGATGCACATCATTTCTGTTTGTCTAGGCAAGGTCCTGCATAGCAGTGGGGAGCGATGGGCCATGAGTTGCACAGCACCACTCTAATGAGCAGAGCTGGACACAGACAAAGAGAGTCTGGACTCTGTTCAGCATCTCTGCCCATTATATGGCTCTGGTCCAATACACAGAAATTAATTCTTGTTCCTTTCAGTGACTGTGTTTTCATGTGCATTACTCTGTCCATGAGGGATAAGCAAACTTTAATTAATATGCCTTAAAAATATCTTCTGTGTCGTAAACTGGAGAGAGCGCTGTTTTATTTGAATAAATTATTTCACAATGGACCTAAATATAATCATACAGTTAAAAAGTGTACTCTTGATAAATCACAGGATTGTGGCTTTAAGTAAACACAATTAGCAATGATTGCCAAGTCATTATCAGTGTTAAGAAATAGATAAAACAAATAAACCAATAAAACATTGTCCACACTTGTGATGGGCACAATCAAACTATAATAATGTTGCAGAACAATCATGAGGACAATATTACTCTCATGAGATTGATCTCTGTTCTCTTTAAAACATGTTTCTTTAGATTAAACTGTGACCAAACTTGGAGTTTTTGAAACTCTGTTTTGAAGACATGTGGGTTGCAAAACAACAGTCAAAAATTCACCAAGACTAAAATAGACAGCCTGTAAAGAAAATTACATAGAGACAACAGCCAAAGCTGTCGTTTTCCCCAAGGTTTTCTAAAGTCTGAATTGTTGACAGTAATGTTTGTCTTCAACAACAAAACAAGTCACTTCTCTTTTTCCTAAGTGGGTTTTTCTTCCCCCAACGAGACCCCATAGTGAGCAGTAGGCACCTTTTATTGATCAACACAAAGTCCCAAATAAATGAGCACAGAATGAGAGCTATGCTCCAGGGAGTTCAGGGGAGCTGGAGCTCCATAGGTTCCCATCAATTTTAATCACTCCACTAATGAAGAGGCTCCTCTCTGTTGGATGTCCATAACTCACTGTGCCAGAGCTACCTTCACTACCTCAATCAAATCATTTCTACACAGCTCGCTTCTCTTCATAACTCTAATGACCTTTTCAAAATAAACAATGCCTGCATTAACATAGCTGAAAAATTGTTAGATATGAATAGAAAAGTTAAGTGTTTTGCAAAAAAAAAAAGAATACAGACAGGACTGAGTGAGTTAATCAAGCTCATTTCAACTTGTGTGCCAAGACACCGAGCATTTTTGTGATGAATGCACAATGAGTAAATCATGTTATTATAATATATTTAATTTGGCAATGTTCTCAGGTAAAATGCCCGGTTTGATTCTTTTTAACAAGAGCTAATTAAACAGATTATTATTCCCTGCAAAATGTTTATTGGTTGTAACTAAAAAAATCATTATTTGATTTGAGAACACACATTTTAAATTAAGGTGCCCATTTGCTAAAGGCTGAAATTATATACTGATAATGCACCATAACAAGCAATGAAAAAATGGAGGTTTTTGGATGTGATTGCAGTTAGTTGTTTTGCTATGTGATTTGTTTTTATTTAATTATATATTTTTTGTCTCCAAGGTGTCAATAAATACAACTTCAAGCCTCCAAATATAACTTGAGAGATATGGGCCTTCCTGGGGAGAGGCTCCTCGTTCCATGGTGGTGTGTGTAATCTCTCCACCTCATCCTTTTTTTTTTACCCTCCAAATATTTTAGAAGTTATTGAAACTCCAGAACTCTGTGAACTAGTGTTTCATGTGCACACATACACACACGCGCGCAATCATATTTTACTTCTCGTGACGTCCAGAATCTTTCTCCAGCATCTGCTCCGCTCACTGTAGGTAAGGGAAAAAATCCATCACCTTCCCCCTGGGTTTGCATAAGCCTCTCAAAGAGGTGAGTCACTGCCATTGGGCTATTTGTTGCCACGTTCTGGGATTTGCCCTGTCTTTTCATATTTGATATCTGAATTCTCCAACGTGGGCATCTTGGCAAAGACTCCACTTTGACTGAGGGTGATGAGAAGTGTTAGGTGTTTGCAATAAAAGGTGGCCTAATATTTCTGCATTGAATGACTTTTACAGAAGAAACGTAGTGGAACTTCTGTTAATTAAAATGTACACTGTGTGACTAATAAAATGCAGGCGAGGAGTCATACAGAGCACATGAAAGCCATCATATAACATTTGATTCAATTCTTCTGTGGTACGATTAATAATGTGTGCACTATTATGTGGAGACATTTACTCTTGTCTGAAAACACACAGTTTAACTGGAGTACTCTCTGGGTGATCTCTCAACTGGAACACATTAAATTCACTGTGATTAACAGCTTGCTCTGAGAGCCTATGGTGAACATTGATGTTTGATCTTTCATTTGTGATGTAGCACATGGGGCACTCTTTGTGTGTTGTTGTTGTAGCCTGTGGGCACAGTGCGCTGTGTGCTCAGGCAGGGGCACTGGGCCAAGTGGACAGAGACATTGCTCTCGCCTCTGCAGCTGGCCTGACCTACTCATACATCCACATTAAGAGTGGATGTGACCAGCTCCAGTGCTGCTCTTCAAATATCAGACTGGGAATACTCATGGCACATTGTTGAATTAGAAAACAGAATAATATTGTAGAATCAAACACTAAATCTACAGTAATATAATGCATATAAAAAAAGCTTTATTGTTGTAAATCTAATGTTTTTGGCGGATAAGTATGAAATATTTTTCTGTGTTAAACTAAAATTAAAGAGTACGATAATGACTACAACCTGATGAATGAGTTTGTGTGGCAGGCATGTCTATGTTGAGATGCATTGGTTATTATCGATCAAACTAAACAACCTGATGGAACTGACTGAAAGTCACCTTGATGTAATTCTGGCTATCAATCATTTGGAGTGCACTCTTAGTCATGGTTGGCAGTGCCATTAGCATCACCATGGCATTGTTTGGTGAAGACGACAGGGCTGTTCCGCTGTGATTAACACAACGAAGAATCATATCCTCCTGTCCCGCTGCAGCAGCTATTGTTTCCCATTTAGCTCACTAATCTCCTCTGGATGCTTCATCTCTGCATTATAACTATCCCAAAATGTCTCAAATGTCACTCGGAAAGTGTTTGTGTGTGAGATATGGTGCGTTTGCCTCCGTGTTTGTATTTTTAAGCCTTGCATTGTCAAGCAGTTGTATCATAATGAGGAAATCTACCATGGATAATGAGTTGAGAATAAGGTGAAGAGAAGCCAAAAGATTACTTAAGGTTTTTTTTTCACCAAACAGACCTCTTAAGCCTTTTGTTTTGTTTTATGAAAAAATACTGAATGCTCAAAAGGCAGTTACATTAACTGAAATTAGCCTAAACCAGAACTATTGCTCAGATAAATGTCCATGAATTTCTATTTCATTCATAAACAATCGCAATCAGACCTGAGCCACTGTATATCATCAGCAATATGTAATCGAGTTGTTTGTTTGTTAGATCACTATTTACAATGTAATAGTCCTGTGGACATGGGACCAGGCATTGCGTTCTACTAATGATCATTGCCTTTATAACACCATCCAGTTCTTGGCTGTCTTGCTGCCAGCATTCACAACAGAAGCACAGAGAAGCAACGCGTTGAACACCTGGTCTGGGATCAAGGAGCAGAACACATTTGCCCTCTGGTCTCACATGGACTGCATTCAGAGGCGAACTATGGGCTTCCTAAAGATTCTGTGTGGTTGGGAGACATATGGCTTAGGCTAGTGTTATGTAACCCTCAACCTTCACCATCTGCCTGGAGGCCCAGGTGTGTGGAGCTTGCCAGCCTCCAACTGAATCCAACACCACTGGAGCTCTGTCATTCATGGCTTTTTAATCTTGCCACCATCCCCTCTCTTGTTCCAATTACCAGACATGCACGTGTACAAATAAGCAGTATTAATAACTGTGGAAGCCCTTCCCAATTTGTCTCCACATGTGATGGAAGGAGTGTAGGAGCTTCTGCTGTGGATGTGGGAGGGATGGTGCAGGGGGAAAGACGTTCCTGGTGATTGTTGACAGGAGGGCCCAGTGCACTGAGCAGGCTGGGAGTTATTGGAAAATAAATCATAAATCATCTCACCTCAGTGACAAGGAAAGGCCCTCGCAGAGCGCATCTCCTGTGTGGCCAGTCTGACTTCATCTGATCACCTGCTCCTGTAATGCTCATGCTAATACAGCTCTAACGAGTAATGCATGCACCACACCAAGGATGGATCATTAAGGAGAAGGACTGAGACATGGATGAGGAAGGAAAACTTGCATCCTTCTAGCAGGAATAACTTTGACCTTTCTATGAGCACCACTAAGAGTTCATCTCACAGACCCTCTCTGTTCCCAGGAGGCCCCCAGGCTTGTTTCTACGCAGAGGTGATTTAGCCAGCAACTCATCCCCCCAGAATATCGGGAGGCGGAAAATCTATAGTGAGACTTGAAACATTGTGGGTGGCTTCAAATCCAAAGCTTGTAGACTTGTAGTCAGAGTGCAAATGCTGCAAAACCAACAAATGTCTTTACAAATACAGTGCATCCAGTCAGGTGACCGAACCATTAGTAAATATTGAGTGGTGGGGTGTCCCAGTAGCATGGTCTGCAGATTTATCTGTAGAGCGAGGAGTACAAAGATGAGGCCCCATGAGGATTCAGGTAGAGATGGCTTGTGTTTGATCACCCATCAGGTGTCAGCAATGTTTCGGCTGTTAAAAACACAGGAGAGGCTGCTGCTCTTGTTTGTGCCAAGCACATCTCTTCAAAGAGCCTCGGAAGCTCTGTAGCTCCTCATTTAAATGGGAAAGTTTCTTTCAGCTGATAGCAAGCGCTGGTGGATCTCCTGTTGACACAGGACATTTTCCCTGTGAAAGCACATCACTGTTGTTTTTCTGCCTCGTGGTGAGGAGGTGATTAATGACCAATTTTGAGATTCTATCAAAGCAACTGTGCTGTTCTGCAAATCCACCCTAATTACTACACATTGTTCCAAGTGGAGGAGAAAAAGAACATCACATGAATGCTGAAACAAGAAGAAAGAAAGACTTTTTGTAATTGGAATACATATTTTAAAATATGTAAACAAGGCTCAATAATTCCTACCTGGCTAACAACTTAATATTTTTGTTCTGGTTAGTTTCCTTTTTGGAAACCACAAACTCTGTAAATAGCCAACTTGCTTTGCACATATACTTGATCAATTTTAATTGCCACAGCTCCCACCCTTCCAAGAGCAAGAGAAAGTTGAAAGTAAAAGAAAGAAAAAAAGTAAGAATGAAATGTATTCCCGCATACTATGATATGGTAAATGTTAGCGCCTGCTGCATCGCACTCCATATCACTTCGCTCCATATGAAAAATAGTTTGCTATTTTGGAACCCCCTGGCAGCCATAGTGGATCACCACAGACCCAGAGCTCATTTATCTTTTGTCAGAGATGAAGCCAAACTAACGCCATCTCCTGAAGCTGCTAAAGAATGAGGAGGGACATAGGGAGGGTAAAAATAAACCCGGAGCCCAGGTAGCTACACAAAGAAGTCATTCTACAAGTAATGGGTGGCTTCTGAAAGTGGAACTCTGTTTGAAACTGTCTCTCTGCTTGGAAATGTTGCTGTTTAGTGCTGAAGTTTATTCAGTTACCTTTGCTGGCATTTATGAGGCTGCCTGAGAATGTGTGCAAGTAACAGTATTGTTACATGGCACGTTATCTGACCAGTTAAATGATGATTTTATTAGGTTCTATTTTAAAATACCTGCAAATACGAAATGGTTATGAGCCAAAATAAAGGTGCTACTATATGTGTCATATTAAAGTGCTGCCGCAGGGCATTGTACCATCCAATTAATCATCTGAAAGAAAATACACCACTGGTGCATAACACTAGTGTATAGCACCACAACTGCTTTATAAATTACATCACTTGATATTCTGTTTCTGAAAGAGAAATACTGTTTATGTCTAGTATAAGCATATAATTATAAGAGTTTCTAACATAATAGTAATAACACAGCCAGCCAAACTGTTTTCTCTAGATTATAAATTCTTATCAAAAATGTTTAACAGTTCAGTTTAAGCTCTGTAAATAATTTCAAGCAAAATAATAAAAAGATTATGTGACAATTTGATCTTTTAATGCCTTTTTAATTCTACAACCACACTAACACACACAGTTAAAAAGGTTTCCTATTACTACTTTCACTGTACACATACTAGTTACACTTTACAAGAGCAGCCTAATACAGTAAAAATGATTATCCTAATATACCAAAGACCCAATATAAGGTAATAAAAAGCCACATATAATTACAGTTGCATACATTTCAATTTCCACAGTACATTTCTATTCTTAAACCCCAAAATGCAATTTCCCTCAACTTAGTAGGTCTGCACTAGTATTTTGAACCAGCAGGCAGTGTTTTAGTTTCTGTTCATCTCTTTTCCTCTGTCTCTTCCCTCTGTCTGACCAGGTAAATCATCATCTTCTTATAGCACCAGGTACCTAAAGCACACCTGCTCAGCACAGGCAACACACAGACAAACCAACACGCAAAAACTGGGTTTACATGCATATAGAATCAGCTGGCTATCAGCCACTCCCTGCTAAAAATCTCCTACCTGGTTTTAGCTGTTTCCACAAACCTTTGATAGCCTGCAAACGTGCATGCGTGTAGCCATGAATAAGCCAGTTAAAAGAATATAAATCCGTTACACCTGTGTTGCCACAGATAGAAAAGGTCTGCCAGCAAGAAGATGTAGCCACAAGCTACAATTCCTCCTTCTAACTAAAAGAAATGATAATCCTTGTGGTAATGGTAATACTAACAGTAAAAACTCCATATCACAGAACGTACTGACATAGATGATAAACTGTCAAAACTAAATTAAGTAACCTATTTTTGTGACTTGTTTCTATCACTAAAACATCTCAACTACTTTTCTTAGAATGTGTGTTTATAGGTTTCATGCATAGTTTGTTCTCACAGATTTCATTTACTTGTTTCTTAAAGTGTTGTCTACCATTACTGATGCTTTTTCATGGACACAGTATGATTCAAGCCCTCCTTTTCCATGGAATGGCACCAATCAACTATAATTTAGAAAAGAAAAATAGCTCTTCTACAGCATATAAAGTCGTAACCCTAGTGTCAGGTAGTTGCAGAGCAAAATGTGTAGGCCTACTGCACTTTGTCAATTTGTCCAGCTACATAGTATAAAATGTACTTACTCGAGGCAATAAGAATAGAATACTTAATTTGCATGTCATATAGTCAGCATCGATCCCACAGCTCTGAGGGGGCAGCTCCAGTATACAGCTACAGATATATAACAGCATGAAACTCTGTCATTTCACATTTAGATTGGACAGTTTAACATTTAACTAGACATTAAATAAATTAAAACTCAGTGAAAACTAAACCTTCCAACACCTCTATTATTATATATCTTCCTTACGACCACTACAGGTGATAAAAAAATAAATGGAATGACTTTGTGTGATAATTGTTATCTGGAAAAAGCAAATGGTCCTGGAAAAGAAAAATGCCAACAGAAACTGTATGTCGCAGAATAAATCATTTTCTGCATCCCACACATTCGCGGGCCATGTGATTAGCCATCCTTTGCATCTTCTCGGCTCTCTACATGACTGAATAGGATCCGCGACTCAATAAACTGTGGCTATAACATAGCATATCTCTCTGACAAGGCAATGAAAGATCAGTCTGTGTCTACTCAAAATGAGCCATCTGTGGGTCCCGGAGCCGAGCTGCTTTGCGGACAGTATGACAGTCCTCAGGTATATCTCTCAGCGTGGCGCAGGCTGATAGTGTAGTGGGCTGGTGTGATACACTGCTTGGTTACTGTTACAGATGGATGACCCTGATGTGTCTGATTCTCCGTCTGCCCCTACCGCTGTCTCTATCTGTGCACCTCGGAGAAGTTCCACTGTAAAGTCGGGCGGACAAATGCACCCATAACCAACACACAGTCAGTAGGCTTGTCATTGGGGAGAACACACCATGACTAAAAAAAAAGGCCCAGCTGTGATTGCCTCTCCATGCCTGATGTGGTCTGATGATGGCTCATCCCGAGCCCGGAGATGAGAACCTGATGAACTGTCAGGAGCCAAACAGCTTTAAATGAGAAATCGACAGACAAAAGCTGCATATAGGGAACATAATAGACGCAGTGGGATGCTTGGACATCTCCTCGCAGGTGGTAATACTTTACGATGGCTTCTTTGTGTCTCCCTTGAACATACACTACAGTGGTGCATGATACCAACAACATAGTCAGCGTGCAGCCTCTTCACTTAAATACAACAACTGGCCGTATTCCCATTGCAGCGTCTTGTTAATTATAAAACTGCTGAAACAGTCTGTACGCATTGTTTCATGTTGCACAGCTATTATCAAAGAAATGTATTATTCTTTCACATGGTAAAAGATTTCATCACATCTGCAGAGCACAGAAGCTGCTTGTCTTTGATCTCAACGTGTCTTTTTAATCAAGTTCCAAAAAAGACGTCTTCATTGTTGCAGGCCCTGGCCAGGCAGCACTGGGAGACATATGCTAAGTTTATCTTCAGCAAATAGATCAGCAGTGCTTTAATATTTTTGCTCTATAATGGTCTTTTTTCCCATTGCACTGGGCCCATTTGGCATTTTTTGCTGCTGGGCATGACTTCTTAATAGAATCGAAATTCCAATTTGACTCTCCCGCTTAGCAGCCTTAATTTGAAGACAGGCTGTCCACAGCCTTGGAAAGTGGAAGGCAGTAATTTGAGCAGACCCCCTAGCATTACCACTGCTGCATAAAGCATAATTCCTGGTTAAGATTTTTTTTTTCTTTGAAGGCTACAAATGAAATAACAGTATTTTTACAGATTTCACACCATTCAGTAGGATTATACTGTATTGTCTTGGGATATTCAACTGATCTCTCTATGTAGGGAAGTTCATCTGTTTGCTTGCCTCCCCCTTTCTGAGTGGTCAAGGTACAGGGTCAGCAACCGATATACGGGGCCAGGGTTGTTAGAGATTCATACATTTGCTCAAGGACACCTCAAAAAGGATGGATGCATTCTGTCATGGGGGCCTGAACTCAGACCTCCTGGATGAAGGACAGTCTGGATCACAAACATCTAACTTCAGAGTACAATTCACCGATTTCCTTGCCACAAAGGAGTTGAATACGTTTTTGCACCTAAGCTGTAATAGCACAGGCATCAATAAATTATTAGCTTTAAGGCAACAGACACAAAGAGGCTGCTAATTGAGTGTATAATTACCAGAACATGAAGGGAGGTAAAGTGGCTCATCAGAGCACTAACAAGCATGTGACCGGTGGTTTCTTGAGGAGCTCTTTAAAAAAATCATTCCTTACACTTGCCCTGCAAGTGATTGTTGAGGGTGAATGTGAAGGACTGCAAAAAGGAATAAAACAGGGTCTAGTAATTATATGCAGTCATAAAAACAATATTTGGATGATTTTCAAAAAGAATTTGTTTGCAGAGACGAGGCTGAAAAAGCCACATTTCCAGGTGAAGAATATGAAGAATTGTTATCTTTTTACCCCACCTCACTAAATTATCATTTAAAGCTGGCTTATGCTATTCATCATACACATATATTTCCACGCAATTAACTAAGTCAATATGGCCCTTATGATGGCACCATCAGTTGTGAGGCTGAAAAACAGCAGTTCAGTGTGTGTAATGTGGATGGATAAATAGGGAGAGAGATGAAGAGAGAGATAGCTGCCCAGTCTGCTGGCACTCAGACCCAGCTGGGTTATGGTGAGGCAGTGGCTGCCTAATGAGCCTCTCTTACCCCAGAGAGCTCACCCCTCTCCTCCCCCTAGAGTCCCTAATATAAGGATAAAGGACTGCACACACTCCATCACTATCACATGTGTTGCTTTTCCAATGCGCAGCAGGGGAGCTCATGAAAACACAATCTTTGTCTGTAAAACGATCACTTGCTCACCAGTTAGCAGCACACTCTCACCGTCTTAATCCACAGGAGGAACACTGATACCTATCATAAATACTTACACATGCAACTGAGAGCTTTTTTAATCGCCACTTTGGTGTTTTGATTGCCACCTTTTACCAGAACTGTATTCATGAAAAAAATACTCTGGGGGTCTCTTTCACAATAAAAGCACCATAAGGTCATTACTAAAGAACACCATCACTGCTATGGCAAAGGTGGATGCTGCTTTGTGTTTAACAACACTATAAACACATTTTCCTTGACAGCTTTAAAATTCATGGCTTGTCCAAGAAGGTTTTTTTTGTTTTTGTTTTTTTAGCTTTTTTATGCTTGTAAAAATCTTGCTTAATGGCCTTTTCTCTGTAAGGTCAAAGCCATAGTTCAACCTGTGCAGAGGAATACTCCCCAGACAGTTGTAAATTCCAATAAAAGGCTCATGCCAAAGTGAGCGTGAGTGAGTTATTCTGTTAAGGAGGGTGGTGGGCAGAACTCCAGTGGGCCCTCTTTCCATTACCGCAGCTCCCTAGTGCCTAATGGTCAAGGCCTGTCTCCACCGGGTAAATGTTTACCCTACAATAAGAAAAGAAGAGGCTCACCACAAACAGGAATACAGAGGCCAGCATGGGCAGGCAAATAATGAGCTACCATCAGCCTCCCTGCTTTCCTGCCTCGGCCACAGCCAATGCTCATTAGAGCCTGGGTGATGTGCAGGAGGGCTGAATGCACTCAGTCAAGTGGTTCTCCACTCTTCCGCAGAGAAACCTGCCTTCATATTTAAAAACGAGAGCGAAAGAATCAACAGTGAAAATATTTGAACAATCTATTCAAACACCTTGTGGATTGTACTGAAGGCAGGCGGCCAGAGAGCAGTTGTTGAGAATGGGCAATGAAGAGATGGCGAAGACTCGTAGGCAGTTCAGTGGGTTTTTTGTCATGGGCTGCCAAAATGGCTTTGATTTACTGAGGGACCTATTGATAATTAATTGTATCATCTGTTTCCTCCTCCACTCAAGCCAAGAAAAGCGAACCTCAACTCTTCATCAGAGGCCTGGGCACAATTCATACCATCAGAGAGGGCGATTGGACTGAAGCTGGCTGTGCAAGCTGTCAGCAGATGGCAGCTATAACTAAACACCTTTCACTCTCAGCCCCGAAGAGAACACAGACTCATGAGTCCAGAACTTTGCCAAGGTATGGCGGAAACAATTAATAGTGTACTTACGAATACACCACTCTGTATGCTGCTTACCTAATTAAATTAGTTAGAAGGTGCTGGGCTTCCTCATTCTTGCTCCTCCCATTAAACTGTAATGGCTGACAGTGCAAACACTCCTCTTGATTTCATCATTCTTTAATTCAGCTAGTTTAAAATGACTTTACAAGTGTAGTCTATCATCTGCAGTCGTGACTGTCCCTGGCTTTAACATTCTCTCCGTCTGATTGCTGTTTCACACAAATACAGATCTCCTATGAAGTGGGCACTGTCTACAGAAAGCTACAGTACATGACCGTATATGGAACATACTTTTAGCTCAATAATTTATAATCTTGGAGGGATGCTGAATAATTGAAGTGAACTTGGAGGCCTTTCAGCTCAGCAAGAGCTTTGCATGTAGCTGATGGATCTGTGGGATTCAATGCACATTACAGGGGGAGAGGGGAAATATAGTGCTAAGCTGTGTTTCTGTTTTCACTGCACATTCATTGATCAATTATTCAGCCGGGCCCTCTGACTGTGACCTACAGTTCTGAGAAGAGGCCCAAGTCTTCTCAGTCTGAGACGGGACTGTGACAGCATTTCTCTTATTGTGCTTCAATATCGTGCTCCAGCCAGCATGCACTCACAGAGCGTATAAGAAACACACTCAAACTTCCCTCTGAAATGCTCCCATGTTTTTCGGCAGCGGTGGCCACTGCTTAAATTATTACAGCAACTGTCTTTCATCTTCCTAAATGAGTCAAAGCGGCGAGGCTGCTTATGAAAGTGAGCAGCGTGGCCACTTCAGGCAACTCTGTTCCTCTTCCTTGTTCTCTGCTAGTCTGGGGAAAGAGGTGAAAAGGCGGGAGGAGGAGAGGGGGTTGCTTTCAGAGAGCTGGGGGGGTCTCCCAATTGAGCGTGGCTTTATCACACATGCCTTCTCATGAGTGCCGGATCTTTTAATCAAAGAGATTATTTCACAGTAAAACCAGCCTCGCAGCCAACATGACTGGGAGTGTCTAATTAACACAAAAGAAAAACACTGTGCTTGTGCAAAGTCCCTCCGACAAGGCGACCTCCATCACTGCATCGGAGATAGCCTTGCATTCCCCAAGAACGCAGTTTTTCACAGTCTCATGAATTTGTCCACTGTGGCTTTTTTTTTTAACCACATTGAGCATATCTCTGAGCTTTCAGTGCAGACAACAAATATTACAGTGAAGGCTTAGTTTACTGAAATCAGTCATGAGCTCATTCAAATAAAAAGAGCTATTATCAGGGCTTTCTGTGGCTTAGGAGGAACCTTTGGATCATGAGTACACATGACACTAAGCAAGATTGGACACTTTGTTTCCTTATTTGAAAGAAATGTATTTGTTATTTTGGCCATTTGATGAGCAAATTTATTTTATTATGCTTGAGTAAATAAAACCCTAATCAACAAAACGGGTAATATTTTTATTTCTAGTTATTTTTTAAAATTCTTAGTCCCTTTGGCATGGCATACAATCTCTTTAGGGGTACTGAAAAGCTTTTTTACGGGGACCCAATTTCTCTCTATGCAGGGAAAACTCTATATTATATACACAGTAGGACTTGAGCAATGGTGCAGTATTCTCTCACTTCTCATGTCTATCTGAAAAGTACAGCGAGAGCCGTTGGACATAACCAGATTGTTTGTTATGCAGAATCCGCCCTGTGGGATTAAGTCTGCATTGTTCAAAGCTCAAATAAAGTAAGTGTACCTATTGAGGCCAAAAGACATTCTCACTGAATCAGAATAGCCTGATATACAACCGTTTAGAGGTCAAGCTGAGCTTTGTCTGCTATGATTTATGATCCACGCGCTCACCTACAGCTGTAGGGGAGAATACATGTCATATAACATTGCTTTGTTAGAAAAACACAGTTTGATACCGTTTTGATAGATGGATTTGAAGTTACCCGGGTTTTCTGACATGAGTTGAGTGTGTTTTAGACAGAGGTGTTTAATCTTCATCCTGACTGGTAGGCTCCTCACGTCCCCTGAGCTCCTTGTTTTCCTGTATTGATTAAAATCTGCCCTATCCACCTTCCTGGTGTAAGAGCTCCTTCAAAGAAAGCTCAGTGGGATTATTCACTGAGAAAAACTTAGCCCAGTCTTTGTTCTGCCAGTTGCTCTACCTTGTTCAAAGAGGCAAGTCAGTGGGCCAATATTGGTACAGAGAAAACTTGGTTATGAGCAGGCATTTTGTAGCAAGCCCCTTTGTGACTGGTACATTTTCATACTGTATATCAGGTAATTTATCATCATGCTACATCACAAAGCTTGTTTGGAGGTTCTAAACTGCAAAGAGAGAAAGCCAGAGGTGACCTTCATAGAGAATGGACAGCTTCCCTGTTATTTCAGTTTGACCCTTGAAGCTGCGGTCTGCACTGAGCAAGTGAAGTGGGGATTGAAACAAGGGATTAGTTTGGAAATGAGCCCTGCCCTATCTTTAAACAGGGACTGGCTGAGGACTGGGTAGCTTACGTCTTATCTTTTTTTTATTGTTGCCAGAGCTGAGGATATAATTTGAACACACACATTCACAGGTCTGTGTCTGTGGGATGTTCTACAAAGGTATGATGGCAACAACCACTTAATTCGTGATTAGGGCTTTATTCAAAGGCGTGTTTATTCTCCCAGGAATTCATTAGATCCAGAAGCTGCTTCATTTTTTTTCCATTCCTGCGACTCATTCCCCCAGTGAGGTGATTTAATGCTAGTCTCTAGGTGATAAAAAACTGAAGAGCATGACCACAAATACACTGAATACATTAGCTCTTTTTTTCTTACAAACACAAGGAAGGTTATTCTATCATGCAAATTACCAAGTGCACCAACACATTTCTCTTGCGTCTCATTCCACAGACATCAAATTATTTTAGGTTTAGTGCCAAGTGGCTTACCTGTACTGTTTTAATGTTGCTATTGGAATAAAAAAAAAAGATGTTGTGACAGCTGAAAAATATTTGAAAAACATTCGGTGCCATGAACTTTTCTGTGAGGATTAATGCAATATAAATGAGAGAAAATAAGCATTTTAAAATTAACAAAAATTATTTTTCTAAGGCTACAAGATGTGATGTAACCTGCAGTTGCAGATGAGTGCATCAACTTAAAAAATAATTTTCTATTTGTTTACTGTCAATTTTTAACTTTTAACTTAATGAGTGTTTTTTAATTTCTTATAAATGAAGAAAACTAAAATATATAATTAATATTTGTCTGTAAAACACTCTTGTGTTCAGTCCAAAAAATGATGGTTTTAGATTTAGATATTATAAATGCAACTCTGGCAGTAGAGAAATCCCACAAAATACTGGAGCCATTGGTTATTACATATTTTGAAAGCCAGATAAGAATTAGCTTGATGCAACGTAAACACACAAAACTGTAAATACCTGTAAGAAGACAAGGTTTATTCAGTGTTATTTAATGACTTTTGTGATAACTTTGTTGTGTGTTCTGCTTTTAAACACATTACTCAACTGGAAAAATGAGTTTTTATACTAACAGTTAAACAGTTAATTGTTTAAAAGATTGAACCAGTGTTAAATAAGCTGTAGTAAGACAATACAGGAAGAAGATGAAGAAAAAGTCATGAACCAAACTGTGCATCTTAAAGAACAAACTGCATTTACATTGTCAACTTTTAGCCTATTTAGAAAGGTATTTTATACAGCACTGATATACTTTCTCAGTCTCGAACAAAGCAGATTCTACCATTCAAAGATAATTTAACCAGAGATTAAGATGTGACATACAATAAAGGTGCCAGTTTTCAGAACCAACGGCTGTATGGAAGTTGACTTTTATCTCTGATAATACATCCTGGCTTGTCTTCTGTGCACTCAATGTGAAATCTACTTCTTTATTATTAGTGAGAAATAAGTAATTTCAGTGAGAGAGACTTTAACGAAAGGCAGGATTTTTTGGAACTTGAAACAATGAAGGACTTCAGTGTTACCCCCAGCAGACCCATCTGCCTCACTGTGATTTGCACAGCAATGCAGTCCCAACAGTTGCTGAATTTAAAAAAAGAACTTTATCAGTTAATATAATTTTCTCTTTTCCTGTGTTTGCTCATTCTGATGGGCATCGTTACAAACTCAAAATCTAAGCTGTTATGAGAACAAACAGTTTTAAAATGTACAGATCTTCATTTTAAATTTCAGCTGAAACAAAAGTAAATGTATGTCAGATTCGTATTTTATTCCTATTAGATGTAATAGTCAAGTATCATATAGACTTCCTATTTTATATTTTTTTAATCATCAAAGCTACATATACGGCCTGGGTGTGTTAAAGTTGAGGGGGAAAATGATTATGCCAATAATAATATCAGCTATTAAATCCGAAGCAGATGTTTTTAAAGTTCCCTGTTCCTTTGAACATAAAGAAAAGGCTTTATAAATATTAATTTTAAACTCCTAATCGTGTTAAATTATATTATCTTTGAGATGGAACCAGTCTGGAGTAAATTCACTTTGCACCTGTACAGCATTAGAGCCTGCCCATGTTAGGAGATGATGTGTGTGCTGTGAAGGCGATGTTTCCAGACGGCTTTGAGCTGAGCTGCAGTGCACCATCTGTAGCAGCCAAGGGGACAACTGTTGCTCATTAAATTAGCCAGTTCCATCATCCTGATGCATCAGAGGAAGACCTGGGATCTCAGTGACCTTTCTCTCCCCCACAACCAAGCCCTTTCCTTCACTAATATAGATGCAAACTCAAGTAGGTCAAACACCAGGTATAAATCTTCCTTGGCAAGCCGCTGTGGCGTTTGCCAGGTATGCACTGCAGGCAGGCGTAACGGACTGTGAGTGGAGGTGTGGCTCAAGCATGAAGTGGGCACGCTGTTGCTGCTGCCAGCAGGCTGGGACCAGCTTGCCGCTGGCCGAAGGGTTTGCCTCCTACATGGGGACCATTTGGCTGCAACAATGTGTTTCTGAAAACAGATATTTGTTATCAGAATCAAGCTGACGGTGCATTTATAGAAACAGTTGGGAATAGAGTGCTGCTATAAATACTCTGGAGAGCACAAATTCATAAGTTTTAGGCAACCTAAAAAATGAATATATGCATTATTCATCTATACAATATCAGTAAGAGTAAGGTCAAGGTAATGACTCGATGACTTTTTTATAGACAGCTCTTGATATGAGAAAATGAATAACTTGCATTGCCATAAAACTTTTACTAGTTATAGAGTCTGATTTAACACTACGGCAACTGATTTTGACCTTTGAAGTTTTACTGCAGACGGAGAGGTCCTGCCCTCACTGGATTGTAATATAACACTGAGGAGTCCATAAAATAATTGTAATGGATAGTGCTGCAGGAAAGAATTTAAATGCTCCGAAGAGGTGAATGGTGTGATTTAAGATACACACACACACTACGGTAAAAGGTGGTGATGGGAAATAAAATCTTAATGGCATTTTTTTCTCAGGGCCCTTTTAACAAACGATGATCTTAAAAGTGAAACTGGTAATTTAACCAGACAGCTGATCAGCTAAGGATTGGCCAAAATACTCTGATCGACATCAGATAATTAAAAATGAACAAGCAATTTAAGCAATTGTTCATCTTAAAGCAGTACAAGACATCAGCTAAGAGACATGAGCTGTAAATCTCTTAGACATAATAATTATACTCAACGGGAAAAGGATGCTCACAATGTTCTTTTTAAAAAAAAATCAATATTCATATCTAATTTACTCATTTGACTACATGATGAAATTGTAAATGAAAATAATCCAAGACATAGACAACTGAATAGGACAGAAAACATGTTTTTTTGGAGAGCTTTTCCACAGAAAACTGCCTTTCTGTCAATTTGTGTTGTCTTGTATCATCCCTGTTGAAAAAGCTGCATTAGTGATGCCTCAGAGTGGGCTGTGCACACTGCCATTTCTTGTACACACACCGTCTATGTAGCCTTACATTTTCAAACCTCTTTGGGAAAACTCACACCTGTGGTGAATTCATTCTCTCCTCTTCTCTATTCCACTTACATAAGGGGCACAACAGGGCCCTCAGTGGTATATGGTAATGCTTGCTGAAAATGTAGTAAGCCATCTTCCCTTCAAACTCACATGCTTTCCTCAGCCACAAAGGACACTGGGTCTAAGATATAAATTGAACACTAACATTATTAAGCTACTGATGTGAAAATGCATTAATACTTTACTGGCTGTAATGAATAATAAAGTTCAACTATAACAACCCAGGTATTGTAACATTAACATTAAAGCAAATTATATATATATATGTATTCCTGTTGTTGTGCATGTACTTTATGGTCTACCAAGAAGAGACAAAGCAATCTTGTTTAATGTTATATTTAAGTGCAACAGAATGCAATTAATTAATAATCAATAACAATTAATGATAAATACATTTTGGAGGGTGCCAGCCTTTTTGTAAGGGGGTGCAAATAAATAGAAAAATCAAACTGTCTGTAATGCAGTATCATAAGACTGAATGCAGTTTTTAAAAGCCATTTGACAGATGATATCAACAGCATTGCTGCTTACAGATAAAACAAGCCATAAGTAAGGGCAAACAACCAATTTGAGTGAGTTTAGTTTTGATAATATTCATTTTGTAAAGCAAATTCTCTTTAAACTAATTGATGATCTAACCTGAAATTCAGAGAGCTGTGCCGTGTGGAAAATCTGCAGCAACCAGTCAGAGAGCAGCCGCAGGTCAGATGCTTTCCAAAAGTTGAAGGATGTACATTACACATTCATTTTTCTGGTGCGCCTCACACAGCAAAGTTTAGTATTCACACAGAAATTGCAATATTAATACATTGTTTAAGTCAATCATGACACGACTAGCAGGTGCATGAACATTTTTTTTTATTTCACAATAAACTGCTAAATTTAACTATATTATGCTTAACGTGTTTTGGTGGCCTTCCTCTTTATAGCTGAAAATGAGGAGGGTCACAGCACTCATTAAGCCACCACTGGCTGCAGCAAACTGACCATAAGTCTGCAGTGATAGTATTGGATCCCCAGTGGTTACTCACAAATATTCATTTCATGAAAGAAACATTACAACATCTAATCTATCACTATATATAAATGGTCAGCCATTCAAGATTTCATCTGGCTCTCATCTTTCATTTTCACAATAGGAAATACACAATGGTTGGCTTGCTTGCTCTGCAATTTACTGTAAAAGTAATAAAATATTAATGAAAAATAATCAAGGGGGTCATTAATTCTCTACAAAGAACAATCCACAGTTATTAGTCTCTTAAATTCTGAAACTAAAATGCAATTATTATAACTGGTTTACCTTCTCAAACAGTATCCAAACAGTGTTGTTTCTTTTGCTGGATTATACTGTGAACATTACAGCGTTAGAAAGTGATTCAAAAGTTTGATTTATTTGAATACTTTTGTATATTTTATTCAACAAAATTATCAATATACACATGTCTTATGAGTTTACAGTAAGCGCCTGGTGCAGAATAGTAGCTTCAACTCTAAGAGGGATTCTAAACGAGGAAAAGAGACTCAGAAAGTGTTTGACTAATAATGTACAGGCCAGTGTAAATAATTCTGAAACAGATTTTGAGCTGCATTTTCATTCTCTTAAAGGTAAATATGCTGTACATGTACACTATATGTGTTACATATAAGTCCTAAAACTGACATTTAGTGATGGCATCTCCTGCCCAAATGCAATAGTATAACTTATTTTAATGGTGTGGGGACTTTTATTGACACCGCCAATAATGAAACTTTAATTTCAAAATTGCTTCACATAAAATCTTATATAATAATCAGATGGACAGCAAAGGTAGAAAGCAGGGGCTGAGGCTTCAATCATGATTTGCAAAATTCCCTCTTGCATCTAGCCAGAGAGCTTGTTATTCCCTATTTTTCTCTACCCCACATTTCATGTCATCTCTTGACTGCAAACTATTTGCTAAATGCATAAAATGGCCAGAAAAATTAGGAAAGAAAATGCAATTTTAAGTACTACACAATCTTTTCTATGTAGTATTGAAAATCATCTGGCTAGAATTTGATATTTCATAAAAGATAAAAACATCTGTGAACAATGACGTACAAATACACCAACAACCCTAATAAATAAATATTTCTTCCATTTTCAGTTTCTGAACTATCTTCAAAATGGAACACTGACACAAATAAAACATGTCTGGAGGAGTGCACCCTGAGTTTCAGAGGTTGAGGAGAGTTAGCAGAGGTTGCTGTGCTTAGCCAGTATAAAAAATGAAGGCCTGTATTGAGTTTGTAGGCCTGCAGCTCCAGGCAACGGTGATAAATCCACCTGTGAGAGAGCTTGTATCAGACAGGCCCAGGCCACTGGCAGATAAATCGACTGGCCCGTGCCCTGACTGGGAGACGCACCCCTGTGGGCTTCCCTGCCGCTGAGAGTTATATTTCCAGCTCTGTCCCTTGTAGGTTGGAGCAGCGCTTCAGGATACGAGCAAGCTAAATGAAACACTAATGCACTAAGTTTCCCATCAGAAATTTCCATAATTCATTTCCACACATTTCCTTGAGAGCACACTGTGGGATTTGAGGGAGGGGCTGGGAATCTAAATGTACCAGCTGTGTGAAAAGAGGTGTCTGATCAACAGCTCAGTGGCTGGAGCCTTATGTGAATTTTTGAAAGCAAGCCACGTGACCTTACAGGTGTATTCCCTATCTGTCTAACAAGGAGGGTTTTTTCCATTACAGTGCAGGCAGGGTTAGTGTAGTCAAAATATGTTCTGCCTTCTCCTCCAACCTCTTTGGATTTGGAGTTTATACAGTTGAGAAAATCTATTATTTTATGTTGCACATTTCAAAGAAATCCCCTTTCTCAGCCATTTCATTTTCATCAATAAATAAGCCAGATTCTGCTCTTTCATTCAGCACTTGAATCTATGTTGAATGATTTGAGGGGCTTAAAACTGCTTCAGCAGTTCTCTTTGTGCTCCTGGTTAAATGTTTCTCTCCAGTTTGTTTTTGTTGCTGTTAAACTACTTACTAAAAGCATTTGTTCTCTGGAAAAATAATTCTCTCTTGGATTGCAGTGCAATGAAGATATTACTTTTGATGTTGTTCTCTCAGAACAAAGGCTGCCTGTGTCTGTTGGTATATTGAACTTAAGCCTGAGATGTCCAATAATACACTCTGCTCAAAAAGTTCAAAAAATATTTCATAAAAGAACATTTTTTTAAGCTTTGGATCCCTATAAATTGTAGTTATCCCAAACTCTTTATCCATGGGTTGTTATATTTGAGTCCAACATCCAGTCAGAGGTAATGATTAAAGTAAATGACCCTTTTTAGACTTCCAAACACAATGCAAATGGAAAATAACTCAGAATTTGTTCTGTAACGACAATATTTAAGATGGGTGCAAAATCCTCCAAGAATAATGGAGCAGTAATTAGGCTTTGCAAGCATTGTTGGATGGAGAACAAATGGTTTGTACCAACACTGTTTAGAACACAGAAATAGTCTGAACACCAGGTGCTGTAGAACAATATTCCCTGCAGTGTGATGAATTGGTTGACTAAAGAGGGTATTCATCCAAAAGCACCATAGTCTGCAATATGTGATTGCTAAACCTGACAAAGTCAAAGAGAAATGGCATGTTCTCACAACTTGCAATACATCAGCCCGATTCTGAAAGATTATAATGGCATCAATTTCACTTTGTCAAGAGAAAACACTGTGATTTTTTTCAAATCTCAATAACCCTACGGGTGATTGTCACCCTAAATGTTCAGTATAAAAACCAAACAGTAGAAAAAAATCGTGGGTGCAGTGGTGGGTGATGGGATGTCAGTGAAATGCCTTTTGCAACATTGTCCAAAGCCACCATCTGACAGAGGGCTTTAGCAGTGAAATTAAGGTAAGTTTACTCTTGTGTTTCATTGTCTGGAAAACAATCCTGATAGTCTTTTTTTTCTTGCCACGGTAAAGACCAGGAAAAAAGATAAACAATCCTCCAGGGGAGCTTTTGCCCGAGGTAAGACACAGGTGGATGGAGCCCAGAGCAGGGTCACAGTAAAGATTTATACTATGTACAAAGTAAAGAACAGAAGAAAAATGGCTGTTCATGTAGCGTCTCAGTGAAGCGAGTGAAACAGCTGTTCACGGAGTGAGGAAGTGGTCAGGTAAGACAGGCCTGGAAATAATAATCACAGGCCCATCTGCTGACCTGGGACTGCATGGCCCCCGGGCTCCCAGCACAGGCCCTCCGTATGGAGCACAGCACAGCCTTCGCCCCAGGAAACCTGGCCACGCCGCACTAGGCTGCTGACACTGCCACATGCTCTCTTTCTGTGGCCGGGCGAGCCTGCAAGCCTGTGTGCTCTCTCTATATGATGCAGTCACGTAAAGGTGCCACTGCAGATACTATCTATAACCGAATGACTGCCATTAGATGTAGTGTACTCTAGGATTTTATTTATACATGTGTGTTCCTCAGGGGAGGTTGTCTGAACCTTAAGAACAAAAGATCCCAAACAAACCTTTGTTACAGGTGATGATGAATTGTTGTTTTACCCTAAGTTCCATTTCAAGAAATGGGTTCATTAGATTTGAGGACAAAGTTTCAGAGTAAAATGACCAGCAACAGAGAATCAAGGGCCAGTCTCGTTCCAACTGCCAAACTAGTTAATTCTGATCATTAATTTAGTGACTAATAGCAGTGTAAGATGGCGTTTTAATGTAATGTTGGATTAAAACACATTTATCATATTAGAGAGCACATCAGTGATTTCCTGGCTGTGCATCCTTGATAGGTTCTACAGGAACAAATCAATATTGTGCTGTAATTGAGCGATGAGGAGGGTGAGAAGTGTGAACAGCCTAATCATAATTAAAGAGTAGGCTGCTAAACATGAGGGTGAACTAAGGCTGTGAAAGATAAACAGTGTCAGCAAGAGATACTGCACCGCAAGTCAGGCGTTCTCACAACTTTCCTGTGTTGTCTGAACTTACATCAGACACCAAATTAAAAAGATCCAGGCTACAACCACACACCCTGGCAATTTGGGAAAAAAAGAAAATGTCTAAAGTAGAAAGCAAGTTGAGCCCGCAATAGTGACAAAGCTTCATCTGATGATTGTTGAGGATTGCTAATGGGTGAAGACATGGAATAAAAAGGGTAATGACATTCTTGTTGTTGTGTGGCAGTATAAACACAATATTAAGACTAATCATAATTAGTCCCAATATTCACTTCACAGTCTGAAATGTGATTCAGATAATCTTCAAAAACCACTTAAAGAAAGCAGATGCTTCCTCAAAATCCACCTGCTCACACTTAAAGCAAACACATATAAACAAGCTCCCACTTAATCACTTTCTCTGCTTTTCTGTCTCCCCGCGCACAAACGCACACATCACACACACACATTCTTTGCTCTGTGACGTGCCGTCAAAGCGTGCAACACAAAAGCACCTTTAATGTATTGGAAGAAAAGTGGTAAACAGATTTGCATCACTACCCCACATTATCTGCTGACACCCTGAAATGATTTGTTTTATGCACACTTGGCCTTGAAGTTTGCAAGCAGGTTGTCAGTGATGATAGAATTGAGGTAAATGGTGTAGACTGAGAAAACAACAACTTTGCTGAGGTCCCCACTTTGAGTTTGAAGGCGAACTGCTTAACGCAAAAGGCAATTTTAATTGTATCGATTCAGCCATACAAATGTAGAATTCTCTCCAAAAAGTGTGCACGTCAGCACAGTTTCTGTCTTCTAATGCAACCAAAAGGAGCTAGTTTATTTTGTAAAGCCCCTCAACCCGAGTAGACAGCACACAATCATAGGATGGGGTTTTAGTTTCGCATGATCCAACACAAAGCACAAAAGTTATTTGACAGGAAAAAAAGTGCAGATTGTTCAAAGCTCTGTTTAAATATGATCAGCATTGCAAAATGCAAACAGCGAGATAAATAGGAATTTTTGAACTTGCAACTTTGTGTCATTTGTCAGATGGAGAATAGCAGAGTGGCCTTTCTTGTTCTTTTAATAGCACAAAAAATGTCTTTTATTATGCACCACTGCGAGGGAAAAAATGACAAAACTAGACAAATAACCCACAATTATAGCGTCAAGCTAAAAACTCCTTGTACAGAGAACAGGATTTCTAATTTTCACTTGTAAGAAAACACTCACTATTGACAGGGATTCCCATGTCATTAATTTCTATCTTCTTTCTGTTCCATATTACAGTATGTGTCAGATGGTTCAGTTTATTGTTCAAATACAATTATGACAAATTATGGCCCCAAGCCATGTGGCTGCCTGGTAATTGACATATAAACAAACAATCAGCAAACACTCTACAGGAGTCACAGAGCAATCACATATAATAAACTGCTCTTACATTTTGGTATCAGACTTCGCAAACAGTTAAGTTACATTTAGTCAGATTGTGAGTTTGCTTTCTTTTCTGTTGTTGCTGTTTTAACGGGCACTGGAATTCAGAAATTAATGTATCAGCAAACCACTGAAATACTAATACAGTTATGTGAAATATGAATACGTAACAGTTCATTAAAACGTTTTAAAATGTTGCTTGTGCACATGCAAATAAACACCATCACTGTTAACTGTAAAAGTGTAACTGTAAACTCTGTGGCGAAAAACCACTCTTCATAAATGCAAGGAATTTTCCAGTGTCATAAAAAACCTCTTAGGCCACCTTATTAATTAAAGGTTTACCATAAAATACAGACATTTATGATATGAACAGAGTGTATGCATGCATGCAAGCGTGGGTACATTTGTGTCTTTGTTTGCACACTCAGCCTATCTGACTATATGCGGCTGCCTTACATTGACATGTAGTAGATGACAGGCCCAGGATGATGGGGATGGTCATTTCCCAGGTAGATCTGGGCATACCGTGAGGGATGGGCTCTGTGTGGCTGTCACAAGACATTACCAGACGGCACATACTGCTCCACACACACCACAAGCCCATGAAGATGATCACATTTGATACACAGATGACATTCTATCCCTGCTGTGACAACACGGGCTCATTTTTCTGCTCTGACATCCGTTGCTGTGTGGGTGTTATTCAAGTCAAATCTATCATTTTAATGGAGAAGTAGTCAGACCTGAGGATTATTTGAGGGATAAATATATCATCGTCTGTTCATTCGGTATCGACCGAATGTCATTGTGCCCTGACTAACTCTTTCACGATGAAAGCCTTAAGATACCATAAAACACGGATGCGGAAGGCCCCTTACCATAAAAACAAGTACGCAAGGGTAGCAAGCGATACAACCATTTGCACTGGCTCTGATAACCGGCTCTTTAACATATCCGCAGAGGGATAATGAATAGGGTAATTATGTTATATAGACCCATCAATTAAAAATCCTCAGGCCTGCTCTTGTTTTGCACCATGAGTGCAACAAAGTGAATTGTCCACCACGATTTTAGCTTTTTGTAAATGTCTTTAGCACAGTCGATGTGATGAAACTCCAATTTGCCAGTAACCAGTGCACAGGGGCACAATGGAGTATTCCAGCATATTGCTTAAGCCATGGCCTCTGAAAGCACACTAATTGCATCTGGGATTTGGTTATCCAATCCCACAGTGCATTGCAGCCGGGCGAGGAGCAGGGGGGTGAATTAGAGGCTGGCGGGGTGAAGCTTCTGCTTGCTGAAGCCTTGACAGTGCTTTGTACTGAATGATTGTTCTCCAGACAGCTGACGGAGGTAGCGGCGCACGCAGAGTTGTTTGAAAGCCCAAAAGGATATGCGGCTGCATCATCAAAGTCCAGCAAGTCTTCCATGTGTCAGGGAGAGATTAAGCTCTTCCAGAGAGGGCAACGCCTCTGATCACTCTATTCAATCGATGGGATTTGAATAAAGGAATAAAAGATCAGGCATTGTGTATCTGGGTGCTGTGCAACCGCTGGATAGGATTAAGGCATGTTGGAGCTGTAACAGTGACAGACGCCATCAATCACAAGTTCCCTACACTAGTTAGCTAAAGTTGATATTAGCCCTAAATAGGACACATCTGTTTGTTGCTGCACACTCTCAGACTTTAATTAATTCTCAAGTCATTTTATTTTTAGGCATGGGTTTTATTTGTTGCTGCTCCTGTACATGTGCACAAAAATGTAAATTGCATCCTTCCTTTGCTCACAGTGAGGGGCTCACATACACTGTGATACTGCAAATTAAGCACACACGCCAATTCACATGCACGGCAGAGCACACGCAAACACAAACAATATGAAAGTCACTGTGCAAACAAACTTTGGTCTGGTGGTCTGCTTCGGCCTCATTTTCCTGGCTGAGTTCTCTATCATCGCCGAGCGTCTCCTCCACAGGCTGTGTCAGATAATAGCTTCCTTTCTCCACTTTTCAAGAGAGAATGAGACTATTCCCTGGAAACTGAGTTCAAGGGCAGGTCTGTGTAACCCAGAGAGACAGACTCTTGCCAAGACCTTGGCTTTAGATCCTGGAAATGGCCTAGCATGCTTTATGCCTGGTCTGAACATGTACCCCGCACTGACCAGGAGCCCCTACTCTCCCACATTAGGCTGAGTGTGTGCTGATCCAGTTCAGGTACATGGACTGTCCTTGCCATCTTAACCTCCAAGTCTAACCCACCACTAATTGTTCGGACTGTCATCGTCTTGCATCAGAAAAAGTGGTACTTTCTTGACTCGCAGTGTGTAATACCAACTCAACTGATGCTCTCACTTGCACAGCTTTTTTCCTCTCACTATTTTCTACTGTCTCTTAGCCCTAGTCTCTCCTTTTTTCACCCATCATGTCCCACAGTGGGGTATAATTACTAGAATCCTTTGCCTGGCTATGCTCTCCTATTATTAGCCTAGCGTTTAAGCCCTCTCCCTGGTCAGATGGTCAATGCTTGAGGGCAATATGTCACACTACATGGGCACAAAAGGTAGCCAAACAATGCCTATTGAGGACCAGGTGCCATTGCAGTAATACCATTTGGCTACCATTCACTATTGTGGTGTGCTGTGCTTGTTGATAGAGCACATTAATTGCAAGTGGTTTCAAGCAACCCTCTTAATTAAAGCACCCATGGACAAGGTGTGTGCACTCAACTGTCCATTGAAGCTATTATGACAGTTCTCTGGATTAGCTAGTTGGCATCCTTGAATGACTCATATAAAGACACAATGACAGACAGGAGAAAATGTGAGTGGACCCCACACAAAAGAATATGCAGTAGGATAGTTGTGGCATCATTACGATGGCTTTTCATCATTATGCTGCATGAGAGAAAAGGCCTTTTTTGCAAAGATATTCTTGGCCATTAAGTCAGCCTCTTTAATGATGTTTTGGAGCTTAGTGTTCACTGAAAAGAATGAATTTGATTGGTATTTATGACATTAAGTCTCTCTTTTGTTTTTAAAAGATTCCTCTGTTGTCAACATGGGATGACACAAACACATCAATATGTAGTGCACTTTCTGCTGTAACAGAACAATTGATTTGTTGTTTGTGAATAAGAATCCAGTGATTCTGTGGATGAAGGCTACAACATACTTCTGATTTCTGTTTAAATTCTGATGCTGATTCTTCTGTTTCTTTACTTAATCTTATGATCGCATTATGATCAAGTGCTTATTTCATCTAATATATAAAAACACATTGTAAAATATGAAGAATTGAAATTTCAAGACCCCAAACTGATGATTTTAAATTACTTGCTATAGTCCAAAACAAAAGGATGTATATAAAATATATAAAACAGCTAAAACCATATTGTTTTCACTTTGGCTTTTTTATATCATCATTTATCCAGATTGATACGTTTTCTTTTTTCTATTAATCAGTTAATTGTTTCAGCACAAAAATAATTTCACTTGGATATCTGAGACTGCATTTTAAAAATGTGTTAGTTTTGAACCACAGTTAGTATCCATTCACTTTGTATCGACTACTGACGGTCATTTAGTACTTATATAGGTGGATTACTACAACTGTGGATTTGCCGAACTCTCCACAGGCTTTAAAGGTGGAGGTAAAGGTGGGATGAAGAGGATAAAGGGCTCCCAGGTCCAGGTCAGGCCTCCTGCAGCAGCAGCTTGCCTTCTGGATAAGAGCAGCAGACCTCAGTCTCTTTACTTACAGCCCGCTGGAGCAAGAGGTCGACGCACACCTGAACCCTACCCAGCACACAGTGGGCCACAGGGCCCAGCAACACACAGGACAGCTGACCTGCTTTGACCTCTCCTCTGCTCTGGGCCCCTGGGACCCTTGCCAATAAGCTCAGGGACCACTCAGAACCTCTCTGTTAGCACCTCAGCCGGCGAGTGTTGCACTATTCAAAAACACACACCCACTCAGGCATGTACTGTACACATAACAAAGAGACACACTCAAACATTATACAGGCATCACATACTGCCTCATGCAAACACAATCTGTCACACACAGCCATGTAGTGCATCTCCCTCTCCCCCTCTCTGTCTCTCTCACTCACTCAGGCTCTCTCTTTCTCCTCTGTCGCCGTTTCATGTGGAGTCAGGTGGGCGCTGAGCATTAAACTGGTGAATATCTCCATCTTGTGGACAATGTTTGCTTCATTATGAGAGGTGCTGGGGGGAAAATGTTCATTGTCTGTTTAAGCACTGACCAGGGAAAGTCAGGGAACTGATTTTCTTTATGATTTTACCAAATATTGTTGATATTACCCTTAATAATGAAGAAGCAAAGACAAACATGAGACATGGAGTCATTTCAGTGCATGTATATCATAACAGCAGTAACTTTCTCAAAATTTGCATGTAAGTCAATTGTCTCTGTTGTAAACATGTTGTGTTCATGTGTGAAATAATTTGTCCACATCCACCGCCTCCCAGGGTCAAAGAGGTGGCAGGGTGACTTTATCTTGAATGTCACTTTGTTTTTGGTTGGTTAGACCTGTACCCTCTCTTGGATTGGCTTCTCGGATGAAGGCACAGGTGAGGCCCACAGAGGAGCAGCCCCCTCTCTCCATAGCATTTCCTCTACTAAAACAGCCCTACATTTTAATATGCAACATCTGTGCCGGGAGAGCCTTCCAAAATGGCTGCTCCTTGGAGGATGACGGTAGAGTCTGCTCAAATTTGGGGTTGGGGCATTTGGTACTGCAAGGTTCTGCACAGATGTTAGCATTCACAATGTCACCCTGTCCTTTGCTTCAGTACCCAGGGAGGTCTATTTTAAGGGAGGGTGGTGTGTTTTCTTCCTTAGTTTCAGGAGATCACTTTATCTGTAACTGTCAATGTACAATTCTACGTAGACTTGTTCAACTGAACTGGGACTGCTGTCTCTGATCAGTAAGGTATGAAGGAGCTTTCTGCTTGTTAATTTATCATTTGGTCGGCACTGCTATAGCAGTAGCGCTGCTACAAAGATAGGCTTGGTATATGTATGTGTGAAACACAACATTGTTACAGTACAATACATCAGGCAATTACCTTTAAAGCCTACAATGAGATCAAGAGCAGGGTTGAATCAGCAAAGACAGTGAATCAGCTGCATTCGCTGTACAGAGCTGTGTTTGTGGTGTGCTTTCACAAAGAATTGAGAATATTTTCTGAACAGAGATGCCATGACCTAAAGGCTGCTTGTCAGTCGGATTATTCAACTGATTCTCAAACAAGACTCTAGACAAGGCGGCTACAGAGAATCAGAGAGGGAAAGAAAGGACCAAAAGAGAGAAAATGCAAAACCAAAGAGAGAGGGACATGTAGGGCGCCTAATGCATCGCTTACACAAAGAAGATGTTCATATTTAATGCTCATCATTAAGGCAGGGTTTGAGCATGGAAGACGCTTCTGCTATTTTCCCACACCCCTTGAGCCAAGTCCTTGTGACAGCCCTCCACTGCATCCCGGCAAATTATCCGCATGAGCTGCGGCGAACAAAAACAGCCCAGTGCGGGGGAAGTGAGGCCCAGCCTCAGCTCCACTCCTGTGATGGGGAGACACGTCACTTTGCATCAGCTCCAGCCTTCCAAACCACATCATCTGCAAGTGAGGAGAACAAGACCACTCCATGGGGAGAGGACAGTTGAAGTGAACAAGGCAGATAAGAATAAAGGAGATAAGGAGTAGGAATACTGGGGAGGAGAGGCAAGGAAGGGAGAGGGGCGGGATGAGGAGTGGAGGAAAAGAAGAAAAGAAGACAAGACAGTTGACAATGGCAGGCATATTAGTGTTCTCTAGGTGAAGTCAATGCTTAGATATTATTAACCAACAAAGCCATGATACTCATTTCTGTCAAATCTTTTGGCCAAATGATTTACGGTGCCATAGCCTTGGGCTTTAAACTGTATGACAAATGAATCATTTAGATTTTCTAAGTGAATACTGTATTCCCCTGAGCACAAATGTACTCTAGGTGTGAAAAAATAATTAGACACACAAGCACATGCAGTGCATCAATAACCAAACTGCACTTCATGTTTAATTTCTCTTTTAATTTATTACATGCACATTATACAAATTCTAAGAATCTCACTACAGATATTTGATCTACAAACTTGTGGCATATCTTGCCGAATGTGCCTTGCTTGTGCCGGCCAGTGGTTGGTGCTAGGCAATCCTGTGTTAACAGAGCCAGGGCACTCTCTACTGGACAATGCTAAACTTGCAGGACCTGTAATCTAGTAAAGGGCAGACACTGTGGGTTTTTTTTTACTGCAAGGAGTACTAGTTGATTTCAGATAGTTTAGAAAAGTACAGATGCCTGTGGCCTCTTTCTCAAGGATATATCCCGACGGCCAAGGAGACTTGAGAAAAATTGACTTACACCAAAATAAACCTGTCTTCTAAGATGCATGTGCTCCAAGCCTAAATTGGCCTATTTAAAGGCATAACCATAGACAGCCTTTGAATAATATTGACTTGCAAACTATGTTGAGGTCAAGGACAGGATACAAGACAGTGCTAGTTGGTACAAGAGTGATGGAAAGTAAACCAGATACATTTAGGAGCGGCACAAAGTAAAAAGTCAAATACTGTGCTGTTTCCACAAATAATAAATGACACAATTTGTGGTATGAAGAAAACGAGCTCACAGGAAAAACTGTTGAATATGAATTTGTAATAGTATTTTGAAATAAAATTCAATCAATATTTTAATGCTTACTTCCCATGTTAAAGAATTAATTACATTGTATAATTAAAGCAAATTAGAATTAATTTTTTTTGCAGATTATTTCTGCATCCTGAATCTATTACTTTCATTGTGCTCTGGTGCTATTTTTGCCAGCTCTTATGATCACAAGGATTATGTGCTTTAGAGGAGAGTAAAAATATTGCAGCAAGCAGCAAAACCCTTTTGTGATACCAAGAGTGATTTTTACGTTTTTATGTTTGACGCTTTTCCACTATTTAAGAAGTGAGTGAGTTCATCATCTTTGACTTGGAAACTGATGCAACAAAGCCAGAAACGTAAACTACAATAAAAACAAGTGTAATTGTCAAAACTGTCATAAAAGACATGAAACAGTGTCACAGCAGTATTTAAACAGTATGAGAACAGTACTGGTTTTAAATAAATCCTGGTTCTATCGTTGCATTTTTCTCAAACAACACTTAAAAAAGACCTGCATGGTGCCCAACAATTGGTCAGTATTTTATCATTGCAAAGCCTAATGATACTCTGACAGTGGTCCAGTGTTTATTGTACACACACAGAGTACATGCAGGCTGTCTGTCTGAATCATTGCTCTCTTGCTGTAAACCACTCTGTACAGCCGAGCACACTATCCATATTCATGTGATTTTTGCCGGAAGGCATTGGTGTCTACTAAAAATAGCATGGTGAGAGAAAGGGGCTCACACTGTGTATCCTAACATTCATGAGCCCGGTCCCTGTGATTGGTTGTAAACAAGTGTCTATTTGCAAAGAACATTCTTCATGTTGTTGAGCAAACACTTGCAAATAATTGCTGTGGGCCAGAAAAAAAGGAGATATTCAAGGTACATGTTGTAAATCAACAGTCATACATTTCTCATTTCTGCTTTTATTTGTTTGCAAACCACAGTAAAGCTGTCTCTGGGTGGTCAGTGTGTTGGCGCACAGGGAGTATAATGGTACATGTCCATTAGTGCCTTGTGCGTAAGTGCAAGGTTTTGTGCCTTTGTATCCTGAAAATATACCCCATATACTGTGTGCTGTACGAGTCCCAGAGCGGATGTGGCTGTATATATTGTTGGTTTTGTGTGGGGAGGTGAAATTAGCATGTCTAGCTGGAGGGAAACTGATAACATTCAAGGGTTTTAAAATGTGTTAAGTGGACAATGAGAACACATCACATTTGCATTGTGGGCTCCACAAAGACACGTCGGCTTTGGTTCAAAATGAGTTGTGGTAGCATCACCAGCAGATGGCAGCACCTGTCAAGCTGCTGTTAAAGCGTAAATTACCTGTTTTCGACAATATAACAGAGTTAAGTTTAGGTTATTCTAAGAGACAATTAAAGTGTTGCCATCTGATGAACATTACCATTATGATCAATAGGCAATCAGTTCAACATGCAGTTTAGGCAATTCAGTTTTTCACATTAAATGTAAAATACTACATTATCCAAAACATTTCAAATACATTTAAATAAACTAAATCATCATTTGTACACAGAAGCTTGTGAAGCAATAATGTTTCTCATCAATTAGCATCATATTATAATCTTATCCTGTTTCTTGATCAGTCAAAATTACTCAAGCATAACTAACAATATACTAATTACTGGTTACAAGAAAGGACTAGTGGAACATTCTCAGCCAAGACGGTAGTAATTTGCTATTCTGAGTGAAATGCTTTACATATAGATTTTTCCTGGACCAAAAGGAAATGTGTTAGAGTGAATGCAGGCCTGTACTAATGTGGCAACCATGCAGGTCATTTCCTTTTTGGAGAAATAAAAGGCTGCAGTGCCCGAGGCTGTACTTTGAATTCACTAAAAACCGGACATGGAAACTGTGACAGTGTGTGTGTGTGAGAGAGCCTGAGAGAGCCTTTGTGGGTGTGTAATAGTCGAGTAGGTCCAATCAGACCTGAGGAAAACCAGATATATTCAGAACTGCACTCTCTCGAGTTCAGAGCTAAAAGCATCGCACATTTGTGTTGCCAGTATGTGTTCCTGAGTGAAGAACCTCATTCACCTACAACACAGCGCACTAACGTGGTAAAAAGAAAATTATATCCGCTTTACAAAAGGCCAGCTGCAGGAGGTTTAACCCTACTGGCCCATATCAAATAACATTTGATCTTTATTTCAGCCAATCAGACAACTGGGGATTTGCTGATGCTCATGATGTCAATGTGACCTAGCTTGCAAGTTTCATTCATTTATTAATTTAATGTTTATTTGCATAGGAACAAGTTTGTAACATGAATGACACATACCACAGCATTTATAGCACAGGCTAGTTAGCAGCGCCATTCTCAAAAAGACAAGTCCCAAATCTTTCATGACTATGTGACTGATCCCCCCTTTAAATACTGTTTTAGTTTAAAGTCTCAGTCAGGATCCATTTTGACTTCTGCCGGTAAAGAGTTCCACATGTTGATGCCCTGAACAGAAAAGGCCAAGTAAGGATTTACGTAAGAGAACCTTACAATTCCCGGTGGATGCTCCTCATGTTACTGAACCAGAAATCCTGAGAGGAGCCATGTGGTCACTGAGCCCTTCAGGAGCCTTGTTATGTAAGCATTTATTGATCACTTTCAGATAGGCAAATTTAAACGATTAAAACATATTTATGACTTCATTTAGATTGCTTGGTTATATATTAACATGGGAGGCTTGACTGTTGTAGATGCTATAGATGTTTTTTAAATATAAAAACATCATGGAATCAATGAATCTATTTGCAATATGAAATGGTAAATGATTGTAAATGTGTTAAATCTTGCCTTGTTCAATTATGTTTCTAAAAATTTTAGGTATAATCTAACATAGAATCAACATTAGAAAACGCCCATGTATTGTTCATTAACCTGACTGTTACATTACCTTATATTGAGGACCAAGCACTCACACAAGAATTTTCTTAATGTTGAGTGTGTAGAGTAGTCTGACCAAAAGGGCAAGGAAGGTGGTGGGCTAGGAGATTTAGCGGACATCTTGTGTGCAAAAGAGGTGAAGATTGTATTTTACAGTGCTTCTCCATTCATGTGACACTTAAAGTAACAAAACAATACAAGAAAATAACTTACAATGATTTTTTTTTTCAAAATTAACACATTGCTACTCAAAAAACCTGCACATTTTACCAGCGCAGCCTCACCTCTCTCTAGACATCCAAAATCTCTACTTATTATATAGGGTGCTCAGTTCACACCTTCATCGCTTCAGCCCTACCATCATATAGCAAGGGGACCTCTCGATAGCCTTGATGCAAACAAACTGCAAACCAAATCACTGTACACTAAAAACTTGTTCGCATTTCTAAAGGTTTCCCTTAGAACTAAACATTTAAAGTCATTTCTGAATGATGCCTTTTAATAAAAATGTAACATTCATCAAAAAAGAAAACACCTCACCGCTTGGTCTGGTTCAGTGAGGTCTCTGACATCACCAACACCATAAATTCAGAAAGTGCTGGGCAGCCCCCTCCCAAACAATAGTTCTGCATGGTGAATCAGAACAAAGGACCAATGAAATGTCAGTATGAACAAATGAACAAACAGTTAAACCCAATTTGACCTGTAATTTGATAACTGAAGCTAATTAATGGCTGTGTGTTTTACTTTAATCGCCATATATTGGATGTCAAATGTAACATAAAATTAACATGAACAAACCGGGGATAGTTTGTGCTGCAATGTTACACTAGCAAAATACATGTAGGGAAAACAGTATTGTGTAATGTATACCATGAAAGTGTCAAGGGACAAGTGGTGAGGAAAAATGAGAGTTCTCACCCACTTTGTCATAGAGTGCAAGACATGGATTTTCAAACCACAAAGCTAAAAACTGTAAATGATGTGACACTGATGTGGAAACTCACAAACCAGTTTCCCCAAATACTGTATATATGATACACGATCTCCATATATCTGAAAACCTTTACCAAGACGACATGGATGAGGTAAGTGATAGGTCTCTTCTTAGATACAGCAGTTATTTCATACAGTGGGGTCACCACGCTGCAGGCCATTTGTATGTCCAAAGGCAGATTTATGGTTCCACCTCAGCGTTTGTTTGCATAGCTCTCCGGCTACACAGAGTAAAGGAGTAAAGGATTGTAGAAATTCTACTAACATAGAGGTTACTGAAACACATTTGTGTGCAGTCCTCCAACAAGCCAATAGTGTGTCACCCCTTTGCAATGGCGCTGTGCTTAGGCCGACTTAGGCCTAGGTGATACAACTATAGAATGTTCAGTAATTTAACTTAGATGCATTAGATGCAAACCATGAAAGCACCTAACAAAAACGTTTGGTTGTGTGAATAAACCCAAAACATGCTCCTTCTCTTGGTCATAAACCGCCTGTCATACCTTGATATTTGAACCCAGCTGCCCTCCTCCACTCTCCACATTGGCTTTCATTCAGGTATCCCAAGATGCCTCCGTCCAGAGGTGTATAATTGTGGACAAGGCCTTGGACATTCAGTAGGGGTAGACCAATTTCCTGTAGCGTCTTTCCCTTCACAAAGGATGAGGCATACAGAAGACTGAGCCTCTCACTGACCTGATTTGGACTTACAGTCCTGCCTTGGTGGAGGCTGTGTCCAGCGGGGACCAGCGGTTGCGGGCGATGGGCGTCACAGTCTAAAAACACCTATGATCCTGTGTCCCCTGCCAAATCACCCTAAGTGATGTACTCCCATCAGCCTGCTTCAAGGGCTTATAGACTTAATGTTGAGATGTGTGGGGGTCCCTGTCCGGTGATCCCTGGTCCAGGCCAGCCTTAACCTCAGCCCAATGCAGCAGCTTTGTCCTGGTTGTACTCTGTGCACCCCTGACTTATACTTCCTTTCTTTACCTTGATAAATATGTTAAAATAGTTCAATCTGAAGTAAAGTGGTTAAATTCAGGGTAAACCATTTTTCTCCTGCCCTGGAGGAAAAAATAATAATAATTAATTAAAAATTAACAATAATTTTCAGTATTTACTGAAACAAAACCTTTAACCAGGATAGACTTTTCAGCTGTATCTCCCAGTCAAAAACTAACTGGTTGAAAGGTTGGATTGAACCAGAAAGGGAACAACCACAACAAAGTTCACATAAGCACTGCTTGTGACTGAAGATACAACAGGCCTTCCAGTAATGCTCTTCAGCATCGATCCATTTTAACACTCGGTTTCATTTCACTACAAAAAGTTCTTTGTCATCTATGGCTTAAGTCTTTTCTGCACCAAGGGCAAAGTACAAGGACCAACAACAGAACAATAATTGTCTGTATTGGTAGTTGTTCCATGTATTTCTGTCACTGCCCCCAAATGGAAGTCAATAGCCACAGCAGGTAGATGCAAGTCTCTGAAATTTTGCAAAGCACCAGGGCAGTAGCATGTTTTGGCCTTAAGATATAGAGTTTAGCAGAAAGTACCAGAATTGTTTACAGCAGGCAGTTTATTTGTATCATCTTACAAATCCTCTACAAAGACAACAAATAACATTTTTCTTCCAGTTCCTAACTTTCCCTTGTCCCCATTATAGTTTTGTCTGTTATGCATTTAAACTAAACCAAAAATAATTGACCAACTTTCTGAGTAAGTATGCCAAAATTTATAGAAAATAGCTTTAAAGTAGGTATAATAACATTTTACTATAATGATGAATTAAATGATGTCTGAAAACTATATGACACTGTTAAGGGCCCTTTTTGCCCTTTCACCTTGAAGCCCATGTGGCCACATAAACATAGACCACATACAAGCACGCTCACCCTCTTTCTGCACCGGAGCACTGACATGTGTACCAACACATGCAGCCTCACATGGTGAGAAACATGTGCCCTGCTGAGATCTGAGCTTTGTGGCCTTTGAAACTCACGCTTTCAGTTCACCACATGAAGCAAAGCATGCCCATCTTTGGAAAGCATGCAATTTTCTGGCTTTCAACAAACTAGAGGCAATAATTCACCAATTGAATCAATTACGGTTTTGATCAGAGAGTCACATTAGTGATTCACTAAGCCTCCAGCAGATTAGAATGCCCGCACTGCTAATCAAAGCTCTATTTTTCCCCATTGTGCATGTGACAGTGGGGCAGAACAGCAAATGAAGCGAATAATTATCCAACACTTCACAAATATAGTGGCGTGAGAGACAATGTGTTATGGAGGCTTTGTTGTACTGAATCACTCCACAGTCAATGTCACAGGGATTGCAGCCTGGTACTGTAACAGTTTGGCTGGATACCACATATCTACACAATCCAAATAAAGGTTTTACAGTAATATAACAACAACACAGAATATCAGTAAGTACATTAAAAAATTCATGCTATGACAATCAAACATCACTAAGTTACTAAAAGAGGTTACCTATTGAGCAAAAGACTTAATAATGGGAGGAAATAACTGGGCAACTTTTAGCTATAATTAGGTAACCTTAATAACTTTTGTGATAACTGTCCACAAGCTCAGATACCTGGTATATCAGTCAGACTGGTAAGGTTATATCAAATGAAAAGATTTCTCCAAAACCAAAGGAAAAAATGTATTCAAAGACTCAGTCAGTCAACCAGCTCACATGTGGAGCAGATGTCTAATGATGGGAATACAGAGAATGTACAGAGTTTATGTTTGACATCAAGGCTCTGACCTCATCACTCTGCATAAGAATACACCACACTCCAAAAAAAAGAAGAAGAAAAAACTCCAGAGGCATTACATACAGAGGCTGACGCAAGCTGCAGTTATGTGTATGTCTTATGTGTGGCCAATGACGGATATACTGAACACTAAGTGAACATCCAGCAGCAGCACACATACAGCTGAAATGTTCATTCATCAATTGAAATTAATAGTTTAATTACTCATTTGGTCTCTGGAAAATTCTGATGGATTTTTTTTAAACATTTCAAATGATAAAACAATAATAAAAATGCCACAGATTAATTAAAAAAAAATAAATTATTTGTTGCAGTTCTAGAGTCAAATGTTACATGGCACTGATCAAAGCAAAATAACTGTATTTAGTTTTAGGCTGGCAATGAGTGCAACTGAATGTAGCAGAAATCACAAACTGCAGGTCAGTTCATTAGAGTTCAATGTGAGATGAAGAATAATACACTGAGCGATCCCAGTAGCAGTGATGAAAATAAGTGTGACTACCATGAGCACAAAAGCTCACAAGTTTCCCATAAAGCCATTATTATAGGAAAATAAACGTAAATGGGCTGTGAGCAACACATCCCTCATATTAACATCCATGTAGTTACATTTTCTTTCTTTAACTAGATCTCACATTTCGCAGAAGAGCTAGTAAAAACCCAACATCCCCAAAGTAAAGCAACTCAGAAATACAGAGTAAATACAACCAGATCATAACATCTAAATTAGTGAAAGATATAGTTCACCACTGCATAATTCCACAATAAGAGCACATAATGCAGCAAGAAGAGGTATATTATTACAGCTACAAGAAAAATATTGCACACTGCTATAAAGGTCTGTACACTGTAGCCCAGCCTAAATCTAAAAAACAAACACAGACTCATAAATGCATATAAATCTGTCAACGCAAACCCAATGACCTTTCCTGTTACCGGGTCAACAAACCAGCAGCATCATAAGTCTCATATTGCAGAGAATACAGCTGAGACACTGATGAGAAGGTTGACACAAGAGGTAAATGCTTAGCTTGGTCACCTGAAGCAGTGTCAAAACTGATGTAACAAACAAGTAGTAGTCCAGAAATGCCAAACATGTTCTTCTATTCATCAAAAAGCAGCTCTTTGTGTTTGGACTGACAAAATGCTTTAATTAGAAGTCCTACAGAAGATAGCAGAGCAATTAGGCAATGGATCTAAAGGTAAAATTTAGATTTCCCTGACTGTATCAGGTGCTTTAGATATATCACGTGGCAAGCTGAGTATGACTTGTGTTAGCATAAGGTCGTTATTTATTTATTAAATTTAAATTCTACATTATACTTGCGATACTTATGACAGCTGAGCTACTTTCATAAAGCTTTATCTGGCACAGTTAGAATATCACTGGTAATACAGTACCCTTAAATGAAATATAAAAATTTCCAGTTTTGATCATTGTTTTTTTTGTAATCAAACAAACCTGATCAGATTTAATTCTTTCATTGCAGCTTCCTCTTATTCTCATTAGTTTGGGCTACCCACACTTCCCCTCATCTTTGCCAAAGCACTGAGTACATAAAAAATGGGCCTCCTTTATCAAACAAACTGCACAGTGTGTGCATCCCAGGCTTTGAAGATTAGATCACAGAATAATGGGGGCTGCGCAGTTTTGACAGCACATGTCGATCCAAGATAATTTTTGATACAGCAATTCTTCTCATCCAGATAAAAAGCTAAACTCCATCCACAGTTCTTGGTACACACTGCTACACTATCACCTGTTTAACAAAGAGAATCTGTTCATCTTGATAGAAAATATATTTCTAATAACATCTTGTGGTTCAACATAGACAGAGGCCTTTCCTGTCCAAAATCTCAAGCACTCTGAAAAAAGCAATACTTTTGTTTTATGATGCTGTATCAGAGGATTTGGTGTATAAAGGTGTCATCATTTTATTAGTCGCTTGCGGCAAGACATAATTCTGGAACTAGATATCTAAATTAAACCAAACTTGGGTTTTGGTTACAAAGCTTCACCACCAAGCTTTTATTTTTATAACATGCCCCAGGATAAGCTGAGATATTTATTGGGGTTGTATTAGTGCCACAAAACCAGTTAATTCCTCCCACATCAGAGCTATTGCGGCTGTGGTCTCTGTTTTTGGTCACAATGGAAGGGGAGGTTCATGCCACCTGAAAGTGCACTCTCTGAGTTTGAAGTGTGAATGTTTCACGGTTAAAATCAGCCGTCTCTCCCAAGACAAACTGTTTCCTCTGTGCTAAAGATTGTGAAACACTCAAGTGCAAATGAGACCGCAATTTACCCTGGTCTGTGTCCGCCGGTTGCCAAGTAAACCAAATTGGCAAACAAAAACCCATCACCTAGCCTCCATGTTTACTCTCAGCTAAATAACGTGACTAGAGGCAGTAGAGCGTTTGTTATCTATCGTCCCATGTACATTGTTATATTTACAGCCCTTTTATGAATCCTATGATGACACAATATGTCACGTACCAGTGGGAGTTGGTGGGAGTCTGCATGCCTCAAATTACACAATACTAACAAATAAAAACTTGATATAACCTAATAATTAAGGTGTTCTAACTAAAACAAGAAACATGTTTCACCTCTTTCCCATTTCTGCAGTTTGTTAAACACATCTAAACATTAATAATTCACAACAGCAGTGGCAGAGGTTTGAATTACTTACTAATTAATAGTTTTATTAGAAGTTGAACTGAAGAAATCTTTATCAAATCTGTGCCTGAGAGAGAAGGCTACCATTTTTATCGAGCCATTTCTAAGACACTGCAGTGCTTTGTAACAGTAATAACGCTTTACTAGATTTTTTGGATTCTTCACAATGCAATAAAATAAATGAGACTTTTTCCCCCTCAATCTCTGATTTATTATAATGAAAATGAAAATTCATTTAATTTGATGTTTGTGGAGCTGCCATTACAATATATTTTCTCCATTTAACTATAGTATAATTAAGTTGACAAATAATATTCAGTGACTCTCCCCAAATATACAATTAGCCTCTACAGTCCACTACTTTTATAATATCTCAAAGTCAAGGACAAACACGGTCGAGGGAATTGGGACTGTGATGCCCCTCTGTGGTTTGGATGTTGATCATGTAAGTAGGACAGTAAAAATGATACAGACAGACCTAGATGTGTCTCATTCCCTCTGACTTTAGGGAACCTGACCAAGACTGTATGTGGAGTGGGAAGATGAAACATACTTCCTAATGACCATAACCATGCAATGTAAGGGTGGCATATTGCACACATGGAGGTTAAATATAAAAAGACATTTCAAAAATGTCATTTATTTCACATTTTATGACAGCTTGTTCACCTTGTTGATAGATTTTTCTTTACTTGTTATAAGCATTTTGTTTGCATATCAAATTAGTTTTCTCTATTTACAGATAATTAAATGTACATTTGTCTCACATCTGCATGGGCCATTCACAGCGCGTGCTCCATATCCTGCTTTGCTCCCCACTTCATTTTAGATGCACAAGAAGCATCTATTGACACCTGGCTTTGCATGCGAGCAGCAGCATGACTAAGGGGTGAGATGCATCTGTATCAAACGGACAGGGACAGCCTTGTATCAACTTATGTGTCGAAATAAAAGCATCTCGCACATGAAAGGCAGGATCTCCATGGTTTCCCCTGGAGCCGGGACTCGTTGCCATGGGAGTGGAAGGCGCTACTGGAAGAGAAAAAAACACAGAGAGACAGGCAGGAAGACGTTGTCATCTTTCCTTGTATCCAGCCATATCCAGTTTATTTTATCCCTGAGGTTAAACATCCTCATCGCTGGAGTGTTGACACAAATTTTCATTAGAGGTTACTGTAAAAGAAACTCTCCCTGTATATTACATATTGTGCATGTAATCACTTTTTCGGGAGGTCTAAAATTAGCATCAATCAAACAGCCACCCCCCACTCACGCACGTATACATGCACACACGTACACCCTCCGCATGGCCTGTGCTGTGATAGACTGTTTGCGTAACTACATAATGGCTATTTGGGCAATATTGTGCCAGCCTTGTCCTCGTCCCTGTCCCAATGCAATTAACCATCACACCAGCGTGTGCCTGTTTCTGAGGATGATCAGGCACACGGCTAGGGGAAACTGAGAAATGAGAACACACAACTGGTGTGCCATACAAGGCCTCAGCATGAGTTATTATTATTAACTTCTTCTATTTACTAATGCAAAGTTAATATAGTAGATTACCAAGCGTCTATATCTGGGGAGCTGTTGATACCCAGATCACCACAGTGCTGCAAAAGCTTCATGTGGGATCTCAGCAACAGGGTTGAGCAAGTTCAAACACCTTGGTTCAGTTTACATAAGCTTGATCAGATGTAAGGAAGTCCGACATACAGCATGTTTGGTTGTTATGTACTAAACAGGTCACGCTTGGACTCAGCTCCATACGGTGCCTGAGGTGATTGAGAGGGTGGTGCAACACAGGGCAGGTGCACGGGCTAAGTGATGAGTCCGCTACGTGCAGATACAGCACGGCCTTATCGGAAACGGTGAATGTCTATACAGAAAACATATGTTGGGCGGTTGCATAAAGTCCATTTAGTGCCATTGTTCTACAGATGTTGTACCTAACTAAACAGAGGCAGAATAAACGACCTGGGTGGTCAGTGTGATGCAAGAGAAGAAAGGTCAATAAAGTGGGATGTGTTTAGCCTAATAAAACATTCTGAGTAATTAAACCATAAAGTTACATTTTCTTTCCCCAGTTCTGCAACTAGCAACAACACACATGCAAGGCAGACCGTGTTTAGAACAGATCTAAAACATTTTGACATGAATTAGAAGAAATGTCTCAACCTTAATTGAATGATGCAGACTGCAGTGAGTTTGGAACATCATGAGGTATTGTCACTGTGGGTCTGTTTCAGTCAGATCTGGTTTCACCTCACCTGATCTGACCTCAGAGCACTGATAAAGCTAAAATACATTAGACAAGCTATTCATTATTTCCTTTGACCAAGTGCAAAACTGAACACTGAGGTCCAGTGTTAGTTTGAAGAGCAGGCCATAAATACTGATGTCACTGCCCTGAAACAACAATCACTCACAGCACCACCACTGACATCATGGAATATTCTGACCTCTTTTATTCAGGCGGGCTAATGATGTTCCTTAAATGATTAAAAAGAACATTGAATTTAACTTTTGACTGGATTTATCTTTCTTGTATCAATCGTATATGTGTGTATGTGCAATTTGCTCAGACAAAAAAGACAGGTTGTTGTTGATAGTCTGCTCCAATGTTACCTTGTAGTCATTAAGCTCCAGCATTAACACATCATGCCTATGACACATTTTACAGGCCCTTTCAGTGTTGCGCTGGGAGCTGGATAATTACAACAGGGTACCAAGCAGTTCTTACCCTGAGAACATGAGAAGATGGAGTACCTGCTCCACTTGACGTGTTTAAAGTGACATTAAGGTGTGTGTCATAGATTTTGGACTAAAATAGGAGCCTGGTAAAACACAAAACCAGATAAGGAAACTGGTTTGAACAGACTCCTTTACGTGGGAAGCGGTAAAACGGACAAGTGAGATATGGCAGAGGAAGGGAATAGTATGCATATCTAGTTAGGAAAACATTTTCTTTCCATTTCAAGACACTATTGAACACTGAATAGATTGTGATGCCAGCTGGATGAGAGAAACATGTCCACAATATTGACGTATATTTTTTATCATTTCTAAATGTAGCTGTTGTCAATTTTAGCTGCCCATCTAATGTACATTGTAAATGTGCATTAGCAGGGCGAAGGCATCCTGGTGAACGAAGGTAACCAGGCAACTGTTTTCTGACACTTGAGATTAAGCCAGTGTACTTCCCCTGTTGTGCGTTTACATTCATGGTGCGCAGCTCGTAGGGAGACAGATGTTTCCTACAGATAATATGAAATCACCTCTAGTAATCAGACTGAAGCACAAAACATTGTTCATTCTGTACTAAAAGCCTGAATGTCAAATTTCTTTTCAATATGCACCACACGCTCTTTATAACAGTGCATTATGGAAATATTACATCACATTCTAATTAACCCCTTTAAGGCCGAGGCTAGAATTCGAAATTTCCACTTGTAAAAACAAAAAAACAAAATCCCTAAAGTTAGTCAGTCAGCTCTGCAACTATAAGGCCAAAATTAACAACACTGGCTCTTTGGATAAGTGACATTTGGGTATCTTATGAAATACAATTAGTTTCCTTTTCCCAATCACCAGGTCAAAGTCAAATTTGAAAAAATCTAGCAAAATTTGCCATTTTTACTTTAATTAGTCATAGCAGTACAGGGCAGCCTCTTCAAGGAACAAGACTTACCAGCCTTTCAAAAATGACTGTTGCATTTTAATAACAGAGGGTGGAAAGGATTAAACTGTCAATAGAGATTTCATATCATAATGTAGTTTCAGTGAGGGATAATTAATACCAATGAACTGCTGTGGAGAGAAAGGCAGCTTGGTTTCATAGAAACGGTGGGAAGGTGGGATAGTTTAAAAAAAGACTTTACTGCTTGGCCTTTCTACTTACATTTAAAGACTCTTGCAGCACTAAAGATACAAAGAAGTAGCTGTTATCCAGGAAGCTCGAATGCCCACTTCATGCGATCTTTACCCTTTTATATGAATGGCCAGTGAGCTGTTATTTCAGGGTTTATTAAGTGCCCATTGATAGAAAATCGTTTGTGTATGGGTGGCACCAAGATGGATTAGAGACCCCATGTTGCTGTTCTGATTGAAGACGGATCACCGGAAATCCCTCCAAATCCTAACAGAGGTTGACCAGTGAGGGGAATCACAGGTAATTCTCATTTATGACAGGGTATTTCACAGCTGAGTCAACACTCAATACAAAAGTGTCCAGCAGTATCATCTTATTTACAGGAAATGGAGGTACATCCTGTCTAAAAGGTGCTGTTGAAACATGCTGGTTGTCTGTGTGGGATGTTTACTGGTTTCTTTGACAGAAAAGGGATGCTTATACATATTAACAGTAATACGAAGCTTGAGTATTGAACACAAAATCCTTGTTCCATTTAAAGAGTTATGTATTATAGGTATTTGTGACTATTCTGAATCAGTAGTTCAATCTCAATGCAGCTATATTTGTCTAAAGGCTTTTCTTCAAGGCACGAGCCAAACGGTAAATTCAGGCAAATATTTGCATTGAAAGCATGCGTCATTATAGCCACTGAGCACTGACACCAATTTCACAGAACGTCATTGTTACAACTTTGGCAGTAATAGCTATTTATGGACATGCATTTGGGAATACTTCTCTTTTCTTTACATTACAGCATGTTGTTTTGTCATATAGCGTATAACCAGCATTTGTCAGAAGCCTATTAGAGCTCCTCTGAGTCCTGAGAAACCTATTAATCTTTAACTAGTAGCGGCAGCCGGTGCTTTTAAGCCTGATCCTTATTGCTGAAAGCAGCAGGATATACTTGTCCTGTGTCTGTGAGCTGCTGCTCTGTTTAGTTGGGTAAACATGTATAGATATATATATATACTGCATCAAGAGTTTATTTATTTTTTCATCTTCAGTGTCAACTGTTTTTGGCTCTTTAGCTGACTTAAAATGGGCCAAACTATGAGGCTCATCCTCTTGACCTAAAGTTAAAGATTGTAACTTTTTCTGAAACCACATGGTCACGTTCAAAATTCCAACTCTTGATTTTACTGACGTTTACAATCAGAGCTGTGGGTAAGATATCATCATCCTAAATTAAGATAACATATTTTGTATTAGAAAAAACAGTCATTTCACATACTATCAAAAAAGAAGGAATCTTTAAATGTTACAAGCAAATTAAAAGCAGCTTTTTCCTCATAAATATCACCTACTTAATTATCTTCTTTAATGAAAAACTAAATAAAATGTATCTAAATTCAGCTGACTTTCACTAAACAGTAAGTGTTCTGCATCATACTGTAAAAATAAAACTAAGCTACTTTTATGCACTGATTAAAATTATGCATACTCAATGACGAAAACTCCCCTCTAAGGTTTCTGGTTACTGGTGATATTTTTAATTGTGGGAAAGGTCAGGAAGAAAACAACAGGCTTAGAAGAAATATGAGATGGTGGCTGTTTTCATACCAGCTGATGGTGAAGCTACATTAACAAACAAAGGAAGGAAAGGCTGTAAAGGATTATTTAATCGTTGTATTAGTTTACAAGCTGTTATAAAGTCTAACTTTTTCTTGAGGGTTTGACCGCATTTAGGAAATTAACCTTATCCTAACACTTTAATTCTACAAATAAAGGACAGCCTTTTGAGAGAAATGGGAAAAATGTCCCTAAAAGGCTGCACAGAGGTAATAAAATGAAAGCATAGTCTTATTTTGAAGTGTATTCAAGACAAATAGCCCTTAGTGATTTCCATAGATTTTTTTTTAATATAAAATCTTGTCTTACAATAAAAAAAATGAAAATAAATAATTCAATACATAAATAAACAGTTAAAGAAGTATTTAGGTTTATAGTGTCACAATGCTTGAAAGAGGCAAATCACAATCGCCAAGCAGATAGTCTCTTTTCAGGGTGGACATTTTGTTTACCACTTTAAAGCGAAGGGATCGCTGGCTGAGGTCATCCTCTGAGATACCATCAAAGAAGAAATCCTCATTAAAGATCGGATTACGGCTCTTTCTGATGACTGTGCTGCGCTGCTTCTGGATTTTTCCAGGAACCAGAGAGAGGCTGATGCTGCAGTTGATAATCTTGGGGTCTACAGAAAGGGGATAGAGGCCCTCAGCACTGATAAGACGAACCCTCAGTCTTTGGTTATCCGGACAGTACTCTGCTGAGAGTCTCAGACTGCCATCTTTTCCTATGGGCACCATTCTTTCCTTCATTACCTTCTCTTTGTGCAGTGTCAAGTCCATGGGGAAGATGTTGGGCGGCGCAAGGCTGTAGCTGCTGGGCAGGCCTTCAGCTAACCCTTCTGATGCCCTCCTCATGACATTGGGGCTGTTGTCTGTGGAGCTGCCTTCATCTGTGGACAGGGAATTGTTCCTGGACACCATTGCCTTCCTCATGTTCCTTGACAACAGCAGTTCATGGCTCAGTGCTTTGAAGAGGGAAGATTTGGCAGGGCACCTGGTCAGCAGTGGTGAGCTGAAAGGAGAGGATTCAGTGGAGGAAGTTGTATCGCTATCCAGAGTGGCCTGCCAGTTTAGGGTGTAGCCTCTCGGGGAAAGCCTGGAGGTCAGGCTGTTAAGGCTGAATGAAGAAGGAGAGGAGGAGGGCGAGGTGGAGGGGGAAACTTTGGAGCACAAGCTGGATCGACTCCTGGGCAGCAACAGGGGAGAGGAACCGGGATCAGAATGGAAAATGGACTCCTTCCTCCTAGTGTGGGGGCTCTCTAGTAAGGTGCAAAAGCCATAGCTGGTCTGGGCTTTGGCCAGGTGTGGAAGCGATAAGGCTGCCTGGCTCTGGGGATCTGCATTGGTGGTCTCCTCATCACTGCAGCCATCGTAGGGGCTCTCATCCACACTTTCCACCTGAATAATGTGTGGGTTGAGTGGCTCATGAAATGTCACCTCTGTTTCAGGGCTGGCCCGCCCGCAGGGAGACACCTTGGTAATGCGAGACGTTCGGCTCTGCTCCGTATTCTTCATCTCCTGCAGGGACAGGATTGTTGGGGGGATGCAGAACTCTGGGATGTTGTCAGGGGTGATGATATTAGGACAGAGGGAAATCCTTTTGGGTTTGTCTCCCAACATGATGTCGCCGATTTTAAAGCTGAGCTCTGCTGATGGGATGGGGAGGTTAGATCTCTCCACTGACACACGGATCTTCTCCACCACCCACATGGATAGAAATCAGGGAACTCTATAAAATAAAAACAATAGTTGCTCTGGGTTTTTTTTTTTTTTTTTTTAGCTCAAACACATTCACAAATAATCCAGAAAAGAAAATGCTGTCACAAAACCAACAAACATGAACTTTCCAGGGAGGTTTTTCTCACCTTGTATTCTGAAGATATGGGTAATCCACAAAGCTGTCCCAGGCAGCATAGACTGATAGCTCAAGTTAAGGTGCTGCGAGATGGAGAAGTTGTGACAGCAGATGGAGGTTCAGCAAGTCTGTGGCTGTCTGGGAGATGCAGGCAGTTTAAATGAAGCAGGAAACCAATAAATCTAACACACGCCTCTTGTGCAGCCCGAACTGGATCCTCCCTCTCTCCTTGGCCGCTGGTTCCCATGGAAATATCTAAACCACAACAGAGCTCCTCTGTAGTACCTACAGTGCTGTTTGGCAAGATAAGCGTACTACTTTGGACGTGCACAACTCTTTTCAAACAGATGGCAGACTTTCAGCTTGTGTGTTTGGTTTTCCATTTATTTAAATTGGATGATGTGTACGACCTTGTTCTTTGAATATAAACAGGGTAATCTGATAACATCATAATTCTTACAGATAAAATCTCACAAAACAAAGCTTGTCTCTTGTATTTTTACTGGGTCAAGTAGATTTTTTCATTCAGGAGAGTTAGGCCTCACTCTAAAAGGAAAACAGTGGTTATACACTTCCTACTGAGGACCTTGTATTGAATTAAACGTTCCCACTGCTGTTGGCTGAACCAGGTGATATCTATATCTGCTTTTTCCACTCCAGGTAAAGTAATGATGCAAAAATGACTCAGTGCTGCATCATTACATCACCAATACTCTGGATGAATTTTGCTTCATTACGTACGTATACCTATAATTGAACCCAGTACATTTTCTGTCATACTTTGGATGGTTACTTGAAGTTTAAAATTGCATTTGTGGAAGTGAACAGTGGGCGTCTGCACAACATGACTCCGGATTTGTATAAAGGAAATCATCTGTGACACTGCAGAGATTAGAAATGTGCCAGTTATAGCTGTAGCTATTAAAATAATTTTAAGTCACTGTGAAATGTGAATATGCCAAAAATATATTATGTTTGTGATATTGTTTTCCACTACACAGTGTATAGGACCTTGTAATTCTGCAATAAAATATATTCCGTAAAATCCTTTCTCTGGGTATTTGCACAAATTTTCTTGACTGCAAAAATATATTTGAACAGTCTGAGACCACAGAAACTGAATTAGTACAAAAACTGATTTCTACCATAATGCACACACAGAGTGTATTCATTTATCAACCATCACTTTGTCTATATAGAAGAGCTACAAAGTTGGTAGGGCAGCACATTTATATACTTTAATCAGCATCAAATAGATCAATGAAAGATTATATACTGAATATTGCTCCTCAGGTCTTCAGCCTCTACTGCTACATTAGTGCTACCCTCTTGTGGTGGAACATGAAGTAGGTGTATTATGAATAATTCCTGCTTGACAGAGAGGTGTAATTTTGTTAGGCCAGCACTGGAGAAAAGCTACAAGTTTGTAGTTGCTGCAGTTATTTAAAAAAAATAACATAACTATAAAAACATTAAATATACACTTAAACGCATGAGGAAAACCAACCTGCCGCTTCTGCCTGTGAACTGCTCCTACAAGGCTTTTTTTGGACCCTTTTGTAAATTGACTTTAATTAAAAGTGGGATGATACCAAAAGATAAAAGCTCCACTAAGCACAGGACAAGGTTCAAGTGGAGTAACTTGGTGACTGTGGGTTACCAGGCACTAAATGATAGAGTGATGTCAGTGCTAACAATGTACCAGGAAGGCTTCCTAATGAGGTACTTCTCAGAAATGTTTTCCAAAATGTTCAGGCCACGTCAGTAATTCAAGAGTGCCAAACCTTCTGTACCTTGAATGACCAGGACAGTGAAAATATTATAAATTTGAAATAAATTATACACATGCAATTAACAACAACAAAAAAGAAAGAAAACTATATGTCTCTGATTATATTATCCAAATGACAGACGTGCCTACCTCCAAGCATGAATATAGTTTTATTCATTATAACATTATTTGTAATTCGCAGGAGGAAAAAAGATTAAAAAATTTACTTCTGTCTTTTTGTCATCAACCATAATTTGTATAATAGTAGAAGAAAAGTGTGAGTGAAGCAAAAAAAATGAAAACACATAATCACTCTCTTTGAATCTGAAACATGAATAATATATCTATATGTTTTTAGTGAATACTGACATCTCTCCAGTGTTTGAGCATCATGACCATGAGTGCATCCATGTCTCCATTGGGGGGCGGTATATGTTTAGAAAACAAAAGTACACCCACTGAGAGGGAGGTGTTAGTCTGATTGATACATAAAATATTCTCTAAACAATATATTGCAAAACTACAAATCACACCCAAACTTCCCTTTAAAATGCACATTATGTGGATTCATGACTCAGCTTGCAAAAAAAATCTCCATAACAGCCACCCATTCCTTAAATAAATCTCTCCAGAAACTATTTATTTAAGATGTCCTGCACAATGTTGATATCATAAGATGCAGACATGGTAAACCCACCTCATCCATCACCCTGCATGTCAGTGATTCTGTGTGAGATAAAGCACAGCAGTGTGTCCATTGATGGCCGGTCTTCTGACAGGCAGGTGCACTTCACTGCACAAAAATTCGAGGCGTTTTCAAAATAAGAGCACCTCAGTCATTCAAAATCCTTCGTGCGTTCATCTTTACGCGCGCGTCAGTGCGCGCGATTGTCACGTTAGTTTTCTCCTTCGATCGTGTGTATCAGCTGCTCATACTCAGGCATTTAAAAAATATATCTCGATGTGGCTACATGTTGTTTTTTTATTTAAATAATCAGACACTACGGGAGAGTGTGACGCCTCTTCCTTTTTGCGGCGCACAGATATGTGGTCGTTTTGTCCCCCCCCCCTCCATCTCTCTCCACTGTACGATAAACGAGGAGGGGCTTGACGCCGTGGAGGAGGCAGGCAGGCAGGCAGGCTGAGCTGACCCGCTTGCGGTGTGTGTCGCCTCGCCTACATCCAAGTCAGCTCGCATGCGTTAAGGAGTGAGAGACATCAGGTAGGAGCTCGTTTTTCCCCCCTCCTCTGTATCCATTTTTAAACCTTCTTGTTTAAGGTGCCGTTCCTCTCCAAAAAGGTCTCACTACAGGGAGGCGGACCGCTCGATGTTGGCTCAGCAGAAGCGCTGACAACATTTCACATTAACTGTCTGCAGACGACCTTTTCACATGATTAGTGGGATGTTTTCCCACTCTGCCATCCACTCGCTCTTCCTCTTTTTGGGATTTTTGACATCAGTCGATTCGCTTCACCCGGTGCGTTATTACCCAGCCTGCCAAATCTGCGCGTAATATGTGACTGACTGCTCTTGACATTGACAGATAAGAGGTAAAAAAGAAAAAAAGATGAATATTTGATTGACCTACTTGTTTGCTGCATGTTAAATATTTAGGCTCGCCGAAAATTTCGTGCTCAGAAGTGGGTTAAATTGACAACTAACGCTGCCCAGCTCCAGCATCCCTGCAGCTCTGCAAAAGAAATGTGCTGTACAGTGTAACTTGGACTTGACCTGAATGTTATCTGGATGGGCTCAACATCAAAGCTGACATTGAGGGTGTGAGAGTGTGGTGCGCATGCAGGCGATGTAACCGCTGATGATTTACTGTAGGCCAGCAAGAAATGTGGTCAGTATGTTAAGACTGCTTGGTTGTGCTTTGCAACATCTGATAATTCTTGCAGAGGTCAGAGTGCACGTTCACCTTCACGATGCCAGCAGGGAGGCCGGGTATCCTCTGACTTGAAGGGCATATCTCCCTAACCACTAGGAAGCCCTGCTGTCTCATACAGATACTGGTGTGCTGTGAGGAGATGTTTCCTGAGCTGTGACATGTGGTTGTTTCACGCCAGTAACGGGGCAGTAAATGTTACTTCAGCATGGTGACTTTGGGTGAAGAGGCCAGAGAGTAAAACCAAACCCCGACATATCTTTCCATAAATGGTTTACCATACAGTGCATTAGTTTGTGGAACAAATGCATTGGGCTGACTCACTAAAGTGAATCACATGAAACTGCATGTCAGCCTCTTTTGACTTGCTGAGAAACTGTGCAACCCCCACCCCCCACCCACCCCAAAAAAACCCTCTACAGCATAGATCAGCTGATCACATTCAAGGAAACTCATGCTGAGGGGGTTTCAAACCGAAGAGTGACATGTTTTACCTGAGTGATGGAGCTGGAAAGGTCAAGCTGCCTCAGCGTGATGCAGACAGCTGTGAATCTGGATAGCTTCATACAGTAAGACACTGCTGACATGTTAGGGGCTTGACTCCAACTGGGAGTACCCATCCTAAAAATGCCCTCACTCCCTCGTGGTAGTGTAAGGCACCAGGGGAGTGTGGGATAAAAAGCATCCACCAGCCTCACTTTCCCAATAAGAAATGATCTATGAGTTCCTCTGTAGCATACTTAAAGCCCTGCTAATGCAAAACATGCAAACGTTCTCGCATTTTTCAGGAGGTTTTATGTTGCTCGCTGACTTTTTATCATTTCTGCATGGGATATGTTGGTTTGTCTTTGAAGTTTAGAACGTAAAGCGCCATATAATTGCCTGCCTCAAGGTTTGACATGTTTTTTCTTTCAAATAAATGTGCATACAGTCTGCTGAAACTAAACAATATTGACTGTAGCAGTAATTTTATTTGTCTAGCACCTTTTGAAAACAAAGTTGCCTAAAATAGATTTGATGGTGACAGTTGGAGGTTTTGATGCTGAAATCTGCTTCAGTTGTGATCAGTAGAAGTCTCAGTCAGTTGGTGTACCTTAATAGAAATACCCACGCAGTCTGTTCAGCATGTAGGTTGTATATTTTGTTCTGTAATACACTCTGATTGGCCACAATATTAAAACCGCCAGTCTAACATTGTGCAGTACCTCCCACTCATGCTGCCAAAACAGCTCTGACCCATCAGGGCATGGACACAGGACCTCTGGCGGTGCCCTGTGGTGTTTGGCACTGTGACGCTGGCAGCAGGTCCTTTGGGCTCTGTGGGGTGTGGGGTGAGGCCTCCATGGATTGGGCTTGTTCCAGCGCATCTTGTGGATGTTCACTTAGATTGGTATCTGGAGAGTTTGGAGCCCGGTCCACGTCTTGACCTCTTTGTCGTGTTCCTGGAGCCATTTCTAAGCAGTTCGTGGGTGTGGTGGGGCCTGTTGTCCTGAGAGATGATCAGTTTTACTCACTTCCCCTGTCAGTGGTTTTTAATGTTGTGGCTGATAACTGTATAAAAAGGGGTAAGCAACAAGAACTCGTTCTTCCCTTATACTGTATGTAAAATGGGATTGTTGAATGGCAGATTGGCACAATGTGCCAAAGGAGAATAATCTCCAGATTACATAGTGCTTGAAAGGCTTTACAAATTATAAATACCATTTTCTTATAATGGAACTGAGCTGGATTGTCTGTAGGATTAATTCATCCATGTGTAGACTAGCCATAACAGATTTGCTTATTGTCTGTGCATATACTTGTTTGTTTTGGTGTCTATAGATGACCACAATGTTTGCAGTAGTAAGAGTAAATAACAGCGTGCCTTTAGAAATCTCATGTTGTGGAAGAAATATTGAATGTGGCCCAGTGCACCTGTTGTTTCACAATATGTGCCCTTTGCTTACCCATGTTTAATAGAGAATATAAGACCTTCATTGTCACAGCTTCCACAATGAGTTCTGCTCACTTTCCCATAACACAGTACACAGATATAATTAGATCACAGGACCACCAATGTCACAAGCTCACATGCAGCATGCATCTGCCGGCGGCAACTGACTGTTCCGTCAAACTAAACACTAGTTGCTATTCACAAGATCCAAGATAATAAAATCAATGTTTGCCAGTTTGTAAGACTGTGCCAAAAGAAACCTGACAAGTTTGAAACTAAGACACATAAAAGTAGTGAAATATTGTGGACCAATTTAGTAGATTCCAAGTTTTCTCCTGTCTAAGCTTTTGAAATATTAAAAACAGCAATTGTGCTTCACCATGGTAATTAAAACCGAGCACTATTTAAATAGCGCCTTTTCCCACTCATTGCCAGCTAGTGAAGAGGCCATTACCACAGTGATTTTGTATTATGGGAAGCTATTAAGAGTATCTGCTACAACAACTTTAGTTCACGCTTTAAGCTCGGTGCCTAATTTACTGAGAATCACATGTCTCAAATGTGTTATTGTGTTGCACTGCATGCTCTCATGGAGTGATTTTAGTTAGTGTTTCTTTAAATTTTGCAATCTAGGGAGAAATATGCAATGCTCACATCGCTTCATAACTAACAATAACAAGGTCATGCGTTCCCAAGTAAGTATTCTGAGCCACAAGCAATCACTAAAGACAAGGCCTCAACTGTATTTCCGTGCAGTTCATTAGAAAGTGATTTTCCTCTCAGCTGTTGCAGTTGCTCCATCATCAAGAATACATTCCTGGTCGGAATTCCCCAGGAAATGTTCAGTTGGAGGGTGGGAAGTGAGGGTTTTGAGAGTCACTGGAGAGTGTGATTGTTGAACCATATTTAATGCATGAGTGTGTAGGAGGTGGAAACTAAAACACACCCCATGCTGTCGCTGTGACCCAGCCTTTGTGTTCAGTGTTTACTAGGGAAACGGATCACTCCTATGTTTTCTTTCGCTGCTGTCTCTGTGATCACAGTCTCTTTAGGGCCTGGCTTGCCTCCAGATCTTACTCTATAGAGCAAGCGGTGGATGTATAAGCTGGCCGCCATTCTCACACATCCACTGGTGCATCAATCTGGGATCATAATTTCTTGTATTTTTCCTCCATAGATGAATGTGGCAGGCAGTCGATATGTGAAAGCTATAATACAGATGGGCAATTTTTTTGAATCAGCAAATGCTTGACCACATTCACAATGTGCTTTCAGGTTTGAGGTAAGGTTGATCTCAATTTTAATAAAAGATTGCAGTAGGATTAGATTATATTGGCTGCAGACTTGATTCATAATTGTTGGACATTTGATCATTACATTCAGAGTCAGCACATCCTCAGGTCGTTAGGTTGTTGAGCCTATTTTTTTTAACTTGCAGAATTGTTCCTATTTACAGCAATGGGCATTTATTGGTTTTGATTTTTGATCAACGGTTTCATTATTGCGCCTCCCCATTTGTGATTAGATCAGCTGAGCAGGCGCCATTAATGCACATCACATTATTTATTAAAAACCAGCAAGCAATAAGCGAAATGGTACTAATGGATATTGCACACAGTCCTCACAAGGCAGGCAGTGGTGGCTGATACAGTGCATACCAAGTATTTACTGTACATGTGGTGTAAACTGGTGTGTCTGTGCCAGTGATGCGTAAGCAGACTCAAGAAGTAGGTCAGTAGATGCTGGCATTTTGTGGTTCAGGTCAGTGGCAGTCGCGCAGCCTGTGGCACTTCTCATCAGCAGGTCAAATGAGATGCCGGTTTGAAGCAGTAGACAACAGGTTTTCACTTCACTGTTTTTGCACATGGTCCCAAATTGGGTTACTGGCATAATCAAAAAGACGTATAATCTGAGGGTTCCCTGAGCACCAGCTGCCAGCTTATGTAAATAACTGTCTCCTTCCCTTTGGCTGTGTTTTATACATGAATATTTGCAAAACAAAATTTAATTGATGTTCTTCTGCCTAATCCCTTTAGGTGTGTGTTGAAGTTAGGCTATTTTACTGAAGCTTAATTTAGCAATGAGCAATTATCTGAGTATTTGTGCTCAAATTTTAAACAGTTTCCTTTTGTGCAGAGGTAAATTGCATTCAGTTGTACTGTACTTGTAAAGTGTCGGTGAAAAAGTGGCCGATTCGCTTTACTGCAGAATCTTTGTAGTTTAAAGCAAAACAACTCTTCTGTGGTTCTGCAGAGCGACACTGGAATGCTTAAGAACATGACCCTCCCTGCTTGAAGGAAACTGATTATCAGTGGCAAAGATCATGTGACATCTGTGCTAAAGATCATGTGATGTATAGACTCCTCTGAAAAGGGCACAGTGGCTGAACTAATGCTCTTTCGTCTCTGTCGGGTGAATACAATTACAGATTTATTCGGCGTTTCATAGCATTTGAGTACAACAGGAGCTGATGTATGTTTCTCTGTTTAAGCCCATATTTTCCCCTTTTGTTCTCCCAGTGCAAGTGCTGCTTCATACAGTTAATCAGGTGGTTGTCTTTGTTGACTTATAATGGCTGCATCTGCCCAGTCAATAGTTACCTTGTTGTAACCTGTCCAGCTTCCCTTTACTTTATTGTAGGCACAATGCTATTGGTCTAGCCATCTTCTACCACTCTTTCTTTTGTGAGAATTGTATTTGAAGTTTCACTCAAAAGAAGACTAAGGACTTAAAGTTCCTGTGAATTGCCTGCTTGCTGAATGGCTGCATTATACTGATAATGACAAACTGTAATTATTTCTCCAAATACAATCAGTTAAATATATTCAGAGCCTTTTTAAACTTGAGTTATTATTTGTGTTCTGCTTCTAGGAATGTTTTCCGTCGTCAGTATCTCAAAGAAAACACATTAGTGGCATATTCTCAAAGACTCTGATGGTTCTGTGCCCTTCATGAGCAGGCTGAGAGTGTTTTCCATTGGCCGAGGGTCTCCGAGGAACGCCACTGGAGCCAGAGGTCAATGACAGTGGGGCAGATATCTTAGTGATCAAGCCACCTGCCATCATCGATCCACATGAAAAATAGATTGCAGCCAAATCCAGAGCAATAAGGGTCCTGTAACACAGTACAGTTGAGACATGGATTACTTGATACACCTATGACACAATTGTTTCATCCCCTGACAAAAACAGGAGCAGCGTTTGAAGTAGGGATGTCACTAGAATGCTCTGGTGCCGAGTCTAAGCCAAAATTTTGAATATTTGTTTTTCTGTGGTGCCAAAAAAATACTGAAGAGATCTTAGATGCCATGGCATAGATGCTTGAGATACCGGACGATAACAGCGACATGAGGAATGGCAGAGGAAAGTGCAGGTACAGCAACATACAGCTGCAACGTGTGTGTGGGGTAAAAAACACAACAATGTGTGTGGAGATATTTTACATCAGAGTCACAGCGTCAGGCACAAGTCAGAGGCCGTTTATCAGATCAAGCTTAAGCTTATCAGTATCAGATTCGGTTATAATGTCAAGTAGGTCTTCACATATTCACATACAAGAAATTTCATGTGGTGATGGAGGTTGTGTTCCATCTAAAACCAGAACTTCATGCTACAGAAACAACTTCTTCCCAACAGCAGCTGACCTCATTAACAAGACCAGAGACCCACAGTGACACAGCCCACACCACCCACTGACCACCACCATAGACACTGTCATTGAGTCTATGCATTACATTAACGCATAGCTTTTTACATAGGATTATTATTTATCCCTTGCACATCTCGAGTGTTTACATTACATACTATGTAACCTTGCACATTCATAAGTAAAGAATTTGCTCTTTCTTGCACTGTAAATATGTCTCTCATTTTTATGCTTGGATTTGCTACACTTGCTTTAGATTTTATCTTGTAACACTTGTTGCCCACTGACTTTCAGTGCTTTTTTAAATGTTCTGCATGTTTGTGTTTACCACACCACACCATGTCAGATTCTTCATATGTGAAGACCTACTTGGCAATGATTCTGACTCCGATTATCTAAGCATCTTAAAGACAGGCATCCAGATCTGTACACAGAATTCAAGATGAGCATGATGAAAGACAACCATAAAATAACTAATGTGGTACTGATGTTGATCGGAATCATTGAGCTTGTTTTAAGGAGAACTGCCGAGGCAGGATTCACATCAAGGTTAATTGTTGGCCGTCACAATCTTTGTGTGTACAGCAGCTGCCAGGCTGTTTTTGTGACTGCCTGGGGGAAAGGACTCCCCTGTCTGAAGAACAGCACTGAAATTACTGCTATCCTCTGCTCTGAGCCTGTGCAGGCTGTGAGGGTTGCTGACCAAGCGAGAACGAACACACTCTCTCTCTCTCTCTCTCTCTCTCCTCTCTGTGTGTCTCTCTTGACTTAGGGCGATGTAGTGTCAGCACCTCGGTTCTTCTCAAAGAAGAACAGTGGACTGCTCTGACACACTCTTGTCAAAATTATCTCATGTTGGTCTGGCAGAAGTGCACTTTGCAGCTGGAAGCTGTACAGTGTAAGTGATTGTGTTACTTTAGCCTTGTATATTGAGCTCATCAGCAGTGCAGTGACCTTGTGTTAAGGGCAGAGGGATTCTCTGGTTACCCTCAGTAGAAAGCAATATCTACAATTACATTTATTGCTGTGTTTTTGGAGATGAAATGGTGAGGTTGACTCAGGAGTACATAAAGTGCCTTTTGGGGTGTGAAATTTACCTGAAAGTGCTATTACATCATATATGAAGCTGACTGTGCTTTCCTAATATGTAGTCCTAATCTCTTTTTAACGGGTAGTCGTAAAAATTCTTTGACTCATTGATTAGTTGGTGTAATTTAAAAAAGCTATAATTCACTTTTCTCCAATGTTGTTGCCACTTCATAGATTAATTTGGTCATGGTAAATGGTCTGTGCTTATAAAGCACTTTCCAATGTGTTCCTCATTGACTCATTCACACACCAGTGGCAGAGCTGCCATGCAAAGTGCTCGCCTGTCACCAGGAGCAACTTAAGGTTCAGTGTCTTTCCCAAGCACACTTCAAACTACAAACTTTAACACATGGAAGATCATGAGGATCCATCTTTCCACATGTTGTTGTTTTTGTAAAAAAAATCTTTTGTACCCATGGCATCCATGATAACCTCTGTACTTGTGGTACTATAGAAAACAAATAACACATAATGCCTATATAGTGCTTTTCAAGACCCTCAAAGATGCTACTAACACTGTCATGTTTTTAGAATTTAAACATTGATTTGGTACAATACTGTTTATCATGGTCTTCCTAAGCAATAGCTCATTGTACCACAGTTACACTGATTAGTACCTTATAATGCGAAGTCCACAGCTGAATATTGTTCATTTAACATTTAACTGATAAGGAATAACATTTATTTTGTGTATGGAAGTTTGTGCAGAACACCAGGAGTGGGTGAAAACCAAAACTGAGCTAAAAGAGAGAGATGAGTTTTACATTCTCCAAATGACCAGAAACATGAAACATACAAATCTGAATGGTATTGCATCTCCGTGTCTCCAAGATGTGTCTTGGTTTGCCATTATTAAAATAAAATATGTCATCAGCACTAGTATAAAGAAACTTTAAATGATTCTCTAAGTGACCAATGACTTCATGATTTGACTAACTGGGTGCAACTCTACTAAGATACAGCATAAAGCATTGAACTATAGCTCATAAGTACAACATCTAATGTATGTTAATTGTAACCGTTACATCCATCTGACCTCATAAGTGTACTGCCGCAACCTTATTTGTTGTGCTGATGCTCTGGCTACAGTGCAGCATAAATCCTAAATGATTGCTCTGGGACTATGTACACCTGGCCTGATGGCACAACATCTTTAGCAAATGAGGAAATTTTAATTCAAGTCAGGCATTAATTATACAAAATCCTGATGTTTCACACTGTAACCTTGTTTGTCTGTATGCTGTTTTTCTGGAGCTGAACAAGAGCTGAATATAAATGTTGACTTTCTTCACAACATGCATTGTCTAGCAAATCAGAAGCAATGATTGATTTGACTTCAAACAATTAAGTTTGTGCTCAACTTCCTGTAACGGCATCAGCAGCCACTAAAACGGAGAAGAAATCAACATCCTACCATAGCAAATTCTAGTAAATGCTTGCGTGTCAGTATGTTTTTTTTTAACCTAACATGCTATTCATTCATCTTGGCCAGTTAGCAGCATTGCATGACATCTAATTCCTGATTTGTCTAACATGCAGAGATGCTTGATTAAATCTGTATTTCTCAGGAACATCTCCTGGCTCTTGTGTGATTCTATATATAGTTAGATTTTACACAATCTTTTTTAAAAACAAGCATGCATTCATCTTCAATAAAGTGAAGTATGTTGTGTCATTTGACCTCTATGGCGCAGAAGGAAAGATATTTCACCCTATAGGCGCTCTTGAACGGGTGAATAAAAATAACCCATCATATCATGTATACATCATCTGTTTGATTGTTTGCCCTCCATTATGCGCTCTAATTTCTTCCCTCTGGCTCTTCCAGTGTGACATGGTTTCAACCTGCTTGTGAACATGTGCAGTACAAACAACTACTTAGGAGAATCAATATTATTTTTTATTCAAAGCATTTTTAAACTTAATTCACAGCTCGGAGTCACGTTGTTAGAGCCATTATGACAAGTGGTCATTGTTGTCATTAAGCCCTACCTGTTCAATACTGAGCTGCATGAATGGACAGCGTGCTATTGAATGCATGAGACAGTATCTTGAAAATGCTCAGAATACAGCAAACATGATAAGCCTAATCTATGCTAGAACTTCCATGTTCTTGCTGACATATTCCCTGGTGATTGAGTCCTAAGAATTGCTTTTTCATTTGGCAAAAGCATATCTAGACTGCTAATAACTGTATGCAATATTTATGGGGTAAAGCTGTGGCTATTTGAACAAAGTAATGGCTCAGTAGCTTTGATTCCCTCCCCCTTAATGTGCTTCATTGTATGCACAGACAACAGTTCTTGTGGCAGAAATATTTAGCCCTGAGTGCTACCAGTACAGCTGATGTTAAATCTATAAGGAGATTTTTGGTCCCAGTGGTAAAGGGAGGTTTTGTGCATATTAGAAATTTATCATGAAAATTAGACTCATGCAAGCTCAGTTAATTTTGGCAGTGAGTATAATGTTGATATCTTAACGCACCTTCAAGCGCATCATCACAGTTTTAAAATTTGGCCGCATTCTTTGGGTAAGAATATTTCCAGTTTTGACTGCAGTGGCTGACATGCTCCTGGCACTACAGTAGATCTGTTAACATCCCCATGAAATACTGCAACATTTGTCATATTTCTGTCGATGTGGTTGGAATAGGTGAAGAGGATGCTGTTGATTTGGATTGCTTAGGACGCTGTTCTGACACATAGTACGTTGTTCTTTAGCATTTGACTTTGACTTGCAGGTCTAGCCCACATGGCTCAGCAATTTATCTCTTTCTGTCATACGTGCATACTCACAATGCACATGCAACAACCTTCCCATCTTCTGTTTATTCCCTGAATCCAGTATACACTGATCAACATTATAACCACTGACAGGTGAAGTGAATAACATTGATCATATTTCTACTATGTGGTTTTCTGCTGGAAAACCTTGGATTTTAACATCCATGTTGATGAGACTTAGACACCCAAATAAACATTGTCCCACAACAAGCACAATCCTTCATGCAAATGGAAACCCCAAATGTGACTGGCCTACCCCCGCAGGAAAATGCACCCCACCACATGGGAAAAACAAACAATTAAGAACATATTGAGGAACTTCAGAATGGGCCAAGGTGTTGATTTGACCTCCAAACTTCCTAGACCCCATTCTGATCAAGCATCAACAGGATGCAGTGGAACAAGTTTAATGGACAGAGGCCCCACTGCGCAACCCAAAGGATCCAATGCCAACGACCTGGTTCCAGACCCCGTAGGACACCTTGAGAGGTCCTCTTGTCCATTCCTAAACTTTCTTGATGTCTGCCTTACCATTCAATCACTGTGAAAGATTCATGACAAGCTGCATCACTGAATTAGATCCTCGAGAGCTGTTGTAAAAAAAAAAAAGGCGCAAATCACTTTCATCAAGAAAACATCAAACCATCTTCTCATATTGATAAATGGGAACAAATTGCCATGCAATGTCCTGTTCCAAAAATGTGTAAGAGAATACGTAATGCAAAAAATCTGACAACAATCAACAACACATGAGGCCGTCTGAGAAGTAATCAAGAGAGCTAATATTAGAAATGTGTTGAAGTTGCAGACATCTATGTTATCTTTGTCCAAATTGAAATGCTGTGTAAAAGTTTAAAATGATATGGTGTTAATTTCTTGTCACCATTACCATCTGTTCAGTCCACTATATGGCAGCTGTTTGCTTCTCTCCCTGTGTTGAGTCTTCAGTTTCCACGGACACAGAGATTGATAGCCCTGCAGCTAATGGAGGCCGCTGCCCACCCGCAATGGACATGCTACACCTGCGGGGCTATACCCACGAGATGACACCCTCTCCCTCCAGTCTGGCTGGGATGGTGTCATGTAACATAGCCAGGTGTGTGTGCCAGCCTGGGGTCAGGGGTCATTCTGGTACTAATGACCACAACTGGCTATCCCCGCTTTGAAAACAGTATGAAGTGGCTGATATGCTGCTTGGCACCTCTGGTAATTCTTCATTTCCTTTGGTTTGTTCCTGGTGTGTCTCATTCATTATCCATGCTTTCTGCCCTTTTCATAATCCAAAATCAAATGTACTCCTGCCACATGTGGGATTATTGATGCTGTTATTTAATGACTGTCAGGATCTCTGGCATTTATTTGTGATCTATGGTCTATGTGAGGAGCTCATACTGGGAAACATGCACTATATTTACAGTTTGATTTGATTTCTCTGTGCCTGGGAAAAGGCTGTCATAAATTACAGGAATCTCATGGAGTGAGGCTCTGTGAAGCTTTATAAATTCCCCCCTGGGAGGAGGGACAAAGAGACAGTGGAGGAGGCTGTGCTCTGAAAGGGCGATCTGTATGCAACTTCAGTGGGAGACAGCATCCTCGACTCATGGCACAAGCTCAGAGGCATTGCTTAGAATGTGGCTGGCTTGTCATGTAAGGCGGCTCGCTCTGCTCTCTGCTAGCCTCAGCCTGGAAACCCTCCTCATTCAGACCCTCTTTGTGTAGATAAGGTTTTTCAGGATTGCGAGGGGTATTTAAGGAGGAACCGCTGGGTGTTGTTAGTAGAGAGATTCCTGGATTTATTTATTCCTAGCAGTCTTTTAGAAAGTGAAACTATCTAATTCAGGGCAACGTCATGATGTGCTGCCAGTATTTTCTTTGCATATACCAGGCCTGCACATCCTGGATGTCTCAGTGAGATGGATCTGTCTGTCCCCCCTTTGGTGCAGAACTGTGGGACTAATTGAATTACGCATACCCTTCCTCAGCTTCCCAGTCCCATGGGAGTCCACAACTAATCATTTGGAATTGTTTTGTCAGAAATGAAGAGAGGAGGGTGCATCAATGCTTCTCCTATGAGTGAGCAACTGTATAGCCTTTGTCGTTCATTTTTCCATGACATATCCATAACTACCGCAGGATTCAATAACACCACTCCAGAAGGTGCTTAACCTCTTGACCTCTGAATGCTGTGGGCCATCACAGCTGGTGCCCACATGTACTGCACCGTTTGCTAATGAAAAAAAAGCTCATTTAGGTTAGATATTACAATGCTTGTCACCTAACTCCATTGTGTTTTGGAAGAAGTGAGTATATATTTTATATTTATATATTATGAGAATATTACAAACTGAAGTGTTCTTTGGAAACTATTAGGATAATGGACCTCTGTCTTCCCGTGAAATGTATGCGAGGAGTGTACTGTTACCCATTATTGTTAAATGATGTTAAGGATGTAGCTCAACACTGAAGCCATTTAACCCCAGTTTACTTAAAAGACCTACCTCTAGTGAGAAGAGAGAGTGTATGAATTTTGTTGAGAAGTTTCATTTCCTTTCTAGAGCTAGCTTCTGTTAACTCCAGAATGCCTCAGCTATGTTTAACTAATGTTCTGCTGTTGGCTGCAAGAGTGAACACAAGAGTCTTCATGCATTTCCAGCATCTAAAGAACTGAATACCAGGTGGATTACTTTTATTTTTGATGATAATGTCCTCACAACAATAGGAAAACCCCGTAGTGTTAGCATGATGTGCAGCTAATGTCAAACTATAATGTTGAGGGGCAATCGTAAAACATGTCACCATTTTCCTTTAGTGGAACCTAAGCTCAGCTGTTGGTTTTATTAGTAGTCCCCGTTGGCACCCAGGAAAATTGAATGGCCATGATGCAGGCAATTTCGGCCATTGTCGATTCTGGTTCAAATGTGCAATTGATCCCCTGTGTTTTCGTTACACATCATATTGGTTCTGTCTCATTTTCGCTGAGGTTTGCATGGGACCAGCAGAAAGTCACAGACCTCTTCCAGGAAGGGCCATGAAAAGCAGCAGCTTAATTGTATTTAAAGCTGCATACACTGAAACAGCCTGTTTGGAACATGGCTGAAACAAAGGATATAAAAGCAAAGTAAAATGAATGATCTATGCAGTATTTTGAGCTGAAACTTGAAAGATGCATTCAGGGGACATGTTGAGACGTGCATTAAATTATTATGAAAAGGGTATACTATGGGACCTTTAACTAGCATTGTTACCAATATCCACAGTCCAGTGTGCACTGATTAGCCACAACATTAAACCCACCTTCTAATCTCTAGGTACCCCTTGTGCAGCCAAAACGTCTCTAACCTGTAGTCAGGCCAGGGATATGGGACCTCTGGGGCTTTTCCTGTAGTGTCTGGCACCGGAACATTGGCAGCGGATCTTTTGGATCCTGTGGGCTGTGGGGTTGGGCCTCCATGGACCAGGCTTGTTCCAGTGCATCCCATGGATGATTGATCAGATTGAAATCTAATTTTGGAGTTTGGAGGCCAGGTCATTGGCTGATCGGTGTATAACTAGTATCACAAAACTGAATTGTGCAGAAAAGTCGGTGCAGCAACAAATTACACTGTTGTATGGTACTGAATCAAATGAAATTTAAAGCACTGTTGCATACCCTATTTACCTTTGCTGCCTACAGTAAAAAGATATGTTAGCTGTCTCAGTTTTCATCATGAAATCACTTATATGCTTAGAAAATAACCTCTAATTGTATACATACAACATGACCCTGGATCTAAATGCTAAGTTGCTGCTGTAATGAAAGTATAGCATACATTAGAGGGAATTGTTTGTCTGTCTTTGCCCTTTATTAAACACTGGTGAAGCAGAATTGAGTGTCCCTATCATCTCTGGGTCCCTTCGTCTGTGGTTCTTTTGTTGTCATCCTTTCATAAATCAGATTTACTGCTACATCTGTAGTGCCCATGCTAATGAAGTAACACCCAGTGCAGCGACACAGCATTGATTTCATTTCCTGCCTCTCTGTCTGCTCCCTAGATGGAGATTACATGACGATGTCATATAAAAGGGAAGATTAAAGAATCTGTATCCAACTGCAGTGTCACAGCTGTGTGCCCTGCCTCACAATTAGATGCAGAAGTTTAAGAGAGAGCAGCAGAGGTGGTGTTCAGCACCATGGACGTCTTCTCTTTTTCTACAGATCCTTGCAGTGTAACTTTTTGTCTTGTTAACCCAGGCTTTATGTGGAGGTTGGCATGTTTTTTTTCACCTCTCCCACGCATCTCTGCCAATGAATTGGATGATACTACCCTGTCAGAGATCTGTGGAGAGGCAGCAATGAAATGGATGGGTTGTCCGGTTATTATAGAACAGAGGAGGGCACAATTCATTGCCTCCCTGGATGGTTGCCTGCCTTCAAACTCATATGCTGCTCACCCACTGCCTGCGATCTGTCAGCTTGTCTTTCCCACCAGGGGAAGTATGACAAAACAAGGCTGAGGAGAATTTAAGGCAATATGATGACTGATGAATGACGTTTGCTATTTTACACTAATAATGTATCCGTCTCATTCTTGACTTTTACACAACACAGGGACGGTTTGTTGTTAAGCTTGTTTTACAGATGTGATTAATTCACCAAGTCAAGTTTGGAGCATTGGGATGCCTTGAGCACTATTTTATATTAAGACACTGAAAACAGTCGGGGCATTTGAAACCTCTGCTCCTGCTTCTGGCACACAATGTTTTTGAAACTGTGAGAGACGCCATTATTGTTTGTCTTGCAATCATGTGCTCAATCTGGGGCTATAATAACTTGTGTAGTTTCAGCCTTTAGTCCACTAAGATGCTTTACATATAAGTGTTTACTCATAGTAAGGCTCAGCACATTTCTTACTCTGAGCCTGCCTCCTTAATCAGGAACCTATGTACAGATGCAGTTCTGTTGAAAGTGCTTCACTGGACGGCCAATGAGTTGATAACTGGAGCTATTAAATGGAAACAGTAAGACGGCTTGACCAGAAAAAATGAAATCAATGAAAGGGAAAGGAACATTTTAAAACATGAAAATGATAAAAGTAGTGATTAGATAGAATAAATAAAGACATCTAATCAGTATCAACGTTTTCAGCTGCTCTCAGGTCCTCTGGCGGACTGTGACAATCACTAAGATAATAAAAACTAAAAGCTGCATTACCAAAAACAGTATGTCCAAATGATATCCACTAGGGTTTTCACAAATTAATTCTATAGGTCACTATTCCTTTTCTGTTCCTGACACTCTACTTTAAAAAGATAAGTTTTGTAGAAATATAGTTTTAAACAAAGGAGACCCTTCAATGGAGCCCGGTTCATATAGTTAATAATAGTTAATAGAAGAAGAATCTGGTCCATGAAATGACAAGTTGATAATCCCATATGTTCTTCAGAATAGATCAAGAAGCAAGCAGTTGTTGAGCTGTTTAATGAGGGTGTAAGCTAAAATGAGGAGGTATGTATAGGATAAAAAAGCTGATGTTTAGCCAAGATACATGATCAACCTCTTTGATGTGCTGGGTATGAAGAGTCTTTTTTACATTTTTTTTCATTGCATTTGATGTCCTGACTCTTTGTTTTTACCTGGTGTAGAACTCAAATCGACACGCTCTCCTTGTGGCAGATGATTGCCATGTTCTGATCTGCGCTATCGTTGCGTTTCACATTTAATGATAAATTGCCAAAAGCTGTCACTGAAAGTAACATGCAGTCTGAATCTTGTGTGCATAACATGTAATTTATGTAGGTGTTGTGTTTAGTGCAGATAATGAAATGTTATCATTGTTGCTCAAAAGGCAGAAATAATAAGTATTCAAGTTATCTGCTGGCTCTGTGCCCCCACTTAACTAATTAGAAGTCTGTGTCAGCATTAATGAGTTGTGTGCTATGGTGGCAGAATGTATTGAGCCAATTAGTGAATCTCAGAAAGCACAACACTTCATGGCAAATTGTTGAGCTCTACAGTAGATGGTTCCCTCATAACTGGACAGCAAAAGGCAATATGCAGGCTTGAGAATAACCTTTGGTGTACAGACTATGACAGTCAGCCCTGTGAAAATGCATTTTTCAATGCAATTATATGTAATATTATGCTGATAGACTATGTGTCTCCCGCTGTACGAAACAGTATTATGATGCAGAGTCTGTTTTGGTGCATGTGTTTGATGGGAAAGTCTGTTCAGCTGAATGAGCAATTAACTTTCTATAGCCAGAAATCAGGAGCAGATGATGAGAATATGCTGTGAAAGAGACTTTTGTAATCCTCAACATCAAAGTCACTTTCAGTCATCTGTATCAAGTATTTGCACCCAAGTTGTTCAGTTTGAACGAGCTGCTCAATTCATAGCATGCAGAGTTAATGGATAAAATGGTTTTTTTTGTGTGTGAAAAAATACATTTTATATTCTGTATTTCAATAAATATGAAACAAGTAAGAGTTTGCAGCCCTGCTCTGAGGTATTCTTTGAGAGAAATTCTATTGTCATCCTCCTAACAAGCTCACAATAGTAATGCTGGTGTTTATGTGCCAGTAATGAGTGTTACAAATGAAAATTTAGACTTGATTAAGGACCTGGGTGATTTTTTAATTACTAAGGTTATTAGGATTCATCCTCTGCAAACCACAAATGCCTTAGATATTTTAGTGTGGCGCAAAATGCCAACTGACTAATAGCATCCCTTGACTAAAAATAGACTAGTGTGAGATTAGCATGACACTTTGGCAAACAGATGTTTCATTTTTTTCGTCTTATACTATAGCAAGTCTATGCACTGTAAGTCTATTATGTATTGGTCTAGATGCAACTTAAGGAAACATCAGAGAATGTGAGTGTGGTGCAAAGTGTCATTTCTCTGCAAATAGGCCAGTATTTGGCCCGTTGTTACCCTCTGTAGGTAGGATCTAGGAGTAGAATGTCTTTTTCTGCAAACATTGTTGAGTCTGCTCTGTGCACCAAGAATCCTTTTCATTCCCTCAGGATGTGTCATTTATCACTGAGTGGAGGGAAACTAACACATAGAAATGCTTTTTTGTCAGTAAGCTTTCACAAACCTCATGAGCTGGCTCCGGAATAAGTTCTGTGTCACAGTGAGGCCTGTGCGCCAATCAGCCACAACATTAAAGCCACTTGCCTAATATTGTGTAGGTCCCTTTTGTGCTGTCAAACCAGCTTTGAACCACCAGGCCACAAGACTTCTGGGGGTCTTCTGTGGTTACTCAAACCAGGAGATCGGTAGTGGATCTTTTGGGTCCTGTGGGTTACACTGTGGGGCTTCTGTGGATTGGGCTTATTCTGGTGTGTCCCACAGATGCTTGATTGAATTGGGATTTGGTGAGTTTGCATGCCAGGTGAATGGAATGAGGTCTTGCTTGTATTCCAAAAGGAATTCTGAGGATTTTTTTTTTGTTTCTGCTCTACAGCGGAGTGCAATGTTCTGCTGGTGGCTGCTGGTATTGGGGGGTGTGCTTGGTTTCCAACAATGTTTTGGTTGTCAGTACATGTCAAAGTAAGATGAATGCTGGAACCAAGGTTTCCAAGTTGAGCATCGCATTGTAACGAGATAAGCATTGTTTTTCACTTCACCTGTCAGTGATTTTAATGTTGTGGCTGAGGGGTGTACTTCAGACACACTGACACACAAACACACAAATGGATCTGCTTTTTTATGATCGTTGAGCATGGAGTAAAATACCCCGCAGAACTGGGAGATAGCGAGTGGTGTAACTCAAGGGATGCAGTTTAACCAGGCACTGAGAGATTTGTAGATTCTTTCCACATGGGAGTCAGTCAGTAACAAATTCTCTCTTTGCTTGTTAGTATCAATCAAAGCTCTGATAGCCCTTTCAGGATGTAACCTGTGTATCTTTATATAGCCCATACCAGGACTGAATGCATTCTTATCTGAATTATTGCAGTTTCATGGAATTTTAATGAGCACAGCGTAAGCCATAAAAATCATTTTTCTTCAAGAACAGGATACTCTTAACTGTTCTTATAGTCATCTCGTCCTTCATCAGATGCTTTGTCTTTGACAGGCAGGGAGAAAGACTTAATTACACTCAGATTGCAAGAAGTAAAATAACTGTCCTGAGAAATATATTTTGGTGACTGAATTATCTAAAAACTGCCAAGATTCACAGAAAAAAATGATGATGGCTATTTTAAACAAATCAAGGTTGTGCAAAATCTTTATAAGAAACTTTTGAAAAGTTTTTATGCATACCACATCTGAAAATGACTAACAGTCCCTTAAGTTTGCAATCTTTGTTCGTCCTTGCTATGTTATTGTGTTTTTGCTGAAGAGCTGCAATTACATACATACATTTTTAATTCAATTTTCTTACTGCTTCTATATTAGATTGACTACAGTCTCCTTACACATTAATTATACAAATACAATAATAAACATGAAGGTCTGAATCAATCTAGTTTGTAAGATTCCACCAAAGCGCTATATATTTGTATGTATATATATATATACATATATGTATGTATACACACACACACACACACACACACACACAAATGTGTGTGTGTATCTTAATGGTATATATACATATATGTATATATATATATATATATATGTGCCAGTCCATTTAAAGCAATTCTAAAGCAAAAGATTAATTTCTCAGTGTCAGTTATTTTTTTAGAAAACTCATGAAAAAGCCATTTGTCCTTTCATCGCTTAGTACGTCTAACCTTAGCCTACTCATTTGCATACCAGGGGGTTGAGGGAATGTTTTATTTTTATGTTCCTTAAAAGCTGTTGTGTGCACCCTGATAACCCATGACATGTGGTAACCCTGAAACAGTGGAGAGTCTGATCAGTGTTTAATCCATATATTAGTATCCTCCATGTTTGATAGTAACTTGGTCTCTGATGCAGATTCAATTACCTAAGAGCATGGGCGGTTACATGTTGAGGTCTTTTGTTTTGCAGGCTTGTCATAGATCACAGATCAAAGGACGGCATTGCTAAAACCATTTTTTGAGTTTATATGACACCAGTTAGCCAATAAAATGAACTCAATGTTTTTCTATGCAGACACTGAGTTAAAATCTATTTATAATAGTGATAGAAGGTAGACACGCCCTACCCACCTGAAAAGTCTGAAGGTCAGCAGCATCGACTTCAGTAGAAGTGATAAGTGGCTGTAGGCTTCTTAATGCAGAAATTTCACCCAAGGACATTTACTGTGTTTCTTCGTTTTTTGGCTGGCATCACTTCTTTGGCATTTTTACAGCTTACACAGAGCTACCTCTTGAACCTGTTTCACCTTCAAACAATTTGCAATTTCCTGTTCTCATCCGTTACTCTAACGCTCTCTGGCTAATGAGCCATCTAGCCATAGTTGGTTTGAGCCTGATGATGTTCTTTGCATTCAGCTGCCAGTGAGAGTCAGTCAGAGAGTGAGTGCAGTGTGTTTGTCTGCATCCACATTAGATGTTGTGCATCCAACAGTCTCTAAGCTCATTACAGTAATCAGGTTAAAGAGAGGGGAACTGGGGAGTGCTTGGCCTACGGCATGTTTCCTCTGGACTTCCCCAGTGAGACGGAGAACCTCTCACACAGGCTCCAACTGAGCTGGTGGGACCCAGCCCTGCAGACGCCTGCTCCTAATGATCGGCTCCCGCTGCTTCTGTTTGTATGAAACCCACACTGGGGTATTCAACTGCACCCATGCTGTCATAATGACCAGCTTGTAATTGTAAAGCCCTTCTGATATACACCAATTCTTTCCTGAGTTTCTGATCCATTTATTGTGATTCACACTCGCACATTTACTAAATAGCAAATCCTGTTTTCCTTATTTAGGGTGCTTCTGGACAGCTGAAGCGTCAGTGAAGTACAGATGAAAAACAGATGAGTCTTTACTTTAGTTTGCCCACACAAATCTAAAAACAAAGCAGCACAGAGGAACTGAAATGGTGACCATATTTACAACTTTAGCATGAGTCTGTATGGGAGAGGTCTTTGTTCATTTTTGCTGCTTTTTGGTTTTGCAGCTCACAAAACTGTGATTCATCAGTAATAATAGTGTTTGTCCTGCATTTTACCCCTCCTTTTTGTGTGTAGGTTTTATTATGTATTTTCAGTTGTAAAATGTCCTGACATCCTTGAACACTCAGTGCTGAGTCTCTTTGACTTGTCTCATGAGAAACTACAGAACAATTTAGTAGAAGTGATTCAGTCACACTTCAGCTAATCGATAGTGGTGACTCTTTAAACAGTTGTCTCTTTAAACACTAACAGTGTGTAGCCATTCAAGAAAGTTCAGGTACCATCTTAAGAACCACTAATGAAATTCAGGGCCTTTTATAATCCAATGCTCTGCTTTGCAAACTGCACTGCTCTAAAAAGGCCCCTTTTTTCCCTCTTTGGAGCTGACAGAAGCCACCTGACCTGGGAATTGCCCAAAACCAGGGTTGCCATGGCAACCAGCAGATGTGGAGCATGAAATAGTGAGCCTGTGAGTCCTTAACTAAGCGTGGCAGCATCCCTTACATGCTCCACTCCGTATCATGTGGCTCCCCTATGTTAGTATAGGTCCAGCTGGAAGTGTAAACCCAGAGGTATAGTGCCGCGATTCCCCTCTGTCTCTGGCTCTGAGCACAAAAAGACTTTCAAGTAGTCAGCATGGTTCTTGTCTGTTGACCCTGTTGCACAATATGCCAAGGATTTCTACTCTGTGTGTGGGTGGGTGGCTAGTTGACCAGATGTTTCTGAGGCGGATTTAAGCCAGAGATGTTTGTTTCTCGTAATCAGAAACACTTTTAGTTTGGGGATGTAAATCCAGTGAGAAGGGTGGGAAAAGGGTCGTCTACACTTATGCTTTTATGGCCAAATCAGCATGATAGACTGAACTTTTTATCCTCCTTTCAATAAGTAAGAGTGCTTTCTCATAGAGAAAAAATGGCCAGCTTATGTTTATTAGATTTAAAAACCTTCATGAAATTGGTTCTTTCCTCAGAAGGACGTTTCTATCTACGCTGGCAAGCACAAATGAGAAGTACATTTGTTTTACATAGCACATCTCCTCACCTTGGAATTGCAGCAATAGAATATACCAGAAAAAAACTGAGCTGCATATATGCTTTTTAAACATTCTTGAGAAAAGACTTCCAATTTGTGAGCAGGTCTCCAGCATACAGGCTCTGCTTGCAGAACTTTCTTAAGTGTACAGTATTTGTCTGAGGGCAAACTGTTGTATACACCTTCTCCAGCCAATTTAAACATTTGATTCTCCAGTGCTTTTAGTCCTTGCTGAGAGAAAAACAAAGCTGCATGGAGCCACACAATGATACCGCGCTTGGAATGTAGTCCCAAGTTAACTGAATAATGAGATTTTTCGTTTGCCTGGGTCTCACACAGTTTGCTTTCAACTTTTATTGTTCGCTGTAGATGTTGACCAATCATTTATCACTTTGAGAGGGAACACACTCTAAAAAGGTTCTCGCTTAAGTGCTTTCTCTGTACATTCTGTGTCTGCCTGTCTTTGTACGTGTACTTCTTCTTCACTGTACGGTAGGGATCAATGGACCAGTAGGTGATATTACAGACAGTTTCTCATTCTTCCAGTGCAGCTCTCCACTCACAATGTTATATTATGCTTCTCTGCAGAACCTTCAACAAAGCACTGAAACCGAAGTGACACTTTCACAGAGAGGTATTTTCATTTTTCAGACACGCTCTATCAAAGTGAATCAAAGTCAACTCCCTCAATCTCTTTTTCTGCTGAATATTTCCATGTACTTGTGACAGGATAGCTAGAAGGCCTTGTGGATCAAACCAGGATTGTATAGTCATGTACACAGATGAAGCAGCCCTTGCAACCCATTTTCATTAAGCCCTCTCAGAGACTACTTGAAATTTAAAGGCTGACTCTCACTGCATGCAGTTGACTGTGGAGGAAGTTGCAGCCCTAAACCTGAGGGCAGAGTGGAAGTGGCTCCTGCTGCTGTCCAGCCTTATATGTCCAGGAAAAGGTGGGCACAGCAGCAGCCATGGCAACTGTGGGCACGGTTGCTGATCTGGAAACAATGGGCCAGCAACATGGCCTCTCCCTGAACCTCCTCTCATGCAGCAACATTGTTTCACTCACCAACAAGAGGGGATTTTGTTGTTGCAAAGACCACTTTGATACCGTTATAGACTGAGTTGGTAGGTGTTACCTTCCTTTAGCTTCCTGAGACCACAGATAATTACACAAGACACTGTACAAGACACCCTAATCAGGGCACATTGTGACTAAACTGAAGCTAAATGTTTGGTTTTGCTTAAATAACCAGAACGGTGAATCTCCATCATGGTGTGTGAGGATTCTTCCCTCATAGCATGCCAGAGGATGTAAAATGTTGATAGAGTCCCTCGGTGTATCACACTTTGGAGTGAAGCCAGCATATGTTCCATTCCACTGCTCTTGATACTGTAATCAGCATGCAAGTGGCGGTAGGCAGTCGGCCACTGAAGTATGAGACAGAGACTCAGTTCTCAGGAGGCAGTGTGGACGGGAGATTGGAGTCACCTGATGTGGAGGCTGTGGCACTCTAGGCCAAATACACTGATCAGAGGAGCCAGAGGTGTGACATTGTCATCTAATACTCATGTTCACTTGCCCACTGCCTGGGGATCCATTTTGAATATTTGAGTCAGTAAAGTCTGCTGGGTTTGCATTTGGAATTGGGGTGTGTTACTGTGTGTATGTGTGTGTGTGTGTGTGTGTGTGTTGTTATGCATGCAAACTCCCACATTCATTTCAACCAGTACCTATTGTGCTATATTTTCCACAGTCTTCAACATTAACTCCCACATGATTTATTTTACAGTTAATTAAAGATTGGGTTGTTCATTGTGCGCGCATTTTGTCAGAATGGACTAATAACAAAGTAATCTTTGGCAGACAGCTCTTGTAAGTTGCTTTTATAAGGAAAGGCTGCCTCAGTTTGATGTTGTTGCACCATGCAGGGAGGGAGGAGGGAGACTGATGTTGAGATACTGAGAGTTGGGTTGGCATCTTAATTGTGACCTTTGTAATTGTGGTGCAGTGATTTCATGTGCTTGGCTTGCCTTGCACTTCCATATTCTTCCACTAATTACTGTCACATCTGTGCAGTCTTTTTTTGCTGCTCCATGATCTCTTTGGGTCTGTCAGTCTACATTTGATAAAAATGCATTTCAGTAATGTCACAGTGTATTGCTGGAAGATGGTTCTGCTATCAGAGTGCGTAGGAGAGCACAGGAGAAGGAAAACAGAAGGATTATGTCTCCCTACTGGTTTGAACAATATGGCTGGAGGAATCTATAGGAGGACTCTGTGTTGGAGTTGTTTTGATTTTGCTGCACAGTGAAATATGTCATTTTGGTAATTTGTGTTAGCATCAACTACGTTTTCAGCTGAATGTCACAACTTACAGTTGAGGGTTAAGATTTGTCTGAGATCACCTGCTTATCACCCATCAGAAAAAGAAATCAGGTTGAGAATGTAGTGATGCTAAAATAGGAAAAATCATTATATGGAATAATATAATTCAGAAAAATACATTACAGTTGCCAAATGCTAACTGAGAAAATGGTGTCTTTGCCTTTGTATTACTGATAAAGTTATACTGAACTTTGTGCTTAGTCATGCAAAACTGTTAGGGAGTGAAAAAAGACATGCAGTCACATAAAAACATGCTCAAAAGGATCATTCAAAATACAACCCATAGAAATGTAAATATCCTATTAAACTGCTGTATTAGCTCAGGGACTGCCAATTTTAGATTGAATCAGAAAATTAGGCCTTGTTTCATGAGCTTCAGCAGGTCAGAGACGGTATTTATTTGTTACTATTGTCCTCTTATTGTGGACGTTCTTTATTGTTGTTGCTCTCAGTCTTTTTGAAAAATTATTACTCTTTTATTGAAATAAATTAGCACAGCTTTCTTTCATTCCTGTGACATGTACATAAGGTCAATTTTTGTAACATTTATTTAAAAGTCCCAAATGGTGAAAATCCATTTTATTGTGTTTTATGGTTGTTGAAGCCAGACATGAAAACATTTACCTCTACCTTTGTCAAGTCCTCCCACAACTACATAGCCTACCAGATTTACAAGCCAGTAAGAACTACAAAAAAAAGGTTCAGCGATGAACAAAGCCCTCTGAATGTTCTGCTGTTGACTGAAGGAGTGAACACAAGAATCTTCATGGACTCCCAGCATCTGAGGAACTGAACGCCTGTGCATTAGTTTTATTTCTGATTGCTTGTCCCCACAACATTAGAAAAATCTTTTGTGTTAGTATGTGATCTAATTTGGCTAACAATACCATTAGCTTTGATTGTATGCCCACAGGTCAGAGCTCTGTGGAAACTGTAATGCTGAGGAACTTTAAGACCAATTTGAAATCCGTAAACAAGAACTGTGGGTTTCTGTGTTTTTAGTGTCGCCTGTTGTGCCTCAGTGTCACCTAAACTCAACTGGTGTTGACATCTATTTGCTTCTCTCCTGCTGTCTGTGCTCACATATACGACATTTTAATGCAGCCAAATAAACCTATTCTTATTTACATATTTTTGTGCTTGTGCTGGCAGACGACGGACCAAGTATGAAATAGTGCCTTAAGCAGCCTATTAAAACTACATGTCACCAATCACATCAGTGATTTCCAGTGTGAAAAGTTTAGAAGTGACATTAACTTTTTGTCTCTCGCACTCATTCATGTCTGTCTCAGCTGCTGTGTGATCAGACATGACAGTGCTGGAGTGAGAGACTTTTCCTGAAGGGGGTGTGGACAGAAGAAAGTCATCTGCATTTAAAGCTACAGAGATTGAAACAGTCAATTTAGAACAGGACTACAACCAATGATTATGCAGTCATGGCAAGAGGAATCATTTTGAGCTGAAAAATTGAATGACACATTCTGGTGCCGTGTGAGACTCTCATTGATTTCCTGAAAAGGAGCATAATAAGCGACCTTGAAATCATGCACTATTTTGACCCCACTTTTGAGAGGTGGATACATTTCCATGCTAAACTGACCCTTGCAAATTGAATGAACCTCAGCAATATAGCAGGATTCACTTCATCATGGCTTGTTCAACTTTTGTGAACATTAAGGAGCTGAGGACACTGTTGCACACAAAGTTGCATCTCAGATGACAAGCAACCTGGGCTTTCCGGGTTTTGTGCTGTTTGATAAACAAAGTGCATTACTAAAAGTGCAAAATGCTTTTGAGAGCAAGTAGAGGAGGCCCATCATGTCCATGAAGTGCAAGACTACGATCACCTCAGAATGTTTAGGGTTTTCCTATTTAAAAAAAAAGGTTGATTAAAGCTGTGCCTTGAACAACAGTGTTGTTTTTGTTTGTTTGTTTGTTTTTATAATCAGCAACGCAACATGCAAATATGTTAGCTGGGCTAGAAAGCATGTACATGAGGCAATACAAATAGCAGTATCAAGTTGGCTGTTTTGTATTTTGGATCAACTTTGCGTTTTGTGTATGAGCCCTCTGATAAAATGTGTTTGACAAAGCTCATTATACCTAGTTCTCTTAATACAAAAAAATACTAAATTCAAGTGCACTTATAAGGATAAACATGATTTCAGAAAAATCTGCTTCATTTTTCTCTAGTACGAAAGTTATATTCTGTCTGGATGTAATTATGGAGAATTAATGCTTTCCTGGCTAAACACAGTGAAGTATGTTCAGTCTGAAAACCCTCAAGCTCACCATATGGTATACAATGAGTAGTACATAATAGGCAAACCTGTGTGGACTGAGTGGTTGCAGCTACTTGACAAACATATGCTCAGAGTTTAATAGTCATGATACGTATAAATACACTTATAACATACACAAATGGTAGTTTGTGGCATGAAATAAATGTGTAAAGAAATTCTGCCCTTATACATTAAGAAACTAAGTACATTTCACTGATAGGGTACTTGATAGGCAATTTTTACCAGTTTTTTTATGAAGTAATTTATATATTAAATACTATGTTTAGTTAATGCATTTTCTTTTTTTCTTTAGCAAACTATTCTTTGCGCTGAGGTTATTTTTAAATTCCTAAACACTGAACTGCTGGCCAAACATACTCCCCGTTTCATATCATTACATCACTTTGTCTAACATAGTTATCAGTCAAAAACCAGATGTAGGCTAGTGGACCAGAGGTCACATACTGCAGATTTATGGCAAAAAGTGTGGTTAATAATGATAATGAAATCATCATGGGCAGGGTCCTTTCTTGTTTTGGACTGATCTGCATCCATCAGTGTGTGTAATGAAATAAAAAATGTTTGGGCAACATCTGTCTGAACCAGAGTGAACCACTCCCACCGAGAACTCACTGAGAAGCTGGGTCAACCCACAGTCACTGTGCAGACTCAATGACTCGCTCATTGGTTGACTGGCTGCAGCTGCTGGGTGGAGCTCTCCTCTTCTAGTAGCTGTTTCTGCCTCCATTTATTAGGAAGCCAATTCTTCAAATCTCTAACCGAGTATCATTTTTCTGTGTTGTAATACTCAGCATATTGACTGCAAACTGCTGGCCTGCCTAAACAATGGTATGTCACTGTAACAGAGCCAAGTGCATCCTATACCTGCTATGTAATTCCTCAATTTTTTGGCCAATTAACTGACTGATGTCTAACCTTCAAGAAATAATAAGAATATCAAGAATACTTTGGAAGTTATGAGAAATATATTTCTGTTAATCCACTGCCAGGTACAAGCAGGAGCAACTGCTGTTGGCCTTTAAGAATCAGAAAGAAACCACCACATTTAATGCACTGCTTCTGCTGTGGATCCTTTTGAAGCAGTGCTGCTGGAGGACGCTCTACTTCGCTGGATATTTTTAGTGTAAGAGGAGCTGCCCCCCCCCTCCCCGCAACAAGGGCAAGATTCATAATTTCTGTCAGTATCTATACCCTCGAATTACATTACAGCAGAGTGTGTCGCCCAAGAGCAGACCCCCGTAGTCCAAAGAGTAGCTCGTAGCAGCAAGGTTCATTTTTTAATGTTGCTGAAAAAATAAATCAGTGTGACTGTGAGTGGCTCTGAACTCGGAGCGTGGGTGGCTCCAGTGCTTTTTTATCTGAATCAACAAGCACTGCTTGACTAACACCCTATTATTAAGTAAAATAATAGTGTGCAAATCTCCTATAATATAACAGCTTGTTCGCAGTGATCCTGGCGAACCTAAAATAGCAAGGGACAGTTCGGCTTCATCATGCTGTCCAGCGATCGCTATGACCTGCAGAAGCAATTATTAATTCATTTCTGAAACATACGGAGGAAGTGATAAGGGTGGAGGTGAAAGCCTTTGACTTATTAATTATTTGAATTGAATTCAGGTAGGCTCTGGATTCGGTGGCTGTTCTATGCAAGGAAATGAGCACAAGGACATCTTGATGTGAAAAATGATATAGTCTCTGTAAGGCTATGAAAAAGCGGACATTTGGAAATGGTGCTTGTAACAGAAGGTAACTGAAGATGTGGTGATCAGCAGTACTGTAATAGCTGTATTGTTGCACTGTCTACTTATTACCACAGAATAAATCTTCTCCCCATCATTTGTATGGCCACTTATGAATATTTGAGTTTTTGCATCAGCGTACCATAATCATATTTTCCTCATGTTATTAGTGTGTTGAAGACGGGCTGACCAAAGGATGTCTCTGTGGCCTCATGTGCTGCTTAAATCATAGCCATGGGCTAATAAATAGTTTAAGTGTTTTGTTGTAAATCACGTATGCCTCATTCTCATATTAAAGAATGTATTTATGTGGCTGATTAACGCCGACCTCCTGTGTGCTGTTACCAAATTCAAATTAGAATGCGGAATGCTCAGAATAATAGCCCAGCAATTATCCCATTTAGAAACAACATTCACATCTGCTGGAAAATAATACACCTGATCTTCACATGTCTCTTCATTAGGGAGTTGATTGTAAATTTAGATTCAGGTTTGCAGGAATATTGAACTGAAGTACATTGTTGATCAAACCATCGCTGTGGGACAGTGTGTGTTCCACATGGTATCTGGACACATTCTATGGACCTGGCAGGGAACTGACCTTGCTTTTGAGTCAGACACGGATAAAAGGCTGATGTTTTGCTGAGAGATGGATGTAAAGAGGAGGCAGAGGAGGCGTGGAGCAGTTGAGCCACTTAACATATTCTCCGTGCACACATGCTTTAATGCTGCTGTTCTCAACAGTCCTGAGAACTGCTGAGGTCGGAATTACTCCCAGCCCTCCATTCATACTACATGCTTAAATTACACAACAATAATAGTCCGCCAGGCTGAAGATAATATACTATACAGCTACAGTATTTTCCTGCTGCTTTACTGACTATTGCATTCGAGCTTTGTAGTTATTTTTAGTGGCTTCCCAGCTTGTTAAAATCTAATTGTCATTCTTTACAATACTCATGCTTGCATTGTAGATGCCATTTAATCTACCTTTTATCCCCTGGTGGCTGTTTTTATACTTGCGTTAATCGCTGCTGAAATAAAGAGATGTTTGCAGCATCCCTACTTCTGTGACCGTCTGCAAATGAGGCAAAACCAGTGTAAAGTCTGCTGTTTACTAGAGAATCATTACTGTTTTTCCTGGGATTCCCGTTTAATGGGCTGACCTTGAAAATCCAGTTGAACTGTGGGGGGATGGTGTAGATGTGGAGCTTTAAGAACAAGAAATAATACACACCATAAATATGTAATTATTTTCTGTTCTCATTTTGCTACAGCAGATTTCATTTTATTGTGTTTCCTAATTGCTTTTTATTTTTGCCGGTGGGTCAGAAATGTTTGGCCATCCTATTTAATGAGTAATTACTGCAGAGTAAAGTGTCAAGCTTATTCTATAAGAATAATAAGATAAAAACTGATCCTGGCTTTATTCGTACTCTGCATTTCCTGTGTCCTTCCCACATTGCACGTGAAACACACACTGATCCAACATAAACCACAACACAGAAGCACTCCTGTACAGCATCGTTGCATGTTGTCCTTCACTGAATGTCATTCATGCTTCTCTTAAGGCTGATTCTGCTTCAGATTTGTCTTTCTGTTTGGAAGCATTTTGAAGGATGGTTTGCACAAACTGATCAGGCCTGTACCAATGTTGTTGAAGTTTTCTGTCCACCCTTCTCCTCGGCTGTTGTGTGACAGACTGGTGCAATAATCGCAGCAGTTGTTGCTCTGAGGCTCTGCTCTGCTGCTGGTATTACAGTCAATCATTAGAGCTGTATCCTCTCCAGATGGCTCCTGCCTTCCCTGGTCTCTATTGAATTGTCAATATTTAGACTCCCCAGTAAGCTGCTCTTTGGCCATTTTCATGTCTTAATATGTGCAGTAGTAAACAAACCTAATTCAATGCAGGACTCTTTCCTGATGGACTAGTGATAGTCATGGGGGATGAAATTACATTTTAAGCCTACCTCTGTGATCTAGTAATTGTAATAAAATACAAGAATATAAGATTCTGCAGAGAGGCTCATTATTGAGTTGTGTTTCAACCTTGCTTGAAAGCAGAGTTAATGAGGAGTTGGCTGCATTGGAGTGTTTGCACGAGGATCCTAGTGAAAAATGTTCTCTCACACTACTGTAAGCTCAGGGATTATCATTATCCTCCTGGGTTTCATCATGTGGTTTCTGCACCACTTACTCTCTGGAGTGACTGATGCTACTGACAACAGATACTAAAGTGACTGTTGCTTTAGACCCACAGTTATCTTCACTGAATGCTTGTCGTCACAAGTAACTTTGGCTTTTTGGCTGAGATGGACCTCCGTGAAATCCTCGAGAAACTCCCACAAAAAATACAAACATTTCCTGCACCATCTGTACTGTATATCAACTGTGTGTGAGGGAGCTGTTATCTGCGGGCCCGTGTGGCCTGCTGTATTGTCAGTCTGGGGTCTCAAGCCGCTTGTCTACAGCAGACTATCTGTGGAAGAGCTAGATGACAAAAACTCGGTGGGGCTTCTCTGCCAGCCTGTATAGAGGGGAGCTCATGCGGTGCCATTACCTCTTCTTCTTTGTGCTTGTCTTTCCCACTTTGTATGAGGAAAGCTCAGGAAAGGAGAGGGGCTACTGGAGAGGAACCCATGGATATGACAGAGCCACCGTCGCAGGCGGGCTCATTCACAGCTCCATCATTATAGGAAATTTACTTCGCAGACTTGCTCTGCTCTGTCTCAAAAGGGGCCTGTGGAAGAGCTGTGAATTCTGTACACAAAAAACTCTTTGTTTCAAAATGTGGCTGAGGTCTGAATCATGTCAGTGTGAACATTTGAACTTTCACCTTTATATCCGACTATGGGGAAAACTACTAAAATTCTTTTGGTGTTACATTAGAATGTTAAATATAGCAGAGCAGAAACCAAAATAATGAATTGATTTATAGCTATGTTGAGAATCATTTTCATTTGGCAAAAGTCTTTTTTGACAATACACCAAAATTCTTTGTAGTTTAGATAGTGATTTGAATGTTACAACTGTTTTGACATTTTTGCACCAAATAATCATTTGACTGATTGTAAAAATCACCAACAGTTTAGCTTAAAAGGAAAATGATTGCAGGCCCGGAGTATAGTAACATCAGGATGAGGGAGCCAATGCTGGTACACCAATCTTCTCCAAAAAGATAGATTTGCTTAGATTGTGTCACAGGAAAATGCTCACAAGAATGGAACAACTAAATTTCAGGTCTTCATTGTGTGAAAGACAGAGAGCCTCCCTGGTACAGATGGCCCTATTTATCACTTTGATCCCTCTGTGTTCAGGCCAAGGTCAAGGAACAGAGAAAAAAAAAACTCTGCAGTATCAGTCCCTGTCCTTTATTTGTACATGAGTCTCAGAATACCAGAACTGATTCACCCTAATTGCAATAAATGATAAAACACCCACAGATTTGTCTCACAGTGAAGTTTGCTTCTAGAGGAGAGTGCAAACCAGGAGGAGAGCGAGTAATGATGCAGCGGTGGAATGTGTTTTGATCCATCTCCTGTTATTCTTGCCGATTGGAGAGATTTGCACTTTTTCCCCTCTCCTTTTTCTGCTGAAAGGTTATGTTTTATTGCCTTAGTTCAGCTAATTTTACATACACTGCAATCAGGCAGAAAGCTCCTCATGCACTAACCCTTTAATATCGGAATGCCAGAGGAATGATGAGCTGCTGAGGCAGGGGATACAGCGTACTGCACATTCAATTTCACAGGTAAAAATGCCCCTACGGAGATAATTGTGATGATTTGTTCTGTGCCTTGTGGTATTTTATTTCGCCTCTGAGACTTCCTCTTCACCCTTAGAAGCCCGATTGTTTTATGAGAGGACATTTTCATAATGGCCTGTTGATTTTTGCCATAACACAGACCCCCTATTTGGGATACTGGCCAGAGTGATGACATTACTTACTCTGAACCTTATGTTTCAACCTCTGTGTTTTCCAGGTGTATAGGTCGGTGAGGCCGTTATACTACCCACCAAGATGGTGGCCTTATCGCTGAAGATTTGTGTCCGCCAGTGCAATGTGGTGAAGACAATGCAGTTTGAACCATCCACCCCTGTGTATGATGCCTGCAGAATCATCAGAGAGAGAGTCCCAGAGGCCCAAACAGGACAAGGTTGCAGGACGACTGGTGAATCTAATTTGCATAATGTAAATCTATATGCATCTGCATTTGCATGACTCTTGTTTCGCTTTGTGTTTCAGCCTCCGATTATGGCCTGTTCCTGTCTGACGACGATCCCAGAAAGGGAATCTGGCTTGAGTCTGGAAGAACCCTAGATTACTACATGCTACGAAACGGAGTAAGATTATGTCATATGCACCAGGGTGGAGAACTGTCAGTGTCACTTATGGTTTCTTAAAGTGATTTATATTTTCTAGCAGGGCCTAAGATATTTATGCTTCCCCCTCTAGTTGAGAGAATTTGCAGTTTGCTGTTGAAAAAGCATTTAGCAGGAGCAGTGGATGTCATTGTGCTCCCTCTTCCGTTTTCTCAGGATGTCTTAGAGTATAAGAAGAAACAGAGGCCGCAGAAGATCAAAATGCTGGATGGTGCGGTTAAAACCATCATGGTGGATGACTCAAAAACGGTTGGCGAGCTGCTTGTCACCATATGCAGTAGAATAGGTAAGCGTCTCTGCTGCAAGTTCAGTGAAAATCATGTTATTAATAGTTATTCATCATCTATTTTAGTTTTTAGTCCAAGGCATACTTCTTGATTTAATATTGAGCTGCATTATGGTGCTTGTGCTCTTAAATTCATATTTTAAGAAGATAATTTGCTTAAGCACCTTAGTGCATTTATGTCTGCTTGATAAAGTCTTAATCACATTTTGTTCAAAACACAATGGACATGATTTATCAAGCTCAAACAAGCTTGTTTCTAATAACTGCCAAAGTGTTCTTCCTAAGGCCCAGATCATGGCGTCCCTGCCTGTCACAGAGGTGTTCCCTAAGCTGTATATTTCAATTATAATGGGCCGCTACCGAGCCTAATTGGGTGAGGAAGAGAGGGATGTGTGTCTGGCAGATAGCTTTATTGGAAAATGTTTATTTAGAGTAGGGCTTTCTGCTTGGCTTCTTCTTCTTCTCCTCGGCTCCTATTTTAGTTTGCTGGCTCCGTACCAGCTTTCCTTCACTTCTGTTTCAAAGCAGAGGGAAAGAGATAAAAAGAGTGCAAGAGAATTGCAGAGATGCTTTCTTTACTGTGGTAGTAGTTATCATGCTGGTTTTTGAAGCATGTCCTCCTCTGAGAATTTCCCTGGCTAACTTTTCAGGAATCACCAACTATGAGGAGTACTCCCTCATTCAAGAGATGACAGAGGACAAGAAGGAGGACGGGATGGGGACGCTGAAGAAAGACAGAACCCTGCTGCTCCGGGACGAGAGGAAGATGGAAAAGCTCAAAGCCAAACTGCACACAGATGATGATCGTAAGTCTGCAAGACCCTACAGAACTATTGCTGATATCTTGATGGCTTTAAGCTATCAAGATATCAGCAATAGTTCTGGAGTGCTTTACATTGATTTCTTATTTTCACATTAATAGATCTGACTCAACACCATCATCTGGACATGTACTTTATCATTCAAACCTAATTTATTGCATGGACATCTCAAAACTTAATGAAATTACTCCTGTTATCTTTTGCCCAGAGGACACCAATTAAAATTTGAAAAATGCAAATATATAAACCACCCTCCAATTTTGGCTGAGAACTAGATTTCGTCTTTGCAGGAAACGATGCAAACAACACTGTTTGTGCTCCTTTATAGATTCTCACCTCCTTGTGATGAGTTTGGTTGAACGTCTGTCAAAGCTGATTTGCCATTTTCAAGCTGCCTGGTTAATTTCACCACTCGCATGTTTTTAAAGTGAATGTCTTTTCATTTTGGTGCATGTGGTAACGTATCTGATGTATTGATTATGCAGTGAACTGGCTGGACCACAGCAGGACTTTCAGAGAGCAGGGAGTGGAAGAAAGTGAGACTCTGCTGCTCAGGCGCAAGTTCTTCTATTCAGACCAGAATGTGGACTCGCGGGACCCTGTCCAGCTAAACCTGCTTTATGTCCAGGTAAAGCTTGTTACATGCACATTTATGCTATAGAGCAGCAAAAAACTAAAAACAAAAACCAGCAGAGCGAGTGACCTAGACCCACATTTTTTCTTTGCTGTTGCAGCTGCACCAGCAAACTGAATCCCAAACAGGCAAGTGTATGAATTATATCAGATTTTCCTGGGTGTTATTTTTTGTTGTTGTTTTTCAGAAGACACAGGAGACGTAACAAGGAGACAGGAGTGTAATTTGACACAGTAGCTATGTTTTAGTGTGTGTTTAACTTTTGGCCAGGTCCCCACAGACTGTGATTTGCTCAGATGTGGTGAAGACAGGTTTGACTTGTTTCCTTTCTTGGTTCATATAATACAATGGCACAACAAAACAAATGTTTGCACGTTACTGCAAAGCTTTTGTGCCAGATGTTCAAAGCAGCATTTTTTTTCCTGGCTGCTAAGTGCAGCAGAGCAGGTCGTAAACAGCAGTATTAGCATACATTTACAGGCACGCTAAATGCTTCACCAGCTTGTCACTAACTTTGTTTTGGTTCTGACTGGTTAGTATAAAGTAGGGCTACAGAGAGCTTTTCCGCTGCAAACAGCTACCTGACATAGTTGTCAATTAAACTGATGAAAGCATTGAGAGTGAGCCAGAACAGTGAGTTGAAAGAGGCAGATTTCTCTGCTTTGTTCCATTGTTAATATTCTATAAAATATTGATTGGTGCAGCTTTTAATTCCTCATCATCCTCAACATCACACCACTGTAAGAAGTTTTTATAATCCATTATAACCACTGTCTTCAGTCTCCATACATTCGCATACTTCAGCAACACCAGTGTTTGGACCTGGCTGGCTCCTCCTCAGGAGAGGCGGGTCAGCTGAGTCCAGTAAGTCAGTGTCGGCTTGCTGCGCACATCCCTGCATTTTTCATTAACCCCTCTAGCTGAAGGGTGGAGATCTCCCCACTGACACTTGGACTTAAACAGCAGGGTGTCGAGTAAAACACACTCATACAGATGTACTCTGTGAGACAGAGGGAGAGCTCAGGGAACACACTCACAGAAGTGAATGTAAAACATTATTTGAAAATGAAATACACAAAGTGTTGGGCGCTCTCCCATGCAAAACTACATAATTTCTGAAAAGCAGCACTCGCTTATATATATATATATATATATATATATATATATATATATATATTGTGTATATTTGACTCAGCTGCTTTAGGAGTTCTTGAATATGTTCATGAATGACACCCAGCCATCCACCCTCCCCGTCTGCTCCAGATGCTCTCCTCCCGTCTATCTGTCTGTTCCTGTTTTTGCCTTTATTTTCTTGCCCTCCATTTCCTTCCCTTCCAGTTTGCCTGTCTCCACTCTCTCTCCATCTCTTACACATTCTGACATAGTCGCGCACATCCCCACCCTCTTTTACCCTGGCACACATTACAGCACTGTGCACATCATGGTCTCCTCTCAACACAGACTCATATTTCCTTTCACAATAACAACTCCGCCCCCTGCCCTTGCCCTTCCCCATCTATCTTTTCCTCGTTGCCTCTGTCTCACACACACACACTCTCGGATTGTTACTCTGATCACAGATCCTTTTCACATAGCAGTGGCTCTAATTTGTCACTGTGTTAAAAAGGGCCGAACAGAGCCAGAAGAGAGATCTTTGGCAGAGTGGAACTCACCTCGAGCTTCTCTTTCTCTTTCTTTGCTTTCAGTTTTTTAACACCCTTCATTTTCCTTTTTAACACCCCTCATTCATAATTTCAGCAATTCCCAGAAACTCAGTCATATCGAATAATTGAATTCAGATTGTACAGATGATGACATTATTGCTGGTAATTCTTTGGGAGGGCACCCCTGCAAATTTGTGATGATCTCAAACATTTATTCATGATTTGGAGCTTCCATGATTTCAGACCCAACCACCCACACATACACACACATACGCACACAATGGAAGGTCTGCCAGGAACAGACTAATCTCCTTTACTATTCAGCCACTCCCTTATTATTTGTTCTAAGACCAAGACAAACCTCTATTGCAATAGCATCACACAGTGTTGCTTTCATTGTTGCTCACATATTAAAATATGTTATTTATTATTATTTATTCAAGAGACAGCATAGTCCAGAGAAGGGACGGATAAATAATTGCCCTTAAAATAGTATGCATTCGTAAATCTGGTCTCCATCACCTTTTTATCAACCAAGCATCTGCTATCCTACAGACTGTTACATCCTTTCATAGTGACCGCATATTAACAGCTTATGAGGCATTTTTGCTTTACTAAAAAAAGGAACCATAAAAAGCAGGGAAAAAAAGATCACTGCATTCTCAAATAGTATTAAATATTATTCTTTTACTCATGCATTCATTAGCAACAATGCAAATCAAACACAGTGTGCATTTAGTTGCTTTTGTTCATCCCTATGTCAGCATTTATTTTTATGGCTGTATTATACTCGGTGTGCTCTGCTGGGCCATGGCGGACTGGTTGACCTCAGTGTTCCAGCCTCGGGCTGTATGTGTCACAGCTTCTGATGTCTTGTGCTTCACTTCCACTCATGCAGCCCTATTAAATTGTCGTAGAACCAGCTCCTGTATCAGTTGCCATGTCTGCTATGAGAAATTCAGGGTCTGTGCTTGCTGTCTTGTCTCTTGACAAACATGGCAGAATTATACGGCTGGTCATTTGACAAAATACAGATTGGATTGACTGTTTAAAATAAGGACTGATCTGAAACGAGAAAGCCAGTGAATGAATTGTCATGTCAATAGTAAACTCTGCTGTGTGAATCATCACAGAATAAATTTCATAAGAGCAATGACAAGTGGAGTAATGCAATATACAGTTCAGTGAAAAAGTATTTGCTATTCCTGATGTCTTCTATTTTTTCATATTTTTCACACTTAAATTATCAAACTAATATTTATATTTATTTAAAGTTAAACAGAGATACCCCACAAAACACAAAATGCAGTTTTTAAATAATGATTTATTGAAGAATAATTGAAAACCTATATCATGCCTGTGAAAAAGTAATTGCCTCCCTAAACCTAATAACTGGTAGGTCCACCTTGGCAGCAACAACTGCAGTTAAATGTTTGCCATAGCTTGTGATCAGTCTTTTACATCACCATGGAGGAACCCTGGCCCACTCTTCTCTGCAAAATAGTTTAAATTTGGCCACATCAGATGGTTTTCGGTCATGAACTGCCCTTTTAAGGTCTTGCCACAGCATCTCATTTGGATTCAAGTCCAGACTTTGACTCAGCCCCTCCAAAACCTTCATTTAGAGGTGGACTTGCTTGTGTGCTTTGGGTCATTGTCATGCTGCAGAACCCATTTGTGCTTGAGCTTTACGTCATTAACTGATGGTAGATATTCCCCAGGAAGATTTTCTGATAGAGAGCAGAATTCAAGGCTCCATTAGTTATGACAAGTTGTCCTGGTCCTGTGGAAGCAAAGTAGCCTCAAACTATCACAAATTCCAGACAAACCTTTATGTTCTTTTGGGCAGGAGTGGATTGCACCTTGCAAGTCTTCTTTTATCGTGGAGTCATTTAGACGGACCTTAACTGAGGCCACTGAGGCCTGCAAATCTTTTTATGTTCATCTGGGTTCTTTTGTGACTCCTGGATTAGATATTGACGTGCTCTTGGAGAAATTTTGGTAGGCCGACCACGCCTGGGAAGGGTCACCACTGTTCCATGTTTCTCCATTTGTGGATAATGTCTCTTACTGTGGTTCTCTGGAGTCCCAGAACTTTAGCAATACCTTTTAACTATTTCAACACTGATAAATGTCAATGACTTCATTTTGCATCTGTTTTTGAATCTCTTTAAAATGTGGCATCATGTGCTGCTTTTTGAGACCCTTTAGCTACTTCTCAACAACAGACAGGTTGTATTTAGGTGAAGTTTAGATTCAACAAGCCTGGCAGTAATCATATGTGGCTGTGGCTGTGGCTGGTGAAATTGAACCCAGCTGCCCAATAATTTGGTCATTTGGCAGAATGGTGTTTTCCTTCAGTAAATGAAATCATCATTAACAAATGCATTTTGTGTTTTCTTGGGATATCTTTGGGCTATATTGAAATTACATTGATGATCTGTAACATTTAAATGTGACAAATATGCATATATATATATATATGTATATGCATATATCTATATCTATATAGAGATCTATACACACACACACACACACACACACACATATATATATATATATATATATATATGTAGAGATGTGAATACTTTTGCACAGCACTGTATAAGCATGAGCTGTTTCATTTGCGCTTACAATAATTGGCTCACTCACAGCTGTGTTAACCATTAGCTGTCTAGCAATATCCAATGATATTAATGCAGGTGCACAGTGTGACTATTGCAGCCTCACACCTTTCTCTTTACTCTGATGATAGCGCCTACCAACACCACCTGCTGTGCAGCTACCCTCACCACTAAGACCTCACCAAGGATCAGAGCTTTTTCTGAGTTCCTTCCTCAGAGATAGGATTCTATATTTAAAAAGAACACAGAGAAACCAATGATTTACCTTGCATACACATTTCTAACAGGTTACTATCCAAGTTGCTGAACATTTCTGTGTTAAGCCGTCATTTCTGGGCCAACTCAGCAGTAGTTTTGTTCCTGGCTACCTGACCGCTGTTACATTTACCGCTCTGCTGGATATTGACTCCCTTATCTCATCACCAGTAATGGAAGATGAGAGGAATGACCGATAAAACATATCCCTGGCGTAACCGGTCTTCAACTTTCACATTGAATTTAGGGTGTAGGCCATCATTGCATCAATCATCATTATATTATTTAGTGTAATGAAAAAGAACTGGGATCTCCAGTACGCACCTACAAAAACTTGATAAACACTTTATATCCTGTGGTACTACCTGTGACACATTGGAGTTTCCCAAAACCAGGTAAAGCTTGTCCAGATTTGTGCAACTATTTATTTTGTGCAAACACATTAGCAGAAAACTCCAAAAATAGAGGAAATACTGTGTTCATGTAACACAATAAATGTGAAATGAACTGAATCTGTGCATACTTTTCTAACTGTTAGATTCTTTACTCTCAGTATCTAATCTGCATACACTAAACAATACTAACTCTAAAACCAGAGCATATAGTCTCATTATTCCTGATGTCATACTTCAGAATAATACTGTCTAGTGAGCAGTGTCAGTGAATGGCATGTGTGAGGGCTAATTTTAGAGTGCCGTCTTGTGTTCAGCAAGAGCTTATGTACTCCACAGTGAATTGCACTTGGGAAGGGACTTGATTGTGAGTAGAGGAGATTGTTGTCCTCATTACAGCAGTAAGCTGCTGCTTAGTTTTTCATTGATGTAATGGGACGTAAGAAGGAGTAGAGTCCACGCTGTGCACTGATATGCTAATGCTAAAAGCACTGATGGAGCCTCTCTCACTGTCAGCAAGGCCTCTCAGCTTTTTGGAGCCATTAAATTTGCAGCAGTGAACTAGAAAGAGAGCGAGTGAGAGTGAAGAGAAAGAGAGGCAGAGCTGACTGCCGCCTGGAGAAAACAGCGCACAGGGACGACTATTTGAGTGATGTCAGCAAAGGCTTCTCCCTTTCCATCTACCTAAATGGTGAAGATAATGTAGACAGCATCTTGAAAATGCATTGAAACATAAGTGATGTCTCCACAGCACCAAATAGGCATTAGGGTTTTTTTCTCTGCAATAATAATATTAAAAAACATTCAGTCATTAGATTTCTTAACAACATACTGTGGGCCATTCTGTAATGCAGATGGGATATTGTGAAGTACTGATGCATTTGTGTAATGTGTTTTCCTTTTTAATAACACATAATGGGCTGTGATAACAAATTGTTGAAGCTGTTACATTTGAAAGCTGACAGAATTTCTTTTATTGTCACAAACAAATCTTATTTGGCTCCCCTGTGTGGATGAGTCTTAGTTTTGATGTATGTACTCTAGAGCTACACTTAGTCATTCACTTAGAAGATATCCTTTCAGAAACCACAGTGCATCCAAAGCACACAATGAAGTGCTCATTACGGAGCTCTTTTGGGTGAATTTTGGATAATTCTCATGCCTTTGTAGTTCCTTTTCCTGGACGTGTGTTACTGCCTCTCACTTACTCTCCCCCTGTCCCTGCCTCTTCTCATGTCTCCTCCAGGCTAGGGATGATATATTGAATGGATCCCACCCCGTCTCCTTTGATAAAGCCTGTGAGTTTGCAGGGATCCAGGCTCAGATCCAGTTCGGACCCCATGCGGAGCACAAACACAAGCCTGGATTCCTGGAGTAAGCTTTCTTTATCAAAAAGATGCACTGATATCAGCATTCACAATAACTGTGTACAGACAGTGTGCTTTTATAAGATCAGTTCACAGCTGTACAGTAGTTATCTCCTGCTTTAGTACAGGCTGTAACTTTAGGGATTTCCTCCAGTGGAAAGCTCAGGGGTGATGTCAGCTGTTACAACTGTTTTCTGATATGTAGAGAGTAAGGCAAGAATGACCTCATACGTAGAAGTATGTTAGTAGGAAAGGAAATGCCTGTAGGTCAAACGAGTAACCATGCAAAAATGTCATTTATCTCCGTAGCCTGAAGGAGTTCCTACCTAAAGAGTACATCAAGCAGAGAGGGTCCGAGAAGAAAATATTCCAAGTATGTGCATCACATTGCTTCATTGTTGCATTTAAGAGAATAATGTGTTTGGGACTATAATTCCAGCTCTTTGGAATTATAGTCATTTGTTCTCTGCTAAGGCATGAATCGACAAAATACATTCACAATGTGTAGATTGCAAGATTTCAACAAGTACGTTAACATATGTAATAACTGGTCTAAGTCAGAGATGTAACTGCTGTTTTTCCAGGACCATAAGAACTGTGGGGAGATGACGGAGATTGAGGGAAAAGTGAAGTATGTGAAGCTTGCCAGGTCCCTTCAGACATATGGAGTTTCTTTTTTCCTGGTGAAGGTAAGAGCTACTACGTTCATGCTGTGTTACTGTGGAAAAGAAGACAATATTGTTTGTACACATGCATCAAATTCACAAGTGCAACAGAAAATGTGCTGAAAATTCTCACAAAAACATTGATTCTGATTCTGTCTGGGGTTCCAACAACTGCAGTTCCTCGAATGGCCCCTTGAAGCCTGCTCCAAAGGCGAGTCAGTCCTCATAGACCCCCATGGTAAAATGCGAAACTTTACAGCACAAATAAACATGTTTATAGCCTGGTGGAAAAAATGTCTTGGTCTCTATAGCTAATTTCCCCATTCATGGCAACTTTATACTTTTTTTAATGCTGACTTTATATCTAAGTTACCTGTTTAAATTGCATTACAGTATAAAGGTATGCACAGTTAAGGCTGTGGCTGCTCTGGGTGACAGACAGGTGCTATCAGATCCACTTATACTCCACCTCTTTGCTCATTTTTGGATTAACTGGGAGTTAGGAGAAGTCAGGGGCTGCCAAAATGACGACAGCTGGAGCCACCAGACTGAGCTTCAAAACTGCTGTTCAAGAAACCTATCAAGGAGGGTTGTCTGTCTTTACATGTTGTCTATGTTTCTGCCTTCAAAGGACACTTACAACTTTGACCTTGCATTACTATTCTTTATACATTCTAGGGGTGCTCTTTTTGGTTTGATAACTAATCTGGCTAAACATTTGGCTTGGTTGCCAGTGTGACATTCTGGCAGTTCATATTTCTTGCCTCATTTAATTATGTTGCTTCCATGTTGCAGCATTTGCAGATCTCAGTAGTTAACTTGCAGCACAGTATCAACACAACTGATGAAAATGTGGGCTAAAGATGCAAAAATAAAAACAGATTTTCCCTGTAATAATTACTAACTAATGTCACTTTGATGATTCATCTGGTTAGAACAAACAGCCATGCAATGCTACTGTAGAAATGAGCGGCAGCTGTGATTAGAAAGCCACTCCGACACACACTGTGCTGTCAAACAGGTATGAAAGCTTGTTGAAAACACCAAAAGCCCCATTATCACAACAAATCAGAAGCTTCAGAGTGGAAGCTCATGCGCTTGCCGTTCGGCAGCACACTTAGTGCTGTGAAATACTTGTGACAATAGCAATTCTGTACTGTTCTGGTTTGGCAAACACAAAAGTGGAATGGAAGTGCAGCATGTGAATGGGATGAAGTTGCACCACTAGGTATTATAAAAGCTCTCTGACAGCAGCCCATTTGGCTACGAACTTGCAGGAAAGAGGGAAAAAAGAGGAAGAGTGCAGTTGTCTGCTGGGGTCTTAATGGACGATAAATGGAATGTTTGGCCCCGTAGTTAAAGGACACTGCAGGGTTCAAATTATCTTTGTGTGCAAGTGTGCGTATGGGAAAGTGCGTGTGCATCTACATGTACGAGCACTGTCTGTGTTCAGTGAGGAGATGTAGTGATGGAGATTTCAAGACTCTGTTAAATAATTCACTCCAGCTGCACTCTGCTCTTGATGCTTGCGAGAAGCAAAAGCACAGACCTGGCTTTGTTGAAGCATTTATTGTAACCTTCCATTTTTCATCTGTCAGTCTTTAATCACTGCAGGTTTTAGGTTGGCAAGCCTTCTATTGCTGTGAACACAACAGCAATGGAAATACTGTACAATGGAAGTAAATAAAGCTCTTCAGTTATATTTTTGCTGCAGTCGTGCATGCAGGTGTGTACGTGAACAATACCCACTTTACCATTGCATTCTCTTGCACAAGCAGATCTTCTGCTACAATAATCAAGGTTAAACAACTTTAAATAATGTAATACCTCGGCTTTGCACTTCAGATTAGAAAATCACACTTCCTGCTTGAATACAGCCTTGACAATTATGACGTCCAAGTAGTGTAGCCTAAAACAATGGAGTTTTTTTTTTTTTTTTTTTTTTAAAAACCTTTGTACAAAGATATCATGAAGACCAATATAATGTTATCTGTCCTTGTAGGTTAGAGCACTGAACCTAAAAGCTGTTCAACTTATTGGCTTTTGTTCCATTCTTAGATTTCTCCATTTTGACCCAGTGATAAAAACAACAAAACCTTGGAGACATTAAATTTATGGATTTTTAACTCTCCATCTCTAAAACACTGCTAATTTTTCTTTTATCCTCCACAACCCCTGGAGGGGAGCCAAGTGTGGGCTTGGTGTCTGAAGTGAGCTGTAATAGATTTTCAGTGGGCAGAGAGTGGAGGGCAGTGGAGCTGGTCAGGCACAGAGCCGGTGGAAGTACCATGCTGCTGTGCTGACAGTGACTAAAGCCTGTGGAGACCCTGTTCAATAAAGCAGCAGTTAAACAAGGTTGAACTCTGCTGGGTCAGTTCACAGCTGCCCTTCTCCTCCTCTTCCTTCTCCATTCGAGCCTTCAAGCCACAGACACAGCATGCATATTACACCAGCACCAGCAGAATGGCACAACGGTTTTGCATTCGCGCCTTGAATGAATCATCTGTGTAGGTGTTTAGCACCAACATAAATGTTGTCTGATGTTTTCCTATCTGACAGGAAAAGATGAAGGGTAAAAATAAACTGGTCCCGCGGCTGCTCGGGATAACCAAAGAGTCAGTGATGCGAGTGGATGAGAAGACGAAGGACGTGGTGCAGGAATGGCCTCTGACTACAGTCAAGAGATGGGCAGCATCCCCCAAGAGTTTCACCTTGGTACTGTGTGACCCTTTGCATCAAGTCCTCACCACGTCTTACACACTCCCAAACCTTATGCATGTATTTGTATAAAGGGTGTGTTGTACACAATTCTTCACCACATATTCACTCCCCAATTTTTATTTTCCAATACAAACAGCATCCGAAGACTGCAGTGTTGAATGTTTTCAGTGTGCTAGCCAGCTATTTCATCTGAGTTAACAATAGGTTCCTTGGGGGGAATGTGCAGAATTTGGATGTATTATTTATCTGAAAGCCTTTTTAATTTTCTTTACCAGCTGTTGGCTGTTTTCTTCCTGTACTGAAAGAGGGTCCTCCGTTTAAAGATTAATATATTATGCAAATTCTGAAACGTACTCTGAGGTATATTTGCCAACATTGATTTTTAACTAAAAAATACTCACTCGTGTGTTTCTGTTGCATGCTTTGAAGTGAGCAGTTTTTACGTTCATTACATCTCATTTTTAATCAGATCTTTGGAGGGAAAAGGATGCTACACAGAAACACAGTCAGTTTTTCATTTCATTAACAGTAGAAATGAAAAAGGCGTTGCCAGGTTTATTTGAGTCCTCATCCCAAGTGAGGCATTTTTTTCTTCATTTGTGAACAAATTGCAAGGCTATTATTATGAATTAGATATTTTGCAGCATTAGGTAGATGTGAAGATACGGTCACTTGTGGTCCACTTGACTTGTCCTGAATCTCTGCTTTCTGTAATGCATTATAAAGGACTTTGGAGAATACCAGGAAAGTTACTACTCCGTCCAGACTACAGAGGGAGAGCAGATATCCCAACTTATTGCTGGATACATTGACATCATTCTGAAAAAGGCAAGTGATTGAAAAATTAAAATAAAGCTCTTTACATAAATACAAGATGCACTGAGTTCTCCATATGTTAAGCCTGCAATGTGATGCCTTTACAGAAGCAGAGTAAGGATCGCTTTGGCCTTGAGGGAGATGAGGAATCCACCATGCTGGAGGAATCGGTTTCACCTAAGAAGTGAGCAGCATTTATGTATTATCTGCAGTAGTAAAAACCTGACCACTCTGATTCAGTGAACATGGTCTCGTTATTCTTCATGAATTCTAAATCTCGCTGTTTAATTGTGCATGTAATTACATTTCTGCCTGCCCAGCATAGTACTCCCCAAGAGAGGTAATGTTTGAATTAAACACAAAAACAGCACTTGTAATTTTGCAATACCACTAACACTGTTCTGGCTATTTCAGAATACAATTTGTTAAATTGTTTCCTTGTATCGGTTTCTTGTTTTTTTGTGTTTTTTTTTTTTTTTTGTAAAAATGGCCTTGGGGTAAAGCTACCAAATTCTAATATTATTTTGCAAATCAAAGCTGCATCATTTAGAAATAAAGATATCAAACAGGTTAAGATATCAGCTCATTTGAAGCTGTATTTTTTTTTCTCCCAGCTGTGTGCCGTCTCTGCTGATTTTCCCTTGTAGCTTAGTGACTGGTGGAAATTAAGGTAAAGCGGATGGACCAGGGTTCTATCGCACAGGGTTTGGAAATTTGCTGTCACTGGAAATCCACATGGCTCTTAGTGAGACTGCTCTCTGGCAGACTGGGGCATCATATTCCTGCTGCTTATGGGCCAATTGACTCATGTTGTGGTTCTCAGTACAAAAACATAATTGCTGCCTCTCAAAACAGGCCATAATTAACCAATGGAGTCAGGAGCATCTGTTGAGTTGGGCATGAAAACACATGTTTCTGTACAATATTTCTTCTGACAATACTGTGGGAACAGATGTTGGTCTGTGATATTTGTTTTAAGTATAATTTAGTAATTTTTGTCATCTAAATTAGTGACAGTTATGTTATCATCTGGAGCAATCAGGATTTAAAGATCCAGTCAAGTAATATAAAGGAAAAGAGTCAACTCTGAAACACCTCCATATGTCAGTTTTGAGTTTGTCAAGAATAACAGACCATTATCTATATTAAAATGGAAGTCATAGAAAATCAGGTGAAATGTGTTTTTCACCAGCCCTGAATGAAAATGTTAAGGCAGCATTTCATGTAGTTTGACCCTGATCTTTCCTTTACACACATGCTTTTATTTCAATCTTATTTTCCACATAATGAGAAGGTAATAGGCTCGTATGTGTCTGCATACATTATGTATGTTGAATATAACATTCTTATGCAACGAAACAACTTCACAAATGTAGCTTGTTTAATTATGAAAGTCAACACTGACTTTTGTTTCTTTTTTATCTGCATAAGGTCCACAATTTTGCAGCAGCAGTTTAATCGGGTAGGTCGTGTGGAGCACGGCTCAGTAGCACTTCCGGGTATAATTCGGTCTGGGTCCATTGGGGGCCCCGACACCTTCAATATGGGCACTATGCCTTCAGCCCAGCAGCAAATCACCACAGGCCAGATGCACAGAGGACACATGCCTCCTCTGGTGAGTCTGAGTATTTTCATGTGCTGAAAGACAAATGTGATATTCCCTCCTGTCTCACTACATTTTGGATTATGACAGTAAATGAATTTGTAGCATCCATCTCTGGGTCAATCTCTGCAATTTGAAAACAATGTTTGCGAACCAAAAAAATCTGAACATGAATGGATGAAACAAAGTTGTAACACCTTTGCGATATCTTGCTTTCTTTTAAAATGTTAGAACATGATGTCCAGGTGCCTTATTCTCTCTTCTTTAACGTAAATCTGATCCACTGGCTTTGAAATACTACTTGTGGTCTCTCTTGTCAGAAATTAATCGCATCTCACTGATAATGAGACAGGGAATGAAGGTTCCTTATCGTCACACTAGAAGCCCATCTGTCTCCTGCAGTTTATAGATATTTTAATGCAAGTCTGAGTTTCATAGTTGTGTTTTTAATTAATTTTGTTTAATCATTCGTACACTGAATGTCTGTTATTTGTTTGTCTGTTGTTGTTGTCAGAGCCTGGCCCAGCAGGCCCTGATGGGGACCATCAACAGTAGTATGCAGGCTGTGCAGCAGGCTCAGGCTGACCTGGGACATGTAGATAATCTGCCTCCATTGGGCCACGACTTAGTGAGTCATACTACACCAGTCACTACACAGTTTTGAAAAATACTTTGGGACTCGTGCATAGACATAGTATCCCACCACATTCCCACAATCAGCAGTGAGTTCTACTTTATGAACACTTCCTTCGGCTTGCTGATGTTACAGCCTCTGGATTTGCAAAGTAAAGACGGCTTAAAAAGAATCAAGCATTCTAATCACATCAAAGTCCATCATTATTTGTCAAATATAATATATTAGGATGTAGAAATGACTGCAAATGTGGAGGTTGTATTTAATGCTTGAGTATTTCCAAAGCCATAGGTGTTGTATTGCCTTAGTCCTTTAATCCTGGGCAAGAAAAGTTGATATGAGCTGCAAATCGCCCACTGTGATGAATGCCAAAAACTCTCATTTTCCTCCACCAAAAGGCATCCAGGGTTTGGGTTCAGAACAAAGTGGATGAATCCAAACATGAAATCCACTCTCAGGTCGATGCCATCACCGCTGGAACAGCATCTGTGGTCAATCTCACTGCAGGTGAGTGCCCAGGAGAAAGCTAAATAGCTAAAGGATGACACACACTATCATTTTGAGTTTTCATTTATTTTTTGCAGCTCAGTTCTGTTTTATGAAATCTGCACTTGACAGAAAACAGCTCCAGTTAAAATTTCCTAAATATTGTTTATCTTTACATTATTTCAATTCCAAGATTTGAATCAATGAATGTTTCCCATACCAGTGTCAAGCATTCACTGATGTTGACAGCAAAGCATGTTCTGGTTCTCCTTGTTGCAAGTATTACTACTGATAAATAAATCTTGAACTTGTTGTCCTGAAGCTCAGCTTACTGCCAGCGTCTGTCTCTGCTCCCTATGTTGATTGGCACAATGCCAGTCAAGTTCCAGCCAGCCTTTTGCGAGGTTTTAATCTTACCTTGCCATCTGTTTTGTTGCACATACCCTCGCTCCACTATCTAAAACAAAGTTTTTCATCTTCATGGCCACTTGCTCCTTCAGCGTGCTCGTCTCTGCGGAACCGTTTCAAATAGCCTCTAATTATGACACTGACACTGATGTTTGTGTTACAGCATATGACATGCAAGCTGCCCCGTGGCTCAGCTAAATCAATGTGGCAGCGGCATAGCAAATTAGGATGCACAGCAGAGATGTGGTTTGTTATGATGGTTCTCCGTCCTCTGCAGGTGAGCCCACAGAAACTGACTACACAGCAGTGGGCTGCGCCATCACCACCATCTCCTCCAACCTCACTGAAATGTCTAAGGGTGTCAAGCTGCTTGCGGCATTAATGGACGATGAGGTGGGCAGTGGACACAAGCTCATGGGTGCTGCCAGGATGCTGGCAGGAGCTGTGTCGGATCTGCTCAGATCTGTTGAGCCTGCAGCCGCTGAGGTGAGGCATCTACTGATTATTGTGCTGATTTGGACTTCAACTGTAAACGCTGTAGTCACAAATGCACACACAGTGTTGAAGTGTATACTTTTTATCGGTATCCCAGTGAAGATGTATTACAGAAGGTTTTTTTGGGGATGATTTTTGACCCTGAAGTCTGTTTTGGAGAATTTGTGAGGGCCTCAGTGAAAACAGGCCAGGCCTGTATAATGAATGTGGTGATGTCATCCCCATACAGCCCAGACAGACGGTGCTGACTGCAGCAGGAAGCATTGGACAAGCCAGCGGGGACCTGCTCCGTCACATGGGGGAGGGCGAGACTGATGAGAAGTTCCAGGTTGGACGCCACCCACTCACTGTTCCTATGACACTGCCGGCCAAACAGGAAGACACACACATATTCTCAGGCCCCTTTTAAAAATGTCAATGCACACTTATGTAATCAGCTCATGCTTTATTATTAGATTGTCGCTTTATGTGGATTTGAAATGTGGTGACACAGTGAGAGCTTTCAGTTGTAAAATGACGATCCAGTGTCCCAGATCTCCATGAATACAAACTTATCAGTACCCTGCACTATCTGCCTCATTGATTCTTTTACACTGAAATTCATTTACCTGCCACACACACCTCAGCTTAGATGTCCTCTCCCAGCTGTGATACCACTCTCTTTTAGTGTTAATGCCCAGAGAAGAGAGCTCATAAATCATCCACGTTCATGGTTTCACTGACCTTGAGCCAATATTCTTCTACTACATTCAGACAATGTCGTTTGTAATCCAATTGCTATACTTAACACAGATGTAATTTATTATTTGCATGCTAAGACCCATAATAACTCTTTGCCTCATGCTTTCTGCTGTTACACTCCAGTTGTTCGTTGTGCACTAGTAGTGCAGTAATCACATTTTATCAACTGAACAAAACAGGTTATGAACATTTAGTTTCCTCGTCCCTCCAGTCACATGTGCGCAGCTGTGCAGTGTTTCAGTGAAGGACATTGATTAATATGTTGCAGGACACCCTGATGAATCTGGCCAAAGCAGTGGCCAATGCAGCTGCTATGTTAGTCCTGAAGGCCAAGAACGTGGCCCAGGTGGCCGAGGACACCATATTGCAGAACCGGGTGATCGCAGCTGCCACTCAGTGCGCCCTGTCCACCTCACAGCTGGTAGCCTGCACCAAGGTACTGAACTTAAACTTGTTCATCTCAGCAGCCAACTAGGTAAAGGACAGATAGGGAATGATCCAAATAGAATATATGACTCTGGTTGCTTTAGTGTTGTTAGAGTTTACTTTGGAAATATGAAATGTTGAACTTCTTTTAGTTTAAAAAACATGTCTTTGTGTCACATCTTTAATGGAATAAATGACTTTTTAAATTAGTAAAATGTTTAATATAGTAATAGATTTCATTAAAAAAAAAACTTCACATGTTGTGCTTGGTTGGGTGAAACAACAATCCCTATAGATGCTGTCTGCGTATATATGTAATCTTAAATCTTGCCTCAGTTTCTGCCAACGTCTATGTGTGGCACAGGTGGTGAGCCCAACCATCAGCTCCCCAGTGTGTCAGGAGCAGCTTGTTGAGGCCGGGAAGCTGGTGGACCGTTCTGTGGAAACCTGTGTCAAAGCTTGCCGCTCGGCCAGTGACGACGGCGAGCTGCTGAAGCAAGTTGGGGCAGCAGCTGGTGTAGTGAGCCAGGCTCTCAGCGACCTACTGCAACATGTCCGCCACTACGCGAGCTGCGGAGAGCCCATCGGACGCTATGACCAGGCCACAGATACCATCATGAACGTGACCGAAAACATATTCACTTCGATGGGTGATGCTGGTGAGTACTGATGACAATCCATCATTCTGTAGTGCATTCCTGTTTTCACTTCACTTGTTCTAATGTGTTTTGGCTGTGTCAGGGGGCCCTTAAGACATTGTCTGCATCTGTGTCTGTGTTAAGTGTTCTTAAAAAACTTCTACCCATTTTCAAAGCTCAGACCATTTGTTATGGTTTGACCCATAAGTCTGAAGAATTTTTCAAACCCAGCAAATTCTCAAGGGGTTGTAGAAAACATGTCATCCAAAACCACTACAGAGTTCTCAATCTGGCCTCAATCAGCATCAGGGAGACTTTGAGATTTAACGGGAAACACATGACCAGTGCATTTTTTGGAAGGATGAACGTTTTTCTTCTATAAATCAAAATGAAAAAAAAAAATTCGTAGCAATAGATCAGCACTGAATAATAAGAGTTTGTTCTATAGAGAGTACTGGTTGATTCCCAAGGGCATAGGACGTAGGTTGTAAAGCATCTAGATGTCTTTCATTGTCTTTTCTGGCTGAGTTATTTCCAGGTGGAAGTGGGTGTTTGGGAAACACAACTTTTTATAGCAGGTGTGTGGGGAGATGTTACATATGTCCCAAAGACTTTCATTTACGTGAAAGAGGGTGACTCACTAGAAACCTTCAGCTTTAAGAGGACATGAAAAAATGATGTGACTCTGCAAGACTAGGATATTTCCAACTGATGCATTCAGGTTGAATGTCATGATAAATTAGCACATCATTCATCAACCATCAACAGTGCTATTATCCCTTTTAGTATCTCTGTTGTATTAGTATTAATCATAATACAATTTTCAATCTTCAAAAAACACTACATTGACTCATGTATGGGAGCAGACATCAGTTAGACAGTTAATTTTTTAGGTATTTAATTAACTGGTGTAGCCAAGAATAGACATGCCACTTGGTTGTTTCAAAAGTCTCATTTTAATTTCCAGAAAAGAAGATTTCACAATGTATGTACAGGTTATATGATGCCTATACACCGATCAGCCACAACATTAAAACCACTGACAGGTGAAGTGAGTAATATTGATCATTTTGCTACTATGGTGCTGTTCTGCTGGAAAACCTTGGATTTTGACGTCCATGTTGATGAAACTTAGACACCCAAATAAACATTGTAACACAACAAACACACTCCCTCATGCAAATGGAAATCCCAAATGTCACTGGCCTACCCCCTAAAGAAAAATGCACCCCAGCACATGGGAAAAACATCAAACCATCAGGAACATGTTGAGGAACATGACAATGGCCCAACATGTTGATTTGACCTCCAAACTTCCTACATCGCATTCTAATCAGTCATCAACAGGATGCAGTGGAACAAGTTTGATTGACAGAGGCCCCACTGCACAAGCCAGAGTACCCAAAGGATCCACTGCCAACATCCTAGTGCCAGACCCCATAGGACACCCTGAGAGGTCCTCTTGTCCATGTCCAATGGTTCAGAGCATTTTTGAGCACATAAGGGGGACCGACACAATAATAGGCAGGTGGTCATAATGTTATGCCTGATCGGTGTATAGGTGCAAGCCATATATAGTTTCAATATTAAAGACATGTTACTGGGAGTTAAAGAGTAACGTAGCATGCATTCACTATAATCTTCATCAACTGACACAATTTTGTGTTGGTGTTTTCTTGGGAATGCCTTTGTCCTTGATTCTGATAAGTTAAACGGATGATGACAACTCTGAAAATCTAAGCATGAGTTTTAAAAATGCTGCCGGTCAAAATGGATGCAGATCTGCAATACTTCTCAGTGAAAAAAAATGGGCAAAAACTCAAAATCAGCTTTGTAACACAACCTGATTTTCATGGATTTGCCTTGTGCTGCTGTTGAGATAATTTTGACGTTTGTGTGGCTTTATGTCCTTATGTGTTCTTTGCCTGTTTGTGTAAACAGGTGAGATGGTACGTCAGGCCAGGGTGTTAGCTCAAGCCACGTCCGACTTGGTCAATGCCATGAGATCAGATGCAGAGGCAGAAGTTGATGTTGACAACTCCAAGAAGCTGCTCGCTGCAGCCAAACTCCTGGCTGATGCCACGGCTCGAATGGTGGAGGCTGCTAAGGTGAGAGAGTAACAGGTCTGCTCTCACAATGTAATGCAATAAAAATGACTGCTTACTTCAATGTAGTAACATAATTCATTTATATTCTGTCATAGTTACAGTACTTCAGTGAAGTCAGGTTAATAGTTTACTCCAAATTAATGCAGAAGACACATTTGTCATCAGTTTGACCTCATTATATGCAATCATGTTGATCCAGCTGTTGATATTATTTAAATATTCTATCCACAGTGTCACCACATTGATGGTTTTTTATGTGTGCTTTTATGCTGAATACAGAGTTAAAAGGACTGAACTGAGTTTCTGTCCTTTGATAGAAAACAAGTCTTAGTACAACTGAATGCACTAGCTACCAACATCATTTTACATCCAAAATAAAAGGGTGCAGCATCAGTGGCTCTTAATAAGCCCCTGGCACCGTTGTGCAGGATATTATCAGTGTGAAATACCCAGGCAAGCGCTGCTTATGGCTCGTTAGATGTTTTTGATCTGTGACACATTAATCATCACATCACTGCCATTATCAAAGAGGAAGTGAGGATCTGGGACTGATGGTTTCCTTGGAAACTGTCAGAAAGCAGCCAGAGCTAAATGCCTCTTTGCATCTATTGTACAATGTGTATAACCAGAGTTGTTGAAGTTGTATCGCTGTGATCTGATAGCTCTTGTTATGTATACTGTATACATAGTGTGTATATGTGCCTGTGTTTGTGTGCGTCTGCACATATCTGCATAAATGTGTGTTTGTATGCCATTAGGGGGCGGCTGCCTACCCAGAGAATGAAGACCAGCAGCAGAGGCTCAGAGAGGCAGCCGAGGGGCTACGTGTTGCCACTAATGCTGCAGCTCAGAACGCAATAAAGAAAAAACTGGTCAACAGACTGGAGGTGAGTCAAAGGAGTCAACATGTTCTCATCTTTGTGTTGTTTGGCCTTGATCAAAGCACAGCTCTTTTTTCGCGTCCCCTCAGCAGCAGTGAAGATGTCACATGAACATCTCTTTCTCATATTTTGTTTCCCCTGTAGTATAAACACACTATAAATGCAGCGGAAAAAAGGAAACACATGCCAGGATGAAAATAATGAAATGCTTCAACAGTCATTTGTACAAATACGGCCCATTTATTTTATTTGTCTGTGTTATTTCTCTTTCCCTCCGCAGTGAGTTATAAATCCCATTAGTGTTGTGAATGAGCTATCTGAGTGTAAAGATCTGTGTTTAGCCCTTGGTATCAGTTTGCCCCTAATGACTACCCCCTCTCTGCTCTGCAGCAACCAATGTTCAATTTCCCAGGGACATAAACTATGTGTTACTCAGGGCTTGGATCAGCCTGCTATCAGACATGCATCTCAGTCAGCCTCCTTGCATCAGATGGTCACAGTGATGGTGCTAATGTTTTGCCTCTGTCAAGGCAGCGTGTAAGCCAGCGAAGACCAGTGTTATCAATCTCCAAGTGTGCATGTAACAATTATCACAGACACATTTAGGCCTGTTAAAAGCTCTTAATTTTACCTGTTGTGTCCAGACAAAATGCCACTTAGTTGGTGCAGATGTGCATATACTTTTATTTAGATGTAAAGAAAGTATTTTGCATCAAATATTATAATATTAAAAGTGTATACAGCACGAGGGGTTACAATATCCATACAAAATGCTTCTTGAAGTACTCATGCCTCTAATGTAGTTCATTCATTTTATGCCTCTGTGCCGGTGACAGCTGTGACTGGAAGCTTTTTATTTATTTATTTTTCGGTGGATTATCCGTCCATCCATATGTCTATTGGTCTGTCCCATTATCTTGATCACAATATGTTAGGATTTCTTCCAATTTGGCACAAATGTTCACTTAGACTCACTGATAAACTGATCAGATTTTGGCAGTCAGAGGTCACTGTGATGACTCGAACTGAAGAAGTCATGCACTAAACATGGCAAAAAAATTTCACAAAAATGTCTAATATGGTGAAATGATTAGATTTTATAACCAAAGGCTCAAAGGTAAGCTTCACTGTGACATTAAAATGTTCTGCAAAAGCCCTTTTCTGGCCGTCATTTAAGTGTCATAATTAATGTAACAGAAGGGGAGATTGTGATCATATTTCACATTTGATCAGATACTGATTTGGTGATGCTAATCTTGGGTGCACGCCTATTAAATTACAACAAAGACTTCACTACTTATATTACTGTATATGAGAACAGACATGGATGTAAACTTCTCTGGTTGTTGAAGGCATACAAACGTTAGGCAGTAACTCCACTTTCCTTGTATAATGATATCATGTTTTCTTTTCAACCTCGCCTCCTCATCCTCTCAACAAAGAATGTGGTCTGTTGTTTTCAGTCTTGTCATTACTTCAAAGCTAGTCTATGAATTAATGTGAGCTAAGCAGTATATTTTTATCTTTAGCTTTGGAAACATAGCAGGGCGAAGGCAATCTTGATCAACTCATGAAATACAGATTGAGCAATGCAATCCCAGTCACTCCCCTCGTCTTACAAAACATTTTTGTTGTGACCCCTCTTGCTGTGATTAGAACTCTGGCTGAGAGCAGAATATGACAGTATAATACTGCACAGAGCAAATGTGAATGCTCCTCTTAGCCAAGCACCACTTTCTTACTTGAGACTAAATTGCCTCCATTTGTATCTTCTGAACAGATAGCTGCAAAGCAGGCAGCGGCTGCTGCTACTCAGACGATCGCAGCTGCCCAAAATGCTGCTGCTTCCAACAAAAATACTGTCTCACATCAACAGTTAGTACACAGCTGCAAGGTATGATCACGTAGTCTTTCTCATGTGCTCTTTTGTACTACCACTGTACTGTTGTGTTTAAAGAAACTGTCAAAATGTAGTGGAAAACTGATTCCTTTTAACACTTATTAATACAGAATGACTTTTCCCTTTCAGTCATAATGATACAGAATATGAAGAATACATGATTTTTCAATTTCAGGCTGTAGCAGACAGTATTCCTCAGTTAGTGCAGGGAATGAGGAGCAGCCAGGCCCAGCCAGAGGAGTTAGGCCCTCAGCTCGCCCTCATCATGGCCAGCCAGAGCTTCTTACAGGTTAATATTTCACCATGACGCAGTCAGCAACTATCTAAACTCTTCATCACAGCACACACACGAAACACTTGTCTCTTAGTGCTTATGAATTTCTTGCTGTCAAAATTCTCTCAGCCTGGAAGTAAGATGGTAGCATCAGCGAAGTCAGCAGTTCCGACGGTGGCTGACCAGGCTGCTGCTATGCAACTGGGCCAGTGTGCCAAGAATTTGGCTACCTGCCTGGCAGAGCTCAGGACTGCCACCCAGAAGGTATCTATACACAACACTGTTTCATCACACTGATGCAGGAAATTTGTTGCCAGTTTGCACTTATGTGAGTCCAGTTCTTTGATCTTATGCATCGACACCGATGTAACATTGCATCCAGTTTGTTCTATATACTGAAGTTTGGGTAACTGTAACTTTGTATTACTTGTAGGCCCACGAAGCCTGTGGTCCCCTGGAGATTGACTCAGCCCTTAAAACTGTCCAGACACTCAAGAGTGAGCTTCAGGATGCCAAGATGTCTGTCATTGATGGTCAACTCAAACCTCTTCCAGGGGAAACGGTCGGTACATAGCAACATCTAGAGTGAAGCTTCACTGAAACATCATACTGTAGATATCCTGCTGTAGAGAAAACTTGGATCAAATGTTTATTTATGTGTTCTGTTGCACCACACAGCTGGAAAAGTGTGCTCAGGATTTGGGAAGTACATCGAAGGCTGTGGGCTCCTCCATGGCCCAGCTGCTTACATGTGCTGCACAAGGCAACGAACATTACACAGGTAATGTATTTTATACACAGAGCTGGTGTGAGGAGCTTAAGCCTTTTAGTTAAATAATTTACTTCTGTTTCTCTCATTAGATTATTTACATTTCTGAAGTAGGTAGATACTGAATAATAAATGCATATGGATTGCTGACTGTAATTTTTATTTAAAAAGTAGTTTCTCTTAATTGCACCAAGTGAGAATCTGAATACAGAGCAAGCAAAGAATTTTTTTTTTTTTTTTTTTTTTGCCATCATTGTTGCCTTAAACCGAACCCTTGGAATCCAGAATGGCTTGACTGCTTTGCTGTCAAATCTGCCTCAAATGAGGATCTCAGTGGAGGAGACATGAAGACAGATAGAGAATAACATTTCTAACAATGAGTGCTCCCAGGCAGTACTTCATGCTGTGGCCCAGGGTTCTGCTCGCTACTCATTAATCTCTTTTTTTTTTCACTGGATTTAACATTCCATCAGCAAATGGCTCCACTCTACTGGTTAATGCAATTTGATGCAATTTGCTGCTTTTTTTCCCTCCACCCTGTGTATAATAAGTTAAGGGCACCTCCCATGTAAGGCCGTATTTATTGTATTAACTCTTTTATTTAAACAATGAGGGAATTTTGGTATCACAGTTTGTTCACAGTGTGAACCTGCCAGTTTCCATTTCTACAGAAACAATGTCACTCGCTCTCACTACCTAACAATGCTCAACAAAAGAGACTCTGAACCTCATATTTCCTTTTCATCTGTAGAGTGATGCACCTGTGTGACATCCATTGTTACCACATTAGAGGTCTGTGATGCACATGAGACTGTATCTCCACTTTTTTATATTATATGTAGGGACACTGTTATTACATTTATTTGGTTTGCTTAGTGGCATTCTCTCAATTTTTGTCTCTGTGATCACATCTTTTCATTATCCTTTTTAAATGTGGCTGAATGTTCACAGGTGTTGCTGCTAGAGAAACAGCCCAGGCTTTAAGGACATTGGCCCAAGCAGCCAGAGGTGTGGCAGCCAGCACCAAGGAGCCTCAGGCTGCTGCTGCGATGCTGGACTCAGCCCAGTGTGTGATGGAAGGCTCGGCCATGCTTATCCATGAAGCCCATCAGGCCTTGGTTCATCCAGGAGATGCTGAGAGTCAGCAGAGACTGGCACAGGTAGTGCAGGTCCCAGTAATATATACCCCAGAGGTAGTGGTATTTGTGTCGTGATCACATTGTTCTTCTTAGGCCCTTCTCTCCCTCCTCTACTGATTTGTAAACATTTCTTTTTTCTATAACAATCATCCCCTCTAAGCGTTGCTATTTTCTCTCTTCTGTGTCTCTCTTGCCTGGTATTCCTCTCTCAGGAGTGCCGGAGTAAAACTGTTCATTCTCCTGCAGCCCTTCAGGGGATAAGCATATTGTTTGGCATATATCTGTGACAGCAGCATAAATTAGTGACACGGATTATTGTGCACCGCTGTGAGCTCAATTTGCATTTGAGATGTTTTTCCCCATATAGCTTTGCTCTGGGGCTTTGTTGTATAGCACATTGTTAGAATGACTAATGGCAGCCCATTGACAGATGTTGCGCTGTGTTTCAGGTGGCCAAAGCAGTGTCGCACTCCCTGAATAATTGTGTGAATTGCCTGCCAGGCCAGAAGGATGTTGACATGGCCCTGAGGAGCATCGGAGAGGCCAGCAAAAAGCTGCTGGTGGACTTTGTGAGTCCTGCTCAAGCTTTTTCTCAGGGATTTCTTGACATTTTATGTTTGCACGACACAAAACATTTGTGTCATACATTCAAATATCAACCCTTGGCTGGACAGGATGTTTCCATTTGACTTCCTAATTGTGTGTCTTGTCTTTGAAGCTGCCTCCCTGCAGTAAGACATTCCAGGAGGCCCAGACTGATCTGAACCACACAGCAGCTGAACTCAACCACTCTGCAGGCGAGGTCGTCCACTCCTCTCGCGGTACAAGCAGCCAGCTGGCTGCGGCCTCCGGGAAGTTTAGCCAAGACTTTGATGAGTTCCTGGATGCCGGCATTGAGATGGCAGGACACACCCAAGTAGGTTTTATGATCACACAACCCCTCCACACTCCATTGAAACAGTTCAATGCTAATCCACTGCCACCAGTATTTTACACATGAAGTGGAGCCTTCAGACCTTTGATGGACTAAAAGGCTGAAATGCAAAGTGCATCTTTGTGTCACTTTGGTAACTAAGCTGTTTAAGTCATTTGTTAATTGGACCTTTTCAGCTCGCGCACTAACACAGTCAGATGTAATGAGTTCCTGTAATGTCCTTGTTCTGGTTATTTTGCTCATTAATTTGGAAAGATGGTCAGGGATTGAAGTTGATGTAGCATGACACCCGAGCTTTAATCAGGTTTAAACAGGCCTGCTGAGTGAGAGAAGAGGATATTAGCTGGTAGAGACACTTTAAATACTTTTTTTATTTTACAGTCTTTTGACAGCTGTTGCCAATGCTGTCAAAAGACTGTATAATTTTGACTATGTATAACACACCTCTACATCCATTTCAGAAATGACCTGTTTTGTTCCTTTTCCTTGCGTGTACAGAGCAAAGACGACCAGATCCAAGTCATTGGTAATCTGAAGAACATCTCCATGGCATCCAGTAAGCTGTTACTGGCTGCCAAATCTCTGTCTGTGGATCCAGGTGCAGCGAATGCGAAGAATCTTCTAGCTGTGGCAGCAAGGTGCGATGAAATGCTGCTGACATGTATCAGACATTCTCTGCAGTTGTTTTTGATGAATATTAAACTGTAAACAGAAGCATTCTATACTAAATATGAATCCTGGTTTAGATTTGAACCTGTGCAAAGTCATGATAAAACATCTTCCTGCTGCATCTGTATGCCGCTCCTACGGTGTGTCTGTTCGGCATTGCTAGAGGGACTACGTATCCTCCCCTTAGTGGAGAGAAGCCAAGCAGCTGGTCCCGCAGGGCTTTAGGCCTGACTGACTTTTCTCTGTCTAATTAGGAAGATGGAAGCCTTGGCTAGAGCCTGTCTGTGCTCAGCAAGGCTGAACACAAACTCAAGACAATCTCGGCACTCCTGCGCGCTGTGTTATCCAATCGCAGTGAGAAGCCAGCAGTGCCATGCTTGAATAGTGGAGCTAAAAGCATCTGTGAGTGAGGCCAGCCTGTGCGTGCATGCAGAGGACACATGTGAGAGCTAAAGAGGCTGTGTGGCTGCCTGTGTGTTTCAGGGCGGTGACAGAGAGTATTAACCAGCTGATAACGCTCTGTACCCAGCAAGCAGCAGGACAAAAGGAGTGTGACAACGCCTTGAGGGAGTTGGAGGTAGCCATTCCCACATACACTGTACCACACAAAGACCTGTTCTCTTGAGGCCTGTTTTCTGTACATGACTGTAATATATGTTTTTTTTAATCTGGATTTTTTTCTCTCTCCTGCCTTCCATCTGTTTTGCATTTGATTACTCCCATAGAGCCACTCTTTCAATTCAAGACATGAGTAGCTGCATTAGTGACACTGATTGAACAAGAGCATTTTGCATTCTGAAGCTAACCTTCAATTGTACTATACTATTATACAATACTCGTTTGTAATAGAAAATGACAATATTGCTGTTCATTTTAAAAGCCTTGATTATCATGATTTATCGGGCAGCATATTCCAGTCAGCTTGATTTGTATTTATAGTGTTTGCTTTTTCAGACGTGAGTTAGTGGCTGATAAATGTTCAAAGGTATCATAGCAGAAATGTTCAATGGTGTGATCATTAAGGTTATTACCATCTCTGCCTTTGTGCAGGCTGTCAGAGGCCTTTTAGATAACCCCAATGAGCCTGTCAACGAACTCTCCTACTTTGACTGCATTGAGAGCGTCATGGAGAACTCAAAGGTACAGGCTTTCAAAATAAATGTATGTACCATGTACTTTAACTGTCAGAGATACTATCAGGCAGCTGAAGATCTAATTTGTGCACAATTTCTCCATTTCTGCGTGCCTCAGGTCCTTGGAGAGTCGATGGCAGGCATTTCTCAACACTGTAAGACAGGTGATGTGGTAGCCTTTGGGGAGAGTGTGAGTTTGGCGTCCAAAGCTCTTTGTGGACTGACGGAGGCTGGAGGACAGGTGAGATTTCAGCATTGTACTAACACATCCTGACTTACCCTCCTTGCTTGTGCTCTCGTGTCAGATTTCTGCTCTTTTGCACTTTTCTTTTCTGTTTCCTCTCATCCCATAACATTTCATTTAGGAAATCAAATTGTTAATCTTTTTAAAGCTTGATGTAGACCTCTAACTGATTCATGAAAAGATATTTAAGCATCTTGACAAGGTGGAACCCACTTATAAATGGCATTTAGACACTTTTCATTGGAAACCATGACAGCAAGGCAGGGTGAACCAGGTTTCATTGGAGGTTTTACAGACTCCCACCCTCAAAGCTGTAAAGTAACATCCTCGGCTCCATGTGAGATTCAGTTGCCTTTTCTAGAAAAGGGCACACTCTGACAGATCTTTTGTTCACTCTGCTTGTTCACTCTCCGGATGTTCCATTATTATATACCGTATATGCAATTTGAATCTGGATGTTTCTATTCATTAACTTGCAAATTTGTGTATAATAGAGAATGTGTGCTACTTGTGGGGGTCTTAGCTTGTGTGCGACAGCAAATAAGATCTTGGTGAAAGATATCAAACATGTCTACTTAAGTATAACTTTGTTTTTGTTTTCTACCACACAGGCTTCTTATCTTGTAGGTGTTTCTGATCCTAATAGTCATTCGGGCCATGAGGGGCTGGTGGATCCTATTCAGTTTGCACGGGCCCATCAAGCTATACAGATGGCTTGTCAGAACTTAGTGGATCCAGCCAGTAGTCCCTCACAGGTAGGAACATCCAACACAACCTGCAGAACATTAGATAACTATTCCCTGACATATGACTCGTGACTTTAATTAAATGTTGACTTTAAGTTTGGAGAGAATAGAACTGACCTAGATGTTGGAAGGAATTTATGCTGCACACCTCACCAGAGTGGCTCAGTTTTTACTCTTTCTCTTTATTGATGTTTTTTGTTTCTTTGCTCACAAGGTCTTGTCTGCAGCGACAATTGTAGCCAAGCACACCTCAGCTCTCTGTAACGCCTGCCGCCTGGCTTCATCTAAAACCTCCAACCCGGTGGCAAGGAGACAGTTTGTCCAGTCAGCCAAAGAGGTGGCCAACACTACAGCCAACCTCGTCAAAACCATCAAGGTCAACTCCCCAACTGATCAAAACGTTGAGTGTAAATTTGTTACAGAATCTTTTTCGTCAAGTGAGAAGCTGCAGATATGTGTGTATCATTCCGTCGCTAACAAAAATACAGGCAAAATGGAAATATATTCATATGGCATTGTCTTGTTTCAGGCCTTAGATGGGGATTTTTCTGAGGAGAACAGGAACAGGTGCCGTGTTGCTACAACCCCACTCCTTGAGGCTGTGGAAAACCTGTCAACCTTTGCCAACAACCCAGAGTTTGCAAGCATCCCAGCTCAAATCAGCAATGAGGTATTTATCCATTTTTTTTGTAATACGCCTTTTACAGCATCCTTGTTTATTTTTTTCCAGCTGCTAATGACTTAACTGAATGGAAATCTTTTGCTAAGAAGATCTGTTCTCAGAAACATCCAATTTGTAAATGTTTGTCTTCATCTTACATGGATCTCGAAGTTGCTCTTCAGAAAGATTAAATGAATGTGCTGGTGACTTTTGCACTCAAGTCGCTTGAAACAGCCTCTTATATAAGCCAACACAAAACGGTTTGTACAGTGAACATGGGGAGAATTGGATTGAGGTTCAATTTTCCCGTCTCTTCCAATGTCAAGAAAAAGCTTGAGAAGAAAGATGGATTTTTAGTTTTCAATCTGAGCAGAACGGTTCTCCCACAGTCCTCTAAAAGCTTTATGGCTGTAATCTGTTGGAGGGCAGTGTTTAACGGCACTTTCTCTCAGCACAGCTGCTCTAATCTTCAGCTTGTTAATCTAATTGTCAAGGGAGGTTTTGGCTCGTATCATAAAGACTGAAGGTGTTTCTTCCTGTGTCTGTGTAAAGCTGCCTTCCTAATCTCATCCCTCCCTTTGATTGCACCTTTGATCTCTCCAAGGTAGTCAAGGAATATTAACAACTCTGTCAGACCAGTGTGGATGGCTCTTCGCTGTTGAGCTGTTACCTGGACTGTTGTTTCACCTACACTAATCTTCCATTTCCACAGGGCTCAGCAGCACAGGAACCCATTGTGCGTTCTGCCCGCTCCATGCTTGATAGCTCCACGTACCTTTTAGAAACTGCTCGCTCGCTGGTCCTCAACCCCAAAGATCCCCCGACCTGGTCGATCCTTGCCGGCCACTCCAGGACGGTTTCTGACTCCATCAAGAGTCTCATCACCTCCATTAGGTCGGTATTAATCCAACCCACAGCAACATCTGTCTCTTCAGGCTTATCCAGAATCAGTGTTCGTAAAGGTGTGCCTAACAGTTGGAGGAAAAAACTGTTTCTGAAACCGGAGGGCTTATTCTGTGATATCTGTTCAGCTAAGCAGCAAATTGCCACATTAGTTTATAGCTGCTGAGATCCCCACTGCTTTGTAATAGATTAGTGAACACTATAGCGCAGTGATGAGATGATGAGACTTGCTACGGTGGATCTGAAACACATTTCACCATGTGGTGCCCCACCCATTCCATCTTCATCATTATCCTACATTCACATGCATATACTACACCATTCTCACAGCAGCAAAGACTTAGAAAGGCTGAGTTTGACAGTATTTTGGAGAAATGCATGTACTGATGAGATTAAGATGAGAAGTGATGTCACTCTCATGTCTGCATGCTAAATATGATTCTCACGGCAGCATCTGATTAGTTAGAATGAGCTTTATTAGTGTTTGCTGGTTGCCTGGTAACCTTTTAATGATGACATGACTCCAGGAAGTCGCTGTTCCTGGCAAGAAACAGTCGATTACAGATTAAACAAATGCATGTTAATCACTGAGCTTCAATGTCGTTAGTGTTTTTTTTAACCTTGAATTAAAGCTAGACGAGCTGCTTCCCCTTGTTTGATTCTTTATGTTCGACTAAGTTAATTAGCTATAGGGTAGTAGCTTTATATTTCACATACAGACATGAAGATGGTATCAGTTTTATTAAAAATCTCAATGTAAAGCAAAAATAAAACTGGATTTCCCAAAATATTTTACTATTCCTTTAAATTCATTATGGGTGTTTCATTTTATGTCAAGGTTTTTGCTTCATTTACTTTAAAAACAGCAATTTTTCACACAGCATTGTAGAAATATATTTATATTTTTCTATATTTCTGATGACAGGGACAAGGCACCAGGACAGAGGGAGTGTGATTACTCCATTGATAACATCAATAAGTGTATCCGGGACATTGAGCAAGCTTCCCTCGCTGCAGTCGGACAGACCCTGCCGTGCAGAGATGATATCTCCATGGAAGTGAGTTCAAGTATCCCATCAGCTCTATCTTGTGTGAGAGCAAGAACTTAATGGAATCTGTAGTCTTTCTGTTGTGAGTTATGCTGTAATTCTCCGGTATTGTAACACACCAGGCACTCCAGGAGCAACTGACATCCTCTGTGCAGGAGATTGGTCATCTGATTGATCCCGTCTCCACAGCGGCCCGAGGTGAAGCCGCACAACTAGGACACAAGGTGCTGCTCTGACCATATATCTTTTCATCCCTGCTGGATTTTGAAAGAAAAACCTGTTCTGTCTGTTTTTTTCTATGTTGTGGTTCAACCTTTTCTCAGATGGATCTGTTAAATGTATTTTCCCAGGTGACCCAGCTGGCAAGTTACTTTGATCCATTGATTGTGGCGTCTGTAGGCCTGGCCTCTAAGCTACATGATCACCAGCAGCAGATGACAATCCTGGACCAAACCAAGACTCTGTCTGAGTCGGCCCTGCAGATGCTCTACGCTGCCAAGGAAGGAGGAGGAAACCCAAAGGTACTGAGTGGGTCATAATGTTCATGCAGCTGCAGTGCATTTTGTCTAACATCATCATTATTTCAAGGATGACCTGTAATAGTAGGGAAAACTTCAAAGAGCGGATGAAGATATTCATGCAGTCACGTTGCTTCATCCCAGCTCTGCTAGGGTTAAGAAAAGTGACATAGAGCCAGTTGTTTTTGGTTCAGCAAAGGTATTTATTGCTGAGCAATATAATTACCAAACAAAGGAGGCAAAACTGCAAAGGAAAGCAGGATGTGTGGGCGTTGCTAAATTAATGAAAGAAATAAAAGCAAAAGAGGACTGACAGCGTTCCAACTTGCTAAGTAAATGACAAAAGGAAACAACTTAACTTCCTATCCAAACTGAAATACAAAGGCAGCCATGCTTCTAGTGTACCTAATAGAAAGACTCCTAGCTAAATGCGTTTGTGGTGGAAAAGCTTGGCCCAGTCTCCAGGCAATCAAACTAGTGTCTCATTACATAAATCAACAAATATCTGAGCTACACATATCCGCAGGTGGCTACAGAACACGGAGACAATGATTAACCACCAGCTCGCAGATACCGAAAAACACCAGGCTGCAGGCAAGTCTTACAGAATTACACGGGAGACAGAAGAACAACTTTATATTTAGTGTTTATATTATCATTTTTATACATATCTTATTGTTTGGTTTTAGAATATCCTGTCCTTTGTGTTATTATTTGCATTTTCAATGCACCAAGAGGAGCAAAGCTCCTAATTTCATTGCATGCAGAGCTTACAATGATAATGAAGACTTTCTGATTCTAATTTTGATAAAGAGAGGCTCAGAGGTGAGCTTCTCATATAATAGGTGCCTTCCAGTATCCATGCTAGCATAGTATATAGCATGCCAGAAGCAGTATGTCAATATGTCACTAATATATGAATGTAGTATGCCAAAAATACCATAATGTCCTCCTACATCTGGTCAGATTTTGCAGTATGCAAACTGGCCATTCTGACCCACAATCCTCTGCACAGTTGCATCACATACATCACAATGTCTCATGTGAGGCTAAACAACTTGAGTCGCTGACAGCACACAGACAGGTGACAGCTGTGACGGATATATGAGGAAGGTGCAATATTATGATGAAATACTATGTCCCATGTGTGTGCACAAAACAGTATGTACTGTGCAAGGACAGCTGCAATATGTACTTAAAGTAAAAAGACAGAGTGTGTGATTTGGAACGCTGCCTAAATCACAGCCACCAAGACTGCACTTCTCAACCAGATGTAGCGATTGCAGCAGCTTGATTGGCGCACAGGACTGGGCAGCAATCCAATCAGTCACGAGGCTCGGTGGGGAGAGGAACGAGGGCCGGAGCACAGAGCACAGAGCTGCCGGCCAAACAGTCAGGATGACAGGCAGGATGTGGAGCAATTACAGGAACCAATCCTGGAGCCTCCTTACACCAGTTTGTATTTATGAAACAGTCAAGAATAGTAAAGCACAAAGAAGTAAGGTGCAAAGTCACCTATAGCTGCAGTAATGTTTTTAAGGTTCGGTCTCTGAAAGAGAAGCAAGCCATTCTTTATGGCTTCACATGAAGGATTTCCCTCTTCCTTAATTTCTGCAAGTCTCATATGTTCTCCTTTCAGCCTTAAATCATTCATTTGTCTTAAACTGAACAGAACAAAAGCGCCAGGAGTTCCTACTTAGTTTTATGGCTCTCTATTAGTGTTAGAATTGATTTTAAGATTTTAGTGATAATTTCTAAACCCTGTTAACTGCACAACTTCTGATCCTGTTCTCAGCTCATTATACTTTTATTCAAAAGCAGCTACCATCATTAAAGTCATAAAATACCGAAATGACCCAATGAAGAACTGCTTTTGTCTCATCAGATTACCTGACTACCCTATCCCTCTGTAAATCCCCTGTTTTTATGACTGAATTCTGATATATTACTGTTGAATAATATGTAACATTTGTTAAACCTTGAACTTTTACTTGGATTTATTAGAAAACACGGGTGGTACAAGTCTTGACAGCAGCAAGAATCCAGCTTTGGTGAAGTGTCCTCTAGTGAGACAATAAGTTCTTGGTAGCTGCAGGGACTCTCTGGAGCTGTTGTCAAGCTGATGGATTTCCTTCTGGGCAAACCAAGACAGTGTCACAGAAACGTTAATCAGCTGACTGTGTCCACAGGCGTCTCATACCCACGATGCCATCTCTGAAGCCGCACAGCTGATGAAGGAGGCTGTGGACGACATCATGGTGACTTTGAATGAGGCGGCTAGTGAAGGTGGCATGGTTGGAGGCATGGTGGAGTCCATCGCTGAGTGCATGGGCAGGGTGAGTAGGGACGTCTTTGTGTTCATTTTGATTGAGAATCTGTGTATTGTCGCTTCGGTCTCATGAGAATTCTTCTCAGGTAGTTTGAATGGATTTCTGGTTTGACACTTATTCCCTATCTTATTTATCTAAAGGCAAAATGAGCTTTTCCTGGAAGAGTAATTCCACAGTGGGTGTTCTGAGAGTGGGTCCTTGTCAGTGACTCTCATTAGTCCAGTGGATGACAAATTTTAAATCCACAGCCCACTGGTGATGTTGGCTGTCACTCATCCTGCTGGGGGACATGTCAACGGGTTGACAGTGCGGTTAATAATTGACGATGATCTGCCCATACTCAGACATAATACACTTGGCTGAGATCTTAGCCTTCACTTTCATTTTTCTTCTTTTTTTCACCTTCAGTTCAAACATAGCACAGCAGCCATAAATTAAAACATCATAATTGTACTAAAGGGAAACCACTTAAGTACCACAGAGAATACTTAAGAAAAGGGATATATTTTTCCACATTACAATTTAATTGTTGGGTAATGAAGTATCGGTTAACAAATTATACCATAAAATATAAAGAACTTGGGTTGCAAAATATTGTGCAAGCATCCAATTTGATGTTGTCTGCCTATTTTATTTATCATTCCAATTTCCTTTTATATTAATCACTTTCTACAGTACTGTACTCTCTAGAAGAATAGTATAAACCATTTATTATTTTTAATGACTAACTAGGATTTGCAACTTCAGACTTTGTAGTTTATTGTAATTTAGAAAAAATTCGCAAGTAATTATCTAGTGCACCGTGATAGATATACTAAACTTTATGTCTGGTGTCCAATGGCCTGACCAGTACCAATACTGGTAGTTGAGAGTTCCAAAGTGTGGTGAAGATGAAGATGAAGAAGAAAGATGAAGTGAAGAAGAAAAAATCACGACCAAGATATTTACTGAGTTGGACATTACATTTTTCAGTACTGTCTAGTGAACAAACATCACTTTCTACACTGCATTATCTTGTTTTTTTATTGGCCACAACAAAGATATATCAGTAAAAAATGTAATATTGGATGATACATTGTCCAAACATATTTAATCATCAGTCTGCTGTTCGGTCCACAGCAATCTTCCAAAATTGGGTCTATGGGATCCCTTCTGGAAGCTGTGTTAAAGACAGACCAAGATGCATTGACAGGCTTAAATCCTAATCTATAAAGCATTTAAAAATAATGCAAGATAAAATCATTCAGAAATTCACAGTGTCATACTGAATGTTTAAGCCAGGCCTTTTAAAATGGCAGCATAATTGTTTCCAATTAGTAAAATGAATAGTAACATCTTTAAAACTCTCTTTGAGATGCCGTGTTATAAAGTGGTACTGAACTAATTCAAAAGCCTCACATAAATGGAGTAAAAACACATTTGATAGCTATGCCAACCCAACAATACATCAGTACTAAAAGGCTGATATTCACAGCTGGATGAAGGAACACCTCCTGAACCTGAGGGCTCCTTTGTGGACTACCAGACCACCATGGTGAAGTTCTCCAAAGCCATCGCCATCACTGCACAGGAGATGGTGAGCACCCCCATGCATTAAAATATCCTTGCCTGACTACTGCCTGTGTGTTTTCCATTACATTTTCAATTTTCAGTGACAATATTTGACAGTGGGGCTGGAGAAACATTAATCCGCCAGCGATGTATGTTCTCTGTGCAACCAGATGACGAAGTCAGTAACCTGCCCCGAAGAGCTCGGCGGCCTTGCCTCTCAGGTGACCGTGGACTATGGACAGTTAGCACAACAAGGACGCCTTGCTGCAGCCACTGCAGAGCCAGAGGAGGTGAGAACCCATGCTCCCTGTCCTGAAGGGGATGTGGGGGGAAATTTCATACTAGTACAAAAGATTTAATTCACCACACCATTTATATTTTTGCAATTGTGCTGCTGAAATATCAGCTTAGGTCTGCATTTTACACCAAAATTCTTCTGGATGTATTCGCTACCACTCTGATCTGAGCAGATGTTTACTGTTCTTTGATATGACGCCTCTTCCTTAAGGCTGCACCAACAATGTGAGATCAAACAGAAATATACCCCTGCGGCATCTATCTCTCTCAGCACCCACATACTCTTTACTTAAAGCTTTTCTGTGTAGTCCACAGGACAGCGATGTGTGGAAATATTGCACTAATAAGCACACAGCTCTTATCAATATCTTGTGTATAACAGACTTCTGGAAACCCTGCTGGTTACCATAGCGACATTGTGCTTCTACAAGTCTAAAAGCCTATAGTGATGCTTGTAATGAAGTACCACCCACCCGTGAATTGCAGTCTGGAAATTAAAGGTGTAGTGCCAGTATTCCCTCTCTGAGGGTGCTTGAAATCATTTTTCATCCGCCCGCCGGATAAGGGATATGCCAGTTTAGGAGATCATTGCGACTGTGTAGTTTAGCGACTCTAATGAGAAGATGGATGCATTATAAGTTGACTCCTGGTTGTGATGTCAGGTTGGCTTCCAGATAAAGACGCGGGTGCAAGAATTGGGCCATGGCTGTATCTACCTGGTACAGAAGGCTGGAGCCCTGCAGCTCAGCCCCACTGACAGCTTCTCCAAAAGGGAGCTCACTGAGTGTGCGCGTGCAGTCACAGAGAAGGTAAGCTATGTGGACAGCCACTGGTACGGCATCTTTAACTCATGCAGAGGGAAGTGTGTTTTTGAAATTAACCTGACTTTAAAGGAAGTCTATTTTTCCTGTCATTTTTTCATATCTGTGTTGTTTGAAGGTTGGGAGAGACAGCAACTCAGCATTAGCATTTTTATGAAAATGTGTTTTGTGCATTGCTCAGTACTGCTGCTGTGTGTGTGTGTGTGTTTATATATATACATATGTATATTTAAATAAAGTTGCAAAGAACATAAGTCTAGACAACTGTATATTAACTTTTTATAGCCTTGCCATTGAATTAGTAAAATGTTTGAAGAGGTTAAGTTTAATGTATCTGATTTTAAGTGGCAATAGTTAGTACTGAACCGTATCATTGTACCGCTAGTGAGAGCATGCTCTCCTGACTACCCCCACACTGTGCAGTTAACAATAATACAAATGTATCCATGCTGTGACCCTGGCAGCTTGTAGCCATGCTGCTCACACGTTTTCTCTCCACTCTGAGGCAACAATTTGATTTAAGGCTCACATCAAACTTGAATAATCTGTGGTCTCACACTTGCTGATATGTGACGGTTGCGCCTTGTTGAAATGTACCTCTCGGGGCTTTCCATTTGTTTATGAAGGATGAGCAGACAGAAGTCTTCAAGGGAGTTGTGTGATTTGCAGTGTCAGGCTCGTTGATTTAATGTGATTGTGCAGCAGACTCTGATTTAATGCATGTTTAACCGTGCTCTTTTCTCTTACTTGCAGCTTCCTCGTTTAATCCAAATCCTTCATGTCTTTCACTCTAACCATTGGCAACATCACTCACCCAGTCTATAAAAGGCTCTGCCAGCACCCTATAGAAGGGGGAAAAAAGCTGCTGTTTAATCATTAAACATGTGCAATGCATATATGAACTTGAGTTACTTTTAGCCATTTTTGCACCCCTGAAAACAGCACATTTGAAGGACTTTCTGTACATCTAATACAATACTTCACACATTACAGGTGTCCTTGGTATTGTCAGCACTGCAAGCGGGAAACAAAGGCACCCAGGCCTGTATCACAGCAGCCAGTGCCGTTTCTGGAATTATTGCTGACCTGGACACCACCATCATGTTCGCCTCTGCTGGAACACTGAACCCTGAAAATGAAGAGTCTTTTGCTGACCACAGGTGCAGTGACCTCAACACAAACAATACAAGCAGGCCAAGGCATTGTGCTAAATAAAAATGTCCTATCACTAAAAATGGGCAATGGTGTGATGTTAAAAATACACAATAGATTTACACTTTTTAAGAGCTTAACATGTATTTTTTTTTTAATTTACTTACTGTACTGAGATTTCAGTTGCTAGGTTGTTACACTGTTCCCCATACTGCAGAGCTCCCGTTTTCTTTTGATGACTCACTCAGGAGAAGTGCAGTTTGCCAATAAAGCGAAATATTCAACATGCATCTCACGTAATGAATACAAATTGAAAATTGTCCTTACAAAACAAACATTTTGATCAGAACAGCAGAAACAGCTTCCCCTCATATTGCTGGTACTTGAGTGCGACTGCGGAGCAGATTGTGACACAATGTGTCCCGTCCCACAGGGAAAGCATCTTGAAGACAGCCAAGGCACTGGTAGAGGACACCAAGCTGCTGGTTGCTGGAGCTGCATCCAGCCAGGAGAAACTGGCCCAGGCTGCTCAGTCCTCAGCAAAGACTATCACTCTGCTCACTGAGGTGGTCAAACTGGGAGCAACCAGCATGGGCTCTGAGGACCCCGAGACACAGGTGATGGACATCTAAAAAGTGCACGCACTAAAGAATGTCTAACATAGCCGCCAGTGTTGGGGCCATGTGCTTCACAGCTGCATGCTTTTATTTCCTAAAAGATTGAAATCTTCAACAAAAGCTCAGTTATCACCTTTTGTTAATTCAGCTGCATGGAGCTTTAACGTGCTATTATAACCCATTATCCTCATTCTCTAATATTAGTCATCTGCAATGAATGTCTTCTATCATTCTGTACACTCCATGTTATATTCTCTGCATAATTGCAGTTTCATCTGATACACATTGTGTCTCTCCCTTCCCCAATGTGTGCTTGCCTCTATCTCTGCCCTCCACCAAGTCTGAAGTATCATGACTAGGTGGGAATGATAAGGGCTGCAGTGTTAAATCCTCTCCCTAGGGCACAACTGATAAACCTGTACTCTGACCATTGTGGCATATTGATCCCTGCTCTATCTCCTCAGGTGGTTCTGATAAACGCGGTGCGGGATGTGGCCAAGGCTCTGGCCGAACTCATCAGTGCCACCAAATGTGCCGCCGGCAAACCAGCTGATGATCCATCCATGTATCAGCTGAAGAGCGCTGCCAAGGTAAAGGAATAAACCACCCAAACTCACCACTGTCATAGTTGTGTATTGATTACTGGGATGCAAGTCTCCAATTTATTATTCAGCTGATGCTCCCTCACTGAAAGGGTACAAGTATAGATACAGTATGTATTCTGCAAATGCTCTCGTAGTGTTAAGTCTGTCTAGTTTGATGTATCTGGTAACACAGTGCAAAGAAGGATATGACAGTTCTTATCAGGTCTTCACTTTCTCTGTCATATCTGTGGGACCAGACCCATCAGTAAGATATATTGTGTGCATGCATTTGTCTGTATGAGAGAGGGTTGATGTGCTTCACTGAGAACTAACCGTAACAGCAAGATTTTTCTGTCTTGTGACTGCTAAAAGTATAGTAGTGTAGAGTTTTTGTATCCACTTGAATATCAAGACCTTGAAGCAAAACTCTGCCCAACAACTCTGTTCAGCTCATGAAGGATTCTTTCACCAGGAAACACAGACATGCAATAGGTGGTGTATGTGTAGAGAATAGAAATAGCAGTGTGAAGGCAACAGGAAAGTAAAATATAATAGAAATCTATAACATATTTTATGAAAAAAAAACTATTTTTTAAAAATAAAAATTAAAGATGCCAGTTTGTACCAAAGATTAGATCAAAAAAAATTTCTTGAACAATTCCCAGACCAACTTTATACACATGAAAGATAAAAGAGTTGTCATTTCACTCTTTGTCTTCCTGACTGTCACATCTGTCAATTGCTGAAGAACAAAAGCTACAGGTCAGATCTTTTGTATGTGACCTCAGTGCAGCTGTGGTCACCGCAATGAATCTACCAAAATTAAAGTGTTGAATTGGTACCAGACCTTCAGATAAGTCCAACCCAGTTCAAAGAGATTTGTTTTTAAAAACTTGTGCAAACTTCTTTAGATAATGCATACATTAATATTTATTTAACTATCATACTTAACCACAGGATGTACCCCCTAACCGTTACATAGGGTTTTTTGTGTTTTCTCATCTAAATGGAATTAGGGCCACCCATGGATGTGGCCATGTTGACAGATTGTTTCTGTTCCTCCAACATATGGTGACCTCCAAATGGGATCCTCGCAAACTCCTGGTGATCATGTTTCTCAAATTCCGAACCTCATAATGTACGCTTTGCTGAATGCGGCACACAGAGAGCAGTATGTGTCATGATGAGTCCGTGAAATATAAATCTTTTTTCTTCTCCTTTTTTCATCCTGTGTCAGTAAATAAACTGGATTATGAGTAATAAATCACCCTGTTTTGCTTTGAAATGCATCACTCAGTTTCCTCTTTCTGCAGCAGCAGATGTCCTTAATTTTCATTAGATAAGCACCTTCGACACCATTAATCACTGTATAGGAATCAGTGAAGGAGAAAGCAAAAAATAGTTTTGTAATATAATGTTGTGTCACTGAGGAGAAAGAGCTCCACCTCCTGGTTTGACTGTGAGCCTCATTACTGCTCTCTTTATTTGACAGGTCATGGTGACCAACGTGACGTCTCTTCTAAAAACAGTGAAGGCAGTGGAGGATGAAGCGACTCGTGGGACGAGGGCACTGGAGGCCACCATTGAGTGCATCAAGCAGGAGCTGACAGTAAGAGCGCCTGACAGGCCAAACCACTTCTTTATGGTCTACTGGGAGTCAAATGATGAGACGCAGCCTCTCTGCAAAGCTGGCCTGAAGAGGGTCAGGGATATCTATGTCTATTATTCTGAACAAAACAGGGGAGCTTTTTGTTCTTTTTCCTTTATTATCTGTCCAGCTCCTTTCCTCCTCCTTCCCTCTCAACCCCTGCAGGTTTCCCACAGCTCTTATCAGGGTCTGGGTAGCAGACGCAGCCAGAGTGAGAAAGGAAGAAGATTTCTAGAGCTTGTTTTTTGTAACACACTGCTAATCCTTATCAGAGGACCCCCAGCCTGAGAGGAGGCTTTACCACAGGCTGCAGGCCAAGCCAAATTGTGCACATAAATCCTAATTATACTGCTACCTGTATCAACATTTTCTGTCCACGTTACCTTTTTATAGTTTCAACTGTTATACAAGGCACTTCTTCATTTCCTCCTTGAGAATGTTTCCGTCTATATTAGTTTCATCTGAGCCCCATGCCAGTATCCAACCACCTGTGTTTGTTGGCCATCATCATGTTAGGTGTTCCAGTCCAAGGACGTCCCGGACAAGCCCACCTCACCTGAGGAGTTCACCCGCATGACAAAGGGCATCACCATAGCAACAGCCAAAGCAGTGGCCGCCGGCAACTCTGCTCAGCAGGAGGATGTGATCGCCACTGCCAACTTGAGCCGCAAAGCCATCTCCGATATGCTGACTACCTGCAAGGTGCTAATCCACAACCGTCCTGCCAACACAGGCCTCACACAGACAGCACCAGGCTGCCGGGGAACATGTGAGGCCAGCCTGCTGAGAGCAGATAATACAGAGTCTAGTCTACTTTATGACTGCTCCCGCTGGTGGTGACTCAGTCACTTTTCAAAGTTCTGCAGTGAAGCATCAGTCAGGGTGTCCTTCAGCATCCGCAGAGCACTTTTAACAAGACAAAAACAAAGAGAAGGCAGATCATTGTAGGCTCTGGTTTTTAGAATTACTTGGTTGGAGTTTTTTATTAGCAATGAGTCTTATTTGTGAGTGGAACTAGATAATGTACCTGTCTTCAAAGAAAAATGACCTAAACACTTTTCCTGACTTCACATAGCCCAGTTTCACTTTCATAGCAAAAAACCTGTGTTTCTGTAAATGCTACCATTGCCATGACAGCAATCTTAGTGTCTTAAATTCAACATAGCTTTTCTTTTTCACTCTTGCAGCAAGCAGCATTCCACCCTGAAGTAAGTGAGGAATTAAGGAACAAGGCCCTGCAGTATGGCTCCGAGTGCACCACCGGATACATCAACCTTCTGGAGCAAGTACTGCAGGTTGGAATGAAGTTTGTCTCATAAATAAAGGATGGGAGTAATTTATGTATGTGTGTGTGGTTAGGGATGGGAGGGTCTTGATATTTAGTATTACCAAGCGAAGTTTATCAGGCCTTATGTACAAGATTAAACCTTCTTCTGCTTGAAAAATCTCCCCTGTCTTCCTGGTACTCATCTTGTCACTGAATTAACTGTAGCTTTACCATCAGTTCATAACTGAAAGAGGGTCTTTTGAATGACTAATATTCTTTCGCGTGAAAAACAGGACTAAGCACTTGAAATTGAAATTGTCCACAATCTCTGTGCAACCACATTCATTCACACATAATGACTTAAGGATACTGAGTGATAGACATGTATTGTCTTATGCCACTGTGTACACCTACAGCAAAATTAATTAAATCCTGAGCACCTTGTTAAATACATTTGCATATTAATGAGCAAAACTTGTTTTCAGGAATTTTTTTAATTCATGAAATCACTCCCCATGTGTAATGTGAAGACAAGGGTGTCCACATGTAGCAATTTGCAAGTTAATGCATTAAGTATCGTAATTACTTATCTCATTTGCATAATTAGCTGAGGGTTCATCCCATTGATTCTGGCAGGACATTACGCAACCAAAGCGCCCATTGTTATATATAATTTGTGATTTTCCTCATGGACAATAAAGAGTGTTGTTGCTACTTTGCCAATTAATGAGTTGCTCAAGTAACAAAAGACCCAACAAGAAAACAAAACTGAAGCTGACTTTCTGGAAGCGAGTGCAGACTCTTCCAGCGAGTCACTTATTATTAGTTTCCACTCAGTCAATTATTAGTGCCGCCGAGGTATTTCGCCTAACGTGTGATCTGTGAAGGCTAGAAACATGCAAAAACATGTTTTTGGTCAGGCATAATATTTGCTTTTGACTCATCTTTTACATTATTTTCACTTTTGCTTCCTGTGTGTGTGTGTGTGTGTGTGTGTGTGTGTGTGTGTGTGTGTGTGTGTGTGTGTGTGTGTGTGTGTGCGCGCGCATGTTGGATTCCTGTGTTTTCAGGTGCTGCAGAGGCCCACGCCAGAGCAGAAGCAGCATCTGGCTGTACACTCGAAGCATGTGGCAGCGTGTGTGACGGAGCTCGTCCAGACAGCTGAGGCCATGAAAGGTGAGGCCACACACACTGCTGATCACACAACACACTTGAGCACGACTTAAGTATGACAACTTTTAGTTACTGGTGATCCCACTCTTACTGATGTCAGGGTTTTATGGATGATTTCAATGAAAGTTATGTATTCTTAGCATTCAAAGAGTTTGTCGTACTCAGTGAGGCAATATTATGTTATTTTATTAGGAGATGTAATTTTATGGATGCTTCTGTGCCATCCTGAAATGTTTTGGCAGCAGATTTTTATTTTAAATCGACACATTATAGGCCCAGCAGTGTAGAACTGGCAAAGCAGAGTACACTGAATTTGAAACACTGCGATTCCCATTAGGAGCCAACTCAATTTGATGAAACATAAAAAACCATGACAGGATTGTGGAGATCTTAGAGATTAGTCAAAGGAGCTCTAATCCTCTTGTGAATGAAAAATATTATAGTGCTAGTGAGTAAAGCCAGCAGACCTGTCTGTGTCCCTAATAAAGATTGGTCATGAAAATCACTTTAGAATATTGAAATCGCACCATCGACTGATTGCCCTGGAAAGAGTCCCAAATTAAGCTCTGTAGAATGGTTATGACACAAACACACTAGAGTGTTTCCCCTCGATGTTGCACTGCTGCATCTGACAGGAGTAATAGATTGTGTTTGGATGAGAATTAGATTTCAGTGTATGGCCTGAGACACAGCGGGGCTATCCACTTCACCTCTCTAATGTCCCATGTGCTCTCTCCCTCTCTTTCCCCTGCTCTTTCCTTGCCGCCTCAGATGGAGGTAAGTGGGATATGGTGTGTTTTGTTCCTCCAGATCACCTTTCATAGAGTCAGAAGGAGGGTAGAGAGTAGACTGCTCGGAGTGGGGGTGCAGAACAGATTTCCCCAGAGCTCAACATAATCTATGAAAACATCATTCCATCTGCTTTACCAAGCTGTTCCCAAAAAGCTCTGTTTTATGGGCACTTAAAAACCTATAAAAAGACAATGATCCATCAAATGTGCATTTTGTCCAACTTCAGTTTATCTTACTTGACTTTGAGACATTACTGTCGCACTGCAAACAATTCTTGGGAGTGTATGGAAAGTTGAAATGTAACATTTGTTTGAAGCATAATCAGGACCTCCCCTCATAAAATAAAATGCCATCTCCAGTGTATTTGTCCTGGTGTTTATTTGGTTAGTCTGTGCTAATCAATGTCATGTTATGTGTTGATCCCCTCAAGGATCAGAATGTGTGGACCCCGAGGATCCAACTGTCATCGCTGAGACCGAGCTCCTTGGAGCAGCAGCGTCCATTGAAGCTGCAGCCAAGAAACTAGAGCAGCTGAAACCCAGAGCCAAGCCCAAGGTAGAAGTCCCCCTCTCAACCCTTTCCACCCACACAAACCCACGCATAGCTTTCTGCCATTAATCAGCAGGGAGACGGTGTGGGGTGTAGGTAGGAAAAGGTGACACTGACTTTGAAGTGGAGTCATCCTTTTCAGTAACTGAGCTGCTATCGTGACATCATTAAAGGGGAAAATGATTCCTTGCTACACACTTTGTTGACTCAGACAGCCGGTCCAGTGAGCAAACTTTCTTCAAAGATACTTCTGGACATTGTTTTGAGTTGCATTGCCAGGAGACGCAATTACACTGCTGTGTCTTCAAGCTTATGTTGGAATGAGTTCAAATGTGTGATGAACTGTTGTAAGTCTTTGTGAAAGAGAGATTCTTTGTCTTATTGAACTTGTTTCCTTTGTTTTATTGCAGTGTTCTTCATTTCTAAACTAAACTGAGGGCGGCTTTTTCAGCCTGTTATTCATCCCCCTCTCACACACATGGTATTGCCTATAAAAACAGAACAACTTTGACACATAATGTGCAAAAGGAACAGAGAAAATAGGCAATAGGTGGTGGTTATAGGGCTTTCATAGAGTAAACTGATTTTGTGTTGTTCTGTATGCAATACAGGATTGTGCTTGTGGTGTGCTCTGCATGATTGTGTTGTTTGTTTATCTGTCTCTGGAGACTGGATAGTTGGATCCTAGTGCTCTTCCTTCTGTGACTCTAGTGCTTTCCCCCTTTTCTCTACGTCTTCCTGTTCATGTGATTCTCAGTCCAACCCTCCATCTGTGTGATTTGAGAAAACATGTATTTAGGTTACCCCCAGTTCTAACAAAGACCATATACTGCTCTGTCTCATACTATAATTCCACAGCTACAGACTGCATTTATGAGGACCTTTGTGTTCATGAAAGGGGATTAGTGGGTGAAAGGCTTTTCCTCTTTTAGATGTCAGTGTCTCCCTCTAGTGATCTAATAGGAGGCAAACGTCACCATTTAAAGGCGTAATAACACTGGATATTACTACCTCATGTAAGGAGGGGTGAGTTTTTTAGTTATGACCAGTGCTCATATTATAGCGTGGAGGACAAAACAAAACCCAAAGACAAAGATCAGAATTTACATAGACATTTTTTGGAAATATAAAAACATGATCTTTGTATGGTACGGCCATGTATTTATATCTTAAAGTCCACATATTAGTTGCAGAGCACTGAGTATGAAATCTTAGAAATATGTTAATGTAACAGATAAAAGACAGAGCTAAGGAAATACCACATATAATTCTTAAGGTCTGCTAAACAGCCCACAGATTCAAACAGTGGTTTATTTTTTGTGGGAAACAGCTTGGATTCTCCTCTTTCCTCCTCTCTACCCCCTCTCCTCTCCGCTCCTTCATCCCTCCTACCCTATAAGGAGGGGAGGTTCTCCTGCTCCCAGCATGCTTCCTTGTCCCCTCACCCCTTCCTAAGCCATTGTAGACCTGGAAGCCTTCTCTGCAGGGCTCTGTCTGATATGTTTGATATATTAGGTTGTTATTCAGTCCAACTATATATCAAACATATTCCTACAGTGTCCCGCCCTGTCTCCAGCCACGTGTGCCTTATGTGTTTATGGAGGTCTGTGGTCAATCACATGCTGTTGACTGCAAATGCAGAGATGGCCATTTGTTCAATGTCCCTGAGGTCTTCATGCTGCTTTCTAGTTCAGATGTGGGAAATGGACCATCACATCTAGATGCTGCTCTGCTGTCTCTCAAAATTAATCATTTTCAGCTCTGCTTCATGCCAAAGATAAAGTTGACCGATGTAGGTTCTCTGAATTATAGAGGACGCTGAGGTCATGTCCTTTCCTTGTTTTTTAGTGGGATTTTAAAGGTTTTAGGAAGCTGTGTGGGAGATTACATTCTGCAATAAAAAACTAGCACTTGGGAGATATTTTTATAAGCTGATGACAAAAAATATACTTACATTCTATTACTTTTATATGAATAAATAACGTCTGTATTTGTCCTCCCCCATCCTTCCCCAGAGTTTGTCGCAGTAGTATAGATTAAGGTCTGATTGCAGTTTGTAACACAGTAATATTAATCTTTTCTATGGTTTTAAATCTAAGTTAATATGTGGCTTTCCTTCCAGCAGGCAGATGAGACGCTGGATTTTGAGGAGCAGATCTTAGAAGCAGCAAAGTCCATCGCTGCTGCAACCAGTGCTCTTGTTAAATCTGCATCAGCAGCTCAGAGAGAACTGGTGGCACAAGGCAAGGTCAGTCTGCACACCTACAGATACTTGTACATCCTGTATCTAACAATGCAATACAATGTTTGCATTTTTCCCTAAAACTCTATCACAGGTGGGATCCAATCTAGCCAATGCAGTAGATGATGGCCAGTGGTCACAGGGTCTCATATCGGCTGTAAGTTGCTTTAAAATAACTTTATGAACTTAGTGAAAGTTAATCTAAATGTCAAAACACACAAATAATACTGTAAATCCAACACATTTGTTGCTTGTTGTAGGCACGTATGGTAGCAGCAGCCACCAGTAACCTGTGTGAGGCAGCTAATGCTTCAGTGCAGGGCCACGCCAGTGAGGAGAAGCTCATCTCCTCAGCCAAACAGGTTGCAGCTTCCACAGCTCAGCTGCTGGTGGCCTGCAAAGTGAAGGCAGACCAGGATTCTGAAGCCATGAGGAGACTACAGGTAATACGGAAACATAGTTTTAACTCTTCTATGGAAACATAACAATCATGTGCCTGCTAACTTTGACAATATCTTTCCAAAGGCTGCTGGTAATGCCGTGAAGCGAGCTTCAGACAATCTCGTCAAGGCGGCTCAGAAAGCAGCATTTGACAAGAGTGAGGATGACAGCGTCGTGGTAAAGACCAAATTTGTTGGAGGAATAGCTCAGGTAAGACAAAATTATGGGAAAATGTTTGTATTAGGCCTGGAAAATAAGTCATTCCTGCTGCTTGTTGTGCCCTTTTCACTGACTGTTGCTGAATGTTTGCCGTTCTCGCTGATATGCCGAAATGCCACAGTTGTTTTTCTGAAATTGTGATGAGCTGCTGTGGATAAACAACCCATCAGCTTTGTTTCAAAGCTGTTTGCCTGGTTCATCAGACATCCACAGCTGAAAAACATCACATCTCTTGAGGACTTGTAGCAGTTTTCTGTTACTGCTAAAATTTCCCTCCTTTTCGTCTTTGAAAAAAAAAAGAAAAGATCAACAGTAACTGACGATTGTCTTTTTTTCAAAACTCTGCGATGCTACACAAAGTTTTCATCTTGATTTGGCTCCTGTCTCAGTCAGTCATGAGCTCCAGCTGGGCTTCAACTTGTCATTTACCAGTGAGACTTAATGTGTTATAGATGTCTGATCATTGTCACAATGAGGGAGCTGTCTTATGAAATTAAAATAAAATTTTACTATTGTTACTGCTGCTAATAATTTTAATGTGAAAACAAGTGGTGCAAAACAATGTGAGGAGTTTTGTGATTCCTCTTTAAAATGCTGTTAAAAATATGACCTTCACAAAAAACGAAAAATATATTGTCTGCAAAAAGCAACAAAAAAATGTAAAACATGTTGGTTGTTTTGGCTCTGTACTTCTGAATACTGGAATTGGATTTGAAGAGAATTTTTCATTCTTTCAATTCACACAAATACTAAGAGAACATTGTGAGAAATGCAGCTCTGTTTTAGTGGCTTTTCACATTTGGTCTTAAAGCTAAAGTCTGCAGGACTGTAGAAACAGCAATAGTAAGCTATATTCTAAAAGAATACAACTGAAAAGTACACACACCCTCCCCTCAGGGTTCCTCCACAGCCACTCATCCAAAACAGATGAGTGTGCACTGCTTCCGTAGAGCTGGAGGACCAGAAGGGGTTGGTGGGGAGCTGAGCACTGTGCATTCAAACTGCATCACGCCATCCAACGAAACAAAATCAATCTCATATTTACCTAAGCAACAGAAAATGAGTGACCATGCCATCACTTTTCAGGCCCTTTGATTCATCAGCTTAGAAACATCTAACTGATCTTTTGCTAGGGTTTGACCTCTTGCTTTATTTTAAATTTGAATGTCTCTTTAAACTCGATCTATTTGTTATGCACAGTTTTGTATTTAGCATTGCAGTGGAGCCTATTCCACCTGAAATAAGCTGAACAGGTCGCCAGTCCATCGCAGAGCTCTTTACATTCTAACTGATTGCATTTAGTTGCCTTCTGGCTCATGGTTCAGAGACATTTTTTCACATCTGCAAAGTATATTTTAAAAATTCTGTTTGTTTTATTACACATTTTTTACATTAGCGTAGACGCTGTTTTATGTATGATCTCCCTCATCTTGTGCCTGGAGTTAATGAGCTTTACAGACGTGAGCTTGGCACAGTGCAGCTATCAGTTTTTCATGTCAAGCCATCCCCAAGAATTGGATAGTGAAGAGAGGGAGGCACATTTTCTGTCAGCTGTTCTCGTTCCCCTCAGATCATTGCGGCTCAGGAGGAGATGCTGAGGAAGGAGCGGGAGCTGGAGGAAGCTCGCAAGAAACTGGCTCAGATCCGACAGCAGCAGTACAAGTTCCTGCCCAGCGAGCTGAGGGAGGATGAGGGCTGATGGACCGGGCAGACGAGGATGTGTGCCGCACTGATCAGACCCTCGCGCCATGGGGAGACGTCGCCGATGTACTATTGGCTGCTTTACTCTCATATAACCGAGTACTATACAGCACTTGAAACAGGCCTGTTTGGTGAGAGAAACAAGTGCCTGTGCTCTGTAGTGTTTTTGTGCGAGTGTGTGTGTGCGTATGTGTGTGTGATGTGCGTGTGTATTTGTCAGTGAATGGCATTGACATTCAGACGTAAATATGAAGAAGGTTCTTACTATAAGCAAGTGGAGACAGTTTGTGTTATGATATCATTGCTTTGTGGGTATTACTGCATCATGAGCATTACTGACTGTTACAATCACAAATCAAAGATGTTACAAATGCAGAAATCCTCTATAATCACTGAATGTTCTGTAATTGTTGAAGGTTTAGAGCAAATAGAAATGAACAGATAATATCTCTGCAACTGGCAGAACAAATCTAAGGGTCCATAGGTTGTATTGTAGTTGTTAAAAAAAAAATCAAAGGCAGGAAGGCGATGCCTCTTTTCACCACTGGCTTGCATGCACCATAATGTCTACACATATCAATGAAGCTACTAACCAATAGAGTAGTATAGAGTGGAAAGGCACTTGTATTTTACTAGAAATGTGAACTCGGGGTTTGCTGTTACACTGGCAAACCTTTAAAAATCAACGAGTTTTGATTAAAGTTGTTCAGCTTGATGCCAAACAATGAGGGATTGTGATTGGTGTGGATGGCAACAGAGCACTGGCCAGCACTCGCTATAAAGATGTTTATTCTTGACCAATGTTGAAACAAGTAGTTCTTATAAGAGAACCTGTGTTATTCAGAGAATCTGGACTATATGTGACCAAATATGTCTTGCTGCTTGTACATTATCTCACCCCACCAGTTCTTCCCTCACATACACAGAGCTGTGTAAGGAATATATGTTTACATTATTTGTCATGTTTGTTCCCATCGTGTTTTATTCCCTCCGCCATCAGCACTGGCCGGATTGTGTTCAGACGCCCGCTGTACTGTACACAGACGCATCAAGTTATTTCTCCCCCAGTCACTGCCCCGTCTTTGTAAAGTCATATCACTTTAGGCTGTCTGTCTATAGCAATATATTACACTGAATATTCTAGCAAGAATATAATGAGAGTCTGCACTGTTATTGGCTGGAAGATTAGTCATGTGCAGTGATATCAGGCGTTGGGCTCGTGAATGAAATGAGCGTACATTATGCTCTGAAGATGCTCATAACTTTATGCACTGAAGAAGACAATTTAAAGCTTCTGTTAAATTAAATGTTGGACATTCCCCGAACAAACTAGAAGGAAATAGCTCCGTGCTCGGATTGAGGAAACTGATTCAATTGTGGGTTTTTTTGTTTCTCATTTGGTGTAATAACGTGTGATATATTTTAATTTTTTAGCAGTTCATCTCCTCAGTCTGTCCATGCCAGTGTCTGGTCTGCATTGTGTACTAGTGCCTTACTTGAGTCTGCCATGCGAGCAGCTGAAGATCAGGCTGGGTGGGAGCCTGAGCCTTGTCCTCTCTGGATCAGAACATTATGCCAGTCTAATCCCCATTGGGGTTTAATAAACAAGTCCTTTGCCATACAGTGTAATGCCTTGGCTGGTGGCCTACCTGCCGACAACGTTCTAATGCTGATATAAAAGGACGTTTGTGGATACCTTAGGATTTAGAGACTAACACTAGACTGCATTCGATGAGCATGTGGCAATTTGTGTCTGAAGTCGAGAAATTGTTGAAATTCATTATGCCAAGTCCCTCTTAAATGTTGAACTGAATAACTTCCTTGTTTCATTGTCTAACCACTATTTAAAAAATGAAGTTTTTATCAGTAAATGTAAGAATTACCCTAAAATATATTGTCCAACTGATTTGTCCAAGTATTAACGGAAATAGAACAAGTTACTAGCTCTGTTATGAATAGGTGTTGTGCTTTCTTTAACAGACCGCATTAGTTTTATGATTTGATGCTGTATGTATAATATTTATCTGTTCACAAAAGTATTTTTTGTATTCACCAAAAATAAAGCATTTCAAACGACCAGTACTGTCAAGATTGTTTTGTTCTTTTTTCACGTCAGTGCATGTAGTTCGCAAAAGAGACATACTAGATCAGATTCACTGAGAACCCAGATAAGGAGAAGCTGCAGGTCAAATGCAAGTAAAATTGTGTTTAAAAATTCTTCAGTGTGATTGTTTTTAAACTTTTTGAACTCCATAAAGTACCAAAACATTTTTTAAAAGGATGTCTTATAGGGGGAGAGAGAAATCTGATCTGGCATTCTTGCCAGCAGATGTCAGTGTTATCCTTCATAGTTCAGTCAGAGGGTCAGTGGATGTTTGGAGAAATATGTTCTAGTGGAAGGATTGGCAGAGTTAGCAAGACCAAATATGGACATTATGAATGCACTTTTTTCCCTCTCGCTTCACAGACCAGACCTTGAAGTATGCAGTGATCCCCATTTAGATGTGTTGGTCAAGAATGAGAACTCACTGTGTTTTTCATGCTCTTGTCTTACATTTTCACAGCTAAAACTTTTTAGGGGTATTAAGAAGTAGCCACATGTTTACAGATTTTTGGTCGACCAACAGTTAATCAGGTAATACAGTACTGATTTCACGCTGAAGCATCTGGACACAGACAAGGTAAAGGATGGTTAAAGGTGGCCGGTACAGTAATGAACACCATATTTGGCTGTTTGAGTGTTTTGGTCTCGTGCAAGGCCAGGGCCACACAGTGGAGACAGGAAACTGAAGCCATCTGTTTAAAAGTGAGTGCCTATCTACTACTCACTGTCTCCCTCTCTCTCTCCCTTCAGTCCTGGGGACCAGCAGGATGTTTGTCTGGTTAAATTTGGCATTTGTATGGAGCTATCGAAACCTTAGCAGATTTATGAGGTAAAGTAGAGGCATGATCTGGTTGGGCCCTTCCCTCTTATTGTCCTTTACTTTCAGACTAATTAGTAAAAACCCTCTGCCTATAATCAAGCTTTCAAAAAGGTCACACATTTATAGATTTCTACAAAAATTTCAATTTGGCACAAGAAGCACAAATGTCAGCATGATGGTTTCAATGAAAAGTAAAAGTATTTGAAGCTTATAAGCACTTCTCTCTTTTAGTTGACATTAAAGGAACCCAGTGTCACATGTTATTTTCCTACACATGGACTCCAGATGCACCTCGTCGGCACAAAGGTTTGATGCCTGATCCATTACACTGTGGCGTTTGGCATTAACCTCCTCAACCACACAGACTGTTTGGTGGGTCTATTGTTACAAAGTCATGTGGAGCATATTTAAAACCTCATCAACTTTCTCAACATCTACATTTTAGAAAAAGATGCAAAAAAAGTTGAGCCAAAATTACAGAAAAAAAAAGTTCACATGATCATGCGCAAAACATTAAAAATAATCCATTTGAAATCATATTGCAGACATTAAAATGGGCATTTTGCTTTGAGTATTTCACTTAAATTGTTAAATGAAGCATTAGAACCTGATAGCAGCCTCGTGTCACATACAGTAATCCTTAGCACCAACAGTGTAAATCTCTGGCATCCTAAATGTCTACTATTTGCTGCATTGGAAAGTTTGTTTTGCAGTCACTGTGGCTTGTGCCATGCCTAATCCCCACAGCCTGGCAGTCATTTAGTGCAGGCTTTGTTCCACGCTCAAGTTCTCAAAAACGAAGCCACGCTAACCCGTGGCTAAGCCAAATGACTCTGGGTCAACTCTCCACTTTCATCATTTCGGAACTAATCGACAGTGTGTTTAAACCAAATGAGAGCACGAATGCACTTGACTGCTACTAATTTATACGCTTTCCAGTTTCAGTAACAGGCGTATTACTTTATGCTGTTGTGCTGTTCAGGAATGGAATCAGGGCTTGTGGTAAGAGGAGCTTTAGTGAAACTGAGAGTTGTCCCACTGGAAAGTTATGTAGCAAGTTGTTAATAATAATCCTTGAAAATTCACTGTTTATCAGCTTCTCAGTTTTGTTAAAGCACGGAGAGACGGGAAACAGCCTTTGCTAAGCTAATATTTTGTGCTTTTAGAGAAAAAGTGATGAAGGAGGGAGTGAGGTTTGGAAAAAATGCACATCAGGAAAGGCTTTTGGGTTTTGGGCTGGGCCATTTGTCCAAAGTGTCCTATTCATTTTTTTTCTCTTGCTGTTCACAGACAACACATTTAACCTGACAGTGTCTTTCTCTGGTCCCTGTCAGGGAAAAGAGAAGAGTATGTGAACAAAAAGTTAAAGCTGGTATTTATCTGTGGAAAATAGAAGGGATTTCCCCTCCCTTTGGCCTTTGTGACTCCCTTCCAAGCACACCTGCCTTTCAAAATTTAATAAAAGCTTCCAGAAATCCTTTTTTTGTCTTCATAACCAAATTGAGATTTCCCTAAAAGCATTTCAGTACAATAAATGTTAAGAGAAGGGTGTATCAGTTGTTCCGCAGCCCTGTCAGGCAAAAAAAACAATGCTCGAGCTGATAAAACAGTGGAAAGCAGCATTGTTTACAGATTGAATGGCTGTTTGGCTTCAGTCCATTTCATCTGGAGGTTTCACATGGTCCAGATCCAAAGATGGTATGGCAGAGTGAAGGAAGAAGGTACTTAACAAACTGTTCCTTCCAGAAATTCCCATGCAGCTGCTTTTATTATCTATGATAGCTGTATTTTATCATTTTACTTATCATATTCACTTTTGTGTTCATCTGTTTCCTTCAGTTTGGCTTCAGCAGTGCCACCAGTGTAAAGTGGACATGTAGTGGTTGAACTTTATGTAAATACACTTGCACTGTGTTGGCAATTTAACGGTCTGAAAAGGCTGAAGAAAAGCAAGTCTGTGGAATAGAGCAGTGAGTTACAGCATGGTTTTACCAAAGTGAGTGAGGTCCTTGTGTTGTCTGTTGTTTAGGCGTACTCACATAGCACCTCTCTGTCTGCTCGGCTAACATAAACCAGGAGACAGCAGCTGATGGATCTAAGAGAGCATTTTACTCAGGTCTGGAGCACATGACTATTTTAGGTCATCACTGGAGTTCTCCCAACATGTTGGCTCCATCAGTTATCTACTGCACGACCTTTGCTTTAATTACAATAGTAAACAGAGTCAGTAACGGATGACTTCTGTGCGTTCATAACTTGGAACTGGTTACTGTCTGAGTTAAAACTCAAGAGGTTACAGTATTACTACTCTAAATGATGTAACGGTTGAGTTCATGAATTCAGACAGAAATTATTTATATAGACATTACCTGGGACCAACCTAAAGGTGGTTCATGTCCTCAATATGATTGAACTGCTCAGCCAGATGCCATAAAAGTGATATTTTAAGTGTCAAATTGCAGGAATTGTCTCATTTTCTGGCCGTTGTGTAAAGCCACAGAGGACAGAATTCAGCATTTTCTTAAAAAAAAAAATAGCAGGTGGGAGGTGCCTTTATGTGGAGCAGGTGGGTTAGATTGTCCCAGGCACTTCAAGATGGTCCATCCTTTGCTGAGTGACAATATTTGCTCCTTTCGTCATCATGTAAGGAAGGCTCAGTATTTCTCAGTCAGCAATGACAGCAGGGCTAAATTGGGACTGAGCTGAGACTTAAAACTCGGGCGCTAATTTTGGACAACTCCACAACCAACATCAGGAATAACTATTAAATGATATCGCCTGACTCCAAAAAACATTCTTCCAGTGTCAAGTTTATCTTAGTGCCCGATTTTTCTCGGTTTGTCTCATTCTTGCAGCAGTGCTGGGAATGAGCAGTGGAACAGAGGAACTGACTGTCCCAGACGGTGCTGCCGAATGGAACTGATCTGCAGTGTCTCCTGGGATTTAAGCTGTCTAGAATGTAATGTAACACTCATCCATCCAAACCCATCTGTCTTAATAAGGAAACTTTGCTTAACACTCGTTAGATGACAGGCCACATTTCTGCAGAAAAGAAAAAAAGTCTGCTTGGCTGCTTTTCTTCTCTCAATCCTGCGGCCTCCCCACCCTGTGTTAAAGCTGAATAAATACCCGCTCCACTTCGTGCTCAGCAGATTTTTCTCAGCACTGACGCCAAATTTCACAAGATGATTTGGTGTGAGGTCGACTAAAGTGACTGATCTGTGTGACTTTGTTCATGCAGTGTCTGACATGGACAGTTGACTTTGTGCCTTTCATCTGCAGTATTTAATGAGCCCAAAACTCAGCCATTTACCTCCCTTCAATGTGTTTCCTAATCAGTACTTAAGCACAATTTTTAGGTGCTTGTCTGTTGTCTGATTTGATGCCACTTCACATTCCATCACATTTAAGGCAGAATTTTTCATTTTTTAAATATAATTTTTGCAACTCTAGTCGCTAGTTAACTTTTATATTAATATTTTTACACAAAAATAAGCTTATAAAATATAATTCTTCCAACTACTGTTTGCTGTTTTTTTCCTCTAAAAAAAACTTCAGTTCCTTGAATGGCCACTTGAGGCTGGCTCCAGAAGTAATTCAGTCCCAATAGATCTCCATGTTAAAATGCCCAACTTTACTGCAAGAATAAAGATATTTATAACCTTGTATAAAAAACATTTTTGGTCTCTATAACTCATTTCTCCATTTATAGAAACTGTGCAGGAGGAGAATTATGATAAAACTAACCTGTTTAAATTGTATTAAGGCTTAAAGATATACACAATAAAGGAATTACCAGTTTGAGTGACAGAAGATCATGGAGGAGCCAGGGCCAGTTGCACAAAATATCTTAAGTTAAGATTTTTCTTAAAGTCTGAGTTGACAAAACACCCTTAAGTCCTCTCCTTCAAGTGTCCTTAAAATGTTCACCTAAAAGCTTTTAGGGTTTCTTCTTGTCGTAATCCTTAAGAATCTCTTAAAATAAGTTAAACTTTTGCATAAAAGATCTCAGCCACCAAAGCAGTGTAAACAAACTTAATGAACCTCTGTCTCTGTCCAAGTTTATGTTGAAAAAATGAAGAAGCTGAATACTTCTGGACTTGAATTTGTTTTCATTGCAATTTCTTCTTTATTTTCTTTTTGCTATTGTTTGGGAATCATATTTAGTATTTTTTTATGTGCTTACTTTAACTGTTTTCCTCCAGAAGTATAAACTTCTCCAGCTTATTTGGTTTCCTCATCTTCTTTTCTTCTGCCATTTTATTTATTTATTTGCTTTTATAAGCTAACTTTATAAGATACTAACACATAAGGTGATAACAGGTATCATAATTGTGAGCGTAAGCAAGGAGGTCCTTAACTTTAATGTAATGGTTAGTGTTCATTTATATGTAACAGTCCTGCACTCCAGCTTTAAGCAGGATTTTAAATGCAAGACTCATTCCAAGTGAAGTATTTTTACATTAACATACTGGTACTTTATTTTAACCAAACGATTTACCACTGGTCTCTCCCATTCTTTTGACAGGATCGTCTTTAGGCAGCCTCAGAGCATAATTAGCCACTTATCGTACTGTACATTGTTATCTCAGACATCTGATGCTCCAGGGCAGGAACTAACCAGACCACACCAGATAACTCTCTATTTATTCTCATGACTGTGCACTCAGTTGTTTTATGTCTGACTATGTACAAGTGTGTTATCTAGATCCCTAGCTGCTGAGCGAGTCTTAGCCTGGCTGGAAAACTGTCATGGCATCTGATCAAACATGGGGCTAAAGACAGGCTTTAGTATAAGAATGCAGGTGCCGCAGAGCTGCGGGTTCCTGTGGCATTCCTCACTGCAAAGAAACCACCGTGACCCAGTCACAGTGAACACAGCCTGCAAATTTTCAAACAGCCACTCTGAACCACACTGGAATTTCTCATCAACATAGATTCTCACACACACTTCACATTATGGCTTTTCTTCAGTCAAGCTATGGTCAATTTGGGGTCTGGAAATCATAAACATGATATGAACCCTGCTTAAAGTTTTTTTTCCTTCCTGAAATGGTAATTGTAAGTGTTTTGGTGAGAATCACTCCCCCTTAAGTGAATTTTCTTGTTATGAGCATTAAGAAAAGTTTGTATGTAGTAATTAGAAAAACAGGGGAATTATGTTAACATCATAGACTTTCAGCTTCCTCCTGTTCTTGCCATTGTTTCATCCCCCTGTGCCAGAGAGCTCTGACAGCCAGGCTGTAACAAGGAGAACAGTGGCTGCACTGGAAGTGCATACCAAGAAGTTTTATAGCCCTGAGGAATGGAAAGAAATATTGAGTATGCCTTTGGACCTCACAAAAAGCCCCCGCAAGTTAGCCCTCTCCTCTGTCTACTCTACCTCGCTTACACCAGAGGGCCCATATATGGACACATATATGAAAGATTTTCCCTCTGTGTGCAAACACGGAAACTTCTAGCCCTGTGACATGAGGGGCAAAGATTGAAGGCAAATATTTGAAGAGCTATTCTCGAGATACTGAGCAGCTGTGAGCAGAAATATAAAATCAGTAAGGCCAAACAACAACAATTAGCATATGAGGGTAAGCATATCAGCATTCACATAGAGGACAGAGTGCATTTAAGTCAATAATCCCTGCAGGAAGAGTTTTTGAACTCCTTATCTGGAACTGAGAGAAGTTCAAACCGCCTGTAAACAATAATTTACTGCACATCCCTCTTGACTTGCCCTTCTCTGCACAAATAAACAGAAAGTGCAAAAAGTGTTATTTTGCTTATCCAAAGACAGCTTTGTTAAGCTGAATGTCCAACACATTGACTTTTTTTGTTCCAGTATTCGTGCTATGACATGTCAGGCCTTCTGAGATTTACTTTTACAGTAAGATTGTAGTACGGCATCCCACATGAGTGTGAAATGAATCGTGACAGTTTTCCCCAAACACTGGCCTCCCCTCACTTTTAGTCTGAGCTGAGTTAACAGCATCAGATATTGCTGACAATCTCTGTGTGTCCCCATCTGAGGGGGGAACACAAACAAACTGTCTGGGAGGAGCCCTGCAGAGGCCACAAATATTCCTCAATTATGACTTCTACCCACATTTGTGTTTGCAGTACTGGAAGATTTAACTTTTGGCATTTTTTTCTCCATAGCCAAGCTTGTTTTGTCTCAGTAGGTCATAGAGGCTTTCATAGTGCCACTGAGGGTTTTTTGCAAAACTATCTTCCCCTAAACTTAAGACAAATCTGAATCTCAGCTTTGATTAATTAATCTAACTTTAAGAAATGCTTTTACATATACACATCAACAAATATCACAGTATATTACAGACCACATTTCTTAGTCTTTTCCCTAAAGTCAGCATAACTTAGGGGCATTTAAACTGAAAGGTTTTGTGCCCCATTCATGGCCAGTAAGAGATTTATTACAGGTCTTTGCAGCCTGAGAGATGACAGATCCTTTCATTTAACAGCAGCTACTTTTACTGTAGTAAAATCTTGGCAGCGGAAGAAAGCTGCCCATCTTCAATGGAGCACCTGCAGCTGAAATAGTTGACCTTCATTCCTACGGAATTTGCCTCGCCAAATTATTAAGCATGGGAGTGGTGATAATTGTGAATTTTGATCAGTTCTCACCGTACTTCTATCAGTTCCAGCTAAACACATAGTTTAATGAAATTGAGACTGACTGTGGGATACTGTGTGATTTACACCCTTAACGACAGATTTATCACCACACAAAACGGTGTGAGTCAAAGTGTCACAACCTTATTGCAACTATCCATCAAGTAAAATACTGCGGCTGTTTCTGTCTCTATCCTGGTTGTGGTTAGAAGTCCACCTGTGATTGCTAATATACCAGTTTGAGTCTTACGACTACCAGTATATGTCAGTGGAACATTACTGTGAATAAACCCATCGTCAATAGGGCATGGGCCAGGCTTGGGTTACAGCTTGAGTTGCACCTTCCCAGTACCCCCTCTCCGGTTTTGCTATGCTAAATGACTATGCCCCTGCATGGAGCTATCTAATCACAGGGGTACAGTCCCAAAGAGCCAAGATGTTTTCTCTATATATATCTGGACGATGTCTGCAGAAACCTTAAGATGGTATTTGACAAGGAGCCTGCCAGCACTGTACTTCTCAGAGTTTCACTCTGTGGCTCAACATGGAGGAAGAGCTGCCCTCGAAATGTCCCCACCACTCTGTGTCTATTGCAATCAGTAAAGTATCACAGGAAAATAACCATTTATGTGTTGGAATATTATAGCTTCACATGAAATGATATAGCCTTGGTAAAAAGCCGACAGTTTGGAATATTTTCCTGGAAGAACTTTCCATTCTGTGCATCAGACAGGCACCAGGCCTGAGCCAAAACACAGATAGACACATACTTTCTCTAATGTAGTAACATTTAAGCCACGACTGAACCTTAAATGTCTCTCCCAAGGGTCCTCTTATCCAAACATGATTTCAGGCACAACAGCCAAGTAAAGCTCAGCTCCTCCCAAAGCGGCGTCTGAGGCGAACCGGACATTCCATATTCATGGTGGGTTGTCACTGTGGGCCTGACAGATAACTAATACAGTGTTATAGTATGAGAATTTGTATTAGTATTAAAGCACTTGGAAAGTCTGCTCTTTGTCATTTAAATGGAAAACGAGGAGAAACTGTAATGCTGCCTTGTGCTCACAGAGTTAAAAAGTTAAAAGCCTGAGAATTGTTTCCAGAGTTGATATTGACTTCAAGATTTGAAAGTGAAATCGGATTTCCTCTCTGCCAGCTTTCTGTCCTTTTTACATCTATATTTGCTCCCTGTCTCACTATAAATACTTCTGCGACCTCAGAGTCACCACGTACTTTAATATGATTCTCTATATCATCGTTTTTACAACCTTGTTTATAACCATGTCTGCCATAAAAACTTACACATGGTGAAAAGTAAAGATAATGATAGCATAGTGGATGCAAATGTGAATTCTGCTCCTTGCTGCACCTGTCTCACTCAGCTGTCGCCTCATGTAGACAACTGAATCATGATACAGAGAGATGATCAGAATTCCAGCATGTTAGAGTATCTCAGATATGCCCAAAAAATGGGCCACAGTTGCCCTGAGAGACAGTCAGAGGAACTGTGAGGACTGAATTCCTCATTCACTAAAACTGGACTACATCTCCTCAGCTGTTTCTGCCTTTTAGGAAGGATATTTAGGTTCCTGTCCCTCAAATCAACTCATTTATTCACCTTTTTTAGCACAAACTGTGTGACAGAAGGAAGTATAGTAAGAGAAAAATCACAAATAGTTATTAGCTCATAATTAATAATGTTTCCACAAGTTCCCTATTTAAAATGTAATGTATTGTCATGGTTCAGTCCCACTTTAAATGGTACAGAATGTTCATGGCAGGACATGAGCTTACGTTTGTTTCAAATGCTTCCATCGGCAGTTCTGGTAGGAGGCTTTAAAAGGCTTGAGAAGGAGATTTTTTTTCCCAAAGAGCACGAAATTATATGTCTCGATCTTTTTTCTTTTTTTCTTTTTTTTTGCTTCAGCAGCCATGAAAAAGCAACTCTCTCTTGAGATGTGGTGGCTTTCTTATACGCCTTAAGCCCTAAATATTGAAGAGCTTTTGGTTTTCTCATAATACGCAAAATGAAAGAAAACCTAACTATAATTTCTATCTTGTCTTGACGTGATAGTACCTGTAATTTTCCTGTGGAATGTACTTTGGAAGGTAGGAGCTTTTCAATAATATCTGGACTTCAATCAAAACAACTGGACCCTGGGTTATTTTTACAGTGCCAATATGTTAAAGAAAAACATCATAGGGAGCTTATTTTCATTCCCAGAATGCCAGAGGGAATCCAGCATGCCATTTAAATGAAAGTTTAGGATAATTAAGATCAAATTGCAAATCTGGAAAAACAAGGATTTTACTTTCAGTAGAAAACAGTGTGAAACACTGTCAGCATGCAGTATTTAATCTGGAAATATTTACAACTATATATCTATTCATTACATTATATCTTGCATGTAAAATATATACATTTGAAACACATGATAGGGATTGATGTGCACACTTTAAGCATTCAATTACAAAAAAAAAGAGACTTATTTCAGTAAAGCAGCCTTGGTGGACTCAGAGAAGACTGCAAAGCTTTATATATTTATTGAGGTTAAATTGTCTTTTATTCATATCCAGATTGAGAAAAATGACTTTTCCAGAGATGTACAAGCCTCATGTAATACCTGAAACTGATTCTGATCCACAGCAAGAGAAAAGCAAGCAGACATAAAGCCTGTGACCACTGCCAATCACAATTATACAAGAGGCAGTCCATTAAGACAGGGGCTGGACCTAGATTATCAAACTGCTTTTTTCTGTTGCTGTGCCTGTCAGTCTGGTTCTAAAATAAAACCTGAGCTAGCAGAAGAAAAACAAAACACCATGATGAGATAACTGTAAACACCATTCCTGATCTTATCATTCTCAGTCTTATTTTACTTTTTATTAGGTAAAGCCTGGAGATTGACAAACCTATTTAACCCTACAGCACAAGCGACTCTGCCAGGCGTAGCAACAATAATCTATAAAACAGACCAAAGCCTGAGCAAGACCAGGATTATTTTAGGAGACATATCTAATGCCATCAGACCTTGGGCTCTTGGCACAGCGTCTCGGATCCATATTACAGACCAAGGCAGGTGCATGAAAGCGAAGGCGATCCTAAAAATACCCTTAAGGATCTTCGTGAAGGCTGGAAGACACTTGGGGTGTCCTCAGTCACAGCAGTAAAGTGTGTTTAAACTTTTCATGGGGTCAGGGCAGAGGGGTTCATTTTTCTAAGAATGAACTTCATTTATTTTAAAAACAACATATTGCACAGAATGTAGCACACTTTCACCTTTTCAGATCTATTAAAGCTGCTAATAAAGCATAATGTAGTATTCTGCTTTAGTAGTTTGAAAAGCAGTTAACATTTCTCAAATGGCAAGCCAGTGAGTGACTCAGCTACTGTAATTGAGGTATAAAACCCACCCTGCCAGGAAGCTGCGCTGCCACAAGCACATGGCACATCAACAGTTTACTGGGGGGATATCCGATATATTATCAGGTAAACACTTGTTGAGCCCCCCAGACTGTGAACAATGCTTCTAGGGCTTGCTTGGCTTACTGAAAGCATCTCCTCTCACACAACACACTTCGCCTTGAGTCACCACAACATATCCCAGAGGAACTTAAGACTTGAACGCCCACCGAAACACACTCAGAAAGTGATAAAGAGACACCAGTGGACTGCAAGTGGGCAAAGGCTTGATCAGGCTGTTAGTGCAGCTGGCTGTGGTCCCACTTCCAGCTTGCCTGTGGGCAAAAGGAGACATGGGTGAACATGAGGACACTGTCACTGTGAAATCATCAGAAAACAGTGAATACTAAAAAGTGAGCAAAAACAAGCTGCTTTTAAAGTCAAGGTGGTGTAAAAAGCAAGTCAGTGTCATGTAGAAATGTGTGAATTCAGTTAAAATGCTCTTCACCTGCATCTCCTCTGCACTTTAAATGGGTTTTGTTACATTACCATTAGGCAGCCTTTCCGTGGGAGCATCCCTACATGTCACAACCCATATAAAGGCGTATCAAAAGTCAAATGTTTGTGAGGGACGAATCGCCAAGCAGAGCCTTAAAAAAACGCCCGAGCACCCACACACGCCTCCTCCGAAAAAGTATTGGATGTCCAAAGGAATCCAGTCACCCCCCCTTTGAAAGTACATATTTGACAGGGCAGAGTCAGGCAGAGTCTGCACTCCAGCTTTGCGTTCAGTTAGGCACAGACGCCCTAAGCCCCTCTCCCGCTCTCTCCTTGGTTTTCATTGGGACGTTGTGTTGGTGCAACAATAAGCAGCCATGGATGCCATCAAGAAGAAGATGCAGATGCTCAAGCTCGACAAGGAGAATGCCTTGGACAGAGCTGAGCAGGCCGAGTCAGACAAGAAAGCAGCTGAGGACAGAAGCAAACAGGTCGGCTGAGTTTTTTTTTTTTTCCTTTTGTGGAAAAAAACCCCCAAAGATTGATAGAAAAAGCAGGAATATCAGCAGCAGTATAAAGCTGCTGCGAATTAAATGGACCGCCTCCTAAAGATGGATTAATCATTCTCACGGATAATCCCAATTAAGGATTAAATTAAGAGTAACCCGTCGTTTTCTGCAGTTTCATTTTATTTTTTCATGTTGAGGAGGACGATAGAAATCCTCCTTTAAACTGTTTAGGCAATTGGATGTGAAAATATAACCTAGAAAGTGTGTTAATGCTTCTGAAAATACAAGTTAAATAGCAATGTTGGTAGAAAATCGCATGTTTGTTCTACATTCTTATGTTTAACGTTGCAATTTCTTCATATGCATGTGTAGTTAGAGGACGAAATAAGAGAGATGGAAAAGAAATTGCGTGTTACTGAAGACGAAAGAGATAAAGTGTTTGAGGAGTTCCAAACTGCTGAGGAAAAACTTCTGACTGCTGAAGAAGTCGCCACCAAGGTATCTGAACCTGAAGTGCATGAGCTTCCCTAACTGTCTCTTCTCTCTCTCTCTTCCCCCTGTCCTGTCCTGTCCTGTGTCTGTCTCTCTGTCTCCTTTTACGCGCTCTTGCGCCTTTGCGCGCTCACGCACCTCCAACTCTCCGCTGATCACCTCTGAAACTGTGCTGCACTGAAAAACACTCAAGCTTGAGGACGATTTGGTAGCTCTGCAGAAGAAGCTGAAGGGAACTGAGGATGAGTTGGACAAGTACTCTGAGGCTCTTAAAGATGCCCAGGAGAAACTTGAGCTGGCTGAGAAGAAAGCCACCGATGTAAGTAAATGAAGGGGTTCACTATGGCACCATTCCTGCACAAAACACGCTTCTTCACGTCTTCATTCTCTCATCTCATGAGGGGAAACGACAGTTCAACACCACAGAGAAAGAAAACATTTCAGTTTTAATCTGTTATCCCTGACATTATTCTGATTTTTATGTGGATGGGTAGATTTGGCACCACTGCCCATCCTATAAAACTCCAAAATGACTTTTCTTTTTGCTCATCCTGTCATTGTTGAACTGCTGTTTCAAGGATCACATGCACAATCACTTACAAGTCAGCCCAGAGAAAGTCACATTTACTATTTAACTGAAACAAAAAAAAACTTATTTTAAACTCAATCAATCCCTATCCTGTCTGAATCAAACATTATTAGAAGTTAGTATGGATTTCTTGTGTTTTAGTCCCAGATCTGTCCAATCTTATAGCTTCTTTTTCACAGTGATAAGGGAAGTGGCTCTAATGTGCAGTCTTCCCAAGAGCTCAGAGAGCAAGCGCCTGGATAAATATAGCCCACTGCTTTATATGGTCAAGATAGAGCTCACATCTGCAGGCTGTGTTCTCTGCTTACCACAGGGAAAAACACTGTTTTCCATCTAAACCTCCCAGACAATCATCCCAGAATAATTAGAAAAAAACAACAACACACATTGAGCTTATTTACAGATAATTAAATAAATTACCCCCTCTAAATATATAGTGTTTTCTTCCCTTTTGAATAAATAGGCTCCATGGCGGACAAACTATGCCAAGAATTTAGATTTGGCACTCATATGTCGTGACACGGAGGAGACAAAATGCAATGTAAACGCCACAAGAGCCCCTTTAATGACAGAATCAGGGTGACGGCCAAGTTCAAGTGCAGCAGACAAGAGTCAAACCAGAGGAATCAGGTTGCAGTAAGCGGCCCTCTGAGGGGAAAACAGTTGTAATAATCCTTTAATTGGATCACAAAGAGGGACTTAGGCCAGAGAGCGTCAGAGTCTAGTGGGTTTTACCCTATCACACTTGTATTTTGTTGCCTATACATAGCTGCAGTCTTCTTTTTTTTAAAAATATTCCTACAGTAGCATTTGAGCAGGATTGGAAAGATCAAATGGCTTTAACTACTACTTGGTGCTTTTATGGCCTTGTTTTTTCACCCCACTTTTCTTATTTTTGGACTGTGTTGTTCTGTGATATTTGCAAACTTTCAAACGCAGCCTTGTAATTACAGTATTCAGTGCATTGAACGGCCTCAAAATATTCCCCTGCCACGTATGTAAGGCTCACAGCTGACCGGCAGAGGGCGCTGCGGCTCCGCTCATCCAACATCAGCGGCTGTCAGACTGGGTGTGTTCTTATAATTAGATATTCATTGTTGCTTTGACATCAATTAAACTTCGTCACGTTATCATTTCTTTACCGTGCAGATGATTCCCACGTTGTAAATCGTTGCGCAACCCTGCAGAATACCCCCCCTTTAAAAAAAAATGCCTGCTCTGAAATAAGCGGCACTTCCTGGATAAACACGGGCATTTGCACGGCGCGTCTCCAGAAAGCCTGCGCACTGTGCCGCCTCGTCTCTTACGCAGCGATCAGGCACCATCACGGACGTCATCTCGTTTCTTGACAATTTCTCGGAAACTGCGCTCGTAGTGTAGCTCCTTGTTTTTAAATACATAAATAAAGTAGCATATAAAAAAAAAAAGAAATAATGGCCGGAGCTACGTCGTTGGAGGCAGTCAAACGAAAAATCAAATCCTTGCAAGATCAGGCAGACGGTGCTGAAGACAGAGCCGAGAGATTACAGAAGGAGTTGCTCGAGCAGAGGAAAGCCAGGGAACAAGTAAGCATGTTTACGGCACCTGCGTGTGGAGACGCGTTTACACTCTCGCAGGCTTTTCCTGTTTTGCTTAAATTCGCGCAGTTGGGGCTGATAACAGCAGTGAAGTAGCGGGATTTGTCATGATGCACCGCAGAGCTGGAAGCTGAGCTGTTTTTCCTCCATGTGCTGCCGACACACGTCTCAGATGAGGGTCTGAGAGTCTCCTGCTGCTGCTAAGGTCTTATAATTGGCAGCGTTAGGCCTCGGATGTCTGAACAGTTGGGCCACTGTGTTTATCATGGTGTTGCCTCCACTCTGTTTCCTTTGCATCTCATCTGATGCACTTGTCAACCTGCTCTTCAGGCAGTTGCATTCATTGAACTGTGCGGCCACTCCAGCACAAGGACCAAAATATTTGAATGAATACTTTTCCCCCCCCACAACAACCAGGAAGTTACATCAAACTGTGGCAACATTTTAAGGTGCCAGTGCGCACAGCTCAGCTCATGCTCTTTGACTTGCCCTTATAAGGACAATAGGTTTTCACAGCCACAGAGCGGCAGTTCATGTGGACAGTGGAGTGAACTGTTTGTGCACGGGCTTGTAGCGGCCAGAGTTCATCACAGGCTCAGTAATTGTAATTTATGATAATCAACCACAAAAAAAACCAAACAGTTGAACCAGTTCACTTTCTAGATTGTTCGAAACCCTCTTGTCGTGCTCTGATGCACTGCACGCTCTTACATGAGCCTGATGAGTCCTTTGTCTTCTCTAGTAGGTGTATCCTCTTTTTCACTGTGCATTTTCAGGACAGTGCAAGCCTCATACCTGCTGATCAACCGTCAGAAAGCAGAAGTAGAATCAGGTTTGAGTAGTGATACAAACGGGCCTCCCCCTTTTTTTCATTTCGCTTCATTACGCAACCCTTTTTTTTCCTCCCAACGTGGACCAGTTAAATCACACTTACATGTCTCAGAGAGTTGTAAACTTCCCAGGGACTCTTCTGTGTGTGCACCATGTGATTAGTCATTTTCACTATTCAGTAATTTCATCGGGGCCTTTGACTCGGGCCTTGTTAATGTTCTCTCAGGGGCCTAGTAATGAGGCAACAGTGTTCAACCTTCTGTCAGTCTGGGATATTATCATTATCATTATACACAGTCAGTGGAGGAGTGCAAGGGAGTCTGCTGGGAGGTCTTTTCCCAACAGGTGGCTCATAGCAACACTTTTTAATAAGCATGATTACTCTCTCCCACCGGACATTAAACAGTATTTGAATGCACCACTAAGACACCTCATCAAAACATTTCTAAATCCTGTTTTCTTTGGGCTGACTTACAATCTGTGTGTAGTTGTGTGATTTCCAGGTCATGTGTAAACGGCGATCTCCCAATTTTTCCTGACGTGCTCTTCTCCTTCTCTCAGGCTGAGGGAGATGTCGCTTCCCTTAACAGACGTATCCAGCTGGTTGAGGAGGAGTTGGATCGTGCTCAGGAGCGTCTTGCCACAGCTCTGACCAAGCTGGAGGAGGCTGAGAAGGCTGCTGATGAGAGCGAGAGGTGGGTCAGAGCTCTGGTCTTTACCATTTCACTCTCATTCTCGTACTAAAGAGGCCATGTGGCAGAGGATAAGTAAGATATGTGACTGTGCTTCCCTTTTGTAAGGGGTACAAGCACTGTCTTTGCTTCTTTCATATCAGAAAACAATCAGCCATTCACCCTAGGACTATATTAAAGATTTACTAGCCACTGTTACCGTTCACCAGACACATGTGTCCTCAGGGAGACTGTCTGTCAGGTCTCTGCTCCTGATTCCTAACATCCCCTGACTGTTTGTTCCATCACACAGAGGCATGAAGGTCATTGAGAACAGGGCCATGAAGGACGAGGAGAAGATGGAGCTGCAGGAGATCCAGCTCAAAGAGGCCAAACACATCGCTGAGGAGGCTGACCGCAAATATGAAGAGGCGAGTTCTTCAGCTGCCGGCAGCTGCCACTAAACTATTTGGCAACACCAAGCATGCAGATTTATTTACTGCAATCAGGACTTCTGTCGCATACTCGGTCATACTTAGAGATTTCTAGAAAGTAGTTATTCATCTAACAACATAATAATCTGTTATCTGTTAATTGTCACTTTTTTTAGCACAAGTGTCTTGTGTTTAAATTAACTGTACTTAAGTAGTGATTATATAGCATTTTTATCCACATACGTGTAATTATAGCAACACTTTTGGAATTTTTAGTCCAACAGCTGCCTTCACATTGACCCTGTAACCTATAAACATTTGTTTAAGACAGGCTATAGTGTAGCTGCAGCAGATATAGGAATTTGTTAGTGTATCTGTTCCCGATAAATATATAAAAGAAGGTATATAAAAACATATGATGACTATATAGTAAAATGCTTTTGTAAATATGTCCTCACAAGGATAGAAGTATTGATTCCTACGGATTAGGATAAAAAGCTCTAACCTCACTGCACTGTCACACTCATAAAGCATTTGTCGATGTCTAACACTTTGTTGCGCTGCACCTAAAGGTCGCCCGTAAGCTGGTCATCATTGAGGGTGATCTTGAGCGTACAGAGGAGCGCGCTGAGCTGTCAGAAGGGTGAGAAGTTTCACTTTTACGCATCAGCACTTTGACTATGCATGTGCAAACATTCTGTAAGCTTTGAGCACCAATACACAATACTGGTAAAGGACTTGTTTCCATTTGAACTGTAGCCTGTGTTCTCACTGTTTGTGCCGATTATTTGCATGCTCATCGTGGTTTGAATGGTTCTGGCTTGCACACGTGCGCCACACCCACTAACAGGCGTTCTCGAAGAGCGGAGGATGAGCTCAGGGTTTTGGAGCAAAGCATGAAATCACTAAAATCCACAGTCACACAGGTACTACGAACAAAAACTAACACACACTTGTATCTTTGAATGGCTCTTCTCGCTGCCTCTGCTTCGCTTGCTGTTCTTTTCCTTCTTTTATGCTCTCTTATTCTGGGTATATGAGACTGTTTCGGGCCTAACATGGCAGGGGCTGTGCAGGAATAACACCTCACATTTAAGAGAAGCAAATGCTGAAATACCATTACCTAAATTATTGATATCACTGTAACACACTAATCTTTGAATGGAGCTATTCTCACATTCCTGCTCTGTTGAGGCACTTTCAAGGCACTTTGGGTTCCTTCCTTGTTTATTCCCTGTAGTTCTTATTTGTTTTGTTTCCTCTCCCCCCTCTTTCTACTTTCCCCTCGACCCGTTTTGTGTTTTCCACCTCTCTGGTCTTATCCATCCTTGTTTCCCTCCTTTTCCTCCACCTCCCTCTTCTTGTCCTTGGCAACCTCATCCCCTTGTCTAAAACACCAGCAAATGCTCTGAGCTTGAGGAAGAGTTGAAAACTGTGACCAACAACCTGAAGTCACTGGAGGCCCAGGCTGAGAAGGTAAGTGCACCTCAGCTTCCCAGCAGACTTGATGGATGGGAAACAGAAGAGCCTGGGGAAGCGAATCTCCTCTCTTCAGTTTAATTTCATACTCATCTCTCTAAATGCTGTAAAACATGTGTGGCGTCAGTTTGAATACACTACAACATGCAGTGTTTGACTTCATGCCCATAGTTTTGACTCCTTGTTATTGTTTTTGGCCCACAGTACTCACAGAAGGAGGACAAGTATGAGGAGGAGATCAAGGTCCTCACTGATAAGCTGAAGGAGGTAAATTTTCACAAGGCGTTATTCGGGGTTGCAGCCTGAATCCAGGATAATTTATATGAGTCACCGGTGGTGTTAGACTGACTTATAAATCTGTCTCTGGAATGCAGGCTGAGACTCGTGCTGAGTTCGCTGAGAGATCAGTAGCCAAGCTTGAGAAGACCATTGATGACTTGGAAGGTATGTTTTTTTCGCCTCTGAACCCAGAATGTAACTTTGGTTATTATTTCAAAATTTTTATCGTGTCTGTGATGGTATTTGGGTAAGTGCATTTACAAAAATCTTTATTGCACATTCTTGGCTTTCCTCCTGAGCTCTTTTCTGCTTCCCTCTTCGTTTTATGATCAGTCATCTCTTTTGAGGACTCTTATTTTCTCTCTATTACATCTAGTTGGTTTGTTTTTGAGTTCCAAGGTAGGAAAGGCTATCTGGCTTAGATGATTACTGAGTTTTCAAAGAGCCATAGTGACAGATGAAGGCTGAGAGCCATATGGCAAGGGGAATTGACCCTTACCTTTTGTTGCACATCTATCATTTTTCTGGTATAACTTTGTTTTCCTTTTTTCCTTTTTGTTTTCAACTCTTCTGTCATCTGTCTTCCTCTCTGCCTTGTCTATGACTCTGGATGCTTCACCCTTCACCTCCTTGTCATGTGCTCCTCCACCTTTGCTCTCTTTCACCTCACCTCACCTCCCTCCCACTCACTTCACCCCCGGCCCACCAATAGATGAGTTGTATGCCCAGAAACTGAAGTACAAGGCCATCAGCGAGGAGCTGGACCACGCCCTCAACGACATGACTTCCATGTAATTTTCAACTTGCTGCACCTGTTTGTTCTGCCAGCAGCCTTCTCTCCCCTGCACCTCTGCACACCAGCTGCCTCGCCTCCTTTGTCTCCCATATCCCTGCATTTACACAGTAGAACTATTACATTCATCGCCTTTATCTCTACCTACACTTCACATACTTGTGCAGCTATGTTTTTATATAGTCCAATGTTTTAAAACAGACATTGCGGTATTCCCTGTCTGTGTAATTGAAGCCCACTTGCAGTAATTACAACTCACACTAAGTGGTCTCTACTTATACATCTTCATCAGTGTGATGATACTGTACGCCCTTTGGATCAGTGTCATTGGTGTCAATGCTGTAAACAGGAATGAAGTTGTGGTTTCTGTTCTCATTTTTACCTGAGTTAATTATGTGTTGCATTACTTTTCATGTGAAAAGTAATCATTGTTCACTTTGTGAGTTTATGCACTTATATAGTTCCTTCATTTTTAAAAATATTTTTGGTAACTTCACATGCCGTTTTGACATCCTGAGCATGCAGGTTGTCTATTGAAATGTCTAAGACTGTATTCAGGAAGCATTTCAATGAATCTGTTTCACTCGCTGTAACTCAAGGTTATGCCCAGTGTTTGCCTTTTCCTCCTCTACTAACATGGTCTACTTCTGCCCAGAAGAAAGGCCCCATGTGTGTTTGTGAGGTCCCCCTTTGATGTGTCATCATACCGGCTAAAGGTTAGCTGTCGTAATTTAGCATCACTGTGGCTGAGCGCCCAGTTTTGCTAAATTGAGTGTTGTCCCTCAGTATTCGGTGATTCTGTTTTAGATTAAGGCGGAGCACCACGTCTGTCAGTCAGTCCAGCGCTGCACTTTGTGTCAGCAGGAAGGTCTTGATGTAATCAGAGGAGTTGCTCCGACCTCCAGTTTGTGTTTGCGAGTGCGTTTAACGCACACAATGCATTTCCATTGTGCATTGTGGATTTTGCATTGCCGTGCCGTGACTCCTGTGGTTCTGGTGTATTGTGGTGCGCATCTCAGATTTCCGTAGGTCCCACGCCGAGTCTTCTGGTTCACTGTACTTCTTCTCTTCCACACAGATAAATTGTTTACACCTCATCAACGACGCCTCCTGCCGGCTGAGCAGCACCTGTCTGCTCTCACCAGCCTTCTCTCCATTTCCCCTTCCCTCTCTGTCTTTGCTTTCCTTTCCTTTCCTCATGTTTTCACCCTCATGTCAACGTTAATTGCATCCCATCACTTGTACAGAATCCTAGAATCTTTCTGCGTTGTGTAAAAAATAAACGTCCTTCCTTCTATGTAAGCTGTATCTCTTTACTCTGTCCTGTTGTTTTTCGTTTTCATTTCTATTTATTTTCAAGTGGCTCATATAAAACCAGGAAGCCTTTACTTTAAGTTATGTTACTGATTTTTGTTTCTGCATCTCATCAAACCATTAGCTCCCGCTGACTCATTCTTTTTGATGTTCTTTTTATTTTCTTCAAATATTGTTCTGTAAAGCTGAGATATTAGAAATATCACAGTAGTGCTATGAGCACAGGAAACTAGAACAGCTGAAGGTGCTTGACTGAAAGCTGAGCCATGTTGTCTTTTCTCTTAACATTTGAGACTGAGTGATGCGAGCACTTTGCAACATGTAGTATTGTGACAGGAGTAACGCATAGGAAGGATGTGAGAACTGATGGGAATTAGTTCTGATTGTTACCAGGATGATTGTGGTGAAGCAGGGTGGTGGGTGGAAATACAGAATAGTATGTAAGTATTGTTGAACCTCATCTGGTGCTGGAAAAACTGGAGGATATCAGTGATTATGACAAACGGGCTTTGTATGATACACAGTATCCTGTCATATATTTAAATAAATATACAGTGACACATTCTCAGTCTGTTTTATTACAGTCATTGCAATAAATTCAGACACAGAAATACAAAGAGAAGTGATCACTTTTCTGGTGTGTGTGATTTGAGACCTCAGAACTGTAGTTGAGTCACATCCTTAATGTCTTAGTAACATGAGACCAACCACAGACTGCTGATTGGCTGCCATTTATCAGCTGCATTTAAGCATATAAAAAGATATTTTACAGGGTATTATGACTGTAGATAGATAGACACAGCTTTACATTTAGTATTTTTTCTCTTACTACATTATAAGGATTTAAAGGTTTGTTTTAGGATTGAGTGTTAATGCTGTGGTTCCTTTTTCTGGCTTTAATCACCTCATCCTCTGTCCTCTTTGTTTACCCTACACACTGTCCTGGCTTATTTTACCTGTTGCGGACAAAAATCTCAAGTGACTGCTAAAACTTCCTCTCAAAAAATAGGAACATTAAACCACTTTTTCGCTTGTGGCGTTTAAAAGCCATTCAGATATTTTCACTCTGTGCTACGAAGATTTAAAGTGACCTATTCTAGAGAAGGTAGGTGTGAAAAGGCATTATTCTTCCTCTTTTCCTATTTTCTTCTGATTTCCTGTCCTCTCTGTGTTTCTCACCTTGCTTTCTGACTGCAAAGATCACGTCTACCGGCAACTCGAGAAAAACCGCCTTCTCAATAATGAACTACGTGTGGCCTTGAATGAGGACTAACTTGTGTGAATGTTTAATCTGTTGGTTTTGTTCTTAATGTATGTGAGACAATCTGATCCAGTGTAAAAATCCAAAGCTCCTCCGTTTGTATTGTCCGTGTACGATGCCTGCACTGCCTGAAATTTGTGTTGCTGTTGGTGGACGTGTATTTAAAACTGTGAAAATCAGGGATTAAATATTTTATTTCGTAGTCTTAGGTTAGCATCATAACATCGATCTTATAACATTACGCAATAATCGTTTTTTTCTGTAGGTTGTTGTTCTGTTTTTGTATATCAGTGAGAACTTTGTAGTTTTGCATGGTTGCTTGCATATCATAATATGAGCTTGTTCATTCAGTGTGTTTCTCTTATTTTCTGTCAGTGCTGTGTAGCTCCGGTTAAAAAGCACTCAAATGTAACAACTGACCTGAATGATGTAGCCGGCTTGATTATTAATGCAAGCTAACCGTCTGACTTACTAATGCTCGCTTGTGTGAGATTAAAATATCTTCATTTGATGTCCTAACAGAGAAACTGTCACATGCTAAAGAAGAGAACCTCGATATGCACCAGATGCTGGACCAGACTCTAATGGAACTGAATAATTTGTGAAAGCACAGTCTGACCCCACACACTGTGGTTTTTGGCTTTTTGTACTTGCACCTTGCTTACCGTAAACCCCTCTTCTCATACCTTGCCAATGGTGGAGAACAAACAGCCAGATGCTATTCTTATTGCACCATCCTGCCTTCAGCGGAACTCAATCAAGGAGCAAAACTAAGGGGAAGTAAAGCTTAACCATTCCCTTTTGATGAAGCCTAAACTGAGAAACACAATTGTTTGTGCAAGCCAGTTTTTATGTCTGCCTTTTGCAATCCTTGAGATAGTATTTTTTTTTCTGCATTTCTTTTGACAAGTCATCTGGTGAAATGGCATGTACCACTGGTTACAAAAATAGTTTTCTACAACTGTACTGAAGCTGATCTGGTACTTTTCCATTCCACCTCGATTATGCACATACCAAAGGACAAAGTGGAGAAATTTTGCACTTAGAAAAACCTCATCATTATGCATATTACAAACTATGTTAAAAAAATACACGTTAGCCTGCCACCTCCTTTCAAAAGACACAAGTCTAAGTATACATCGACTGTGCCTGTCAGTGTGTATACTGGTGCTACTGTATTGTTGAGCAATGAAGAAGATGCTAACTCATTACAGTATATTCTTTCTAATTTAGTTTAAAATCGTGGTACAAAATTTTTTCATCTTGTCTGTAGAGTATGTTTTCAGTCAACTGGTTGTGCATTGTTTTAGCATTGTTTTAATGTAGATGTTTCAAGTGTTTATCATATCTGAAATGTACAAATTATGAATATAAATAAAAGCACGTTTTGAAAGTTTTCTAACTTTGTGGTGCATTAATAGCAGAGATGACCTAAGTTAAAGGTATTTTTATAAGTTTGGGGAAGAGGAAATGAAGGCTGATGCTGTGCAATTGAAAAGAAGACTTGTCTAACTTAACCTTTTCTCACAGATCTCTAGAATGTTAAATTTTCAGAACAAGTAGAGATCTGTTTATTTCCCAGTTTTATTGCATTACGTTTGGCTCAGTTGTTCGTGACCTTGGGTTTGAGTCCGAGCTGAGGATAAACATTGTCATGTGTTTCTTTGGTTCACTGCAGCTCACTGAGGACTACTGCAGAATCCCACTACAGTTTAATCACAGCTAAAAACATGTAGCACCAGTGAAAATGATTTTTTAATTATATTGAAAGATTGACCATATATGACTTTGTGGTAAACTATGACTCTGCCATGGCGTATAAATTTTGCAGACTGACTTCACTCCGTAGCTGCTACTCGAGTTAAACACTGTATGAGTAGCTTAAAAATGTGAAAAATAAAAACTTCTACAGACTGTTAAAACCTGCATGAATATGTGAAATACAGCATTATTCAGCAGCTCATGGAGGCATGGAACTTGACCAAAAAATGTTCCTCATGCACTGACGGCAGCTGAGTAGTTGGCATGACCTCAAAGTCCTCTGTTGTACCAATGGGCAGATAAGAGAGAGAGAGAGAGAGAGAGAGTGAGTGAGTGTGTGTGTGTGTGTGTGTGTTTGTGTGTGTTTGTGTGACAGAGGGAAAACAGAACAGAGGTTATGCTGACTGTAATTGCACAAAATTGGGAGTTTCACCTAAAGCCTGAGAGTTGTTAGGGTTTGGGTTGACAACCTGAAAAGTAGGTGAAATGTCCCTAAAAGTGTGTTGGTGTGTATGTTTGTGTTTTATTTATTTTTTAAAACAAATGTGTTCATTGAAATCAATCGCTCGGCTCTACATACAGTCATGATCCTAGGTGTGAAATATATACAAAACTTTAACTGCACCATTTGATACCTGAAATTGTTAAAACCATTGAAGCTAACAACTTGTATGATTGGATTACCATCTGGGACGACCTCAAGGCCCCACTACAGAGCCGCCTCGCCCATTAGGCAATATAGGCAAATGCTAAGGGCGCCGTGGCCTCCAGGGGGGTGCCACAAAATCTGGAAAAATTTCACCTTCAATAATAATAATAATATTAAAACTAGTTATTACTATTAACTCTTAAAATGGAAAAGCTCACATTTATTAAAATGTAAAGCAATTCTTAATTATTTTACTACAAACAATGCCATTCGATTTTTTTTGTAAGCTATGTAAATCGTAGATGGAGGGGGCCGCCATCTAAAATCTCGCCTGGGGCACCACATTGGACAGAGCCGGCTCTGCCACAACCCGTACTTCACTGTGAATTAATCAACCAATTAATAAATTACAAATTTGTTGGGGAATATATAAGCCAAGGTGGTTTCTGCCATCATTTCCTCAGTCTCTCAGCTCTTATTTACTTATTTATTTTACTTATTAATTTATGACGCATTTTTCTAATTACAGATATTCAAGCTGTCTCACTCTGTATGACACAGAACTGAATTTTATTTCAACACAGGAAAATGGTTTGACCCTACACGAACTATAAACGATACAAAAATATAAACACAGCATGTGATATTGTATCAAATTATATTACTTTTTAAATATAGTGAAATAAGTGTTTGTTGCTCCTACAAATGCAGGTCAGAAAAGAGGACTTTTTGTATGCTGCGTCTATGTTACACATAATACACATACGTTTTGTGGTCAATATAGGTGAAAATTACCAATTCATCGATGTTTCTATTTTAATTTGGTGATCTTTTTTCCCTTTTTCCCTTTTTTGCATAAACCACAGCTTCAATGCTTCAGGCTGCACTTTCCTCTCGTTTGATGTGTTCTGAATCATGATTTGATTAACTTGGTCTTGTTCGATGATGCATACAGGAAGTAAGCAAGTTAGAGCAGCAGTTCATCAACCAGTTGTTGCCAAGAAGAGGAGCAGAATTTATAACAATGTCACGGTTGTTTTTGTCGCAGCTTTTTTGTACCAAGTGCACCGTTTTAACTTTGCGGGAGTCTCCTTTGCTGACCGGAGCTCGAACCAGGCAGCAGCAGTCAAACGGTGTTTTTATGCAGAAACGTCGGTTTGGTGGAGGTTCGGGTTCTTATAAACACCGGTCAAAGTCCATGATCTGGATTTATGGCGCAGGTGTGGGGCTTGCTTTAGCTGCCGGACTGAAATACAGCTATGACCCCGCCAACAGCTCCTGTGATGATAAAGTTAGCAAAGCGGAGAGGAGCGATCGATTCAGCGGAGCCATAAAAGTTAGCAGAGACCTTGTGGAGCGGATAAAGGTAGGCACTGAGGTAGGCCTGGGAGCTGTAGTTGATTCACCAGCTTCCATATTTCCATCTAATGTGTAACTTCTGTTGCCTGTGTAACTGTATTGCCACCTGTATTACCTCAGTGTGTCCTTGTGTTGTCAGGCCGAGGTCGGGGCTCCTGGGCTGGTGGTTGGGGTCTCTGTGGATGGAGCTCAGGTCTGGTGTGAAGGTTGGTGACTGTCATGGTCAATGAAGATGTAGCTAGTTGCATTTTTTCAACATGACAACACCAGTTTTACTACAATACTTCAGGCAGGCTTCTAGGCACAGTTAGGTTTGTTCAACATTCACCCACAAGAGAACTTAAGTTGGTGTTAAAATGTGACATAAATAGTGCTCACATTGGAGCAATGTGGCCCCCAAGGTTATCACTTCTGCACAGTTTTAGTCTGAAGGGGCACAGTATTAACTTTATGCTCATATTAATTACTTTAAAAACATCTACAATAATTGGACACTGGATATTTTATAAAGGCACTTCACTGTACATTATATTCTTCTGTTATACACAGTATATATTCTTATATTTCCTACATCTTATGCTGCTACTGTAGAGATTTCAAACAGGATATCATTGTGTTCTCATGTACATTGACAATAAAGACATCTTAATATTCTGAACTGGAATGATATTCCCAAGACTGAGTCTTTAAGGACTTCTGTAAAAGTGGACAGTTTAATCAATGTTATGTCAGATTTCCCAAGGTTGCCTAATGGTTGAAAAAACTGGGATCAGCAGCTAGCCCTAAATTTAGTGGTTTGCTGATGGCATGTCACTTTTGGCATGAAGTTGTGTTGGTATTTTTAACCATAAATCAACAATAACTTTACTAACATGCATAATCAAACAACCAAAATGAGTTTATGGTCAACTGTTATATGGGCTGCAAGTAACAACTGTTGTCTTTATCAATCAGTCTGTCAGTTGTTTTCTAGAGTAATCGATTAGATGTCCTCAAATGTCTTGCTTTGTCAGCAACCTGGAGATATTTAGTTTACTGTTATAGAGGAGGAAAGCACCCCAATATATTCAAATACAAGAGGCTGAAATCAGAGAATTTGGACTTTTATTCTTTAAAGAAATGCTCAGACTGATTAATCAGTTGTAAAAATCTTAGACAAGTTAATAGTTGACAACTAATCAATTATTAAATCATTGCAGATTTACTTATATGGTTCATACTTCTGTGTATTTCAAGTTCAAATTAGCTAGGAACTAGACCATTAAATGTATCTGCTGATATTAGCATACGTAACTGTAGTGGTGTGTGTGGCTGCAGTACACCAAAAGAAGAGCTTGCAGTACAGAAAAAAGAAAAAGATAGAATTTAGAAGTATGTTTTCATTACATACAATAGTTTGTCCCCTGGAGAACACTTGACAATTTTGTTTCTCAACCATAACAGTCTTGTACAGAATGTGTCATTGTCACAATATTTAAAACACAAATTACATTTAGGGATCTTTTAAAAGAGAATCAGTTTCCTTGGCTGGGGTCTCTATTGTTTAGTGAAATGTCCCACAAATTATGTGATTGTGGTTCATGAAATCAGTAGGGGGTCGGGACCACACGGCTGGGTTGCATGATGGTCCAGAAATCAAACAAAATTTAAAAGCAGTTAGAAATAGCACATTTTAGTCATATTAGTTACAACAAATAAAAATAGTAGTTAAATCTTGCTTGTTACACACAAGCAGTCATCACCTGTGAGTCTGCTGCTCCTACATATTGTAACCAGTACATACAGTTTATATATTTAGATTAGTTTGATTTATTCTGCTATTTTACTATGAAATAATATTATGGTTCTTCGGCTGTGTTTGGATAGGCCTACTACTGTGTGTGCTTGTCTGTGTACAACCTTTTTATGCTTCACCACCACCATGGATAGTAGGGGCCTGGCATTATTTTGGGGTAAAAGTCTGGGAATTCTTGTGTTGAAAGGATTCAATATGCATTTTCAACATATTGAAAATGCGTTTCAATATGTTGAAATGCATTTTCTGGGATCATTAACAAATTCCTCAAGAAAAAAACTTTACACGCTTATGTGATGCATCGAAATTCTTTTTGTAAATTAGGGATTGGTTATGCTGATTTGGAGAACCGTGTCCCATGCACTCCAGAAACAGTGATGCGTATTGCCAGTATCAGCAAGCCCCTCACATCTGCAGCTGCTGCACGACTGTGTGAGCAGGGGAAACTCGATCTTGACGTCCCAGTGCAGACATATGTCCCCGAGTTTCCCCAGAAACAATTTGATGGACAAGATGTAAGTCATTCAAATTAACAGTTCTTTTGATCTTAGCAACTCCGTCTTGCTCATTTTTATGTTAAACGCTCGAGCACATTATATATTCTGTGTTTTTTTCAGGTCTCAATAACCTCTCGTATGATTCTGTCCCACCTAAGTGGTATACGGCATTATGAGAAAGATGCAAACAAAGTGAAGGAGGACAAGGAGAAAGCTAAGCGCCTTTTAAAGCCACCAGTTAAAGAGAAAGAGGATCAAAAGAGCTCATCTGAAAACAAAGATAAAACCACAATGAATCAGAACACGAAAGGCAAAGATGCCAGTCAAGCTCAGAAGAAGAAAGAGTTTGAGCATGAGGAGTACTACTTGAAGGACAACTTTGAAAGTGTCATTCAGGCTTTGGACCTTTTTAAAGACGACCCACTCATTTTCAAACCTGGTAAAGCACATATGGTGTTTTCTCACTGAACCATTTAAATATGACAGTTTCACTGATAATTTCCTGATGAGCCAGATTCACATTTTTCCATATGCAGGTACAACTTTCTTGTACTCGACTCACGCCTTCACCCTGCTCAGTGCTGTGATGGAGCGAGCTGCTAACCAGCGCTTCCTGGATCTCATGATGGACATGTTTCGTGAGCTGGGAATGCTCAATACAGTGGCTGAAGAGAATGAGCCTATTATTTACCACCGTGCCAAGTAATGTATAATCACTATTATGCTATTCCTACAACAAGTCACATTTGAACACAGGAGCGATGTATCAGTATCATTAAAAAGAAGCTTGTAGAGATTTATTTCTTTGAGCTTGTTTTGATTGCTCATGCTTAACATGATAAAATCCAATAGTGAGTTCATGTTACATGTTGATGCTCCTCCACAGATTTTATCATCACAACAAGAGAGGACGTGTTGTGAACTGCCCTTACGTAGACAACTCCTATAAGTGGGCAGGAGGCGGCTTCCTTTCCACTGTGGGAGACCTGCTGCTGTTTGGTAACGCTCTGCTATACAGCTACCAGGTGGCCCACCTGAAGGACACTGAGGGCTTACTTCCTGGCTTCCTGAAACCCAAAACAGCCATAGAACTGTGGGCACCAGTCGACAGGACAGAGGCCAGCTGGGATAAGGATGGACTGTACGCCCAGGCATGGCTGGTAGTGGAGAAACTGCAGAAATACGGCCAGTGCAGGAAGCGCAGGCACTACGTGTCGCACACAGGAGGCGCTGTGGGGGCCAGCAGTGTCCTTCTGGTGCTGCCCGGTGAGGAAACAGACCAAACACAAACCCCCATACTTCCACAGGGAGTAGTGGTCACCATCATTGTGAACATGCAGTCTGTGGGACTCAACAGCACAGCGCTGAAAATTGCGCATGAGTTTGACAAAGCCAGAAGTGTGAAAGAGTAGTTGTTTACAGAAATGTGTGAGTTTGTATTTCAATGCAAAGAATTTTAGATAAATGTTGTGATCTTGTGTAATTTTGATACATGTTTTTTTTTAAAAATGCCTTATGTATGTTTTAGGAAATTAAATAAATCATTTACATTGATTTTATACACATTCACGCAAACTTAGTACTTGGTTTCAACACAAGGTAGGGAAGCCAATCTGCCACTAGGTGGAAGCAGTTTACAGCATTTCTTAAACAAACAGCCATCTACCTACAGTTTCAGCTTTTATAGTAGTAAAGAGAAAGTAGTGCATTTCTCCTTTTTAAATGCTAACCCAACAATCCGCTGCTTTTAAAATATATATTTCTGCATTTGAGAGAAATAAAATAATTTCATAAAAAATAGATACAAGTGGATTACAATTCAAGGCAACATGATATAACTCCAAATTTTCTACCTGTTGTGACCCTTTAGCGCTTGCCAAGCCCAGGTTTTTCCTCATTGCATCATGACGTGCTTTGGGGAAAAGAAATTGCATGTTGACCTACTACTGTCACTCAATAATCAGAAGCAAAACACAGTACAACACTTTAACAATGTACTCCCGTCTGAGCAGGCATCAGAGATAACTTTATGCAAGTGGTTAGAACTGATTCACCTCAAGTTTATTCCAGACTTTTTATGTCTGAATGAGTTTGTAGCCCGTCATTAATGCTGACGAGAATTTTAAGGAGTAACTCGGCTGTCATGAGTCCAAATTTAGTTTCCCCCTCCACAGTTGGTTGTTAGGAAGTGTGTGGGTACACTAGAAGACTAACAAACTATTGAAAATGCAGCCCAACAAGTCCTCAGCTCACTGAATTGAAACAAATTTGATGGCACCACTCTCATTATACGACTCTTGGGATCTCCTGTGCCCCTGTTTTTAGATTTAAGGGAGCTGATGAATGGCTTGGGATAAGCTAATTATACAGACTCCTACACACACTCCATCACTAAGTTTGCTGTGTGAGTGTGTTCTAGCATGTCCGGATATGTGAGAGCCAATTTCAATTTTAAAAAGCTGCAGAGTGAAGACATTGTTGAAAAGTGAGATCATCCTGACCGGCTGGGATGACCTCAAAGGGCAATTATGGTCCAGGGTTAAAAAATGGATTTAGGATTAAGTTAAGAAAAGGTTAAAAGTTGAGGTTAGGAAAGAAATGCTGATGACTGGATTTGGCGGTGGTTAAAGAATGACAAGTTACCCAGTCAGGATCTCATAAATACACCAGTATAAGTGTAGTCTAAAACCCGAAATCACACAGTTAGATCATTCCATATATTTATTTATATTATTTTAAATATATTTCAGACACAGCACATAGATTGAAATGTAATTTAACTCCAGTAGCAACAATGCTAACTTCATAGTTGTGTTTAAAAAAAGTCAACTCCACAAGGTGTGATTCAGTTCTCGCCCACTCACACTTGTTTCACACCCTGTTTGTGTTTGTGTTAATGAATTACACCTTTCTGGAGTGATCAGCATGGAATCTAGACATCTCATGAGTGGGTTAATCAGCTATCCGCTCCTCGCCTCGACTTTTAAGGTCAAGGCGGCAGTTTTTCTCTGTCTGTTGGTCTTATATAGTCAGATCCAGAACGGTCAACATCTAACAGGACAACTGACACTTATTAGAATTATTATATCATCCCATCTGACACATAGCAAAAACAAAAGAGTAAACAAATGTACACCAGAAAGGAAAGATCACACTCTTGATTTCACTCTCCAATACTCTTGGTGGTTGTTCTGTTGGCTCTGTTTCTTGGCTTTCAGCATCCTGTGTGAGGACACAAGTGGCAATTATTAGCTTTAAAAGAATAGATTAAGGCTGTGACTGTAATACATGTAAAAAAAAACAAAACCCTAACATCCTGTTTTTAAGATGCCTTGGGAACACTTGCAATACAAAATGCAAAATGTACTTACTTGCGTACGTAGTAGATAACAACTGCCAGCACCACTAAGATGAGGAGGGCAACAATGACCACGGCTGCAATTAACCCTGCCTCCTTTGCATTTGGGGAATAGCTAAAGAGCTGGAAGTGCTCACATCTGCTGCCTTTGTAGTTTTCACTGCACCTAAAGTGAGGCAGTATGACATACACAAATAGATAGGCTATTACAATATTACCTTGTTGTGAAGTGTCAGTATATTTCTGTTTTAAAGTTTAAGTTCCTATTCTTTTATCAAACACAACTGATCATTCATTTTTTTGGTAAAACTTACACACAGGAGAGTGAATCCACAGATGATATTTTATAGCATGTCCCTCCATTCATGCAATAGGTGGCTTCCTTCCCATCACAAAGTTCTCCATGATCTACAGAGACGTAATGACATTTAGGGACAGATAGCTGAACACTCACTTTTTAAGATTATTTGTTGCTTCCTCTGATGATATTTTGATTTTGATATATATATATATATATATATATATATTTACCAGACATCATTTGTAATCTTTAGTCTTCACTTCTCTAAGAACACAAGAAATATTTTTGAGTAATCTCTCACCATCAAAGGACAAGATATCTTGAGGAGAAGTTTCAGATGCCAGTAATGAAAACAAACCCACTTTCTTCAACTGAAAGGTGCATAAACTGACATTAAGCTGAGTGAAATATGTACATTATCCCCCTTGCTCAAAATATATAAAAATCTGCTCTTACCAGCTCGTGAAATCACAGCTTTTCGATGCTTAGCACAGGTCCTTAAGTCACAGCGACGCTAGGATCTCTGAGGACGCTGTCATGTGGGCGTGTTCCTCCCTTGGACTAAAAAATGTTGTGATTGCAGTTTGTCCACATTGTAAATGGCAAGTTAAACGTCAGGATACTACCCACTGATTCCAGGTAATTTGTTAGTGTGTGTCATGAACGGTGTTATTTGCTACTGTATGAGCAATTCCCAAAGGGATATCGGAGGTTTAAAAAGTCCCCAAGAGGTCACACTTGGTTGACCTCTATGTGTAATTATCAGATATAGAAAAATCCAGTGTTTGTTTTTGGAGTTTTAGTCAGATCATGACATCAGGCAGAGGATGGGTGAGGAAAGCACCGACTCTGCATGTGAACTCTGCATGCACAATAGGTAAGAAACAAGTGAATGACTGGTATGCAAAGAAGGCATGAATGGAATCGTGGGAACTTTTTATAGTCTAAGAAAACACAGCAGCACTTCCTCCCGACAATTACTCCTCTGCGCTCTGAACCGTTAGTTGACTCATCAAGCAGCCATTTTTAATTGTTTACTGCTTTTGTAATGAGAAATTGTCTTCTGAGGTATGTAGCGGCTGGGCATTCTCGGTTTACACAGGCCACGATCGCTGACTGTGGAGATGTTAAATGGATTTTAATGATATTTCAGTTCAGCTTAATGGGGTTTTTTCACATTGCTTCACCACAAGCCTTGCCATTGATATATTTCATTTGGCTACACATTTTCTAATTGGTCATCATTATTAAAGGCTGGATAACGCATGGCTAATTATGTTATTATTGGTAACAAATCATTCCATAATGCTTTACAGATAAGTGATAACCTTTCAACAAGTTATGGGTTGCCAGGTTGGAAAAAATCCCTGAGATGATGACACCTGCTCAATCTTTTAAATACTTTAGCTCTCAAAATCTGGGCCAAAATCAGTTTGTCCTTCATTACATGTTTATTAAAGGATAGATTCAAGTCTATTATAAAACAATAATCAGATGCCCATATGTATTCATAATAAAAATATAAATGCAGCATGTAATATTTTAATTAATTTCATCCATTATTTCTAACATAGAGTATTAAGTATTTGTTTTTCCAATACCTGTAATCTCTACAACAGTGGACATTGTGAAACAACAAAGTAGGAATTATATTGTAAATTTTAATGTGCAGGTGGAGAGTGGGGGTCATGGACCGGAAATCACAAGTCAAAAACGTTTTACACATCTGAGCCAGACAGAGTTAATTGTCTCACCTTTGAACTTCACCAACCACTTGAAGGTCTTGGTGAAGTTTGTGAACATTTCTGTGGACAGGATCACATTCATCCAGAGCTGTCTGAAAAAACAACAACAACAATATTATAATTTAACCTTTATTTATCCCCGTAGGGAAATTCATTTCCGCCCTGGGAGCAGTCAGGGGTTAAGGGCCTTGCTCAGGCACCCAAGGATGGCCGGGATGAGGGTTCCATCCACCGACCTTCCGATTGGCAGCCCAGGGCTTAATCCCTTGCGCCACAGTGACCCCAAATAGTGGAGATGTGAACATTCAAGTGTCACAGTACCAGCTTCCAGAAGGCCAACAGTACATTGTTGTCTTTGTCACAACATTTGTGTCATCAAGTCATTTGAGTAAAGCTGCACTTTAAGGTGACCTTTTATAGTCACAGGTCAAAGGAGTGTCTGTGTACTTATCAGATCATTGTGCTGTTAAGCCACACCAGACACCAGTGGAACAGCTCAAAACATGTGCAAAATTGGCTGAGTAAAACCTCTACTAAATGGAAAATATAACATAGAATAGACCATTTGCATTCTGCATTTAAATCTGTATTCAGTGGAGTCATTTCTCCTGTTCATACTGCCATTACAAAAAGCCCTCCATGATTAGGCGTCAGGATCCAGTGCAAGTAGTATTTCAAACCTTATCTGAACCTAATATGAGACTTCAGCTCTATTAGTGAATCATATGAAGTGAGTATCCACTAAAACGACTTGTATTCTTGCTACAAAAATTCCTATTTTCTGTTAGAATCCCTAGCATAGGAAGGATGCACAGTGTGGGGAAACAAAAGATTGTAGAAGGATATGTATTTTTATTTCATTAAACCACAATGTGGAGGTCTCTTATTGACTTCACTTACCTTTTTAAAATGTCATTTTAAACTGTGTGAATCTTACTTTGGAAGCTCATTAGTGAAGAATCTCTTACTGTCTAGTATGAACTAGAGGAATGAATACAGCAAGCAAAACCTATTTCACTGCACATGTACACCGATCAGGTATAACATTATGACCACCTGCCTAATATTGTGTTGGTCCCCCTTATGTGGTCCAAAATGCTCTGGACCATTGGCAATGGAACAGATGACCTTTCAGGGTGTCCTATGGGGTCTGGAACCAGGACGTTGGCACTGGATCCTTTGGTTACTCTGGCTTGTGCAGTGGGTCCTCTGTCCATCAAACTTGTTCCACTGCATCCTGTTGATGCTTGATCAGAATGGGGTGTAGCAAGTTTGGAAGTCAAATCAGCATGTTGGACCATTGTCATGTTCCTCCACATGTTCCTGATTGTTTGATGTTTTTTCCATGTGGTGGGGTGCATTTTCCTGCGGGGGTAGACCAGTGACATTTGGGATTTCCATTTGTATGAAGGAGTGTGTTTGTTGTGGAACAGTGTTTATTTGGGTTTCTGAGTCTCATCAACATGGATGGTAAAATCCAAGGTTTTCCAGCAGAACAACACATAGTACCAATATGATCAATGTTATTCACTTCACCTGTCAGTGGTCATAATGCTGTGACTGATCAGTGTATATAGCACATATGTTTAGGCTCAAGAACAACGAAAAAACCACAACAGTACACATCAGTTTTTTTGAGTTATGACAACTTCTAATTCAACCAACAAACAATACTGAGTTAGCAGAATAAATCTTTCTTCTACAATCAATGTTGAATTACTAGTTACTCAATAATCTGTGGCGTAAAGTTTATAAGGACTTCAAATCCTGAACTCAAATTATTAAGCCAATTTATTTAATTTACTGAAAGCTGAATTTTGTTTTAAATCAGTCAGTGCAGAAATTTAAGTTTAAATTCCTCACTATATTAAGTTAATATAATTATCAACATTATCATGTCAACACAACTCATCAAAATAATGTTTGCCACTTGAAAGGTTTATTTCAATCAATAAATGTGGTTTCTTTTCTCTTTTTTCATGCATTCAGTAAAGTGACTTTTGTTTTTACAGTGTAGGTACCTAATGTTTAAGTATCATTTAACATTTCTAAGGGCAGCCTTGCATCCTTATTGTCCTGAAAGTGAAAACCTCATGAGCATATATTGATGGACTGCTAACTTTTTACTTTCTGTGAAAACAGTTAATCAACTATTTGTTGGATATTTATAAAACCACTCATCACAGGTTCACATCCCTTTAAATGTTGCATTTCTGTGTTTAAGGGGCCCAATTCTTTTTCCTTTATATTAGGATGCAACACAAATATCTCATCAGGCCCACTCTGGGCCTGATAAACTGCATTAAACTCACCACTGAAACAATTGAAGTCACTGTGAGTATTAGCCTGCTGATATTTCTTTTCTTTTTTTATGTTTTCGTGCGGGTGGGTTGTTATCGCGAGGAGCTCTGAAGCTCAAGAGGTGAAGTGAAGCGAGAGTGTTTTTCTACGTCGACGCTTCCAGGGTGGCACAGAAACAGGGACTTCTGCAGGCACAGGAACACTGACTACATGTATGTGCCTCATGTGATATTATTCTCTGTGTGTGTGTGTGTGTTTGCCTCATCCCTCTGCGTTGACGGCGCAGCTCGTCACACATCTGTAACCGCTGGAATCCCCCCGTTTTCAGCACCTGGACAGCTCCCGGTCGCGAACCTCTGCCTCTTCTTCTTCTTCGTTTTTATTATCAGGCACATGGAGTCCCTGATGTGGTTGTAGGGGGGGAAGCCCTGCAAGCACATTATGCCTCCCTCCGAAGATGTCGTACTCCGCCTGATTCAGTGACAGCCCCTCTCGTCGTCTCCCCGCTGAAGGATGCTGCTTCCAGTCCGGAGGAGGTGTTGTCGTCGTGCGCTATCCTCCGAGAGGCGATACGGGTGCTTGGCCAACGCGGATTTCAGGGTAATCGCAGCCTACACACAGCAAGATCCGAGCTTCCCTCACACCGATCATCATCACCATCAGCAGCAGCAGCAGCAGCAGCAGAAGCAGCGGCGAGGAGGGAGATATTACCATCATCATCATCACTGCGAGGGCAAAGGAGTCACGACCACACTTTGGACAATGTAGAGCAAGACGACGCAAGAGGTTAGTGTGTCTTTTGGAGGCAGTAGTTGGTGTATTTGTGCTGAATGAGGCTGCGTGGCCTCTGAACAGCATCATAACTGTTTGTGTTAGCAGGGACTTGGTGGGGGGAAATGATTGCAAATGCATCCTGATCACACTGAATGCACAAAGCCTGCACAGAAACAGCAACACAATGATTGTTCTAATGAGATGAAACAGTATGAATTTGCTGCCTTTGTGCAGAAGCACCCCCGCTGATGAAGCACTCATTGTAGGCTGTACTTATAGTAATAAAGGGGGAGCAACTCAAGATGCTGATTGTGAAATCCAGTCTCTGTGATGCTATGATTTACCAAAGTCCAGAAACACTTTGCTGTGCAGTGAAGAATCCCCACAAACAGCTGCACACATCCTTGATCGCACTTGGGTTTTCCTTAAAAAGTGCCTTGGTGGGGGGTGCACATCTTTTTATGTGTATTGTTTTCCAGTGTGTAATGCTAAAAAGGCAAATTTTGAGGGGTGCTGCAGTGAAACCATATCACTGTCAGCCCTTGAATGACCTGTGCTGATTTATCCTGAGTAGCATTTAATCTGCTGTGCTTCACTACATTACTCTCCTGTGGCTGTGAGTGCTGACTCCTCACCTTTGAATGTCCAAAGGTTTTTTCCCCCAATTCCTTTTTGTCAATACCCCACACTTAACAAAAACACCGTCTAAATCATGGGAAGTTGTAATTTTTTCTCCTGTTAGCTGATTTGTCAATTGGCCTTTTTTTGTAACAGTGGAAATTTCACGTTAAAGCTACGTCCTGTTTGACATGTCTGTAAAGCAGCTGGAAAGGGCTCCCACTGAACCGACTTGGACATCAATGGCTCTCTATCCCGTGGCACAAAGAGCTAGCATCCTGCTGCACTTGCTATGCAAGAGGTGTGATGTTCCTCAGCCCCCTGATTCACGGGGTGGAGCGTATATTGGAGGAGATTTGAAATCCATTACAGTTTAGTGCTCCCCAGGAAAACAGTTGAACAGAGCGTAGCTAAAGCTGGAGTTAAGACACGGAGCCTTCAGGAAAGAGAACAACAAAAAACACAAGCACTGATAATTCATTGATAATTCTGGATGCATCTGTGTTGCTCAACCGCATATAGATGTTTCGTGATTTTCAGAGTAAATGTTTATTTTTGACCTTGAAAATAGCAGTTGGCAAAACAATCTTCCCACGAGATCTATTTGTTGCTGTTTCTGAAGCTGCCAATCATATCTCGCTATCTTTCTCGATGGAGTTTTTTTTTTCTGTTATTACTTTGTACTTTTTTTTGTATTTCCCGTAGGTGTGGTAGGAGCTGGCTCTCTGCAGTGGGGAAATCACATTTCACACTTGGGGTCATTCAGCGTGGACGTTTATTTGCAGCAACAAGACCTCGACATGAGCAACACCCAGTAAGTGTAACACCCGCCAGAGTCATCCATGGTTGAGAGAGTGTGAAATCTTAAATCTCTATTTATGAACACGCAGTCTTATGCAAAGGGAATCTCAGTGTGGCGGGATATGATTAGCAGAATGGGACCTGCATATTCTCGTGCCCCTCCTGTGAGTGACTTTGAACAGGGATCAGTGGGAAAGCGGAACTCGGACACATCCAGTATATTCCTGAGAGCGAAAGGGTGGCTGGCCATCTCCAGTCTCCGCTGGCATCTCTTAGCATTCAGGAGGGATGTTCACTTGTCATCTTCTCTTATTAATAATTACTCTGTGTGTGGTCCTCCATACAGGCCCTGCATTCTGATGACAGCCAGGGTTGGGGCTAAGAGAAGGGAAAAGAGAGCAAGCAGGGGAATGGAGCTGAGTGGGAGGAAGTGGAGTGGAGTAGTGTGGAGTGGAGTGAGAGGTGAATGTAAAATGGGTCCAGTCAGCTGCATCTTCTGCAAAGAGCGGGATGCTGCTTCTAACCAATGGGGATCCTCCGTCCAGCCTCAGACCAGCAGATTAGTGCAGCTGACGGTTGTTAAAACATCTGTAATCAGATGTTATAGAGAATGTGTCGACTGGTTAGTAATACAAAGGCATGGTTTAATGCTGCTGAGTGCCGGTGACTCGGTGCGAAGTGACAGATGGGGAACTCTCATGCAGGGAAAGGTCTTTGGAGTTATTTTCACCCCAGCTCTCTTAGACTCAGTGCTGTTGTAAATCCCCCCTCCGCACTCCAGCACTCTGTAGCATCTCTGCTCTGGAAGTAGTGGGAGGCAGGATGGGGAAATATTAGATGCTCAAATGAAACTAATTCAAAGTGATTCGCCTTAAAAATGTCCCAAAGGAATTTACAGCACATCTTTCTAAATTCATTTGTAGTTTCTATTTTTTTAAAAGTGCATATAAAGAGAAAGGTTGGAAAAGAAAACTCCAAAGAGGAAGTGCTCATCCTGTTTACCTACTATGGAGCTAGTAGTACATTTTTTCCTCATTCTTCAAGCACCATCCACCCCGAGGAGCCTAGTTGCTTTGAAACAGGTCAGCTAACATGTACTGTAAGTAACCTCTGCATCATATGATCCAGTGCTGTGTTTCTCATAATGTTTCAGCATAATGACGCGACTAGAACATGTCATCTGTCTAAGCATCCAGGGTCTGTGTTAATCTTATCTTTATCATTTTTAAAGGTACCATATGGTGAGGATGAATTTTCATTTTGGTTTTTGGCTTTTATCAATTTGGCGTTTAAAGCAAACGCTGTTAATATAGAAGGACATTTGCTCCAACTGAGGAACCAATAGTTGTCAAACTTCCCACAATCCTGCTGCATCACTGTCCACTGTTTGCAAGGTGAGCCATTCAGAAAGAACAGCTGCCTCACCAGCCCACTAGGTTTACTTACTTTCTACAGCTACTGTTCCTAACTAAAAAATATCTCAACCACTAGTAAAGTGCACCAAATGTTCTGCTGTTGGCTGCAAGAGTGAACACAAGAGCACTCCCAACGTCTAAGGAACTGAAGGCCCAGATGATTACTCTTATTACTGATGGCAATGTCCCCACAACAATAGAACAGCTCTTGGTGTTGGCATGGTTTATGGCTAATGTCACTAACTCTGCAAATAGCTTTGATGGTATGTCTACAGGTAAGAGCTCTGTCAAAATGGCAAAGCTGAGGGACTATTAGAGATTTTTAACTTTAATACCAGTTTGATACCACTAAATAAAGACTACATGGGCTACTGTGTTTTCACATTGCGTGTTGTGCTTTACTGTAACCCAGCCAGTGTTTACATGTGTTTACTTCTGTCTGTGCCCACCTATACTGCATTTAATACAGCTGATTTCATAATGAAGCTCTTCACTCAAACTTATTTTTTTCAGTTATTGTTGTCAGACAATGAAATACACGGAGTATTAGATAGTGGCTGAAATGGAGCTTATTAAAACTACTTTTTAACTGGCAGTCACTTCATACTTATTTCCCTGCTGCGGTGCAAGGTACAGATTTTATAACCACAACATTGTCTGAGAAACTCACCAGCAATGAGCTCAAAACAACAGCTGTGCAATGTTCCATGTAAAATGATCACTCAGAGAGAAAGTTAGAAGTGATAGAAAGTCCAGGTCAATCACAGATGCAGAGAGAGTCTTCTTCCTGAAAGGAGCGTGAACAGCAGCATCTCAACAGTATTTAAAGCTACAGACAAGAGTAAAACCAGGGAAACAATAGTCATGGTAAAATTAACGATCTTTGAAAGATTTTGAGCTGAAAAAAAACATGTTCTGTTGATGGGTGGGGCACAATATGACACCTTTAAGTACTGTGTGAGTCAATTTATAACTGCATTTTTCCACAGTAAGCATAAATATACTGGTGATATCTATTCATTATCATTTCGTAATAACAATCCTTAGTCAGGGTGTTAATTCTCTCACAGTGGATTTCTTTTCAAGATAATACATTGAATGAAGATCCAAACTCACAACTTATTGTTTCTTATTGTTTGTGCAGCCAAAGCTTGGTATTTTATTGCATCTTTTTCCTTTGTGCAATAGACGATCATTTTTTGGACATAGTTCTCAACAAATGCACTAATAGTTCAGTTTATCACTCCTGTTGCGAAAACAGCAATGCCCAGCAGATTTTAGAAACAGCTTTGTAAAAAAAATGAAACTTTTGACCTGTCAAAATTAAGATTTGTCATCGAGTAGGAAACCACTGCCAGTTGGACTGACACATTCTTGACTTTGGTCTATATGTCCCTTTTTGACAATAACTAAAACATATCTGCTGTTGGGATATTAATCTTTGAGGTATAGATTTAAAGCTTGTACAATTTCTCTATTAAGAGTAGAAAGACAAAAGAACAAAACACCCTCACTCTTCACTGATGCAGAGGACTTGTCAGTTTCTCCTTGGACCTCAAAATTGCAGGTACTGCCAAAAATATCTGATCTTACAAATGCACCATTGTGTCAGAGGCTTGTGATGATATTAAGACAGTGAACTGCTGTGCACCACAGAGAAGCTAAGCGCGTACAAACTCAGTGGGTAAGACAGAGCAGCTGGGTTACAGACAGCTGGCCAGAAATGCGGTGGCAGAGAGCACTCCGAATGACAATGATACCGATGCCCTCTGCAAACCAACAGTTCATGCTGAGGCAGCACTTTGAAATCCATTGAAGTGTCAGAAGCAGGGAATCTATTGCTCAGAATAGGTGATTTAATATATGAAGTGACAGGCAGTAATCTCATCCTTTATCACCTTGACAGAATGCAGGACTGCATTTGATCATTGTTGTGCTGTTCCGGGATCACATGGTGTTATGTGTTTAGTTTTTAGTGTATATTAACAGTAATTTATGCATGAAAAGCTGACTCTTGCACATAAACTCCTCTTCGTCAGCGCCGCCTTGCTTTACAGTCACACCTGGCTGCTTGGGGTTCAGTGCTATGATATAAGACATGTCAGCTGCAGTTTTACAGCCAGTGTGGAAATGTGAAGTAAATCCCACTCCACCACAACTGCCTCTCAAATCAGAAGGTGATATCTGCTAATACAACACAGAGAAAAGTTGGTGTCTGTGATCTCAAATTTCTACCTCAGAATTAGTTTAGGATAAGAAATAACAATGTGCATGGGGCGCTTATTTTTAACAAAAGTAACTCAGATTTTAGCCATTTTACATGCATGTTTGAACATTATAGACTAATTTTTCACTCACAGTTAACCGCAAGTTGACAGATTTGTCTCTCAATGGGTCTTTTATCAGTATTAGGACCCTGTTTGTGTGCACTTCTGTTTGTAGTCGGAGTACAAATGTATAAATTACTTTTACTTTCTGTTGAGTTCAGCAGTATTGGACTTCAGTGGTATTTGAGTACCTTTCTTACAAAAGGCTGCAGGAAACTGAAGCTAGAATAGATTGCAATTGAGTTTCATTGAAACTCCAGAGAGTCTTGCCAAGGAGATATTCATATTGAAAATGCCTAGCAAGGCTTTCTTTTATGTATGTCCAAGAAATGTATAAGTGGGGAATATCCTTGTAAAGGATATTAATGATGACTCCATCTAAACCTCTTCACATATATTGTTGGTTTAGAATAAGGTAAATAATTATCCAACCTGTTATGTTGTGACAAAGAACACTAAACCGCCAAGTCATTAAACTGAATGTAAAGAAGAGACCTCTGTTTTTGGTATTTTTATATCCTATAATTAAAGACATATGGATTGCTGATACTTTGAAGGATATGTAGCCAATTCCTGTTGTTAAAAACAGGCAGCCAAAAAAAATGATATTTAGGTCCTAAATACAAAAGGTACAGAACATTGTATCTCTTTGACCAAAACATTTCCTTTGATCAGTGTCATCAGTTAGAGTTATTCTTATGTGTAGTAACAGGGAAGTTTCTGTCCTGATTGCCTCAAAGTCCAAGAAAATTTGAGCACCAACAGTTTCATCTTATGGCATGTAAATGTACCTACAGCCTGAAAACTGGGGTAGGTAGTATTTTTTTGGGTCATGGACAAAAATCGCATACTAACATTTCAGCATATTCTAATTCATATGGTTTGAAAGGATGCTAGATTTCTGCACTCTCTCTTGGTTCCATTTTCAGGCTTTAAGATGTAGTGTAAAATTTGAAAATGTAGTCATGATGGGAGACTTTGGGCAATGAAAAAACATTTCAGACCTGATCAGATGAGATCATAACATCATCAGATTGTAATAAGAGCAACAAAGTCCACCTTGGGATGTGTGCTAGATCGGTTATACAGAGGACTTTCACAGAGGAGAATAAGGGTTGACGACTGTGTGAAACAAAAAAATTATTGTTGAGTTTTGCCTTGACTATTTTTAAGCATGTGCCCATGCTCGTTTGATGGGAAAGGCACAGGGCATAAAGGGGAAGAACTGTAAGAGGAGGAATGTATTTTCAAATTATGGCCTTTTTGTTTGTTTGTCATTTCTCCCGATTCTCCCAGTTTCTGCCTACTGCAGCTTTAAGACATAACTGTAAAAACAATGTCGTGCCAGGGTAGCATTTAGGAACACTAACTAGTATAGAAGAGTAGTTCTTGCACCTTGTGGGTTTTATGGTTAGCATTAGCTCCTACTCTGTATGAGTACGAGGTGTTCCCTGCAGCCATGCATGCTCTATGTTAACCTTTTTGCTTCCTCGTGGCGTTTGCTAATGTTGCATGCCTCTAAAAACAGCCTAGCCTTTAGCATGCTGCTGGCTGCCCTTGCCTGCATCATTGAAGTGAGCAGCATTCTCGGATGTGAAGCCTCCACTCCCTCCCCAGGATGGCAACCAGCCACTCCACTGGGCTCTGCATATAATGGCTCCTGGCCTGCTCTGTGATTGTCTGGAAATGTGATTTTGATGCACTAAACAGTTTGTGTGTGTCATGAGTGATTAGCATCCTTGTTGCAGCTGGTCAGATGTGCCAACTCCACGGATAACGCTGGGATGTGCCGGCGTGTTTTGTGGCTGGCATGTTTATATATGGGCGTTTGACCCTCAAGCTGAACAACACATCTATAGCTCACGTAACAAAAGGGTCACATGATTTAATGGAGAAAAGGCCTATAGTGAGGACATGAATAAAAAAAGTTTGTGCTCCATAGTTCTTATGTGCCATATGAAAAATATAGTTCAAGCAATTCTCTGTTTCCTGTGAGAATAACAAAATAACCTTTCAAGGGAGTCCATTAAACAGCTATTAGTGACAAAGTAAATCAGGAAAAGAAAGACCTATTTTCCTTTCCAGGCCTGCTTACATTAACATTTAACAGGAAGGTGGGTATGCTCAGTGATCTTCTGCTAACTGGTTCCTCCCTCTTCGTTTCACCTCCAGCACAGAGGTTGTAGAATTCACCAACCCAGTGGCTTTTGTTCCCTCTGTCTTGTAATCAATGCCTTCCTCCACTGTTAAGTACTCCAGTTATTGATGTCTCCACACTGGCTGAACTGGGACTGCAGCCAAGCAATGTGAGTCTCCTGTTCGAGGGTGACTTCTCCTTGGCCGCTATTGGCTGAGCTCTGCAGGATCACAACCCTCCCTGAATATTTAAGCGTTAAGACCTCATTGGCAGATAAAATGACACCTTGTCTGGTTCTGCCAAATATAGCAAACTTCACAAAGAGCATGAGGTGGATAAACAAGGTTGGGGAAAACACATTTGGACCAGTTTGGTTTTGCTGATGTTGTGTGTTTGCCTAAGACCATTTCCTAAAATATACCATAGGATTTTGCAGTTATTTGTCACAACAAGCCGTTTTCCCCATTCGTTTTCATGATTTAAAAAAAGTGAAGCTTTACCTTAAGCACTCTGACAATTACAGTTTGAGAGTTTTCTACACACAAGAACAGCGTTTATGTGCTCTAATTTTGAAAAACCAATTAGGTTTACATAATTTCCTTCTTTAAATTGTACTTTAGCAGCTAAAATATAATATAATATAAAGTGTTTGAGCATACTAGATTGAAAAATGTAGTTTTTGTTTTGCGAGTCTGCATAACTAATGATTTGAACTGAAACAGTTGCCCACTGTAGCAGAACATTCATTTCAAGCAATGTTTAAGTCTGTAGTGATGAATGGAAACCAATTGCTGCTTGGAAGGCATGAAATCAGTCTAAATTTCTGAATGCTGTTGAAAGCAGGAGTGTAAAGCACATACTTTTTAGTTACAGATGGTTTATGTGATGTTTTAATCAATAAACCTTCTCTGTGGTATTGTGAAACAGGCAAAGCATCATATTTTCTGTGCTTTGAGACTTTCTTTACTACACACTGCCAATAAGATATGCAGATCAGCTTGTCATGGCTTTCCAGGTAAATGTGTTCCTGTTGAGGGTGCCAACAAGCACTGAAAATAAGGAAGTTCACACTGTATTTGTGTTGTCATTCATCAAAATTAAGCATTGTCCTGCTAGTTATAATTGTTATACCTGGAGCATTTTCAAAGTAGGCGCAGTGGCTAATTCAAACAAACGGCACACTTTCATACAACCTTGCACTGCAACTCTGCCATCTGTGCTGTGGACCTCACCCTACTGCCAGCATGCAGTTACAAGTTTTAGCTGCTGTATAATCAGCTAAAACATGCAAAACCACCACTTTAGTTCTCTTGACTATGATGCTGATCTCTTTGTGTTGTTTATCACAGGGTCCCTCCCCAGGCTGGAGCCTCAGAACTGGAGGTCATTTCCCAGCAGGTAGAGGAGGAAAACCAGTGTGTGGCCCCTGTCCAGCTGGTCAGCTTCGCCTATAGAGACTTGCCTTTGGCGGCCCTGGACATATCCCTCGCCGGATCCCAGCTCATCTCTAACCCTGATGAAGAGGACAACAGAGACGGGTGGGTCCCATAAATTTCATCCTTCACTTTCTGTTTTCACATGGCAGTTTGGCCACAGTCGGTAATAAAAATCCCTTCGGGCGATTATGTAATTAATAACCACTTGTTGTAGCCCAAAACGGCAACCTCAGTGGGGTCACACAGAAAACGAGGCACTGTATTCAAGGAATGTGGAGCTCATGAGTTGTTTCTGAAACTACATGAAACTAAGCACTTTAATTATCATTATTATCGCTTATCATGTAAATGGTATCAAAGACTGCACAGTTTGGGGAAGCTGGGAACAAATTAGTGGCGCGATTATCAGTGAAATCTTTCCATAATTAATTTGTATACTAAAAAGCCCAAAATCTAATTAAATATTGATTGATGTTCTGGATATTTTCCCCCACAGGTAAGAAGATACGGATATGGTGTCTGAGACATTGTGCCTTGCTTTTTGCGTGAAAGTGCTACATTCATAATTAAGGCAGAATTGCAATTACTGCAATCTATAATCTACCCTGGCAGAGGAAAGCTCTGCCGTCACTCTCTCCATTGCTCGTTATTGCACATGGTAATTACACCTGGCGTATTGAATCATTCCTCATTTTATATTGGAGTCCGTGAGTCGAGGATATTTGGCAATGAATTTATTAGTGTCACCGTGTTAAATGGACAATGTCTCCACTGATGTGTTCATTTCAGCTCAATGACACCGCAATTTCTCTCTAGCAGACAGGCTTCTGTTCACAATGTCGATTTCTGGCAGAAAACAAAGAGTGTTGTTAGCGCCATAGCTTTTCCTGAAATGTCAGAGCCCTGTGGCAGTGCTGTTTCTGTCCATGAGGTCTGCTTGTCCTGGGTTCGTGTTGTTTTCTTATCACCATATCGCCATGCTGCAGGCCCAGTGTTCTCAGGACAGGACACACCCCTCCTAGAGCACCCCTGTAGCAAGTGTCCATGGCTCTCCACTCAGGAAGCGTGACTCACAACCCTTTTGGCTCGCTGCGATGCTGGCATCCATGCAGAAAAAGTCGACAAACAGCATAAGCTTAATTAGAGCATCCGGCATTTCGCCATCCAAGCCCTGGTGTGTTAGCTGACCGTGTCCGGCTGGACGTTGCCTGGTTTGGCCTGGTCTAGGCCGATGGCTCTGTGGGACAGAGGGCAGGGACAGATGGGTCCCGTCCCGTACACCCACTCTCTTCTATCTTCCTCATATCACCCTCTTGCTCGCAAAACAAACAGAAAACGAGCACATAGCAATGCCATGGCAAAGGGCAGGATCTGGCTGCCCGGCAAAATTATCATCACAGTGGGCACCTTCATATGGCACCATATGATAGCCTGGTCTCCTGGGAGTTGGCACTGTGAGATGGAAAACTCATGCAGCACCAAGACATGTCTCTGGAGGAATGAAAATTCTTTATCATGAGAAGTAAGGGGGCATTGGTTATGATCAGAGAAACACCTTGTTTAAAGACCGAGCTTGAAGTATGCAGAAACAATGTGCAGTCTCACCTTTGTGAGTGTTGTGGTATGTTCGATGACCTTTTCAGATTGGAATTCCTGATTTTCAGGTCAGTGACATTCCTAGACATACCTGTCATTACCCTTTCATACACACAGTAGTCATTTGGAAGCTCTCTTGGAAAAAGCAGCAGAGCCACAGGTTACGGCCGCCTTTGTGACTCACGTGTGTAACATTCAAGGAATGACATCATGATGGGATGTGTTTTCTACTGCATTATTATAAATTAACCGAGGCAACCAAAGGCCTTAGTGACAGAGCAATGAACTGACTAATCTATTTTCCTCTGTTTGCTCTGTAAGATGTTTCCCTCATTGGAATGTACAGTACCGTCATGGAGACTCCTCTACTATGCATACTGTAGGCTAATTTTAGCACTTTGTAAATGATTGTGCACAAGAATGTAAACCAAACCAGCTTCCAATGCTTCCCTCTTAGTGTTGCAGGTGCTCTGTGCTTCAATTTCGACTATGAGCAAGACAGTTTGTTTTCACAAGCTACTTTGACGTAATTTCTTCACCATAACTCACAGTATATATCCATTATGCCATTTTCTGGATATGACTATATCCTGTCGTAGCATATATATGAGCAGCTATGCTCTAATTTCACTTTAATATGTTTTTCCCCATTTGATTTGGAAGGTTTATATTTTTTTTTCTAACTACTTTCATATCTGTAATCAGAGATGGGGAAAAGAGCGCTTGTTATTTGTGAAGTGAGTCAAAATCTTTGATGCCGACGCTTTGGTTTTGTTTCGTTCCATATGCCTGCGCAGAAAAAGAGCAGAAGAATACACACTAGAGATGCACATTTAGTCTCGCATAGCAGCTTCTCATGGCTCTTTATCAGGAGACGTGGGTGATTATGTAGGAGGTGGATGTTCTTGCGGACCACAAGGGGCACACACAGTACTTGCAGATTCTGTGCAGTGGTGAGCTGGATGGAGTTATTAATAGATTTTTAGCTGCTCAATCTTCTCCAGAACTTGCTGGAAGGTCCAAGGTGAGGGTGGTGTGATTTCGCATTTCATGACTTAATTATTGTTGGTTTTATTGTGTTGTTTTATTTTAAAATTTGGACTCTCAATAGTTGACAGGTTTTTTTTTTATATAAAATGGAGAGATTTCACGCATTTTCCCGTTTTGGTGTTTTGATTGTAGAAATCTAACCAACCAAGGCAATCCTACCAGGGGCAATAAAAGGGAAAATAGCAGCATAGCCAGCTATTTGTGTGTGTGAGAGCAAACCGTACATCATCTAATTGGTAAAATATTTTGGTACTTTAATTATTTTCACAGTTGATTTAAATTAGAAAGCTCTATTAAACTACCTTAATAAACTGAATGCCATAGATAACTCTTTATCAGTTACAGCAGAAGTAAAACCAGTTGAATGGTTTTAGCAACGGTACAGCAGCAAGATGGAATATAAAGATTTTCTAGTGATGCATCCCTGACTTTATTGACCTTACAAGGTGGAGCCCAGTCTCCTGCAGAGCATCTCACCAGCCCAGCTTCAGTCTCTGGACCTTGGGCTGCACATCCTGAGCTCGTCCTGGGTTATCATCCCCAGATCAGCCTGCTGTCCACAGCAGCAGTAACATATGCCACTGATCTCCAGGGGCCAGACTGAGAGGTGTGAGGCACTGCAGCAATGACAGATGGTTCATATGGGTCAACCTGCCACTTTGACTGGAAAAGAGAGGAGGCGGAGGGGATGAAGAGAAAGGAGGAATGGAGCAGATGACGTTCCTCCACACTTTCATTCACAAAGCTGCCAGCTGCAGATCACAAGGAAATGACTCCATTTCAGGAATGTCATTTCTGCCTGTGTTGCAAGCGTCGTGTGGGATTAACCCCGTGCCATGGCGACCAAAGTTGCTCGCTGATATACAGCGTTAGGTAAAATGTCAGATATTAGATAAGCATATGCATAATGCTCAGATTTCCCCAGTGAAATAGAGTTCTCCAGGCACTTTTCACTCGCTGCAACGCATTAATATAGCAGTATGTCAACACACACATAACCAAACCGAGGTTGGCAGCGCTCAAGGTTGAAGTAAGGTATAATAATTACAAAAATCCAGACCGGAGAATATAACTATGAAGAACGTTGCCAGAGTCTAGTATGAATCTTGGCAGCGGCACTATTTCATGGGGCTTTGGAACTGGAGCCATACTGTACCTGTGCTATGTGTCTGAAAAGAGAGCAGGATTTCTTTTTTTTTTTTCTTTTCTTGCCTCTGACTCTATTTCAAACACACAGAGTAACAGTCCTCTCCATCAAATTGGCTCTCTTGCCTGGCACCATGTGCGACACAATAGATGACATTTGAGTGCAGGGTTTGAGGGTTTGTTAATATTCACAGACATGCAAAGTGTGAGATTGCTTTTTAGGCTGAGAGTGAGAGAGATCAAGTGTCCTGGTGAAAACCCATTTATCAGGGACAGCTTGTCTGCTGCTCCGCACATGGAGCCCCATCCATCTCCATTTGCTTAGTGTCTGTGGCCCATTTCTCTGGCAAAGACCAGCGCCGAATCCCCCTCTGCTGGGCTGTATCATGATGTAAGATGCAGGGAGAGAAGAGATGATAGCTGATTGAATTTAGAAACCACTGGTAAGATCTGATTATACTGGGAAGCTACATGCATTTTCCTCAAGATGATTTTTTAAAATTGGTTTGCAGATGTACAGTATGTGCCATGCTAGATCCTAAACTTTAATTATTGGCACCTGTAATCAATTAGCCCTTTTCATTTAATTTGTCAGTTTACCACATGAATTTCTTAATTCCCCAGGCATGAAACTGTAAAAGATTAATTGCAACAAGGAAGGAAATCTCTAAAATGTGTAATTGATTACCAATGATTACTTTATTCAGCGTATTTATTGCTGAGCTGGTTTCCTCGCTCAGGGCTTCCTTGCTTCTGTTGGCTGTGATAACACAGATGACTCAGCAGTGGTTACTCAGGAAAGCATTTAATCAGTTTTTAAGTTGGCATTTGTCTTGATTTTTAAGCAGTCTGGGTGGCAGCCCCACCTGTGCTTTCTCAGGAAACGGAAACTCTTAGGTTACAAAAATAAAAATAAACCAGTGTATACAGTATACGGCGGGGATGGGGAGATTAAATGCCTCTTTGAATGTGTGGGGTGAGTTAAGGAACAGGTGTAATGCAGAGCGCTTGAACAGTCTGAATGAGATGAAGTCTTCCAACCTCTGCTGTTCAGTATCCTGCAGGCGCACAGTTGTGGTCCATTTTCCCCTGCCTGAGCCTGCTGAGTTCAGCAGATTGGTGTGAATTGGTTGAAGTTTATACTGGAGAAACCACAGGGCTATACAGTTATCAGAACAGAGGGAGAGAAACCGAGAAGAGACAGAGGACTGGAGTCGAGAATATAATTCCACTGAAAAGCCGTTCCTTAGTGCTCCAATGTTCTTGCTTTCAAAGACCTTTACAAGATTTTTTTTACCACTTTAACCAGAACATCTGCTGTGAGAATAATCACTTACATGAAACTACATATGTAAAATATACCGAGGTTGTAATTTTCAAGGGGTTGCACCCTTCCCAGGAGCCCTGAAGTTAAATAGGAGGCTCAATAGGTGATTTTAAGGCTTAAGGAAGGAGAAATATTTTTATATTAAAAAAAAAAATCTGAGTTTTCTCTAGATCTTTGTGTTTGTGAAATTATTGATTCAGAAAACTTTGAATATCCCAAAAAAATGGAATATAAATCTAAGAAGAAAATCTCACTCTTTGGTTGAACTCATGCTTAACAGTCACTTTTTAAACTGCTTAGAAATACTGTTTTTCTACATATAATGAACTTTTTAAACTGGAATTTGCAGGTGTATCCATGTTAATGAATGGCCACTGGGCAGTGATATAGGTCCTGTCCATGAATTAAATGGCCAGCTAACTATTTCCGTCTTATAGCATGTTTAATGATGATGATTATATGGCAACTGCCACAGGTCTGAACCCTAACATGCTGGAAATTTAAGCTGAGCAAAGTTACTCTCTTGTGAATGTGCAATAAAGGCATCAATCAAGAGCTCCAAACATTTACTTAGAAGACCAGAGAGGCGGCTAGAATGACAGTATTTCAGCCTTCCTTTGCAAACTTTGTGATGGAGAGGTTAGTGTTTGCAGCTGTTCATTGCATGCTTGTGTGTTTGTGTGTGCCACAATCAATACCTCAGAGGAGTTGATGGACTTTCACTCATTACTTCTTAATGAATTTCCCCCTCTGCAGCCTTCACCCTTCTCTCCTGCTCCATCTGTTAACCCACAAACACACACACACACACACACAAACAGAACGCCACCTCTCTGGTTTAATTTCCATTTAACTTGTACCTAATGAGTTTACATTGTATTTTATCCTGTCTCAATTACAGGAGACAGTATAATGAAAGAGATGCTCCTCGTGATAGAATCCCCCATCTCAGGGAGAGTTACTTAGCTGGGGACGGAGCCAAAACTCTGTCCAGTCTGTGTAAATGGGCCCCAGCAGAGCAACCAGACACTTTTGTCCGTGCCAGTCATTCTGCTTAATGTCTTTGTTCGCTTTGTCTGGCTGCAGTGGCCATCCCTCAGTCGGCATCATGTATGGCATGCCATCACTTCCATCGTGGGCCACTATTGATCCGTCTCATGATCTAATCCCCTTCGCTCTGCGCTGCTGCCAGACGCACTTCGATCTCCCCTCAGTGTGTTACCACTGCAGCCACTGGCCTGTTGATGTCTTTATGAACCTGTCCACACTACACACTACCCTTCATCTTTCATTTCCTCCACACACAATGTCTTTAAAAGTGTATGTGTGATGTTTTCCAGTGCATGTGTATATGCGTGCATGACCGTTCCTTGAGGTATTACCAATTTCGATCCAAACCTGCCTTGACCCTGAGAGAGAGCGAGGTGATTTTCTTCCTTGGTTTGCTCCACGACTGAGGCAGCCTCACTTCCTCATAAATACTTCAGATCCTCAGCGTTCAAGGTTTAAAGTGATTTCCCTAAAATTAAGTTTCTGAGCTCGGAGTAATCCATCACTGCCATTTACTCTGCTTCCAGACAGGGTTTTTCTTTACAGGTTTATTAAATTAATACCTTTTCTGCCTGGCTTGTGGGAGAGGTCTGAATGAATTATGATTCTACACAGTGTGAGTTAAATCATGCTTTTCAAACCTGAAGGTAAGTGAGGTGTCTCTCTCTTGGAGTGCGTGCTGCTCATTCCATCTCTTAATTAATGGTCCACAAATGTCCTGTGAGTGTGTGTTAGGCATACCATTAGGTAAATGTTTCCCTTTCCTGGCTCTTCCCTACTGGCAGATGGGGTTTGACATTGTTCCCTGGGAACAGATTGGGGCTGGGGGAAAGTCTCCATGGTATTTGCTAATGATAGCATTACCCTCCAACACCTCTTTGTCACCCCAGGTGTTGAGCTCCTAATCTGCTGGCATTGGCTCGTAGAGAAGGTTGCTGTAGAGGGCTGAGTACACTGGTTAGCCTCTGGGAGAGCATTGGTACACCATGGCCAAGCTCCAGCCCTTCTGCTGACCTTGGTGAAGGATAGAGAGAGTGTGTAGCTGTGTTACAACAGAGGTTCACCTGCAACTGCAAAGTGACGCCACAAACTAGGATTCCCTGTTTCTGTGTTATTGCAATATTACAAAAACTATTTCTGAGATCTGGGGACATGCAGACAATAATAATAATTTTTGTATTTGCATCCTTTTTTCTTTCAAATACAGGTGAAAAAATGTTGATTATTCACTTAACTCAACTTGCATTCTTTGGGAACTGTTTTGACAAATGATTCATTGTTTTTGGACGAAACAACACAAAAATAAAACTGAAATACTCAAACGCAAGTAAACTTAAGTGCAACATTTGAGTGCGTGTGTATTGTCTCTCTAGACCAATCAATAGGAAACATAAAAACAACTTTAAAAACCAAAAGGCCCAGGGTATTATAAGTCAGAATTCTCCTATAACTCAATCTGCATCTTTCTCTGTTCCCTCTTTCTCATTCTTCCTTCTCCAACTCCCCCTCCTTCCTCTCTGGCTCTCTCTCCCGTTCTCTTTTGGATGAATCCCAATGCCTTTGAACTGGCTGCACCCCGCTTCCTCTCTCAGTGTTTGCCTCCTTCATTCCGAGCCGAAGCAAGAGGAGTGTGGAATAAATTGCATCCTCTCTTGTCCTCTGACAGACATTGCCCGTAGCTTTCCTCCTATGGGGGACAGGTGACAACAGATAGTGGCTATTTTCGAAGGATCATACCGCCTTTCTCTGTGTTGCCTCTGAAAAAGGGCAGCAACCCTGCACACACACACACACACACACACACATACACCTTCTTTTCTGGAGTACATCTGGTTAGTGTGGAATGCAAAAGGATGGGAAAGCCCCTGTGTGGCTCTTGGAGATTTGTCATTATTTATTGACCGTAAATCCCCAGGAGTCTCAGTCAGTCCGTCTCTGATTGGAGGAACCTGAATGGGGGAGTAAGGATGGATTTAAGGCAAGTCTGACACTTACATCTTCAGGCACAGTGTACCTGGACAAGGAGCAGGCACACCAGGGACACTGACACACTCCAAACTAATGGAAAAAATATAGCAATGTGGTGGAAGCTGTATAAAGCACCAGCTGAATAACACACCAAATGCTGAGATATGAATTTCTCCTTCATCCCTTCCCTGTTACATGGCACGAGAGTACAAATATTGTCATGGAAAAATCAGATGAAGGCATTGTCATCCGGTTAAGTAAACATCTCTTTAGCTGTGTGCGACTTCACCCTCCAGATGGTGCACGTGCAGCCTCGCTGTCATGCCAGGAGAGCTCCATCACGTGGTCGGCCGGCCTGCCAGCCTGCTAGTCAGTCATCCAGAGCTCAAACAAGAGGGGAGCCAAAAAGCTAACTACCAGCAAGGCTGTTCGCAAAACAGTCACCTAGAGTCTTATCACCCAGTCAGGCAGCAGGGAGGGAAATTACACACCAGAGATTAATCTCTCCAGAGCCTTACTTTATTGATTTTGTTGACTTAAACACCTATAGAGTCAGTGGTCACCTCCTCTATGGATGCTCTGATATTTTAGGCATTAATACACCATCGCCATAAATATATATATATACATGTTTTGGTGAGATGCTTGCATGTGGCTTATAACAGATACCATATAATCTGTTTCCAGAAATAGGCACAAATAAACTAATGGCTGTTGTGCTAAGTAGACTACACTACTGCTTGATGATGGAGTCAAAGGAGAGCTTTAATTTGAAGGGAAGTTTGCAGGAAAAAGCGCAGAGTGAAGAGCTTTATAAGGACATGAGGAAAGGGACAAAGACACCCATGAATTCATGACCACAATTATTTCACACTAGTAGATCATCTCAGTGGTCGCAGAACATGTATTTATGCTTCACATTAAATTCTAGAGTGTAAATTAATTTCAGCATGTATGCTCTGCGTTTGCATGATTTACATGCAGAATAGTGCCCTCTGCTGAGAAATATTTAGAAGAACTTTAACTGAGAGAAAACTGAGCAAAGCCAAGGTTGTACACACGTCAGAAATTCAGCATCTTGACGTTTCTTGTGTTTTATTGGTTTGACTTTGCTTGTTCCCTGTATATCTGCTTTCCTGTTCCAGTGGTACATTCAAAATAGCACCACAGCAGGACTCACCATTAATCTCTGCACCCACCTTCTCCCTCTCTCTCTGTCTCCCCCCAACTCAGGTCGAACTGGCTGAAGCCGTGCTGTGGACGAAGAGCAGCTCTGTGGCAGGTCTGTCTGCTGTCAGCGGGCTTCAACTGTTTCCTGGTTGCCTGTGTCATCCTGGTGGTGCTGCTGCTGATGCTGGAGCTGCTCATAGACACCAAGCTGCTGCAGTGTGAGTGATGCAAACTAAGATAATGTGACTTTGAGAACATAATGCTGGAGAGGTGGCTTGTTATATTCATTGTTTAAAGTCTTGATTAGCAATAGCATTCTTGGAGAGGGAGAAAAGTGGACTGCTCAGCACAATTTTTTAACTAATTGTTATTCAAAGGCGCTGGCTCAATGCATAGGCTCACATAAATACCCAAGACAAAGTAGCAGGTTCACTACACCTTAATTAGTGTAAAAGCTGAGCTGCAGGAAGATTGTGTACTCATGGAAGTAGAAACTATAAAGAAAACTAGAAATCTATTACAGCCTATGGTAATTTTACCTGTGTTAATTTGCACAAAAAAGTCAACACTGAAGCACACTCTTACTATACTATACTATACTATACTATACTGTACTATACTGAACTGTACTGTACTATGCTATACTATACTATACTATAGTACTGTGCTATACTGTACTGTACAATACTGAACTCTACTCTACTATACTATACTATACTACACTATACTACACTATACTTCTCATACTATACTATGCTGTAACATCTTATACCATACTACACTTCTCATACTATGCTATGCTATACTATAGTATACTAAACTACTGTATACTATACTTCTCATACTACACCATACTATGCTATGCTATACTATATGACACTATACTGTACTATACTACACTATACTATAGTATACGATACTATGCTTCTCATATTACACTATACTATACTGTACTATACTATACTATGCTATGCTATGCTATGCTATACTATACTATAATACACTAAACTACACTATATTGTACTGTTCTTCTCATACTATACTATACTATACTATACTATACTATACTATACTATACTATACTATAATACACTACACTACACTATATTGTACTATACCATACTATACTATACTATAATACACTACACTATATTGTACTATACTTCTCATACTATACTATACTATACGGTACTATATGATACTATACTATACTATACTATACTATACTATGGTATGCTATACTATATTACAGCATAAAACAAAACAGTATACTGTAATTACTAGGGCTACAGCAATGTATCAGCCATCATCAGCTTTTTGCAGATGTTTTTGTATCTCCATATGTCAGACAATGAATAACAAAAACTGCACGTTTGAGATTATAATTGGGAAAACGCCACCACTGGTTATTTAAAAAAAAAAAAAACTTTGTTAAGTTCCTTAATTAACTGCACAAAGCCCCACTGAGATCATTTAAATAGGGGTCTTTGTCAAAATGGTTAAATGGTAAATGGTCTACATTTATATAGCGCTTTTTTCTACCTTAGTGGTATCCAAAGCGCTTTACAATGTGCTTCTCATTCACCTATTGACACACCAATGGCGACAGAGCTGCCATGCAAGGCGCTAATCTACCATTAGGAGCAACTTTGGGTTCAGTGTCTTGCCCAAGGACACTTCGGCATGTGGAGGGGCCGGGGATCGAACCACCAATCTTGCAATCAGTGGACAACCCGTTCTACCACCTGAGCCACAGCCGCCCATAAACAGGTTAAACAGACCGTGTAACATTCTTAGATTTTTTTTTAACTCTCATTGCTACACTAGACCTTTAACCTTTTGGGGATGGTTTGAGTAAAATCTGGGCTGTCATTATTGGACTGCAAGATTTTATAGGAGAGTAATCACACATTTTTGGGATTTGAGTGTGTGGTCCACAATGCCTTTTATCTAGATTACCTTAAGTTACTCTTTTGGAGAGTCCTTCCTATCAATACATATACTACACATTTATATTCAAGGTTTTATACCGGTAAAAGGTTGTAGGCTACTGTACAGCCACCAAAAAAAAAAAGAAGCAATGTGCAACATGTTTGTGCCGCAAGGTGTAAATACTAGCTGCTAACCTGGCCTCATATGTCTACTGTATGTCACTGATGATCTATTCTGGGATCTGAGACTCTGATCAATCACGGTCTTGGGAATATAACCCCCTGATTAGTATTCTACACTTAACACAGAATGTCAGGTGGTCGAAATTCCAGTCTGACCTGTGTCACCCCAGTGTCACCTTTATCTACATCATCCAGCACGGTGTAGACATCCTCATCTATCATAGGTAGAAGGTCAGGGGTGATGGCCTGTTTGATGTCAGAGGACTGACACACATGGTCGTGCTTCAGCAGTATCCAAATGCATTCGAGTCTTTACTGTTCCCCTGGGATCAACTGATTGAACAGACAAAGGAAGAGTAAGACAAATGTGCAGAGGGAGATAGCGGACAAAGAAATCCAGTGACACAGAGTTGGCCGGTGGATGATTGTGGAGGGAGGGTTGGGGGACTGGGGGAAGATGAATGGACTGATAGACAGATCACTGAACACAGCAAACAAAGACAGATGGGGAGAGATGCGACGCGTGAAGAGAAATGCCTCGACTGATAGCTGAGTGTTGTTTGGGTCTGTCCAGAATTAGCTTGATGAATAGATGAGAGGATAGATACATGCACGAACAGTTTGGTGCTGAACTCATATTTATGATGTTACTTTATGCTTCTTTCTGCACATTTATATACACCGATCAGCCACAACATTACGACCACTGGCAGGTGAAGTGAATAACATTGATCATGTTGGTACTATGTAGTGTTCTGCTGGAAAATCTTGGACTTTGGCATCCATGTTGATGAGACCCAAATAAACATTGTCTCAGAACAAGCACACTACCTCATTCAAATGGAAATCCCAAATGCCACTGGCCTGTCTGACCTGTGTCACCCCAGTGTCCCCTTTATCTACATCAGGAAAGTACACCCCAGAACATGGTAAAAACATTAAACAATCAGGAACATGTTGAGGAACATGACAATGGCCCAACATGTTGATTTGACCTCCAAACTTCCTCCACCCCATTGTGATCAAGCATCAACAGGATGCAGTTGAACAAATTTGATGGACAGAGGCCCCACTGCACAAGGCAGAGTACCCAAAGGATCCAGTGCCAACGTTCCGGTGCCAGACCCCATTTAACACCCTGAGAGGTCCTCTTGTCCATGCCCAATGGTTCAGAGCATTTTGGAGCACATAAGGGGGACCAACACAATATTATGCAGGTGGTCATAATGTTATGCATGATCGGTGTATGTGTGTGCTGGAATGTGTTCATTTTCACCACTTTACTGCACCCTGCCAGTGTTGTAGAACTGATAGCAGATATTTGATCTCGTAAAACGCAGTATTTATCTTTGACCTCTGCATGTCACATAACCTACCCTTAAAAATAACCCTTTCTTTTTGTTTTATTTCCCTCAGTTAATAATGCATTCCAGTTTGCCAGCATCATCCACTGGATCAGCCTGGCTATTCTCTCTGTGTTCTTCACTGAGGTGAGTCTTTCCCCCGCTCGACGCAACAACAGTCTCACTTACAGCTGATGCAGCGGCCAGTCGATTAATGCTGTGTTGTGCAGTACGTGGGACCAGAGAAGCACACCAACAGATTCTCATTACAATACTAACAATACCATGGAAAGCCGAGTGCCCTCTGTCACTGCATGTTTAGATTCCGATTAGCACAGGTGAACTTGTGCAGAGCTAAATGAAAGATTCAAAATCCTACATCAATACTCTGAAAATATGCATAACTGGTGTTATTAGATTTGGTAGGTTTGGTCCCTCTCAGGTTATTTGATTGATCTGCAGCACCAACATTTTAAAATGCAGATGTGGCTTTTCCGTGCTGCTAGTTTTGAATAATTTCGAAGCCTCAGGTGTGTTGTATTGATTACCATTTTCTTTACAGCCGGCCACATTTGTCTTAGTTCCTCGTACTTGCCCACCTCGCTGCTAACTTTTGTTGCAGCCGGAGTTTTACTCGGCAACAGTGGCAGCCCCTCGGCACTACGCTGAAGCAGTGGAATCAGCAGGTCGACTGGTTTCTGCTCCAGTGTAACCTTGCATGTCTGAAATGAGAATGGGGGTTAGGGGATGGCAAGGTTTGTTTGCTCTCCGCAGGCTCTACTGTGTCAGCAGAAGGAGCTAGGTGTCTGTGTCTGAAGGTGTCTATAATTGTTTGGTTGGATGAAATCCTATCGCGCCGCCTGTGATGTGTGTGAATATGATGTCACTGATGAATTACCGCTGGAGGGGATGAAAGGAGGGGATGAAATCTCAAGTGCAAAATGACATTTACTGGGACTGTCAGGTTTATTATTGAGATGTAGTACAAATGGTGCTCTGCCTCCATCCCCCCAGTCTCTCCTGGTCTGGCTGTCCTTGTTTTCTTCCGTCTGTGTAACCTGCTCTCTGTCTCCATCTCTGTCCCTCTGACTGTCTCAGACGGTGTTCAGGATCGTGGTGTTGGGGATATGGGATTACATAGAGAACAAAGTAGAGGTAAGCTCCCCTGAGTCCCATTAGTCCTGACACGGGGCCCCTTTCACTGCAGTGTCATTCCCTCAATGTCACAGCACAGTGTGGCAACTATAGAAGATGCAACAGTAACCTGAAGTGTGTGTGTGTGTGTGTGTGTGTGTTTATTTTATTCAGGTGTTTGATGGAGCTGTCATCGTACTCTCTCTGGCCCCCATGGTGGCCTCCACAGTGGCCAACGGCCCCAGCAGCCCCTGGGATGCTATCGGTCTCATCATCACACTGCGCATCTGGAGGGTCAAGAGGATCATTGACGGTGAGGCTGGGAGGAGGTGGTGTCCCCTGCGTTCTGTCCTTTCCTGTCAGGTCACAGAGATAGATACTGTTCTGTGCTCTCGGCGCTATCGGCTACATTCAATCTTGAGGTTGTTTGCTCAATTAGTTTTTCCTCTTTTTTCATTTTTTTTATCAGCAATGATGGTAGGTCACAACCTTTTGTAGTGAAGCGGTGTTTTCAGTGTTCACAAATAAGCTGCAAATTATTTTACCATATAATATCATATAATAAGAATAATTTTCTAATTTTAAATGTGTTGCTCCCCCGTGTGGTTTTCCAATATAGTACAGGACATGTTCAAAGGGATGATTAGTCAGTGCGGTGCGATCAGAGTTTGAACTTTTGTTGTTGCCTCCTACGCTCACTGTTTAAAAGATGTTGATGTTATTGATGCAATCCAGTACACAAATGACTAAAAGCTGACCATAAAATGAGCATCATTTATGTCAGAAGCTCTGTTAGAAGTCATTGTGTGCCATTGAACATAGAACATATACAGGCTTTTAATTTGAAAAAAACACTGATCGGCTGGGTTCCAGCTCTGTGGGGTTTAAATAAATACTACATTAAATCAATTTAGAAATCAGAATTAACTAAAAATTAAATGCTATTTCTCTTGGAAAACTGAGTATAATGTATTGTTGTTTTTAGCCTATGTGCTGCAAGTGAAGGTGGAAATGGAGCTGGAGATCCAGCAGTATGAGAAGGCCAAGGCGGTGAGGGAGGAACAGCTTGATCGTCTTACCCAGATCTGCCAGGAACAGGCGGTATGTCCTCTTATCGGTTTTGTATCTTTTCTGTTTATTTACAGCTGCATGTAACCAGCAGAGGGCAGCAAAGGGCTATGCAAGGAAAATATATCTGCAGACCACATGAAAGAAAACCTACAAACTTGATCTCTAGATATATTTTCAGAGAAGCCTGGATATCAGGTAGCCAGCACTGTGCATTAACTCAGGTCAATCTATTCTTACAATCTAATAATCATAGTTTTAATGTTTTTAAGTAACATTACCCTCCTGAAAATAAGTTTAACTTTATAAGTGTCTCTAATGCTGATGCCAGAGAAGAGAGAAAAGTACTCAGTATGTCTTATACTGGTGAGATTGTAAATGACATAAGGAAAATGATGTAATAATAGTAAGAACAATATGTGGTGACTAGAAGTTTCTGCATGTATTACTTTGAATATCTGACAGACAACAAGAGTTCTCTGCTGTTCTTTTATTTCTTCTTCTTTCCTTTTAGTTTGAAATCAGGCAGCTGAGGGCCCACCTGGCCCAGCAGGACCTGGATCTGGTAGCAGAGCGTGAGGCAGCCATGCAGATCCACCATATGTGGGGTAAACAGAGCAGCAGTTTCCAGGAGGTGGACGGACTGGCCCCTGGGGCCTCCGAGCATCACAGGCCAGCCAAAGCCAGAGAGCCTGGGGGGCCTGCAGGTAACCGTCTGGAACACCCAACCTCTTTATATTACAGGCTATCAAAGACCTCTGTGCAGGAGAGAGAATTCAGGCTGTGCTTTACATGATAAGCCAGGTCCTCACGCACACATTTTAGAGATGTTCAATGTCTTTGAAGGAAGTACATGCAAAAGAAGTTGGCTCATGACTTAAAGGCTGAAGGTTAAAATTATTTTGGGTTAGAATCTTGAATTAGAAATCCCTCCTGATCCTGAGCAGTAACTCTGAAGTATTCACTATGTATGCAATATGGAGAACTGGTCTTTCAAAGAGAGTTTTCTGGTTACCAAAAGCAATAAAAAATAATAATCAGAAAAAAATTAGACACCACTTGCTCAGTTCTCCTTGTTGGAGGGTAGGACTGTTCAATCATGGCCAACATCTCACACAGACACAGTGGTGGTGTCCTTTTCTCAAAAACATTAGTCTCAGGGTCCACATAAAAATTCTGGTGCCACGCCTAGATGGACTATAAACCTTTCACACGGCGACAGGTCATAACTTACAAGACTTAAAGCGACAAAGCGCTGTCAGTACAGGTGATGTCGGGGCTCAAAACACTAAGGCTTTTCCTTTATCAAAGCTGTAAATCACAGTGCGAGCTGCCATACATCTGAGCCGCTGTGTTTCTGCTCAGACAACCTTTTAACTGGGCCTGAACCTCATATACTCATGTGGTATTGATCATCCAGAGATGGTCCCTGTCACAGTTTAGGCTGAACAATGAGTGGCCCCCTCCTGAGACACTCATAAAATGAATATGTGAAACCCAAACATTAATGAACAAAGGCTGTAAAAGAGTCCTTTAGGACCTTGGAGAGCACTGAAGAGAAACACTTCAACTGATTTAGTGCCTGTGAAACACATTCACACCAAGTGTTCATTCAGGTAGTTCTAAAACAACTTGTTAATTTATCTATTAGCAGATCAACAAAAATGAATCTGAATGGTTAATTAGAAAAACATTTAATGTTTAGTCTTTTATGATAGGAAAATTAGCTATTTTCTATTTTATATGATTGTAACAATAATGCCTTTGGAGTGTTACAGTCACAGTTGGCAAAACAAGCAATTTGAAGACATTTTATTTAACATTTTATTTCACACATTGCCTCTTGTTTGCGCTGAGGAGCATAGATTTTTTTTTTTTACAGGATCAGTTTTATGCAAACTCTTTACTTATGCCTAAATATTTACACGAGACATGTAGAGTAAAGCTTTGATGAAATATCACAAATCAAATATATCACAGTTGGAAAAAAATGAAAATCTGACGTTTCCTTCTGTCTTTACAGCTTCTGGCTCTGACAAATGGTGTAATTCTGTTAATGTCTGTTGAAGATAGCACACCTTTAAAGCCCGCTGGCAGGTTTTGGGGTTCAGATTGTTAACTCTTCTGTTTAGCTTTTATGCATTAAACATGTAATTAATAGTTTATATCACATTTTAATGTAGTTATACAGAGCATATTAAGTGTCTGTTGATGTGCAATATTGGTCGGAAGACACATTTCATGTTCTCGCAATGGTGTTTGTCTTTTATTTATACAGGATCAGATTTTAGGCCTCAGTTTATGAGTCTTCACGAAGGACTCATAGTTGTTGTCAAATACATTAATACAGTGATTAAGACTTGTATCTGACTACAGCTACATTGGTATGCAACAAACTGTTTTGTCAATGGTTGCACATAATTTTCTAAATCCTAGATGGGGGTACTTATTGTGGTAAAGTGTGACTATTGTCTTTTCAAATAAATACAAAAGCTACTGTTCACACACTGTACTGTAAAAGTAGTGTGATCTCTCAAGTTTGGTACACTACAAATGATTTGCTTTTCACTCTTATCCTTTCAGATCACCATGGTCAAGATGACATGAACAACTACATCAGCCAGTACTACAGTGAGCCAAGCAGTGGTGAGCATCAGCAAGCCCTTGGTAATATCTAATCTACAGCCCATGTAGCAGCATAATATTTCAAGGCCCTGTACTTTGTGTTGTTGGTGTTGTAGATACAGGGATCCCAGACCCAGCTCGAGTCATCACCACAGCAGCCATAGACGTGCATCTGCCTAACAACCCCAGCCAGCTTCCCTCTTCTCTGGTGAGTGCGGACGCGGTGCCATCCAGCCGTTTGCAGCGTACTGGCAGCTCGGTCAGCGAGGCCTCCACAACCACAGTGTCCCGCACCAGCTTTAGTGCCCGTCAGCACAGCATCAGCAGCCACACGCTGGGCTCCAGCATGGACTGCAGCTCCACAGTGCGCGAGGCCTCCACCTCCACAGACTACAGTGACCAACGCTGCTACCCTCCACCCTACAGCAGCCCTCTAGCTCTGGGAACTCAGCCACGAGGGAGTCCCAGCGCTGTGGTCCAGGAGCTGCTCTCCTCTCTGTCTGAGGACTCCTGTCTCACCCAGAAGGGCCTGGACCCTGTCAACCTTAAACCACCCAGCCCGACAGGCTCCACAAAAACCAGCCCCGAGCTGGAGCACAGGGTCAACATCTACAACAAGAGGAACCAGGAGAGCCGAGTCGGCCTCCACTCCAAAACAGTCATCCATCTGCAGGGTAATGAGCCTCTTTTAGAGGAGAAGTACAGGATGATGGGGCCGGTAGAAACTCCAGTCAACCGTCTGTCAGAGACATAAGACTCTGCACAACATGTGGAGCTTCACCAGACTTGCTCTTCAGATCAGCCGCAAAAATTAATGCTCTACTAAACTCCCAGATTTTTGGGAGTCACTGGCACATAAACTGTATGTCTGTCATCCTCTTTGTAAAGCTGGAACTGAGAGGATGAACTTGCCAGAGCAGCACAAACAGAGGGCATGGACGTCAGACTTGTTATCAGTCAACACTTATCAGGAAATGACACTCACAAAAAACACTTTTATTTACTTTTACCAAAAGAAACCAGCAATGGGGCTCAAGCCCAAAACTTTCAGACAGCCCTGTGTAGAAATTGTGGCATTTGATATGTTGTAGTTTGATTTCTAACTTGGAAGTGAACTGTGAGAGAGGGTGGTGCAGAGGATTCAGTTCCTCTGATACACTTTGTATGATGTGGAGATGCTGGAAAGGTTTATCGGAGAACCAGACTGTGAATTTTCCCTAGAAAAAAAGGCACGGATTTACCAGAAGTGCAAGTGTATGAGTTGTTTTGGTGGTCAGTTTAGTGTCTCCAAACTCACAAAGAACAGTCCTCTTTGATGGACTGCTGCAGGGTACATTGGATCTGTCTCAACTTCTTTCTAATCTTTGTCTTTCTATAATAATGTTAACATTTTTATCTAAATTCTGTGAGTGGAAAGAGTGCAGTATCCTTTTGACTGATGGATGATTTATGTGAGTTTTTATCCCGGTGCCATGACTGGAAGCTGACCAAACCCAGCTGAGTCAGTGTTTACCGAAGTTTTGCAAATTACAGCATGACCCTCACGCACCCAATTAACTGAAAATCTACCTGCACATGATAGATTTCATATCATTCAGGTCTAAAACATCCTTTTTAAAAACTGATTTTAATTTTTAAAAGTTGTGTAAATATTTCCAGATGGGTTTGGTCACCATATCACAGCCAGAAATAGTGAGGGACTTGAATAAAATGATGAAAAGAAAATTACAGCATGAACCTTTCAGATTTGCCACCATATTGCAAACTAACCCTGTTTATTGTTCTGTCAACAGGCACTTTCTATCTTGGTTATGGAAAGACAGCACTGCAAAATGAACCCAATAAAGGGAAAACATGGCAAATTAAGAAAACTGGTTCTTAGTTGTCAGTTTAATACATTATTTTGCAGAAGAATCTCAAGTAGATGTCTTCACAGTTAGCAGGAAGAGCTGCATTTTATAATCAACTACATCAGAGTGAAGCATTCCCAAAGATGTTGTCTACTGCACTGGAAAATTAAATACAAATTACAACACTTGTACTAAAGAAAGCAAAAAATATCCCCCTACCAAAGGTAAGTACAACTTATCCACTGATATTTAATACTTACGTACTATTGTATTTAAATATATATATATAGAGAGAGAGAGAGAGAATGTTCCTCTGATGCCAGGCAGAGAGAAGATGTTGATGGTGAAATTATTTCTGCAGGCAAACACTCACAACTTCAGAAATTGGTTAAGGCGTTAACTGCGTTTCCCATGGTCGCGCTCTGATCTATTTTTGCTGCACTGTTGAGCTGTACGGTGAACATTTGGTGGGACTTTGTTTCTTTTCACTTGCTCAGCGTTTCAGTCATCTCAGGAACAGCCTGAAGAGAAAAATACAGTAGAAAAATAATGTAATAGTTTACCAGCATTACACACTGGTATTATGGCAGGACCAGTTTTAGCAAATATATTCTGTTTACTGCAATCCTGAAAGCCCAAACTACATGTTTGCTGCATTGGCACAGAATACTTTTAAATTAATTACTTGTTATGTGAACCTAAACATCCTGCAGAAATCATTCTGGCATAAACTCAAGTTACAATATATCTGCTGACATATTTCCCGGGTTTATTTGAGCATAAATTTTCACCAGCACCTGTTATTTTCACCCCAAGCATATTCCATATCATGACATTTATGACTTTATTACACAAACCCTTGTGCATGATGGTGCTCACTGTATAAATTAGTACATTTAGATTCATCAAGACCACAGTACGCTGCACGTCTATAAACATTTACCAGTGTTTCCATTTTTGATAAATGCAGAGCAACATTCTACACAAATAAACATGTTGAGAATGTGAGTTGTGTAGCTTTAAGGAAGACAGATTCAGCAGCCTTTTGTGGTAAATATGAGTGCAAAATTATTCAAATGGTTCTCCTGGAGAGCTGAGCAACTTCAAAACAGAATCATCAGTCACTGCCACAGTTAGTACAGGGTATCAACTGTCAATTTGGGGAAAAAGTAGAGAGCCCATCCATTTTAATCAGTTATCTGAGGAGTGATCACTTGTAAGATGATCTCACCCAGTAGGTCACAACTCTACTGCCACTTGCCATTATTACTAATCACTTCTACAGAATTTGCCAGGACACCTGGGCTGCACAGGCACTACTGAGGGGCTAAATAAAACATGACCAACAGGACACAAATGAAAATATAACCTACTAGCCTTTCAAAGATAGCACTGAACTCCAGTGTTACTCATGCCAACACACCTGGCTCACTATTGCCAAGTACCAGCTCGACACGAGAATGCAACTAAGCGTATAAGTGGCCTGGCAAGTAAAGGCCGAATACAAAACTGAAGCCAACTTTTATGTAACTATCGATCAGTTTTTATATCTTTAGAGATGTTAATGTGTTTTTGTCTTAGCAGCGAGTTCCAGCCACAACACTCCTCAGATTAATTCAAGAACTTAATAATTCAACAGTTGCACATTTCCATTAGGTGGAATAAAGCATCGTGCAAAATTTATCAGTGAGAAAGCAAATGTTATATTCTGACTGTCTCTCAGGACTGTCTTAGCTATCAAAACACCCAAAGTAAGTCCAGGCACTGCCTGGTTGTTTAATAATGTGGGGAAGTAGTGACATTATTATAGCAATATTAATACCAGAAGCGTACCTTGAAAAGATCGGCTACCAGACCGTAGTCAGCCACCTGGAAAATGGGAGCCTCAGGGTCCTTGTTGATAGCAACAATAGTCTGAATAAAAAGGCATACACAACAAAATAAGACAACACATAAACATTACCCTTTCCACAAAACAAAAATGGAATATAGACTTGAATGCCACAAAAAAGTGATGTTTTATGGAAAGTTCTGCAGAAATAGCCTTAAGAACAGTCTTAGACTCAAATGTTGACTGACTTTCTATCAGTGGAACGACATTTACTACAATGTATGTGGCCAAACCCAGAGAGCTAATGCCACTTTATATTATCAATTTTTGGTAAAGTTAATATTAAAATTGGAACATTTTGTTTATATTTATAATGGGGAATAATGGTGAAAAACAGAAAATGGAGAGAACGGGGATGTTTAGGAAATCTGTCTACGTGGCTTTAGAGACTTTACCTTGCTATCTTTCATTCCAGCCAGGTGTTGGATAGCTCCAGAGATACCAACAGCAATGTACAATTCCTAAGGACATGAACAGAAGACAGCCAGACAAGTGTTACATGCTTGTAGACATGAACAGCAGATGCACCTCAGTGTCTGATGGTATAATGACCACAGGGTGTGTAATCTATCAGAGGGTGCTGGGGCGAGTGTGCAAAGGGTCAGCCATGGTTGCACCCCCCAAACCTGCTGGGAAAACCATCTTTCACTCTCAGTTTAATGCACTGCCATATGAATATTTCAGTGTATAGTTAATGTTGCAGCTGAAGTCTCAGATGGACGAAGCATCAACGTGTTAACACAATAGTATCTCACATCTGCAGAAAATTCAAACATACCCCTATTCTATCAGCCACACTCTGATCACAGAAACTACAGGTTCAGATTTATATAAACCAGAATACAACATATTCATATCCAATTATTAAAACTCAGTAACAAAGCACTACGCTTTTAGTCATTCCAATTGGAAAATTCTGTCCATTTCACTAAAATACTCTAACAAGACAAAAATTAGAGTTGTGTGGGTCAGCCAATGTCTTCTTCACACACAGCACTAGCTGCTTCTTATTATTTAAATAAACAAATAAATCTCTGAACTGACGAACATTTCATTATTTCACTTCAATCCTGCCAAGCAGTATTTCTAAACATTCAAACCCTTAAGTTTGCTCTGGTGCGGTATCTGACAGCTTTGAGTATAGTGAAATTTCACAACCTAACCACTGTTCAAAGACATTTAACTCTGATGTTTACACTAATTAACATAGAGGAGACTATCTTACATGCTGCACATGAATAAAATGTGAATCTTTCAATTGTCCGAAAACACTAAACACTTTTACAGTCATGGATTAAAAAAAACAAGAAACCAGATTTAAATTATGTTTAATTAGCCAAGCCAAATTTCACAAGCTTGTCATAACATTTAGAAAATCCAATTTGGACAGTCTGGCCTGGTCTGAGGCTCTGACCAGACATGTACTGCATTCTACTTTAATGGATCAGCTAAATCATTTAGGGCCCTAAATGTGCCACCATGCACATTTTCCAAGGCCTAATGTGTGGATAATCACAGCTGGGGTAACCGGACTGAATCACATAATGGGAGGTTAACCTGTTTAAAAGGGAAGAGCAGCCACCATGATCTTACTTAACTGCTGTGTGAAGGCTAACAGACATTCATCAAAAGACACGCTGACGCTGAGTTTAAGTGCTGCCCACCTTTAAACTTTGACTTTCAAATAGAGCCTTTTGCATGTTGCCATTTGAAATTTTTTTTTTTTTTCTTGATTAGCTGTAAAAGATGCAATAAGTCCAAATAACCACTACAGAAAAGGAACGACTTACTGGTGCTACAATCTTGCCAGTTTGTCCAACCTGCATGTCATTAGGGACATACCCAGCATCCACTGCAGCTCTGGATGCACCAACTGGAAATAGAATAAAATGGAACTTAACACCAAGTAAGAACAGCCATAAAAGCAATAACTGACACAAATGTTTTTATAATACCTGCAGCATTCAGTTTGTCAGCAAGGTCATAAAGCAGCTGGAAATTGTCTCCACTCTTCAAGCCCCTGCCTGGAAAAAAAGGACAACATTAGTCTACTTGAACAAAGAAAATATTGAAAAGAACTCTTAGCCTTGAAAAACAAAACCTTAATCCTTATACTTTCAACGACATTACAATAAGACAAACCTACAATAAATATAGTTGAGCAATGCCTTGAAAAACACAGAGACTATGGATTTGCTAACAAATTAATTCTCAAAATTCATCCTCCAACAACCCACAATGTGGATTTGAATTTGATCCTTTGTGACACTGCTTTAGACATCAGAGAAAGATGGACTGTTATTGCATACCTCCTGACACCACAACCTTTGCACTTGTCAGCTCTGGACGGTCGCTCTTTGTCAGAGTCTGTTCCAACCACTCAGAAATTCCAGTGGGAGAAGCAGCAGCCACTGCAGATCAGAGAACCACCAAATGACAAGTAAGAATACAAGCTTGCAATGACAAATAAGGTATTCTCTATCTGTATTCTATTATTTTACTGAAAAACATCCAGAATTTACGCTAATATCTTGGCATGTGTCAAAGTAGAGCAGGATAAATCTGTAAGCTACTTTACCTTCATCTGATGCAGCACTTCCTCCCTCTGTTGGAGCTGCCTCAAAAGATGTCCCTCTGACGGTGAAGACCTTGATTGGCTCATTACATTTCACTGTGCTGAGAGCATTTCCTACATAATTCAAACATCATTAACTATTATAAATATTAAATTATAAATTAGACATATATAGAGCTTAATTAAGATATGATAAGAAAAACAAGACTTCCAAAGGTTCCATAATATTTCTATATGATAAGGCACTAAAAAAGGTTTACCAGCATAGATCGTCCTGACGAAAGTGTCTGGAGATTTGATTTCAATAATATCTGAAACTGGGGCAACATCCAACTTGGCAGCCACTCTGGGAAGCAGGTTCTACAGAAGAGAAAGTGAAATTATGGTTCATAGACTAACAAATAAGGATGTCTGACAGAAATATGGGGAACAAACACTTAAGCTGATACCAGATTTATTATAAAATGACAACACAGCATTATCCACAACATTGGAAGGTCAACTTTCTGACTTGTATTAAAACATGTTTACTACAACCTAAGATAAATGCATTTTAAAATATATAAATGCTAATTATATATTCCCCCTGTGACTTACCTTTCCAAAGGCAGATGCACCAGCACAGATGTGAGTGAAGTTGAACTGCTTTTGTGTTTGCAGGATAAGAGGAGTCAGCTCCTCTGTAAAAAGGATGTATCAGAAAGTAGAGACAAAATTAGATTGCCTGTAGCTAACCGATGGCTGCAGCAAAACCAGTTCTAGCAACTTAAACATATGAGCAGGGGAATCAAGTGAACAACATCATTCACTCATTTTATTACTACTAGCAAAATGTCCATGAGCAAGTAAAACATAGGCTCATCTAGCTTCAAATATGGTAGACTGTGCAAGTAAAAAGAAAATAAAGATGACTAAAAGCGAGGACATGTTCCGTATCTCTTTGCTACATGAGTGAAGCTTAAATAAATAACAAGCTTCAAGTGTACCATACCTGGTAGGGCACCTTTGTACGCATCATGCTGGGCAACTAGAACTTTCTTCACACCTTGTACTTTGCTGATTTCCTCCACAACCTAAAAACACAGGAAAAGCCACTTAATGTATCCAAGTTTCCCAGTGACCTTCAATGTCGTCTTATCTCCATTCACATTAATTGGGATCCATATACTTTTCTGTATTGTAATGCACAATGGTATAGCTAAAATAGCAATTACATGACAAATACAACACATCAGAAGCTTTGCATACCTTTGCACAGTTTGTTCCAGCAACCAGACAAGATACCTCTCCACCCAGTTTAGAGGCAGCGGTGATGGCATTGAGTGTGATGGGGGTCAGCTTGTCATTGTTGTGCTCTGCTACTACCAAGGTGCTTTGAAACCTCTGGAGGATACCAGTCTGTTGGAGAAAACATCATCAACGTCAATATAAAATGTATGTCAGTGAAAACAAATGTATTTAGAAGGTACTGTCTGTTAAATGGATTTGTTATGTTTGACCTAAGTTATCAAACACTTAGGCAACATTTTCAGCTTTTTAGTTCACGCAAAAATACGAAGAAGATACAAGGCATTGAATTAGAACATGTATCTTTCCTACAATGATGTTATTACTGTTTTCAAATCTTGCTTAGATATTGCTGTGGAGGTGCAAAATACAAAGTCAGTCAGTTGTTAACATTCTACAATGATTTCTGGATAAAAAGGTTTCTGATGTCCAATGAATGCCAGCAGAAATGGAACATCTATTTATTCTTCAATGTCACCATGTAGTCTAAATATGAATACCTTCCAGGATGAGTTAGGCATTAAAATGTGCTGCCATGTTCCTCTGAGAGAATTATTTGCTGTATTTTACTAACATGTGTACTGCTTGTACATATGTCAGGTAATACAAATTAGTTTTGTTGCATGTACAACACATAGTCTCAGATCATTTATGCAACTTTGAGTGCAGCTTAGTGTGGGGTTAATGTAAACGTAATGTTAGGACAGTGGACAAACAGTGTGCGGTGCAACCTCTGAAACAGCTGTATCTGGCTCTGGCAACGTTAAACAGGATTTTACCAGCCTCATCTGGACACTCTCAGTTCTTAAAGGTCATTCAGATAAAGTTAAGCAAACAGAGAAAACATAAAATAGAAAATGCTGCTTTGAAAAAAAACGCTAGATACTCTACATGTCTTATAGCAGACAGGTTGTTTTGCTAACTCCAGTCAATGACAATTTACCAGTTTCGTAACTCGTAACAGAGAGACCTTTCATAACCACTAGGTTAGCTATGCTAACACTTATTAGCATTCGGTCAAAAGCACACTCATATTCAAGCCATTTCACATTGTAGCGTATATATACAGACAGTAACATATTAAGTAAACCACCTGCATCACATGTGCTAATTCTAAATAGCACTGCTACTTGTGAGACTAGCATGCCTTGCTAAAGTTCAGCTAAAGTCTAGCTGAACCAGCTAGCCAGCCAGCTAGCAGCTGCTGCTGCAAATAAACACGAAAAGCAAATGACGTGTCTGTGTTTTTAATCTGCTTTAACCAACTGAAATCATGTCTCAGTGTAAGTTAAAGCAGTCACACTCTTACCAAATGCTTCAGACTCGTCTTGTTAAAGGCTCTGTTCATCTTGGACCGTTGTGGCTGCTCTCTGCTCCAAGTGTTGCAGACTGAACTGTGCCAAAGGTCGTACGAGGTTTGGCAGGACTTCTCGCGAGATATACTGACATTCAATTATCTTGCAAAAAATCAGACTGCAAGAATAAACAGCAGCTTGATCCCTGGTTTTCCCATCATAACATATTGCTTATTTGGGACATTTTGTTCAGTTTCCTCCTCCGACACTAAATAAAGCAGGGAGACACTTTATTCTACTCTGGAAAGATCATCATTTCTCAAACCAACAGTATTTTTCTTAATTACATGCTTCTGTTGCCACTACTTTTCTGTCAGAACAATTGACCTGGCAAAAAGTAGCCCACCGAAGAAAAACACAATACATATATTTTAAAAAATCATAAATATGATCAAACGTTAGTACACATTTCTAAATTTATTTTTTGAAAATGAAAGATTTGTGCTACTACAACCTCTTTCACAACCAACTTGAGGGACTAAAGGTGTGCATAAGAGGTGGATAAATGATTACATTTGATAGTGGTGTAAGAAGTATTCAGATCTTATATGTACCAATACAGCAATGTAATTCCATTACAATCAAAAAAACTCACATTAGAAAGAGTACATAGGTATTAGCAGCAAATGTATTTAAAAGATTGAAGCAAAAGTACTGATTTGGTCGCTCTGACTGATAAGTTATATATTTGATCATGATATCATTAGTGAAGCATCAGTGTATCTGATACTGCTGCTGCAGGTCTGCACTAATGTATATACAGTTTAATGTGCAGGGACAATAGATACATCTGAGTTGCCTGACATGATTAATGTGAGAGTGAGGGGAGAAAACCTAAGTTCTGATGCAGAAGTCTGTTTTTACTTTCTGGACTTTTTCCTCCAATCTTTGATTTTTGATGAGATTTTGGATCTTTTATAATAAAACCATGTGAGAGGTTTAAAGGCATAAATCAGTCTTTGGTGTAGCTGTTAACAGCTCAGAATCTGAAATGTGAGCCAGACTTTGAAGTAAGCAGGTTTTTGTAAAATATCCCTTGAACAATGACTCTTTAGCAATGAGTTGTATTTGAAACGCTTGTTATAGTATAAAATCACTGTCCTAAAAGTATCTAGTAACTAAATAAATGTAGTACACTAGAAGGTACAATATTTCCTTTTGAAATATAGTGAAATTTTAAAGATGAAATATCATGAAATGGAAATACTCAAGTAAAACACAAGTAGTCTGCCTTAAAGTTGTACTTGAACATTACATGGCAGTTACAGGCATAAAGCGCTTTGTGTTTTTTGTATGTTTCTCCCTGCAAGAGATGAGAGAAGAGAAAATAATGTGCACTGCTTTTCAATGACTCAGAGATGGACTGATTCACCAGTTTAAAAGTTAACCTGACATTGTTTTCAGATTTTAATGACTGGTGTGATAGATCTGTCTTTCCACAAGTCAAACCTTAAAGACAAAAGAAGCTCACCCAAGTATAAAAGATCTATTTGTAAACTGTGCAGCTCATTGGAATCAAGACCTCTATGTGATATTTCCTCCAGTAGAGGGCTCTCTGCAGTGCTGTGAATGTTGGTTGTCACTTAAAATCAACAAAACACACACTTTAATGTTTTGTTTTGTTTTGTTTTTTTTTACAATATTCAACCAGATTTTAACCAAACAGCAATTCTGTAATTAGAGGAATCATAGGAAGAATTTAGCAAGTAAATAAATATGTTTTGTTTACAATTTGAACACTGTAGCAATGACATTCCAACATGCTGGCCTTACTATTAAAAAAATCTCACAGCAAAAATTTAAAAAAGACATTATCATAGGGATATAATTGGCTTGTCATATACATCACATATTTGACTCCATATGTACATTTTTAAGGGAATTTGAAACCAAAAGGAAATAACAAGAGTTGCATGTAAAGTCACACTTGATAGGTTCCTATTAGTTGTTCAGCAACTTTAAGGAGGAAAACCTACATATAGAAATTTGGCATGGACAAAGAGATAAACACAAATGCTTGGAAAAAAATGCAAAGAACTTAAAAAAAAACAGAAAGAGCAGGGTTCCATGCAGGAGGAGATTTGCATGGCACCCTCTCTTCCTGGACTCACAGAGGTCCAGGTCTGCAGACGTCACTGGTCGATGATCTTTGTTTTCTCCCCACCTCTCCGAGCAGGAATACAAGTTTATCATCCAGCAGGGACGGGACGCTCTCCTCTGCCGCTCCTCTTCCCCATCTGTCGGCGTGCACTCGGCTACTTCTCCTGTATGGTGGATATCCTGCTCAACACTTCTTTCTTGGATGATATGGGGGATCATTCAAAAAGTAAGACACTTTTTTGATTCTTTCCTTTTATTTCACGAGGCTTTTTTATTTGGACTTTTACCGGTGTTTAGTATTCTAAATGCTAAAATGAATCGCTGGATAAACGTCCAGCTTTGCGTAAAAATTACCGAAAAAGAGACACCTAATAAAAAATATAATAACTGTAACATAACTTACATGTAACTGCTATCACATTTGGGGTGCTCATGCCTCTGAAGTATTTTTTAAAAAATCTCCTGCGGCCTCTTTATTTATAATTCCTTCATTTTCTTGGAAGAACCTGCATGTTTGTTGTTTCCCTCCATAAAATCAAGCGGGTTTAACGGGGATGTCATGGGGATTAAAAAGAGCAGCGTGGCATTAACGCGTTCCCACTTCCACAGAGAAGTCGGGAATCGCAATGTGTGTGGGCTGTGGAAGTCAGATACACGACCAGTACATCCTGAGAGTCTCCCCGGACCTGGAGTGGCATGCAGCCTGCCTCAAGTGTGCAGAGTGCAGCCAGTATCTGGACGAGACGTGCACTTGCTTCGTCCGGGACGGAAAGACTTACTGTAAAAGGGATTACGCAAGGTAGGAGTGAGGAGTTTTGACTTTACTATATATATAGTGTAGTTATGACATGTATCTGTGGGGAGAGTATAAATGTGGAAGGCCAAATACATTGAGAAAAAATAATATTAATCCATATATCGATGCAAAACGTGCACAGTAATGAAAGTGGACAAAATTACGCATTATGAAGTGTAGACTTGAATCAGATTTGTTTTGCATACTTTTATTTTTGATCATTTCCCTGTGATCATTCTACCAACTAACAGTTCTTTTGCTTGTTTTGCTCGGATTAATAAACCGGGATCAACATCAGATTGGTTTAAATCGACAATGGGCATAACTTAACGCATGGCACCAGTAGCTCCATCTCCGTGCTCCCCTTTCCCCAGGTTATTTGGCATCAAATGCGCAAAGTGTAACATGGGCTTCTGCAGCAGCGACCTGGTGATGAGAGCCCGGGACAACGTCTATCACATGGAGTGTTTTCGGTGCTCGGTGTGCAGCCGGCACCTCCTGCCGGGGGACGAGTTCTCCCTGCAGGACGACGAGCTGCTGTGCCGGGCGGACCACGGCTTGCTGGTGGAGAGGGCCTCCGCTGGGAGCCCGCTAAGCCCCGGGAACATCCACAGCAGACCGCTGCACATCTCCGGTACGAGCTGGATCACTGTGCACATAGCAGAAAATTATTATTATTATTATTTAAGAATGCTTATCTTTCTTGCAAAATTGTGGTAATTTTGTAGGTAAAAATTTGAGTCCACTAAATAATAATTATCCTTTATTTGTGGCTACATGTAGATCTACACAAAACAATATTTTTTACTGCATGTATTTAGTCAGACATGTCAAAATCATTTACTATTTTCTTCCATATTAGGCCTAAAGATTTAAATCTCCTGCGTCTTTGGCACCATAACTGCATAGACTTTACAGCAGCCTAATAATAAACCTATTTCATATTTTCATAGACTGATAATTCTATATTCCACTGGCGATTTGTTGCTTTAATTTCTTGTCTATTATTTCTAGATGTAAAAAACTCATTTATTTCAATTTTTCCTCTCTCTTCAGACCCAGTTTCGGTCCGGCACCCACCTCATCACCGCAACCACGTCCACAAGCAGTCCGAGAAGACCACCAGAGTCCGGACGGTGCTGAACGAGAAGCAGCTCCACACCCTGCGGACCTGCTACAACGCCAACCCGAGGCCGGACGCCCTGATGAAGGAGCAGCTGGTGGAGATGACCGGCCTGAGCCCCAGAGTGATCCGCGTCTGGTTCCAGAACAAGCGCTGCAAGGACAAGAAGAGGTCCATCCTGATGAAGCAGCTCCAGCAGCAGCAACCCAGCGACAAAACGGTGAGGAGAAACCTTTTTAAACACTGAAAAAATACGATAACATTGCTGTTTTTGCAGACTGGTTTCCTATTTCTCAATTCCAATGCATACTGTCAGTATTCTCATTTTTACTTAAGCTCACTCTGTCTTTTAAATATATGGACAACTCAGCAACAGTCTGTCTGGATGATCATATAACCAAATAATGTTCATAGCGTTACTGCAAATAAAGAAATAAATACATGGTAAATACTGCTTGAGAAAACCCCCCACAAAACAAGCAAAAAACAGAAATAAAACCAGATTTTATTTTTTTTTAATAAATGTGAACAAAAACGCAGAACACTAAATGATTTATTATGCAAATCTTATTTTTTAAAAGGTATAACCAGCAGTATTTTACACTGTAACAAATGCTTATTGTGTATTTTCTAGTCTTTCAGTTTGTGGTGCATTTTCATTAATTAGAAAATAATTGTAAACTGAAGTATTGAACTGAAAAGACTTGGTGGCGCAAAATGGAAATGAATCATCTTCATCCAGCTACAGCAGAGCGCTGCACCAAAGCCTCATATTTAGGTTTACTGTGCATTTTTGCAGATTAGATGTTACTTATTGATCATAAAATTCAATATTTTGCTGCAATTTCATTTTGTTGCCTGCTGCTTTTCTCATTACGATGAAAAAGTGAGCTTAAAGCCTATTTTTTATTGATCTCTTGCGACTTAAAAGCACAATATCCTCCATCCAGAAGTAACTTCATCCGTTTTTAAGCCAATATCTGAACGAACTGAGTGTTTCTATCCCTGCTGTAGAATCTGCAGGGCCTCACAGGGACACCTCTGGTGGCAGGCAGTCCCATCCGGCACGACAACACCGTGCAGGGGAATCCTGTGGAGGTGCAAACCTACCAGCCTCCGTGGAAAACCCTCAGCGACTTCGCCCTGCAGACCGACCTGGACCAGCCTGCCTTCCAGCAACTGGTAGGACGATGTTAGAAATAAATTATAAGCTAAATCAAAAAGAATATAAAGGGAATGGCAGGCCTGTTTCCACACAGAGAAAAACAATAAGATACATGTTATAAAGAATAATTCTGGTTGAGCTGATGCCCTAATCAAGACATCAGTTTTGTGATGGAGCTGTAGGTGGCTGCAGTCTTCATTTCTTTAAAAAGATCATAGAATAATCACAAAATTATAGTCTTCAGTGCAGAAAAAAGAGCTGCTTTTGTGCCAAACTCATTCTGTGGGGCCCCACGTGGAGTCACTTGATATACTGGTCATATCAGAGATATGATGGAGTCTCCAGAGGCTGATGGAGTGATACATTTTCACATGTTTTTAATAGATAAAAGGCCTCATTCTTAGGGAAAAACCCAGAAATAAAAAAGTAATAATATCTCCACATCCATTTGAAGCTCCAGCCCTCTCACACATGTTGAAATCTCTTTAAATTAGAAGTCTGGGACCAAACACAGATCAAGCATCAAACATTTTACCTTCTTCTTGTTTCCCTCCTTGCAGGTGTCTTTCTCTGAGTCGGGCTCTTTGGGAAACTCATCGGGCAGTGATGTGACCTCTCTGTCCTCGCAGTTACCGGACACACCGAACAGTATGGTGCCGAGTCCCGTGGACACGTGAGGAGGCCCCCGGGGTCAGCTGGAGGCCCCCGGAGCTCTCAGCCACACAGGAATGCGTAAAAAAAAAAAGAAAAAACCCAAATCGCGCAGCGACATTCAATCAAGAACAAAAACGAGCCAGGGACCATGCAGGATGGATTATGCTGGAGGATACACTCTGACTGGAGGTCTGACTCTACATCCAGGCGTTTTTATCTCACCGTCCTGACACTTCGGCAGGGACACGGTGGACACTTTGGGCTTCCAGCTTTGGGACAAACTCGCCTTTTTTTCCTCACCACGATGCCAACACCTGAACTTGGACAAAAACATGGGAATATGTGGCGGGAGCCTGTTGCGGAGGTCTGACTGCTTAGAGTATGTTTGTCAGGAAAATCCAAGCTGTGTAGATGTGCATGATTTGTAAGTTTCACTCTTGTAAATTATTGAAACAGATGAGAGAAAGGGACAGAGAGAGAGAGATGCGCATTGTTTGGCGTTTTCTCCGAGAGAATAAGTTATTATTATTTATTATGAGGACAGACGTAGTTGATCTTATCAATAAAACTATTGATTATTGCATGCAAAAATCCATTTGTTCCATAAACGTGCAGAGGAATTTTAATTCTAGTCGGCGAAATAAATCAGTTTTATGGGGGATGGAAACGAAGGTGCTGCTTATGATGCTGTTTGAAGTGGAGGTAAGAGCTCAGTTTAGATACAATACAGTTTTTAAAAACAAAATCCAAAGCAAATAAATAGACTGACTAAACACTGCAAATGTTCAGTTGACCATTTTTTTGAGTGTGCATCTTGGCAACAAAAGAAAAACTGGGCAGCTGAACAGGTAGGTAGCAGCTTGTTTTAAAAAACCTGTTTGTGTTCAGTTTCTGTGCCAAGTGGATCAATGACTGATGGATCACTAGATGTAATGAATCATTTGGCCTGTGTGTCATGGGTCAGTGAATCAGACACAATAGGTGGACGCCTGTTCCTCCTTACTTTTTTTGAATATTCAGGCCACATCAGCTGCTATTACTATCCATCTTTACACCGTATTTATAGCAGACTGTGCGTAAAGTTTTGCTCCAGTTACAACCCATAGTGATAAAACGATAAAAGTTGGTCTTTTTTTAGACAAATGTCACAGTGTCACACACACCTGAGGCCCACAGTTTGGCTGCAAGTCTAGACAGAGTCAGCGGCGGCTCCTTATCTCCATCTGGCATCACCTGCGAAGGATACGCTGAATGGATCCACAAAAAAAAAAAAAAAAAACGCGCAGCAGCTCTTGTGAAGGGACTCCCAGCCCGAGGACGCATCCTGGCGTGTCTTGAGTTTATTTTCATTCCAGTAGGAATCCTGAGCGACAAATAGCCGCTGGACAAGAGAGCAGGCAGGTCAAGCCGGGACTGACACACTACACCTCAACAATTTGTTGGGGAGGATCGGCTTTTATCAGTGAAGGGAAGGGGAGACGCACTGAAATTAAAAGTCATGTTAAAGATCTTCAGACATGAAAAACAGAAAAAAAAAATATTAGACAGGGTTGTACAATGATAGTCTCACTACAAAGCTTAAAATAAAAACATTGTCGGATTTTTAAAAATCATATTTGGTTATTTTTTTTGGCATAAACATTAAATAGCTCCCAAGTTTTCAACACTGCTTTTAATCTGAAACCTGAAAAACTGGATAGCTACAGCAGCTTCACACTGATCTGAAATGCATATGATGGAATACACTGCTGGTATCCAAAAGCACTGTTAAAAATATATATGTATGTATTTACATGTGGAAAATACATTTCCCTAAAGGCCTCAGGTTTCTGAATTCACACCAGTCCATATGGAATTTATGTTGCTGTGAAATTCAATACTGGAATTAGTTTTTTACAAATTGCAATTGCCCAATCATTTACAGACCACATAGACACATATTCATTTTGCAAGTCAATGTTACCACAAAGTCAAACAACAGTTGAAATGTTGGTGTTTACTCACAGTAAATTTGCTCCTTCTGCACAGAATAAAACTGAAGAACAACGATTTATAACCAGACTTATTTTATTTTAAATTATGAAGGTAAATAACTCAATAAATTATATTAATTTGTAAGTGCCTTCTAACAAAAAAGAACATGGAAAGAAAATGATGTGAACTTGAAAAATATAACTTTTAACGCATATTTGCAATCAAGGCAGGTCATTTGACTTGGAACTGGCATCAGGTAGAAAGGAGATAACATTCTGGCCATTCACATTCAAAAATATCCAAAAACAATAAATGAATACAAACAGTATTGATGGAAAGGTTTGGCAAATATATAAATTACAGTAGAAGTAAACGTGTCACGTTCAGACAGTCACTGTTTGGAAAATGTAACCATTTCTATCTACAACAGGAACAAAGAGACACAAACGGCTTATTCAGACATCACATGGAGTAGTTGTGCGCGTGTTCTAACTACAAGGTACAAATATGACATCTTGTGCAAAATTCCTCTTAACTGTCAATCTGAGGAAATCAAAACAGAAGAACCAACATACAATAAGGCTTCACAATTTTTTAACATTTGACAAAGTCTGAAGAGCACAATATTTATTCAGACTTGAAGTCACAAATGAAAAAAAAAACACCTCCACATCTTAGTGTCTTTAGAAATTATTATACTGAGCTTTTTCCAGCTCCATCACTCCTCTTGCTTCTTAAGAAAAAATTGCAGCGCTGAATCCCACTGATCTCTTGGAAAGCGGTTGGACAGTTCACAGTAATCCAGTGGCTGGGAAACTGTACAGACAGAAGAGAACAACTATATTATACTGGGTGTCCAAGAGAAATCCTTAATCCTTTTAAGACTGAGCGTAAAATTTCACCAAAACAAGTGTGTGCTGAAATTCTTCATGAAGATAAAATGATTTGACTCAAAAAAACAAAACAAAAACATAACAAAATCTAATGTTGACACACACTGTAGGGGGAATTACATACATGTAAAACAACCTTTTCAAACAAACTAAATATATCTACAGAATTCTAAATATGAATTGTACAGTTCATCCATTACTTTGTTATTCATTTTCAGAATAACTTACCCATTTTACTTGTTTTAGTGTCTGATTCCTTCTCGTTTGCAGCACAGTCCTAAGAGAAAATACATGTTAGTGCCATTAAACAATAAGCTGCAGAGTACGCTGCAGGTCTATGTAATACTAGTATTATTTGTATAAAATTTAATTGGGCTCATCTTACGTTGATTAAATAAAACAAGTTTCCAGGAAAGAAAACATAATGTATTCAAGCAAAATCTGAAGCTGCCACAAAGGTTCCATCTCCTTGAGATTCACTCAGCAAGCTGAACCATCCTGGATTAAATTGTTCCACTCGAAGGAATGTTCCTGAGGTTAACTCAAACATGAGGGCAGCGGGGCGAGACACCATGCATTATTGCTTTGTTTGAAAGAAATGACAATAGCTTGTCTCCCTTTGAATGGGAGTTAATCTGTGTCTAAACAGTGGTGGTTGCAGAGTGGCGAGGGCCTTGTTGTCAGGAGCAAGATGAAGGAGACAAGCTGTTTACTGGGAGTTGAACCAGTGGCAGGTAAATCCACTGTGAAGGAAACCATTTGTCTTTGTAAAAGCCTGCGTGTTAGAGATTCACCGAGGGGCACATGAGCGGCAGTCAATCAGCTGATGCGGAGGTTTCCTTCTGATGTGAAAGATACTAGCTGAGTTTGGATATTCTATTTACAGGCATGGTATTTTTAAGGCCAGAGAGGAGATTTTATGCTTATTTGTGACTTTTTAAACATATTTTTTGAATAGAATTTCTACATTGAGCTTGACACACCCCTTATAATCACAACAACTTTTCTTTTGAGCTACAAAATACACTTTATTTAGTTTGACATAAAAATTACTGCATTTTTCATTCAAGCAAGTGTGTTATAATGCAAAGTAGATGTACATTTCCCTATTTACCTGAATGAATGTGGCCAGCAACACACAGCTCATCTCCTGCTGCAGGATGACCTTGTTCTGAGGGTTGTTGTAGCAGGCGGAGATGAGGGAGGGAAAGAGCACTCTGATGAGGCGTGGGTGGCTGAAGTACTGGAAGGGCAGCTGACACAGTTTCTGCAACACGCTGGGCTGGCGGCCAGACTGCACTATCACCTGGAACACACAAGGAGCAGAGCCAGTCAGTCACTAAGCCAGTCAGTGGCACTGCTGGTTGTAAATCACTGCCTCTGTGCCCCTCCCACATGTAAATCTGCCACTAAAACAACACACAAACAGCCATTAGGAGGAGACCTGGGGGGCACAGCCTCCCACCACACAATTACAGGCCATAAAACACAATGATGGGATGTTTTGTTGCAAAACGGCAATAGCAGAGCTGCTGTAACATAAGAGGGAAAATGAGACATGTGAAATGATGTCATCGTTAGCAGTTGAAACTTCACTTTCAAGTTTTGCATTAAGCTTCTGAAGCAACACTCAGGCATGGAGTTGGTGCAGAAGTGAAGCTCAGGTTGAGAGGGCATTCACAGTGCAACGGGGGTATGAAGGGGTGGGGCGGCGGGTGAAAGGCAGGGTGAGCAAACCTCTACCAACAGTGTGGCCACCCCCACTTTAAGAAATGAGCAATACCATTAGTGGTATTTTCACCCTGCCGACATCCTGCTCTCCATCACAGCCCGTCAATCACACACCATCACATCCGGGCCACCAGTATTAAAACCAAATCACTCCCAGCCTCATTTGATTAGAAAGGGGGCTGCTGCGAAGGAAAGGGTCCCAGCCTAATGCTCTGGTCATCTCCCCTGAGCTTGAGAGGACCATCAGCACCCGTCTGAGAGCCACAAGGTCAACATGTTAAATCCTGGATGAAAAAAATGCTGCACTGCTTTACAGGTACAGACTGCAGGACTGGTGAGGGGGGTTCAACACCAATGGAAACCAGAAGGGCAAGGTGAGGTCTCCTAGTCACAGTGACATAAATTCACAGGATTTACAAGATTTTAAAAATACAGTCTCTAATACTCTTCCATTGGTTTCCCCTTTGATAAAGTACTCTGAGTTTGAGCAGCAGGATAAACAAAGTGATAATTCACTGCTTTTATCAGTTCAAGGCGAAGCTTCTCAGAGCTGTCCTCTACAGCGGAGTTCAAAGGGACACAAAACAGTGTCATTACCTATTATTATTTGTTTAAAGAACTCACATGGACAGGTCAAACAGTCTGACCTTTAACGCATTACAAATACTTGACAATGTGAAGAGCTTTGAATTTGTCAACGAAAAATGTAAGTGTTTGTTTTTGACATTACGACAAAGTATGATTTGCTTCTGTCCTGGTGTGTGTCACAGTAAAGTACTGAGCAGAAGGAAAGTCTTTAATATAATACAAGTACGAAAACTGTAACTGAACACAATCCCATCATTTTCCTCACTCTCTATTTTATTTTTTTTGTTTGTTTTTTTTTAACAAAGGAATTTGGGACAAATCTATCCCTTGCAGGAAGGGGAAAAAAAGGCAGGCTCTGGTAGTTTTCAAGTGTAGAGCTGCTTATTTTCACAGCATGTAGTTTTAGCATTTTCGTGCTACTTTTTCCCCTAAATCATACATCATCATATGTTATCTTGCCTGTTGCTACGCTGCCCAAAGACAAACTGGCAATGGGGGCACATAAATTTCTGCAGCTTCTGCATTCAGCAGAAAGCCAAAACTACGATTCTGCAAAAGCTAAAGAATCTCGTCATTCTTGTGTTTTAATCCAGAGCATTTATGTCGGGGTGTCATAATTTAACACCACAGTGAGCACTGCATGTTTGACTTGGAGCTCTGCGGAGATCCAACCCACAAATCACCCAGCGATCTCATAATCCTCCGCTACGCACAATTCCATCTTCAGCTGCCTAAACAAATTGTCCACCCTCAAGTGCCTGACGCACAAAGACATAAAACAAAGCCTGGTGGCAGCAAGAGTCTGGAGGTAGAAACATTTGCCTGCCAACTTTCCACACCTCTACCAGGTGAAAAGCAACACCAGAGACTGAAATGGCTTCCAACCACAGATTATGCAGTAGTGTTTCTTCTCCCAGCTCAGCTGAAGTATCTGCAGCTCAAAGCCTGACATCATAAAACTAACAACATGCGTCTGAATCCATGCATCTGGTCCACATGTAATGCAGACCCTGTAAAAACTCAAGTGTCTTGGCTGCTCTGCTCTTTCTTAAGTTCAGAGACCTGGCACTTTCAAACGGTTTTATGACGCTTTCATTACATAACTTCCTCACAATGACAACAAAGAGTGTGTAAAGTTAATGTTCTGAAACAAACAAATGCCTGGGAAAACCCACTGTCGAGGCAGAACCCAAAGTTAAAGCAGAGAAGGGGGGAAAAAAGGGACAGCCATCATCCAACCCCACAATACAGGCCAAGTCTCGAATAATATAACTAGCCTGTGTGCATGTGGCTGCGGCATGGACTTATTTATTCATTTCTTACTGCACAAATATAATTATAAATTTGTACTGTCACAATCTTTCATGAGTGGAGGTATTACCATTCATCTTTGTGTCTAGACAGCACAAAACACCTCAGGAGGAACCAGAGTCAAAGTAAGGCCATATATCTGACACTTGAATCCACAATATAAACCAGATCCAGTGAAACTCCTTTAATGATAAGACATGCAGCACTGCAGACAGCACAAAGCCACGCTAGTCAAGTAAGTGTTTAGTGCTTATTTACAACATTTACAATGCCTTATTGAGACATGCACAGGACGCTGTGTAAACTGCCTTTGGACAATAGGATGGTAGTGATGCAGACATTGACAAAGACACTCCAACTAGACGTTTAAGGCAACTGTCAGTTGTTTTAAAATCCCACAAAATCTGCTGTTTACACAAAAAAAGCCCTATAACTCTTTATTTATCTCCATGAGCTGACGCTGTCATTCCATCCCAGATCCAACTGCTGATAATTCTGCTCTGAAACTAACCTGACGACAGTGTTACAGACAAATGGAAACTCTTCACTGAAAGGTTTGCAAGGATAAAAATGTCCTCAGCTTCACTTAAAGTCAGTTGGACCTGCGTTCACCCTTGACGTGGAGTGTAAATCATCTACCGAGCTAACAATCAGGCACTCTCCTGCCAGTTAGTGTAGTGTGTGTGTGTCTGTGTGTTTCTCTGCCTCTGTTTACTCTGCTGGGTGATACAGAGTGTGTATTCCTCACTGCTGGCTCCCAATGGTCTGCACGAGCTGCACTTACCCTGCAGGCAGTGAGGGCTTGGTTGTCTTGGCAGTAATGGACTGCTGAAGGAAGAGTTTCAACATCAGGTTAACAGGAATTACAGGCCTAAAGCTTGGCTTGGGCCTGGAGGGCAGAGGAAACGCCCTCAAAGAAAATGGGAAGAAGAGGACTGACCCCACAGATAAGGCTGAGCTCTAGGGATGTGTGTGGGATGTTCAGCCGAGTGACGATCCATAGCTCATGTGATGGTTACTGCTATAAAGAAAACAGTTTATGAAATATAAGAGCAGAGGAGTCAGGTGATTTCAGGAGTCGGTACAGGGAGAACTATCCCATTACATTTATAAAACACCCACACACTACCTGAAATTAAACCTGCTTGTGTGTGTGTGCATTATAGACATAACTGCATGTGCGCGTGGCTCACTCTGCTTGAGTGTGTGTGGCCGTTTTTCATGTACTGAAAAAACTCCAAAGTTATCTTAAGATTTCCGCACTCTGAAATTACTTGTGTCTTTCTAAAAAGCAAGCAGGAATCAGGTGGGTTAACATGTCACCAGTTTACAATTACAGTGCCGTCAGCTCAGAGATTCAACGGATCATCGCTGTGGATGAATCACAAATGAATCACTGTATTTAAAGACAAGGAGATTACCGGTATGCATCTCTTCAGTGAAAACAGAAGAACAGTTCCACGTCAGTTACAAAATAGGTTGCATTTGTTCGGTGTTGTTTTGTCAAAAGGTCTCGGTAGATGCACCCAACAGACAATGAAACATATGGCTACATGGCTCAGTGGCCCCAACCATAAGCAGAGACGCACTTATAAAAACACACAAGCATACATATGTCACTCTCCCAATAGCTTTTTGTGTGACAAGGTGAATTATTCATGCCCCCCTAGAGCAGAGGGAATACATCACTGTGTATAGTGCTGCTTCAAAGTTCTGCTTTTTATGAGCAGCTTTATTTCTAGAGCATATATATAAACAAAAGCTGGTGTGCTGACAGTGAATCAGCAGTCTATGCGACCGCACAGGCCCCGGATCGGGCCGCTTTTGTGTTCTGCCAATGCTTACATTAGCTTGAGAAAAGCTCAAGCTGCTCTAAATATTCTCCTTAACACCATCCATCTTGGTGCAGAAGTGAATGGACGCATTCCAGGAACTGGACCACTGGCAAAGATCAACTCTGTGTGGAGGTTGTGTGGGATCTTATTTCCTGACAATCTATACTCAAATATGTTTTATACCCAAAAGCAAGGTAAGACGAGTTTTTTTTGGCCTTATCTCAAAGTATTCGTATTGGCAATACCTACAATGTGAAGGAATGACAGATTTTGCATCAACTTAGCAAAATACAAATGTTATTTTTGCAAATCACAGAGCATGGCTGCCCTGTTAACGTCACTGTGGGAGTACAAAGATGAATAGTCTGCCACACGCCTAATTTAATCATCAGTGCTTATTCAATTATTCAATATAATATGCAAATTGAATCTACAATGACCAACAAATGCTAATCCTGTACACCAGAATAATTAGATTGAATAGTAGCAGAGAGGATGACTAAAGTGGCATAGACAGGAGGAGGCACGCTGAACTAGATATACAAAATTTGGCAAATTAGAATCAGTAATCAGCCAATAAACTGTTGTGATGAGGGTTGACTGTGACTATGTGGGCATAAATGACATATCAGAGGCTAAAGCTGTGGCTGCTGCCCATGTGGGTCAGGCTTAGCTTAATCAAAGCCCAGCCAACTGTAACATGGCTAATCAGGGGCCCGGTAGACGGGCCATGCATGACAGCCAATTACACAGCAGCCAGGTCTGCTCCATCACATCCTGTTCACTTCCATAGAGTGCCCTAAGTAGTTGTAACACCGGGGCCAGCACCGTGCGCTGCTTTACCAGGAGAGAACAATGGGTCACTCCGTGGAACAATAGACAACAGACAGACCAAACCAGGAAGGTGCCAAGGCATGAATCTTTTAACAGGTGCTTTTTGTTACGATTACAAAACTACACCCTTTTTCTGACAAATAATGCATGAGAAGAACAATAAGATGATATTACCAGGCTCTTCTAACTCAATAGACAGTTTTACACAACCAAAAGCATTAAATGTAATTAAACAATTAACAGACAGATGACAGAAAATCTATTGCAATTTCCATAACTGACCAACTGCATTAAGTAGAGTTAAAACAGTAAGTAGATTAACTGAGGTGGTCTTAGGCTAATAAGCAAATATTTTGATAGTTAACTGCTCGTTTTAGTATTTACCAAGAAAAAAAAGTTAACTATTCTCTGACTCCAGCTTCTCATATTATAAAGTTTTATAAAGCATTCCATCTATAAACATATATGTCAGTGTTAGGGGGGTGACTGGACACAGCAAGCAATCTGAAGATAAACTTATTGGTTTCTGACATTTTACTGACAAAACTAATTGAGAGAATCATGTAAAGACTTATCAATAAAAATTTATATTTCCTGGAGCCTGAGTAAAATAATTTTCTTTTGACAAGTACTTTTTAGAATTTATATATATTTTTAAAAATTGTGTATGAAATGTTTAACATATATCTTTACAGTAGTTTAGTTTGTTAAGTTGAAATTACAATAGAATTACTTTCGGTGTGAGTGTAGGTTTAAGCTTGTTTTACCTGGTTGTCAGGGTGGTTGACGGTAAAGTATCCCACACAGATGATAACTTCGTGCAGCAGCTCTTCAGAGGAATGCTGGGTACAATACCAGAGCAGGGAGCTGACAATGTGACGGAAAGCTAGAGAAAGGCCCTCGGCTCCTAGAACAGACTGACAGGTCACGGACAAAACATGTAAGTGTGTCTCATAAGCACAGACAGCCTAATTGTGATAACAAAGAGCTCAACACAGCAACAATGCAAAGCAATAAAAAGTTATGTATTTTGCTGGTGGGAATGTACATGGTGCAAGTGTACAAGCAAATCAAACGGGGTCCAGCCGTTAAACACCCCAATCCCACTCAGAAATGAGATGCTAGGAGCAACTCATAGACAGTATTTATTAAACATGTCAGATTGACAGAGCACCATAAGATCATTACAATTTGCACTGGAAGTTTGGGTGTGTTAGCATTTTAACATCCATAAACACAACACCTGTGAAGCTAAATGCTGGTTTCAGGACTCCAGACTTAAAGTCACTGAACCATATAAAAAAGATGCAGACATAAAAAGTGAAATATTATATAATGATTTAAAAAAAAAACTGAAATAAAACTCAATGAGCAGTTTGAAAAGGCAAGCAGGAAAGCTGCTAAGCAAAGACGGAAAAAGGTGGTTCTGGTTTCAGTGTGAACTTATATTTTCTTACCGTGCCAAAATGCAACTACTGCAAATCCCAGTAATTTATACTGCATTGGACCCTTTTTAAATTCCCTTCTAAACACATTATTGGAAGCTGATGCGGCAGCAGGGCGAGTTAACGACTTGAATTTTGATCAACCATCCACTGCAAATACATATTAGCTGTTGCCGTGAGGTAATGCGAAACACAAGGTGATTACAACTCCGGGCCAAAAAAAGAAACATTATTTAAAATGTTCATAAAACTCCGGCAGTGAAATGCTTTCATATCCAGCTGTTTTGAGTTGCCTGAATGTGGCGGGTCAGTGAGAGGAAGCTGCTTCAAAGTAATTACCCTGAGGCATTAAAATAATTAACAGCATTCTCGCTTGCTCTCGTGGCTTTCAGTCTATGCGGTGACTTAGCACAGTGAAGCTGTCGCACTCTCCTCCTCTGGGTGGGTAATGTATGGCCCTGCATACAGTGATAATCACTCGTGTTCCATTCTAACTGCTGACCCACCAGACTCTATTCAACCCCAAAAAATGACCCGGGGTCAAAGGGCACCTGTGTTTATGTCCACAGGTCATCTTTGTCCTGAAGGGAGCAACTCCTCTTCTAATGGCTCTCAACAAAGGAACCAGCATTTATCCGATCGCATACACAGATTTATTAAATCCAGGGATGATAATTAAATGTTTGTGGGAAATGTTATGAAAGCCTGCTGTTTGCATTAAGAATTTAAACTTGTCTTGCTGTTACTATTAATGACACCAGTTCACACTAAGGCATCCAGTATTCCTCCAAAAAAGCATTCACTGTTAGTTTCATTCTATAAAATATGTATAACATAATAGCACCATGCACTAACCGTCTGTCACCAATGTGCTAAATCTGTGTGATATTTTGAATTTGTGAAAACAGAATATAGTTTGTTTTGTTTTTTGCCGAATTATTATTACCTGGAAGGCGGATAGGTCAAGAAGGGCAAAACTGTTGAGGAAGTGGATGCCGTGTAAAGCCACCTGGATGACCCCGGGGCCGTAAGGTTCCTGACTCTGGGAAGCAGACTCCGGCGAGAAATTGTGCAGCAGGATGCAATACAAGGTGTGCACCACTCCGACCAGGTCTGTGGACTGCAGCAGGGCAGTCAATCCAGTCGGGTCCTGGCGTTTATTGTCAAATATAGTGGGAGCACTAAAGAAGATGAAAAGGCAAATGCATGCTCAGCAAAGAATAAAAAATAACCGGAGGAGTTAATTAGGAAGTAGACACAAATATCAAACTAGAAAACAGCACTTAGCATTATGGTGTATTTGCAGATGTTTTGAATATTATTCAGTGACTTTCTGCTGTTGCTGGTGTCATAGTGACTGTTCATTAACTGCAACACCGAGGACACAAAAGCAGTCTAGACCTTAGTGGCTTCTAGGTTTACTCACCAGACAGAAGCTTAGATATACCTTTCCTTTGGATGAAAGATACTACTCTGTTAGTGCTGCTGTGTCAACTGACTCAACTGTGAGTGGAAGAGCACCAAGTTCGAAATGTGTTGCCTTTTTACATATTGGGTCATCCTTAATTTGACATTCTGCATGCTTCTGGTTTTTTCAAGAAATAACAGTTTTTTTCACTTTCCTCATATAAGAAGCGGTTTCATTTTTCTGACATAACAAGTACAATTAACTGCCAGCTGGATTAGCTAAAGACTGGGACCTTCAAGACTCAAGATCAACTCTTCCGCTCTCACTCCTCCTACAGTAAACATAGTAATGCCATGACGTGAAGCCCATGGCAGTGATTTCAAGCTAGTAGATTGTACTGAGTTGCCTGACAAGGTGCTGAGAGCTCTAGTACATTTAATCAAAGCCTGCCTGAGAGGATTCAAGGTGATATGTTTGTTTGGCTCCAACAAAATGCCACCCTGTTGGTTAAAGGGATTGGCAGCATCACCCCTTCCCTGTACATTACATTTAACAATAGAGCCAAAGATAATGTGTGTAGGACAGAGGAATTAAAGGCTCTATTTAATAAGTCAAAAGACTAACAGACCTGAATTTTAAACATTTCACGGGTTTCCTTTTTTAAGATGAATCTGTTATGTTGACAAATTCAGGAGATAGAAATTTAAGTGGAGAATCCAACCATAGAAAATAAACATCATGGTGTTAACATAAAAAGAAAACACAAGAGAAAATGCAAGTAATTATTGCCATGATGTTATTTAGGAATCTCAGCTGCAACACAGAGGACTCCAGAGAAAACCCTCGGCTAGTGGAGACAGACAATTTAAGACTACCGCAGCAGCACCAGCTATGATTTGCAGCCATGTAGAATGGAGGGTGTGTGACCTCTGGATGGAACCTCACTGCATGCTGATACTTGATGTTAGCCAACAGGCTTTGCGTGAAATATGCTGCTAGGCAAGAACACAGCCTTCTAATGCCATTATAATCCCCTGACACAGCAACTGGCATGGCCCAAATATTCTACTAGCCCACTGAGCATTCATATACAGTCAAGCCCGAAATTATTCATACCCCTGGCAAATTTTGACTTAATGTTACTTTTATTCAACCAGCAAGTTTTTTCCTGATTGGAAATTGCACAGGCGTCTCCCAGAAGATAATAAGATGATGTACAAGAGGCATCATTGTGGAAAAATAATATTTCTCAGCTTTTATTTACATTTGAACAAAAAGTGGCATGTCAAAATTTGCCAGGGGTATTAATAATTTTGGGCTTGATTGTATATGACACACAGAGAGCTTCGATAGAACCCACAGGCTGCTGGATTGATCCCTATTTTTTCTCACAATTATTGTACAATGAACAATTCTAGCTGTAGTCTGCCATGACATTGTGAAGCCACTGATCAGTGTTACTGCAGCACTTTGTAGATAGCAAGGTGCAGCAGCACACTGGTCAAGAACAGCTGGTTTGTTATAGGTAGACTGCTACCTAGATTCATTATATCAATTAAAATGCATGAAGGTTATTCTGTTTCAAATTTTATAATAACATAGCGTATACTGATATCTGGCCCTGCTTCCATGTTCAGCATTTCTGTTCCTTTGAAGTCAGAAATTGTGGTGCTGATGTCCCTTGGTGTGACTGTGTGCTTAGCCTCTGTCAGCAGCGCCACTGAACCTCTCTGAGTGGAGGTCACCGTATCACACGTGGGTGGGCTCCCCCCACACTGCAGGCTAAGGTTTATGGTGAGTGACAGAGCGCTGGGTCAAGTAGATGCCTATCTCTATCTGTAGTAACGACAGCTTAGCCAGCTTTCTGGCTGGAGTAAATGACCTGCTGGCTGATTGCAGAGGAACCACAGCATTTGTTTGAGTAACCATGAGCCCCATCTTTATGGATCCTTCTGACATTAAAGAACTGACCGTGACTCAGTCTCTGTCATTACTTGCAAAGAGAGAGGTGTGTGTGTTTGTTAGAGGAAGATCAAGAGTATGAGTGAGTAAGTGAGTGAGTGCGAGACAGGCTTACCGTCCGGTTACGACAAAGCACAGCTTACACATGCTGTGTAGCAGAGCTGAGGCCTGCTGAAGAAAAGCAGACATCTTGGGGTGATCGTCTACAGGACCTTGGACCGACAAGAAGCACCCATAGAGCTTGTCAATCAAGCCCATGTTTACCACGTAGCTGGAGTAAACACACAAGAATAGAAAAAAACAAGCATTTGTACCTAAATGTTAAAACAAGTTAAACAGTTTCTTTGTAAAAACCTCATCTCACACAGGCAAACAAAGGCCTTTACTGTGCATAGTTCCACAGCACTGCAGCTGAAAGCCAATACCTCACCTAAGCCCTCCACCCCCTGCTATTACTGTGATATCTTCAATTTGTCTTTGCCAATGACAGGTCTCATGATCATGTTCCCTGTACTCTTTCAGCCACAAATCACTGCTAATAGTGTCATTAGGGAGCTGTTGTGGCCCCTGTGCCAGCCCAGCTCTGGGCCCTTGACAGTCTGCTGACCTGGGGCTAGTCTTCTCAAAGCTCCGGTATTCTGGGACCTTCAGGCACCAACAGCTTACGTAAATCTAGAGAGCACTATAGCTGCCAATCAAGGTCTTTAAGTCGCTGATGTGGTCACTATGAAGTCACAGTTCCTCATTTTATCAGTGCTTTGACTTTTCACTTCTATCGCATGCCTTTATTGTTAGAACTGTCACTCACTGATGTCCTCTCAAAACAGGTGATTATGTCAGTTTTCAACCTGCAGTGCAGGTCATTTGACACTTGAACCAAGTCCCATTGTCTTGTCTTGATCCTCTTCCACAGCTTTACTTGGTTTGAAAGGATCTTTCCTCACACTTGATGCTTTGTCCAGTGCCTACTCTCTGTTTGACAACCTGCTTGGTGGTCAAACTCTCCACTTTATGCCTCAAAATATGAGCGCAGATTGAAAACATTTACAACACTGATAGGGGACTAAAAGCACTGAAAATGCACACTGAGGAACTGGTAATGAGCAGAAAGGAAATGGTGATCTCCTCTCTGCGTGATATATAGGTTGGCATAATGGGGGGAGTGTTGCAAAAGCTAAAAATGTTTTGATCTTTTGTCCTTCCTCACATATACATTATCAGACAGTTGAGGTAAATCTTGTGTTCGTACTTGGGATTATCCGTCTGACGACACAATTTTTCTCAGGCCCTCCTTTGTCTCTAGGGTTACGACTGGGTCAGTGGATGAGATTGGTAGGCCTGTGCAGCTGCTGTGTCCAGATGAATCATGGCTTGTGGGAGGGATGGTGGAAAGACTGCACTAGTCCACAAGGCTTCATGCGGCTGGGCCTGCCTTTCCTCACAGTCCACATTTCTCCATCAGACCCCCGACTCCTACAGCCCAGACCCACATGGCTGGCTTGAACGCCAGGTTCAAGGGGACCTTTCAAAGCTTTGGAAGTGCTCTTTGTTTATGCTACTTTGTGACCCCGCCCTCAGAAACTGATTTTACTTAAAATGTGGCAATGAATGTGTGGAAAAAGTACATGCTGGAGGGATGCCAGAATACACCTCATTCTCACACTACTCCCATTCTAACAAGACACCACTTGGATCTCTTCCAAATGATCTGACATTTTGTCAGCTTATTCTTTACATAAGGCATGTTGTTGAGGAAATCAGAGGTTGACCAACTCTCAAACCAGTGAAGAGGAGTGGAGGAGGGATGTACTGAAGGAGGTAAAAAGGTTGTGAGATGAAAAAAAGAGGTGCCATGTAGGAGGATGAGGAGCAGTGCGAGATTAGCACAGAGCATTTAAGGGAAAATACCTGATTAGATCTTGTGTGCGAGTGTTGGAGGAGTCTGTGGCAGAGCTCTTGACCTTGGTATCTGGGGAGGAAATCCTTGTGTGTTCACCTTGCCCAGACTCAGAGATATTTGACCACAGGGACCCCAGGATGGTAGCAATGGTTTGAAGCAGGCCTGTTGTCAAACCTTCAAAGACTTGCTTGTTAACGCTGCGCCCAAAAATAGACTTGTCCTCATCTGGGACATAGAGCTGTTAAAATGGAATGAAATAAACACAATGAACACAGGATAGTATATTGAAGTATTAATAAACTTGTTATTTACATCATCAGGTTATCTGCTCTTTTAATAAACTCTGAAGCCGAGAGACTACAGCAGAAATCTGACAGCTTGCCATTAGATACAATATCACCAGTGTAGAGACATAAATAGTGTTAGGTCTATTTACCCTTTAGCATTCACTTAAAATGCCATTTCATTAATGTAGAAGCAATGTTAAATGCCCTGTTTTTGTAGAAAAAGGCTTGTTGGTACATTACACAGTTGGCATATAGTAGCCGTTTACAGCCTTTGCTCAGCCACACAAAGCTGGTGTAAACAAACAGAGATGTACTATAAACGAGCTACATCCTGACAAGATGGAAGCCCAAATAAAACGGCTTTTGAGAGACATGTAACACACAGCACAGTAGTAAGACAGGCATTCTTCTCATTTGCATTTCCAGACTTCATGAAAGCAAAGGTCCACATTTAAAATATGGTGCCACTGTTTAATGTGGAACCTTGCAAAGATAAAACGTTCCCATTTGGTCTAATGGTTGGGGTGAATGCTGACAGCATAGGTAAATCCACCGACATTCTCCACAAATCTAATTAAAAGGGGGCATGCTCATATGGCAGCACAACCCCCACCGCTTTACTCTATTGCTCACACACACGCATACCAAAACACATACATGTACATGAATACGTGCATGTCTATAAATATAATGACAAATGCAAATCTGCGTAAAAATTATAAAGTAAATCTCGGCTCATCATAGAAGGCTGAGCAGGCGCATGTGCAATCACTGGGCTCAATTCTTTATCTGCAGCAAACACAAGCAGAAAAGTCAGTTCATCTCTTGCAGTGCTGTTGGATATGTCAGTCAGCAGAGCAGCTGCTGGGATATGTTTTATATAAACTGGGGCATACAGGCTAACCTCTCCCTGTGTGCCCTAAGGAAATATGACTGCTTTGGATTGGAACTTGACTGGAGAAGGAAGCCCCAGTAGAGTTCATGCATGCACCACAACCCTGTGCCTGTGCCTTGTCCTGTCTGTGTTGTGAGTGTAGGAGGCCCCAGTGAGCCGCCACCGTTGGATGTTTGGAGTGAGCTGATGTTTACAGTCCTCCTTACAGAGTGCTGAAGGATATGGGCTGACATGTCGCCGCAATGCAGCCTGCCTGACTGACTGTGCTCTCACATTCCCTCAGTCGGGAGGCATCTGCGGAGAGGCTGGGCAACGATTTGTTGCTCGCTAGTTTGTGTCTTGCTCTGTCTTTCATTAGCACTGTGGCAGTGACAGACACCAGCAAAAAGGCAGGGCTTTCTCTGTGGTCAGAGCAACACATGCCAATAGATAAATGTAAAGAAAACAAGGAACTGGTAACAAAAAACTAAACATTTATGCATGGCTATCGTACTGTATCCTATATTCAAATACAATGAGCATTTCCTTTACAGTTAATCTACTTTATACAAATAAAATATTCTTTTTGGCAGGCACTAGTCATGCAAACCATCATATTTCATTGCATCATTGAAGAAACATTCTGTGGCTGATGATCCTGTGTGTTCACTTACTGTTAGCTGATGCAGCAGCAGGTCCATGAGGAGGACTATCTTGTTGCTAAACAGCACATAGGAGCAGTTGAGGGCACAGCAGGAACATGCCAGGAAGTAGATATTTACAGCAGCACAGAGAGATCTAACAGAGAAAGATAAACAAAACATTATTAATCATAGGTTTAAAATAAAACAAACCCCAGAGCACACCACCTCTCCCCTTGCAATTCATTAAAGAAACACTACTGCTGGGATGTAAATGTGACCTGGGCACTGACAAGACTATCTGCAGGCATCAGAAAACCAAACACACTTTTCTCTATTTGTGGTTCTTTAAGGGTGTAGTTTGTCTTCACCAGTCAAAAGCATATCTCACTGACAGTGCGAGTAAGGAAGTCGATTTGAGGAAAAAACACTCATATCAGCTACTTATGTGGAGACTCCCCTCACCAGATCCACCTTTAGAGGTGCTGAGTGCAATCTCAGTCTCATCTTGGCAGAGATGGGTGCAGCATTTCCGCTGGAAAGATAAAACTATTTCTCTTAGCAGCTCCTCACAGCCGCCAGGCAGCCCCAGGCAGTAGCCAGCGTTGAGCCAGTCAGCATGCCTCTGTATTATGTCTACTCTAAAACAAGCCCCAGAGAAGATTAATGCCTCCGATAACTGACCAATCATTCTGCTGTGACTGCTACTCCCCCTCGCCCCGTTTCATCAGTTAATATTTTCTGACAACTGTATATTTTAGCCATTGGAGGAATAGCGTGTCCTATCTGCTCGCTGGAAGAATGGAATCCGCCTCTTCAGTGCCTAAAGTAGGCCATGTTTATTTCAACTGGTAAACATTTTGATATCTACCAAACCTTCACATCTGCTGTGCGTTTTCGGTCAAACCACGCTGGCATGGCAAAGAAAAATAGATTAGGTGGAGGTTCACCAAAGTCTCTCGATAACTTCCTCTATTCTTTGCTTTGCATTTGCTAGCGGGCAGATCAGTCGCTTTGCCGTATCATTATTGACATTGCAGTGTAAAGCTGTCAGACATGGAATGTGGTGCTAATGTGAGAAGAACTACATGAAACAATAACAGTACCACCTAAAAAATATCACATTAGAAACTTTCCTAAAAATTGTTCCAGTACTGTACGGCGGCTATAATGGTTAAAAATAAAAAAAAATAAAAAAAAAATAAATATACGGTATATATATATATATATATATATTAGTGCTGTCAAAAATATCGCGTTATTAACGCGTTAACGCAAATCAATTTTAACGGCGTCAATTTTTTTATCGCGAGATTAACGCGGGCGGGGGTGGGTGGGGCGGGGGCATGGTTGGCGAGGGCGAGGTGTTCGCCGTCGGAGTCCGACAGGATCTCCTGCTGGCGGTGGTACAGCAGAGATATTCTCGCTCTCTCGTCATGCCTTTCTATCGGCTCCTTTTCCGCGTCCCGAACCGTGTGCCGCTGATCCAGATGCTCCGCCAGGTGACGGCGGCCTGGGGTGCGCGCATGACGATTGACAAGACCAAAGTTATCTGTGTGTGTTGTCAGAGTGAACGGAGTTATCATCGTAGCACATCCAGCCTGAAATACCACGTCATGGCCAAACACAGCTGACGCGAATTATCCGCCTCCTCCTAGTATAAAATGATAATTCAAGAGAGATTTAGAATAGATAAAAAATGTGCGATTAATTTGCGATTAATCAGAGTTAACTATGAAATGCGATTAATCGCGATTAAATATTTTAATCGATTGACAGCACTAATATATATATATATATATATATATACACATACATCATAAAGGCAATGGAAAAAGTTTATTAATGGTAAAGTGCACTGACAGGGGACTTTTTGTGGAGCGAGAAGTGAGGTAACATGAGAACCCGACCAAACTATGCTTTGTGTGCAGCCATACAGCGTCAGATTCTCAGAGACGCTGATTCTCAAGTGAACTTGGGAAACAGATCAGCTTCTATGCAAATACCAAATTGACAACTCAAATACTTCTTCACAAATGTATAATTATAAGCTTCACCCAGCTTATGGAAATGGTTGTAGCTGCAATGTACATTCCTCTAAAGGACAGGAGTTACTTTAGTCACTCTTGTAGTGTTTGAGATTATGTCCCTGTTAAGTAAAGTCATGCACAACAGTGGGATTATCATATAATCTATCAGAGAGTAAATGGAAATGTAGGACTGACTTGATTAAAGTCAAAGAGCTGTCTCAGTGAAAAAAAGTTAATGTTCATTAATAACATTTAAGTTACACTGAGATTCCGGGGCTCTCCATCAGCCAAATGTTTGTCTTAAGCCGAGTATAATAAAATATTTAACATTCCTTTTTAAGAAGGAATGAACAAGATGGCAATTTGCTGTGAACTCTCAATTTTTCAGCAAGATTTACAAAACTTTTAGATCAGTGGACTGGAGAGGGCATGAAAATTTGTGGACTCATCCTGGTGTTCATGAAACCACTCTTGTGCTTTCATTACAATACAGATTGTGTTATCGTGTGAAATATGCAGTAAAGAGGACATTTTGGAACAAAAATTGCACTTCGGCAGGGCATCCTGGTAGATCAGTGGATTAAAGAAAATGTATTTGATTCAAGTTGGTAACCTCCTTCATGTTTCCCATCTGCTGCCAAGAAAAGGTTAAATGGCCCAAGAACAACAATCTTAAAGAGACTGTGGATGACATCATAAATGAAGAAAAAAAAGAATCAAGGGAATTGGGATTTACTTATTGCATTGTCATGTATTTTTGTTTGTTGTTTTTGGACACAGGCAGTTTCCATTTGGCAGTTTTGCCATGACTTGCTATGTCGTCAACTTAAAAAAAATACGTTAAGCAACTGTGTCCCTGAAGGAGACCTGTTGGAGCGTTTTCAGCTTTTCAAATCCAGTTTCCCTGTTTAGTATATGGTGCAATGATTTTTGACAGTGTTCCCCTTGTCACATAAAATTTCGGAGTTTTCAAGTTTGGGTATGGCCTGTGTTCATGTTGGCTGCAGCAAAATAGTTTTCCTTATTTAGTTTCTGCTATGTGGAGTTTCAGCCCTGTGACTGACTGGTGACATGCCCGGGGTGTACCCAGACACTTGCCCACTGTCAGCTGGGATATCCATGGCATGGTATTTCGAGTTCCCCTATACATGATGCATGTATACAGGACAATGAAGGTGCAGTAAAAGTTGAGCTTTTAAAGATGAAAGTAAGGTTAAGTACACAAAAACAATGCTATTACACAACTGTGGGTTTGGGTTAGGATTATAACAAACCACTCTGAAAATTAATTCAAGACATGGCTGCATTTTGTCTCCCTGACCTGACTAGCATATTCTAATTAAATCACTTAACTTCTGGCAAGACAGATCTGGCCCTCCATTCACTCAGCTGCTCATGTAATGAGCATGCAATTGCTTTGTAACATAGCTAATCAGGCTTGTCTTTGGTCATCTCTGAACAAATGAGGAGGCTGTCAGAGGCATGTTTGAGTTATGCCCTTACACCAGCTTGCACAATGAACCATCACAGTGATCTGTCTTTGGTTTCCACCCACCTAATTGAGCTTGATGAGCATGACACCTGATAGTCCAACCTCTCTGGGAATCTCACTATCTAAATACCCCTCAGTGACAGCTCTAGTCAAAGATTTTGAGGAACAATTTGGTAAAGTGCCACACCGCTCTTTCTCATGTTGCACAAAAAAACGTTGTAGGGACTGATGTGTGCCAGTCTATCTAAGCAGGCCACATTCCTTCACCAACACCACAATAGGTTTCTCATTACAGTGGTGAGATTGTGCTTAGCAGGATCCCAAAATTAGCATAACCACTATCTTTCTCAACTTGCCGAGTGCATTATCGCTTTTAGAACAAGCAGTGAACTACTGTCATAGCTGGTGACAGACTGGAGTTGGAAGAGGGATTTTATAGCTGATAAAAAGAAGAAACAAAAAAAAATAGGAAAATTAATCTAACAGTCAACTTTATTCAGCGGAGAAAATCATTTTACTGGTAAAGGTGCCCGCATTCATACAGACATAAGGCCAAGAGGTAAAAGGATAGAACGCACCTGATCCTGTCTGGCCCCCCTTCAGCCCTCTGAGGCAATGATAACCAACAAGCCTAACCTATGATAAAGTGCAGGTTTGTGATAATGTTCAATTATCCCTAAATTTTAAAGTACAAGCTTAAATATAAGAACAGAAAAATTAAGAAACTGCTCCTGAAACTGAAATTTTTTCCACAAAATACCCCCCAAAGCATTCAGACATCCCTAGCCGTCAGCTCTCTGGAATAAATCAGCAGTAACAACCATAAACACTGTTTCCCCAGCACAGTTATGGATTGTGTCTATCTTTCACCCAGGTCCATTTATTAAGGTAAATGGCCAACTCTGCGCTTATTTGACAACAGGACAACAGCATGTAAAAGGCTCTTTATGCTTTTTGTCACTGCCTTGAGTTATCAACCATGAAATCTGTGCTCCTCAACCTGAGTCTCACATTCCTCGCCCTTTCTGTGCGTTTCCTATGTGTGCAATCAAGCCTGACGGGAGCAGCGCTGTAGAAATCTGACTAACTTCCAGATCAGGTTGAGCCCCTGCCTCTTAAACAGGGGAAGAAAAAGAATCCTAAGCCAAAATAAAAGGTGAGGAGCAAATCCATTTCCTTGTGCTGTCAAACAATCCCTTCATTCACTGCTATCTAAATGACATTTAATTTGATTCTGCTGTTGATCTCTCCGATACCCTGAGTGCTTCCAAGACATCTACTCTGGCTGTCGTGCCACACTGGCCAGGTATGAAGGAGGAGAAATCTGATGAGCCGCCACACAGCACCATGCACATGAGTGCACACACACACAAATGCATACACACAGCCTTACAAATGGTGGAAAACATCCTGAAATAAAACCACAGGTAGCAGGTCTGATTTCACAGGATACACCAGGTCATGTGAGACAGAGGTGGAAATACAAATTGGGTTAACACGCATGTCCAAGGACTGCTAAACCTTTCTCTGTAGCTCACCTGTTACCATCGCAGCTCTATGTGACTTTCTAAAATCAGTGGAGACTATCAACATGCAGTTTGGCCAAAACATCATGATATAAACTTCTGAGTTAGACCTTTACTACTGAAACTCATGGACCAGTGCTTCTGTTCTTTTTGTTGTTTGGTTTTTAAAAGTCAGATGAAGCCTTCTGCCAAGACTATTTGCCAGTAGTACAAAACCGTAGCCTTTCTTCCTTTAGTCTTCTCTCTCCAGTGACCCCTATTGAAAACAGAAGGACAAGGCATCTGCAATTTGAGTATCAGCACTGTGTAACTCTGCATCAGTGTGCAAAAAAAAAAAAGATTCTTGTCATCAGTCTTTGACACTGGTTCTGGGTTAAACCAATAATCTGCAGCTGTCACAATGGAAAGAAAATAAAAGGACAACAACCACACAAGCAAGTGTTTTCCACTCAATGTATTTGCTCTGTACGTATGAAATTGTTTCAATTAATAGTGACGAAATGCACTATAGGATTCTACGATCACTTATAGCTTCGATGCAATGCCTACTATTTTATTGGACACACTGCTGTACCAGTGGTACTATACAACAGAACAAACAAGGGCACATTTCAATGAATATTTAAGTAATTAATGACCTAAATTTAGATTAGTCACTTAAAAAAATACAGCTAAAACTTTAAATTAATTGATCAGTCAACTAACATACAACTAAATCAGTCAACGATTTAAAAATGATTACTTATTAAAGCGATCTTTTGAGCAGAATACCAAAAACTGACTCAAGTGTCTCAAATGGAAATGATTACAGATTTTATTTTACTTCAAAAATAAATAAATAAATTGGATAACATTTGATTTTAAATTGATAAGAGGAAGAACACATTAGGCTAATGGCAACTTGTGAGATATTTTTCACTATTTTATGACATTTTGTGGATCAAATAATCAACTGAGAAAAGCACAACCTTAAGTCATAGGTTTTCTTAATAATATTAAGAGTTACACATACAGACATAAAGATAATGTTAAATGATTTAAATGCCCATGAATAAGATTACCAGGCAAAATAATTAACATATTGCAAATCACAGCAACTAATAACATTACTGTGTTGTATAATTAATGCTGTTCAGTGTTTGGGATGTTATTGTGCCTTTTGTACGATATCATCGGTCCAGCTGAAGTTAATGACAGTGTCTGCATAAACCCTGATCTGGACACTCCAGCGACCACAGGGTTACACCAGAACATTAGCGAAGCCTCGTAGAGGAATTAGCTCATTAATGTAATGGTAACAAGATGGAATCAACCTCCCTGGGGAGAGATATGGCAGGAGCACCTCGGCAGCTGCCTTTTTTTGTAAATCACTCTGCTTATCTGGTGGGAGGAGGTGATCAATACGGCAGCATCACTGTAAACAGATAATGTAGCGCACTCTGGGGCTAGCGTCTGTATAGCAGCCCATTAGGCCACACAGCAATCCAGATGACAGATAGTGATAAGCAGACAGCCGGGCTGCGTCCTTGTGTTGCATCTCGACATGAGCTACCGACTGACACGAGAACAAAGTTTGACCTTTCCTGCATTTTACATGGTTTACAAAACGGTAAAGAATTCAGTGAATTTGTCTGAAAAATATTGCGACTGTTCAAATCTGTGCATGGATTTTAAAAAAAAACAGCTTTACATTTCTATACATAATTTCAGCAAATGCAGTTACTGTAATAACTACATTTATTAAAGGCCAACAAGCCACAAAACAAGGTTGTTGTATAGAGATTATACAGAAATGATGTGTTGAAGAGGGCAGCAGTATTAGCAACACAAACTAAAAGGCAAGTCAGTGAACTGTATTACTGAGCTTAATTAGTACAGACCACCAAAACAACAATACAATAATAGTATCAGATCTTGTACATGCTGACATGTGTCTACGAAACAACTGTTAATCTCATACTCATGTCAGCCTTCACTGCAGACAGTCCCATTTAGCCATGGGAGAGGTTTAGTTATGATGGAAGAGCTAATTTAAACTAATTTTATAATTAATATTACTATTTACAAGCTATTCCAGAGTTTGACTAAATTGTAAACAGAAAAAAAAACAAAAACAGATGGGCTTAATCTTCATCTACTGTTTCTACACCACAGCATATCAAGGACATGTCTGAAAGCCCAGGAGGTATTTTTCATACTTAAGTTAACATATCATGCACAGATATCCAAGTAAAGTCTGCAAAACAGAGCTTAGTGCAAGAAGACAGTCTTTCCATTTAAGATCATATTTTCTGCAATTCAGAAGTCTGTTTGAAATTCACTCCGATTACAATGATTGAGAAAGAGAGACTACAAAGAAAAATCAATATACATGCAATGTCCTTTAAAAGCCTTATAAATATAAGAAGCATTTGTCCATTAGCAGAGACTCAGAGACCAGTAAATGTTAATGAATGGGAGAGCAAGGCCATTCGAGTCCATTACAGAGTCCCACTTGTGAGCACAACAGCCTCTCTGAGGTTATCTACTGGCAAGCCATGCAAACGCCAGACCCACAACTCAAAAATACTCTGTACTCTAAATGATAGATGGGACACGTGCTTTTTGTGTTTCGAGAGAAAAGAATGAACACAAATTGATTACAGAAATGGAAATGCTTTCTAATTCTTGAAGGACAGCGCCGTTATTCATTAATACATTTCGAGAGTATTTATTGAGATGAAGCAACTATAAACAGTGACAAATTGGGTTAGTTGAGATTAGCTTACTTACTTTATGCAACTGCAAAAACAATCGCAAAGAGGAAATAGAGCAGCGTTGTCAGTGAGGTCAGTGAAAGGATACAGACAGAGAGAAGTCATCAAGTCATCAAGGTCTCATTAAACAGTATGGATCATTCATACATGCTCCTCTCTTTAAGGCCCCGCAAACACAATCAGAAACGTTGATGCTATTTTACATTCTTTAAAAAATCTTGTGAGCATTTATCACCACACAAGGAAAGCTTCCAGCCTATTTATACATAGCCAAACAGAAATGTAAAACTGTCCTTACCCTTTTGCAAGTGATTAAGGAGTACTATGACTTACAAATACCTTCATCTGTTTCTGTCATATTATTTCCTGTTATTAGAGTAATAAAAAGCAATAAAAAATACAAGAATCTACTATCTTTAATATTATGTAAGCCAGTCTGTCTTGCCTTTTTAGATCATGAGTGAACATAAAAATTTAAATGTATGGATTTAGTGCAATTTAACAGAAAGGGAATTGAAATTTACTACTATTATTGATTGTTCAAAAATGCATTCCTACAGAGAATTCAGACTTTGCAGAAAATCACTGCACACCTGTTCCAACAATGAACCTATATTTAGACATGTGCCGACTCAAAAGGATCACACTAATGAGCACACAGGTCTCGACGACGACTGGTCAGCATTTCCAAAATCAAATGGTTCTAAACATAAGCTAAAGAGACAGCTCACCCTGCTGGCTTGAAACAGAAACTTGATCAAGTCATGACAACTAAATCTGTTGGGAACAGCAATGGATTTTTTTGTTTTGTTTTAAATGGCGTGTTAAATAACAGGAATAAACTGTGAAAACACAAAAGCACCTTTTATGTTTTAATTCACATGAAACACATCAATACACAAACATCTCCGTCTGGTGACAGTACTCACTTGAGAGGAATACGAGGAACTGCAGTGGGTGTGGAAGCAGCAGTGATGACCTGCAAAATTTGTTCCAGAGCAGACAGGCCACCGCCCACTTGGAAGGCCACTTGGTCGGCATTGTTCTGTCGAGGCGGAGAGAAAGAGGGAGAGAAACAGAGGTACAGTCAGGGGACAACGAGCCGCCGGCTGGACAGGGGATTACATGGCTCTCAACAGACAGGGAACCCTCTCTTTCTCCTACAGGGGCGAGGGATTGAAATCTGAAACAAAGTGATCCCTAAAGTATTCCTGTTTAATCTCAAAAGTGCACAACCTGACTCCACCCCTCAACAGTCAAGTTTCAGTGGAAGGAAAATGCTCTGCAGGCTCCAGTTAGCACCAGGGTGGTCTCAACGGATGACCACAGACTAAGTGAAACCGAGAAAATGTCACTCGGGCGATCCAAGAACAGGGCAATTAGACAATGTTAAAATTAAGGCAATCATTCTAATAACATTAAATATACAAAACCATAAGATCTTTATTATATATCAGACCTTTTTGTTATTGCATTATAATCCACCAAGTAAAAAAAAAAACAAAAACAAAACTGCACTTATGTTACTTCACCTGTGTCAGCATTTACAGGGATTAAAGAGACACGTATTCCTGTTCAGAGACAGGATTTCTCCAACCTTTAACACTATCCAGCCACACACACTTGCAGAGGAGCTCGACTCACACTTTCAGTTACTTTGGATCTGAAGAAACCTGATTTTGGTGAGCTTGACTAAATGGTCTAATCTCAAAGTGGCGTTTTGGCTCCGGCTCTGTTCAGATTCAGTTTCTTTCCATTCTGTTACTCCTTTTATTTATGACTTGTAGCTTATAGTTCTCAAATATATAAATGAGGGGGCAACAGCGGATATGGTAATATTACTGAATACATTATTTGCTACAAACAGGGTTGAAGGCTCTCACACCACAGGCTTTAAAACTGGCTTAATTAATTAGCCGACAGTCGCAGATTTATTAGCAGGCCAGCTCCTGTTTATAGTAAACCTTCAGACAAATGGAGAAACAATTTGAAAGATACAGCTCATTTTCCCACATAAAAAAATGTACTGGTGTGAAATAAACGACTTCTGTGTATATCAAGGTCAACCAAATATTTTTTCACCAGTTTAATTGAAGGACATTTCTAATATTTTAAACTTATAAAATCACAATAGGAATTTCAGTGAAAATACCCTTTTATTATGGTACACCAGAAGGATTAATTGCTTAGCTGTCAACTAAATTAACAGCTAATTCAAAAATTGTTTAGCCGATTTTAGTTATTTTTAAAGGAGAAAAATAATCTTAATTTCCCAGATTCCAGTTTCTAAAATTTAAATATTTTCTGTTTTCTTAACATCTCTATGACAGTAAACTTATTTATTTTGGCCATCTTACTCAAATGTCAAAGAGACAGCAAAGAGGAAAGTTACTTTGTCTTATTGGTCGATCTCAGAAAGGATATTTCAATTTGTCCCATAACTCAAGTAAAACAGGTAGTAACATATTTATTACAATCAGACTACCTAATGTAAATACCAAACCATGTAAAATTTTCTATTTCTAACATTACTTTGTGTCTGCAATTCACTTTATTATGTTAGTATGTGTTAGCTTGACTCCTTTGTCTTGTTTTATTAATTGATGGTGTACATTTATCAGCTTTAATTACTTGTTGTTGGAGTAAGCGAGGGAATAAAGTTAACTGCATAAAGTGTTTTTTTAAATTACTTTAATCTGAATCCATTGGTTTCTGTTTAACTTGTATTTTGTTCCCTCACTCCACTTACAATGTAAAAAAAAAGACAAATAAACTAACTTTAAGGAAAAACATATCAGTCCAGTGCATTGAATAAATGAACACATGTAATTAGACACTTCCTGCCCTCCAGTGATGATAGAATAATTGGCAGTAGGTCGGTTGCTGTTGCTACAGTGTCTTATACATCAACAAGTACAAAGGCAGGAGCGAACACCAACTACAAGACATGTTTGTGCCTGGACCGACAAGGAGGAAAGGAACCGTGGGGGAGCTGCTGACGGAGGGCCTTCTTCACACAACTAAGGAGGGCTGAGTTACACTGCAGGTCACTCCTCCACCTAATGAGGTTACAGTCTCCTCAGTGATGTGACAGCCCGAAAATCCAGCCACTTCATAGTGCTTTTGTTCAACAGATGGGAAGTTGCCAACAAGCCTGAACACATTGAGAGAAAAGCGCTTTACCAAATTACAGATAAGCTCTTCATCTGTCATTCATGCATGTTGCTGAGCTAACTGTTGCTCGATTCCGGTGTTAGAGACACACAGAAGACACGCTGAACAATCGCTTAGAGTTTGACACAAAAACATTAAACATGCCACAGACGTGCTGCCTTTAACATAATGAGAAATGTCTCAAAGACAGTCTCAAGAGTTAAAGTACTGTTTGTAAAAAAAAAAACTCATTGTGACTTCCTTTATGTATGTTAACTGCAGTTTCTATGCCTAATCAATTAGGTCTCAATCACTGAGCTTGGCTTAACCCCCCCCTTAACCCTCCCATCAACACACGTACCTAAAAGCCTCTAGGCTAAAATGAGAAAAGGCAACTCTTTCATAGCAGCTTATCAAAGGGTATTAAAGCGGGTAACTGGGACCTGCCCAGTCCTGGCCGTCTCCTGCCAAAACCAGACAAGAGTTTCTTACTTGTTAGTTCCTTTTCTGCTCTGCTGACAGATTTATCTGTTGTGATGATGGAACAATACCAGTGAGGAGATTACGGTAGGTTCAAACTACGTGACATACTATCTATAGGTGGTCTACGCATGTACTGGTCCTCAGTCAACAAAAACGGACCAGAGTATTACCATGAGGACAAACATTTTAATTAGACATAATGCTTAAAATAAAGGCTTGTTTTGTATAGTAACAGCCTGCAGTCTGAGAGTGTTGATCTTGCTGCTGTACAATGCCGTTGACTTTCTAAGTAAATGGAACAAGCATCCGGTGATGATATACTCTTTCTACAGACCCAAGGCAGGGCAACAGAAATTCTGTTTATATATAATTAAAGTGACAGAGTATGTACACAGTGAGCTGAATTTGCATACAAATACAACAGAACAAAAACAAGGCTTTAGTTTCTTTTAGCAATGATCCACAAATTATATTGCGGAGAGCAGCTGCAATAAAGATTCTCCACCCAGTGTTTTTTAAAGGATACTCGAGCACTTTGGGAACTATAGTTATTTGCTGTCTTACCCAAAGTTAGATAAGGTTATCAGTTGTCAGTGTCCTCCCTGTACATTTAGGATACCTTAGCTCAGAGTGGACCAAGGGAAAATGAACAGTAGTGACAACTGAGATTTGTGTAAGATTTGTGTAGTGCTGTAGTTAATAGCAAAACCCAACAGATGCTTGGATGTATAGGTGACTGGCCTGTTAACTGACAAGATATGTGAGCAATAGTGATTCGTAACATTGGATTTTTGCCAATATGCAATATGCCATCATTTCTGACTCATTTTGCCCGATTGTCAATACCATTATATGGACAGATTTTTCCCACGTAATTGCAGGGAACAACTGGTCTCTCCTGTAGTGGATTTATAATGACTGCATTTTGTAAAGGCTCACTTGTCGGGGCAGAAATACCATATACTGTTTTTAAGTGTACACATTCACTGGGCAAAATAGGAAAACTAATTCAACTTTTATATAAAACATGTCATATGTATTTTTCTGTAATGTTTTCAAGCCTGACAGCCATCACTTGCCAGTCAGTGTTTATTTTAGGTCTAATGCAGAGATTTAGTTTCTGTTTTTTTAGTCTTTATTCACTACTGCAGATGATATTACCACTAGTAAGCAACACAGATTTGGAGTTTGGAATGTTTGGCTCTAGGGGCGGCTATGTTTGTTGGTCTGTCCACCACTTTGGTAGAGACTGACAAAAGAACAAGATCTACTAAATAGATTCCACAGAACGGTTTGTGGACATTCATGTTATCCAGTAGTTGAAATCCACTTTTGTGATCCACTGACTTTTCCTCCAGAGCCGCCTTGAATGGCGACATCTGTTGTTCTGACTGAAATGTGTAGACAACTGCCAGATGGATTGCTGTGAGTTTTTGGCACAGATATTAATGTCTCCTTTAGAATAAACTGTGATAATTGGATAATTGTGTTACTTCTCATCTACTAACACCATCAGGTCAAAATTGTTACTTGCACAAATCACTGTTTTATGGCCAAATAGTTTCTAAATCGAAAAACAATCCTTTCAGCCTCAGTTGCACAGTTGTACTTAATACTTTGCACAAAGCTAAGCATAACATGTACCTGATATATTAGTATTTCTGAAAATACAGGAATGTTTCTTTAAGTTTTGATCTGTCTGTGCCTGGTAAAAAGCCAGCAGAAGCTACAACAAAACACAGCAACAGCATGAGAAACTAATTTGCCCCCCAAAAAAGAACAAAAAAAGGAGGAGCCACCACCAAGTGCTGAGCATTAAGGCACAAGTGAGAGATAGCTCCTGAATTATACAACAGGGTGAATCTTATCCAATTACTGTCCAGAGTGACTATTGTTACCACAGCTGATGGGAAGGTCGAAGCAGCTGGTAGTTCCTGAGACTGTGTCCGCAGACCAGCCGACCAGCTAAATTGCTCTTCGTTGTCTCCTCCCACCAGACACTTTAATTAAAGCAGAGGACGGCACAGTCTCAGTCGTTCTGCCCCTCAAACAGATGGTCAACAACTGGCAAAGTTCATTACCGATGGACTTTAACTCTGATCTGCACTTTCAAGTCATTGGATCACTTCTTCGCAACTAGACGACAGAGACAAGTACAACAGATGACCCTCTACTCACATGAATTTCATCATTATACAGTGGGCCAAGTCAACTGTAAACCGCAACAAGGCTGCTGGTGTAAACATTTTAAAGCATAAACTTCTAAGTACAAACTAGTGTGTTTACAAGACATAATGGCAGCCTGTGCAGAATTATCCATTTCCACATTTGCTCTGCACTCACAAACTGATTAATCTTGGCTCATTTTATAAAATAAACACAAAGGCCAGTGTAGCGCAAAATCAAACCTGCCACAGAAACCACAGACAGTCTCTAGTTATAACTAATACACTAAGAAGCTTCAAACCATTTTACTGCCTATTGGACTTGTGGTGAAGAAACTAGAATGAAGCTGTTTGGAAACAAATGACAGGCTATGATAAAAAATAGAATAGAATAGGAAATAGAACAACTTTATTATTTATTACTGAGGAATGTCGTTATACTTTTAACAATGTTTAAAAGAAGTAAGTAGCTAAAAAAAAAGCAAATCCATGACATCTAACTTAAATAGATCACTGGCAGTTTTGCTTGAAGAAGGATTTCAGTGACAAATCATTTAGAAAAAAGTGGGTAATCAATTAGTCATGTCACTGAATATTTATCCATTCATTGTCAGAGAACATATTTATAGATGTCAAACATACAGGAATTTGGTAATATTAACCAACACGTAGCCACAGTATCTGTTTTTTGCTATATAAACCGTTTTCTTAAAACCAAGAAGTAATGCACAAAACAGTAGCACTCGAATTTAAGTGTGGTAAAGGAAAAAAAAATCTAAACTGAACTAAATAGCATGCTGTTCCCTTTTTTGTTTTTGACAAAGTTCTGACATTGCTGATCTGGACTGTATCTGTCAGTCTGCTGGAGGCCTGGGCAAGAAACCTTGTTATCCTGCCACTATGCCCTTCACCTTCCCCCATGTCCCCCGATACAATTCCCACCACTCCCACCAGTCAGCCAAACCAGGCTCTGACAGCTACCAAATGAAAATGTAAATACAGTCTGCAGTCTCTGGCTCTCAGAGAACCACATTCTTGACAGTTCCTACCTGCCATACATGTTACCCTTTCCTAGACAGGCTTTAACTGACGCTGCGGTAAACACTTTGGGCAATATATAAATACTAGCGCTTAATAATACAGCAAGTGTGCAGCAAAAAGAAAAGAGCAGCACATTGGGAAAATTGCTCTTCTCAATCACCCAAAGTAAAGAAAAAAATCAGATTTGACACAAAATAAACCATTAGAGGCCACAGAGGGAGAAACACACTGGGGTCAGAGACTAGACATAGCCTCGAAAGCAAAGGAGGAGTGAGGGGTGGGGGGTGGGACCCAAACGGTCGAGCAGGAGGGGAGGGTCGGGTGTTGTCTAAGGAATTAGCAGAGAAAGTGGAGACTGAATCAGATATGGGGGAGAAAAACAAATCTCTAGGTGAGTCAATGACATGAGAGATGCTTGTTAGGTCAAATAATCTAAACGGCCCCGACTTGAAGTGACTTAGGGGCCAGACAGCCATGCTGATGGAGGCTCTATTTATTTGACTTTGTCAAGGGATTAGAGAGGGAAGTGCTCCCCTGGCTGCCTCACTGGGCAGTCATAGTTCGACACAGATTTCGCTGTATATCTCTGTAAGAAGATGGTGACTAGAATCTGACAAAATAGTGAAAAAACATGCTTTTAAACTGAGGGGAAAGACAAAGCAAAAGGAAACAGACAGGGTCTTAAACTGCCTCTTTCCTGCGACACTGCTGTTGAATGGAGCACATCTCCATGGCCCACTGACCTCTGACCTCCCACTGGGAGTATGTGGAGCTGAGGGGAGGAGCCCTCATGTAGTAACAGCTTGTGTGCTACTCACATCACACTGGTCTCCTCCTCTCTCCTTACAGAACGCTGTGCCACCCACCTCCACCTCTTTCTTTGCCTCTCTGGGGAAATTCGGTAATAGCCTCTCCAGCCGTCCCTGTCATCACTGATGGGACACCATAATCTCTCTATCCTCACACCCAGAGGCATGCACAGTGGGATGTTATGATGGCTCAAACCACAGCTTGGCAGGAAATTTATGCCTCGTTACAGGAAGTGGGCCGTATATTTTCCTCATCATAAACATGGTGGCAGGTGTTTTAATTCCTTCTCTCAGGCTCAAATGGATGTGAGTTTTTCTATAAAAAAAAAATCATAATGCAACAAAGACTCTGGGGCAGATGGTTCAACTTAACTGTAGTTATAAATGTCTGTCATTATATCTGACATTTATATTTATACATCTGTGAAGAAGTGTAATGAAAAAAGCTAAATCTTCTTTTAAAAATAGTCGAATCCACTTGCCTTTGTTGAATAAAGTCTTGTGCATCAATGGCATTTCATCTGGAAATCCAATTTACCATTGTCTAAACCAGCGACATCTGAGTCGTGCGAGCCGCACAGACAGGAGACAATGCTTGCTCTCGTCCTAGGAAGCTCTTCTATTGGTACCATGTGCACAATGAAAACACTGTTAATCTGGTCTTCATTAGCCAATAACCAAAGGCAAGTCAGTCTGGAGTAAGCGATACTCTACACTGGGAGAGCGAGACATGGGGAGACACAGCAACACAACTCATCACCAAAGAGACATGCCAAAGGGCTGGCATGACCTGTGCAACTGCAGCAGACTGTTCAGTCTAAAGCAAAGCAAAAAGACAAAAGTCCAGCAGACTAAAATATTATGCACCCAACAGGCATCTGAGGCAGTAACACACAGCTTTGAAAATACAAGCATTTAGGTGCATAAAAACATAATTCCCTTAATTTAATCATATTGTCTACTGTGTCTGAGTCATTCATTTGCTGTTCTACCTGTTTCTCTAAGATACGAGAGATCTCTCCCAGAGTTCTGTCCAGACCAGACGCTTTGTTGTTGGCCCACTGCCCGCTGTCTTGGCCCTGCAGCTGCTTCAACAGGTCCTTCACCAAACGCTGCAATCTGAACATACAGGAGCCAAAAGTTGTTATAAATCTGTTCAGACATCAGCTCTTAATCTAAGGCATCTATGCTACCAGTAGAGCTAAAACAATTGATAGATTAGTTGATAAGAAACTTCACAGAAAAAAAATGCTATTTTATTCTTTGTTTAAGTCCTTTTTCAGACAAACATTACAAAAACAAAGGTTTCTGCTTCTGAAAATGAGATGTTGCTTGCTTGTCTTTGTTGTCAGTGACAGTAAACTTAATATTTTTAGATTCTGGACTGAAAAAAACAAGCTGAAGAAGTACTCAGTTAATCAAAAGACAAAATTAATCTGTGACGATTTTTTTAAATATATATATATTTCTTAAGTAATTTGTACAAATGCCAAAACATCATTGATTATAGCCTCTCTAAAGTGAATATTTTATAATTCATCTTAGCAATTGACTAAATAAAAATAAATACTAGTTTCAAAATCTAAAATAGAATGCATCATCTTTCTTTATCCACCTTTTCCCTGTTTCATTTATAAAAATGATTGAGAAAAGAAGCAGTAGTTTAATCATTTCTGAAAATAAATTTGTAGTTGCAGCCCTACATCACATCATCAGCACATTAATGTTCAAGTATTATGTGAAAATCCACATTGTGAAAAAAGGGAAATACTTACTTAGCCTTGTAAGGGGAGTCAGGGACCTGCGTCTTTGCCTCCATTGAGGTCTCATATTCCTTTGCCCTGTAGAGAGAGAAATTAGAAAAAAGTATTTAAATCTCAGAAAAAAAAGGTGTTTCGTCCATCAGTAAAGAACACAGAAAAGCAAAGTGTGAAAAGTGAGAAACAGTTCAAAATGAGTCTGTTTATTTGGCCCGTCAGCCAATCACCAAGTAACTTAACTGAAAATAATCAGACACCGGCTCTGTGGGGACGAGGGTTTTGCTGCCATCAAACTCCTATCACCTAGACTTAATCCTATCTGTAAATTCTCCTGACATTTCTGTCAGGGGAGGTTAAAATTATTCATGGCACTCATTGTAAAGAAAGTTACTGAAGGTTGGAAGCTGTGCTTTGAATGTATCACCTCCTGAAAGGTCACGGTCAATAGGGGACTTGTATCTCTGTGGCATTAGACCAACAGGCAGACTCTGAGAAACGCATACTTTGTTTTTGTGTGTGTTGGTTGGTGAAATTAGGGCGGGGGATATATCTTTCTGACAATCAAGCATTCCCAGACATGATAAGTAACTATTGATCAGAGATTGACAGAGCACCTTCCGGTTACTCATCTCAACAGAGATAGAATCAAACACTTCCTGGAAGACGACAGGTGGACATGTAGCAGCAGACAGATCCTGGACCAAACAAAGCCTGATCTACTGCTCAGGATCTCTTGTGTTCAAGGGCAGTCATCTAACAGGAACTGATAACGCCTCACAGCTAGACCAGGACAACGAGATACCAAAAACCTGCAAGTGATCATGCAGGGCTGATATTGTACTAGCATTTAGAAAGGTAATATACTACTTTTGTTTTCCAGTAGTTTGAATTGCTTTTCTATTAGCTACATGGATGTAGTTGTTAGAAACATGTTTTAATGACTATTAAAATAAAGAGTTAAGAAAATAATAATTTTAATTTTGAAAGTAAAAATCTGAGCAAGTGACCTGCACAATGAGCCATACTGCTCCCGAAAAAGATGATTTAGACAAAGAAAGTATGCTTTTACTGCATTAGACAATACTGTCAACAGACCCAGTTGTGAGGATGGATAACAAAACACAAATGCCACTATTCAGTATTCATTCTGAATAGTCATTTTATGCCTCGTGTTAATATGGTGATAAATAGGTAGCACAGATTTGCTTTAAGAAGGGCCTGAACTATATCTGCCCTGTTTGTCAATCATGATATTACAATATTAATCACTGACAGGTTTATACCCAATCAGATTAAACAGGGAGCAATTGCCGAGCAATTCATTATGGTCATGTAAAATGTTGTAATAAATCAGAGTGATCATCAATAACAGAGAAAGCACAGATCTACAACATAAGACTATAAGCACTTCAAAACACAACAGACCTTAATTCCTTATATCTCCATTTAATTTACAGAGACCACACTTCCCTCCACTGCTGCAGATAGACATTAAACCATGACTACAATGTATACAACACAGACCTAAAAATTAGGCGTGGTGCCATTTCAGTGGCAATATATGGTGGTAGAACCTAGAGAAAAATGATGATAATACTTCAGTAACTCAGTGTAATTCATTTTACTTGTGTGCATTGCTAAGAATTTATGTTTTACATTTATGAGCACAAGCTTTTTTCCTTAATCTAAGGCAACAGACCTGGTAAAATGATTTAGGGCCACTCTTACCACCTTATACAGTATTCTATACTGCATACAGGAGTGTCTTTGTATACACACTGCCATCTAAGGTTCACGCACACAACAACACCACACTGGTTACTCTGTTCTCTGCTCAGCGAACCACAAGCAAGCAGCAACAGGAAAGCAGCTCGTACCACAGTATAAGTGGGGACTTTGGTTTCCAGGTACAAAACTCATGCTGTCGCTAACTGACAGGATTCTTACATTTAATTTTAACTGCCTATTTTTCTTTTTGAAACATATATTATTAGATAAGGTCAGCCAAGTTGCAACATCAACAAAAAAAAACATGTGGGTTAAAATGTGCTTTATGATACATCAGAGCAGCACGGTGAAAAGTCCTGTGAGAACCACTCACGTTTTACAGACACCATACGGTGTTCCAATAAAACGGTTCATTTCCACCCAGTGGTGAAGCGGCTCACCTTTATGTTTACTGGGGCTCTGTGTTATTTATGACCTCTGAAGGCCTGCTGCCTTTGAGTGCTAGTCTCAGCAGGGCTGGTGCGCGAGTGATGGTGAACAGAGGCAGATCATGTTGTCACTTTCTCAGTACCGCTGAGCCTCACAAAGCCAAAAACAGCAGCACTGAGAATAAAGCTTTGCAGCAGAATGGGTGTTTCAGCCTGCAGCTGACTTTTTAGTCCTCCTTTGAATAAATACTCTCTTCTGAGCAGCATAACAATAATAAATTCTCTTTTAGAAATCCTACTCATGGTCATATCCACAGGTCAACAGTGATAAGAGCTGGAGGATCATTAAGTCTGTCTACGGTCTCATGGGGGACGGATAACAAAGGAAGAAATGTACTCCACTACTCGGTGAGAAAAACTCCTCTAGTAATTATACAAAATCTGTAAGATGTTCAGGAGAGGTAATCAACATAGCAGTGCTTGAACTCCACTCATCTTAGCAAGTATTCTGCACAATTTATAACACAATTTAACTAACAGAATTAAAATCACTGAAATAGGCTTTCCTGTGATAATGAAAACAACCATTTTACAATTTGTAATTGTGAGTGTACATGTCTTGTGCAAAAAAAAAACACACTAGCATCTTCATTTTTTATCATAATTCCAGCAAAAATACTGTTGAGTTTAGTGCTGTGCAGTAGTTTCATAATTATCATCTCAACTAAGTTTTTGAAGACTTAAAGTTGTACCTAGATTAATTTGAATCACTTTATAGATTATTTATTACTACATAACTCACAAGTTGAGAAAAGCCTATTAACCACTAAAAAACCCAGACAATTTTCAGTCTCAGTCGAATATCCAGCTTTAGATTTCATGAGTGAGACTGAATGTACAGACAAAAGTAGAAAACAACAAACTCTTCCCCTTGGAGATATTAGCTGGCATTTAAGAAAATTTTTCTGCTTTCTTTGTACACTTGCTCAAAGGAGGACATCTTCCAATCAGACTTGTCTGGTAGTGGTGGAGTAAAAACAACAACAAAAATGCTACTGAGATCATTTTAGATATCTTTAACTCAAAGTTGGCAGAAGAAGATTGGCAATAGAGGAGGCAATGTGAAAATTCAAATGACTAATATAATAGATTAAGTTTCTTTATCTATATTCAACTTTTAAAGATAGAGCATGTGGTTCTAATCCAACTCAAATTTTAATCCAATACACAAAATTCATGTAAATATCTCTTTACAGTTCTGTTTGTGTACTGGAAAATAATCTGGTGTTTGTGCATAGCCTTTTCTCTGTAAATGGGAAATGAAGTGTCTTGGACAGATCCTTACAGCACTATTCCTGTGTCCTGTGCACATTTGTGTTCATGCAGTCTTTTTCCCTACTGACAGACTCCACTAAATGAACACATTATCAACACACCTTCCATTATGATAAACAGGCCGCACTGTAGCACTTTCCAAATGGATTAGGACAGACGTTTAACAGTGTCACTCATTCACCCATGCACACACACACTCAAAGTGCTGGCCTAGCCCTGAACACTTCCTCGTATGAAGTGCAGAAAATTGAACCACACGCCCTTCAACTCATGGAAGAGCTGCTCTACTTCTTGAGCCACAGTCACAAGACAATGTATGTTATGACTGTATGTTCTTGCTGTGAAGTGTGTTCATGCTTTATTTGTTTAATTACATCTTCAAGCTTTAAGTCTTTTTTTGATATGCTTACGGAGCTGTAACAATTAGTTGGTAATTTTGCTTTCAGGGTCTGTTTTCTGCAAACAAAGACAGATGGATAGATATGTCATAAGAAGCACCTTTACACTATTCTCAAGCCAATACTAAGAACAAAAAGACTATGAAAAAGCAATATTACTAAAAAAAATGTGATTTAATTGTTGCTTCTTGTCTGCTGTACACAAATTTAGTTTTTTATGTAAGTGATCCTTCAGACACTGACTGAGGTTGATGGAAGCCATATCTTTCCTAATACTTTTTACTGTGCAATGTTGCCATCTTTAGAGTGTACACTTCACTTATTAATGTCATCCTGCTTGTAGTGGAATCCTCCCAGTAATCTGCATCAATAACATCTTACAGTAAGTACTGTCAACATTGTGTGTCTTTCCACTCCCCTCCCTCCCTGTTGTGACAGCCAGTTAAATTGATTGATCTCAGGTCCAGGTTCTGACACACAGCAGCGTCACCTCCTATTTGTTGATTACTATTGATTTTCTTTGATACTTCATTTAAAAATCAATAACTTAGAAGAAAAATAGGCATGGCTCATTCATACTTTAACATACGTCCTGTACACCGAGGGAAGCTTCAGATTTGGCAATGCCATGGCAGCAATTTGGAGGAAAGCTCTTTACAGGTGAAAGCCGGGGACCTACGGATCGATACGCAGCTTTGCTCCCCAATCACAGAAAGTGGTCATAAATTAAGATCATCAGTGTTACCTTGTAGACAGCCAGGATGCACATAACATCTGTTTTCCATCTCCTTGTCACTCATAAAAAAAAGTCCTGGCACAGTTTTGTCCTCTGTGCTGTGTGAGGATGGTGAGGGAGGCAAAGAGACAGACAGACAGAAAGAGAGAGAGAGAGACAAAATGGATGTATTACCTGGAGTTCATCCTGGCACGGAGCTTCTTTGCCTTCTTCCGAGCCTTCTGCCGCTCTTCTCCATCTTTTATGTTCTCAGAAGAAACAGAGCTGTCCGTCAAAATGTCCACAATGTATTTCTTCAGGGACAGATGCTCCTAGAACAGAGCAAAAACAAATATATCAGAGACATTACAGGCAAATTACTATTGGACTATTTTTTTTAACTACCTCATAAATCAGTGAATATGAGGAAGTAAATAAGTACTTTTACTGAGGTATTTCACGTAAGTACAGTTTTATAGCATCTGAACTATACTGATTTTTTTACACTTTTTGGAAATCTGCACTTCAACTCCATTAAATTTCATAGGCAAATATTGTACTTTTACCTTAACATTGTCAAATAGCTAAGTGTCTGTTACTCAAACAGAGATTCTGCTCGCAATACATTTGAAAAGTTTAAAAATATGATATGCAACAACAGATGAAACTAACCAGGATACAAAGTATGTAAAATTAGCTCCACCTGGCCACCTAGAGTATTTAAATGCTGCATACACAAAAATTTAACAGTAAAAATAACAATAATACAGGGCTTGTAACTGACTGTAATTTTTAACTTTTTAAGAAAATTTAAATATTCTTTCCACCACTGGAACAAAGTAAACAGCGAACAGGTGGAGGACAAGCACCAAAAGTAAGACTACACCAATGTATCCTCAGAAGATGAGCATCTGTTGTGTAATAATAATCATTAACAAGTGTTAGTTTCTCAGTGAGAAGTCCAGGATAGATTATAAAGCAGTGTAACAATAGTTTGATCAAAACGAATATGGGAATAGAAGAGCAAATGTAATCATTAAATGTAAGAGAAGTTACACACTTCAGATGTGGTACTAAATATACCGTGTGACAGAGCACCACACCTCTAAATAACACCACTGGGTCCTATAATTACCTCCAGTACCTGCCCGCCCATGGACATGCTAACGGCCTGGAGGTGTTGCTTCCTGTCTGGCCCTGTCAGATGATTCTGATATTTCCACCAGGAGACAGGGGAAGGTAATCCAATTTGAACAGCATAATGCATGTGCAAGAAACCAATTACCCAATTATGCTGTCATCCAGCACCCCAGAGGATAGAACGGCCTCAGATAAAGGGTTTCCATTCAGCAGTCAAGCCAACTTGTGTGTGGGATGCCATCCCCTTTGGTCAGTGTTTTCCCTGCACCTGCTGTCTGAATAGGAGTTTTCACTGAGAGGTGTTGTAAAAACAGGTGCCGTTAGGTGGGCTGACAAAAGTGAATTACTGATGTAAAACTACTGACTGAATCTAAAGGTTTCTTTACCATCTTGACTTAAAGTAGATGTAAAACACCTGGTATAGTAAGGATAATTTACAGGATGTATTCCCACTTTTAAAATCCTTATAGGTTTGGCACTGTTAGTAAAAACTGACTCAAATAAAAAGCGATCCAAGTAAAAATTTTCAGGCAAATAAAGCTCCATCTTGTCCTAGTGTCACTGGGTTGGTTGGCTTGGAAGTCCTACATGATTTGTTGATATTAGCTAACTAGAGGGGCATTGACAACTCAAGTTTGCAATCTTTCTCTTCCCCTCACTGGCTTAAATGCAGAAGCCACTGGGTTTCTGGAAATCTCCTCAAAATACCTTTCAGCTTTGTCTACAGTGATATTTTGCTTGAAATAAGTTTCTGGACTGTTTCATTTCCTCTTTAAACCCCCTAAAATCTGTTTTCTAAATTAACTACATACTATGATTGGTGGGTTCCTAAATAAACACATCATTTTCTGCTAGAGTTCAAACACTTGGTTATTTTACATGTCAGATTTTCTGCATTTTTTAAATTGTGTATTCTTTTTCTAACTGTTTCAGTGAGTGTGACTCTGGTAAGAAAAGCTCACATATTCTTACACACTCAACAAAAAGCTATCCTTTCAATTCAAAACTTGTTTTGTCTTCAATATGTAGACATGAAACTTTGTTTTCCTTGCAGCATCAAATATTCTGTACTGTAGAAAGTTTGTCATGTAAGATTTGAAACAATATTTCCAGGAGCTTTAATGTGGATCAAGCAGTTAAGCTGACCTGGAAAAGTTAAGAATGATTTTAAGTGGGTAACAGTAACAAGAGTAAAATAGGAGAAAGGCAATTGTGATAGCTCTGGAAATAAAAAGGGCAATGCATGTGAGAGTGTTATGTTTCCTAGGAAAGGTATGCGTGTCTTTATTTGTATGCATGCACCTCTGCCCTCTTCTCACTGATATTACAGGTCAGTCATGACTCATGACCGGAGCTGTCCCTCGCTGGGAAGGCAGCTGTTCAGTAATCTCTCTGAGAGGCTATCCAGTGCACAGGCCACTCACTTAATGGAATTGTTTCAATAACACATCCAAAACATCATCTGTTGCAAAATCACACTGGTTTCAGAAAAGGTACCTGAAATATTACAGTGTAACGCTGACACACAGGATATAATCCTTTGGCAAATAAATATATGATTACACATTCATTTACTGGGAGGTTAGTCTGCAGACCTTTAGGGAAGCAGCCCTGATGACAGACAGGTGTCTGCCACTGAACTATTGTCACAAAGTGAAAACACTGGCCTACAGGCACTACTACTGCACAATACCACAGATTGCCTTTGGTGGGAGACATGTGATACCACTATAAACATCTCTCCCTTTCCCTGACACAAACTGACCTTTCACAGATGTAAAAAGTAGCCTACACAAATTCAAATTCTATGGGATACGTCCACCACTGCTTCGTTTGTCACACACAAAGACCTGAGTGGCAGGCACCCATTCGGCACAAAACAAACAGCTGTATTTCATGTTTGCTCCAAGGGTGAAATACGAAACCAGACTGGATTTTGTTACCAGCAAAACGGTGGTTCTCATGATTTTTTTAAAAAATATTTTTTGGTGAGTTTTTTCTAGTTTTATTGATAGAGGGAGAGACAGGGTGAAAAGGGGGTAGAGAGGAGAGAGACACATGCCGCAAAGGGTTGCGAGCCAGACTCGAACTCAAGAGTGACCTACACCCACATGGTAACGCCTTAACTCAGCCAGCTATACGGCGGCCCATACATGACATTTTTTTTACTAAACTGCATACAGTGACATTTAGGCAGGGCACAAGTCATACAAATATATATCAAAAAATTTAAATAAAAACTCATGATGGAATTTCTTTTTTTGATTTTAACTTATTCCTATATTTTATTAGTGTATTATTCTTTATCTTGATTTAATTTCACTATATGAACTGTGCTATATAAGTAATTTTTGCTGGACTGATTGCTCTCTTAGCAGCAGCTTAGTTGCTATACCTAGACAACAGTCAGCTCTCAAAACAGTGTAGTGTGGGAGAGGCTTGCTTCAGCTGGCAGTAGGGATATTTCATCAGGCTTCTCAATTTGTGGCTAACAGTACAGCTTCAACAATAAGCCCTTTAGGAATATTCAGTGCCTCTCAGAGGTCAGTTCTGATACCTTCCGCAGCATGGTGATCCCTCTACTGGTCATGATTGCTAAGCACTACAGACAAGCAGAGTAAAAGAAAAGTCTTTCCTCAGAGAAGCCTGTATCTAAAGTGATTAATAAATAAATTCCTTATGTCACAAGCCATGGGTGTTGGATATTGCCTGCATCCTGTTAAACCAGAACAGATGGTGAGCAAAAAGAGTGAATGCAATCTCAAGCCCTCTGCACATACATCGATCCAGCCCTGTTGGTACTCATCATATTTTCAATTTAATTCACAAGTCTTAAAGAATGAGAGAAAATGACTAAATATGAAGGCACAGGGCATTTGCAGCCAGCTTCTGCTGAAAAACTATGGGATGACCTCTGCACAGTGGAACCAACAATCTTCATTTTAATTAAAACTCTTTCATTGCAGGAAGAGTTATGGAGCCACAGTCTGGAAAATAGTTGGCAGTGGTATGAATGAAATGGTGAACACCAAATTGAGCTTTGATATAAATAACAAGGGGGCACATGAGACTATCCAAACAAAGTCTTCAGACGTGCAGCTGGATAGCTTGATTAGAAAAAGCAGTGGTGGACATCTAAATGTTATCTATTAGAGATACTACAATGACTAATATCTCAGCTCAGTAATAAAATACTTCATACAAATTAAGTAAGTATGACATCAAGATTAAGCCAGATACAGGATATTACAAGGATGACTTCAGAGAGAAGGATGTGTTCAGCAAGGGTTTCAATGTTGACTGATTAATATTGGCAAAACAAGTACATCGAAGTCAGGACAGCAGTAAAGCTTGAGTATTACAGTTACCGCTAAAACTATACTATATGAAACGAGACACATTGCAAATGTAAATGAAGTAATGTTCATATATGAACTGTTTATGGTGCTGTATTGGTGAAGTGCTTCTCTCCACTGCATTGTTTATCATGCTGTCAAAGAGAAAAAAATGGCCTGCATTTAGGAAGGAAATGATTTAGAGGGAAGGAAGGCAGAGGTATCAATTATTCCACACTGAAAAAAGCTTTGAATGAAGGAGCTGCTGGGGCCAAAGGTGCCGCGTATAGCACCAACAGTTGTCAGCTTCACAATGAGCACTGCTGAAAAGCCAATCTCATATTGCAGCCTGAGAGGTTACCTTGCATTAACGAGCTGCCTTCCCATGGAAAAGCGTTCCATGACTAAAAAAGCCTGGAGACAGAGGAGTGATGTCAGCTCTCCACTGAAGCGCTGAACCCTAACTGTGTACATTTCAAGGCCCATTTGTAATCTCACAAAGACAGCAAGAAAGCTGTGGCTGTATATAAGGGGATGCATAAACAATAATAATGACCACGTCATAAAAGACAACTGCCGGGGCTCTTTGTCTTTTTACGTGACACAAGCGGCAGTAGGGCAGTATACTTTGACAGAATCAGTGGATGTTTGTTCCTGGCACGGCAGGGTGTGGGTGATACGTACCACTTCCTCATCAGAGAGCTCTCGTCCCTGGATGCTGCTACTGTCTCTCACAGCCTGTTGGTGCCTCTTGCCCTTGGTGTGGCTGAACAGGTGCACCTCTGAGGTGATCTGCAAACACAGAGTGGTCAGAGGTCACTGCTGAGGACACAAAGAAGACAGAGGCAGGAAAGGGTCAACGGGGCCCCACATTACCCTTGTGAAACGATATACCAAACAGACACGTACAATGGGACATGACCTGCCTCTCCTTTCCTGAATCTCAATTTAAAGCAAAGACTAAAGAAAGGAGACGTGATTTGCTACTTACGCAACATTACATATTGTTTGAAAAACTTTTGGAAGGCTGTATTGAATTTATTACTTTTTTATTATATTAATTGAACTTAGAGCACAATTCAGCACTGCAACTTTGTTACAGGATTACAATGCTAAAAAAGTCCATGATTTGAAAAAAAGAACAACTTCAAAGTGCCATACAAATGGTTTAAGTATGCTTAATTTGTCAAACGCATGTTGGGGACAACAGTTGACTCATCATACAGGTCTTAATAAATGTAATGCAGGTCTGAGAAATGGCAACTACAAGAGGCAGGTGTATAGAAGGCAATGCGTTTGTCTCATTTCTGGAAACGGGCCATTTGGCATGGTTTGTGTTTAATGTCATTAAACAAAGTGCTTGCTGCTGACCCATCCATGATCTCTGGTGTCAGAAGTCGGCCAAGGTCATCTAACATTTTAACAAGATTCGCTCTTTCACCCTCGACCCCTCCTCCTTATCCGATGCTGGTTTGAAGACTCAAGGTGTCCCACCCTTGTTGTCTTGGTAGCCACTTAATCAGGGACAAATGTGTCTGCTTGTGGATTTGTTGCCTGACGCTTAAAAAAGCATAATCACGTCTAGTCATAAATCTCTGTTTGAGAGCCAGTGTTTAATCACTGCAGTTAAATCTTCATTTAAATGTGCCCTCTTCCAAAAATCCTCTGAATCACCTTCGTCTCAGCCTTTTTGTGTGTGTGCAGAATGCCACAATAACACAGCACAGTTGCACAGAAATACTTTGGTGCAACATTCGGACTGACACATTCAGTACATTTATTAGCTCTGGAGAGGAGATGAAAAAAATATTAAATGAAGTGTTAAAGAACAATTGTATTCTATTTGAAATAAGCAAGTAAACAAATGTAACATTACATGTCCCTACGATAATATAGGTTGCACAAAATTGTACTGTTACAATTGTTGTAATATATGTAAGCCGGCAATCAACATCAAAAAGCTCCAAGACAAATGCATGAAACTTTACATACCACAACGCCACACAGTGAGCACTGTTTTTTGCGTTCATATGGTGTCAGTTTGGGGGCGTAGTCTGTGTTAGCGTGTCGACCACTGCTGAGTTCAGCAGCCTTCTCTTTCCTCTGTTCGATTTGCTCCATATGCCTGCGGCTGCTCTCATCATGCTGAAGAAGAAACCAGAAACCATGGGTCATATGGGAAATGGGGACTCCTGCATGATGTCCGTTAAAGAAGCAAGGTGGCATGGTATAAACTTACCTTCATCTGAATTTTCTTCTGAAGCTCTTCCATGGCCTCCTGTTGAGCAGCACTAAGAGCAGCCAGACGCTCCTCTCGGTCTCTTCATATAGAACATAGCAGTGTTAAAAACTGTGCACCCAAATGTATGCCTCACACTAATCAAAATTACTGCAGGAAGCAAACTGGTGCAGCCACTTGTGTACATACAGTGAATTTTCCAATATTTTCAGTTTTTGCACGCCGAGTTGGAAATTGCCATGTTTGCATCAGGCTACAGTAAATAACTCACAATGACAATGTGAAAACATGTTTTCTGATACATTTAGGAAAAGTTCTGGAAAAACAACTAAAATCTTTGATTTACAAAAGTATTCAGACCCTTTGCTGGGACACTCAAAATTGTGCTTAGTATGTTGTCTGTAATTGTGCTTGCAATGTGCACAGAAATAGACTGAAGTCCACCTGTGGCAAACCAAATTTATTGAACATAGTTTAGAAAGGCATGTTTTATATAAAGGTCCCACAACTCACAATGCAAGGACAAAAGCCAAGCATGAAGCCCAAGGGACTGTCAGTGACAAAATTGTAGTGAGGCACAAAAATCCTAAAGTTTTGAGCGTTAATAAATTGCACTTTCTAAAAACATGTAAATTTTAGGTTATTAAGTGTAAATCAAAGGGCAAAAATTGCAATTTTATCAATTTAAAATTCTATTAACAACACAGTATATAAAGAGCACTAACATTGTATGGGTCTGAATCCTTTGTAAACCCACTGTATGCTCTCATAGTAAACGTATTTGGGGCAACAAACCTGGCTCTTTCCCGCGCTGCATCCTCTCTAGCTTTCTCTTTCTCCTGCCTCTGCTGTTCAATACGAGCCTCCTGCTCCTTCCTACGAATCAGCAGCTCTTCCACTCTTGCCTGCCGTTCTGCTTCCAGGACCCGCTTACGTTCCTACAGAAGAAGTAAAAGAGAATAAAGATGCAACCAAATAATTAGCAGAAAAGTCAAAATTACTGTGGTTAAATAAAACAAGCACTAATCTAGTTTTGTTTGTTTTTCTACCTGCACAGCTTCATCTCTGGCCTGCTTCTCCTCCTGTCTCCTCTGTCTCTCTTCTTGCAGTTCGTTGAGGCGTTGTTCATACTCACTTAACTTGGCCAAAGCATCATGCCTCTTATTTTGGGCTTCCAGAGTGTTGATGAAAGCTATTTCATTCACCTGTACGGACACATCAATTATGCATGAGCACATAAACACATAGAGTGTGTATAAAACGTACGACTGCACAACCACCTAATTTGGGATATTGGTGAACTGTCACATGCAAATGGTTCAGGCTTTTCAGGATCCCTTCCTCTACCTTGGCCTCTTCTTCTTGGGCCTTCTTCACAATCGCCTGGAGTTGCAGCTCTCTCTTAAATTCTGCATGCAGCAGCTTTTCCTCCATCATCCTCCGACGCTGCTCCAACAACTCCTCTTTCCATTTTCTCACATCCTTCTCCTGCAGAAAGTGAAGAGTGAGCAGCAGGAGTGGTGAAAACAAAGGAATGTACAGTACACTCCTCAGGACAAAACAGACAATGCAGTCTCGACCTATCAGTTTCTCTCCTCTCCAGTGTCCATATGGGGATTAATGAAAATATACACCACTTCATGTATTTATGTGGTTAACCTGATTTATTCTAGGACTCACTCATCTTGCCATGGTCTGGAGTACAAAAACAAACTTCATGAAAGGCTGTTGATTTTGGCCAAGCCGTCTCTCATGGCTGCCTGTGGCCAGCTGGCCTGGATGTGACTGGAAGGGGGTTATAATATTTGGTGATTCTATCGGGCAGTATGCTGACAGAACCTCTCGTTGTGAGCCAGGCCGAGCTTAGCTCGCATGAAGTTTCTTTAGGGTGCTTTCCATGGAGTCGACACAGCTTACTCACCCTCTCCAAGAGCTTCTGCAGTTTGAGTGTCTTTTCCTCCCGGAGTTTGTCCCTCAGCTGCTGCGCCTTCAGCTGTTTCTCCTCATGTTTCTTCTTTGACTCTGCAATGGTCCTGTCAAAAAAATAGAAACAAATCATTCATCTCTTTCTCTCCTTATTAACAATGTGCAAGGCAGACACAGACTCTAATAGACACTAGGGCCTGTTTATGCAATCTGGGTGGTAACATAAAAAGAAAGAGGGGTCAGACACATTTAAGTGGGCCTTTGACTCCCAGGATGTTGGGTTAAATCCTTGTCAACATAAGGTAAGGGGTTGCAAATGAGTAGAGTAAGGTGCTGTTTTGGAAGGCAAAGCAGACAAACTGGCCGGGCGGTGTAGACACTGTAAATGTGTGTCATGACACAAACAAAATCAGCAAGAGGACAAAAAAAAGATATGATGAACCAACCACCGCATAAAGAAAACACTTTGTACCTTTTACGTGAGGGTGAGGACAGTTTCTCATGCATGTGGATCCCATGTCCAGGAGGCCGAGCAGGTTCTTCTTCTACTATGTCTCCCCATGAGGTACTCTGACGCCACGGTTCTCGAGCTGAAGAACAGACAAACAACAAAAATAAATCCACTTCAGTGTAAAATCTGTAAAGAATGAGACTATTAATTATTTAGGTGTGAACCTCCATACCGTCATAATCTGCCAGCATGTCACTCCAATCAATATTGACTCCACAACCGCCATTGCCGATGCTAGCCTGTGGTAAAGATGTGTAATTTTTAGGCAACAACAAAGTTAAAAAATGCCATAAAAATTTGTACATTGTTTGAAATAAAAATTTACAAATATAAATAAACATGATTAATCTTACAGAGAAGTCACTTTCATTGTCAGTCTCCAGGTCGTTGTTCTCAGCCTGAATCTCTCTATTCAGTTGCTCCTCCTCAGCAATTGCACTGGCGATCGCCTCTTCGTTGGCCTTCTCCAGTCGGTCTGCCAGCTCCTCTTTCTTCGCCAGGACCTCTGCCATGGACTGGGGCTGAACACATTGCACAGATTCCACCTCAAACACATTTCACACTTCATAAAGGTTATGTTGTTCAAACCAAATCACTGTACACTGAGTGACCTGAACATGGAAATTACTGTTACTTTAATGCCATCCAATGCAACTGTCTTATGATAAATGTTGCCTGTGTAAAAGTTATCATTTCTATTGTTGCATTCATGAACAAGCAGAGATCGTGAAGGTGTTTTAGGTTTCTGGGAAGTGAGTAAATATTATAAAATATTGTAAACAAATGAGGGGAACCTATATCTACTTCATTAAAAAGTGTTCTATGTGAGCACTTTAGCTTCTGTACAGTTGGTCTGATTTGTACATGGGCGCATAAAGCAAAGATTCAGGGCAATGCCATATCAACCCAATCACAGTTTGTACCACACAATCATCACAAGTATCACAAGTGAGGAAGCATCCAAAAGTCATGCAGGGCACATGAACAGTGAGGATGAAGAGATGGTGGAAGGAGGCAACTGTGCTCTTTGAAACTGGCAGCCTACTTACAAATATTTAGGGAGTTTATGCATTTTCATGACATAATAACAGAATGACTCACATATTATTCCAGGACATTTTATGCTCTAAACCAGCTATAGAGGTAAAAAAAGAAAAGCCTTCTAGAAAGTATTTGTCTTCTGTATTAGGTATGTGAGCAGATTGAACAGTTTGGCCTGGACAGTTCTAGATTGGTGTGAATGTTTAGACCAAATATCCTTCACTGCTGATTTGAGTGGATGTTTTTTTCCCTACATGAATTTACTCACCACCTGAAAATCTGACATTGTATGGGGCTTTGTGTTTACATACTTCACAATGTTATCAAGTGACCAATATAACTAATCCAAGTTGAGAGATTACTTTTTGCCAAAACCTGGGAGTTCAAAGGCCATCTATTCACAGCTATTCTTAACAGTGAGCAGTGCTATAACAACACGAAAAAGTGCTATGTGGTCCAGCCTGCACGTTTGGTCTGGAGGTTTCTTAAGACTGACTTTGTTTAGGCGGTGAAGGACCCCTGGGGATCCCTGCCCTCCCAGCCCTCCCCTCCCTTTGCTCCTCCATCTCTCAGCACTCACAGTAGAAAGCTCTGTGGGGTCCAGCACACTCTCCAGTTTCACCGCTGCCATGGGAGTCTCAGCCTGTCCTGGAGCAGATGTGGCCATGCCCTGTGACGCGCCCCCCTCAGCCCCACTGTCCCCAAAGGCCAACAGTGTACTGAGCCCATCCGTCTGGGGTAGATCTAGGGATGTGGTGAGGGTCAGAGCTGGGACTGGGACTGGGACTGGGACCGATAAGGTAATGTCTGGTGGTGGGACTGTGGTTGTGGCTGTGGCTGGGGTCTGCTCTGGTGCTTGTGAAGGGGTAAGAGCTGCTATGGGGGGAGGCGCGTCTTCACAGGGTGCGTCGACACACTGCCCCAAGTCTTGTACACTCTCTGCTGGGGGCTGCACCGACAGTCACACACAAACACACGCAAACTCAATTAAAGACATGCATATTTCAAGCAATTCATGAGAGCAATAATTAAAAAAACAAAAATCAAACCAGTCAATACTCAACACACAGCTAAAAACACAAATCATGCAGGGAAGCTGGCACTGACATGCCCTTAACATCCAGTTGTGATCAAACTAAGAATATAGATTGGAAATACAGATTTGTATTTCTATATCAACTGATGTTGGAACACACTCTTACCAAGTGTGTCTTGATGCATCATCAGAGTTTTTATTTCATGACACTGAAAATAGGTCTTTCTGCCTCTGAAATGTCAGCATACAATCAATCGCTTCAAAGTTGATATTCCTGTCTGGCTAGTCTGTCAATGAATACCATGGATCCCAAAACAAAAACAAATGTGGCTGATAAAATGGTCTAATGTTACACTGCTCCCCTTGAATAATTGATATCTGGGGACTGGTCAGGCAGAAAGACGTCACAGGGTACTGAGCGTTAGTACCTCCATTATGTGCCCGTTCTCTGGACTTTCAGTGTCCTCCAAGGAGTCAGGCTCCACAGGGACTTGCTGTTCAGCGTCCATCTGGGTCATGTCCTTGTCCGGAGGACACTCAGGTCGAGGCTGTCGTTCTTCCTGTGGTGGCAGTTGTGACTGGTTACACTTGCCGCTGTCCTGCTTTGGGGTCACTTGAGCCAACACAGGACTGACCTTGGCAACTATAGCAGCAGAGCGAGGTTTGGCAGTGCGCCCTCGCTGTACAGTCTCCCAGCCCTCCGCATCCTTTTTACCTGGAAACACATGCGGCACTTTGTAAATCTAAGAGAAGATAAACCCACATTCTCTCCGAGTACAATATGGAAGGGCTTTTATGCTGATTCTTACCAGGTTTTTCTACTGGGGATGTGGTCAGTTGGCTAGAGTTTGGGAAGGGCTGAGTGCACTTCACTCGGTCTGCCCAGCTGGGGCCTGTGTGCGAGAGCCGGGCTCCAGCCAATGTTGATGGAGGACCACTGATTAAGACACACACATAGATCATGCATGAGAACAATCAAACAAACAAACAAATGTGCACCGGCAAGCCTTTAATGTAAAAATGTAGAATTTTCAGTTTTATTATGATCCAACCCTGAGCAGCTCTGACTGTGTTGCATCTCTAAAACACTTCAGCGATCTGACGACAGTGCCTATCTAGCCCCTTCTTGTAAGCTCCACTCTGAGATAGCATGGAACTGTACTGGACAACAGGCCTTCGTCATGATCAATATCCATTTCCTGCAGCATCAGATTACAGAGCAGTGCACATATTGAACCGATGCTTCAGCAGTCTTTAACTGACACTTTCATCTACACCTTCCACTGATTCTGCGGCCCGAGAGTGAGAGACTCAACAAATTGCATTAAACAAATGCTTCACCATCAGCAATCATTGGCTATCTTGCTAGATATCATAGTCTGCATTTTCTAACCTCTTCAAAAACAGGCATAGTGCATCATTACAAATATTGATTGGTGAATAACAGGAGGCCTTATGTCTAGCCTTTATTACCAAATCAAATACCTAATGATGACAGAAAACAATGAAGTAAAAAGATGTCTGACTTTAAGTAACGACAGACAGAGCTTACCCAAAGTTGAGAGTGCGACGTGCACCTGGGGAGGGCACCATTCTGTCTGCTGTGGGGCTTGGCATCACATGACGTCCTGGAGACATCTTACGCACCTCCCAGGCTAAAGAGGTGGGTCTGAACAAAGTGAAAGTGGCATATATTACTAAAACACTAAAACTAATTACAGTTCTTAGTTGCCAAACACACACACAGACTTGACTCACACTTTTGGCAAATCAGTCGGTTGGCTGATTCACTTGTAGCAATGTATGCAATAAATGGAGCATGTAAAAGTTTCAGGTTGTCTTATTGATTAACAGTACACTTTAAATGAACAAATTGGGAGGTGGCACTGGGAATTTCATTTCTTAGTCAATTTACGGCTGCAGTGGTCACTGTGTTAAAGAGAAGCCAATAAACTCATGGATCTCTTTGAAATAAAGCCAAGGCTATTGATTCATTGTGTTTGTGACTCAAAGCCAGGGACCAGACACCGGCACTTCCAGTTTCACCGCTGGGAGCAATTCAGAACGGGCAGTGGATAAGAGACAAAGGAAGACAGTGAGAAGGAGAGGATCACCTGTTCTGGGCATCTGTTTTCTCCAACTTCTCCTGAAGCTGGATCCAGTCGATGAGTGCTTTAAAATCCCGTACGTAGTTGTCCAGCATCATCAGCACTTCCTAAAGATAGCAGTTATGAAAATATTGAGAATAACTACACAGCCGATTATAAGAACAACTTTTAAGAACTGAAGAATTTAAAAACCATGAGGAAGTTAAGTCAAAAAATTAAATAAATAAAATAATTTGCATGTGTCACACAGTATGAACACATGTAAATTATGTTTCATATGCCTAGAAAACAACATAACAATTTCCATGACAGTGTCAAAAAATTTAAAAAAAACCTATAACAGTAAATCCACAAAGCAAAAGCTGTACTGTATTAAATGTGACTGTTTAAAGAAAAAGATTTACTTAAAAATTCATCATCAAACAATCTACAAGTCACTGTTCAAGCAAAGACAACACATTTATTGGTTCAAGCTGTTATGTATACAATAATATAATGAATATCTTAAAGTTACTGACTGGAATTTTTAAAAAAGATATTACAATATGTCATCTTAGGTTTTCGAAAATATTTCATGAATCAAGTAGAAAAAAAACATGAATGTAACATTTTCCCACCAAAAACCAACAACTGGCATTTCAAAACGCTTGAGAGCCAAAATCTGCTCAATTATTTTTATTTTTTATTTAACCAGGAAGTCCATTGAGATTAAAAATCTCTTTTCCGAGGGAGACCTGGCCAAGATAGCATGCCATCACAAGGATCACAAACGATCCACGATTAATTCAAACTGACAAAAGACTTTACAAAGCTCAGGAGTTTTACTGAAAACCAGGAGCTAATCGGCACCTTTTCAAAAAGTGTAAAGAGAAACGCTTGACTGAAAGCTTTGAGGAAGAATAAAGGAGGCTAATTCATTACAACAAATGCCTATTATCTGGACAAAGTCACAGTTGGTTATCCAGAGGTGGAGGGCTGTGTGGAGCTTTTTTCCCAGAGCTCTAATGAAACAGACACAACTGATTGATGGAGAGCGTGAAGGGAGTGGTAATTGAGAGTAAAGCTTCACAGTGCTTTTAGTTAATAGACAAGTCAGGCCAGTGAAAGATGTGTCCAGCAGCAGGTCTGCTGATTAGGGCTGGTTAACTGCCGGAGTCCGCTGCTATGGCCCAGTGTTCATTTGGTAATGAAGGCTGAGACGGAAGGAGGGTTGGTACACCTCTGACAGATAAACCAACAGTGAGTGAAAGCTCCATAAAGTGACTTTTAGCATGTTAACAGACACAATTACCCAAATATAACCCTCGCATAACATTTCATGACAAATGACTGATGCATGTTTAACCTTCAAGAGACATTGCCGTAAAGTAAGGTGTACAGTAAAAGCCTGTGATCCACACACTGAAGCACAAATGAACTTGTGCAACCAAGGTGAGAGTTACTGACCTCAAGTAAATAATTTACAGTCATCATTGTTGTACATTTTATTTAAACATCTAAAATCTGAATAGTCTGTTTCAGTTTACTTGTAAATTTGTACATAAATTAGAAAAAAATAATTCTGAACCTCAGCTCTTTCCCCAAGCAACAGGAATGTCAAGTATCTTCCTTGCCTGCGCTGGGTGATATGAGTAATAAATCCAAAAATGGGATGAAGAAACAGTTGATGGGAAGTAATTAGGCCTGGAGGCTGTGGGGTAAGGAGGTATAGGCATTACTAATAAGCATATATGAATCACTCTGCGGTGTGAACAATTTCCCTCTGAGTGGGAAAACATATTATATTACGTCAGCACTAAGGTTCTCATTCAAAATTACATAAAGTATTACTGTAACATAGCCCTTGCAGAGAATTAGGCATCACTTCCTGATGATGATTATGTTCATAAGTTTTTAGGTGGAAAATAGTGAGCTGTTTGTATGAGAGCACACAATGCAGACTGCCCACAGCTACACTGGGGGATTGCGGTTGGGGCTATCAGAGCACTCTGCTTCCCCTCCAGATGACTCCATCATCTATCAGTGTCCATTAAGCCCAAGCTGGGTGGGAAGGGGGATTATGAACAGCACCAAGCTTCATGGCCATTAGACAGCATTAGAGTGTAGAGAGATACAGTATTACGAGGGGGAAAAAACACCTTGCAGCCTGTTGTCTGACACAGGACAACTGACAACATGGTTATCACACCACAGGGAGCTGCGCTGTGGCAGTGACAGCAAGCCAACCACACCACTGGGAACTGGCCTACAGTACTGACCGCAGACCATTGCCAGAACCATGCTCAGCATAATGCAGCATGGCAGAATAATCAATAAAAGACATGACAAGCAGTATCATGCCAGTATGCCCCAGAGCAATGTTGCAGTGCCACACCAAATCTGCACCAAAATGAAACCCACACTTTCACAAAACAAAAAAATCATGTCAACGATGTTAATTTTATGTGCAAGAAGTAGACAAAGACTGAGGTGAAATGCCGAATCCCGTTTCAAAAAACGACACATACAATATTGTTTACAGGCATTCATCAATATATATTCCACTGAGCCCTGAGAGAGTGAGAGCCCTGTGATAATTATAGCATCAACAAGCCTTCAGAAAGCCCCTCTGACATAAAGCAGAAATCAAACCCTGTGTGAGCTGAGAGAAAAATTCAGTTAGGTTCTCAATGTCTCCCTCTAGTGTTCATAAATCATATGACCTTTCAGTCTACCTAGAGAGGTATGCACTGCTCAGAATATGAATCCAAAGATCTCGAAACTAGAATTTATATTTCTAACAGGGATGTTGTCTGTACACTAACCTTGCATTCTAAGACGCTCTGATCAGATTCACATGTGACGTAAATCTCGTCCACTGCCCGGCGCAGGTTGTCAAACAGGAAGGCCCAGTAACGAGCTCGTAGGTCCACCTTGCGAGGCTGTCTGGCTTTGGTGGGGCTCTTCTCGGGCCCCTTGTCCAACAAGGCTCCCGCTGTGCCTTTGCCTTCCACACCAGCATTCTGTAGAGACAAAGCATGGACCAAACATTATGGCAACAATGACAAACCCATTACAGTCATGAAACTCTTTAATTCTTTATATACAGCTACCACAGCCAATTCCACTGTTCGCTGAGACAGAATATGCATCTATTATATGTGCTATATTACCAACAATGCACAAATATTTACTATGACGGGTAAGTGGGAGATCATTTTTGAAGATCATGTGCAATACCCAGTTGTTTTTTACCAGAGCACCACACCAAAGCCCCAAGAATGATTGATATATGTTTATTATTACTTATTATTATTATTATTATTATTATAGGGCCACAGGTGAAAATTTAGGGTTGAAAAAATAATTAAAAATCACTGTATCTTTTTTGGTTTGTTTATATACACAGAAAACACTTAACATGCAACATATATATTTATTACTTCAAAAAATAGTGAAAGATTACTAGTCAGCTGATGTTGTATAAAGAAATTTGAAAGATTAAATGTACTGTCCAAAAAAAAGGACAGTAATGCACTGTGCTCCATTAACGCACCCCCGTCAAAACAGCACTGAATCAATGAATTAAAATTAAGGATTCAAACCTCTTAGTGAATTGATTTTTGTTTACTGTCGAATGTTGAAGTTACTGAAATTTTAATCACAACCTGAAACTGAAATTAGAATCAACTTAATTCATCCTCTAATAGGTTTCTGGGGTTCAGTAGTAATAGTAAAGATAAATAAATGCACAGCTGCACAGGATATCAAATGTTGATCAAATGCAGACACTGAAATAAAAATAGCCTCACTACTCTGACACAAAGTCATAGTCTTGAGTCAGAGCTAAAAGTTGACCGTTTTTATTTATATTGATCTGACACTAATATAATTTTAACTAGGGGATTTTGACTGCTTAGACAGTACTGCCAGTTAATGGTTTTACAAAAGGAAACATGTTTGAGTTGTTGGAATTGCAAAAACACTCAGCGAGAGTGATGCTTCTTGTACTTCACAAGCCAGCAAAGTTTCATATTGGCCTGTCATCAAGTTACATAATGGAATCAACATTTGTTCGTAACAGATGACTATGAGTGGGAGGCCTTTATTTGAATGTACTGTAAACTAATCTCTGTCAAGAACAGTTTCAGAATCTAACAGTTCCTCACAGCCAAATAGTGTGTGTAAAGATTTTGCCTCATTCACACACCATAAGCATAAGAACCTTCAGGTACTTCACAGACAACTGTTAGCAAGTATTGTTTCCGTTTACCCTTTTTAATATTACATTTTCTTAGACTGACTCACATAATGCCAAACCGAGGCATTACATGATCATCACAGACACATTTGCAGTGAGGAGAGTGAGGCAGAAGAAAAAAAGGAAACATGTTGGTGCACAGTGCCCTCTAGTGGGACAGAATGATATTCCAACCTGTTTTTTATTCCTTTGTTGTCCAGAATTGATCCTCTGAGACCTGGAATTGCTGCTGGAGTTGCCTTTGGACTTTGCTATACAGAGAAGAAGAAAAGAGGCTTATATTTACTTACCGATTAAATAAGCAATCAAAGAGTCACTAAGCTAAGTGAACAATCAATGATTGATCCAAATGTCACAAATATAGAACAGCAAGGATGGGAACAAGACAACAATAATTCAAATGCAAATGATTGACTATTTAGCTGTGGGAGATGCAACCTGTAAAAAAAAAAAAAACTAAAATTGTATCAGACCTTATGGTGCAATACTGCAAAGGAGATTAGTGCATCCTTAAACTCAAGAGCAGAAAAGAAGCCTTGAATAAATAACTGAACTGACCCACAAAGAAGGAAGAGAGCCAGAGTGAGCAAGCAAGAGAGGCAGTAGTGGGAGTTTCTCAGTAGGCTGGTGTAAAGAAAGCCTGCTTTAATATAAAACCTAGATAAAGTGGAGGAGCAGCTCCATTTTATACACATTTTCAAGTAGAAAGTTAACATCTTACCAGAGCTCTCCATTTTGAGGAGGAAGGATTTCAAAAAATATATCACACAGGGGATGTAGAAACAATTTGAAACCTTTAACATATCATCCTATTGACCAAGCACCTCAAAGCATTGTACAGCATTGCAGAGTGACCTCTACAAGCAAAAACCTTATATTTGAAATGCCCTATGACAGAGGACCAGACATCAGGTTTAAATTCCAGTCTGCTCAAAAGATTCTGAGCCCTCCATTGTCATTTATCAAGTGAGCTATTAGATGAAAAATGATCATTGGGTTCCAGCTGATATTGTATTACAGTTACCAGCATTTTTGATGAGTAAGATCACAGCCTCTGAATGACATTGCCATAGGCGGTCACTGTGATGCTCCAAATAATTAACTAAACATACTCCACTGGCCTTTCAGATATCAGTGTCGCATTTAAATTAAACATCAGCAACAACACCTGCAGCATAATAAGAATATTAGCATGAATAGATGGTCTGTTTGCATGCAGCTACCAACCTTCCTCCTCTTTGTTCTCTAGAGGTACACTCCAGGCAATGAGATTTCGAGCAGCACGGCCCTCTTCAGCGACTATCTTTCGCACTTTGTCATGGCTGTTGGAACGCTGGAAAGAGGCCTGCAACAGAGATGGAAGAATTAACACATCAAATTTGGTTGGGCTTTTCTTTTCAGCTTTATCCTCAAGCTAATGAAACACAGTGTAAAGAGTTAAACTTTATATATGACATATAATGCAGTTGTGATTCATGAGAGGACTTCGAACATATCATAATGTGTTCCCAGAGACAAGGCTGATATCACATTAAGCAATTTTGGCGACCCAGATGAAGTTTCAGCAGACATTTTTGTTTGTCAAATGGTCAGAATTAACAGGAAACACTCTCGACATTCATAAAACAGTCCAATTATTAGCAGAATAATAGACAGAAAGCCGAGAGGGATTTTTTAAACTAAGTTCATTACTTTCCAGCATGTGAAACCCTGGAATGTCATATGGAGCTAGCTCCATGATTACACACAAAAAAGAGAGCAGGCTACTTAATCAATAATCTTACAAAGTGTGTTTGTGGTCAGTTTCGTTTTTAACAAGTGTTACCCATGTAGCTAAAGATGGATGTAGCTTATTCCTGTATATATTGTTCCACTGTACTCAAAAAAACTGAAAGAAACAGGAAAAAGAACCTGACCATTGCAATACATACACATTGTCTTTATGGACTGAACATCCACTGGATTTACAGCTGGAAATATTCCCTGACAAACACTCTATTGACTCTTGTATGAGTAATTTTTTTTTACCAAAAATAGTGCCCATAAAGGTTTTAATTACTTGGCATGTTTTTCAGATTCAAATTACATGCTTGTGACCCATTTGTAAAGACTTCCGTATTGAGCAGAAACAAACAGCACAAGATTGTGGACAATAACAACAACAGTAACTGTTGTCTGCCTTATTTTTTAACCCGTATAGTTTTACGAGTGTGTTTTCCAGTAACACAGCCTGAAGCAGGAGTACTGTTGCTATGGTTACTTTCATTTTAATAGAGTTCACACACTGATTTTGTACAGTGGTTAAAATAAAATACAATGAACAGCAGTAAAGTGTGCTTTCATAGCCCTAAAACACTGGCAAAGACATTCAAACAAGGACCTGTATGTTATATTCATTCAGTGCATTGTGAATTTTAACTTACATCAAACAGTAAGTAATAAAGTTGCATATGGTTTATTTAAAACTTGAATGTAAAACAGACTACATGCAAGGGTATTTAATGTTTATAGTAAAAGAAGGATGCACCAAACATGTGCAAAAGGAGTTGAACAGAAAGTTCAAAATGAAAGAACACTTAGTTCACTCTGCTATTAAAACGACTACATTAAATCCATAGTCCTAAAAGATTACATTAAACGCATAATTTTGAAAGAGCATATTACAATATGCTGTTTCAGTTACTGTCCCATCCCCAGTGTGTGTTTACTACCCTGAGTTGACGCCACAGCCCTGCTTTACCAAGTGTATGCAAGAGGTCCACTGGCACAGACTGTGACAAGAGACAGCTAGAGGCAGAAGCTCTAAACCCACTCTGTACCCAGCATGCATCACGGTTGACCTACACATTGAATATGCATCAGTGAACTTGACTGTAACCTCGGGTGATGCAGATACTGTGAACCAAAATACATGCTGTGAGATGTCATTCATCGCCACCTTTGCATACGGGACATCAAGATGTCCTGTGATGAAACAAAGCATCAGCATCTTTCTGCATCGCCTTCTCACAGCTCATGCATTATTGCACAAAGACAATCTGCAATACAAAAAAGCAATAACAACTCTATTTTACACTGCAGTGAACAAAAGGTAGTCTTTTTGGTCTAATTTGCGTTTTTAATTTCCTAATTAACTAAATATTCTGACTGCTGGCAATCTGGTTACAAAACAAATCAGAAACAAATACACAGAAGCTTAAACATTCTGGATCTTCCACTGACTTTGTTCTACCTCCCAGCAGAACAGCCTGTACCACTTCTGCACTCTTCATAAATGATTTAATCCAATGTTGACTAAAATCTAGACCAATCTTGGCCATTTTGGACAACTATAAAATGTAGCTTTACACTTAAAATACATTGCTACTCCAAACCAACATAAAAATTGAGAGCCAGTTCTCCTCTTAATAGAAAATGAGTCATGGAACAAACCGTTCCTCTCTTTTCCTGGCTCTCACTAGCACCACTATATTGACAAGAAAGCTAGAGCTAAACTATTCTTCTGCCACACTAGCAACTGAAAAGATGAGGGATGTATTTTTTTTCGGTATGAGTAAACAAGTCAGAATTAGGCACAGGTTTATGAAAAAAGGCTAATAGAATAATGTGAACACGACTAATTAGGCATTACACATGCAGAAACAGCATGCGTGTATTAGTCCGGTACTATTTAATGTCCCTCAGGGAGATACCCTGCTGACCTACTTTTGGTGAGCAAAATTCTTTACATGTCAAGTGGTCCGGGCTTTATTCTGCCAGTAGAAAAGGACTACTGAGAGATAACAAGAACATCAAGCAACCCAGGCCAGCCAAAATGAGCAAGAACTTCTGAGGTAGGTCAGCATCAATGCACCATAGCCCGCTAATGACTGCAAATGTTTACACTGCATTTCCTATGTTTGGCAGCCACTGGATGACAAAACGAGTGTTACGAGAATACCTTACCGACTCACAACTGATGGCTATCTGTGTGAAGCAGCCTGAGGCAAAAAGGCTTACAGCAACATTCTCTTGATCCACTTAATCAGCTGTAAACAAGCTGTCTCCTGGGCTGCACTATAGGAGAATACTGTGGAGCATAACCTCTGCTATTTTCTTTTGCCATGCAGTCCTTCCCCATGCACTGGAGAGCACGCTTATTTTCTAGACTGTGCTGAGTAAGAGGCAAGTGTAAGGTTTCCCTGTTGGCAAGGTCCACAAACAGATGCAAGTAGCAAGACAGTGGGGGAAAACTAGCTCATTGGGAAAAGCAGTGCAAACTAGAATATTAGAGGATACATACAGAGTAGAAGTACAGTCTGTAAGCAGGTTCCTCGTCGTTATCCACTCCTGACATACTTAGCAGCCCACTTCAGGCAACCTGTTCCCCCTCACCAGCGTTGCCACTTGTGCAAGGTGACATCGTCATCTGACAGCAGGACCAAAATAGACTCCTACTGTGTAGTCCGCACTGCTATAGCAACTTGTCCAGCTGTGTCAACTCCTCTCCCAGTGCCGACTGAGAGAGACAAGTGCTCAATAGCCCACCAGTTCTCCCTTTCACTTTGACTATTCTATCTGTAACTCAGTCTGTAATCTAGCCTGAGCCCTCAGCACTTTGCTGAGTTAGCAGCCACTTCTTAGGCCCGACTCAGTGCCTGCTGCTGCCTATCTGCCTGCCACTGCGTGCAGCTCCCTATATTTACAGCTTCTCTTCTTCTCTCCCTGCTCTGCATCAGAGCCCCCACTCTCTCTTGGTTTCTCATCTCTCACTCTCCTTTTGCCACAACACTGCGCAGTCATGTGCACACACCAGGCCTGCCTCTCTGCCCCCCATCCTGCGTTGCCAGTGATGGAAGCATAGCTGCAGGGTCAGAGACAGTGCGCACTAACACAAAACTATAGCCACACAGAAGGATGCTCTGGATCTGATTGGACTCGGCATTCAGTGATTCACAGGCTGCTGAGGGACAAGGCACAGAAACCCACATGGTTTCACTGAAAAGAAATAGTACAGTCTTAGAAAGTGTGCAAGAAGTGGTTGGGGCAAACCAGGACAGCAAGATGCTTTGATGCACACTCCTCCTGTGTCAGCTCATGAAACACTCCATTTCTTGACACATTTTGGCTTTAACGATGATATGATAATACATATATACACAAAAATATCATCATTAATTAGTATCTCCTCGTAAATCTTACATTTATTGGTGAATATTAGTCAAAGGGGGTTCACCAAACCTGACAGCATCACACCTACAGTAGGTAAGGTCACCTAAAAAGGCTCCTTTCCTGCAAGAACTGCTAGCTAGCTCACCCCCAGACTCAATTATCCTTCTATTTAGCTCGACCTGGCTAAAATGCATCGGAATATGTGTGCCTGCTCAAATTAACTGCCATATTACACCTATTAACAACGAGCTACAGCGCCGCACATACCTTCAAAGCAGTTATGGACGCATTTTTGCTTTTGCCTCCTCCATGCGAGGATCCAGAGCTGTTGCTACCAGACCTCTCCCTGCCGTCCCCTCCTTGGCTGACTCTCGGGCCGAGACGGTGCTGCCCAGCGCCACGCCGTCGCCCATCATGGCGGTTGTCTTTAGACATGGACCCGGCGTGTGTTCAACGCTCCGTCGGTCAGAAATAAAAGTCTACGTACAAAGTTGTCTTGTTGTCAGAGCTGATGGAAAAACATGTCAGATAAATACATGACAGCAAGGACAACCTAACGACAAAGCAGGAAATCGGTTGAGTTTACGCATTTGACCGGCGTTGGGATTGTCCAATAAATTTACAGGAAAGCGGTACTAACGTACGTGTCAGCCAATCAGATGCTGTAAAATTTAGGTTAAAAGGCGGGACTGGTTTTTCTTAGGCGGGACTTCAAATTGTCTACCATGGCAACGAAGAAGATCGGGCGGGACGATGGTGGATGTTAGGTTGATCTCACAAATGTGTAAAGTTACCTTCAAACAGCAGGAAGACATTGATAGCGAGCACTCTGTATTTAAAAATAAAAGCATGTAGGGGCGACTCTTTCTCCTTCAAAATTATATTAGAAAAATAGATAGACCAAACATGAAAACATTGCCTTCATTTAAAAAGAGTACAACACATTACAGTAGATCTTCCTCATCAGCATGTCATCCTATTGCACAATTTGCAATCATAATACGCAGTGTATGTTTGCAAACCCTGTCTACGTGTTTACACTTAATCCTGTATATGAACTGTGCATGGACATTTGGGTTCTTTTGTATACGTGTCTCTATTTTTTTACCCCTTGTCTGTATGCATGGCTATATATTTACACTTTATCTGTGGTCAGCATTGCTGTAACTCTATCTTGAGCAATGTTTTTGCTGCCGCATGTACATTAAGAGCCACTGGAAGCTCAGGTCAGATTTCTGATGTAAATGGTTTACTCCCCTAAATATATTATTCATGTGAAACTGCAGCCCTCTATGATGTCATGGAAATAGTTTGCTTCTTATTCAATTAGTAATATGATGCTATGTAAAAGACACTTGTGGAACATATTAGAAAATGATCTGATGCCTGTGCCAACGATGACCACCTTCAAAAGCAGATTTAAACTCCTATGAAATCTGGCTTGTCTCTACATTTGTATCTATGCATCTATGTTTAGTTCTAGATTCTCTTTTAAATTTTCTGGATATTTTCCTTCTGTCAGACATTATCTTTTATTTTGTTTTACCTAAATGCCTCCAGAATATTAACTGTCCAATACACTTTAAATAAACTTACCATGTCATTCTTAAAATCTGCAAAAATTAGTTGGAGAAAGTCTGCAAGAAAAAACAAAGACAGGAGTATTATTGTATATGTCATATTTTTTAGGAGAAAAACATTTTGTTGCACATAAACTCACCAAATTTAATCAGACAACTGAAGTTGTGAATCAGACCCTTACCTAGATGGGAAGAATTATACATTAGATCCAACTTTATTGTCACTTCACAGAGTACAAATGCAAAAGAAGCAGTAAAAGTGCAGTGCAATGTAAAATATATGTCTGAATGTGCTAAGATAAACCAGTATTAACAACATAAACAATCATGCAGGTATGCAAGATGTATGAATATCCCAGATGTATAAGTAATATGAATAGTATATTCAGTTTGACACAAAATGAACAATGTAAACAGACATCAAATACACTAAGTATAAAGAGAATGAACTTAGGCAATTTAAGTGCTCTGATAAATCACAATATAGAGATAGATAAATAGAAAAGAAGGTAGGGATAAAATTCTAAAGATAATTATGGTGGTTAACTGCACATAACATTAACCACAATATAACATGGCTATTTTAAACCATTTCTCTTTGCCTATACATCCAGAATGGATATTCTAATTAAGGCCACCAAGCTGAAACTTACACACTAGACGCTTAAACTTTTGAACGTTTTTCTGGCCTTGAATGTAGTAATGTATGTGATAAATAAATTACTTTTGGGCTCGTACAAAGTTAAGGAAAAACGTATCAATGTGCCAGGAGAATTCATTGTACAATTCATTTTCTTATCATAAATACAAACTGCGAAGACAATGGGAGTCTTTGTGGATGCAGAACAATTATACAGTGCTGTCCTCTAATTATCTTTGAGTTGTCTTGCATTTTTAGTTTAGGTTGATTTAGTTTTTTTGCTGACTTTTTAGGGGTTTGTGTTTGCTTTCAGGTTTTTTTTGACACGCGCAGAATGATAAAACTTTTATTTTGAAGTTTGTGACCAGAAGTAGATTCTTCTATTAGTGTGATTGACGCTAGTGTAAACACTTGCAGGAAGAACTTTGCACGGTAACATTAACCTCCTCTATTTACATTACTTGTTAACTTTGTCTCGGTTATGTTATAATTGGCTTTTTTGCGTTGTCTTAAATTCTCTTACTTTGCTTTCACTGATGCTGTTGGTTTATTCTCGACTCCTGTATTCCTTTCATTCACTCTTTTTCTCTCTTAAACAATTGATTATAAACTGTAGTTAATTAACAATTGGACAACTTCCAATATTCCTATCTTGCCTTTTGTCCATTTGTCCATTTGTCCATTTGTCCATTTGTCCTTTTGTTTCTGTTCTGGTTTTCTACCAACTGACCACCAGGCTGCACAGTTGCATTTTGTCTATTCTGTTTGTTGTGTTTTCAACTCTCATATCCCATTTCTTTACTCTTCATCTATTGTATTACCCAACAGATGGAATCCACATCATTGCTGGTCTTGTTGTTGCTTCACTTTGGGTTTGGGCAAAGCTCCCAGAAACATCCTCATGAGGATCATTACATCGGTCAGCAGCACAACCCTGAACACGACATGAATGTTCTGCTGGGAGATGAGGTGACTTAGTATTTATTTTCCCACACGTTCCATCTGCTTTACTCTTTCTAGCTTACTCTTTACCCTACTTGTTTTTATGTATTTCTAGAACACAGAGGAGCTGAAGAAACTCAGCCCAGCAGATCAGAGGAGGAAGATGATTGAAATTGTGAAGAAGATTGATACAAATGGTGACAATCTGCTCAGTGCAGGTAACTTTGTGTTTCTGGAAAGAGAGCAAAGATGACACATCAGAGATTAAAGACCAAACTCAGCCTGCTGTCTGTTTTATCTATAGAGGAGATCACTCTGTGGATTCAGCATGTCTACAGGAAATACGCATTGGATGATGCAGAGGAGCGATTCTCCGAGTTTGACATCGACAAAGACGGTGTTGTAACGTGGGAGGAATACAACACAGTCGCTCACGACCAGCTTTTTAGGTTTGATGATGATGATGCTGTTCTGGAGGACCCAGAGCAAGAGTCTCTTAGACATGTAGGAATGCATAAACTGTCCTGTTAAAGCATGATGCCACAGCCTCATCTTTCTGTAAGACATTAACACGTGTTCATATCCCTGTTAGCTCCACCTGAAGGAGAGAAGGCGCTTTGATTTTGCTGATGTGGACGGCACACCTGGCCTGAACGTAACAGAGTTTCTTGCCTTCACACATCCTTCCGAAGTGGATCACATGGCTGTAAGACAAGTTTCCTGCAAAAATCTGATATGATAACGCATTTATCTGTCCATTATAAGAGGGCACTTTGTATGTTTTGTTACAAATGATTGATTTACTTTCTTCTAACAGGACTTTGCTATTGAAGATGTACTGAGTGAATATGATACTGATAAAGATGGATTCATTACTATAAGTGAATTTATTGGAGACGTTCGTGGTGAAGGTAAGACCACAGAGATTATTTTAAAATATAAACAGCACTCTTAAAAAATGTTTGAGTTGGAGTGCTAATGGGATTCATAACTCGTTCATTTGAGGTGTCCTTTGGATGGGATCTCAAAAATCCCCAAAACTCCAAGGCACTCTTCTTTTCAGAACTAAAATGCCTTTGTTATTATGGCAAACTCAAGTCTACATCATGGAGTCAAACAACAGTCTGTTGTTTATTTTGCTGTTATCAGTCTCTGTCACTTATACATTATCAACACTGTGTCATTGTGTGTTTACCAGAGGATTCTCCGTCACAGTGGGAGATTGAAGAAACAGTGCGATTCAAAGAACTCTATGATCAAGATAAGGATGGCAAGCTAGATCGAGAGGAGCAGCTCCGCTGGGTCGCACCTAACAGCTACGGTTCAGCGAGAGAGGAAGTAAGATTCAGCTGTTCTGTCATGTGCCAAGAACAAAATATAAACACAGCATGCAAATGGCCTTATTATATTTGAGAGAGAAAGGTAAAAATCTGATTTCTTGTGTTCTGTTTTTTAAAAAAAGGGTTAAATATGAGCCGCTTAAAAGTTTTTGAACTGTTTTTCTGGTGACAGATTCTCGATATTTGCGTTAATCCACTCTCGAGTAAAGTGTGGCTTTATAGGACAATGATCAGACAGCGTGACCAGTACAAACACTCATCAGACCAGAGACTATGAAAATCCACCTTAACATTCAGCTTTATTCAAATGCCACCAATCTACAGATAAGGAGAAAGATGAGAACAGGCAGTTGGTATGCTGGATGCTGTATGACAGCCATGGCTGTAGTGAAGCACTTGAATGTCCACAACTCCACAATCTGAAGTCTGAGAAATGAGACAATATGGCAGGACAGAAAATCTGCTATGTGATGGATGGTGTCCAACAACGGGATTCTGTCCTCCAAAATGTCGCCAAGGAAACGTGGGAAAACATTACACAAACACATTCAACATCCTTATTAAATGTGTCTCAGAGTCATTACTTACTTGTGAATTCTGATCTATGCCTCCACTCTCCGTCTGCACATTATCTTTTCCAGTATAGTTGGTTCTTTCATGACGTCCATGCTGTGTATTTGAACAAGTAATTATTCCCTTATGTTAAAAAGAATGGATACAATTTAATCAGATATTGGCTGTGTTTATATTTTTGTTACATACAGAACACAGAATTCTTGAGTTTTCCAACAAAATATTCTTCTTTAGCTATTTTTCGAGAAGTATTATGTATGATTTTTCTGCAAGATGGTATGGCTGCGTATCCACTGAGGGATTATTCAATTCAATTCAATTCAGTTTTATTTATATAGCGCATATTTACAACACAGGTCGTCACAAAGCGCTTAACATTGTAAGAAAGAACAGGAAACAGAAAAACAGGAAACAGAAAAAGAAAAACCCAACAATCCAAGGTTGCTTTTGGATTCCCTATGAGCAAGCAGTCAGCGACGGTGGGAAGGAACCAAAAACCCCCCATGGTAGGGAAGGGGGGAAAAAAACCTCCGACAGAACCAGGCTCAGGGAGGGCGGCCATCTGCCTCGACTGGTTGTGGTGGGAGTGGGGAAGAGGAGGGAGGGAGGGATAGTAGGAGAGGTTGGGGTGGGGGTTGGAGAGGAGACGAGAGGAGCCCAGTGCATCATGTGAGTCCCCCAGCAGTCTAAACCTATGGCAGCTTAACTGAGGGACAGCTCAGGTGGTCCTGAGCAGCCCTAACTATAAGACTTGTCAAATAGGAAAGTTTTAAGCTTAATCTTAAAAGAAGAGAGGGTGTCTGCCCCCCGAACCCAAACTGGGAGCTGATTCCACAAGAAAGGAGCCTGATAACTCCAATTATCCTCTCCTTTCATCAACAGGCTCTTCATCTCATCAAGGAAATGGACCATGATGGAGACGGGAAGATCTCACAGGCCGAAGTTTTGAAAAATCAAGACACATTCATGAACAGTGAAGTGACAGACTATGGCAGACAGCTGCACGTATCGCACGACGAGTTATAGCTGTGTGTTTATCGAAGCGTTGTGGCATTTGTTTCTCATCAAGGTGTAATGTTGTTTTTTTCCCTTGAGGTAGTTGAGAAGTGAGTCATGGTGTTTACGTCACCCTCAGGAGAATGGAGATCCTATCTGTCATTGTGATAATTTGCAATAGTAAATATCCCAGATTGCAGCACAGGCCCGATATGCCGTAAAGGATTGTCGTCTAAAATGAGCATCAGCAAAATCTGAACATCAGAAGCCTTGCTAAATAGTACATGTTGCAGGCGGCTGCTTTGCATAATATTCAGGGGAATTCCTGCAGTAGTGTTACACTGCAAGTACAAAGACGACTTTTCAATGACGTTTTAACCGAAATACACAAATCACATTCTGTTGATGCGAACCAACAGCCCCGTGTCTGGAAATAAATGGGAGTTTGTTTTGACATTCATGGGACGGTCTTTTTTTTTGTTGTTGTTGCATCGCACTAACTAACTGTCATTTCACATATCACTTGACTTGTGGCAACTGCTGTCATGTCGCAGCTCTTCCTCATTTAAATCAAATGAGTGAGCGAGTGAGAGTTGCTGTATAAAAGCTTGCTTCCTGAATGTGTCATGATCCATTTCACTTGCATTGGGCAAGCAGACTGCTACACTGCTGGGAGTTTTAGAGTGATTTCATTTTGTGCAGATTCTCCAACAGGGGCTCCTTTTAACTGCTGCGAAGATGACGTTGCCATTTAAAGATGCCTTTTGGGTGAGTTGGTGAATTTTGTCTGCTAAAGATTATTGTTCACAGCTGAAGTTGACCATGAGATCTGCTGAACTGTGAAACCGGTGCTGTGTTCAGTGTGTTCACTGGAGCTTTGAGAAACACTTATGCTGTGTTTTTGGAAGGTATTCACCATATACCAATGCCTGATAACACTTAGGTAAACTTTTTGTCCTCTCTTTAGACTTCTGGTTGTCTTAACTGAGAAGTTACTGTAAGTTTTGATCAGCAAAACTTGTTTCTGGGTTCTCCAGTTTATCTAAACCCAGACATGTCACAAGAACCTGACACTTATCTCTCAGTACATTTTCTAACACCAAAATAACAACTCACCACAATGACACTGGTGGTAACTGTGTTCTGCATCATTATTTAGGGTTAATGAAACTCGCATCTCTTCTTATGTGCCTCTGATCAACTCAACCCACCTTTTTAGAAAATGTCCAGAGCACATTTTAACGTTTGCGTGCGACAATTCAACGCACAAGAGCTCAATCAGTTATCAGCTCACTAAAATTGTAATGTCACAACCATGGGCAAAGCAGGAGGAACTGGTCAGTCAACAATCAGCTGAACTCTATCACAGGTTTAGGTGACAATGTGAAGTTGTATGCTTCCTCATCCCTCTTTAATATTCTAGTTTCAGTGTTCAGATGTTACGCTTGATTACTTTCCATTAGAACTCAGCATGTGGCAGTTTCCATTTGACTGGTGATGAGAGATCACAATGCCTCTGCATGGAAAAAAAACACATGAAAACAATCTCTTATGCCATTCAAATCATTACCTATATATTATATTTTAAACTCCAATATTTAACATCTGATTAAGCTGATTACTGAATGTATGTGGTGCTTTATGGTTCCAGGGAGAGGACTTCATCAGCAACGCTGGCTATGAGACTGTTATTCAGAGACTAAATGATGGTCGCCGGACGTGCAAAGACATGGAGGAGCTGCTGAAAATGAGGTGAGCTCACAGATTTCCGGTAAATTCCACATGTATTACTAAAGTGACCTCATTAAAAATGTGGTTTTGCTGTATTTATTTGTCAATGTAGGGCATCAGCAGAAGAGAAATATGGAAAGGAACTGATCACGATAGCCCGCAAGGTTGGGGGTTTATACGAGATCTGGTAGGTGTGTGGGGGTGCAAACAAGTGTGAATATGCTTACTGTTCCCTCTGATGTGTTAATGCATTCAGTGTTAGCATCTTTAACAGATTTCCTTTCTTCGGCTCTTATTCCAGCACTTTGAGATCATCATTTGATGAAATGAAAACACGTAAGCACAACATAAATTTCCCCTAAAATGTTTGCTTGAGTATTTCTTTAGGCCTGTCACTTCTGTCTTTTTGTTAAGCTGTATGTTCTGGTGATTTCTTAGAAATTGAAAACACAGGAAACTTGCACATTCAGCTGTCTGGGCTCCTAAAGGAGGAGGTGAAGAGGATGGAGCAGTTCAGAGAGCGACAGAAAGAACAGAGAAAGAAGGTACCCATAACATGTGTTCGTTTGCATGAGGAGGAAATCAAAAAGAGTTGCTTCTGTCTCTGTGTTGTTTTTCTGATGACTTTTTTTCCTTTAACATTGTTATTCTTTAGTTTGAAGTCATCATGGAGAAGGTCCAGAAGACAAAAGTCTCCCTCTACAAGAAGACGATAGAAGTAAGATCATTTTGTGTTATCGCGACATCAGAGATTTGTGGGTCAGACCATTTCAGTTTTAGGAAAGATTTGTTACTCATTATAAGCTTGTAGCAGCAGAAACAGACATCAGGTTTAGTGCTACAACCTTCAGCATACAAATGCAAAAAAAAATGACCTGAAGTGCAGCAGGGCCTCACTGTGAGAACCTGCAAGAGAAGAAAATCGCTTTCTATATTTAGGAGGCCCATGGTTACAAAATACATTAAAGCCAGTGGTAGTGTGATAGATACGTTAAGGAGCCAGAGCTGACACTTTTTCTCCACTGTGAGGAAGGAAGTGTGTGTTCTATTTTGCTTCTCCTGGTGCACATGCATGACATCTCCTTTCTGACTGAAGGCCCCCCTCCCACCCCTCTCCTTTTCCTGTCAAGTGTTCATAGAGCAAAGTGACACTGAAGCAAAGCATGGGTGTTCATAGTTTCATGTGGTTTCCCTTCTGTTTCCCACCCAGTCGAAAAGATCCTACGAGCAGCGCTGCAAAGAGGCGGATGACGCCGAGCAAACAGCCGAGAAGACGGGCAACACCCCCACAGCCACTGCCAAACAGATTGAGAAGGTAAATCTGCTCTGTGGTGTGAATCTGTAAACGACTCCAGTTTTGTTTTCCACTTCTGCCTTATTCTGTACACAGCTTTAAGTTGTTTTTTTCGTCTTAAAAAGAAGTCAAGCCAGTTTGTATTTAAAGATCCCTAAAAGACAAAATAAAAAATGTATAACTTCACTAAAAAGTCCGTACACTAAAAAGTGTACATGGACTGACAGTTTCAGGATTCCACGTTATTCTTGTGTAAACTGAATACTGGACTAAAAGCTGCGTCCAAACTAGTTGTAATATCACAAATTCATTACTGTTGGTAGACAGCTTCAGATTTAAGGTGAGATCAGAGAAATATCTCTTTTGCTTCGGCAGATGAATGTGAAAACATCCTTGTAGTGTCAAACGCTGAACATACATCATTAACAAAGATCATTCTGAGCAGTGAAGCTAAAATATCTGACTGAAGTAACTATTAGAATGTCTCAGTCCTTTTTATTTTGCCCCTTTAATCACTGGACTCTCCCGGAGAATATATTTTTACGTCCAAGACAAGACAAAAGTCGCACTTTACGCGTTACAGTACACAAACCTATGAGTAGCTACGGAGGAATGAGTGAGGATTAAATCAGCCAAGACCTGCTTATTTATCAATTCACTCAATCATTTTTACCTCCACCAAGGAGGTTATGTTTTTGCCGGCGTTGGTTTGTTTGTTTGTGTTCAAAATAACTCAAAACGTGATCGACGGATTTGGTTGAAATTTTCAGGAAATGTGTGAAATAGGATAAGGAACAAATGATTCAATTTTGGAAGTGATCTGGATCCAGGAATTTTTTTGTTAATTTAATGATACTTTGTCATTGGGAGATTGTGTTGGGGGTGGACTGAAGCTGCTTTGGTGGAGGTCTGAGCTTTCTGAGTGCTTTTCTAGTACTTTTCTTTAAACTTGTTGAGGTTTGGCGACCCCAATTTACAATATATCCAAACAAGAAAACATAGCATGTAGGCATACAAGTTAGAAAGTTGGATAAGAATGGCAGTGTAAATGTTAAAATGCATGATTCGTAAAATAATTAAACTATTAAAAATAATTAGAGCTTTTAGATGTTTAATACAAATGAGTCAGCTAAAAGAAGAGCAGCTGGAAGGAAAATAGGATGAAATTAAAAACCTAAATTTATCAGTGTAGCTCTTCCAGAATAACTCCCAATTGAGGACACCACAGCAGATAATGATGCGTTAGAAGAGAACAGACCAGAAAATGTCATATATTTATTAATAAATAGGTAATGATTAGTTTATATGTACATTGTCTGTTAATTGATTATATAACAAATATTCTCATGCGTTGCTCTCGTTTAACTCTGAACCAGAAACAGACACACAAAATTAGTAAGGAATCATTAATTGCTCATTTCATTAATACATCATACTGAGTATTATGTAATCCCTCATTACTTCATGACTACCTGATTAGTGCTTTCTCTTTTTGTGGACCCCTCAGGTAAAGTGTTGAATTATTAATGTTAATTTGTCCTGAACTAATGGATTGCACAAAAAGAGAAACTAACAATTAGTTAATGACTGATTAATGAAGCCTTAGTTTTGTGCTGCTCTATTGCTGCTAATGTAGAGAAAGAAATGTATGCTGATAGATAGACATTAACAAAACAATTATTATTTATTGGTATGTTGCCATGGTGACACTATAGACAATCTATGAGCCACCGAGCCTGTTCTCAATTAATACATCACTGATTCAGAGTTATCAGGAAGTATTTACTACCAGTTAGTTAAATATCAAGTGGGTTCTGATTTGTTCCACACTCACTGCCTAGCAGCTACTCACAATACGTTTAGTGCTGTAAAGTGTTACCCAAGAAAAATAAGAAAAATTATAGCAATATTATAGACATGACAGTTTTTGTTTATCTGTCTAATTGTCTAATACATGATATTATTATGGACATTTTATAACTGACACGTCCTTTCAACAAATACTAACATAAAACAGGTATATGTTATGTACTTTTCACCATTAAGATGAATATATATATATATATAAATTAATTGCTAGTTTCTTAAATAATACTGACAAAGTGGGAAATTCTGTCTTTGTTCCATTGTTTTTTTTTTGTTTTTGTTTTTTTTAGTCATAAGCTGTGGGTTTATTTTAGTTTGTGTTTGATATAACACTTTAAGTTGGCACGTGTAAATCCAATGCATCATTTTGCACCTTATTTTCTCTTTTAGATAAACAACAAATCCAAACAGTGCAGAGAGGCTGCAGAAGAGGCTGGTAAGAGCAAATATTAAGTTAAATTATTAATTAAAATAATAAGTCAAGACATATGTTATATACTTGCAACAAAGATGTCATTCGATGCAGGAAGCTGATGTGGTTTACCAGAAACGTGTTTTTTTCAGGATGGTGGTCACATTTACTTCTCTCTTACTTTCCAGAAATAGTTTTAGAGGCAGTGCATAAGCCCATGTACTATTTGAGTGACACATATCAGTGGTGCATTAAAACGCTTTCCTTTCAAATCTTCATTACAGATGATGCTGATTTTCTTTCCAATCATTTCATTTGTCTTTAGAGAAACAGTACATTTCCAACACTGAACAGCTGGACAAGGTCCGCCAGGAGTGGGAATCGACACACATAGAGTGCTGTGAGGTACGGCACTAAAAGCTGTATTTCTTCTTCTGTGGTGTCTGTGACAACTACACACCTGATGCTTTTGAAAATGTACAGACTTAGACAAAGAGTGGCAATACCCAAGGCCTGCTTTGTCAGTGAGGATGTGTACCACTTCCCAAAAGCGGGTCTACGTAGTGAGTCACTAATCTACCAAAATGCTTCCAGCTAACACGGTCTTCCTTTTTGTGATAACGTCAACAAAGCTGCAGCATTCAACAACTCTGTACATCCCTATAAGGTCGGCCGTAGTTGGGGCATTGCCACATGTGACATTTAAATGTACACACACACGCAATAAACAAGGAAACAGAGAAAGCTTGAGTTAAATGTTAAATTAAAAGCTGCATGTGGAGTGAGAAAAACATAGATGCATGTCTTAAAGCTATAAAGCATTAAAAACATTTCAATTACAGTTTTAAACCTTTGAGTAGACAGATCGTTGGGTACTTTTGTTGTGCAAGAAGTTGCCTGTTGCATGACTCATATATGAATTCTGCATACACTGATGTTTTCTAGATTATTTACAAGTTTTCCATTCAAACTGTTGTGTTACAGATATTTCAGCAGCAAGAAGAAGATCGCCTCAGCATACTAAGGAATGCCTTGTGGGTGCACTGTAACCATTTATCAATGCAGAGTGTGAAAGATGACGAGGTAGGTGCAGCTGTTTTCACAAACAAGCCAATACTCTACTGTAATGTTTGGGATTCATTCTGGGCAAACTGCTCTTTCAGTGTTACGAGAATGTGAGGAAAACGCTGGAAAACTGCGACATCACCATAGACAACAACAGCTTTGTGGAGACTAAAAGAACCGGCTCGTCTCCTCCAGGTATGGGCGGCACTCGCCACGCTGCCTTCCTGATTTGGATTTGAATATGTTCCCAGTTACACATTTCAATATTATCTCTTAGCTGATGCTTAAACACACAACTCAGTGTTTGGCACAGGGAACAGGCGATGCATTGTCAAACAGGATATTACCTCTGAAGTGACAGATTTTTATTTGCTGACTTTTAATCGTCTTTCCGCAGCTCCAATTGAATACCAAAATTACTACGAGAGGAATCCTGCAGCTGAGAGAAATGGCAGCGCTGGATTTGTAGGAGGAGTCATGAAAAGGTCAGGATTATACAAGGTTATGAAACAAAGTGATGATGAAGATCATGGAAAAAGTTACTTACTAAATCCTTTCTACAATTTCTAGGATTACAAATATTTCGAGGTTTTCAAATCTCCTGCAAGGGAACTGCTCCAGCGGCTCCAAAACAAGCATCAATGAACCAATTACACAACCTGCAGGTATGGTACCAAAGTTTTTTAAATAACACTGCACTTTCTCAATGAGGACAAATGTGACTGTGAAAACCACTTGACTTGAGAAGGTGAAGATGTTGCTACGTACTGTAGTTATTATTTGTTACTCAAATGATTCAAAACCAAAGTTATCAGAGGGACACTTATGTGGTTAATACGTCACACATATATGAACCTTTTTATTTGTTTGGCAGGGGCATTCTAAATACACACATAAAACTTATGGATTTACGTGAGGTGAAATACAGATGGATGACAAATTAAAGGTTAAACTTCAATCCCTGACCCTAACAGTGAGGGGATCTAATGGCTCTATTATGCTGTGTGGGGTTTGATCAGTATGAAAATCATGTGACTCATATGCTGTCACCTTTACAGTCACCAAATCTCAAAACAAAGCGAACAGTTACGGGAGATTTTAGACCGATGTGATAGACATTGCTCTCCACCACCACCATCAAAACACCAAATGAGGGAATATCTTACGAAAGAATGTCATTTATCACTGAAGCTGCTCTGGCACCACCTAATGCCCCAACACCTTACTAAAACACTGTATGTTGGCTTTTCACTTAAATATGTCAACTGTATATTTATTGTTACAATTGCAAGTAAACTAAAAGTTACAATAAGCAAGCCTCCCACCAGCGTAAATCAGTTTTAACATCTTTCACATCTGTACAGAAGTCACCATAGCATACAGAAATGTTTAAATGAATAGCTAAAATTAACAGATAATGATTTAAAAGTCCAAATTCTGCCTCTTTAAATGGTGTTAGTAAGAAAGAAAACCTGACCCAGAACAGAAAAATAGACCAGGGGTACACTTTGACAACTGCAAAATTACATGCTTTGTATTGGGAAAAATATGCAACAGTATCCACTGTTACATAATATATATTGTGAGATGACATCTATTTCTTTTAGCTTGCCAATGGTTTGATGAGATATTAAACTCTTTATTGCAGATTATGATTGGCTACAGACAGTAACTGAGTATTTCTCCTCAGCAGAAACATCAGATGGAGTCTACGCTTCCATTCCTGGATTTCAGGCGACTCAGATAAGCAGTGAGGAGTACAAAGCTGTGTATGACTATGTAGCGCAGGTCAGGCTCTCTTCTAAACCTCTACATGAGACACCTTCACATGTCCCAACACTTGATCGTTTGAAGAACAATCTGCTGACGGCTTGTTTCTCTCCTTGTTTAGGGGGAGGATGAACTCTGTCTTTCTGTTGGGGATGTTGTTGTTGTCTTAGACGAAGGCGAGGACGGCTGGTGGATGGTGAAAAGAAATGGACTCACAGGATTGGTTCCAGGCTCTTACTTAGCTAAACAGTGAGTTCACCTGACAGCTATGTGTAGGACTGTGCGACTACTTTTTCAAATGCACATTTTCTAAAGGCATTTTCATTTCAAATACCCTCATATACTTCACTTACATGTATGACTGAGGCCCCTATGACTAGGATCTGAATGTTTCCAACTTTGATTCCACCTAGTGGTAGCAATTTAAAAGACACTGTGGCTGACAATATTACATGCCTGCGGATTTGACCATAGAATGAGACTGACAACAGCACATTGCACCTATTTAAACAGATTGTCTTGTTTCTACCAAAACAAACAATAATATGTTTCAAAAAGCAATATAAGGGTTTCAAGTTGCATTTGCATGTGAGCAGTGTTGAGTGTGGAATTCAAAATATTGTATGTATCGTGTTACATTTCCCTCACTGCTGGTGTTGAGTGCTTCTCATACCGATGCCAGCTAAGAGATTTACTGATATCTTGCACAGGATTATGGCACTAGAGTTTATTCATATACTGTAATATTCTTGTCTATTTTATGTCTTAAAAATTGGCTATGTTTGATTTCTGTTGTTAGCCTGTATAGAATTTCTAAGTTTAATTATTATTTGTTCTCTGAATGCAAAACAGACTGTTTGTGGGGCATTTATCTGTATTTATTCAACATAAAAGACAAAATATCATTTGTTTTTTTGCACCATTATTTTTAAGCAAAAATAATCAAGAAAACTGCTAATTTAGATTTAAATGTATTATTGCTTTATTATATTTTTTTCTCCTGTGACTCATTCATTGTGGTGAGGACTATTTTTAATGTGGCTCAGACCATGCACTACCCTGAAGTCATGTGGTTGAGCGGCCTGTACTCTCTGGTTCAGTGGTGTCTGCTTCCTCGGGTGTCGCTTACACTGGGCGACATTGCCAACATGGTGTCTATCAAGTAACCAAAGCGGAGTCTTCTTACTGCCATTTTAAGCATGTGCAGTTCACACAATGGTGTTTCAGTGGTTGCTTAATGTCATACAAAAAGATACAATGTAGCCTTATGATTCTAGTCAAGTTTATACTCGTCACCACATATATTTTAGTTCATGAGAAACCACTGACATAGTTTGAAGACTTTTAAAATTGCAAAGCGAAAAGATCAAATTGACACAGATCAAACCATGTGACAGCATATGAGAACCCTTTTACACCCCTCCAACAAGAGAAACACCTGAACTTTAACCTCTTTTCTGGGACCTAAGTAACTTGTTTTTCCAGTGACAACACCTAATGAATTTAGGCTATATGTAGACAGAAGAGAAAAAAATATATATGTTAAAAAATACAGGATTCTGACACAGAAATATGAATAATAAACCAAAAAACGTATTTAATTTCCAGCTTTCACCATCCTTACATTTTATTTACATTCTTGTGTCTTCCCGCTGCTACATATCAGCAAATCATAATCTAAAACTACTACAGTAGACTGTCGAGACAAAAACAAACCAAACAGCTATGAAACGAAGTCTACCTTGAGTTGAGAATGCAATACCACTTCAAATACCCGCCCCCATACTAAATGTTTGATTCTTAAAATAAAGCTCAGACAAGCAAAAGCAGTTAAGTTACACCGCTGGCACACAAAAACATCTTGTGCCATTTACTTGAGCTGTGATGTTGACCATTATTTGACAGAATGCTGCTGGTGAAAGGTAAATTTTCAACCATAACTGAGCTAGTAATAGTAGTAGTCGTAGCAGAATAGTAGTAGCAATAGCAGTAGCTGTGGAGGTATAAGGTAAAACTACAGTCTTTCATTCAAGTACATGACAGATTTCAAAATAAAATATAACGTATAAGCCATACACACAGTGCAAACTAACATGAGGAAATTACCCTGTTCACATTTCACTCCATACATGACTAACAAGGTTTGAGTTTGGTAAGAATGAGGCCTTACATATCCTCATGCTATCCTCGGAGCAAAAGAACGAAGTCAATGCCTCATTCTCACTAGCCTTTTATAGGTTTGACCAACAGCTTTTTGGGAAAAAAACAGGTAAAATATATAAGATTACCGTGGTTAGTGTGATAAGGTTAGTGTTGCAATAGATTACTTTCATGCTCTCACCAATGACACGAAATTCTGAGCATTATGGTGAGAAATGTGTTTTCCTTTATGCATAAGTGCCCCCTGTAATAAGGGGCTCGTAAGGAGGATCTCTGCTTCTGCGACACAGCACGACACATGCACACAGCATCCCCAGCATCTAGAGGGAAGAGAGAGCGTACAGGTCACTGGCATTTTAGGGCCAATGGTGTGAAATAACATATCTGGAAATAAATAGACCAGATTAATTAAAAGTAAAATGCTTGAGAGTAATCCTGCAGATCGTTGCCTAATCGCTTCATTAAGACAAACTCATCCGCAGTTAAAAGGGAAACTTGTTGCTAAATCTCTTTTGGAATTACAATACAGCTACAACAATTCCAGTTTATATTCAAACACACTTTTGTAACTGATTAGCTCTTGCTGTCCGTTTATGGTTTTCAAAAACTGTGCACTCGATAAGCAGCAGTGGACTGTATTTAAAACAGAAAGCACAAATCCATGAAGCTGTTTCAATTCGTGGCTGATTCTGAGACACACCTGGCTTGAGGGTGACAAAAAAAACAAACGGTAAATGCAGCTGGAAGCCTGTGACCTTTTACTCACTTCTAACCGTCTGTTTGCTTTACATATAAATGGGAACAAAAACATTTTCAAGGCAGCCACCTCCCAAGTTAATATCTTATGATGGTATGTGGAACAATGTAGAACATTCCGAAATTAAATACCTGAATGGCAGCAAATGTCAAAGCAGTCCAGATGACATACATCATGATCTCCTTCAACTTCTTCACAACCAGAGCTTCACAACCCTAGACAAACACACACACACACGAATCATGTTTAAGCATGTGAAACAATGAGAAGTCAATCTATTGAAAAAGTAATCTGTCTTTTGTATGACAACTTAAAAAAAGGAGAGTTTGTTTACTTCTTGGTAAAGATCCTCAGGATGATTCAGGGACCCTGTGCAGATTCCAATGATAGTTTTACAACAGCTGATGGGTACGCTGTTATTTTTTGATTCTTTATACCAGCGCGTATTCTGCCAGTCTGAGTAATTGTGGATGCCGCAACACTGAAGCTGAAAATAAAAGCAATGAAAAGTCAAGAGCAATGTCAAGTACCAGCAAACAGACACACAAGGGAAACAACATCAGCACACAGGGGATACAGGAAACAGGATGTTTGACCTCACCTGTCTCTGAACATAGTCGATGGCTCGGCTCTGAGAGTTGCTGTTGGTGCCGTTGTACTCGTCATAAACTTTTATAATTGAACTATTAACTTCATCTTCAACCTGGCAACGGTTAAAGAGTGTGAGACTCATCATTTGTTGACACATTTCCTTGGACAATGCAAGTCAACGTGATAGCAAACAAGAGATTAAGACTGACCACACCTGCACAATCAGGCTGATCAGAGGCTGATTGTGCGGGTGTGGAGTCACAAAACAAATGACTTCAGACTTGTGTTTGGCTTTCTCACCTTTGCTCTGTACACATATCCAAGAACCACCACTGCCACTTCCGTCATGAAAACCAGCAGGAGAATGACGACAAACTGCAGATTGAATTTCAAGAGTTAAGATACACAGATACTGCCTTCTACTTTGGCCTGTTCATGTTACCTTCTTCATATCTATTGGTTCATGCCTTACAGTTTTGTGTTCAATCAAATGTGATAAATGACATAATGCTTTTGGCAAGTCAAACTTAATATGTTTGCACCTTAAAGTACCTCTTTACTGCATACACTACTTTTCTCTTACAAGCTGAAGTTATACACTGTTTACTAACCGTTGTGAGTCCACAGTGGCTCTCTCTGACTGTAGCACAGCATCCAATGAGCCCAATAATGAAAAGGAGGGCTCCAACTGCAATGATGATCACTGCTGGGATGAGAGTGTACACGTCTTCAAAGAAGTGATCATAATCATCATATGTAATGAAGACATAAGCTCCAACATAGCACAGGATACCAGCAGCAGCCTGTGGGTGACAAAAAAAAGCATTTCACTCAGTCCAACTGTCAACAGAAAACAAGGTGTCAATGCACCAGTAAAAGTTGTTTCACTTGTGCCTTTTTTTACACTTAAGTTTCTAGGTTCTGCAGCACCATTGATAATCATGTATATGATTATATTAAGAAAAATTCTTTCATTTGAAACCCAGCAGAAATTCTATCCTCATATGAGCCACCTCACAGCCTCAATTCCTCAGGTGAGGCTCTTCTGGCTATTTCAAAACTGTTTTTGCTTTCAGGGCGCTGCAGCTTTCAAATGACCTGCCTGAGGAGATAAGGCGCACAGAACTGATGACTTCTATTAAATCACTTCTCAAGTTAAAACCAATTTTTTAAAACCTGAGAGTTTTATTTAGAGTTTTATTGTACTCATTATTTTTTTAACTGTATTTATTATTACTGAAATACTGCATCTTCATTTCACTTAAATTTCACCTTGCTTTATTTAGCGTTAAGCCTGGCTTTTTGTAGGTATTTCGCCCTCTAGATATCCAGCTTTGGCTTTGTCTGCAAAAGCACTTTTTAAATCTCTCCTTTCAAAGTGCTGAATAAATAATGTTATTATTATTACTACTATTATATCATCACTGACTGCCCTAATCCTTAGTGGCGGAAAGTAACAAAGTACTAACATAGAAACTAGAGTTAAACCTAAATATATACTTCAGAGAAAAAATATTGCACTTTTTACTCCACTAAATTTACCTGACAGCTATAGATACTTTGCAGATTAAGATTTTGCATACAAAACAACCACATGGCAATGTCACACTTTGTAGGATCAATAAATAGAATATGAAGCATGACATTTAAGTGCCCTAAAGTGTGTTAAGAAGTCATCACTGACAGCAGTCAATACAGCGCATAGAAGACCTTTATCAGTTTAATAAATGTACTAAGGAACAAATTAACTAGCTAAACTGTCTTCTGGTATTTCAATCAAATATCATCATGTTTTGCTGGTTCATGTGTCTGCTGTTCGATGGATTACTCTCTGAAGAGGGGGTCAAAAGTGACTGTTTAACTTCAGCTAAAAACATAATAAACCAAAGGGTCGTTCAGCTATTAAACGTGGTAATAAATATGATTCATTTAACAACTTAACCAAACCTGACAAACGATATATTTGAAGTAATGTCTTCCCCATTTCCTCCTAAAACTAATCCCTCCCTGGAGGAACAAAGGTCGGCTAGCTTAGCAGCTGACCGCCGCCGCACATAAACACAACAAGCTAGCTGCTAACTGCTAACCGCAGCAGCTGTGTGACGCACGTTTAAAACTGGCGCAAACCTCCAAACTCACCCAAAATATCAGGTTCAGGAAAACCAGGACCGTCTTCGAGGACGTGATGCCGCACTGCCCCATCTTCAACACGGGAATTTAACGCTGTTCGTTTTGGGGAAATAAAGCAGGTTTTCCTACTCAGACATGTCCCGGACAGCTCCAACACTCACACTCCATATCCCGACTGTGTGTGTGCTGCCGGAGCCGGAGCAGCGCAGCGTCACCAGCTCACAGGAACAACAACAAACCACCCAGACACCAGGAACAGAACCACCCCCACCAAGACTACTATCAATATTAGCGGCATGCAGTGGTTTTTATTTAATTAATAAGTGAGATGGTAAAACATTTGAAAGGTCTAAATCAATATGATGTGCCTGCAGCAGAGGACGCTGCAGTTTCAATTTATTTAATCCAAAATAATGCTTTCTGTTCAGATATGTGTATTGCAAGATGTTTATTCCACTCTAATGCCGCTTTTAAGTATTTATAAATTTAAATGTTTATTCCAAAATACTGCTTCCGGTCCTAGTACTTAATTTTTAAAAGATTTTAAAGGGCACAGTATGTAGCGTCATTTTTACTCACCACTCAAATAGTACTTTCTAACTACTAACCATAACTAAGCCTATTTAGCACTTTAAAAAAAACAAAAAAACTAGCATTGGTTTTAAAAGTAGATTCTACCAAAAAATACTGCTTTCTGTCAAAGTATTTAACATTTAAATGGTTTGTTTGGATTATAAACTACTCTCTGTCCAAGTGCTTATTGTTTTAAAGGTTTATTCCACCCAAAAAGTACCTTTCCTTCAGGTACTTGAGGTTTTAAAAGACATAATATATGGCCTGATTTTTGCACAGCCACTTACATGGTATTTTTAAACTAGCAACCATTACTAAGCTATAAATTGTAAAGATTTTATTCTATTCAAAATACTACTTACCATTAATACTTCTATTCTCCAAGTATTAATGGTTTAAAAGTTTTATTCCACCAAAATTACTATTTCTGGTACTTAAGTACTTTAATATTTTAAAAGACATAACATATAGCTTGATTTGTACCCACTGCTCAAATAGTACTATCTAACTGCTAACCCTAACTAAGCTTATTTGGCACTTTTTAACAAACTAGCATTGGTTTTAAAGGTAGATTCCACCAAAAGTACTGCTTTCTGTCCGAGTATTTAATGTTTTAATGGTTTGTTTGGCTTAGAATACTATTTCCTGTCCAAGTTATTGTTGCAATGGTTTATTCCAACCAAAAGTACTTTTCCTTTAGGTACTTCTGGTTTTAAAAGACATAATATATGGCCTGATTTTTGTCCAGTCCATGGTACTTTTAAACTAGCAACCATTACTAAGCTATGATTGTAAAGGTTTTATTCTATTTAAAATACTACTTTTTTCCAAGTATGTATAGTTTTATAGGTTTATTACACTCAAACATGCTTTCTAACTAGCAAGGTATGGTTTAAAAGGTTTATTCCACCAAAATTACCACTTCCTGTCCACCCAAATAGTACTTTTTAAATAATGAGCTATGGTTTTAAGGGTTTATTCCACCCCAAGTACTACTTTCTGTGTATGTATTCATAGTTTTCCAGGTTTATTCTTTTCAAATACTACACTGTAACCAATAAGTAGGGGGTTTAAAGGTTTATTCTGCTCAAATAGTACTTTCTGGCAAATGAGTTACTGTTTTGAGGTTTACTCCACTGAAATAATACTTTCTAGCGACTGCGTTGTGGTTTTAAAGGTTTTATCACACCAAAAATGCTACTTCCTGTCAAAGTGACTAGTTTAAAAAACATTTATTCCACCCAAATAGTACTTTTCTAAATAATGATCTATGCTTTTAAAGGTTAAACTCATTCGAAATAATACTTTCTGCCCATATATTTATAGTTTTACAGGTTTATTCAACTCAAAATAGTATTTTCTGTCCATGTGCTGATAGTTTCAGAGGTTTATTCTATCCAAACAGTACATTCTAGAGAACAAGTTGCTGTTTGAAAGTTTCATTTCACCCAAAATACTGCTTTTTGTCTGAGCATTTGTAGTTTTAAAAGTTGGTTCCATCCAAATAATACTTTTGTACTAACAAATTCTGAATGTAAAGTCTGTGGGCTAAAGAACTGGGCCACGTTTCCTAAAACTGTGATCTCAACAACAACGCAGCCTCCTCTGCTGCCGACTCGTGCTGCTTATCGAGGTGCCAATGAGACTGCTTTGCTGACATCTAGTGACACAATATATAGTTTAATTTTCACGACTTGTCTCTCATACATAAAACATTTCAAGTATCAGTACCAGATTACTGATCAGATTTCATGACCTGAAAAACACAAGAGAGACAACAAAGGAGTCCAGATTTAAGGAGCCATAATTTATTGCTACACAATAAGACATAAAGCTTATTAATCGGGAGTCGTTTGTCACTAAGTTCAACAATATGTGCATTAGTTGTGATTCATACATATAGCTTTATTAAATGTGTGCAGTGACATTCCTGCTGTGAATATTTACAGTAGATACATAAGATTTTGTCTCTGGGCCTGAAAATGCATGTATTTGTCTAAGGGAGAATAAGGCATTTCTAAAACTCTTTCAAAAGTAAGAAACCAGATACATTATGAGACAGATGCATTTAAATTCTATATTTATATGGTTTACAGTTCAAATAATAAATATTCTATAAGCAGAATTAACAAATTGTTAAAGTAACAGGAAAAGTCTTAGCACAATGCTGGCGTATCCTCCCTCCATTTGCATCTAAAGAAAATGTACATTTCTCTTCAGCTTCCCTTCCTTAATACCTTTATACTCACACAATCTGAATAACAAGAACAGACACATGAAAATACTGTTCTCTGTCTAGTTGCTGTCAATTGCACAACAGCCTATTTCACTGGAGTACAGAAACTGAAATCAGCATGTGTGCCAAATATTTTGTCCCAGTGACTGAAGTGCGGTGCAAAGTTGGTGTTGGGTTTCTGATGGTGCACGTCGTGTTTGCTGGGCCCTCCATAGATGCCAAATGGTATCACGCGTGACGTGGACCAGGGAAAATCATAGCCACAGTGATCTTCTATAGAAACATACACATGTAGTACCATGAAGGCCCATGTGGTGAGTAGATGGCATCTCAGGATCATAGGATTCAGCGTGGTCCAAAAGCCCACTGTGACCAGCTCCCAGCCTCCGAGACACTGAGTGGCAAGGGCAAAAGGAGACGAGTAATTGTGATGGATAGCGTGGAAGGTGACATACAACCAGCGGATCCTGTGATGAAGTAGATGCCAAATAAAGTATTGGAAGTCAAAGAGCAGGAGGTTGCCTATCACCCCTGCAATCAGCTCCAGCAGAGTAGGAGCTTGTTCCGGCAGGTCCACAGGTGGCCTCCAGGCCCACTGAGCCACAGATGCAGGGAACACAAGTAACACATGGTTGTACAATGTGACACTTGCACAGTGAAGCAGTGTAGAGGCTGTTGGCCGGCGGTTTGGTTGTATCTTGAATTGCTGGACCCATGCCCACCTGTCCCCCATGATGTCACAAATAAGATAAGGGAGGCAGATGATGAAGTAAGAAGAGACGGTCAGCACAACGGGGAAAAGTGGAGATCTCAAATAGTCCCTGTAGTTGAGCCTCAGGCTGTCCCACAGAGGTTGCAGCAAAGAGTTATTTCTTAAGCAATTGATCCAAGCACTGGTGTCTGCAAGATCCATTGTGGAGCAAAAATCACAAGGACTGTCTGAGGAATGTCGGCGCTTCAGCCAAAAACAGCAACTTTGGTCAACACTTTATCCCGCGAGAGTCTGCTTGTGCTTTGCTCTCTGTGTGATATCAAGTGACAGGCAGGTGCAACAAATTATTCATACAGTCTGGGTAACTGGTAACCTATAGCTGTCCATGTGATAAGCTGTACTTATCTGAATTATTTTAAAAGCATTTACCTTCTTGCTAGTGCTCTGTTTCTGTTCTAGTGAGTTTAACTGAACATTTTCACCAGTACACAAAAAATATGTCAGAACTCTTGCACATGTCTCTCAGTCAATAAATACAAATAAACAGGTCTATTTCACAGAAAACAATCGTGCATTCTACACAGTATTTAGTGTAAGACATAAAATTGCACTGTATAAAATATAAACACAGGATGCAAGTGGTCTTCTTTTCTGCCTGAGAGAAAAAGTCAAAAATCTAATTTCTATTGTTGTGACAATAAAAGGTCCCCTCAAAATACAGCTTTATTCAAATTACACGGTGCCATGTACAGTATGTCAAGAGAAAAATGAGAATGGGCTGTTGGCTGCTGAATGCTGAAATGTTGGTTATGAAATTTAAATGTCCAGAACTCCACTATTTTTCATCTAAGAAATCGTTTCAGGCAGTGTGTTAAGACAGACAATCTTCCACATGGTGCTCTGGATGAACGTGTCAGACAACATTATCCTGTCCCAAAACATGCCAGCTAACTTCACCTAGCCCTTCAAGAAGAGTGGGACAACATTGCACAAGTCAGCATCAACAACAACGACCATGCTCTCGATCTGCTCATTATTTATCACTTCCAAAATAGTGGGTACTTGGTTGTTTCATGGCGTTCATTGTGTTGTAAAGATGCTGTGTGTTGCTTACTCCCCCTTTGTTCAAAAGGTAGGTAGAATTTTATAAAATATTAAATGCGGCCCTCATGTTTTTGCTTTGTATATTTTATTTACACTTACATACTTAATTATTCAGATGTGAAAAGTTAAGTTACAGATGAAGCTGTCCAAGAATTGTTATGTTATTATTATTATTGTTATTATTATTGTTATGTATATTCCCTTACAGTGAAAACGCCAGAGCAGCTGCTGTTTCAATGAGTTAACCTCCCAGACTGCAGAGGGCGACAAAGCTAAATTGTACCCAGTGTACAACAGAAAACCTTTAAACAGTCTGTGACTAAAATCTCCATAACCCTCATGTACGACAGTATCGTTTGTTTAGATCACGGAGCTGATTTTTTTTTTTTATCCCAAACGATTCAGAACCTTTCGTCGCATATGATGACGTAAAATGACTGCGCGGTGTTTCCACCTACGCTGGCGTTATACAAGTTGATAGGGCCATTTAAGGACATTGTAAACGGTTATACAGAGCTTCATAGTCACTAGTGGTTTTATCACTACACGGGGGAAACCTTTACACGAACCTCTGCGGGTATTTGAGGTAATGTCATCTTTTTATAGCAACTAATTAGAGCTGATTTACGCCAACTGTACGTAAAGTTTAGCTAACTTTGCTAAATTCACAGCTAACGTTTGTCTTATTTTACGACACGACCAGTCAACACAACATCAAAAAATTAAAATACCACACCGCTGGATGATAGGTGTATACAATTGTAGTTGGTATTTATAATAAACGTACAGTTAGGTGAGATGTAACGAATTAAAATGATAACACTGATGATTAGATTTCTTCTCGCATATATTTCACTTGGGTGATTCTTATAGAGCAATAAAAGAGGTGTAAGTCCATTCGATAGACTTTATGGTGTAACTTTGCCCAGGCACGTTCCCGCTGCAGTGCATGGGGTTTTGGGCTGTCATGCGCACTTTTTGATCCTATTTCCGCCTGTTCTGTGAATCTGCATGTCTGGAGACTTTTCTGAGGGACTTCAACCTGAGTTAACCAAAATTCTGTACATGTTATGAGACAGGCAACAATATAGATATGTACAATAAAATCCAAGATAGAAATAGGAATAAAACGTGTATACTCAATTCAGAAAAAAAAAATTATAAAATCCATCTGAAATCAAGACAAAACCGGATGTCAATGAGTAAGATCTGTTTCTAAAATAACAAAAGTACTAAATACTAAAATATGAAGACCACAGTGATTTACATACGTGGTTGCCATGCCCCCCATAAAATTTAAACAAACCAATCAAGGGTAGAAAATCTGCAAGTCATAACATCTGGTAACTTGCCGTTGTGGTTAATTATTACACATTTATAGACCAGTTCACTTGAGTTTTAATCCTGCACCAACTCACAACATAAGTCATCTCGGGACATTTCACTTTGTAAAGAGAGAATCTTACAACATTATATTATAAAGAGAATCTCAAGAAATGCATCAATTCCTTTGAGCAGGTACTTTGTCGACACTGGGAAGAAAACTCCTTTTTAACAGCAAAAACCTGCAGAACCAGGATTAGGGTGGACAATCATAGGGGAGGTAAAGGGGAGAGAGATAAAGATTGGAAAAAGAAACAGATTAACATTGCACAAGAGAACAATACATGCTGAGTAGGTAAAAAGTAAAGTTTTAAGCTTAACCCTAAAAGTAGAGAAGGCTTCTTCCTCCCAAACCAGGATTTGGACTTACAGGAGAAGCAACTGAGAGCTGGTGGCTCCCATTCTGCTTTTGGAAACTCAAGGAATCGCAAGCAAACCTGTGAGAGTGAAGTGCTCTGCTGAGGATAATGTGAAGTCTTTAGAATACAATGGAGCTTGGTCATGACGGGTTTTGTATGTTAGAAAAGATTGTTAAATTCTATTCTGGATTTTACCGGGAGCCAATGCAGAGAAGCTCTTAAAGAAGATTATCTGTAGGATTTAAAGATGTTCATGACTTCAGATAGTCTGCTAAAATGTATAAACACTGTAATGTCACAAACAGGAAGTGATTAGCTGAGCAGCTGGTCATGAATGAAACAGTCCAAATTCCCCCTTTTTAAAGGGTAATGTGTTGTTTACACAACACCTGAAGGTATCTGGACACCCCTGTATACACATGATCTTGACTTGGGAGTTAGGACAACTCAAGGGGTCTCAAGAAAAAAGCAGTGGTCACCAGATAGTTATGTTACACAAAATTATTATTATTATTTTTTAAATAATGCTTTTAATTTCTTGAGATGGAGTCTATATTTTTTGTTGTTCAGGCCTCTAAAAATCCTTTGAATTAAAAATTCTGAAAAGAAAAATCACTCCTTGATTTGGAACTGCTCACAATTCCACCTTCTGATATGGGGTTACATAACAAAAATGTTGGGAACCACTGTTTAAAATTGTTAGATTGTTTGCTTCAACATGATAATGTCTCTTAATGTTAATATTTTAGTAAAAGAAGTAGATACTGCTGTGTAACTCTATGAGATGTCTGATTAGTGCTGTATAAACTCATTCAGGTATCAGTAACAATGGAGAACGCTAAGGGAGAGAAGATGGATGAAGGAGAATCAGAGCCAGTTCCTCATACACAGCCACTGTGCCGCTTCTACTCTCAAGGCAGACACTGCAATTTTGGGAAGAAATGTAAATTTCTGCACGTGAGAGATGACACCAAAGCTTATGAGAAGAAAACTGAGAGCCTCACAGGTTCCATGCCTCCAAACTTACCAGCCTCTGCTGAAGATGTGGGCTACAGGTTGTCTCCCACTAATAACTCCAGGTTTGCCCCAGCAGCTGTTCATCGCCCATGTCGCTACTTTATCGCAGGCCACTGCAGCATGGAGGACAGATGTCGTTTCTGGCATCCACCACAGTTCCCCCTACTGGATGTCCAGCCTGTTCCTGGCAATCACAAAAGAGCCACACAGGGGAGGCAACCAGTATCCCGACCCAGCCCCCTCCAGGAGGTGAAGTTAGGTGACATGACAGATGATGTCGTCAAGAAGCTACGAGATACGGAGATCATGCAGATGAAGAAGCGTTTTCCTAAAGACCGACTGATTGTTCAGGAACGAAGTGATGGCAAAGTTACATATTACAGGGTAACTGTAGAGGCTACTGATCCAGACTGGGTAAACACTTCTTTCTACCTTCTCTCTCTCCCTGCATTTCTCAAATCCACCCACATATCACTTATGTAATACTGCACAGCTCAGTTTTAGTTTGAGAATCTGATCAAATCTCTCCTTCAGAGCAAAACCAGTGATGGCATTTAGAAACAAATACTGAAGTGCCTCAACAGAAGATAAATAATAACTGTTCCTGCGACACCTAAGGTCATTTGAGATTGAAAGTCTCATTTTTAATCAGTACAAGATAATGCAGGATGTGTAACACTTATGAGATTGAAGTAACCCCATTCTTTAGAAGAGGCATTTGTTAAAGCATCGCTTAAAGTTTGGCTGTTAAATCTCATTTCAAACAATTAAATATGCAACATTATATTATATACTCTAATACTTCTTTATAGTGTTGCACCAAACCCAGTATGAGGTAAGCCATGGCCAAACATTTGACTTACCGGTTATGCAATGCCACACCAGAACTGTTAATCCAATTAATCGGCACAAAAAACAAGTTTCTCCTGTAGAGTATTAATGGACCAACTGTTCTAACATTTGGCATGCTTTTTTTGAAAGTAGGTTACAACAATGTGTCAGCTGCTTTAGATAATTATCTTTCAGTATGTTAACTTTGCATTTTAACTTGCAGCCTTTTGATCTGAAAGAAGTGGACATCATGGTGAGCTTTCCAGATAATTATCCCCAAGAGGTAAAGACCACTGCTTCTCTCAAGTTTATCTAATGTACTATACTATAAATGCTTGACATGGAGATCACTATTGTTTATGACTTTAATGCATTTTTCTCAGATTTTTACATTGGACATACCACTGGACCAGGATCTGCCACCAGTAATGTCAAAGTAAAAGCATTTGCAGTTTCATTGTAACATGTAATGTCTTGTGCCATTGGTCCTCACAGTAGTTACAGTTATTTCTACATATTTTTGGCTACTTAGGCATGTACAGCAAGCATCGCTGGAGTGGCTTCAAGCTAAACATGCGACCAATCAACTAATGGGAAAGGCAGAGCTGCTTTTCCGGCCTTTTCTTCGCTGGCTAGATCGCAGCTTGGAGAGACTGTTCACTGAAGGAGCCAGGCAGGTGAGACTACAACCTCCACGAGCAGCAGATGATTGTGAATTGTAATTGTATGTTTTCCAGTTAAATATGTTGAAAAGACCTGTGTATAACTTAAACATTTGAATATTATTGTATTTATTTTTTTACAGTTGAAAAAAGACATCGATTTAGAAAAAGCTGGACTGCAGTTTATAACATATCAAGAGCTGCAGGCAACAGCGTGTGAAAGATCTGAATCTGCTACTGATGCTGCTGATGCTGATGAGGATACTGGTCATGCAGGAGAAACTGAGGATACAGAAGATGAGAAGTTGGTGCAGCAGGAGAGTGCAGAGGGGGATGACAGACAGCAGCAAGAGGAAGCAAGTCATTTGGTGGAGAACATTAGGATCAGTGATCCACGCAGAGGCACAGAGGTGAAGCTGCTGGGACTTAGGCTGGGAGAGAACACCGCCACCGTGGCTGCCCAGCAGATTACTGTTTGTCTTCAGTGTAACAGGTAAGGAAAATAAACACATGATAACTGAGTGAGATCTAATCGTCAGTTGCAAACCTGACTGTGCTCTGTATGTGTGTTGCCTACAGGTGTAAGGTAACTGCAGACCTGACACTCAATGGAAGGACTGCCTGTGCAGCTCAGTGTGAGAAGTGTAATGCAAGCATAAATGCTGCATTCAGGCCCTGCATGCTTCACCATTACAGCGACGTCCTGGGGTACTTGGATCTCCACAACGCTGCACCGGCTGACCTTGTACTTCAGGAATGTGAACTCACCGTGGGTTGCCTTAGCTGCTCCCAGGAGGGCCCTGTGCAAGTGATTAAACACACCCTGCTTAACACAACACCAACACAGTGAAATATCATCAAATGTAACTGAAATATATCTTGATGAGCTCGGACATTCTCTGAAATAGCTCCTCTGTCTTGTGCTTGTTCTGTACTTTTCATTAGAACCTTATTTATGGACAAACAAAGGAGTTTAATTGTGAACACTGCCACGACAAACTCAGCATCCTGGTTGAGAGCACGAGATTCCAGTACATCCCACCTCGTACCAACAAAACAGGTCAGAGCTCACCTACATTCGCTATCAAGAGGATCAGTGAGGTTTTAAGGTACAACGTGGGGGATTTTGTGGGATCTAGCGGTGAGGTTGATATGAATGGATTATTCCTATTCTTTCTATTCTTTTAAGCTGAAGAAAGCACAATGTTTTATAGTTACAGGCGGTTATACTCTAATGAAAACATAATTATTAATACTAGATTCAGATCCCCCTAAATCTTACTCACTGATTCTTTAAGATATTAAAACAGCAAACTGACTGATTTGGCTCTTCTGACCAGTTTAAATGACACTTTATAAAGAGGTGCTCAACACATAAAAGTCTGAGTATTTATACAAACACAGACATAACTATGATTACTTAAACACCTTTGCTTTTGCAGGTTCAAGTGAAGTACATTACAGGACGATAAGAGATCCTGCTGTGCAAAAGGGGAAGCCACTGCCAGAAAAAGGAACATGCAAACATTACAAACAGAGCCATCGTTGGCTAAGGTATCATCCTCACTGTGATTTATTTCATTTCACACGTGTGATTTTTGAGCTTTGAGATGTGCAGGTTTAGAAATTGGTGAAAACTTGGTACCCACGTTCTCAGGTTTCCCTGCTGTGGCCGAGCTTACCCCTGTGATGTGTGCCATGATGAGAACCAGGACCACCCCATGGAACTCGCCACAAGGATGCTTTGTGGTTACTGTGCCAAAGAACAGGTAAGCTATACACTACTGCATTAGATTTTAGGTGTGGAGGTTATACTGTAAGAAAAACACAGTCATATTCTGTTAGCAAAATATTACACAAGTGAAACTCTTGAGCACATCTTCCCAGCCGTTGTATTTTTTCTTTTTTTACATAAAGTACAGAAAGACTGCATGTTGCATTGAGATCTTGGCAGGGAAAATATCTATTAATCATAACAGAACTGAGGTCAGATGCAGGAAAGAGGATGGGCTGTATTAGCGTATGCATATTCTTGATTAATTTATTACAAAGTACAAATTTCTGAATCTGAATGAGAACAGTTTTTTAATGTAATCCACACCGTGTTTACTGTTGCAGCCATACGGCAATGGAAAGCCTTGTGTCAGCTGTGGGAACATGATGACGAGAGGAACGCGCACCAGCCACTGGGAGGGAGGGCTGGGATGCAGGAACAAAGTCAAAATGAGCAAGTATGTTTACATAATGGCATTGGCATTTTGTTGTAGTAGTAGTAGTGGAAATATTTTATTCAAGAAAAAAACATTGATATCTCTTTCAGTGGTTAAAAGAGTTTGTTTTCCTTTCTTCTCAGATCTGATCGTCAAAAATATGCCAACACCAACAAAACGGTTTCCAGGAAAGCAGCTGGTGTAAAGAAATAGTTGGTGAAAAAGAGCCTTTATGCCTTAATTTGTGAGCATGTGATGTGACACACAAATCAAATCATGATTTCCAATGAAATTGTCAATTTTTCACAATAAATCATGTTGTTATGATCATTCAGTGTAACAAGTGTTATTATTATGACCTGATATTTGAAGTCTGAGGACTTGATGTGGATTTATTTAGAGGATTTCTCCCTCTTTTTGGGTCATTGGGTCATTTTACAAAACTGATTAATTTGCAGTTACATCAGGCTTAACTGTTCAAATCATTACATAATAGACAGACAATAAGTACAAGAAGATATACATGCAGGTCATTTGATCACTTTACATACAGATTATACGTTCAGCGATAATCTGGCCGATTCAAGTGATCCAACTTTCAAATCTTGCAGGCCTGGTTAATCTTCTTATAATATGGGAACTCACAGTGCAGGAAAAGAGGGAAACACTGCTGTAAGCTGTAAAATATTTGGCTAAAAAGTGCTGAGTTGTGCCTGACCACTTTGTAGTGCATCAGCACAACGTATCTAAAATTTTTCTGTTGGAAAATGTGTTAGAAAAAGTATTCTGATCATTTCCCTAAAACTGTCATGACGCGCCACATGAACTTTTTCATTAACGGTAAAATTTCTGTAACTCAGATTGGGAAACCGAAATATTTGGGGTAAACTTCACATTCATAAGAAGTTTCTTGCATTCATAAAAAATGTGAACTCCACTGGGGATGATAAACTTTCTAGTCTAAAGTTTGTGTGGGATATATGTTCCTGAAGGGTTTTCTTAATCTTCTTGTTAGTGTTTGTTCGTTGACCTGCTAGAAGAATGAAAAAAAAAGCCGCTAGTCTGATTGAGAGCAAAGCCCCTTGAGTTGAAATCCACTATATAAGGTACAACTTTGAGACTTGCAAGCAGCAGCAGTCTCCTTCAGCACTGCAGAGATGTTGAACGTCAGTGAGCAGCCTCTGCAGTTCCTGCCTTCCAGGACCTCGGACCGTCTCCTACAGCCATTCTGGGATTATTTGCTTCTTCACCACCTGCCTCTCATCTCGTCTCCCTTTTTCCCTGTCCTCCTCGCCTTTTCCAGCTACTTCTTCTTCAGTATACCTTTTGCTATCCTGGACGTCTTGGGAGAAAGGGTGCCTTTATTCCACCAGTACAAGATCCAAGCAGACAGGAAGCCATCTCTGGGAATGATGGCTAAAAGCTTCTCCACTGCAATGTACAACCACATCTTCTTTGTTCTACCTGCTGTAATAATTAGCATGTTCTTCATCACTCCACCAGCACTGCCACCACAGGCTCCAACACTGTACGAACTATTCGTTGATGGACTGGCTGTACTCCTTCTATTTGACACTCAGTATTATATCTGGCATTTCACACACCATAAACATTCACAGCTTTACCGCTGGATTCATGCGATCCACCATGAGTACATCGCACCTTTCTCATGGTCAACTGAGCACCTCAGCATCCCAGAGCTGATGACAGTGGGACTCTGGAGCAATCAGGACCCAGTTCTTTTGAGATGCCACCCACTGACCACATGGTCCATCACAGTGTTTAGTCTCTGGATGTCTGTAGAAGACCACATAGGCTATGACCTGCCATGGACCCTCAACCACCTGGTGCCTTTTGGTCTGCTGGGTGGTGCACCGGCTCATGATATGCACCACCAGAAGCCAAACAGTAACTTTGCTCCTTTCTTCAGCCACTGGGACAGAATCTTTGGCACCGCTGTGCCTTTGAAGAAAAAAAACGATAAAAGACCATAACAAGTGAACATAACTCTATAATCAATCCTGTTTCCTTTTACTTTGCCAGTCTGAAGCAATGTTCTTTGCACTGGCACATTCTTTCTCGTTTGTTAAATCTCTTTTTTTCCTACCTTGACTTACTCTTGTCTCATTGTGTAGCACTTTCTGTCACTTTGCTGGTATTTTTTGTTTGCCAGTTATGATGTGTATTTTTTCAATAAAAGTCATGTTTAAAAATAATCTGGCAGCATTGTTCCCGTTGCTCTTATATGAAATAATGTATTGTGTATATGTGCGCATAATCACTTCTCATTTGACATCCCAATGTCTAATTTTATAGGCTGAAAAAACTTAGAAATGCAATATGCAGAAGAGCTTCAGAAAACGTTTTTAAGCTGTTCAGCTGGTGACAAATTCTCAACCACTGAGTTAATACACATCCCAGTCAGGTGAGGCTTTACAGAACAATGATCAGACAGTGTGACCAGTACACAGCCGACCAGTGACAATTACAAGCCACCTTAAAATGCAGGGTTTTTCAAAAGAAACAATGCCACTGATGATAAAAAGAAGACAAGAACAGGCTTTTGGCATACTAGACACTGGCATGTCAGTGAGGGCTGCAGCCAAGCACTTGAATGTCCACAATTCCACCATTTGTCATCTAAGAAATTGTTTCAGACAGCAGAATATGACAGACAATGTGTCACATGATGCTCTGGATATCCCACAACGTGACTCTGGCGCTCAAAATGTCCATCAACTCCTTCAGGAAGACAACATTCTCCAAGCAGCACCAAAACCCTCATTATACTGATTTGTGATTTCAAGTTATAATCCAACTCTCCATGTGCCCAATATCCAATATAGTGCGTCTTTGGTTGTTTCATGTTGTTTGTTAGAAAATCAAATAATCATTCTGTTTAAATGAATGAATAGAATTTAATAAAATATTACATGCTGTGTTTATATTTTTGTTTGGCGAACTTGCAAGCAAAGCAAAACTATAATTCCTGCAAAGAACTTCCTGCTCTTGGTGTTGTGGCAATCAAATGACATAATATAAAGTCCTTGTAAGAGTTTTAGTCAGCAAAAAAACTGGCTTACAAATTCCACTAAGGAACATGGAGCTTCTGAACAAATACACTACTGTTTGATAAGCTAGTCACACAGAGGTCAGGCACAAAACAGGGGGAATTAAGGCTAACCAGTGCCTCGGAGTGCTTTGCTCTGACTGGATGCTGACTTGAACCTGGAATTCATTTCAAACAATGACATCAGCAAAAAATCAGGGAATATTAAATATACACACAGAGGCCAGGAGTAATGTTTAACATATAAATATGTCTTATGATGAGCTTAAAGGTTCATTCTTGACCATGGAAATGGCAGCTTGACCAAGAATTCCTTTATTTGCTGTTTTTTCCCCATAACTGAGCAAAATTATTGCTTGAGGAGGGTCATACAGTGTTACTTAAAGCTTTGGAGAAGGAAGGTGATGAGATATATTTTTAACATCCAGTACAGATGCGATTTTTCCTTTTGGCTTTATGCATTTCCATAAAAGCTGTTATGACTGTTGTGTCTTGAGATTAATCTGTCAATACTGTCAATGAATTTTTCACAAGTAGTTTCTCTGTAATAAAAAAACTTGGTGCTTTGGTTCACAGAGTTTTATAACTGAATAGAAATAACACAAAACATGCAACAAATATTTAAATAGATTTATTTGTCACAGAAAATAAAATAGAAACCAATGCTACGAAATCTCAGTGAAGACTCTTATTTAAATACTGAACAAACATGTTGGCAATCTGTCCTGTGTTCTCCGTCGGGTGCATCTTGGTGTAGCTTATGAACTGGCGCCGCAGTTTCCTTAGCTCTGCCATGTTGATGCTCCTGGTGAGCTCCACGTTTAACATCAGGTTAAGGAAAGTTGTTGCCTTTTGGACGTGATTACTCACAGCACACATTTCAATTTCACGGTATCAACCTTCAGGACGACACAATGAAACAACGCCAAGCACTGAATGTTACTGACGTCATTCCAAATTCCAATTATGCGCCCATCATTAAAGATTGACCAGCACAGAACCTCATGTGCTTTTAAGTTAGAAATCTGCTTGTACCAACATGTTCAAAGGAGAAAAATCAAAGTGTTTGCTTCTGAGAAGGTGCAGCACAGTGCAGCTGCCAATACAAATCCACTAATCTATGTAATTTGGTCTCTCTCCACCATACACATCCCACAGCGTGTCATTACTGCCCAGACCTTTACCACTGCTTAGCTGATGAACCTTTCATTGAAGTCTGTTAAAGGACACACATACATCCACCTTCCCCTTCTAACAAGCCTTTTAAATGGAGGACTTTTCCTCCCACTGGCGAGGGAATGTGACTTCCCTCAGGAGGGAGAGGATTAAAATGACTCAACAGAAATGAACAGAGTCTACACAAAGCAGTCACTAACTGCAACAGATCACGGCTGTCTGGAATTCTAATATTACACAACAAGAACTACCAAAATCAGCATTTTTGCCATGAAATAAACATGCTCTTTTACACAACTACAGACGTATTAGTAACATTTACCTTCCTTTCTGTAACCTGTGTCTGTTGTGCAAGGACTTTGAGAGCTCTGTATGGGTACACATACTTGGGCAATAAAGTTGATTCTGTTCTGTTTAATGTGAAAAGATTCATGAAGTTTCAAACTGAGGACATGTGAGTCACACATAAAAGGATATCTTTTCCGTAGCTCCTGGAACTGGGATAAGATCTCCGGGAACACTTGTCTTCTGTGCGTTAAAAATTGCCTGAAAAAAAATGTTACATTTGGCAAATGCATTACATAGAAAAGGTAAGGTTGTCAAAGACAAATACGACTCCCGAGGTACAAGATCAGCAAATTGGGATCTGCCGACTGAGAATTAAAGGAAGTGATAAATCAGAATTACAGAAGTACCTGCTTCTCTAATTTTTATTTACAGGAAATTACGTGCAGAAATTGCGCAGCAGGTCACGGCCAAAGAGTAAAAACATTGCAATCTATGTGAACTTACTTCAGAGCAAAATGGCTGGAAAAGTACTCAAGAGCAAACCAAGGTCAGAAACCAGGTAATTTCTAAGTAGCCAGCAGCAATTTGCACATCCGGTAGACACATACACAGTTAAATAAACAGTTATTTGACCACCTATTGACTCTGTTTTTGGTGCTTTTTGTCTGCTGATTGCTAAGTCAATAAGTTGTCACTCTGTTCGCCTGATTTGCTACTTACGCCACATTGAATGAATGGGAGACATTAGAGAGATTCCCATGTTTTTAACTTAGAAGTCATCAAACAAGTCTGAATGGTAGAATGATAAATATAGTGTACTGACAAAATAAAAGTATATTCAATACATTTGGGTTCAATTACCTTAAACAACTGACTTTGAGGAGAGTGCGATGCTCATTGATGCTCAGGCATTTCCATAATAATCAGTGCTAAGTCAAGTACATCAGAGCAGTCAATGATTCTCAGTGAAAGCTTTGATGGTGACGTGAATGCAATCTAACTTATGTATAGCACTGGATGCTGTTAGGGTTGTATAAATACCTGCATTTATCTTTCTACTTTACAAAAAGTCTACGTCATGGAGTGCAATGTTTGAACCGCTGAAGTTGAGGTTAGTCATTTGATTTTAAACATTTGAGTCTCTTGAAATATGACATACCTCAAAAGATTGACTAGTTTTAGCAAAAACAAGGAGTGACAAGGCCTGCACTATGAATCACATATACACCGATCAGCCACAACATTGTGGCCACTGACAGGTGAGGTGAATAACATTGATCATATTGGTACTATGTGCTGTTCTGCTGGAAAACTTTGGATTTTGTCATCCATGTTGATGAGACTTAGACACCCAAATAATCATTGTCCCACAACAAGCACACTCCCTCATGCAAATGGAAATCCCAAATGTCACTGGCCTACCCCTACAGGAAAATGCACACCACCACATGGAAAAAACATCGGACAATCAGGAACATGTTGAGGAACATAACAATGGCCCAACATGTTGATTTGACCTCCAAACTTCCTACACCCCATTCTGATCAAGCATCAAAAGGACGCAGTGGAACAAGTTTGATTGACAGAGGTCCCACTGCACAAGCCAGAGCACCCAAAGGATCCACTGCCAACGTCCTGGTTCCAGACCACACAGGACACCCTGAGAGGTCCTCTTGTCCATGCTCTATTGTTCAGAGCATTTTTGACCACATTTGTAAAATAAGTTTCTTTATTTCTGATTTAATTATTACAACTGCATTATAACTTTGCTAAACTGCACAAAAGATTTCTCTTTACTTCTACCTTCCATAGAGGTGCAGGACTTTTAAAAAATGAGTTTGACAGTAAGTAAAAATGTGACAGGAGCAAAAAAAAAAAAACCCTCAGAAACTGCTTGAGGTTCAGAGGGTTAATAAGCACCACAAAGGTTTGTTTTAGTGCAAAGCAGGACCTGAATGCCAACCAAAGAAAATCTTCCAAATGACTTTATTAAAATATTTTTTGTTTTTGATGCAGATGACACAAAATCTATTGTTTCCAAATAGTTATTCAAGTCATATAGTGAAAATTCCTGTATTTTTTCATACCACAATTAATATAGGAGAGAAACCTAATGTTATGTCAGTTTTTTTAAAGATCATGCAGCCCTATGGGTGACTGACAAATGAACAAATAATGATTACCGGTAAGTACATGTGAAGGCATACCATTAACACATCTTGCGTGATCTTGTCCAACTCGTACAAGAAGTTTACAGATGACAACGGTTGCTGCAGAGAGAAAAAAAAAAGAACAGTCAAAAAGACAGCATGACACAGCAGACATGTACTGAATATTGTTTGCTTGTAATCAACAGAATCTGTGAGTGTCCTTACACTCTGAGTGGACTGGTTCGGTGGGGGTGCCTTTCTTTTGAAAAGTGCATCAGAAATGGCCTCAAATGGAAGAGTGTCGTCTTTGAGGATGGTGAAGAGAGGGCTGTCCCATCTGTTTCTGGAGTCTGGAGATTCAAATCTCTGAACTAATGCATCAAAGCTTCAAGACAGAAAATGGATGCAAAGCAAATTACTAAAAATAAATGTATTTGTTCATTCTTGACAGTGACAAGCATTAAAGGTAACAGCGACATGAATGTATCGTGTATGTGCAGAGGCTTTTCCTCACATGTCCTGGTTGTATTGCTCAGCAGCTTCTCTGCTGGTGTTCCATAATGAGCTCTGTTCATCTGATGTCAAACAGTACACCTTCAAAAGACAGCATGTCATTTCTGAGCTGTGAAAGTAATATTAGAGAGAACTTTTGTGGTCCGTGATATAATTGAAAGTACTTTCTTCAGTCTGCTTACCAGGCAGTGTGGTGTCTGTGCATGTTTGATGAGACAGAACAGTTCATAGCGGTACCCTGTGAAAAGTAGTTCAATGTTAAAAGTAAATCATTTAGAGTTAAAACTGAATCTGTGCATAACATTTTTGTTACTGACATTTACCTTTTATGTAATTTAATGAGTCCAAAATAACTATGTCATCTTTGTTGACTTTCCTAAACAAAACAACAAAGGTTAGCATTAAAATGATTGTGACAATAATGTAATTTCTAATCCTAAAACAGATGTGAAAAACCCACCGCTCTACTTCAGCTTTCAGAGACGCTCTGACATTTTTTTCCTTTTGGGAATCTGCAACATATCAAACACAGTTAAGTTACTGCACAGGTTTGACCAGTGAAGCTAGAAATAAGCTTCAAAGCAAAAGTATTGGCGATACTGACAGTTCAGCAAATGCATCATTGATTAAGCCTCTTCTAGTCTGCCTGCTGTACTCTGTAAGTAAAGGGATCAGGGGGTCAAGCCACCCCCAAATCTCATTGCCCACTCAAGATCTGATAGGTCAAGTTCATTTACTGAATCTCCAGTATCCAAGTTTTAGTAAAAGCAATTATGATTTCCAAGTTTTTTGATGTATTAGGTAGACTTTTTCCATTTAGCAGCAGGATATTTGCAGCAGTGACATTACTGCACATATACAATTATTAGACCTCTTTAATCATTTGCAGCTTTGTAACAAAGAAAACACATTTTATTGTATTATAAGTTTCTGTTAGTTAAATTAGGATCACACATGGAAAGAATTTTCAGTATTCTATGTAAACTGGATGCTTTGCCTATGGGTGAACTTTTCCTCCTCAGATAATCCCCAGCATCTTCTCCTGGGCCACTCTGAACAGTGTTCAACCAAATAACCAAAATGTTAACTGTACTTGCATTCATCTGTGCGCATTAGATAATTAGTAGTATTAACTGTAAAATAAGACACCACACTACATCAGTACGGAAGTTCTTAACTGTCAAAGTGGCATTAATTACACCATAAGCATAACAGACTTTCAGTTATGTCGTTTGGTTTGGCAACCCCTATGAAAAATTTCTTAAGGTGTGCCCTCTGTTAACTATATAAGAATATTACCAGTGGGACACACAAAGAGGAGTAATGAACTAAAGGAAAGATCAACATAAAATGTCTTCATAAGGTGTGGGGCCACAACATGCTGCCAGAATAGCTTCCCTGCACTTTGGCATTGCTCTGTGAAACTCTGGTGGAGGGATAATCGCCATTCTTCCAAAAGATATTCCCTCAGTTTGTGTTTTAAAGGTTGTGGTGGAGAGCATCGACTAAAACATGTTGATCTAAAATCTTCCTCAGGTGATCGATCGGTATAATTTATATCATATTTATTAAATCATTCAGTGACCCTTGTGAGCTATAGATGGGGGCATCATCCTGGAAGGGACCACTGCTATCAGAATAGAAATCTTCATCACAGGATTAAGGTGATCATTCAGCACAACTTTCTATTGATTTGCAGGGACCCTTTGCTCTAAGGGGGAAAACAATGCTAGCAAAATGCCCCCCAGCAGCATAACAGAAACACCAGATTCCCTCTGAAGGGATCAAGGATTCAAGTTTATCCTATAAATGGTCATCCATCTGTAGTTTTAACTCCGGGATGACAAATTGCTCTAGAAAGTGGCTGTTAACTGTATGTAAAAGTCAAGTCAAGAAACCTTACTATAACCCCAACTGTGTGAGTAATGGGAGCATTTATGATAAGATAGAGATGAAGACATTCCCACACCAAACTCAGTTCAAATTTTCATTAATTTAACGCTGCCCCACTCCCACATAAGAACACTTCGTCCTTAGCTTATGAAACTCTCTCATTAGACTTCAGCATAGAGCATACTCACTTCGTCGCAAAAAAATGTGTAAATAACAAATGTCATTCAATAACAGACGAGCTGTTGTTCATCATTTTCCACCACACGTCACCTCGGCAGTATGTGGTTTTATTACACACAGCAGGACACGGCTAGTTTAATGTAAGATTTTCCAAAGTTCATAAAGAGAACAGCTACAATAAACGTTAATTAGCAGCTAAATTAGCATATAGCTAGCTCAACTTGCCTGCGTAAACACTGTTCTTCTCCACGTCCAGACCTTTGTCTCCAACAATATGAACCTTTCGTTCGGAGCTCTCTTCAAAATACCCCTTCAGCTCTTCTGCCCTCCGTGTTTTACCACTACAGGGGTAACCGCACATCACTATGAGGGGCATAACTGAGGCTTCTCACCGTATTAACTACCCTAAGATGCGTTGAAGTGCACGCTGCCGCTTTCACCCGGAAATACAAAGTAAAACCGGGTTTTGAATCGACCAATAGGAGGCGCCAAAACCCTCATTCAACTTCCATTAATAATCTTTACTGTGTGAAAATACTTTCATTTGATTTATTGTCATAAATGAAAACACATATTTCCATTACATCCTTTGCTGTTTTTTTAAAATACAAATAAAGGTGAGTGTATTTAGAATATTTATAATGGCAAAAAGGTGAAAACCAGCATGCAACATGGTGTAACAATTCACATTTAAATTCTTTTAATTTTTTTAAAGAGTTCTTTATTTATTAAAGCTCTTCTCTTCATCAGTAGGATGTCATATTGTTAAAGTTATGGTGTAACACCTGCTGGTTAAAATGCTCCTCAGGCAGGATCTCCTCTTTTTCTAAATGAATGGGGAAAAAAACAATGAGTTGTACAGCTGATGGCATAGTGACAACAATATTAATAGCAATACTGACAACATAACCAACATAAATATTAAAAAATAAACACAAAAATAATAGTAGTCATAATAAAAATATTATATGCAACAACAAACACAATAACAACAATAATATTAATAACAATAATAATAATAACAATAGAAATAATAATAAACAACTAACATGTCCTTTGTCTGTTCTCGCTGTGTTTGCTGGGCAATTTTCAACATCTGGATGAGCAGTGCCTGCAGGTCTCTCACTCTGTGCAGAGGTCTAACATCGCTGCCTTCAGTGGGACCGTTCACATTTTCAAAGCCAGACTCCATGAACGAGCCGTCCACAACACTTTTCTTGCCCATGAAATGCCCTAACACACAAATTCCATGTAAACATGTTTTTAAAAGCATGAAATATTTTTGCCAATCCACTGCAGTGTTAATTTTCTTACCTGTCGCCCACAGATTCCCCCTCGGATTCACCTTGAGCTTTGAAACTTTATTTCTCAGCTCAGTCAAATCCAGAGTCATTGAAGTTGTCATGGTAATGTATGAGATAAGGATGAAAGACAACAGCAGTCCTCCTCTGCAGATCATTGTCACAGTGCCTCTCATTTCTCACATGTGCTTTAAGATAATTTGGCACTGGTCAATTAAAACCTCCTCGCTCCTCCGTTACTTTGGGGACAGGCAGTTATACTGAGATAGGGTGGGCTAAATATTCTAATGGATGAAGTCATCCATGGGTGGTTGTTGCTTATTGGATGCAGGGTGCACATTAGAGTGCCTTGTGCCTTTCTGACTTGCTATGACGATTGTAAAGTGCGTGGCCTCACTGCAAAACCCACTAATTACCACATCCAAATACCATCAATAAAGAAACCGGCTGTGACACAAGAGGAGAGACTAAGCAAATATATAATTAAATGCACCGATTTATTTGTAAGTACTTTACGTAAACATAAAAGCAAAGGCACAGGGGCCACTGCATGCTGAACAGATGTAATGGCTTAAGAAATGCTGTGAATCCAGATTTTGTTGGCTACTGTATGTACACATGTTGCTTTCCTATACAAGTGCTCACAGTACACAGTATCAAAAGTACAAACATCTTTCAACAGGCATTACAAAAGAACAAATCGTGAACAAGTAATTCCTTTCAGCCTTTGCAGTTCAACAGCTGCAGTCTGGTGATTTAAGGACTTACAGATTCTTAAAGAGCTCAAAAAGCACTTTCATAGAAAAAAGTTCACTTGTCGGGTAAGTCAATATGACCATAAAGCCTCAATATCATTCCCAAAATAATTTATAAAATTTAATAAAACGGGATAATACATATTTTTATAAACTAATCTTTACATTGCACTGAGATTAACTGCAACTTCTCAAAGCCTCTATTAACAATCACTGCCATTTACCATGGAGGTAGGAACTGTCATGTAGTCAATACAAAACAAGAAGTGCTGCTTGACAAATCAGAACCTGCAAACAACAAGTATCCGCCTTTATAAGCATTCATCTAAGAAATATGTATTCTATGAAGTCATCACGTATCTATTCATGCATTAAGTCCTCTGATCTCATTAGTATTACTACGAGTGATTTCATGTTAGGAGGTCCTGCTGTAGAAAACAGGACCTGGTAACTTGACTCTCACATCTGTTTTGGATTATCCAAAACAATGTACCCTGATTTGACACAACGTTGACTGTTCCTTGCTGGAAAAATACACTTCTGGAAGTTTGAGGTATTTTCAATACTGCTGCAGCACACATGTAATACCTCTCCGTTTCCCCCAAAAACACTCTCTCACAAATAAAATAAAATAATAAAATAAGGCCAGATCTGGGATTAGACATGCATGAATACTGAATCATACTATGTTTTAAGATAAATGGTGACTAAAACTCTAGATTTGTACTGCAACCTGAATCCCATTCAGGTCATAGTGTGTAGCATTAAATACTTCAAACAAAATTTAAGCACTTTAAATTACCATTGATTACAAAGGTAAACAACGTCCCCCCACACATACACACACACTTTTACATTAATCAATACCAGACCCTTAAAACAAACAGACATTCCTGAGTCTCCTTTCAGGGTGGATGGAACATTTCAGAGAAAAAAGAAACTTTTCAGCTGTAGTATGAGTGCAGTTATGTCCGAAAGACAAGAATAATATATTAACATGCAAGGTTAAATAAAAAATGACTATGGAAACACTGTTCTCTATGAAATGTTATGGATCTGCTTCAATGTACTGCATTGCCTCTAAATAATCTGACAGAAATGTCCAAATTAAAGGCGCCCTCCATGCCAAAAAAAAAGAACCTCAATAAAAAAAAAAAACCCTTCAAGCATCCTCTGTTGCTTTCACATAAAAACTGAAGATATTTAAGCAGCTTTACAGAGGAGCTGAGGTGCTTCTTACTACCGGAGAGAGACTGCTTGTGTCTGAGAGCTCAGTTTTAAATTACAGTCTGTGGTCTTGGTACCATTAGGACTTTCTTGCTCTTCTGCCTGTGAGGGCTCAAATTTATTAAGCTCCGGTAACAAGTCATTTACCTCATCAGTCTCTGCTGATCTAACTGCTTGTTGATTATCCTGCTTCTTCTTCTGCTTCTTCCGCCTAACATCTGCCTCCTTCTCTTCTTGTTTCTCCTCGGGATCTTTGACTTTGTGCACAATGAAAAGATGTCTATTGAGAGACAGCACAGATGTGAAACACAGGCCACAGTGAAGGCACTGAGGAGTGTTCTCATCAGTTTTATGCTGAGGTATATGCTGCTGGAACTGGGCACTGTCGTCTGTGATGAAACCGCACTTTGAACAGCGGAACTGAGCCTTCAGACGCTTAGCCGGCGGAGCCTCAAGACTACCAGCACGATCCTGCCCCTCCGCCTGTGTGCCCACAGCAGGTGTTGCCGATACAAGCCCCTGAGAAAAAACAAAAGTCACACACTTCAAAATGCTGACCAATAAGATATGTAACCATTTTATTTTTGCTTGCGGATACTTTTGCCTATGTTAAGAATTAAAAAATCGCTACCTTTCCCTTTGCTTTTTTGTATTCCTGGACAGACGTTCTTGGCATTTGGCCAAGATCAGGATTTTTAATTCCGTGCATAAGACTGATGTGGTTCTTCAACATCACACTTGTTGTGAATATTTTCTTGGTATCTGTGCAATACCTGATGTGTAGGAGACAAAGAAATACTTAAAGAAAAATTATGAAAACACTGTGACCACGGTGTTTTGAAGATTTTCAGATGTTGTCAAAACTTACCAGCATGTGTAAATTCTCTTTTTTCCATCATGGTCACTGCGAATGTGTCTCCTCAGACTGGCTGCAGTAGTGAAAGACTGCTCACAATGTCTGCATGGATACTTCTTTATTGACTGTTGACAGAAATTTCAAAAATAAAAAAGCAAATTTAAAAAAAATTATACAAGCATGACAAACTTGCATTGCAGTTGTTACCTTGTATTATTACATAATCCTTTTTATTTAATCAGTTGAATCACACACAAGCATTCACTAACTTTACTGCTTATAATTAATTGAAACTGATGATCTAGTTTATAAAACAGTAAATGTGCTACTCTAAGGTACAAAGGGTAGTTTAAATTTGTCACGCCACCTAAAAAGCTCATAAAAATATAGAAGACCACAATAAAGCAGATGAAACCTTGTTCACTACAATTAAAAGCCCTGACCTTAAAGCGTCCTATATCAGGCTGACTAATCTGAAATACTATGTTATGTTACCATAGCTTTAAGATGAGCATGCACAAATTGATTGCCTCCATCACCCCAACCAAAACAGAATATGCTTGCACTGAAACTGAAAGCTCATTGTGTATCCCAGAAAATACATGGAGCACAGGGAAGTCAGAGTAGAGTGGTATATTTGTAAAGATTTCAAGAGCTACAACACGTTACAGTTCAAGGAAGTGCAGGATACAAAAATTTGAGATGGACTGGCTTAAGTTTGAAACATGTGGACTGCCTGTAAGCAGGCTCATTGAGAGCAGAGACACCTTGATAAAGACAAATACAGCAAATAAATGTTCATGTGGGAACACATTAGCAGATTAACAATATGTATTTCAAGTTTTAATATTTTATTTGATATCTGTATATTAGGACATGGTTAATAACTTTAACATAACTCAGTTGAAAGCCAAATATGAATTCACTTGATCATGTTTAAATTACTGTAGTTTTAGTACAGAAATTTAACTGATTTTGTATTTTGACCTAGCTTGAACTCAAAAAACATGCATCTAAGCTCACAGCTGTTGTTAATATATTTGGTATTTTTGGGGGGGTTCATGCACCCTTACCTTGTGGTGGCTGGTTTTCACATGAGAAACGTAAGACTCTCGTTCAGTGAACCACTGGAGACACTTGCCACATGTCCAGCCGGTGGGCTTTACACGATGTCTGCTGTCCTGCTCAGGCTTTTTTCGGGAACTATCTGAACGTTTAACAGGAGGGAGACTCTTCTGTTGTTGACCAGAATGAGAATCCTGATGCCGGTCAGTCTTGTCTGGTTCTTTACTGTTCTCCTCTGTATCTGCTGTCATGCTTCCCACATGCACAACCTGCAAAAGAGGAAACCCATGGCAAAAAAAATCACGGGTTAACATATGACACCTCAACTTCTCCTTCATGCTATATATAACAGACAATAAAACACAAGTTTTGGATAAACAGTATAAAAAGTCAATTATTTACAATGTTTTGCCAGGAAAACAGCACTGCAGTATTATTTTGCTGGGCATGCTTAATAATAACTCTATGGATTCAGATTAGATGTCACTTTTTCACAGTTTTACGAGACAATTTATGCACAAATAACATATTGGCAGTAAGTACCAATTTTTTCCTAATACAACACCATAACAAGAATCAAATAAGTAACTGAGAAAGTGAATAAACACTCAAACTAGAACTAAATCACATGTAGGGAGTTCATTTTAACCAGACAAACATACAAAGAATCTTTTCATTAAAAAATACATTCAAGGCTAACCTTGAAGTGCTGCATCAACAGCTGCTTTTGTGGAAAAACTGAGTTGCATTCTGGACACTTAAATACACAAGTAACACGCTTGTTGGCGTCCTGGTCAAAATGTTGAAGCAATAACTGTTTTTTCTTGAAAACCGTCTCACATGAACACCTAAAGATTAACCTGAGAAAACAAGGGAAAGATGGTTACAACGAGCCAGAGGAGGAAATGCACAACTTTTAACAGTCTGGTCACGAGGTGTTAACTTACTGAGGAGATATTTTGCTAGCACTGTGTTCATTTTTTAAATGCGCTTCACAGTTGTCAGAGGTCTTGAAGGCAACTGGACAAATGGTGCACTTGTAAAAGACTTCACAGTGTTTCTCTTCAATGTGAGTCTTTTGTCCTTGAATGGTCCTGAAAACCACATCACAGTGAAGACACCTGGAAGAAAAGGAAACAGAGTGCCTCTTTATTGCAACACTGTCCAGTCCATTGTGAGGGTTATAAATAAGGCTTGCATTTCGTGCAGGATTGCTTACTTGTACCAAGCCTTGCGAGCGTAGTGCAGGCAGTTTTCCTTGACATGCTTCTGTATGTCTCGAGAACGACTCAGGGCACCACACTCAGGACAGCAGTAGGGTGATTTATGTGTATGAATGCGTTGGTGAGCTCTGAAGCTGCATTTATTGGGTAACAACATCGAGCACATTTTACAAACCTGTAAAATAACAGAAAAGTACAAAAACAGATAAATGTGGGACGAAGAAAAAACACAAATAAAATACTGGTGCCTTTAAAGCAAAGATCTCGTGATAGTCCATATTTTCTTATTATCAACAAAATTCCATGAGAAGACCAAAGTGAATGAAGTGATCATACGAACAAAGATTCTCTGTGTACTTAACACCTGACATAGCTTATGCATGTGTGACACAGACTTTAACTATTGTTCAGAAACACTTAAAAACAGATGAGCGAGCCACACTATTGAACTGGGCATCATGTTCCTTTATTATGACAAAGGTTGGCCCTGTATTTTGTTAGGTGTTAGTACTACACACTCAACCTTGCTGTCATGAATACTCACAAAAGCACCAAATGTGTATTAATCCATAGCAAAAACAGTTTCCAAAATCTATGTTAAACCTCTGTTTGCATGACATTTGCAGATTTATTTTTTCAGTAGAAATGACTAGGCTTAGGGGTGAAGCAACAGACAGGCTAAGAAACTATTACGCATGGCAAAATGGACTATTTCAGGTCTGACACTGATCATTAGTTTTTAAGGAGACAGATAAATGACATTTAGAACTGCTACACATTGGTGTCAAAATTCAAATAAAAACTCTAACATAAACATCATTGAAATCCCTTTGCTTATTTATGTCTTTCATATTCCTAATTAAAAAAGAGTGTTTCAATATTCATCTTTCACTGTTGAGAGGCTATTACTGATTATTAATGTGGCATATTGTATACCATAATTGGTTGACCCCTAGATTGTTTTGGTCTTTTCATCGGATTTGTTGACAGTAACAAAAATGTAGCACATTTCCTTTAATATGCAAATCAAACTTCCACTCACCAGTCCTTCCACATCTTCTGACGGCTTCTGGTAATGGCCTGCAAGTGCTTTGTAGTCAGGTACCTGCTTGTTACACTCCAGGCAACGGAGTCGGTGGCGAATAACACTGTCAGGATATAAGGGCAGGACTGGTTCATTTCTCGGCGAGGGTAATGGTGAGGTGTAAGAGCCCACATTCACCGGTTCACTGCTCAGAGGTACAAACATTTGTTCCTCCGATATGGGTTTCAAATGGAGATGTGCACACTGCATCACCATGCCATTGTTCTTGTGCTCCCGTGCATGTGCCAAGAAGGCACACTTGTTGAAGAACACCATCGTCTTTGCACAGTGTGAACATCCTACTTCAATGTGGACACTCCTCCTGCTGTAATGGTAAGCAAGGCTCCTCTCCACTCCAAATGAGTCCCCACACTCAAGACAGTGGTATCCTTGTGGTGGAAGGTTGATATTGCTCTCTGGAGGGGGGTTCAAGTTGGGCACATATGTAGGCACAGGTTTGGTATTGTTCAAGAGTCTGTTTAAGGTTCCTGCAGCTGAGTTTGAAACAGACGTACGGGGATAAGCATTGACTGTTTTGACCTGATGCACCAATGGGACAGTGCTGTACACTGTCGGGGAGAGAGTGTGTTGACTTTGTTGATGGGAGGTGGACCGTGCAGCTACTGAAGCAGCAACACTGTGAGGAACTAGGTTTAGACTAGCTAAGTGCATTGCTTTTGGAAGGAAGTTTGTGCTAGTAGTATGACCTGTTGAGGCTGATGCTCTCTTTGGTTTCTGCACCTGATGTGCAACAGATCTTTTCATAGAACCACTAGTACTATGGAATACTGTTGCAGACTGTGTTATACCTGACCTCCTGGAGTTTTCCTCAGACTTTCTATGTAAAACTTTTGGTAAAGGTGTACTAGCTGCGTGTCCTTTAGTCTGTATCCCAACAATACTGTCAACCATTTGAGACTGATGAGGAGACACATAAGGGTAAGAATCATCACTAATCATGCTCATCGATGGAGAGGATTCATAGGCTGAATGAACTTCATCAGTTTCTGAATCTGGCAGCACACTGGTGACGGTGCGCTTAATCTGCCCAGATGTGGTTTTAATTGTCTTAATTCTGACCCTGGGTATAGCTGGGGGTGATCCAGATGCCACTGCAGGGGATGCTTTGCCACTACTGTCACTGCATATGCTTACAGGGCTATCAGAAGGTTTCATTAACCGTTTGACTGCTTCAAGTGGGCTTCTGGGGCTTCGGGGGGATATGGGCACCTTGGGGCTGGCCTTCATGCAATCATTCTGAACTGCTGAGTCCCTGGGAATAATTTGCTCAGTGGGATCTTTTCTTGAATTGAGAGCCACCAGTGCTTCAAGACAAGATGAAAATTTAGATGTCTGAGATTTGACATGTGAATAAGCGGTGGGAACATCCACTGTGGTTCCTGAATTGCAGTTTGTTTCAATAAAGTTCTGGTTACCGCTTGGTGGAGAAAATGCACTGTGTGCTCTAGGTGTTTTCTCTGTTGTATTACTGACACAGATGTCAGAGCGCTCCTCGCTTTTACTACTTTCTCCTCTGTTTCTTTGTGTGTTCTTGGGAATATCAGAGTCCTTTTGACAGTTATCAAACTTGACGCAGAGGTCCATGTTCTTTGGATTGTCTGGGGCTGGAGGTTCCTCCAAAAGTGAAGCTTCAGGGAAGCAGGGTCTCTCTTGTTCTGGATGTATTTCATCTCTACTACATGGAGTGTCCTCAGTTTCAGGACTGGAGACAGGGCTAAAATGTGAAAGTGATTCGGAAAATATTGGTGTTCCATCAGGTTTATGCTGAACTGGTGCCTTTCCAGGAAGTTCTCTTGAACTCTCTCCATTTAAAGCAGAGACAAATGATTTGGAAAAGCCAGCATCCGTTGTCTCAGCAGAGTCAGTGGAGGTATCTTGTCCCCTAAATCCATTTTGCAAACCTGATCCTGAGTGAAGCCTGTCACTGAAATCTTCCAGTGACTCCTGTCGGCTTGTGTTTTTCACAATAACACTTACAGCAGGGATATCTGTTGCTGTGACAGCTTGGTTGCTCAATAAGCTGTCATCCAGGCATATCCCTGTGTGTTTCAGCTGACTTTCTGGCTCCTCATGGCTCCCCTGGATGGGCTCTTTGGCATCCAATCCTGTGGCATCTGGGATGTCAAAGGCTGCCAGAAGATCATCAAAATCTGGGGTTTTCATGTCACCCATGGCTGCACAGTCTCACAAACCTACAAAACACACGCAGCTTTAACTTAATGCATGATCTTTTATCATCATTTTTCATTTCATACAGGGTACTGCGAGTTGGGCTTAAAAAACTGCTATCATAAGCGGCAGCTGTTTTACGACCTGAGGAATAACAATTTACAAGCTGGGAAACATCCCCTATGCTAGCTTTAGCTAGCAAGCTAAATGTTGACAAGATCTGTTGCGTCTATGTAGATGACGTTTTTCTGTCGCTGCAAAACAGGCATAAACACACATCACAAGCAACTTAACCTTCAATACAGACTCATATGCACCTAGCGTTATGAAATACCAACCCACCCATACTACGAACAACATGAAAGTTCAAAGTGGAGCTAACATAGAACCAGCTAACAAGTTAGCCACATAACGGAGCCAAGCCATTAAGCTAGCAAGCTATTTTAGCAACCTGCTAGCGCGAAAATAATTCAGCGAAGAGAGTAAATTCGTCACATTTCGATGCACAAGACGCTTACCATTTGATCCGATTGTGTTTAACAGCTCTAGCAAACTAGCTATATACCCATTTAAATGTGGGCGATAAGTGTTTGCCTGCTAGCTTAGGCTGTTTTGGGGTTACATAGCTAGGCTACATGCTACTAACGATAACTTCGTTTTCCTTTTCCCTTGAAACCCTCGCCGCTGTCTCACAGGCCAGAGGTGGGGCCATTGACTGCAAAACTTGTGTCCCTTGACACTGGTGCTGTTACACACCGACGGTACCTAACAAAAATAAGAAGGTAATGAATCATGTTAATACCAAACTAACACCAAAATCAATCTATAGCTTAAATGCGTGCTACATGCATACCTGGCATGGCAGCAAACAGTATTATAATTAGCAAAGCATTAGCAGAAATGCAGGCTTTTATAAGAGTTTTATACTACCACTGTCATCATTCAACACTGCCTACTCACAGCTTGTGTATATTATATTTTATTAATATTCTGAGAAGCATGAGTTTTCAGGTGAAATCAAATAAACTGGTTCAACAAAACAAACGTGGCACGGCTCAAAAACAGTAAACAGAGGAGCGAGTTGCTTGAAGATACATTAAGCATGGTGAAACATCTAGAATTGATGTGTAGAGTAATGTAAAAAAAAAAAAAACAGTTTGTAGAGGTTGTGCAAATGTAAATAATGTGGAGCCCCCACTTTTGTTGTGCATTTCCAGAATAGATCATCAAAGAAATCTAGCTTGTGTTGTTGTTTTATTTTAAATAATTTATGGCACTGTAAGTGTGTCATGCTGCACAGAAGACAAATAAACATACAGCTCCCAAAATGTAACTTAGTAGCACCTTTCATGGACGCTCCTTGCCTGGTAGAAAACTTAAGTCCAAATAAAATGAAACCGCACATGCAGTGATATACAGTTATGCAGTGTAAAAATACTGTGCATGATCAGAATACCTTCACATTACAGTTTTGTTACCTTGAGTAGTGAAATCTGGACAATGATCATGAGACATATTGTGTTTTATTAAATATAGGTCACAATTATCAAGTGGATGTTGATGTTACAGCAAGAAAACCCATTTGTTCTTTTGTCATGCACCTCCATTCTACTGTGGCAGTCGGTGTTTTGTTGATCCTTTTCAAATTTATAATCAGGATGTAAATAAGGGAAACCAGGCATCAGCTCTACTGTTTATTTAACTTAGCAACCTGATTGTGTTGTAGATCACTGGGGACAATACAGAGAGAGATAAGGGCCTGTTTACTGTTTGTTTTTAATAAATGTACCTACCAAGGATTTCCTGGAAACCAGTATTAGATTTGAATAGCATTTAAAAGTAAAATAAGGAGGAAATAATGTATATTGATCAACAGTAACAATGGGAGTGCATTTTTTGGGTCCATGATGTGAAAATAATACAACTCATACTATAATGTGCACCTACAATAGCACTCATCAGAGTTTCCCAGTGATATTTACACTTCATGGATCATTTAGGAGCAACTGTCTTGCCATATACTTTAAACTGTTCTCAGTAATTTGAACAGGACTGCCCACTTATACCAGAGTCATTTAATTGGGAAAGGCAGGCTCAGCTTTTAGAGCTCAGAAGCCTCTGAGCTGAGAGTTTTCGGAAAGGCTCTAGTTTGTTATGGCCTGTAAGACAGAACTGAGGGCATTAAAGGATTCCATAGTCTCCCTTCCGCTAGTCAGGGTTTTACAGTAGTGACACCAATTCCTGTTAAGTTTACAGTCACACACATTGGTATCAGATAAAAAAAGATAAACGCTTCATTAAGTATAAAGCTAGCAGAGGCAATGCTGTAACAGACTTATGGGGCATATGTGCTGTAGTCAGTAGTTACAGCTGGAAATGTGATGCGAGAGATGAAACAAACTTATTTGGGTAGATTGTAATAAAAGACTCACACATACTTAAATAGAATTGAATGAGCTCATTGGATGATAAGATATTAATTCAGTTTAATGTTGGAACAATTACATTTTATATAAATTATCCTTCAGGTGTATTTCTGTCCCCAACAAGTGTATTTCTCAGTCATGGCTTTTATTGCCACATTTAAACTGTCAAACTATAGATTTGACTGTGAAACATAAAAACAATGTTTTGGGTTAATGAGCCAATGCATTTAATGTTGTGCTACAGAATCTGCTCTTGGGTTGTTAATCTCTGCAATTTATTTTTAAGGTTTGTGAGGCTTTCCAAGTACTAACTGGACAAAAACAACCTGCGCTTCAAGGTGAATTATCCTTTATCGTCTTTACTCAGATGTTCTGAGGTCTCATCGAGTTTTTATGAACCACGGAATAACTGTGTTTTTGAAGGAATCATGGATTTTTATGTGTGAGAGCAGACCAAATCTGACCAGCAGCAAATAGAACAGACAGCTGTGATTATATCCAATAATGATTCATCAACCTGAAAGGACAGTACAAACTGCACTGCAATAATTTAACTGGCCAGATCTCAAAGTACTCATTGTACTTTTTCTGCAAAGACACTTTTAGTTACAAATTATTTTGACATTGCTGGCTTTGTGTATCACAGCAGATAAGGGCATAAGCAGTAATGTTTGATGTCAAGTACAATGCTCTTTTCCCTTTTAATGAGAATAATTTCTGCTACATTCCCTCACCTTACAACCACAATATTATAACCACTTCTTCCCTTTCTAACTTATTGTACCGTAAGGGTTTTATTCACTGAAACCGGAAAATATGAAAGGTTATCATCCAAAAATATGACAGGAGTTAATGTAATCGTTACTGATTCATAAGCTTGTGACAAAATGACTTCCTTAAAACATGGGTGTGGCACAACCACCAGCAGATGAACTCAGTAATGATTAATCCCCCATGTATTCTCCTCTATTATCACATATCATCCTTTTAAGACCAACCAGGCAGAGTTCACGTCTTATCACGCGTTGCTCCAGCGATTTGGCACATGGAAAAACATAGTCAACATCACGTCCAATCAATTGTTGCTTCATAATGTGCATTAAATCACTTTTGTTGTGTGACTGGAAAGCCTGAGCTGTGTACTTCCTGAGAGATCACAGCAGTACGTAACGTGTCTGTTAATTAATGATAAGATGCTTCTTAGAGGTCAGAGTATATTTTCCTCTAGTGTGTTTTATGGTGCAGCATTTGACTGCTGGGCTTGGGAGGACACACAATGAGTAAGCCATTAGCTCTGCTTTTCCTTACAAAAAAAAAGAAGCTGTTTGTTTTGCAGCAGTGAACCGGTATTTTGGTGCGCTATTTTTCACAAGATAAGAATTGAGAACTCTGCGGTCCTTTTTTAAGGTCACTTTATCTCAGAGAGTGTTGCTTGTTTGGCATTGCTGGTTGTTCAAGTTGAAGCTGCTTTCCCTCCGACTACAGCGTGGTAGTGAACAATGATTCTGTTTTTCAGGGGAACAAAACGGTATCGACAGAAATGGCATAGACAACCATGGTTTAGAATTAGAGGTATGTATTACATTTGATTTCATTTACAACATGTTATTTTTTTATTTACTAAAATGCCTTTATTTTGTTAGGAAGACTACGTCACTGTTTTGGGCAACACCGACACCAAAGCAGAGCCTAAAAAGACTAAAAAGGGTTTGGGATCATACTTGAGGTGTGTCTGTTGAAGTGATTGCTGTTTGTAAAACTAATATTGTTTCATTGTGGAGGAAGTCTTTCTGGTTATAGTTTTTACAGCAAGCAAACAAAATTATGCCTCTGAGTACTAATCTTTATACAGAAAGCATATTGCAGTGTATGTGTACAACACTGATGTGCAAACAACACAAAATCTGTGCAAGTGTTTTCTGTGCCACAGTGACATTTATGACAGAGATTTGATTGAATATATTACAACAAATAACCTTTCAGAAATGTAAATTACTTGAAAACAAATCTATATAATTGAGGCAAAAAAATATTTTCTAATAACTCAAGAGAGTGGGATTTGAAATTCAAGTATATTTTATATCCAATTTGACTTTATTTTTGATTTGTTCTGTACTTCAGCAAAGTCTCCACACCAATAAATGCCACAGAGGATTACATCAAGGCTCACTCAGACACCTTCAAGTACATTGTCCTGGGCATACTCGGAACAGGTAATAATGAAAGTCTGTTCAATCAGTAGTGGTTTATTCAATATCCCGCACACAGCAAGGTTTTCTTCCATTTTTTAGAGACTATGACGAAACTGGAATAATCATCTCACCTTGACTTGATCTTGACTATTTTCTCTTCTGCAGGTTATGTGGCTTACTTCATTGCAGCCTGCGTATTGGATTTCCAGAGGGCCACTGCTCTTGTTGTCCTGACCTGTTTGGCTGTTGCTTCTCAAACATTTGAACTTGTGAAGAAGTACCAGGGAAAGAGAATCAGTCAATTTTTCAAACCCGTAGCCAGATGCTTTAAATCACAGTTTTTCTGGCTAAAATGGTGAATGCATTTAAAGTTTTCAGTTCAGATAACGAGCTGCTTATTTTGGAATGTGTTTGTGAGTGAAGGTTTGCTGTGTCCTTGTCATTCGCAGGGTTTTCATCGTAGTGGTTGTGGCCTTGCTTGTGGTGTGGCTCGCTTTAGACACAAGCCAGCGTCCTGAGCAGCTTATCTCCTTTGGAGGTGTGTGCATGTTCATCGTGCTTTTATTCATCTTCTCAGCACACAGGGCAGCGGTGAGTTTCGCATTGAGTCAACCACTGACTCTGGTCAAGAGTGTATAATTACCGACGTGACAACAGTTTCGAAATGCGCTTTATGGCTCAAGTTATCTCCCATCTGTTTAGCTGAGACTTTGGATATTGTTTGGCCTTGTGCCTCTATCATCTTAAGGTTTAGTTGAAGAGCTTCCCTGGAAAAACACTGAATTTTATGGATCCTCTCTGATGCACTGATTATCAAACTGCTTTCTTTTTGAAAATCTTTATCTTAGGTATCATGGAGGCCTGTGTTTTGGGGTCTCGGGTTGCAGTTCTGCATCGGCCTTTTCGTTATACGAACACAGCCTGGTTTGATCGCTTTCGACTGGCTTGGGAAACAAGTGCAGGTATTACATTTGGATTTTTGTATGCAAATGAAGAATAAACACGGTTCATAAAAGGTGTATTGTACTAGAAATTAAAGGATTTTGCAGTTACAGTGAAAAGAGAGAGCAGGTGTTTGCACCAGTCAGCAAATATTTAGGCCTCAATATGTTGAAGAATAGGATACACAGCTGATGGTTATGAACTTGGACATTTTACAAATATTCAGCTAAAAACTCCAAAACAATAATCAAAGTTATTTGCACTTCTTCAAAAGCCATCCTTTTATAAGGACCACTGATTGCAAATACCATTAATTTATATACTGGGATCCCAAAACATTTCTTATTCAGTACACTCTTGGCTTACATAAGCCACATGCATGACATTTCTTATCTACCTGGTCACAATATTCTTTAACAAGCTGGATCATACGGGCTTATCTTTAAAGCTACTTTATTATGCTGCTCACCCTTTCTCTTTGGTCATCTGAAGGTTGAGTCAGCACAATGTGCGCACAGATGTATGGTCTGTTAATCACATTTTAATGTGTTGTTCAGCCTACTGTCTCTACTAAGTTGTAACTTTAGTACCTATTGTAAAATGAATGACTACTTGTGTCATAAATGTCATAAATTCTTGCACTTAGGACATAAATAATTATTAATTATTTTTTATTATTATTAAAATTAATTGAACACTGGTTTCCTTCTCCATGTAATCACAGACATTCCTTAACTACACCAAAAGTGGCTCAGAGTTTGTTTTCGGGCCTCTGATTGCCAACATTTTTGCCTTTCAAGTAAGTGAATGAGCTGTTTTATTTTTTTCAAATACAAGCACTCATTATAAATGATTCACCTTGAATGTGGATCAATTTAGTTTCATAATTTCTCCTCAGGCTTTGCCCATTGTTGTGTTCTTCAGCAGCGTGATGTCGGTCCTTTACTTTTTGGGGATAATGCAGTGGCTCATCTTGAAGGTAAAACATGTGCCTCGCAGCATCTTGCTTGTTCCTGCAGGGCTGTGTGTGTATACTGCTTACGCTTGCAGTGATATTCTGTGACCACGAGCCATGTGTTTTTGTCCATGCAGATCTCATGGCTTATGCAGATAACATTGGGAACCTCTCCCACTGAGACCTTGAGTGTGGCAGGCAATATATTTGTTGGACAGGTACTGTGGGCAGGGTTTGGTGTCTTTCCAACACTGTTTGACAGTCAACATTTAGTATGAATCTTTGTCATTATAAATAACCGCAAAAAACGTATGTATTTAATGTCGTGTTTTTTTTTTCTGCATTAGACTGAAGCGCCGCTGCTGATTCGCCCCTATTTGAAGGACATGACCAAATCTGAGATCCATGCTGTTATGACTGGTGGATTTGCCACAATTGCAGGCAGTGTCATGGGGGCGTTCATGTCATTTGGGGTGAGATAAAGCTGTTCATATCAGCACGTAAAAAACATTATATAGCAGCAACATACTAACAATATCAATAACTAAAATTAAACTACACTTACAAACTGTATCAGGAAGAAAGTGACATTTAAGAATCGTAAACACTTGATTGTCTGGGTGTGACAGAAAGTGAACCATGCTGTGAGCACAAAGAGCATCTGCTGGCATAATGAATGGTTAAGGTGCACACCACATCAGGTTATGTGAGGATTCCCGGCTGGGGGTACTTTTTTTTTTGTAGGTTGAAGTGAAAGAGTGTGCAGAATGCTTTGTATCTAAGAACGTAAACTGCGAGGAGGCACTAGATTTGCTCTGGAGGGAGGCAGTGAAGTAATTTTAAAACACATGAAACACCTTTTAAAGTGACAGACAGTGAGTGAAAAGCCTAATAGCAGCATGTAAAGACAGAAAAGAACTATACACAGGACTGGACAAATACAAGACATGTTATTTTTTAAATAAAGGAACTCCACAATAGAAGCAAAGGTGGATTACATCCGTCTAAACTGCACCAGGGAACCCAACCCATGTTTTTCAATTGGGGCCAATAAAGTCTGACAGATAAAAACAAACTAGTTTCTCAAGCATTTTCCTGAGAAGGAGTTACAGATGTCTGGAGTGCTTTTCCTCAGAAGAAGCAGGTTTGAAGTTCACTGGAAAACCTCAGGTGGTTCGCAATGTTCTCTAGTTCTGTTGATAAGCAGTTAAGATCACAATTATAAGACTAAAGAGAAAACAAGTCAACACCAGCTATATTCACAAAGTAAAATAAACGAGTTGTCGAAGGGAAGGTTTGACTCTATCTCTTATCTCTGGTTTTTTATCTGTGGAAAAGCTGAATGGACACAATGTTTAGATAATGAAAACTAATATTGATGGTGGTGCTTAACATTGCGCAAAAACTAATGACCATCAGCAGTCTGTGATATAGTTAAATCTAAGTTGTGTTTTAAGCTTTAAAAAATAGCATTTTTTAGGATTAGCACTTGTTATGTGATGATGGCTTTGTCCAGTTGATATGCAGTTTTATTATTTCACCACAGCCCATCTTCACAGCATGAAAATATCAAATACTGTATGTGAATTAAGTGATGTTTCACTGTATTTTACAGATCGATGCATCTTCCTTGATATCGGCATCTGTGATGGCTGCCCCTTGTGCATTGGCGATCTCCAAGCTGTCTTACCCAGAGACAGAACAGAGTAAATTCTCCTCAAAGGACAACATCAAAGTGGCCACTGGGTGTGTACAACTTTTAATTTCCTCACATTATGTTCACATTTGTGCTCTGCTGTGATTTCAATGTTGTTTTTTTCTTTCTTAAAACTCTAGTGATGAAGGGAACATTTTGGAAGCTGCCAGCAGTGGAGCGTCTGCATCAATAGGCCTTGTTGCAAACATTGCAGCCAATCTGATAGCCTTCCTTGCTATTCTTGCATTCGTAAATTCAGCTTTAAGTTGGCTTGGAGGTATGGTGGGATACCCTGGAGTCACATTTCAGGTATGTTTTGGCAAAAAATAGGTAACTAATGCAGTATTTTAATACCTTAAAAGTTTTGTAGGTGCTAATTTTTTTATCTTGTAATTACTTATTTGTGATGATATTTCACAGTGTAACTAACCATTCTGACAGAAATATGTATTTGAGCTGACATTTCACAGATTTTGCCTTCTTTACCTGCTCATGTAATTCTTTACCTGCTTAGAGTAATTAAATTCCAAATAACCATAGCTGTTTCTGTCTTCATAGTTAATTTGCTCCTATGTGTTTATGCCTGTGGCCTTCATGATGGGAATACCTTATGATGAGAGCTTCACTGTGGCAGAACTAATTGGAACAAAGCTCTTCCTCAATGAGTTCGTGGCTTATGAGAAATTATCTGAACTGAAGATCAACAGACTCAATGGGCTTGATGAAATTATTGGAGGTGACAGACAGTGGATATCTGTGAGTAAATGCTCTTAGCTCGACTATGAATGTTGTCAGTAAGGATGTGCTATTAAGCATAAATTCATAAGCACTGCACAAAATTGATTGTTTTACACTGCGTGCACATTAAATGATTTTCTTGTTTCAGGTACGATCAGAAACAATCACCACCTATGCCCTTTGTGGGTTTGCCAATTTCAGCTCACTGGGTGTTGTAATTGGAGGCTTGTGTGAGTATTTCATCATATCTTCGTCTTGTGTTGTTCAGAATACTCTGTCAGTGAGGATTTCTAACTCAGTGTATTCTTTTCTCAAAGCCTCCATATGCCCATCAAAAAGAACTGACATCTCTGCTTTGGTGTTGAGGGCCATGATCACTGGGACGTGTGCATCTCTTGTCAATGCTTGTATTGCAGGTAAAGGTCAAGTATTTGTTTTTAGTGCATCTAGAGCATCTTGCAGTGCAGTTTAACTGAGTGGTTCTCACTTTTTGTGTCAGGGATTCTCTTTATTCCTCCGCTTGACTGTGTGGGTCTGTTCAGGGAAGCAGTCTTCAATGCCTCAGATGTAAACATTCAAACTTGCTGTAACGACCTCTTCAGCAGGTATGACTATTCACTTTTATTTGGAATAAAGAGTTCTCTTGGCTAAATTATTTGGACAAAAACCTGCATCACCTGACGTTACTAGGTTTTTCTTAATGTGCACCCAGGCAGGTAAAGGTAGAGTAAGCCATTCCTTAGAAAGTTTGTTAATATTTGAATAGCCAAACAAACACACCTCTACATCCAGCGCTCATTCAGATAATTGTCCTCCGAAATTCATGGATGTGCATTGCCATGGCAACATCATTAACAAGTTGTTTATGGGACCAAAGGAAAAACAAATAGGTGTGAGAAACACCAGGAACCACTGTTTCTCATGTCTATTCCACAAGTGACTGCTGCACAAAAGCTATCTGCTGCAAAAAATACAGGGAACCGCTGTTTTCAAAACCCTCTGATTTTACTCTGTCGTTCTTAAAATGTGTTAAGATTCCCAGGGCTGTCCAGTGCATGTAATCTATGCTTGTGCACGAGCATGAATGCCCCATTACTAGTCAGCCAGAATAATGCTGTGTGGATCGGTCCAAGTCACTTCATGTTTTCAAGACAGGATTTTTTTTTTTTTGAAACAGAAAGATAGCAGACTGTGGGGAGATATTTACTGAATTTGACAAAAAATGTATTTGATTAGAATGCCTTACTCTACCTTTAAGTATTTCTTTGTAAAAAAGGAATATTTGTACTTACTTGTAAATAATTCTCTTGCAGGACTGTAGAAAATGGGACCCACATTTCATTCGAAGGATCGTGGAACACAGTAGTGAACGTCACAACGTTTTTCTCTAAATGTTGTCAGTGTTGTGATCTTTCCAGTTTGACAGTTTGTAACTAGAGAAGAACAACAATGTTAGGCCTCATACAGGAATATTTTTAACTACTTCATCCTAAACTTCTCTCACATTTTATGAAAAAGTACTTCATGTAAAAGTGTTAAGTGTTCCAAGTTGGATTTGCCTCAACTCAAAACTTCTTTCGGGTATGTAAGTGCCACTTTTTTGTGACTACATGCACATTTAAATCAGCAAAACTACTGTACAAAGCTACCTGTTCCATTCCATTTGATAAATTTAGCAGGGTCAGAATCTCAGAATGCACAGTACAGGATTTAAAACAATAAAATATTAATTCAGTGGTTTGAATCCTCTACTGCGGATCATGGTGAGAGGTGGTCAGGGAGGATGTGACAGCCATGACGGTATTGAATGAGGTAATATTACAGCAGGTGATGTAACTCTGCTGTGCCCCTGAAATATCTGCTAACAGCAACAGAAAGGCAGTAATACACAAATAGAAATAAAAACCTGTGATTTTTTTTTCATTAATGTCACTACCATATTAAAAATTCCTTCAGGTTAAGGCATTATGACTAGCGTTTATCTATATATGACACATACTTATCAGAACACAGATTTCACTTGTACCAAACATGAAATTCAAAGTACAAGAAAACTGCTTTTTACTCTTGCATGAGGCCCAGTGTCTGTTATACTATACTGTAGTTCATTTACATGTCTTTTCATGTTTGTATATATGTGTAACAGTAATGCAAAACAAAGTAAAGCCTTGGCTTTTATTTAAAGGCAGGGATTAAGAGGACCTACCTTAACAAATGTACCTCAGGAATATTCAGGCATCAGCACTTTGATGAATGTAAATATTTCGAATAAAATTGAGAACGTCAATTGGTTTGTAATGTTATTAATAATTATACATACTTTTGAAAAAATAAAATGATTTTTAAATGAAAATCATGCTTGGACATCTTTTACACATTTATTTAAAAAACAACAATCATCAGCTGACATGGTGTGAAATACTAAAGAGGGCGCACATTGTAAACACACATTTATTCTCTCGCCCAGTCATTCACACGTTCCCTCACACATGTATTATTTTTCTTCACACTGCTTCAGATATTTAGTCCTTTGACTTTATGTACACATAAAAACAACACTTTGGTTTACACCACACCTTGATGACTGCGTCTTAACATCATCATCTTATTTTTCACTTCATTTAAAATATTGTCTCTGGGATTGTGTTTTCTTCAAAACTCCAATAAATCATTATCCAAGAATCCACTGGAGAAATTCCCAAAGAATTGCAGCCAGCTTGTTAATTATGAAAGGGAACTGACCCCTGTTGGAATTTAACCACGAACACTTGTGCAAACTCATGAAATAACTGAACAGATTTCATTTTAATTCTAATCCAATGTCAATGCTGGTGTGTTTACTCTGCTGACCAACTGTCAAAACTATCTCAAACATCTCTTCTTCAAGTAAAGCTTGTAAGCTGCTGAAAAAAAACACAGTGAGCCCTAATTGGTGATCAATAGACTTCAGAAAATTCAGGGTCTGCTCTTTTGGTTATTTTCTTGGGTGTGTTTTTATACTAAAGTCCATAGGTCAGGTCCCGGTTACTGCCTGGTTACTGCCTACTACTCACTCAGCAGCTTTCCTTGCTCCTGGGAACACACTTGAGCATGAACCCAGCATAGTTAAAGAATTTACCATAAGCCCCTCGCTACTCATTGCTTTGTTAGTTGTGCTCACCAGAATAAATTCTGAAACACTATATGAGGACAGATTAAAGACACATAATAAACAGACACAAAGTACTCAAAAACTACTAAAATGTAATGCCAAATAACAAAGTGCACACAAACATCTTCGACCTAAAAATGGTGCTGTTTTTTCACAGCATGAGCTCAACTTTGCTGTGTAACAAAACGCTGACAAGGCAGGTCTAATGCTACCCATAAATATCACGTCTGAAATCAACTTGATGGCCTGCACACATACTGTACATCACAGATGAACATGCAGCATTTACTAGTAATATATTACTAATAATAATACATACATGTGCTCTGTGGCTGTGGTCACATACATGTTAAATGTCACATTGTGTCAAATTAAAACACTTAAATGTTGACATCTCTTTTTGATTTTTTGACAAACTTTGCTTGTAGAGTTGTTTGTCCACTCATAGAGCTGATAAGACTGAGGCAAATGTTTTGGTAAAACTATGTAAATTGTAATGCAGCCCAGTGTTTCTTCTCATTCTTTTATAATAAAAAACAACAACAACAAAAAAAAAAAAAACCACTGAATCTTGCTGTCTGGCACCTGTGAGCTATAAGGTCAAACACCCTGCGCCCATCACTCCTAAACATTCTCATAAACCTTTTAACTATACTGTCGTGACAAGTTAACTGTCTGCCTGGAGGACAAATGCCTCATAGTGGGCGACAGAAATTCACAGTAGTTTTTTCTTATGAATCAGGTCAATGAACAGCTCTTTTTCTCATGACTCTACTCTTGCTGCCTTTGAAGAAACAGGTAATCCAAAACTATTAAAAGCAATTAAATTGCTTTGAGTGCTTGAAACAAAAGAATTATCTTTTCCTACCTCATTTCAAGAACATCAAGAGTTTCTGCAGGCTTTGGTTTGGCACCTGATTTATTGTCCTCTGTCTCCTGAACTTTCCTAGTCACCTTTGGGCTAGGATTAGCCTTTCTAGACATCTGAGGGCTTTGTCCTTTTCGCTGTAGCTGTGGGCTGCTGGAGCCCAGCTTGCGGTTGAGCAGGGGGCTTCTGGAGCCCTTGATCTTGGTGGGCTGCTGCAGACTATCCATAGTCTTAAGTGGGCGCAGGCCAAGAAGTCCACAGTAGTAGTTGCATTGATGGTGTGCAAGAAACTGTTCGAATACTTCAGGAGAGCCATGCTCGGTTAGTCCTTGGTATCTGAAATACAGCAGAATTGACTCATTTTATTACTTATACTTAATAACATAAAAGCAGTAACATTTGCATGTAGTGAGTGAGATACAAACCCTTTTGACTTGGTCACAACTTGAACGTTTGTAATCTTGGATTCCACACCTACAAAAAAAAAAGACAGAAAATCTTTAATATTTTTTAATCTACCTTACAGATGCACTAAATAGCGGCTTTCTTGATAATTCGGTACGTGTGGCTTACCCTCCAGGTGAGTGACCAGCAAATTTCCATGCGTCCACTGATGGATCCAGTGCTGGAAGGTGCTGCCTTTCTGCTCTAGCTCAGAAACGTTCTGTGAAATCAACCTGCCTTTAGGGTCCATCACAGAATACTTGAGGAAGACACCTGTAAGATCAGCTTCCACCGAGGCATACGGCACAGAGTTTGCAGGCCGGTACATCAGATACTGAGGAATCACTCTGCGAGCAACACAAAATAATAGGGGTATGATCAAAATCAGTGTTTTCTATTTTAATGGGAATCAATCATCAGAGTTACTGTATAACAAATGTGGTGCTTACTCTAGCGAACAGCCGAAGTTCTCAATAACTCTTGCCTCAGCCGCAAAGATTTTACAGTATTCTCGAACCATGTTTTGGACTTTGCATTCCTGTCAAAATAAGGATTTTAATTAAGCAGAAGTATGCACTGCAGCTATATTCACTTGGAATGCATTAAGAGCAATTTGCCAAATATTCTTAAACTATAAATCCATACTCACTTGCTTAGTAATTTCTAGATTTCTCTCTGCAAGGTTGCTGTCCTGTTTGGTCCCATAGGCAATGGGGTTTCGAACTTTGATGATGCAAGTGCTTCCAGACTCAAAGATGGGATCGAGGCCGTAAATGACCTTCACCCTGCTGGCTTTGTGAGCGTAGCCCTCCCCGATATGCACCGTCTCAGTCATAATGCGACCAAAGTACTTGTCACCCCAGCTGCCACAGTCGGCCAGGCCTTTGGTGAACAGCAGCGGGGTCATCTCTATCTCCTCTCCAACTAAAGCAAAAGCAGAAATACAGCTACTATGAGCGATGATGTACAGAAAGTGTTAAAAATGCTGATGTGAAGTGGGAAAATACCTTCCAAATCATCTTTTAGTAGTATATCAGACAGAACTGTGAAAGAGAAAACAAATAAAGACTCATTAAATTTTGAAACAACTGCTGTAGAAAATGTAGATTTCAGACTTTTCCATGCATGCTGTATCTTACTGTCTGTGCTGAGCAGGAAGTCAGTAGTGTCAGTCCCATATTCATTTTTGATCGTACAGCCATAAACTCCACAGTCTTGGCTGGATGCCAGAACAATAGCCAATGCTACTTGGCTTTCATCTCCTCCACTTGGTGACAAAAATATAAAAAAAGGCACATGATCATGAACACATCAGGTTGAGAGGTTCATCAGACTTGCACCTAATTTCAAAGATTCATCAGCAAGCCACAAGGTGTCACTGTGAGACAGATGGTCACACTGTGTGGCAGCAGTCTGCTGACACAGCAACCATTAGCACATTTATAGACTTTTAATGCACCCTGGAGATGGGAAAATATTGTGTCGGGTTACAGTTTCTGTGTCTAGCCAGAGATTCACCTCTCTGTGTCACAGCTGTGGGGTTCACAGTCACATGAGCTGGACATCTCTGCAGTGTGAATATGAGAATGACAGAAGACCAGGGGTTGCACTCTGAGGCCCAAATAAATCCTGCCCATCCTTGTAGCATTATTGTTTCATATTTGGAACCTGTCCACTTTTACCGGTCATTTTGGCTGGAAATCCTCAGAATAATAGCAATGGAGAAGGAGGAAAGTAATTCTGTCATTACCTACAACAAAGTGAACATGTGATATTGTGGTTACAGGTGGTGTTGACAACAAAAGGCCACACAATAAGGGGATTTACCTTCTCTTCACCTCTAGTATTTCCTCCTCATCTCTGTACCACTTAATGGTGGAGTCACTGAGCACGTTGAAAAACTGGCACCACAGCTTCAGGTGTCCTGAGGCGTCTGGGAATGGCTCTCCCCTGATCTTACGGATAACCTGAGGTGCTGGTGGTGCATGACAGAGGAAGGGGGCAATGTAAACATATAGCATACTGGAGAGTAGGAGCCTTCTGATGTTTCCTCTTCCTCAAGTGCCAGTGTACTGTATTTCACATGACCTTGTTTATTGTGTATTGCAAAAAAACAAGTCAAATATGTCACACTGTAGACTGCCATTTGCCCGCTAACACCTAAATTGTACACATATTTTTAGTCAATATTAATTAGCTAAGTAATATGAATATAATCTGTTGTGCTTCGAAATATTATATTCTGCAAACAGATTGACTTTCAGCTCTTAATGAAAATTATGCAACTTTTCTCCACTTATTTACACGTCGTCATATCTTTAAGATAAAAATACAAACTGAAAGTATTGATTTTTTACCTTTCAGTGGATCTATCTTCTTTTCAGCTGGTTTCTCCTCTCGCTTGTTGCCAGCTGGCTCTTCTGTCGGAGTTTGCTCTACGACCTTTGGCACCTCCAAAGTGGCCTTTCTGCGACTCAGCAGCGGGGAGCGTCTCTCCATTGGTGGGGTGTTTTGTCCTGTCGAGGCCTGCAGTAATGCTGCTCTGCGAGCCTGGCTGGGTGACATGTAGGGGCTCTCCTTCTTGCCCTGAGCATCTAGCATACCAAACACCGCTATCTCTACATCGTCTTTATTTTTTGGGAGGAAGATTTTGCGTCGAGCTCCAGAGGCCAGCTCCTCAGGTGTGGCAGACCGTATGAGTGTCAGACTGTCTCTGCGTTTCAGCCTGGGACTGCTTTCACAGGAGAGGGATGACGTTGGCGTTGAGCCTCCGCTGAGATCTTCCTCTGTCTTGTCACCCCCAGTGTTTACACGGCCAGTTGTAACAGCCTCATTGTCTGAGTCTGGAGCAGCTTTGGACATAAATTTTCGGAGACTGGCTGGACTCAGTGATGGATACGCCGGGGGTTTGGAGCTCAGTCTCTCAACAGAAAATCTATTTTTTTGGAGGTCTTCAACAGACACAGAATTCTCTGTCTTGGCATCTTTTAGGGATCTTGGCTTCAAGATTTCAGGGACCAAGTTGCCCTCTGTTGTTTTACTCAATGAGGGCACACTGTCACCAGCTTTTGGTGTTAGAGCTTCATATAACACAGTCGGAGTATTCTCTTTTATGCTCTTTTCTGACATTTCCTCCAGGTCCTGTCTTCTACTTTGAGTTTTTTCAGGCTTTGCAGTCATATTATTGTCAACTTCATGCCTTGTTCCCTCTTGCGTGTCAGCTAAAGTTTCTGTTTCTATTGACTCACTGTGAGTGGGCAGTCTGGGTTCAGGATCACTTTCATGACAAGTGACAGAGATTGGTGGCACTACAAACAAAGGCACCTTTGGAATTTCAAAAGCTGGATGGGAATATGAAACATGAGTGTTTACAGCATCATCCTTCTTTTCGTCAGTACATGAAACACTTATGACAGGAATTGATGCATAGTCCATCTGAGGGAGCTGTTCGCTGCTTTTCTCATGTGGCTGCTGCCGTACAAATGTGTCTGTTTCGTCACACAATTGAGCAACTTCCTTGACTTTCTCCGTAGGTGAGAGGGGGTAATTATTCTGAATACCTTCCTGTGTGGGAGGCAAACCTGGAGAATCAGCCAGGCTCTGGTCTTGGATTATTATCTTTGACTCATGAGTTACATCATGTTCTTGCAAATTACTCGTCTCTGGCTTGTTTAATGACAAAATAGTTAAAGGCAGAGTGCAGTCTTTGAGCTCAGGCTCCATTATTTCAATTTTTGGGATTATGAAAGGTTCCTTTGGCCTCAGATCTGGCTCAGTTGGTTTCATATCTGTGATGTCTTCAACAGTAGATATTTGGATTGGTGGAATATTCTCTGAGGGACAGCCATGCTGTCTCTCACTGCTGTCAATATTACCGTGTTCCTCCAGAATATTAGCAGTACTTCCATTGTCTTGTTTTACTGAAAGGATCTTTGATTCATTAAAATTTTCTTCCTTCTTTAGAGTTCTCCTTTTTGTCTCTGCTTCACACTGTGAACTCTCATTCCTTGCTTCAGTGCTATCCCCCTCTAGAAGTGCTTGCTCTTGTGTTTTTAAACTCTTGAACAAATTAATTTCTAGATCTTTCTGTAGCGCAGAAATCAGTACTTCGTTCAATTCACACCTCTCCTCACTGCTTCTAAAATCTGAGTTTGAACTCTGTGCTGCACTGACACCTTCTGTGATTTCCTCTACGTTAGAGGGTGTGCATTCATGCAGCATTTTTAGGTCACCCTTCTCTAAACTCTCTGGGACTGCAGTGGGCGGAAATCCTACATTCATTTCCTGAATCAGTGAGGCACATTTGGTCTCTTCTTTTACATGATCTCTCTCTGCACTGTATGCCGCCACAGCAGAAAGAGACGAAAGCCCCTGATCTGGTGCTTTAGATTCACATGGCTCTATTCTGTCTTCCAATGAAGGCATTGTTTTTTCAGTAATCTCAGATCTGTTTATATCCGAGCATGGATGATTATTTGATTTCACTTCAGCTTTCTCTTCCTCACATAACTTGTTAGAATAAGGGGCCTCCTCTGTTTTTGGTTCACCTTCCCTGCCTACCTTATCAACACTCAGCTCCTCTCCATGCAAAGGTTCAGTGGGTGGCTCTACAAGCTTGTGGCTACGGGTCTTTGAGATCACACTGTGGGGGGGAGTACCGCCATCTTCTGAAGAAGCAAGGGTGGATGTGGGGGGGCCTTCTTCATCAGATGGGACTTGGGTCTGTGGCAAAACAGATTTATCTTCCCTTGGTGAAGAACCACCTTGTCCATCCTGCTGACGAGACTGTGCTGAAACTACCAGGCATTCTGGCTCTTGCTGGTAAAAGGGAACCTCCTTGATAATTGAGACAACCTCAGAGTCTGTCTTTTCAGCCTGATTGAAAGTAAACAAATAAAGCATTTTAGAACTTCATAACACTTGCAGCTACAGCAGTCTTTTTCTTTCACACTGAACATGCTTATGTTGCTGGTTTTTATTCCTACAGATGCAAAATATTTTACCAGTTTGATTTATTAGTGTCAAAGACACTTTACACCCAAGTGGAAAAAAAAACATTCAGCGCCATGTTAAGAAGTATTTTTAAGAAGCTTGGTACAGTGAACTTACAGCAGTGACCTTTGACAGAGTGACACATTTAGACTGAGACAAATTTTTCTGCTGTGAATCAACAGAAGCACGACCACTGACGAATTCATTTGATATTGCAAAGTACTCTTATGTCACGACAGTCAGAACTGGAGTCAGTTATTAGTTATTAGTTGGCTGAACAGAAAATAGTTGAAAAATATGTGTAACAACTACAGTAAGTCAATATATTATTCTGGTTTATGGCCTGTCAGCTTATTTCAGGAACTTTTTTTACATCCTGTCATGTGCAAGGAAGGTGAAACCAAGTGTTTACACATGTGAAGGTACAATAAAATGCATGTGGTTGAAAAATAAAGTGCTATCCTGTTTAGTTAGAATTTTCTAACCATTTTGTATTCACGTTTATTTCTCTGGTTTAACTATTTTAACTATTTTATTCTTGGTGAGAACAATACCAGTTCAAAAAGAAAAAGAAAACAAACAAACAAACAAAAAAACTAACTGCCACAAACTTTAAAAGTGCTTGTGAGGCAGGTCTCTAACACTTAAATACAGACAGGGGAATTCCCACATGGCTGACATAGGTGTGCTGTTTACACAAAGTACTTTCTGGGCTCTGAATGAATGACAGCTTGTCTGTTGGCAATAGACCAGCCACAACATGCATGACACACAGCAATCTGTTTCACACATTTCAGTCATTGAAGTGTTGGGTAACATAAACTCTAACTGACATAAGATGATTTTGACAGGCAGAAATCTTAATCACAATAGTCATGAAAAAACATCAATTAAATTTGAGAGTGCATAGTACTGTAGAGAGGATTTACAGATCATACTATATATGGAGTCTGGTTGGGCTCCTGCTTTTGCTGTTCAGATCATCAAAAATTATGCAGAAGAGTAATGCAGCCACGTGTCATGGTCATCTCGTGACAGCATGTTTGGGCAGCAGTGACTACTAAGAAAAAAAGAAGTTGCTGCTTTCGATGGAAGGGAACTGCATGGTGTCACATTCAGTCTAAAAATGAAGCTCTGGCCACCGCTATGGCCCTGTGTGTAAATATGTCATGCTCATGTGAGAAAACATTGTTCAGATCAATGGCTTTACTTCCTCGAGTTACTAATCTATAAAAACTACACATTGTCCTGCAACCAGAGCAAAAGCCCAGTTGTAGTTCCACATTATGGACATATAATCGCTCTGCAGGTGGATGTTTAAATATAGTTACTTCAGTTCCTTTTTCCACATGTCACTGTGCACCACTTAACTTGATGTTAAAAGGTACAAATGCCAAATAAAAACAACCATAAGCTCAGAGTTTATCTGGAGAAATAATACGATCTAAACTCCAATATTAAAAATCTAACTTTCAGTGACAACATAACTCGGCTTAAAATAAACGCAAACTTTCCTAAATTATCATTCATTGCAACTTTATCCTCAATATTTTAGTAATTTACAATATATGCAACCAAAATTACTTAGCAAGCGCAGAATGAACAACTTTATATTTATCACTTATTAAATAAATATCAATTTCATCTGGTTAGCTGCTTTTAAACTCAGATGAATAAATCTCATTTAAGACAAAGTTTCAGATAAATTTTAACCAATTGTTAAAATTTATCTGAAATTTGGACAAATTTCAGATAAAAATGTTCGACAAAACGTTTTGCAATGTTTTGTCCAAATGTTGCGCCTCTTTGTTTGCCTCATTGTCTAAAATCTATTTAAAATAATTTATGTAAGGCAGTGTATTAGCAAAAAAAAAAAGTTTCAGAACGATAACTTTGTCGAAAGCCATGAAACAAATCAAAACTGAAAAGCCAAGAGTCTGACTGCCACATAACTAAATCAGCACAACCTCAAACAAAAGAGTCTTTCGACAGACATGAAACAATTCTCCAAGGTGAGATGACGGCAGTGCTGCCTTCCTCCCTCTTCTCTAGATGAGGAAGAGGTCTATTTTGAGAAATGGGGGGGTAGTGAGGAATGCGCCCAGTCCTTTCATGCCGAGACCTGCCGCAGCACTCACTCTACTACCGCTCGTCCAGGCTGCATAGCCCTCTGTCATGCAAAGCCCTGTTTGTAACATGAGAACCACTTCTGACATTCAGTTTCATCATGATCTCTGACGTACTGGTGTTCTGCTCATCACAGCCAACATCTCAAATATTCTGCATTCTCTAATACAGTGTGCAGTGTAGACACACAACATCCCCCACCCTCACATTTGTTTAGTACGAGCTGTCTCAAGGTTCCCTCTGTCTCCCACACTATCTTGTTTGGCTTGTCACTCCTGAGTAATATCGGCGCAGTAAAATCATAGTCCCACACGGCCAGGCTGACTCACTCCACCAGTCGCTGATCACTGATATTATACTGTATGCTTTAAAGTGATTGTATCTTTTGACTTTTCTGCACTGCCACACAAATACAACATCTAACCATGATTTTCCATCATTTACCTACTATCTACTTTTATAACCAGCATTGCTCAAAGTCTGAATTATGTGTAATTGAATAGTTTAGGCTTTGGACCTGAAGTAGTACATATTGTGCTCCATCCTGTCACACAAATGCAGTCTACATGTAATTTTTTAGTGACATTTAGCTGCCTTGTAAGACCATCGCACTTACCTCAGTGAGAGCTTGAAGCCCAGACAATGACATTTCTTCACCGGCATTGCTGATCTCTGGCCCCACAGTCACCTCCATGGCTGCTACAGCATCTTCAGCCTCTGTCACACTGTGCTCTGTGGACTCCTTTAAACTCTCAGGTGGCAATTTATGAGCTGGTGGCAGGTCTGTGTGTACAACACTGTCTTCATACTTAAATTTATGTGGTTCAACAGACACTGACTGTTGTGCTACTTCCACGGTGTCTGAAAGCTCCTTGGGTTTATCTATTTCCATCGGCACAACTTCCTCTGTGGGAGAACTGCATACATCTGGATTATGTTCCATTTGTAGCTGAAATGATGGCGGCATTTCTGGTTGGCGAGGCTGCACTGAGTCGTGTAAGGGGTCAAACTCTCTCTCTTCGCTCTCAAAGTGATCATGAGAGTCTTTCTTATTCTTACCAAAGAAGAAGTCTTTGACTGTGTGGAGCATAGAGGAGATGGAAGCCTGGATGTTGTGGTGGTCGTAGTCCTTATGACCCTTGCTGTGATGTTTGACTTCTGAACCATGTTTGCCATGGGCTGCTGTATGCAACACCTCTAGCTGTCGTTCTCTTTCTTTCCCTCTTTCTACAGTCAGTTCCTCTTCTCTTCTTTTCTCTTTCTCAAACTCGTCCTGTAATGCTTTTTCCTGCTCCTCTGTCTTTTTACACATCTTCTCTTGATCCCTCTCTTTCTCTTTATTGCCAGTTGACACAACTGCTGTATCTATCTCTTTAGGTTTCTCCACTCGAGATGAGATCTGTTTCTCCTCAGCAGCCTGGGACTGGAGAGTCTCAGCCAAAAATTGTGCCAAACTGATTCCTCCGTCATAACAGTTTTCACCTCCGTTCCCCATGAGGTGGCTCTTATTACTGTTGCCGCTACTGCTGCTGTTAACCCCTGTATCTACACCATTTGACATCTTTATTCTCTTTTTGGCCAAGATTTCCTCTGATGGAGATATTTCATCCTGCATACTACTGTCTATGCATGTCAAAGGGGCTGTTTCCTTGACTTCTGAGCTAATTCCATTAGGTTCTGCAGCAGCTCCCAGTTGCTCCACAGCCGGAGAGTCTTTGGCCACGGCCCTCTCCTTTGGTGGAGGAACAAATCGTTTCCTTGGAGGAGGTTCTGGGCTACTAGGCGGTTTCTCTTTCTGAATGTTTTCTTTATCCTCCATGTTGGTCGGTTTCTCCAGGTCTCTTTTCTTCTTCTCTGCTTTTTGCTTCAGCTTAGCAAAGAACCGCTGGTGGATCTGGTACTCACTCATGGTGCCAACCTCCAAAACCCCAGAGCATGAGACAATACCTTTACTATTACTGGCTGAGACCTGATAGATGGCGGCATCATCCAGTGTGCAGCTGTAAACAGAAACACACATTAATCTCATATTATAGGTATCCTAGCAGTGTTAAATAAACAAGTAGCTATATTTCTACTAATTTGAATGGATGCAGTATAGGATTATTGATAGTCGGTCTCACATACTTGTAAATATGGAGTGTGTGGGTTTTTCCATTTCGGCGGATTTCATATTTTGGGAGTCCACAGTACCGGTCCATTTCCATATCATCTTTATACCATTTGAGTTCTGGAGCTGGGTAACCTATAGAAATAGATATACTATAATAAACTCATTATAAATAAACTTATTTTTCCATAAAGGGATATTTATATATACTTATTGATTAGACAGTTTGTGCGTAAAAATCCTGTTCTATGCAAAGCTAATTGGAAAATTATGCAGTAAACAAACCACAGTATAGAGGCTTTGGCCTGAATGTGTTTTTGACTGTTGCATCATGTTTATGATGTGTCACGCTGGAACAGCTGCTGCTGTTGGATGGGCCCACCCATGCAATCTGCCTGCAGTTAAAAACACAACTTCTTGAAAAGCCAGTTGGTGTCTGTTGCATTTAAGGAGCACTTTAGGAAGAGTAGCGCAGTTCATTTTGTGCCTTTGAAGTGAAATCCTTCCTTCCTTTGTTTTCAGATTAGTCAAATCCTGTCTCTTCACATAAAAATCAACCTGAAAAGTTTCGGTTACTCCAATAAACAACAAGGTAGAGACACAAGTGAGCAAGGCCTACCTGAAACCACACATGTGAATTTCACGTTGCAGTTTTCTGACACTGCCTTTGATTTCAAGGTGGTGTCAAAAGACGGCTGTATGTCCTCAGTCAGCTGAGCCATGACACTGCACAATGTGCTCCTGGAGAGAAACACTCATGCATTAGAGGGACAATTTCTTGCTTCAAATAGTAGACAGATACACTTCATTTTAGTGACCTCTTCACTGCTGTGCAGGACATTCCGATTACTTACTTAAATGAGAGGAAAAGATGTTAATGTAAGTTTTTGGTAGTGACGAGAATGTGAAAGGGTGACACGGAAACTTGTGAGATGTCAAGCAAAACAAAGGTGTCAATCCAGCACTGAAACTCATGTAGATGACTGAAATCACTGGACAAACTAGACACTTACATTACAGTTAAAACTGTTGGTTTCATTCTCGGGGTAAACCAGATTTTGTGGTTATCTTGTTAGTTGGGAGGAGTGTTTTGAAATAGGGATTACCTCGTTGGTCTGTAGTGAGAATACCTTGAATAGCTATTCAGAAAGGAGGCAAATGAAGGAACGTCAGTAATTAATTAAGAGCTACATATATGGAACCCACCTGAATAAAATTGTTTAATATCTGTCCTCCTCTTTAACGAAAGGAGCATTTTGTTTTTCTTATAGTTTGTAGATTACTCAGACACACGTATCATTTACATGATAAATAGGATTTTGATTCACAGTGTGTGTGCTTAACTATATATGCTAAAATAAATGGTTTGACTACGTTCATTATTTATTTTTCCAGCAACATTAATTAAAACCTAGACAGAAATTTTCCATATGTTTCATGTTTGTCACAATTAAACCTGCCTGACCCAGATGCATGTTCTTGACCACCACGCAATGTAAATACATCTCTTTTAAAATATGAATGTGCTTCACAAGAAACAGAAATTTACATGCTCTGCAAATACATGGATAAAAGATGAGGCTGTCTACCTGTTTTCAGGCCTAACGTTGGAGAGGTAAGTACTGCGGCTTTCTGAACGGCCATTGGAAGAGCCGCTGTCCTCTTCACTGAAGCTGCTTGTCCTCCCATTGCCGGAAAAAGAGCGAGTCATTGGCCTTCTGGAAGTCATTGTCCACGTAGTCAATTCACCAAAAGTGTTAAATCCGAGATAAATATATCACCCACAGTACAAGGCTGCCCCTTGTTCACAGCCACCGCTTGTCAAAGATCAGGGCTCAAAGTTAATGGTGTTATCCATGTAAAAGCTCCTGGTGAAGAAAAAAGAAGAATAAAACCACAATCTGCTGGAAGTTAGTTGAAGAAAGTATAAGATACAGTCTGGATTATTTTTTAAACACACAGTTCCGACTCACTGCTTGTCCTTTCTGACCAAGCAAAGCACTTGCATTGGAGCAAGTTATAAATAGGATCAGCTATCAGGTTGTGGAAGGGCTGTTAGTGGTCAAACACAAACCTAAGACATGTTATTTACTTGTATGTGTGAAGAACACAGTTGAGGTGTGTGTTAGTCATGATGAAACTCAGTAAAAATTTCCAACTCACCATGAAGATGTTGCCAGTGTTGTTTTGGAGCCAGAGTGTGTGAAGAAAATCTCTGTAACCGCCTATCATAGACATGCATGTGTTGCCAGCAGGGCCCTATTTATAGCACGCCCACAAATAGGAGCAGGAGCACATCAGATTTTCCGAAATGAGACTTTAGACTTCACAAATAAATGTAAAAACTAAACTGAGTTTAAGGCAAAACCTAACCATTTAAACCAGAACACACTGCTTGAAATATTATCTCAGATTTCATCTGCGGTCAGGATGACGCATGAAAATCTCATTGATTTGTTTTGATCCAACTCAACAAGTTGGAAAAGAAGTTTCCCATCTTGGTGAGACACTGTAGCAGAGTAAATGTGGATTTACAAAACATGTGTATGGAATATGTTTCATGATGTTGCTGATGACAAGCAATGGTTTATGTCCTATGCTCTGCTCAAGTGCTGCTAAAGGACGGCCCCTCTCACTTTGTGTTGCAACACATGGTCAAATCATAGTCACCCTCTTGTTGTTCGCATTTCACATCAGACAAAAACAGGCTTACAAAATCTACACTGTGATTCTGAGATGAAAGAGTATTTTAGAATATTGGTGTGTTAGATAGATTCCTCTTTAGAAATGTCTTGAGTTGTTTTGAGGAGATGTTAAATTTGTTTCTGGGTTTGAAATTCCTTTATATCATCAATCTTATTTATCATTTTGTAGTTGCATTTCTGGAACTGTTTAATGGTTCCACTGCAACTGACTGTTTTATCTTGAACACACCACTTTGAAAGAGAGATTTTATGTTTTCCTAGTTAAATAAAGGCAAACAAAATATAGATTTAACAAATAAACAAAAACATTTTTTAAATCAAGCAATTGTCTTTATTTGAACCCAATGCTCTTTTGTAAAAATGGTAAAAATTGACCTATATGTCTCCAGAGTAAAAGAAAGTCTAAAAGAATTTACAGAAGATATCCCATTATATATTTTAATGTATACAAAAAAATAATAGTTCAAAATAAACATTTATATTGATTTTGTTTGAATATATTGTATTTAAACGCTAATAAAGGGTCAATAAGACATTATACACACACTGTATTATTATTTGAAAAAAACTACCGGATACATGTTCTGTGCTATGACGTTGGTCAAATTTTAAAGTTACAGTCTGTTTTATGTGTAAATCAAATGACCTGTATGGTTTTATTTCTTAAATATTCCACTGATACATCCAGCATATGGCTTCTCTTCCTCCAGTATGTTCAGTTTCAGAGGCAAATGTTGACTTTGTGAGTCTCCAAACTGTGACCTCAGCCTGTTATTGAACAGCACCTGAAAAGAGGCCAGATTGCTCATTACCGTAATGTCAAGAAAAGTGACTTTACTTGCGTCTCCTTTAACCATTTTACATGATTTATATCGACCTAACTGGCGCCAGCTTGAGTCTTCGGGTGTTTTTCAATATAAGATATAATGTAACTGTATGACTTATAGAACATTAGTGAGCCAAAGATGATATTTCACTGTCTATTCTGACAGATGCTCATGTATTATAAACTTTACGGTAAAGTGTGTGCGTGCTCTCTCTTGTTCCGGGAAAGGGAAGAGGTTTTCTATATCTAAGTTATGAACACCGGCCAAACACATTCTTGCTGAGCTGCTCAACTGGTGCGAGGCTGTCGGCAGGTATGCGAATAAAACATGTATATTTATGGTATACTAAACACTGAGGGTTCATTGTCTTAAATAGGACATTTCTAACAGGGTTGTACTCTGTGATGTACTTTTAAATCTGACTTTACCAGAAATGAGAAGTTGGGGATTGAGGCTAGACATTTAACACAGCGGTTTCCTAATGCTCTTTTTTTTCACAGTAGTTTATGGAGGCTTTCAATGTGTGTCGAAATGAAACTATAATGAGTGAAAGTGCTCAATTTTAATTTTAATTTTAATTTTTTTTTTTACTGCTTACAGTCTGTTATAACAAGCAGAAAATGCACTGATGACTGGATCCCGCCCCAAGCCCTGTCAAATGATGATCAGAGGTATGCTATATTCTTTACATCACCTCAAAAGTGTTTTTTTAATTGTTTTTTAAAACATAACATGCACATTTAAGTGTAAGTTCACACGACTGAAATTCTGATCTGATTTCTTTCAGACATTGTCATAGTGCAGCATCCTGTCTGTGTGTGTGTACCTGTGAACCACAAGGTGACTCTGCGTGTCCGTGCTGAGGGCACAGGGATCCTCAGCTACCAGTGGTTCTCTGAAAATGAAAAGGAAGTATGTGAATTTTACAAGTGGCACAACAAAATAAGCTCATTTAAAATGTGATATTCAAGCATTTTGAATTACTTTTTTGTTTTGTAATGACCACTGTTTGTTGCTGTGAAATCCTGTGTTATGTTAGTTCTGATGTACAGATCTCAAATACCAAAATAAGACAAGTAAAATATTAAATAGAGAATATCATCACTGTTTTTTTCTTCAAGGTGCCTGGTGGTACTCAAGCAGACCTGACCTTCAGTGCTCAGAAAACTCAGCGCTATCTGTGCAGATTGAACGACCAATTTTACAACTACGTGTTCAGCGACTGGGTGAAGGTGAAGGTGCTGGACATCGATAAATCAGGTAAGGCTTTCTGACATTGTCATGTTGATTTATATCACAACTGTGGTGCTGGCATAATTTTATTATTTTGTAGCCGAGCCCTGGCCTGTCAGTTGGCAGTGAATCAGTTTTATACATGTCTCTAGTTTCCTCTGGGTTTTTAATGACTTTTTTTTATAATCATCAGGCCTGCCAGCTCATTGGCAGGGTGAGCCACACATTGCTATCAACCCTAAACCACAGTCAACTCGGCACGGTGCAAAACTGAGTCTCCGCTGTGCTGCTTTTGGCATCCCTTCCCCGCACTACCAGTGGTACAGAAATGGACAGCCACTGTCGGACAAGACCAGTGACACGCTTCAGGTGAGGAAGCGAGTGTTTACTGACCTCCCTGCTGATAGTGATAGCTTATATTTTACTGTCCTTTTATCAGTTCATACACTGTTTAACAGCTATGTAATTTATTTTGTTTGATTAGCTTATATTATGCCAAAGGTATGAATTGTGGTAGAGTAAACATATGTATGAGGAAATGGCCAGAAAGACAAACAGTATCATCATATTTGCAGATTGACCACGCAACAGCTGAACATGCAGGATCGTACCTGTGCTCAATATCTAATGTGCTAGAGGAGAGATGGACTGAACCAGTTGATGTTGACATTGGTAAGTCATAACTGAAACTACTGTAATCAGCTCTGTAAAAATCTGTCTTTTCCCAATATCAGCGTTGTATTTTCCTCCTACTCAGCTTCCTCCTTTTCTAATAAAAGAGGCGTGAAGAAAATCTGTTTTTCTACACACACCCTTCATTCCACTGGTTTAACTCTGAGGGTTTAAGTTGTTTCCATTATGCTGGAGGTACTTTCCCATTTCTACAGACTAAAAAAGGAAGTTGTTAGACTCCAAATAGTGCTTGGTCCGAGCCTTAGACACACAACAGGAAAGTGATGTAAAGTGAAACTAGTTCTTACGCTTCTCCTGTTTACAACTTATACTGTGGCGTGGACAGAGAATGTCACAAAAAATAGTGTTAGATTGTACGTGCCCTCTACACACAATCAGTACTAGTATTTTACTTGAGATTTGTGGTTATCAGATACTGATTTTGTGCTTTTTTTTTATATCCTCTAGTGCAACCTCAGCAGCTTGTTCCTGCGGCACCCACAGGTATGGTTTTATGGAAAGAAATGCAGTGTCATGCTATTTTTAATCACAGTACGTATTGGAATTTCCTTGTGTTACCATAAAAAGAATTCTACTTTGACCTTTCTTTTAGCCACTGATAAAGTTGCCCTGCTTATTGGCAACCTGAATTACTCCCACCACCCCGGCTTGATGGCCCCCATCATGGATGTACATGAGCTGGGTAACCTCCTGCAGCAGCTTGATTTCAGAATCGTTTCCTTACTGGATCTCACCAGGGAGGAGATGCTGGCCGCTATTGACAAGTTCATTGAGCTCCTTGACAGAGGAGTTTATGGTGAGTACAATTAGTTTATATGTATTTCTTCTAAATCAGATACTAATCAGCAAAATGGCTAGAATTCAACTTTTGTCTTTGGAAAAATTGTGATTTTTGTGGGATCTAAAATGTTGTAACTTGTTTTTCATATTCTGTGGTCTTTATCTGCTGTTGTTGTTATAGTTTATGAAACCCCTGGATCCATCAGTAGTGTCTTACTCTATATGGCTAAGTAGGCAGAGAAGGGGTGAAAAGAAGGGTACATGGCTTTTTCTGAATGCTTATAACACTTTAGGAGAGTAGGTTTATATAGTATTTGTAGGTGTATTTTAAAATCAAGCAAAATAAATAATAAAAAATCAACTAAACTTCTTCATGTGTATGATAATCAGATATACAGTGTTGCTATGTATGACTTAATACATACAGCAAATAGCTTCGACAGTGAGTAATATTGTTCAGCGGAAGTAAGTCACCACTGCTACTATTATTAACCAGCAGACACGTACACACTGTAAATATAGAATTGTAATATGAAGTTGTGTTGATGACCAAATTTAAACAGTGATAAGAAAACCATCATGATACATCAGAATAATACTGTCCGTCACTGTTTTCTTGTTCTCTTGTTAATAACAAAACAAAGATAGACAACCTGAGAATCCGGATGTGTTTTAGAACATACTGTGTTGTAAAGAAATCATGCATCTCTTTGCTTCCCTGAGCATCTTCCAAATATCACTCATGATTTATCCCAGAATTGGAAAATCTATGCAGAGCGAAATGTGTTAATTACACTTCTTTTTGTCTTGCCATGGTAACCAGACGTGTATTTTATCACGCTTGACAGGTCTTTTCTACTATGCCGGTCATGGGTATGAGCATGCTGGGAAGAATTACTTGGTTGCTGTTGATGCTCCACAACCGTACCGAACTGAAAACTGTGTCTGCGTGCAGAGGGTCATGCGCAGCATGCAGGAAAAGCAGACTGCACTGAGTGTAATCCTGCTGGATACCTGTAGAAAATGGTAGATGCAATGATTAATGTCTTTCGTAACTGGACTGTGACACGTGCATTTTCACAATTATTTGTAAACTAATGATTATACATCATTATACTGTTACATACATACAGTACATACAGCCTACTGTCTACACATCAGTTAATGTTATTATAAAATGTATCTTATTGAGATACATCCTTCTAAAAACTGCATTTTTGTCTTTGTAGGTACAACCAGGATTGCATACCATCTGTAATCATGCCATTGGGACCAAGTGGGAACACAGTTTATGGTTATGCCACGTATGTAGTTTTTTTTTTTTTTTTAGTTCTGTTAAATATATAATTGCAAACACTGAAACCACTGACTTACACATTTATTTGATTTATTTTTGGCCTATGAGATAAGAATATTATTCCATACCAGTCAAGGTTTCAGCAGTATACGCATGGTATGCAAATTGACAGTCATCATACTATGTACATTTGATCATCTATGGTATTGAAAAGAAAATGCAGCCAGATGGATCATCTAAACCTACATGTCAGACTCATCAACTTTCACCATACAAACATGTGTCGCAGTGAAAATGTCAGAGGGAAGTGAGCCTGATATCTCCAATGTTTATTACCCATCATAAAAGAAAATAAAATCAGCAGTGTTTGATTACTTTAGATGACCTAAAAAATTAACTAGAGCTTATGCTCGAGGGCAGATATCCAGTTTGGAAAAAAAATATGATGCAAAGTGGCTGCCAAAGGAGGAATTATTTTTCATTTCAGGTCACTGAACTGATAATAATAATTGTGTAAGACTATATGCTGTGATATTGTAATATTTATTGAGACAGTCGTCATCCCATAAAATACTCAAACCTTTGCAACCCCAGTCAACATGCTGTGGGCTGGAAAGTTACGTTTATTAGACAAGCCTAGCTAAAAGCTCGTTAGGTGTTTGTATAATATTTAAATCATTTCTCATTACAGATGTGAAGATGCTGAGGCATTCGAGGTCCAGGATGGGGGAAAGAGTACTGGAATCTTCACTAAGTACTTGAACAAGCACATTCTACAGGCTGGGAAAGTCACACATGTCCTGGAGATGGTGTCTGAGGGTAAGTATTTCGAGAAAGGGTGTGGTTTTAAATATGTGAACATGATAATAAATTAAAAATATATCAGCCTAGAACTAAACTAAATTGTTGCTGTAACAACACGTTTAGTTTTTTGACCATGCTGTGATCTTTAGTGGATGAATGACCATGTATGCATTATGTGTTAATACTAAAATCATTAGTATGTAAGACTTAAGTATTGACAAACTTCAGGCCAACTCACATACCAAAATGTATAAAACCTTTTCTGATTTTTATTCAGATTATAACTGACATGACATTCCATATTTTAGTGGGCTGATAGTTACAGAACCATGATATGTGGAGCTGAAGGGAACAGGTTGTTCTTTGGCATGCTTGATTGGCCACAGACAAGTTTTATAATCGCTGGCAAATCATTTTAATGTTGTTTACTCAGGACTTGGAATTATAGCTGTGACTGAGCTGGGGTGAGGAGTTATCAAGTTGTCCTGTCTTCAGGGGGTGTTTGTCTGTTTGATGAGCCTCTGGTAGGATAATTTTTTGAGGTACCATTAGCATGTGACCTCATTCTTTGGAAATTCACACTGTTGGCTAGAGAAGAGCCAGAAACCCGAGAGCTGCAGAGTGCAGGACAGCTGCTCTGCCGTATGGGCACCCCCTGCCACTGCTCTCATGGGTTCACTCACAAATCAGAGCGAGCAGGACAGGACACCCTGCTGACAGCACTCACTGTGTGTCTGTGTTTATGTGCCAGTGGAAATTTAGATGAACAAATACAACCTTAGCTATGATTTTTTCTAGTTTTACTTTTAAATCATCATACTTTTTTCTTTGAAAGCCACAATGTCGGCAAAAACTTAGAAATTCTTAAGTCTCGTTTTGATATCAGCGGATCTTGTCTTAGACTTTTTGCTGATTTGTCATCCCTTTCATGGGAGTGTAGTAAAAATATTTCTAAAGCCTTTTTAATTATTCCCATGTTTGCATGTGTTTGATCTCGTCAGGAGGGGTTTTCCAAAACAAATTACTGTGAATATTAACTATATAATTTGTCAAATTTCCCAAAGTTCCTCAAATCCACCCATGTTAATCTGATCAGCTGTTTGTAAAAGTCACTCATTGCTCACTCTTTGTTACTGCAAAACTCCAGCAGTCTCATGATCAAAACTGTTGTAAGTAATGTTATTGCTTAAGATCTTGCACATATTTTAACAATTAATTAATAGATTATTTATTATTTTTAAAATTGGCCAAAATTGACTGGCTATAAATGTGAGGAAAAAATGTAAATTTGTATGTGGAGTTGCTCTGGTTTTGCAATCATATTTACCTGCACTTTATCCGTTTCTTTACACCAGATCTCGGGAGAGACCCTCTAGTCATAGGAAAGCAGGCGGTGGAGATCAAACACACGCTGAAGGAACCTCGATCCCTTACAGATAAAGTTCGGACCACCGGCCACACAAAGGAACTACACCTGCGAGACGCCTGCTGGAGACAAGCAAATAGTGAGTATAACAACATTTTTAATCAGTTTTTTTTAAGTTCCAGGTAAAATGAAACACTCTTGGAGACAGGACATGTAAATATATATCCACACCCCACATATAGTTTGTTTTCCATCTGGTAAATCACAATTTCATCTCATGATCTGTTATCAGAGAGAAATTTTTCTGTTAAATGCTCATCACACCTCCCACACCTCACCATGTGACAAACCAAATGTAGACGTTGTGGTTTAATGTGATATTTTCAGCACTATTCCAAAGAAGCAATGCATTGCTATGGAGAATTCAAAATGGGGAACTTGTTCATTTTACACAGTGCATTGTGTTGTCTGATGTGTCATTTATGACATCCTAAACTTTCTCAAATGTACTTAACGCTTTCAAAAACTGAATCTCTACATTGTGGGTTGATCTCAGAACCTCCTCTGTCTCTGTCAGACTAGACAAAAGATAAAAGTCTGCAGTTTAAAATAACAGAGCAACTGAAAGTCCCTAATGCAGTTATTCTGGGGCTCTGCAAAATCAACTTCTCTATTTCCATATTAAGTGCCATGTGAAAAAAACACAGTTAAAGTAAAAAGGTTTTGGAGCAAGTTGTTTTTAGTCTGCATTTTTAAAATAAGACATTTCATATCTCCTTTCAGAGGTACCACGGAGGAAGCGGCTGATGTTTCTTTGCGGAGTGGAAGTGGAAGTCAGCTTCTCAGCTCTGTTCTCTAACGTCTTGGTAGCTTTTGCCACTGTAAAGACGACAGGCCCCCACACCCAGGACTGCACTGTCACTCTCAGCAGCCTACCTGTAAATATTTTTTTTGTACTTCAAACTATCAGACATTCATCCAAGTTTTCCTGTCTGTCACACAAACAGGAGATGCAAAGGATCAAACACATTATACATGCAGACTAGTACATAGTCTTTCTTTTTTTAAGAGCTGGTAAACTTGACATTAAGTTTTAAAACTACAAGTTTTAGCTACATCATAAATTCCACACTGCTCACGGTAGATTGCTATCAGTTTCCATCAACCTCTAGGAGTTTCTCAATGATGACCATTCACACCCACATGTGACATGTGTGAGGAAGTTCTGCCCTTATATGGGCTTCCAGCAAGCTTCAACCACAGACAAAACAGGAAGTTTTAATAGTGATTTGCTGCACTTATATTGTGCAATACATCCACCTATTCAACTACAAAATGCTGGATCATACTGACATCTAGTGGTGCATTTATTACCCTGATACAGAGCTATCTAGTAATGATTCAGTGTCATAAACATTATAAATACAAGAGCTATTTATTTTCATTACACTGGTTAATGTGTACTAATGATACTAATAAAGTTGTTTATGTTCAAAATCCTTAGGCAATGGAAGACATATTTTCCAGGCCTGGCATGTCAGAGGAGATGGACTCCCTACTATTTAGGCAATCTGATAACCCAGACTGTACTTTGAGACTTTGCGCTCTTCAGAAGCTTAAGGTATGCAGACTATGACATGTGTCCCAGTTCTGTTCCTAGGAGGTGTTTACTTCTTTGCAGTAACTGTATTTTGTTTGCCTTTGGCAGGAATCGATGCTCATCAAAGTGGATCTACACTATACTCACAGGGACAGTAAGCTGCGCCAGACAGAAAGTCAGTCTTTGGACATAGGAAAGCCACTGGTGGCTTCCTGTAAACTGTACAGAAGGAATCATGCAGCAACAGGCAAGAAGCAAGAAGGTGCCTCTGCTCAAAGTATGGGAAACATTTCAAGTGGCAAACCCCTGCTGCGTCAGACTGTGCCTGGCTCATGTCGTCCTTTCACTAGAAAGGCAATGTGCGCTGCCAAAATTGCAGTTACACGGAGCAATGAACCTGAGGAGAACGATGAGACCGAACTGCAAGACCTTTACCTTTGACATCAAATGGCTCTACTTTTGTAAATACCAGCTGGAAATTTGGATGTTTGCTGCAGTTGCTGATCATACATCGTATGTGTCTGTGATTGATGATGATAGTGAATGAGTGAATGAGTGAGATTTGTGTTTCGCTTGTGTTACCAGCCTTTAATTCATAGCGCAGTGCTGAAAACACATTAACATTGCACAATGATTGTATAATACTTATAAAAACATTACATGTGTATGACACTTTCTCCATCAGTGCTAAGCTGGCTGGCCTAATTTATCAAATGAAGACATTGTCATACTGACACTGTCAATAATTTAAATAATAAAGATTACTACTTGCATCACTATTTTGATTGTCAGTCTTTTGGATAGATGCCACTATGTCATTCTGATTAACTTTCAAACAAATCATGTAGATGCCCTTTTTTAAAGGAAAATGAATAAGTTTTCACCAATGCTGAAGGCAGGTTTGTTTGTTTGTGTGTAACTGGTACTTTGGACTCAACAGCATTAAAGTAAGATTGTGTGCAGTAAGTACAATTGGACTCATTGGTACAGATTGTAAATGTTTGAAAAACCTCTATTGTGTGTTGAATCACCAGGGACAATAGCAAATGAGGAAAAAAAGATACACAACAGAATAAATATTAAAATAATGCAAAGTTCCTGAGAACCTTACTGTATGGTGTTCTTGATAAATTTCAAAATGTCACTTTGAACCATAATTGTGTGTTTTCTTCACCTCAATAAAGACAGTATGGACAGAAACTGAAGCAGAAAAGGCTAAATCTGGTGCATTAGTGTTTGAAACTGAAAATGTATTGACCCTCCTCACGGAAGGACACCTGAACAAAACTTATCATACATATTTCGGGGTAGATTTAAAGGAACAAAAATACAGCCATACATACAAACGTACTCACGTTAGCTGCCAGCTAACTTCTAGCATCTTGCAAAAGTACAAGCTAGCGTTAGCGTTATGTCGAACTACAGCCAGACAAAGTTCAGCAAGAAGGTATTGTTAAACTAGCAAATACAGCTTTCGTGGTACACTTTTACCGGGTTGAAAAAAACGTCCGTCTCGAAAAACCCATTTCTGTAAAACTTCTAGTCCACTAACTTTAGTTAACGTTAGCTAGTTAAACGCTAACTACCGTAGCTACCGTTACATTTGTAGCTAAACTTTATCGCGACAAAGACGCCGCATTTAGTCACTGTGCCTCCCAATGTAAAAAATAAACACGTGTAATGTAATATACCTAAAAACACTCTCATATAATTAGTGTAAAGTGTAGTACCCTTATTGCTAATGTAAAAATATATACGTGCAAAACAACACATTTTAAAATACGCATGTGATAAATGTGACTATTCTTATTGACAGAGTTCGCCCCTGCGCATTCAGTTCCCGCTAGCTCGCCGTGATCGTATAGTGGTTAGTACTCTGCGTTGTGGCCGCAGCAACCCCGGTTCGAATCCGGGTCACGGCAGAGAATCAGCTCTCACAGTGGGATAGAGTTTTTGATTTTGATTGGACAATTTTACATCACAACCGATGTAAAGGCACGAATGTACGAGTTTATTGTGACATTTGGTGTGTCTGAGTTCACGCCTTTCGCTTTTTGAGAGCCTCATCAAGCATTTACGGTCTATGTTTAATTTGCGTGCCTTATATTGGAAACAATTGCATTTAAATTGTACAAAAAACCCCCACTAATATTACTTTCCAGCATCCTTTACAAACCCCTAAGGGTTTTTCATGACTTTCGTTGACTGTAAATAATAACAAGGAGTGGCCTGCAGGTGGCGATCTAATACATTTAATATCATCCAATAGGACATAGACAGAGGATGTGCTGTGACACCTGAGGCCAGTGGTTTTAGGTCAAGCTTCCATGGGTTTGTTTTTTTTAGAGACATGAAATCAACGTTGCAAGACGTACTTGAGTGATTTTATATTCTGTTGTTAAGATAAGATAAAACAATCCTTTATTAATCCCAGTGGGGGAATTTTCAGTGTTACAGCAGAAAAAAATAGTGCAAACATTTAAGAAATGAAGTACTAAATGAAAAGTAACCAAAATTACATTATTGCACATGCCAGTGGTATTGCACAGATTCTTTCATATTATCCTGAATATATCCTGGATTTCCCTTTGGGGATAAATAAAATATATTCTATTCTATTCTATTCAGTATTAATATTGCTTGTCGAAGAATAAATTGTGAAAAATATTAGGGTTTAATCACAACTATAATTACTTATTTACAGATCTAAACCCAAACAGGAGTCTGAGCTGGACGGATTTTATCGTTATAGCTTTTGGTTGATCCCCCAGTAGTCCTGCAACATCCAGTTATGGCCTAAATAAATGAAAGCTTGAAATTTTAAATCTGTGGAGGATTTTTCACAAATAGGAGCCACATCTAAATAGTTGCTTAATGGAGAGTTGTGGGTCAGAAGAAATTGCGGTGCAAGAAAAAAAACACAAATTAAAACACCCCGCTCCCGTTGGTTCACTTTGACGTCAGTTTGCATTGGGACCCGCCCGCCTGCTCAAGTGGCAGCGGTGAATGGTGAGAGATAATCCTCGGCTCCGCCACAGACACACAAACAGGGCTGAGCTGCCTCTGGATCTGGATGCGGGCATCCTCGGATTCTGCCTCCTAGCAAGGGCCCGCAGCACGGAAACTTAACGGGACAACGATGGTGCACGCCTCGGCGGCTCAATCTGTGGCTGCTGGTCGTTCAGGGGACCCGGGAACGTGGTCAATGTGACATTCACTCGCACGCTGCTGTTGAGTTTTATTGTTCTGGTCCTGTTAGACGCAGACGAGCGGCGATTCTCTGGGAAGATGTTGAGCCGATTCATGAGTGGCAGCATCAGGAATCTTGAGCGGGAATACAGCTGCACGGTCAGACTGCTGGACGATACGGAATATACGTGCACCATTCAGGTCAGTCACCTGTCCGCCACCGTTTGTTCACTCATTGCAGAGTAGGTGCTGACTGGATAACGCTGCGATTGTGTCTGACCTGGCAGACAGAAGAACAAGTGTTTGTGCAAGAGGGGACAGCAAGTGCCTGCATGCCCCGCTGCTGCTGGTGGAGAGAAACTGCGAATACCCCCTGAATAGAAATGTTATTTTTGTCAGTTCCAGATAGTATGAACCCAGATCAGAGAAATGCACTTCACTCACATGACCTACTATTTCCTCAGCCGTCGGTGAACGTGGTGGCAGGATTTGAGTCGGGGAGCTCTGTAGTAGCCTCAAGACAGTGCATCTCTCTAGAGCTCCTATGAAATTAATGACTGAAGATGATTTTTTTTCTTCAGTTTCTCCTTAGCTTGATGTAGTTTCTTTGTGTTGCCTTAATTGCTGCCATGTAGAGTTGTTGCTCTTACAGTTTCCCCATGAGCCCCTGACATCAGTGGGTTTTCCATGCAGCATGTCTGTATTACTCTACACTGACAGGAGCATATCCATGTGTGCCCTGTTGTGTTGATGCATGATGAAATGTTATCGCAGTGCCTATACTGTATATGCATGTGCAGCATTTCCACCCCTAAAATGGGAATTACACTGAACTATTGATATTGTCAGTGGAGACATGTTGCTTTGAAATTCACAACAAGCCAAGGCCCTGATGATAAAATGTCTTTCTCTGCCTTTTGTCTCACTACTACCAGGCTCGCTTTGATGATTGTGCAGTTTTATGTTCATGCTGATTTTATGAAAAGTAGGTGAGAGGCCCTGTCACTTCAATTACAAAACAAAATAGTTCCATTTGTGAATGCTGTGTAGTTGTAGGAAAAGGGATATGAGGAAATCTTTAGAGAATTCTCTGACTAGTCAGCAACATGTAGACCCACTCCACTCCACGGCACACCATAGGAATCATTTAACCTGTGATGTTGAACAATGAAACATTAATAAGACATGCACGGTTCTTGTCCCTTTGATATCTGTTGTCATCAGCTGGCTATATTGCCATTGCTCCACTGTTCCCCCCCATGACCAAGCGTGAAATAGATACTGCAATTACTGTAGGATCGTGACTGTGTGCCCAGGTTGTAAACAGACCTGCATTTCTGCTGAGAGAGCTGAGCAAGAGATGGAGCTGGGCCAGATGGACTGTGAAGCCAGCAGGTGTGCTGTTTGCAGCAGAGTCGTGTGGTCCGGGTGGCTGACGTCACCGGGGTGGAAGAGGGGGTGTGGAGTGAAAGAGGAGAACGCTTCAGCTCTGCTGTGACTGTCTGGCATCCTGATTATCTTTCTGTCTAACCTGGTCCATTTAGGGAGGAAGATAGTCCACCTGGCTAGCACATTGCTGGTGCGTGATCCTCATGTAGTTCAAACTTCGCCCTTACTTCTGTCCAGGTTTTATAGCTCGCCAAAAACCCAAATCACCCAGGGTACCAGGACACCTTGGCTAGGAAATGCAAAGTAAGGGCAGGTCATATATTCTCAGGCTCTGTCTCTCCCTCTTTTTCACCTGTCCTGTCCTGTATCTTTCAGAGTCCGGTGATTTCATTCCCACCAGACTTGTCTCTGTTACACTCTGGTCCTCTCTCTAAACTTTCTAATGGCTTCACATTCGGATTTGCTCCAGCGCAGTCCAGGTTAGCTTTATTCCATTCTGTGACATTAAAGCAGGTAACAATTATTCAATGACACTGACATCCCCCGCGGCATCTGCATAGCAAAGCCACCTTCAGCAGAAATTAGAAGCTCAAAATAAGCATGCACCAAAGCAAAGCAGGGCACCCAGGGCTTTCAAAAGAAGGGCAGAAAATGTGTCCATCTTTTTAGAGCAGTGGCAGCTGTAATGCATGAACTTAAGTTTTGCTTGAATGAATTATGGATCTTCCCACTATGTTTGGTTGGAGAAAAACTGAGCACTTATCATTACACAGCCCTGTAGATTTAGTTCTCGTGTAGTTGCAGGTTGATGGAAGTGCCTGAAATCCTCTTTTGCCCTCAGGCCTCTTCTGGTCTGGGATTTTAATGCAATGTTGCAGCAGAGAGTCAGCTTGAGAATTATGCCTAATTTTTTTTTGTCATTTCTGAATAGCAGCAAAATCACATGTAAAGAAAATACCATATAGCTTATACATAACAGTATGCAAGTAGATGTTGAATGCATTATTGATGAATGAAAGACATCTAAATGCAGGTTGTTTTTCCTGAGTTTGGCTTAAGTTGAGAATTTGAAAATGTGTTACGATGTAAGAAGTAGATCATGCTGTTATATCTTCTCCCCTCCCCTATATTCTTAAAACCACAAGTGTTGCACCTCTAATGTGCTTCTAATTCATTAAACCCACAACAACATATATTCCAGAGACAGAATTAATTATAGTTTACACCTCAGGAGACCCGTGCTTTCCCTTGGTGTTCTAACAAGTGCTTTGTTTGAGAAACAGCAATAGACTTTCACAGTAGTGTCACTTATATTACAGAATTTAAAAAAAACACGCTAAGATGATAAAAGTTATCTTGAGTTTATATGTTTTCACCACAGCAGGCAGTGAGCAAAATTAATCCTTCAGAAATTCTCCTGAGACCTGCTGACATCTTGGTGAGGAGAGTGCCGGGGGATGGGAGCCTCTGTTTGTATTGAGGGGTGCTTCACTTTGCATGGTGCCAGCGTTTCAGCTGTTGCTACGGGGACTCCACAGCTACTCTGACAAAATGTGAGATCACTCAGTGGTCAGGATTCCTCCTCCAAAGGCCCTGACAAAGACTTGGCCGTTAGCAGTCACAGGAAAGTAATTTACTCCCTGAAAGCCATTGGAGGTCACTGGTGGTGAGGTGACTGATGCCACGTCTGTCCACATCAACCAGGATTATCTTGGGACTGTCCCACTGTTCCCTTGACACACATTCAGTCTTGTTGTTGCAGTGATGTTCTTGTCATCGTCTACACAGTCCTTTGGTGACATAATTAAAAAGGCAGTATAATACCACACTATGAGAAATGGTATAAAATCTAACTCAAGACAACACAAAATTTGATAAAGAAAAAAATGGAGCTCTTAAATGTAAATAGAAACACATATAATAACTTATAAATAGCCTAAATTTGTCAAATTTTGACCCTAAATCAGGAACTTCCTAATTCAAGAATTAATACTGTTAAAGATTTGAACACAGCCAACTTTTGGTACTTGAAAATATTTCAATACTCTGCTTCAGAGACATACACTGATCAGCTCTAACATTAAAACTGCTAACAGGTGAAGTGAACAGCACTGATTATCTTGTCACAATGGCATCTGTCAAGGGATGGGTTATATTAGACCGCAAATTAACCATCATCTCTTGGAGTTAAGGTGTTGGAAGCAGGATAAATGGGCCAGCTTAAGAATCTTAGTGACTTTTACCAGGATGGAGTTGTGATGGCTGGAAGACTGACTCAGAGGAGTTCCAGGACAGTATTACCAGTATGCGGTGGTTAGTACCTACCATAAGTGGTCCAAAGAAGGACAACCAGTGAACCAGCAACAGGGTCAAGGATACCCAAGGCTAACTGATGAATTTGGTGAAGGATGGCTGGCCTGTGTGGTCTCATCCCACAGAAAAGCTACTGTAGTACAAACTGCTGAAAACCTCAATGCTGGATATGATAGAAGGATATTGGAACTCACAGCACATCGCAGCTTGCTGCTAATGGGGCTGCATAGCTGGAGACTGGTCAGAGTGCCCATGCTGATCCCATCCACCACTGAAAGCTTCTACAATGGGCACATGAGTGTCAGAACTAAACCATGGAGCAGCGGAAGAATGTGATGAATCTTTTTTTAACATCATGTGGATGGCTGGGTGCATGTATGTTGTTTGCCTGAGGAAGAGATAGTAGTAAGATAGAAAAAAGGCAAGGCAGTGGAGGCAGTGTGATGATCTGGGCAATGTGCTTCTGGGAAACCTTGATATCTGGCATTTATTTGGATGTTACTTTGACATGTACCACCTATCTTAACATTGTTGCAGACCATGTATACCCAGTTATGGCAGCGGTTTGCCCTGATGATAATCTGTAATGCTCTCTGCCACACTGAAAAAATTGTTTGGAAATGGTTTGAGGCGTTGACATTTGACTTGGCCTCCAGAAAAAAACAGATTGCATGGAGGCCTCACCTCACAACTTACAGAGCTTCAAGGATACACTACTAACATTCTGCTGCCTGATGGCACAGGGCACCTTCAGATGTTTTGTGGAGTTCATGCCTCAGTGGGTCAAAGCTGTTTTGGATCTTCACAATATTAGGCAGGTGGTTTCAGTGTTGTTACTGATCAGTCTATCAGTCAAAAGCAAAAAAAAAAAAATTTTTAGTTAAGTGACTTGCTTGTGTTTAAATGTCACTGACTGCATCAATGTGTTTGAGTATACTTCTACAAAAAATGAGTCATCAAGCAATCTTAACTCAAGGTCTTTCTAAGTGAATGCAGCCTGCTCAGAACAAGAATCTTTTGTTGCATTAAGCTACCCAGAGATCCGTAAAGACTGCAGGTCTCTTTTTCTGTTGATTTTACATTGTAAGAACCTTTAGAGTCCTTAGGTTTCCTTCCCAACGTAAACTATGCGTAAAATGTGCCAGGGTTGAAACGACGCATATGTCCGTGTTCAGGTGTGTGCGCTCACAGCAGACAGCACTGCTGCTATGCCTCATATGAATGATTAAAATGTGTGTTAGGTCTGAATGTTTCATGAGAAGTAATCTCAGGAGAACGCCACTTTTGTTTACCAGCATCACTGCACACTGGTGGCACGATTGGCTGAACCTGTGGCGTGTGGCGGGTTGCGATTAAAGATTACATCACTGTAGTGTCTATCCACATCGCAGAGTCGGGGCAGGATGGCCGCAGCTTGCAGCCCTCTCCAGTCTCTTTCATGGGGATTTGATCTTTGGGAGCAGCCTCCTGCCAGTTACACTCTATCAGTCACTTCGTGTTGATAATGAAAGAGCTGGCGCGTAGTGTCAAGCCTGCAAAGGGCTGCTGCTCTGTTGCTGCCTTTGGATGTGGTCCTTAATCTTCACCCTTGTGTCTCATTGCTGTCTCACACATAGCTCTGATACTGCAACAGAGTATTACATGGAAATTAAACTCTACCTGACCTGCACTGGCTTACTGGGATTCATGAAAGAGCTTAACTGAAGACAAGATGCTAAATGAGTCCTCTGCTACACAGTCATTGAAACATGAGCTCCCACACACACACACACAAACACTTTATGCCTTTTCTCTCACATAAATGTCACCAACCCTTTAAATTTGTTGCATCAGGATGCTTCGGCCACTAAATGTGGGTGTAGAGCTTGTTTGGATGTGTCTAACCAAATGGCCTCTCATATTCCCCAGTGTCTCTTTGTATATATACGTGTGTGTGGGCTGGATGGAGAGCAGGGAGGCAGTCTGTCAGTGTGTCGGGAGCAGTCTGCTGAGCCCTCCATTGTGCTGTCTGGGATGTATTGTGTGACAAAGAGAAACAGAACGAGGGGCCTGAGGTTATGCTCCACCTGAAAGCATGAATATCAAACACCCAGCCAGAGAAATATACCCTTGTGGTGATTGGTCTCCTAATGAGGGAAGTGGACAAGAGCAGAGGAGTGTTGATGGTCCTGTTCCCCTCTTGGACCAATATTCGCTTTAAAATAAGATAGCCTGCAGCTGTAGTAGTGCAAACAGACTGCACAGCTTGTTGGTTATATTTACATACTTCAACGGCTTTTTAAATGAGTTGGCATGGCGCAGTGCATCTCTTGGTAGGGAGCGCGAAAAAGGGGGAGAGCCTTGGATTGCTTAGCAGATTTAAAAGGGGAGGAAAACGGTGTCAAGTTAAGCTTTGATCAGTTACAGATAATGAAGAGTGTTTGTAACCTGCAGACAAGATGCACAGGAGTGATGCACCACCACAAGCCTTCGAGAAAATCAGATAAGGGCCGTCTTCAAACGCTGACCTCGAAAAGTTTATGAGCGCAATTCAGCATCAAACAGAATTTTTAATTGCAATGTTATATCAGGCTCAGCATTTACTGTTGGAGGCTAACACAACAACCTCAATTTTGTATACTGGGTTATGTTTTATAATAAGACTCATTTTGTGCAGAGCAATTTTAATTGTGTAACTGCCCTCATGTTTTTGTTTTTTTGATCATTACGGGCTTGATCACAGCTTTGCAGAGAGCTGCTAATAGAGGGCACGGAAATGTGATTTTGCATCAGTTGTAATATAAACTGTAATACATTTTCTGCATAATTTATTCCAGGGTGTTTAAACAAACAGAAAAGTACAGAAGATGGAGAAGAAAATGCTAGCGCTGATGTTTTTGGTGAGGAATTTTACACAGTGTAAATATTTGCAATTTAGAGTTGAATTTACTTCGGATTATTTACTATTTATTGGGATGCAGTTGATCTATAATTGCAACTATATTCCTGACCTGAATTCCTTCAGAAAGTTTAATTAAACGGATTTCACAATGCTGCTATCCATAGTCAAACTTTACTTTTTGTCCTCTCCTCTATACTTCCCCCTCATTGCCCTGCTCCTCTTTGTCTTTGGGCCTCGGGACTCTCTGCTGTATGAGAGAATCCAGCCTTTGTCTTGCTCTGTACTTCAAGGCCCTGTGCCTCTGCAGACTAATGAGGAAGCACAGGGATAGGCTCGTACTACTATACTCCAAGTGAAAAACAGCAGAACTGTGCTTTTTGTTAACTTAGGTTGCACACTGAAATTTCACTGATCTGCAGTCTATTCTTTGAGATTTTAATAGTGGGCTATTATATCCTATCTTATTTAAGATATTTTTCATGTTATACATTTTAATAGAGCAGAGTGTTAGTTACTCTTTGTCAGTCTAACAATTTCGTCAGTTGTGAATAATCCCCTCTCCCGTACAAAAGTTGCTTTGTGATGGAGATTAATACTAATGTGGGTGTCATCAGCACATAGGCCAGGTGCTGAGCTGAAAAGAGATGTGGTCTGACAGCCGTGACAGTCTTCTGTTGGCCAACTAGGCAACAAAGTAGTGAAGGACGGCCAGAGCGCTGACAATGAGTGAGGTAGAGAAGGATGAATTTACTCCTCAACCCTCAGTTCATTACATTGCACTCAAGTTAGATGTGTTACAGAGGAGCATTTTTATCATTATTTATCACACATTTCTCTTTTCTCCTGCTATGTCCCTCTTTCATGCTGCCCTCATCTGCTCCACGGGTCACCTCTTTCTCTCTCATCTGTATCATCAGGCTTGTGGTTCAGCTGCACACAGTCTCGCTGCGGGATTTTTTTTGAGCTAATGATTGCATTCCTCCCCTTCGTCTACCGGCTCCTTTATTCCTCCATCCGTGCCTCAGTGGCTTGTGTCTTATTTGTCTCCTCAGCAGATTCACCTACTCACTGCTCTCTGTGGGATCTCGCCTTTTGTGATGTGTTGAGAAGTCGCTGTTGTTCAGGAAAGAAATGATTTGCTGTTATTGCCTGTATGTCAGAATATCCTTATGTTTTATAGGTAATAGTGACAACTAGTTCCTTATTATGGTCCAGCTGTCTCATTAAACGTGTTCCTGATATGGTGTTGGCCATGAAAAACAAGAAAACAGCGATAAATAAACATCATTTAATTGGTACTGACTCTCCATTTAAAGCCATTTTTTAGATGCTACATACAGTGTTTTTGGGGCTGTGTTGCTGTTTTCAGTAGCCTTATTTCGACTGCAGCGTCTTGCTTTCCCATGTTTATATACACTGGATTTGTTGGTCAGTCAATTTTCATGATACAGCTCAGTTCATGGATCCAATCCACCTGGGTTTAATCCTCAAAAGATCAAGGTATTACTGACCATGTATTCATTTGACTGAACGTGCTCCAGCCGACTTTGTGTTGGCTGGATAATGTCCCATATAATATATTCAGTAAAAGGTAAAAAGATCCTCTAAAGAATTGCTGTCTGGTCTTTCAGGCTTTGTGTTCAGCAAACAGAATTACTGTTCAGTAACTGCTTATTTAAACACTGCATACATATAGTATCAGTGAACATTTTGTACTGCTCCCTGTTTAAAAAATACTCCACCAGGCAGCGAGACATGTATAAATAAAATATAACTATAAAACATGCAGACGGAGTTGAGGAGTTCAGCTGCGGAGTTTAGTGCACTTAGGTTCTGTGTTTTAGTGACATTTAGTAAACCATTTTGGAATCTTAAAAATGACTGGCAACCTGAGATTTGATGCAGAGCGTTAGTTTGCCAGGAGTGGCATTGTAAACCAAAAGGGGAATATCTCAGGTGTGTCAGGATGCACAACCCATCTACTGCAGCTGGAGAGGGCAAAGCATGTTTCTGCTCCAGCAGCTAGAATCAAAAATGCAAAACTACAGAATACCCATTGCCAAACCTTTAAAAAACTGAGATGTGTAAACGAGGGTTCATGATCATGCTTCTCTGTCAAATACCAGACCCTATTCCTTTTTTCCTCCCCCCCTCCAATTTCAAACCTGCATACCTCAATGCTTGGAACTCAGCGGGGTCATTTTTGATTAGCTGTAGCATTCACAATTGGGCCTGACTGCTCTGTCCACTGGGATTAATAGTAGAAACACTGAATTTCATTACAGCGTGGACAAAGAAACTGTATTTCATTTGAATTAGACATATAATAGAGGATATCCATTAAATTGACATCATTTTTAATTGTGACAAAATGGAGGAGGAATTGCAGTGCTTTATTCATCTGTAAGATATTCTATTTATTATTTATGGGATAAAATAATCGCCTGTAAAGCAACAGGACATGGCATACTATCTTTTACAGGTTGGCGCTGTTTACCAGGAGTGGCTGATCTTGAGCATCATAATGAAAGTGGTCATTAAGGAAAGCCATCTGCTCTCTTACCAGTGAGTGTGTAGCTCTTAGAGAAATACAAGATCCTGTCATCTTTGTACAGATGTGGCTGGGAGCCTGTGAAGAGGCCTACTTAAGCTGCACTGAGAGTGTACAAGGTCTGTTCATTCTCTGTGTATCTCAGTCCTTCTTTTATCTCGCTCCGTTCAAAAGAGCAACAATATGTGCTTTTCCTCAGGTGTGCCATGACGTACAGTTGAACAAATCCTCTTATGAAAACGAAGAAACATGAGAGCGGGGGAGCTTTGAGACAGCTGTGCGCAGTGGTGCAACAAGACGCTGAGACGAGGCGGACTGCTTGTTTTTAGTATTTAGAGTTGAAAAATCCCCCTTTGAATGTTTAATTCATCTAAGTCTAATTTGCCACCCACTCTGGATAATTTCCCTCCAGAGAAAGAGTTGAGTGTTCTCCGTTGGGTAGTCAGATGACAGAACTGCACTTCATGAGAGTCATTTTTGTGCCTGCGTGAATGCATACATGTATATTTGCTTGGCATATCATCCATCAGTCAATATTTTTACTCCATCTTAGAATCAAATAAGGGCCTTAGTGGCTCCTGTTGTTCCACGTGTGTCTGGGCCTGCAGATTACACTAACAGCTATTCATGCATGCAATCAGTCTCCTTTTCCTTTGTGTGAGTGTCAGCGCAGCAGTCAGAAGAGATGAGTGTCTCTGGAGAGGAGATAGATGAACGCACACAGGAGACAAAGAGGCTGGCCAGTGGAAATACACAACAAGCCTCAGACACAAAGACAGCTGTCCACTGCAGGCCCTGGTTTAATTCAGCAAATGTGTTTTGATTAAAAGCAGTGGTGTGGTGTTTGCCATTAAAAGATTGCACTGTCCCGTTGGTAATGATATATAGAAAGCATACATTCTTCTGCTGCATGGTTTAATTTAGGTCTTTTGTCAGCTTTCATTCAGTAAACAGGGCAGCAATCTACATGTGCTGTTGTCTTTAGAGATCTTGGATTGTCACTTGGTGCTTGTTGACGTGTGTTTTTGCAGCTGTGTCATTTCTTATTCAGTGAAAGGACTGCAAATTTCAGCTTTTGCTGCAGCAACATTAACCCTCAATTGTATTAAAAGATTACTTCAGCCATTTGACACTTTTCTATCCTCGTGAATAAATGATTAAGCTAAAGATATTTGGTTTCCTGATTAGACGATTTCATCATTTTACATCATCTCATTGTTGTAGGAATAATTCTTTAACAGCAATGAGCCAGGTGTTTGATTTTAGATTATTTTTGGTTGTGGAAGTCAGTGTAAAACTTGCGTGCAGTCGGTCTTGGTTGTTTGCTGTCTTGGCGCTAGAGAAAGGTTGGTGGTTGGTAATATAATTTACAGTTGGCAAAAATGCTGCCTGTGCTCAGCTAGTGAGTATTTATTTCTCTTGAGTAATACTGCCTGAAAAAAAAGAGACTCAATAGCCCATTTTTAATTTCAGTTTTCTGGTTCTCAGAAGTGGCTGCTTTTATTTGTGTTATACTGTATGCATATAGAACAATAATTATGCTGTGACATGATACTGTTGCTCAGACAAAACAACAATTTTGAACACATCACCTTGGGCTTTGGTTCACAAATATCTTCGTATTAACAATGATTGATTTATTGAGAAAATATTCAGCAGATCAATCGATAATGAAAATGGTGAGGTTTGGCTCGATTTTCTGTTACACACATAACAGCCTTCAAAGAGAAATAATAGGCAATTTATTCCGTTATCACATTACTTCTCTAAATTACTCCTGTGAATGTGTTTCTGAGTCATCCTCTCTGATTATCCAGTCGACCAACAAGCACAGCCAGGCCCTGGGTCTCAGTGACCAGCACAGTAACTGCCTGTCTGAATGTATTTCCCAGGTGTCCTCCTCCGTCAGCCACAGCAGCTGCTAGAAATCAGTTAAGGAAAAACATTTCCATTATTTCTGGTTCATTAGGTTGTGTGTCTGGATATATTAGACAACAAGCCAAGATACAAACTTGTTATTTGGGTGTCGTCTCTCCTCTCCTCCTCTGTGCCTGCTGTCTTCATTTGCCTCTCGCTCACGATAGCGGATTCGGTCACAAGCATCTTTTTATTTGGTTCAGAAAACTCCATTCAGTGCCTTGTAATGTTTGTAATCATAATGGGAAACTATTTCCACATCCAGCACAAGAAATCACATCAAGAACAGCGCTAGTGCTGAACAACTGCACTGCCGTCTTGAGGAAAATGGGTTTTCAGGTCAAGTAGTGACACAGGTTTAGGTTTTAACAGTTGTGCATATGATCTTCATCGTGCATGCCTTTCTGGGGGTGTTTGTGTCATCATGACTGACTGAACAGAGCATGTACTATTCTCTGAACTAGATGTACCTCCCTTCTTTCAATTATTCAAAACTATGAATTAGCTCTTTTTATTGTCTTAGATTTCCTTTATTTTCAACCAACAAACAAATTGGGAGTGCGTGGTGATTGCACTATAGCATTCATCTTTGGAAGAGCTACATATCTAATAATGGTACTTAAAATCTATGTTGCTTAGACAAAGTTCATTGTTGCTGTGAATTCACATGCGATACATTAGCATTACCGAAATGTTTGTTGAAAACCCTTTCCACCGGACTGATGGCAATAACCTGTACTCTCTACATGCATTTTGGAAAATGTATTGTAGATTAGCTGTAGTACCTGGTTGCACCACTAAGTGAAGCCTCCTACTGTTTAATAATGTATAGCGAACCAAGTAAGTGGGTAGTTCTGGGTTGACAAGTAGAGAACATTGTGGGAATTTAGGTAGCAACAGGACACCATGACAAGGACATATGTGCTGCTTAATGGCCTGCACACTGCACAACAATAATCCATTTGTTCATCAATCAGTTGATATTTGATTGATAATGTTGCTGATTATTAATTTGGAAAGTTATTTAAAATATGCATTCCTTGCGTTGTGCACAAATTGTGTTCCCCATATATGGACAGGTGTGTAACAATACACGTAAACAGTGGAATGGATTTAGGTCCATGCTGATACTGATCAGCTAAAAATGTCTTGACTGACCTTACTTGAGCGTAACATAATTTGTATGGTTAGGAGAACAGCTATGGAAGTAGCTCTGTGAGGCACTACTTAGACTCAACAGATCTTTTAGCTAACTACTAACGCTGGCATGTAATGACAATGACAGTGCTATTATTTTGATATCTTTTACTTTCATCGTGTTCACCATCTCAGCTTAGATATGAAGTAAATCTGTGGCTGATGAAAAAAGCCGCAGCTTTACTTACCATAAACCACAGCGCTAAACAAACATAATTTTTATATGTGATAATAGCACTGAAGCAAAACATGAGAATTGATGAAAAGCAATTAAGCTACATCATGTGGGAACCATGAATGCCTGCATTCATTTTTTGTTCCAGTGCTGCCTTCAGTTAAGCTATATCAAAGGATAAGAGAAAGATTTGACTTGCTGAAAAGACAGGGGATCACTGAAATCAGTGGAGTGTGTCCTCAGGGGACCATGAATGTCAGTTACTAAAGATAACTGCAGTCAGTCCACTAGTTGTTAGATATTTCAGTATGAACCCAAAACTGAAAGATTTGTGACATGCACAGACTCAATAATTGTACTTTACAATAAATAAAAGGGGACCACACGATACTATATTATGCTTTTGAAAGTAAGCTTCATAAAAACAATGGTAATTGTGTCTCCAAAATGACTCTTCTGGCAGTACTATTTGATAAAAGAGTTTGTAGATAACCAGATTTTTCTCATTGTGTATTGTGTGCACATTGTCCTTGACAGTACTAATCTGCAGCATTTGTTCAAAAACAAGGCCTCAGGAAATGATTTTAGATTTTGGTAGCAGCTCTGTCTTTGTTTTGGCTTAGTACACAGACAGAGGTGTGCCATATGGCAGCAGAATAGCCGTAGTCTGGAGGGGATTGTTTTAGCAGTGGTGCTCCCCTCCCAATAAATGGTGTTCACAGAGCTTCACACTGCCCCAAGGGTGGGGGACAGGTGCCACCGAGGGGAAGAAAAGACTGTTTGCACAGCTACACAGCATGTCAGTCCCAAACTCATTTGAAGGGAAAGAGTGATTGTGTGCTCCAGGCCTCTTTGGCTACATCTTATTGTACAAGAGGAGAAGAGCCAATTTTGTGTTTTTTTTAATCAAAGCTGATACTTTAGGGATGGACCAAAAAACAGTACATGTTGCAATATCTTCAAAAGCTTTAAGATTAGATTTAAAATCCAACTTTATTGATTTACAAAGGGATCATAATTTGCAGTGGCTTGCCTGGTGAAGGATCAATACGAGGCAAAGCTGTAAATCTAAATTGCAAATAGAGTCTGTTTCCTATATCATAACCATCCATGTATCATAGGTGCTATCTCTATTGGAATGCTATTACATGTGAATAAGTTGAATCAATATAGAGATCAATAGGTGTCCCGCTGTGGTGAAACTGATGATGCTGTAGTCTGGTTTGTGGTGAGGTTAGCTTTTTTTTTTTTTTTTTTTTTTTAGCAGCAGTCGTTTCTCATTGCGGGTACAGAGAGTAAACTCTACAGGGGAGATGGCCTGGGCCGCCTCTGCCCACATGAAGCCTCAAGCACAATGCAAAGCTAATGAATCATGAACACTTCTGTGACTATCAATATTTGATCTGTCAGTGCCCTGCCTACAAATGCTTTGCTGGGAAGATTCACCAATATATCTTGGATTGATTGTTTTGTTCATACTATTCTGCAGTTGTATTTCCTTTCAAGCCAAAGGAGTCCTAGAAGTTCACCGATTACATAATATGTAGCCTATGGCCTCCTTCTCTGATGCTCATGTTGCAGGCATAACAATCGTGAAATAACAACATGAACAAAAATGTGATACAGAAAACACGTCATCGGCAGTAAAGCTGCAAATGAAACATGGAGCAATTATGGATGAGCCAAGGTCCCTGTAATACTTTGCAGATCTTTATTCAATTTGCACCATGAAAACAGATGAAATGAAAAGTAGTTTACCTAACAAATGGATAACTGTCATGTTTGTGTTGCTGCTTTTTCCATGCCTTTCCTCCAACACAACTGACCCAGAGGGTGTGTGTGTGTTTAATGTTGCAAATCCTCAAATGCAGCCTAAAAATATATATGAATAAATAAATGAATAAAATGAATAAATACAACATCATTGTAATAGTGTTACAGATAGTATATTGTCCACAGGCTAGCATTTTATCAATGCTTAACATGCAGTCTAGTCAATAAATAAGTGTGGTAGTCACGTTAAATTTTGTGGGAAAACCTTTAATCTGACCACTACACATTGTCAGATATGCTATATACTTCATGCATAATGCAACTGTGAGACTGTGTCCATGGCTGGCTACAGAGTGCCCTGAGTGCTAATGTTGCTATCCAACCACAAGCACACAGAAATTTCAAATTACAATGTTGAGTTATTTTTTAAAATTTTGGTTAAAAAATCTGTTTCTGAATCAACAACCCAAACAGGAAAAATTAAAAAATAAACTGAGAGACAGTTATTATTTGTGAAATAATCTATTGGATACTAAAAGTTTAAAAAAATATTTTTATTTTATTTATTTTGATGCTACAAATTGAACAAAGACCTGCAAAGCATTACACAGATCACGAAGACATGCTACAAGTCCAACAAATAAAATGGAAATTAGACACAAAAACTGACAAATGCATTGGCCATTTGGCAGTGACAGAAATAGATCCACAATGTTTGATTTACTTTTAAAATTGTGGTCTTACAATTGTAATATTATTGGAGATATTGATAATAATTACTAGAGTCTTCATCAGTTTTTAGTTTTACCTTTTGTGTTCTGTGCTGTAACTTAGTTACAGTGTTGTGTAACACATTCAGTGTTCACTTCTCAGTTCTCACCTTTTTTCAGTTTCCAGTATTTTTCACCAAACGTGATAAATGTACTGCTAAAGTGGTTTCAGTTTAATTGGACTGCAGTACAGTGAGCTCCCTCAGCCACACATTTACTAGAATAAATACAAGATGTTTACACTGGCAAAGGTAAGGTTTTTCTGCAGGATGTGTAAATGTGTGTGAGCTGCTGATAAGTGGATCCAAAGTCCTTGTATGTGTCAATGTCTTTAACCACCAGTGTTGATGCACGTGCTCAGTGATTTGAGCATTTAGTATGATGTGATGCACAACTTCTATTGGTGCCTTTTGCTATAGTTATAGATATTACTAATATTAATAATACTGAGGTTCATACATTCGTAGACATTTGTTTTCTCTGAGTAGTCGACTCATGTCATTGCTTGTACCCTCTTACCTTCTGTCTGTGTTCAGAAGAGAGTCAGATTTCCCTCCTTAATGAATTGCTGAGTTCAGCTGCACCACCCTCAATGACCGCTGCTCTGACGCTCGCCTCCTTTGAGCTGTCCTGAAAGGCCTCTTATACAGTAGGCTTTAGCTGGCAACTGAAGAGTGGCAGCGGGGCTTTAAAGAAAGCCCCCAGGAATGCCCTGCAGGACATCCTATTACTCCTCTCCAATGGTGGGAGCAGACACAGATTGTTGCTGCTGGCTTGGTAATGATGTAGTGTGGTGACAGTCTAAGGCTGAGGACTGCTGTGGCCTAGGAAGTGCAATTAAACTGAGATTATTCTTTCCCATAGCTACAAATCTATAGTACGTGCTGTCAGCGGATTATTCTTCTGGATATTTGTATTTACTGCATCAGCTGTGGGGTTTTAATGCCTCCATCAGTACTAGCTTATGTCTTGGTCATACTGAAGTTTTCGTTTTTACAGTGAGATATTATTAAAATGAAATTACAGTAAAGCAGGTTGAACAGTCACCATTTCGGCCAACAGGGACATGATGAAATGAATGATGTGGTACTTCCGTTGTTGTTTTGCATTAATTACAGCATTGCTTCACTCAGACTGTGCCTTAAAGTTGCAAGTGGGTAAATAATAGATGAAGAAATGTATGAATTATGTATTTGTCTCTGAATACGGAGGATGCTGAATATTCCTGTACTTTAGAATCCACAGTGCACAGCTGGCTTCATTAATGACATTACATTTGGGTCACTTCACCTTGGCCAAAGGTGATTATTGCTAATTTAGCAGAAATCAGCATATTGCCTATCTGTGACAGTTCACTGGGTTTTGAACTTTCTTCTTTCTGAACTGTAGTGTGGTTGTTTTAGCTGTTGCCAACGCTGTGCCCTTCTGCGAATGTTGCAGTAATTATCAGCCAGCTGTCAAACCCTGTTGGCTCGGTGACGGTTGGCCACACTTTGCAGTCAATACTTCACTGCCCACTTCATTCACTGCAAGCATCACCTTGATTTGATTTATCACCAAGACTCTTGTCTCTAAATCAAAACATTCAGTGCCTGCACAAAGACTTCAGAGTGCCAGCTGCAGCCTTCTCCATTGCCTACTAATATTGCTATGTAACACTCTTGACTTTGCATTTTTTGTGGCCTTTGGGGTCATGGTTTTTTCCTCAATATTTGTCTACTGCAGAATGGCCCGGCTCATTTTCAGCATAGAAGCTATAACTGGCAAGCAGACACTGCTTTTGCAACCTGGTCCAGCCACAGGGTGAAGCTGCCCTATACCATCCAACTCATGTCCTGCTGTCTGCTAATGGTAGTGGTGGTACACCAAGATCTTCTGTTGAGATCAAATATCAGATCTTTTAATGCTGCCAGTACTACAGTCGTACTACTTTAGGATTGCTAACATGGATATATCCTCTGCGTTCTTGCTAAGAGCCAAGCTGACGATTATGCTGTTATGGAAAGATTACCATCTGCAGCTTAAATCAGTTCTCTTTGAATTTAAGTGCCAATTTTGGATCGGTTCATCAAATATAGCTTTGTTTTTTGTCCCTAACTGTTGCACCAGAACCTTCCAAATCCTCAACTGCTCTGCTTTCTGCTTCTGACTGGCATTTTCTCTGGGGCAATGGTAGCCAAGGCTCATTGGTTTTGTAGTATTTTAAGACATCTAGAATTAAAAAAAACTCATGATTTCTCAGGGTCACAATAAACAGGATAATAAATTATTCCCCTGGGTCATTATCCAGGATAGTTCCATGTTTTTGTGTTAGTTAACACTGAAGATAAAAGTAAAAAATGAAATTGGGAAAAGCTCTTCCACAACCAGTGGCCATTCCTCCTTCACAGCTCTACCAGTTACACCTGTGGTTTTCATTTTATGTCAAATCAAAACATCTATTGGTCTGTAAGGTTTTTTATTCACTGGTACAGGTGTCACAAAATAACTCAAACACCTTCTATGTCCATTTGTCTCTGTTCCATTCAATTGAATTTTTATTTATACAGCACCAAATCATACCATTTCATCTCAGGGCACTGAAATAGAGAGAAACTTAGCAGTTCTTCCTGCAGCAAAGCTTGGCACTACTAAGGAGGAAAACCTCCCTTTTAACAAGAAGAAACCTCCAAAAGAACCAGAGCCAATTGGGGTGAGAAGTGCAGACTGATGCCCATCTTTATTAATTCTTCAGAGTTTCTGCTGCAGAAAGTCATAACTAAATGATGTACATTATGTTTATGCCATAGATGTATTAAACATGAGATGGAAACTCGGTACTTCATCTATTCTGGTAAAAACTGCTTACACACCACATAGCCACTGCTGAAAGGCTCACTATCACTTCTTCTTCCATAATGCATGTGCATTAGCATCTTTCTCTGGCTTGGCCGAACTGACTGCCGCTCCACATGACTCATTCAGGAAAATAATATTAAATCGTTCATATAAACAGTTGTTTTTTCAGTTTATGCAATGCCATGTGTTGTAATGGATGAGGATGGCAACAAAGCTTTCTGGACACAAAGGCGTCAGTAACTCCACTTCACAGCACTGTTGTTGGTAGGCCACAACTAGATTTTTGGGGTTTAATGCTAATACTGTTTTTTAGGGACTGAATATTGATATATTGGTTGATATTATTTATATATATTAATTTATATGTTAGTCATGTAAGGTAGACACCACTTGACTCCAGTCTGCTTCATGCTTTGATACATACCCTGCTGCATGTGCTGCAAACGACGCTTTGAACAATGTAAAGAAGAAGAAGAGCTAAACCGTGATGCAACACTTGGTTTTCACAGATTCTGCTTTCTGAAAATAGGAATATGACCTTTTCCTGCCTACAGTACTGGTTATTATTTCCTCTGGAGTACATGAGGTATTCAACACAAACATGCTTCCTTGGCCCAGTTCAAACAAGCACAGGGATTTTTGGCAGTAATACACATGCTGCACATTGCATTTGTCCCTGAGGACAGTGCTTGGCATATTGCACTGCTCCACTTTTCCTCCTTGCATACTGGTGACAGATAGTGGTGGTATTGTTTTTTTGTTTTTTTTTTTGGCTCATGACTGACAGTAATCCTTATTCATTTCAACAGAAATATGAGGAAATATCACAGCCCTGTGTTGTGTGAGACTCTAACGCACAAGGTTCACAAGCTGGTCAACAATACTGTGCAGCCTCTCCAACGAACCAGGTACAGCATGAAATTTTTCCCAATACTGCATTGAGCCTGGCAATAATACTCTGTGCTGCGCCGACCCGTGGGTGAATCATGAGTATATAAATGCTCGGAGACCTACATAATTGGGAAGATGACAGATTGAAGAAAATGAAGGCCAGTTCTAAAGTGCTTTGTAAATCTTGTCAGTGTTGCTATGCTGAGTGTGGGTGTTGAAGGTCGTTTGTCAAGGTTATTGCCTGATGAGTCACTGTGGGGAGGCAGTGAGAGAAAGGGAGAGGGGGCACAGCAAACTGCCAAGCCAACAATATAATATTATTTAAGCACGGTCACAAATCCGTCAGTATGTCAGCACTAAAGAAAGACAGATGGATGCCTCATTTCTTTTAGAGAATAAGGTCACAGCAAGGCAGCAGAAATGTAATTCAAAGAGAATCAAATACCAGTGATATTGAAAGCTGGTTTACATTTTGCTGCTGTTTTTATTTTTCATGCTATCCTAGGAAATGGAAGATAAGGCCAAACCCATTAATCATTTCACACTAACCAAGCAGCTTTTCTGCTTTGAACGTGAAGAGCTCCGGAGCTTGTGGTAAGTTGCAGCTGTGCAGGTCTAATCCAGGTTTCCTCGCTCTTCTGCTTCCATCTCCACTTCCTTCTGCACACAGTCCGTTATGTTTAGATTGCAACCCACTCTGCAGGTTTATTTCTCTGTGACCCTGTTCTCATATCCAGTAGTGGATTATTTCTCTCAATCAAGATGTTTTATGTAACAGCTAGCCTGAGAGGATTATAGAAAAACATTCCACTTTTAGAATTTAGCCCAATGAGCCATGAAGATACGGCTTTACTTTCTGTCATATGTTGTATGTGAATAATAATCCTTCTGGTGGGAAACGTGGCTGGTTTCAAGATGATTTCCAAAGACATGATGTGACATGTACTTGAACACACCCTAAAATATTTAAGAAAGATCTATCAGGTAGAAGTGAAATACTCCTTGATTCTTTACATCCACACAAACAGGTGACACTGAAACTGATTTGTAGCTGCCTGAACTTGTGTTTTCCTTTTATCTTTGTTGCATCTGAGTGGCATCCAAGGAAAGATGACATTTTCCCGTCCTTGGAGTTCTGTGATGCTGTAGCACTTCATCACCATGGCAACTGCTCGTTTCGTCATTGCTCCCCAGGTGTGCTGTGTAATGTTTGCCCAAACTCTCTCTGCAACGAAGTATGTCTCTTTTTGCGTCCTCGCTCCCCTTGTACAACAGTCATTATTTCCTTATCATGACAGGGCTGGATGTTATTACATTCATAATTGTCATGATTATCTGCTGTTTATGTTAAGCTTCTCCCTTTGTTTTCTCCACATGCCCTCCATTCTGTGAGTCATCCCCATAGATTACATGCAAGCTGGGTATCATGCCCGTTGTCTCTTGGTTTGTCCTGCTTTTCCAAATTCAGCGTTCCAGTAAAGGCTGGAAAATGACAGCACTCAACACTGGGCGATGCATCACACTGAGAGTCTGCTTGTTCTGGTACAGTAATTAGTGCCTGAAGGGTGCAGCATTAGCACATTCTCCTAATCCAGCCTCGATTCTCCAGTGGGCTCAGGGTATGGAGAGTAGGACTGAATCCCAGTGAAGCAGATGGATGACGTGATCTGAGGGAGGCTGAAAGGGGGCCCTAATCATTAAAAAGCCTGATTTCATGGAGGTAATGAGTTTGGGCTCAAGGCTGGTGGTGTGCAGAAGACGCAGTTCTCTCTGGGCTACTAAAGCAGAGTTTAGAGGACTTTTGTCTTGAAAGGGGTTTTTCAAGTGAGTTTGAGTCAAGGTTATGATTGTCTCAAGGGAATTTGTTAACCTCCCATATTGTGTTATGACATTGCCAGAGTTCCTGCCATCACTACACATAAACCTCATCACTTGTTTGGGTTACATTTACCACACTGGGATTACTGGGGTTCAGTGTCTCACTCAAGGACAACACTATATGAGCAAGTCCAAGAATCAAACCACCAAGCAGTTTAATTAATGTCCGACCTTCTGAGGAACAGTTGCTTTGTCAGTGTAAGACTACATAAAGAGAGAAGCTAATAATGGCCGTGTTGTTACTATCATAGTGAGAACTATTAGCTATTATTATTTTTTGTAATTATTTTTTATCACAGAATCACAGTAACAGTGATGACAATTGGAATTTAAATAGGTGATACATCATCCTAAAGATCTCATTAGCCTCCCTCCATTTATCACTGTCGCTGGAACAGACAGGCAGCTACAGATGGCTGATGTTGACTGGTGTGTGTGCGTGTGTGCATGTGTGTGCGCGTGCATGTGTGTGCATGTGCACTACACTCACTCACCGCACTGGAGATAGATGAACCAAACCTACGCATGTGTATGTACTCGGCCCCTCTGGCCTTTTCTGACTCCAACATTGCCATGCATGTGTGCATTTTCTGTTTCTTTGTTTCACTCCTGAAGCATGGAGAAGAGTCACATGAACTGAGAAATGTGCACCTAGATCAGTGTGTCTGTCTCTGTCTTAAAATTTATTTTAAATAACGACAACGAATGGATGACTGTATGCACCCATATTCATCCCAGAGCAGGGATTACTATTTGATTACAAGTATTTATTAATTAGGGAACTCAAAAAGAAGCAAGAGCATTGTTTGGCAGGATTAAAACAGATTTAGTGGCTGTGCCGCTGCTGTGGGACTGAAACGACTTGACTGCATCCGTTTTTAACAAGTCAGCCCCTTATTAATTCAGTTGAAATGCTGCTGAAAAATGTCCTGTGTTGGAATTGTAAGGGCCCATTCTTGCTCAGACATCAATTTTCAAATTCTGCCCAATCTGTCAGATTTTCTTTTTAATTATATCCCTTTTCAAATTGCAAATTTCTAAAACGAACACGTGAAAAACCAAATGTGACATTGTGCATTGTTCATTCCAAGTATTTCTAGCCTTCATGCACTTGTGAATGGAATTTATTACAGTGAATACCTATGTCCCCTTCCCTGTCATTCTGATAGTGTGTAGCCTGAATCACCCAGGACTCATAAATTCAGGTATGCTGACAAATCCATCAGCACATTTCCCACTTGCAGTTTTATTTTGCTGACTAAGGAGGTCTTCATTTTATGGGCTGTGAGATTTCTATCTTATAGCAGCTCATCCATCTACAGTGGACCAGCAGCAGCACAGTGGGCGAAGAAGGTGATGATAGTGTTGAGACAAACCTTTTGCTTCAGGGACCGCTGCGCTCTGGTTCCTTTATTAAGAGGTGATCGATGTTCTCTACCCTGCACACCGTAGTAAATGTCATATTCAGCTTGGCGCTCCCTGCTGCCATGGGATGTAGAAAGATACACTATTAATATTTAGCTTTTAAGAGGAGATATGACCAACATTTCTACACACTAATTCTGTGCGCAGATAGAATTTTTGGCTTTCTTAGGTTGTGTTGCAGTATTCATTTGATGGTTTTGCTAATTGTTTTTCTGACCACCTTCCCTGGGATTTGAAGGAAATGTTCTTGCATTTGAGCACAATACAAGTATATCACAAACTGGCACTGAAGTAAATTATTCTCATTTAACTTTAATGGAAGGGCATTTTGATTACAGCGTTTAATCTAGTATGGAGCACTTGAAAAACACACAACTCGAGACTTTCTTTAAATCTCACACTATATTTTCTTTACTGAGACCCGGTGAGACTGCCTGCTGCCTTCAGCACTGCATGACATCATTGCTCCCAAAGCTGCGTGGCTGACTACATGTTAGAAAGACAGGGGGGAAAGGGCCTGCAGGAAAAAGTGCAGCCTCCCACGCCACCCTGGTCCCAGTTACACCAGACCACATGCCACCCTGTGCAGCCAAGCCATGCCATTCTCGCTTCCCCCTGGGCAAACAAAGACCCCTTTCAGGCCAGTCCCCACTGTGATCATGCAGAGCAGAAGCAATCTGTTCCTCTTGGCTGCTCACTGTGAAGTGACCCAGCCTTTTCCTTGCTCACCCAGCCGGGCTGGTTCTGCTTTTTTGATTATTCTGCTTGGACCTGTCCGTCTTGGAAAGGGCATGGAGGCAGAGGTGAACCATCCCGAGTTGCCTATGCATCATTGTATTCTGTGTGGATTTGATTTGAAAGGCAAAGATTCATGATCTCTGGTCTTTAAAGTCAACTATAAAGTTCCAAAGTATAAGTTATTATTCCAGCCTTTAAGAATCTTCAAGTGTGCAGCTTTTTATTTGAATAAGTTGAATGCAGTCATTTGGATGCTTGTTACAGTTTTCTGCCTGCATGAGAACAATGCAATTAAAGTGGAATTTACTGTGCAGACCATTAGATAAATGTCCAAAAAACAGTATTTTTTACTAACATATTTCAGTTGCTTTGTATATATTGGCATTGCATCACATTCTTTACCCCTCACCAGTGTCAAATGCATCTTTGAGTTTGAGCTTTTCATGAAATAGATTCTGTGAAAGTGGAACAGTACCTGAAGGTATTTCCTGATATTGAGTGTTTTCTCCAACTTACCTTCCATTTGGTGGTTTAGGAGGCTCCAGGGCCAAAGTGCTATTTGTTAGACTGACATGGTCCACACTGGGCAGTCTGGACCAGCATGCACCTGTACTCCCATCAGCCCTCTGGGGCGATGTCATATCAGTCAGTCAGCAGACTCACACTTCTTTCTACCTGCAGCATCAATCCTCTGACCTCATTCAGTCACAATCTGCATTAGTCAAGGTATTTAAGAAGCCCTGACCTACAAAATAAAAATGCCTGTAAGCCTGAAATTTTTAAAAGTTTGTTAAGGAGCATTTTGTTTGCATTCAGTTGAAGAAAAATGCAGTTTTATTAGAAAGGCAAAGGGAATTTTACCTCAGGATTATAATGTTATAATGACATCTAAATGTCACTGGCTTAGAGCTATTGTCACTGTAGATGCTTTCCTACAGGAGACTATTTAATTCCTTTGCCTTGACAGGCTGTTTAGTGAGGTTGTCATCATTAGAAAATTTGCTAAACATTTGTTGTAAAAAATAATAGCCAACAAGTCTCTCCTGGAAAAAGTCAAAGCTTTCAGACCAGAAAACAGAAAATCTGACTCATGTAATCAAGTGGGGAATTCTTTAGCATTCTCCAGAGTATTAATACACCCATCACAGGATTTTAAAGGCTCATAGAAAGAAAGATGTAGCAATAAACAAATGATGAATATTTGCATTTTGTTTTGCATGAAAGGAGTTATTGTGCTGATGTTACACTACCGCAGCTTTTTATCATCTTTATGGATCTGGGAAGGTTCCCTGAGACGGGTTAGCATGACAAAAAACATTCTCAATGAGTGTAACGATAATCTGGTTGATCTGTCTCTTAGTTCTGCCTTCTTGGTTAGAGTTGGGTATTCAAAAAGGGAATACAAGGGGCTCTCTATTTTTGGTCACACTGATGGAGAACTTTTTCCACTCTGATATCACAGTTCTGTGGGCAAGAGTCTTTATTTTACCCACTGAAGGAGAAGGCATTTGTTCTCAGTAGTGAGCATGCAGCTATCTTAATTAGAAGGTGAACATTTTCATGCTTAGAAAAGAACGTGGGAATACAGCATAGTGGTCTCCATTAAGTGTCGTCATTTCAGGGTTTGACTTCCATAATCTGCGATGTTTTTCACTAGGTAATCATAGCTCTGTCATGGATGCCCTGCTACATAATTTATGGTGTATCTTGGTGCCTATAAAATATTCTGTACAATCTAAAAGCTTAGATTTTAGATATACCTCGAAACATAGCCTTTTTTCAGAGGCTGATGATCTAGAGTTTAATAAATATGTAAATTTGAGATTAAAAAAACACACATCTCATTCATCCTTGTAAGTATCTTTGATCGCAGAACTCACCTTTACTTAATACCCTCCAACAATAGTATGTTTACAGTCAGCTTTCTCTGTGTGTGTGCATATATACATGTATATATATATCAAAGCAACACAAGACCATAGGCAGCAGTTCTGTTCATTTTCTTAATGCATCTGGAAGTTGTTTTGGGTTACTTTATGCTAAATCGCCTCAAAAAGCATTTGCCGGCATGCATGCTGCGTCTTTAGAGGATGACTGTGCTGAGCCAAACTAGCATGACAGTACTTGAAGTGTGACAGAAGCTGAACTGAGAGAACGTCTGCTGTTACTGCCAACGTGATTGTTGCAGATATATACTCCTCCTCAGAGTGGCTACATGCAGACGACAGGTTTTTTATGGTAGTCAAGTTGTTGTTGGGGATCAGTTTAAGATAAAAAAAAATTCTGAAGTAGCAGCAGCTTTAGTGGTTAAACAGGCACAGCTGGGGGCTTCGTAAAGACACAACATTTTTCTTCACTGGAACATATTGAGATTGTCTTCTATTCCTGCTCTCTTTGCTTGGAAACAGCCTTGGTTTAACGTTTCAGCATGGTATTTTAAGTATCAGATAATAACATTTGGATATTTTGAGTTTATTTTATTAGCTCTGGCTTTGTGCGTGTGTCTGTATGTGAGTATATGTTGGTGGACAGGTCTGTTTGCTGTAAGTGATGTAACCCTCAACTCGAGAGCAGCAGGTAAACACATTTCTGTCTTTTAGCAGTATCTTTACAGCATCTTTGAGATGTTGCACTCTCATACAAAGCATTTACAATGTTATAGTCACAGAGGGTCACATATTTCTATACAAAATTACAAAACCTAACATGTTCTGTTCTGGATCTATTCTTCAAATTAGTCAATCATTTTTTTTCCTATGGTAGTACCTGCCTGCGTTACTCAGATCTTAAAATGATGGTGTTGCATACTTAGGTGACGTTAGTACATCATTGTTTAGCTTTCTGTAAATGCTTCTTTTGAAACGCTTTTCCCCTTCTAAGACGTCAGTGTGCCGTCATTGTACACCGAGTTTGAAAGCAGCAATTTTGGGCCAAACAGATCTTTTTTGATAAGTTTTAAATATTTTATTTGCCCAAGCTATTTAGAGGTGCGTCTTACTCACTTGTTTTTCCATTTGAAGTCTGGCACACTCAAATCAATACCTTATGTAAGCTGTGTGGGAGACAGTTGAAGATGAATCTGAGACTCCGCTAGAAGACTCAGTGCTATCTTTACATTGTGTATGTCCTGTAAGAAGTTGCCTACCTTCATTCAAAGGGCATGCAATGAAGAGCGCGGCCCTGAGTAAGAGAGAGGCTTGTAAGAAGTGCTGCTCATGGATACCGCTGTTGCTATGAGACTGTCGACGTGTTTGAAGCACAGTGCTGTTTTGATAAAAGTTGAAATATTTTTAACACCTAATGCCTTTGCTGATACGTGCCACAATTATGCTAAGCTCTCTGCTATGAACATGCAACAGTGTGCTCCTTTTCATTCAAAGCAGCAAGAAAAGGAAGACAGTACTGTAAAAATACACTGTACATTGTGGGTTCTATGCAGCTCCGGCTTCTTTCACTGTCTATTGCTGTCTGATCAGCTTATAAGGAACAATATTTTGACACTGCATGAATAACAGGGAGAGAAAAGGCTATATTTGTTCCTCCAGGTTGGAGTTAGTTGTTTAAGGAATATAGGTAAGGGAGTACAGCAGCGACGGTCACGTGGAGAAGGTGCAATTGAAATAATTGTTTTTAATAAAAGATAAAGGACACAGTTAATTGTTTGTGCTACAGTGTGACAGATTTGTTAACACATCCTCCACTTATGCTCGGTAATTTGTCATCTTCTATTGAAAACCTGCTGGAACGCTGACAGACGTATTCAGCCTCTGCTTTGTTTTAGCATATGACGTCGCAGGATCCCGTATGATTGCATGGGAGGTTTTTAGCTTTTTCGTCCCCGTGGGCCTTAAGACAATCAGCACCATGTCTCCCCCGAGGAGAACAAGCTAAGCTGCATAGGACTGGAACTGAAAGGCAGCCAAAAGAGTTCTCACAGCTGCCTTTGAAAGTGCTATTTTTTGCTTCCCCTTCTGGAGATTCATCCTAAGAGGCTTAATTTATATTAGCGGTACAATCAGATTGCTCTCAAAATACCAGCTTTTAATTAAGCATGCAAACCAATTATGTTATGCTCTTCTTCACTTTCCTTGTGGTTAACCTCAGACAAGGTTAACCGCAGAGGCATCCGCTGTCACTGGCCGAGAATCCGAAACCTTTGTAGCTCGGAAATGAACATGCTGAAGCCATGCCAGCTCGGTGAAAACTTCTTTCACACTCTCTTTTCAGGTATTTTACATTCATTTACGTTAATGGTAACTGTCACAGCTGGCTATCTCCCACGGCTGCCCTGATACTCTTGGCAATACATGACAGAATACATCAAGGCTGCCCATTGACAAGCAAAGCACTTTCAAGTTTATGTGCATGAAAAGCATATTCAATTCAGAGTCAGTTTTGTATTATTTAGTGATGCGACAAATTATTTGCCAAACATTTTGTTGTTGTTGAATGATTAAAATGCTTGATGCAGGTATCCGCAGCATGTGATGACTTCTTTAAGATGCCGGCTGTGTTTGAAAAACAATTCTTAATCCAAAAATATTCAATTTGCTGTTGTATAAAAAGGGATGTTTTTTTTTTACTTTTGGCAGGCTTGAAGCAAAAAATAGAATTTTTATTGAAAAATTACTTTAAGGATTAAACAGTTAGCACAGTGGTGGCAGATTATGCAGTCGGATATTATTAGTATTGATTAGTTAAGTTATTATTTTAGCTCCAGTTTGATTTTTTTCAAAAAACCTGGCTCTGTAAAGAAAAGTTTAAGTATTCATTGCTTAGTTGAGGAACAGAAAAATAATCTGCAACAATTTTGATAATTATTTAATTGTTTAAAGTCATTTTGTAAAGCAAGGAGTGTCAAACATTCACCTTCCTGTATTTATGTGATATCTTTGGGCTTTTTAGTGGTTATCAGAGAAAGTAAGCTATTAGATGATGCTACCAAATAATTATATGAGAAAATATTTGGCAGTTTTGTCAGTAAAGAAAATAATGGTTAGTTGTCCTCTTGATTTTTGTACTTAGTAATACAGTATCTTCAAAACGTCATGTTTGCAATGATGAGCTCAGCCTTAGAGCTTCAGTGTTTTTGATGGAGATGGAGTTAACTCTCACATTTTGCTCAGTGGATGTCTACTTTGTTTCCATTTTTCCTCATTAAAACACTGATCAAAGAAAAGATTTCCAAGATATTCAGTTTAGCTCTAACAGGATAAAGCTACTGGGAGATTCCTCTCTGAATCCTCCTAAGTGACACCACTGTAAATCTCCCAAATAAGCTGTCACTCTGAATCCCCAGCCAGCAGCTCAACAGCACTTTTTAGTTTGTCCTGCGAAAAAAGTCCTGTTTAGCCAAATCTCGCCTTCGTGGTAAAACTTTTTATAGCTGTCATGCTAAATATTCAAGGTATACAACGTAGTCTAAAAGAAACGACCCTGGTGACTGTTGAGGGTAAAAGTGAGCAGTGAAACACTGTGTTCTCTCAATACAACTTGATAAGCACCCAGGGACAGTTTGGAGTCTGTACTGTCCACCACAAAAAGTGGCCACAGATGACAGTGAAATGGACTTAGTAGGAACATTACTCTGTTAAATCTACTTAACTTAAAACAATTCAATTCCAATATCTTTAATAATCCCTCTGGGGACAATTTGTTCAGAGCAGCTTGTTGTACCCAAAACACAGTTATACACAAAAACACAGTGACACACAACAGAACAAATAACCTAAATCTGAAGTAAAAATCTATGTGAATTGAGACCTATTGCAATTCATAATCAGGAGTATTAATAGGATAGATGCACTTCATAGACACAATAAAAAGACTGAGCCAAAATCAATAAAATCAAATTTTAAAAATGATTACGTCATGATGAATAGGAATAGTTATGATAACTTGTGCTGTACTTCTGTGTTCACTGTATAATATGTTCTTTTTGCAGTAATCAAAGACTTTTTAAATTAGTTTGAAAATGATGGGCTGTGTAAGAAATGATCATCAAAGTGGGACTGACGAGGCCGCGTGGCTTTGGTGCCTCCAGTGCATGGACTTACAGTGTCCTCTGGGAGTTTTCAAAGACAGCAGTTTTATGGGAGATGGTGGAGCTTATTGGCATTGAAATGGCCCCTTTGTTTTCCACTTGGTGAAACAGCTGTGTGACCAATAAGATAATTTCCTATTTTCACCCATTACAGTGGACATTTGAAGGATGATTTCACAGGCTTGTTGGCATGTTTTACTACAGATCGTCCTTTTTTCATATGACCCTTGACAATTTCTGAAATGCGATCTCAAAACATTCAGAGCATTTATTTAACTAGGGCTGAAATTAATCCTTACTTTCATTGCCAGTGCAGTTTGTATTCTCCTCATTATAATTTGGCCTAAAAATGTCAAGAAACTGTAAAAAGCCCAGAGCTTCAAATTGCATTTTATTTGACATTGCAGACCACCACCACAGATTTTCATTTCAGAAGCAAGCATCATAGACTTTTTATAGCTTAAAGCACAGATTTAAAAGTCGACTATCAGCCAACATATGTAAAAATAACTAATTATGAATATTAAAATTTTACAGCAGGCTTTATTAGACCTTGAATCCTAATATAAGAGCCTGAACTCTTTAATGAGCTGCACTGCTGCTCTCTCCTGAATTGAGCCAATCTTCACTCCAACCATTCAGCATTTCACTTTATTAGCTGCATCAGCAGAGAGGGTGATGACCCACCCATGACCAGATTTAGCCTTGTCATAACTACGTGGGCCAGCGTTTTATGAAAATTGTGTTTCTCTGAATCATTTATTGAGAAGGTTGCACCTCCCTCGAGCCTCTATTAAAGCACTGACACGTAGGGGCCGTGGTGGACCTTTCATGCCTGTGTGCGCAGGCAGCCGGTCTCCGGGGCTAAACAGTACTCTACATTTTTATGGCTCGTTTCACCACTAGAAAGTGATCTTTCCCGGGGCTCCGGAGACAATGGAGAGGGTAAAGTGGCAGCACTGAGGGGCCCCAACACTCAGCATGAGGCATTTAAAACAGCTAAAGGGCGCTAATTCAAAGAAATGGAGCTCACCATCTTTTCAACGGTCAATCAGCCAACTTGCCTGCCAGTCATGTCAAGTGTTGCTCTCACACCATCGACCCACATATTCAGATGTGTGCACATTACAGTAAGTAGTGGGAACTGTTGTTACACAGGGTAGCAACAGTTTTTTTTCACTTCACAGGGCTAAAAAGACTGATTTACAGTAAACCTAGTGCCTGTAGCTTTATGTATTACGACATCAACAAAGTATGTGGGATGACACCATAATATTAAAGCCACACTGTGAAATGCAGGTATTACTATAGTCAGGGGACAAGTAACTGTTGTTTACAAAGAAGCACTACTTCATAACTGCATTGTGTGGCATTTTAAAGAACAACATCTTTGTCTGGTCTTTTTGACAAATGTCCAAATTTAACACATACGTATATGCATCCAGTGTAAAGTTGCCATCATCTCCGTTTGTATTAATTGTACACAGCTTTCATGCAGATTAATATTTTGCAGTGCCCTTTACGCCACGGTAGCTATGCCTTTAAAATCTGGGTGTGTAAGATGATACTACGCAATGCAAATCAACAAATATGACCGCTCTGTGGCCTAATATAATTAATGATTTAAAAACATACAACAGGGATTTCATCTTTAGTCTCAGACACAGTTATTTTTGTTGATGGACAACGACTTCCCACCAAGTCACAGAAAAACAAGTGTCTGTCGAGCCCGCATTATATTCCATCTGGAAGTGACTTCATCAGCGGAGCCAGAGAAATCAAGCTTCCGCCTACTCACTATAGAAGAGACTTGTGTTCACTCAAAAGCATCCTGAAGCTTTTTTTTCCCCCTTTTTCTTGCTCACTTTAATGTTTTGCCTTTGACTTTGCAGGCACAAATCCTATCACTGTGTCCTGCTGCCAAATGTGCAGTTTACTTACGTGGCCTTGTCAGATAATGGAGCCTCTTTGTGCTTTGGATTTGAGGAAGCAGGGAATGCTGCTACAGTACAGTTTTCATTTTCTAAAGGCATCTGTCAGTATGCTGCGGTGTTATCAGTGTGCTTCTTGTGCATGGTAAGCAGGAAAGTTTTTACAGTTGTTTTTACTTGTGTATTTGCAAAAATATCAATGTAAATTCCACAACTTTGCATGACCTTTACATAGATGATAAATGGGTCAAAGGTGTTGAAAAGCTCTCAGTTGTGCAAAAGGTAAAGAGGCTTTTGTTTTGATCTCAATGCTGTGACTGTATCCGTGATCAGCAGATATACACTGAACAAGAAAGCAGTGTCTGCAGCTCTCAGCCAAGCTTTTTGGACAAGAAAGTACTCCACTAAAGGAACTCGTCTGGAATTTGTGCCCCGTAATTTCTCCCTTATTTGTGTTCCCACACCTGCAGTGAAGCACAACGCAAACAGGCGCCATCGCAACTCTTGTCATGCTATTTCTTTAAATGTCCCAGACTAGGTGACGCGCCTGTCAACACCTCTCTGGTCAACAGTGGTTCTAGACTCTCAAGTTGACTGTTCTGAACGAGGTAGCCTCGCTTTAGTCTAACTTAATGTGACAGAGGAAGAGTGAATCTCGGGGAACTAAAATCTCTATTGATGGCGCCCTGAGGGTCATTCCTCACTGCTGTCCAACTGACTCTGAAGTGCAAATCTCTTCTTAACAGGTGTCCTGGCACAACACAAAGTGATTACTCCATTTTTTCAGGACAACTGTGCAAACCTCTTAATAATAATTTGTTATCCTTATCTAATAGTGCGCCAGATTAAGTATTTTCAGCATGTAGTTATGATTCTGATGAATTCTGTCAAGGCAAAAGGTTCATTCTCTACTGATGTTTTCTCCTGCGACTTCAGATTCAATCAGCCCACTTGCCAAGAATAGGAGAGGCGGCTGGGAAATATCCCTAATAGAAAAAGACCAAGAGTTCTGAAGGGAAATTGAAGTTTGACAGTTAAAAAAAGGTATCTGTGTCTGAGTGAATTCTCTTCTTTCAACAAAGGCCCTCTTTCTTCCTGCCCTTTGTCTTGTGCAGTTTTGCTTTTCATTAAAGATCTGACGGTAGCAGTTTATGAAAGAAGAGGCAATGCTTAAACCGTTTCGTTTGTATCAGCAGATCCTTCAAGTAGCAGCGAAAGGACAGTTTTGCAAGCAAACTGGAAATGGAGGAAAACAGAAAACTTGTTTGAAATTGTCATGAAATGTGCAGATGAATGCAGAGAGTTGATCACAGGTCATCGATGTACAGTCAGAAGAGAATGTGAGCTGAAACCAGAGAGTGTGTGTGCCCTCACAGAAAGAAAGGCAGTTATCAGCACAGAGTTACCGAAAATCACGCCTTAAAAAAAAGGTACATGGTAGTGGAACAATTAGGCCTAATGGTGGTCCACACATTCTTCTGGAGAGGCTTGAAAGAAAGAGCCGTTCTGTCTTTAAGGATTCAGCTTTGGCAAACAGAATGATGATGGAGCTCAGTGAACTCGCTGCCTCATTGTTTAGAAAAAGCCCAGAGCTGAAGCACACTGTTGAAAGTTGTATCCTGAGAGCAATCACAGATAGTAAACCATGTAGTGCAGTAACTTCTCACAATGAGCCTGCTTTGAAATACTTTCTGTAAATGTCTAATATTCTTAAATGACATTTATGGATTTAAAAAAAAAAACACCCACTGAAGGCTTGCAGGCACTTAACAGCTGCCTTTGACAAGAAATCCATAGAGCGGTGCTTATGGCTATTGCACTGATAAACAACAGACATTAGTCAATGTGTGAATGAGTCTCTGCCAGCTACTCAAATGTGCATGTCTGGTACAGTGCGTCATGCCTGTGGGCTAAACCTAGATGTAGTTATGATAATGCTGCCCAGTTCTCGTTTTATTCAGAGGTTAACAGTGCATGAGAATAAATGTCAGGTCTGAGGGGCTGATATCGCCGAAAATTATCCATACTGAGTCATTGCCCGACAGCCTTTGACTGCACTGGGGGGAGACCGAACTGGCGCATCACCACCAGAGCTGTGCAAATGCCAAAAAAAATGAAGCATTGTTTCTATGCTAATCCCAAGCATTACACCAATTGTGCTGCTCATTCTGTTTTGGGGGTATTTGTCACACTTTTTAGTAAATGTTGTGCATTGGGGGAACAACTCCAAGATTACAAAAATATTATTTCGCAACCAAAGAGGTGGGTTGTGAAGACTAAATTGTGTAACTGCCAATAGACCAATCCAATAACTAGGTGGTACATTTCCTTTGTGTTCTCCTTGTGTTGATTATTTAAGACCTTGTTCTGCACACTGGTGTAAAGGGGGTGTATTTGGAAAAAGTTGTGCCCATAATGCTGAGTTGTTTTTGCAGCAGAGAGATGTGACAGAAAAGCTATTAGAACCAAGCTGGCAATGAAATCCATCACTGGTGGGCTGAAGGACTAATGACTCAGAAATCCTCATTGAGAAACGTATTCATTTTCTCCCGCCTGCAGCAAGGTGCAGAAACGTTTAGGCACATGTCACAAAGAGCTCTTCATCAAACGTGCATCTAGGGACACTTTTGAGGTGGTCAGGGTGCATCCTGCTTGTAACCCAGAAATCCTGTTCATGCAATGTGTTTTGCAGCAGCTATTCATGGATGAATACGATTATGAATGTTCAAAGAAGTAGAATGTGTACTAGCAAAGTAAACTTTAATCAGTCTCCTTAAAGACCGCTGTGAACTTTACTGGATTACATGACAAAAGAAACCCACATTTAGCTGAAGTGGGGCAAAGATGTCTTCTTTATACTGTATTTCTTTTCTCCCAGACACAGCAATTTAGTGTGCCATTTCTTTTGAAAACATTTGGAAGTGACTAGCTACTAAAAAAGTTCTATTTTTGTTTATGTCTGGATATGAACCAAATCCTGGTGTATGTGAGATACTTAAATGTATATGAGCAGCCAGGAAAAGCCATCCTTTGACACCTTGGTGGTTTTCTAATGTCCTCCCCCTGTGGACACTCATGCCAAACTTTGACTGGCCAGATTTGATTATGTTTTTCACTATTGGAAGCCACAAAAATCTCTGCTAACTGAGCCCCTGCATGCACTGCCTTTCCTTATATGTAGTTTAGTTAACAGAAGTTTTTGACATAAATAATTAGGATTCTTAGTTTTGTAATAAATACCATAAAAATTGTCTCCTAATGCAAAGTTTGATTTTAATAACCTTTTCACATAAATTAAAGGACCAATGTGTAGGATTCAGAGGAATCAAATAGCAGAAAATGGAATACAGTATTTAGAATTATGGTTTTATTTGTGTATAATCACTGGAAAATAAGAATGTTGTGTTTCTGTCACCCTGCAATGAGCCATTTATATCTATAGAAATCTTTCACATTATTCAAGTCAGTACAAATGTAGCAAATCAATTTAATTTAGTTTATGTATTTACACATTTGACTGTAGACCTTGTGTTCACCTTGAAAACACGTGTTCAAATAGAACAATAGAAAGCATGTTGCTTGAGTCACAATTGTTTATGCAATTGCTTTTGCAGCAGTGGATGAATAGATTTAAAAGGCCACAAATAAAACACAGGACACGTAAATACAACACTGAAAACATAAATACATTTGTATGTAATATAGTGTCACTCAAATAGCTACTTAAATCCAGATATAATCGTAACTTGAAGCTGCAGGTGGACCAATATGTTTTTTGCAGGGTTGATGGTAATTATTTAGTAATCAAAGAACTGATATACATTGGCAGTAAAATTGAAAATTGAAACTGAAAATCTCATTCAAATGATGTTAAAATTAAAAAGGGTAATCATGAAATAGAGCAACAAAAAGTATAATAAAACAAATAGATAAACAAGCTGCACTGAAATGTTTGGGGATGAGTGAAGCTTGGTGGGTTCAAAACATGGTGCTAGCTTTTCACAGATGACAGGTCAGGGTTGATTGTTTGGCAAAATAAATCGACCTCAACCTCATGTGGGGCATGCCTTAGTGGAAATTATGGCCCTGTAATAAATTATTGATAAATTTCTCCCCTTTGGCTTGGTAGATCTGATGTGTTTACCCTCCTGCATGTCAGGTCTTCACAGGCTTCTGCTATATTTAATTGAGTGGACCATAAACAGGATCCACGGATTTCCATCCCTTAGTAAGACCCTAACATTATTTTTAAATGTGCATTAAAAGCAGTGTAGAGACTTGCCGCTACGAAAGCGAAACATCCTGTTGAACAGCTTGTGGTTTGCAGTTTTTCCTTACATGACGTCATTGCTCACCTTCTCATCCTGAAGGATTACTGTGGTTCTAATCCTCTTATCACATAAAAGTAGCTAATAAAACCGAGCTCTGAAAGTGTCGGTTTATGTTCTATGTAGCATGTGGAATTTGATTGAAGATAAGAGTGTGTCGATTCTTCTCTGCTCTTATTTGAGTACAGTGACCATAGTTCACAACGTCGCTGGTTTGTTGAGAGAGCTGCAAACAGTGTCATTCGGGGTTACCGCTAATTCATCAATTATGAATCATTTTTGAGCGGTCGTAAAGAGATGCCTCTGCATTTGGCTGAATAGAACATTCCTCTCTCATGACTCCCTCTTTTAGGTGCCAACTCACATTTCATTCATTCAAATTATCTCGTGTTGAGGAGCTTTAAAAGCAATTATCCATATCGCTCTATCCACAGCTCTCTTTTGCTTTTACTTAGTCTCCTGATTCCTTCCATTTCTGGGGCAAATCCTTGCACATTCCCGCCGTGTTTTGATGGCCCACTTTCCTCCTTGTGAGACTGTACTGAAAGCTGCTTCCTTGGTTCGCAGCGTCGTCTTGTACAAAGACTCATTACTGTACTGCTGCATCACATTATATCAGTGTATGTTGTTACAGCGGTCCAATTCTTATATTAAACTAGTAGGAAAAAGAAATGTAATGTATGTCTTTGTCAGTGTTGTCCTGTCCGTTTAGCCCCTGGCTTTGTTGATTTTTGTTTTAAAATAGACTGAGTAAAGCATTTAATCACTCGGGACATTATGTCACTTTCTATTACATGTTCAGTGCCTCCTTTAACCGCCCAGGGCTGCATAACATAAGCTAATGACCATTTTAAGAGCTACTATAGTGACAGCAAATATCCCACCATTTACTGATCAATTGGTTCCACACCTTAAGGAACTAAATCTTTTCATAATGTAAAGGGTATTTGGCTCACCATTTGTTTTGTAGATGTCTTTTGCTCCCCCTGAACATTTGACCTCAGTCCAGATGCCAATGAAGTTATTTGCACTTAGAAATTTTCATCTGCTGTTGTCCTCCTCAACTCATAAATTCTGGCTCATCAGCAGAGCAAGTTTCTGCTTTTACGTTAAACACCCATAACTCTTTCCATTCTGTCTTACACTAGAGGCTTTTCTTTTCACCCCATTTGCCACTTTTATTTTGACGAGTGTGTTTATGGTAAGGTGTCATCTGAGAACTGACTCCATTAATGCAGTTTATAGCAGCCTTCTTGTATGATTTTACAAGTGTTTAAAACACTAATTTCTTGGCATGGATCGTTTAATTTACTGCTGTGCATTTGAATGTAAAAGCACTAAACCATGTGTTTCAGCACATCACTGGTCTTATTTTTAATCATTCAGCCACAATGGTAACATCTGTTAAATCTGGAGATCCCAGACCTTAACAAATTTATACAAAATAAAAGCCTTTCTCTTTCCTCTTCTGCTGCAAACTAATGAATGATAATTAAGACTTAGTTTGCTAAACATGTTTGAAATGGCAGTTCTGCTCTATAGTGCATCTGGCTGTGTTAGTTTATTGATTTAAGATAGTCTCATAATGATTTATGCTGTAAAAAAATGTAGGAGTACATGTGTAAAAACAATAAAATGATCAATGATGTATAATCATTTTTTGACAGATTACCAATTCTGACACATTGTACACAGATAGCCACACATTTATTTCACATTTTCATGTGAAAATTGCTTTAATCAAATAAGAAATCTCCCATTTAACAAAAATATCTATTTAAGATCACAGAACCAGTACTTTACCAGTCATATCTAATTTTATAGATATATTTGCCATATTACATTTGAATATAACAGTTTCATCAAATGAATAAAAAGGGAAATATTTGTGAAATCACTTTAAATTTGTATTGTAAAAGTCTTTCTATGTCAAAAAATGTCAGTCTTGGTTATTCAAAGTTTACAAGTTTCAATGTCATTTATTGTTTTTTGTAAATGTATTGATATTTTTGTGTATTCCAAAAATACAAGAAAAAATTACGGATTTGAAGAAAATGTACATGCACCAAAAATACTTACTGTAGTCATTCTGTTTTAATCAAAAATCATTGTAAAAGCATAAACTGAGTTGACCTGCTGAGACACGTGGTAGTAACTGGTGCACACGAAGAAACATGCACGCATTTCATTTTGTGGTTATGCAGCTTCACGGAGCAAATTAATTCATTTGAAGCAGTGCTTCAATTTGAGACTTGATAGAAACAGCATTGATTTACAGTTTTCTGTGGAATGAGCTTCGTATTAACCGTAAGTGGTTGTCGGTTGCCCTTTGTGCGCTCCCAGTCTCAGCTGAGGCTCCAGGGTCAAGACTTGAACTTCAGCAGCTCGGTCAGGAGGCTGTATCGCTGTGACACACAAACCAGTGTGATCACTCAATCTCCTGGGACAAAAGAAAGCAATCTGCTTATGAAACCAAAGAAATCACCTCAGGGCTCAGGGTACCTTTAGCCTTACACTGCTGACACACACACACACACACACACACACACACACACACACACACACACACACACAGTCAATGGCATCGTGTTTCCACTGCCTCTCACTATAAAGTGATACAATCTTTTATTAATGGTCTGTGCTCCTGCGTTGACATGGAGACCATTTTAATGATTAATCCGAAAGGAAAGTGCCCATTGTACTCTGGGGGATCTTTAGGATGTTAGAGAACCACTGTGTGTGCTGTTTTCACTTTGACGCATGTCAGAAAGATCTTTTTAATCTTTTCCCGTCTTTCAGAGATGCCCATCAGGTTGTTTGAGGAAGGCCTGTGAGAGATGCTCGTTGGCTCGGTGTGCGACTGAATTCATTTGTAGGAGGAGACGGTCAAACATTTATCACAATATTTTGACTTAATTGGTTGGAGACTATTTCAGGCATAGATAAAGATATCAAATTAGTAATGAATAAAAATGTTTTATCAAAAGGCTTTCTACCCAGGTTACATCTGTGTGGAGGACCCAAAGTGTTCAGTATTAATTCAATAAAGAAAACAATAAGAAATTAATTATTTTGTGACTAAAAATAAAAACTATATATAAAGCTTTGCCCTGTTACCCATATAGTGTAGTGTATATCAATGAGGAGGAATACCTCCAATAACTTTAGTTAAGGAGAAATCTTACTGGGTGAATATTAATAATAGTGAGCTAAGGTTTAAGAATGTATTTAACCCATTCAAAATTGGCGGATTAAAATATATATTTGCCTATTTGTTCATTATTTAGTGCTACACCTAATGATTATTGTCAGTATTGATCAGCCATTTGTTTAATCAATTAACTGTTCACTCTATGAAACATTGGGTCAAAGCGGATGTCTTCAGATGTCAGATTTTTTTTCATTCAGCAGGAAAAAACAGAAAGATACTCTGTTTACAGCAATAGTATACAGAGAAATAACTCATGTTCTCACATAAAACAAACAGAAACCAGAGATATTCTTCTACTTTTCTTAAAAGACAAACAATAAAACAGATTATTAATTCATTATCTAAATATTTTCAAATGAATATTCTGTTTATTTTTTTGTTAAATGAACAATTGTCTATACATTGCAGCTCTTTGCAGCTAATAATGACCAATAACACTTTGGGTTGCTGTGTTAGGCTATGGTTCCCAATTTAGGTTCTAGACCCCGACACTGAATCAAATTACCAACCTTAAAATTTAAACGTTGTCTTAAAAATCTTTTCTGAACATAAATAAATGAAAGTATCTTTGTGATTTGGTCAACATCAATAATGTATCCTAAACCAGGTGCAGTTATAATGAATTCTGCATTTTCAGATCAACACTGGGATTTTGTTTTTTAGTTGAAGCTTTACTTTTGTGCATCTGTTGCCTCAACTTTAAGCAGTCCTTTTCTCAACAGAATTAATTGGATGATGTTGATCTATTACGTCCATATTTTTCTGGATATCAGAGACATTTGGCCACAGGTGACTTTCTACGGAACAAATCCTTACAGTTTAAGCAAATTGTTTTCTCTCTGTGCATTTATTTACAGTTTTTTCTTTGAGAGGTGACACAAGGTTTGAGCCTGGGCCCATTTATTAAACAAATAGAACTAATAATGTGAACGGGGTCACACCTGTTCACCTGGTGGCGTTAAAGCTCTTGGTGCCACACTTCAACACCATTAAAACCCTTTTTGCAAATCTGCTGAGGTTCCCAAAGTGCTATATTGAGACGCCAGTCCAAGCAAGGAAATGGTTCATTAGTATTAATTAGAAATTTCAGGCCATCCTTTCTCCTCTGCAATCACCTTAATCTTGCAATCAGAGGGAAAGGCGGGGGAACAATGCAGCTGTTCCATGTCGGGGCCAGCAGAGAGCAAGAGAGGGGGGAGCAGGGAGGGAGGGTGGTGAGAGTGCTGTTGAATACTAACAAACTTGCTCTTTCCGTGCAACAAAAGAACAGATGTCCTTTCTGACTCAGCGTGTCCTCTGCTGCAGAACTGTTTTTAATGTTTCTGGCTTTGTTGCTGTCTGTGGCTCCCTATAGCTGGTTCTCAGCCCAATCAGAAAACTACAGGAGGAATCAGACTTTACACTTCGACAACATCAGTATTTTTAGCTTTCTTTGTGTCTATATTGTATTTTAAATGTAGAAAAATGAAACATCTTAGATCTAAATTAACTTAGTTTGGTGAATTATTTAAACTGTATATGGTTGTTACCATGAAAATGTCTTTATGCTTGAAAAAATCTAGCTTGGGAAATCGTACCCAGAACCCCCATAATGTTTCTTATATACCTTAAGTTCATGTATACACTCAGGGTTTGTGTTTGTGTGTATTTCTGTTTTCTTTGTGCCTCTGATTCTTATACATATGTGTCTTCACACACCCACGGATCCTTCCTTCTCCACTTTTTTCGAGCCTCTGTAGTTAGCAGGCACGTCAGACTGGTTAGTGATATTACAATGAAGTAATAATCTTGAAGTGACAGTGGCGAGCACCCATGAAGCCCCTCGGTCTCGCTACAGAAAGGTCAGCTACCTCCGGTCGTCGAGTTCCAGTTGGCATTTGGTCACAGAGAGTCACGGCAGTTAAGCGAGAAGCTCGGCATTGACAGGCTTTTGTCCTAATGAAGTAGCTGTTATCTGCAGCCTGAGTAATGACGTGGAGGAGAGCGCTGCCAGGGACACTTCTACTTACCATCGCTGGGCGAATGAGCCCAGAGCAAGGAGAAGGAGGCGTGAGACGGCCGACTGTGGCTGTTTAACCTTGACCTTCGCTGACTTCCTCATGAGTCACTGTGAGGCCTGAGTCCTCATAAGACTGTAGTTTATGTGAGTTAAATGCAAGCCGAGCTGGGTAATTGTTTAGATTCTGATACCTTTGGAGAATGTTTCTTTGGAGAATGTTTCTTTCCTATTAAACTTAAATATGGCTTAAACTTAGCAACATTTTCTGATTTAGTTCTGGAAATATCTGATAAAAGAATTAGTAACTTACAGCTGAAACAGTTGTTTATTTGTATATCCCTTAGACACAGAACAATTTTGTCTTCCTTTGCAGTCATGTTTTTGGCCCTTTGAGAGCACGAAAGGTCCAGTTTACTGTCTTTATAGTCCCACTTTGGTCTGAAACAACACTTGAGGCTAATATTTTTCCTTTTGGCCGTTTTTCCACCAACACAGAACACAGAACTTCTGGTTTCTGAACCAAGTTTAGAACCGTTCTGAGTATCTCCACCAAAAATAAATGCATTCTGAACCAAACAGTTGGGGACCAAAGAATGCCAGAGCCTGAAGCATAAACCACAACAGGGTCCTGTGTGGGTGTATGTTATTTAAAAGGAGAACACTGTGGTAAACCTCAAACATTTTCAGTGCCATACATCTGTGCTGTATCATTAACTCACCCATAAAACTCTGCTGTATTTCAGTGAATATTTTAATAACTTGCTTAAGGCTTGCAGGTAAACAGCATGATCTGCCATCTTGCTTGTTTTCCCAAATCTACATTCACAGTCTGGGTACAAATTGGTGTTTCTGGCTTGCAAGGTGCCTGAACTTCTGTTGTGGAAAACCATAATGAGTTCACCAGGTACTTAACTTTGTCAGTTTGCTGTTTGCAGTGTAAAGATTTATTTATTTTTTTTGCTGCAATGAGAGCTGTGAGAAATAACCAAAACAGACAAGTGGAAAAATACTCATAAACAGTGCTCAGAGAACCTGCAGTGAGGAGTCAGGTGATAATTCTCTGTGTGTTTTACATTCAGCCTAGGCACTAAACCTATTGTTCGAATAATATTGTCGATCAGTGCAGCTTTAACAGACCTATTATCTCGTGCACATGCTTGTTTGCTCTCTTCCTGATGCATATTAATCACCTGCCGTCTAACCTCATCACATATGCTCTGATGTCATGCTTCAAAGCCACGGAAGTCAGGACGCTAAATGCCACAGCCAACACAGTTCATAAAATTTCAGCTTTGCAAACTGAGTTGTTTTAAATATAATAATGGGGTTTTAGCATTCTCATATGTTTCTCATCTGTCTTTAGCTTTTAGACTTCAATACTAATTTCTACCCTATCGCTGATTTGCACATCCTGTGGCACCTCTGCACCTTTGGATTCACCAGAGAGCTCATTTATTACTCCACCTGGCATAGTCAGTGATGCGCCCAGTTGTAATAATCATTCTTAATGCACTTATGCAAATTATATCTGCATCTCTCATAGGTGTATAAAACATTTCCAGTGGGAAATCAGCAAATTATTCTGAGCAGCACTTAATTTGTTTCTGTCCTGTCATCTTTGGAGGTGTTTCTAAACAGTGAAGGTTATTTCAAACAGTATTATGTGCTACAGTTGGATCTCCACCAAAAAAAAAATCTCTTCCAGTTCGATCCAAGAGTCGTGTTTGAAGCCAGCATGTTCAGCGGTGTTATTCAGACTAGAGCGTTGTGAAATGAGAGGTGTATATATCAGGTATGTATTGGACACAGTGCAGGATGCCCAGGTTTGTCTCTGTGAAGTACACACAAGTATTTCTCCAAGGGAAGTTTCCTCATGAGGTTCAGAATGCAAAGTATTAGCAAAACCCCAGCGAGATCTCAGTACTTTTAATCCATCCTCTCTTTAAGCTTCCTTTTTAGCTGTGTGACAGGGTTTATTCCAGACACTTCAGATGGCTCTGGCTGTGTATTAATATTAGATGAATCCAAGATATCTCTGGTGGAGTTGGAAAAAAAAAACTGGAGCACATTCTGCTAGCAGGAATTACTTCTCATGTTTAAACTCAGGCCAGCCTTCTCTTCGTTGAATCCTTTGGGTTTGTGGTGATTTGTTGCTGTTGACATGCTTACTAAATTTGATCTTTTTTTCTCTTCTGTTACAGCGGGATGCAAAGGGACAGTATCTGTTTGACCTCATCTGCCACCACCTCAACTTACTGGAGAAAGACTATTTTGGCATCAGATATGTGGATCCAGACAAGCAGCGGGTAAGTGTTTGGGAACATGCCGGGGAATCTTTGTGTGCAACTTATGTGTGTTTTATTTATTGTTTTCCTAGTGAGAGCCTTAAAATGGCATTTTTAATTAGACTGAGTATAGTTTTCTTCTACAAACAACCTGAGAAAGAACATTCATATCATTTTGACAATATCATTCAGGCCTATGTGACAAAAATGATTCAAAAGCACTGAAGAAAATCAGATATATCATAGTTTTAAGTCCAGTAAAAGTGTGTTACATTTTTACGAGAGCCTGACGAAACAGTGTTATTGGATAACTTGTCCAGCAGAGCGACCCCAAATCCCTTCTTTACAACACTGTCAGCACTGTCTGCAGCACATGTAGCAGCGCACACATCACAGCTGAGCAGATGGTGGTGCACATTCAAGCTTTGTCTTTATGGTGCTAACTAGAGGCTAATTTTTCAGTGTAACATTAACATATTTATAGAGACTATTGGCTGATATATTGACATCAGAAGTTCATACTCCCTAAAATCGCTATTGGCCCTAAAAATCTAGCATCGATCAGGCTCTAATCTTTAGTTATATTGTGCTTTGTGTGTGTTTTGTGGGTGATGTCCTATGATGTGGAACCTGTTTGACTATTTAAAGGAATAGTGCATCTTTTGGTTAACACCTTTATTCTTTTCCTTGCTGGGACTGAGATTAAATTATTGATACCCCCTTCATGTCTGTGCATTAGTTTTGGAGCTGGATTGAGCCATCTGTTTCCAGTCTCCATGCTAAGCTAACTGCCTCTTCGCTTTATCAGATTCAGATCAGATTTTATCACATCAGCATATGATAGACATGAAAGTGGGTTCGTTTTTTAACCTAACTGAAGGCAAGAAAGTATAGGAGAACAATGCCAAACTATCCCTTAAACAGTCAATAATACGTTCCAGTACAGCCTGATAGATGGTAAAAGTTATTCATTTCCTACTTTTCACAAGACAGTGTAAACTACTCCTTGAGCTGAAGTTACAGTGCTGAGTTTGTAATGTGTCCAATTGTATCTGATGCATCCAAACTTGTAAAAGCAGAAGTTATTGAATGTGAACTACACAGATGACTGTGCTGCTTTCTGTCTGTGTGAAAATCAAATGCATGGTTTTCCTTTGAAAACTGAATGCATTTGATTTGGTCAAACACTGAGTGTGAGATCGTGGTCCAGAGTGAAAAGTTGTGTTCTTGGGTTTCTCTTATTCATGCTGCCTTCCAGACTAAAGGTTGGCCCCATCAAGCTCTCTGGCTGTGAGGCGTGTAGTAGCACTGCTTGATTCATGAAGTATTAACATGTTCACAGATCATGTTGTAGTCCTGCAGACAAGAGTCGGGTCCTGCTGAAGCTTCATTTCCCCTGCTGTCACTCAGGACTATTTTGGTGGTTGTTGCTGTGGGTGGGTTGGGTTGGCGAGAAGGCAACCTGGTAGAAAGACGATGAGAGAATATGGTTCCACAGAGAATGAAGAATCTGGCCATAGACTCAGACCAAGTATAACTGTCACCATGGGCTTCCAGCTCTGTCAAAATCTGTCTCTAACAGTGTCTCCAGAGATCCCAGTATGTGGAACAGAGCCGTTTGAGCTAATCCATCTCAAATCTTTGATGATTTCATAAAATAAATCCCTGCAAATTCTTTACGTTCGATGCAGCTTTAACATATTGCACAGTGCTGTTGTAACACCATGCGTTGTGAAAACAGGTTTCCCCCAGAAAACTGTCAATAGTAACAGCTGAACATCATGGCAGCTAACACCCAGAGTGTTAGCTGAATGATTTGATGTGTTGATTACTCACACAGGATGTTTTGTGATGTTTAATTATTCGCATTGATCTGTTTTTATCCTTTTCATGCAGCACTGGTTGGAGTTTACAAAATCAATTGCAAAGCAGATGAAATGTAAGTATTCGGAAGTTATGTATTTATTTATAATATCAGAGGCAGTAGTTAAGTGCTTTATCGTCAACATGATATATGCACTGATGCTGATGAATGACATGAAATGTTTAAGCTCACATAAAATCCAGCGGTAGTGATTTAGCAAAACAAAATCTCATTAGTTGTTAATACAATAAAAACGCTAAACAATTGCTTCTCAAGGATTTTACTTGAGTACAAATTGTAGGTGGTTGTACTTGATTATTTTAATTTAATGCTACTTTTGTTCACTCCATTTGAGAGGAAAATATTGTCCTTGTGTTGTATTTTATTTGCAGGATAACATTTTACACATGAAACCACTGATGAATCCACAATATATGATGAAATGTTCTTGACTAAATTACCCAACAGTATTTTAAAGAAGCAATTATTTGCTCCATCTCAAACAACAAAAGCAATTGTGCAAGCAAGAATAATGTACTAATATCATATTCTGTTTGACTTTGTACTGTATTCGAGTACTTTTGATGCTTTAAGTCAATTATTTACTTTTAATTTTTGCGCTTTGCTAATGTTAAGTGTTGAATGCCGGACATATACTTTTAACAGGGCTATTTTCACACTGCTGGATATGCTGTTTTATTGCTTCAGTGTGTTGGAAGTAAAGGCTCAGATTTTTTCCTCTGTATTGTAAAAACTTACATTCTTTGGGGTGATTGATAATTAGAAATTGTACAGCCATAGGAATTTAAATAATGTAGTCTTCTGCTTTAGCTAAAGGGGTGATAAATCTGGATATTAATCCCCGATTCAGTACAAAAGTGAGAAAGTTCTGCTGACTTGTGTTCTTTAGTTGGGGAGTGCAGAGTTAAATGAAAGCTATGATTAATTACATTAAGCCTTACTTTTCTTATTAACTCAGTGTAATTAGATGACTGTGAATTGTTACAGTATCACTTTCAGAACATTTCTGTCCAATTGACTGAACCCTCAGTGGATAATTTACTTAATTCATCAAATTAAGTTATGAAGAAACACCATGAGTTTATTTGCGTATGCTTCCCAGCATGCACTGACAAAATATTCTTCTATCTGAAGAACTATACTGTGAAATACATCAAATCCAAGCTTATTTGTAAACCAAGGATTGTAAATGCATATAGCATGCAGATGCAAGTTCATTTAAATTAGAGCAATAACCTTTAATTTAATATACTAGGTCCTCTAACATTTACATAAAAAAGAGACTGGTGATGAGCAAATATCAGTAATTTGTGACATTCTATAAAGGAAATGATTCACTCTGATTACAGTTTAAGAGTTTAATCCACTGTTAAATATCCGTAATTTATTTATTTTTAGGATTTATAGTATTAGCTCATTTGACAGGAATGATGCACTTTGATTACTCAGAATCTAGTGTTGTAAATGAGTTAGGCTGGAAGGCGTGTTTTAATTCTAGGGGAAAGAAAAGATTATAACACACAGTGCAATAAACATCCACCAGTAAATAAGGCCACAGTTAGCAAGAGTAAAATCATACAAATTACTGTCAGAGGACTGAACAAGACAGGTGACTATGTAAATCAGTTTTAGTGCCTTCCACGTTCTCCTGTTGATTGTTCAATCTGTTAGACTGAAACTATTCCTGTCCTTCTCCTGTGATTGTTTCTCCAGCTCAGCCTCCGTTCACTATGTGTCTGAGAGTCAAGTTCTACCCTCCTGATCCTGCTGCTCTGAAGGAGGAAATCACTCGGTATGACCTCCTGTTGTGGCTTTCACTTCAGATGACTTGATAAAGGCTGTTCATGTTTTTTTCCTCTACAGTGATAGTTTGTTTCAGTTTAACAATAAAGAAGAGAGGCAGATTTTTCATGCAGAGACCGTCATCTGACGCGATGGTTAGTTGTTGTTTTGTTTCCTCAGATTTGACTGTGGCACAGATTGTGCTCTTAAACTTTTAGACAGAGCAAACATGTCTCTTTCCAAATCATTATTTATGGCCTTTCATAATTAAAACGCTTGAGTACTTTACTGTCTTAAAACAGAACACAGTTTTCAAGAGCCGTGAGCAGAGAGGAATGTAAAAGCCTTTCCTAGTAGCTGTGAAAGGTAATGGACGGAACACTGAAAGCAACATCATATAGGATTTTCGTGCACACATTTTATCATGACTGTTCTTTCTAAATGGTGTCTTATCATAATACTTTCTAAAATTAATTTGCAGAAATTGGTGAAAGTAACAGATTCACTAATGCTGAGCAGACGTGAGTTCACACTTCCTCCAGATGACGCTGAGAGTAGGCAGCTGGTCAGTGTGTGTTTGCACAGTTTACTCATGTATTCATTATTGACCGGAGGGAGAGGAGTCCACTCTGTCTTTGAGGGGTAATGAGATGAAATGTGCGCCACATGTAGAGTGAACATAATGAACAGAGTGCTCAGAGGAGAGAGGGGGCAAAGGGTGTTGACTGAGAGAGGGTGAAAGTGGGCATTGGGGGTGGGTGAAGGACAGAGTGATACATGATTATGGCAGTGAAGAGGGCAAAGCACAGAGGGCAGAGAGGAGAAATAATCAGTCACATACAGAACAAGACTCGTTCAGTGTGTGTGTGCTCTTTCTAGCTATGTTCTGTGGGGACATCAACCCTCAAAACCACAAGACCTGCCTGCAGGTGTGAAGGGCTTGTCCTTTAAAAATACAGAAAGGTAACATATTTATCAAAGCCAGAGAGCATAAAAACTAAACAAATCATCAGATTTCCACCTTTACGACTGCTCATTGGAGCATGCTGTTCCATCAGGAAAATACCCCAATTAAAGCTTAAAATTGGGATACTACAATAAAATCACTTCATTCTACATTTCTCATTTGAAAATTTGCCAAAAATAAAACGTTTGTATGAAGATTCTTTTGAAATATTTAAGAAGTAAACGTGCGATCCAGCTGTGACCTACAGTCATGTGACAAAAAAATCAGGTATTTTTCAGCTGAACTGCAGGCTGTGTTCACACAGAGCAGACAGGAGACAAGAATGGAAACACATTAAAAATGTAGTGTAGTAAAATATTCATACTGTGTGGAGTCACCATTTTTTCTCGGTATTGGTAGCACCTGTGGGGACTTGGAAAAATTTAGTACATGTTGATTCCAGGTTTTATCAAATTTTGTAAACTAATTTCCATTTTGTTGTATTTTTTTTGCAAAGCTCTCAGAAATTATAACTGTCATCCTGCACAATATACCATTTTTCAGTTCCTTCTTACTTCTAGCTATGGTTGTGTTGTTTTTTTCATAGAAGTGCAGGATTTCATATTCCTGTAAAAAATGAGGCTACAGTGAGTAAAAATGTGACAGGAGCAAAAAATGCTCGGAAGCTGCTTATGGTTCAGAGGGCTAATACTAAATACAAATTTTAGAGATGGAAAAACAAGCAGCTGTTCCATACAATATAGACATGCTTTGCTATTACAGGCCTGTTTTCCAAAAGACAGTTTCACTTGCTTTGTGGGAAAAACACATGCTTTCTGCCATTTCGGGTCTAATTTACAAGGCACTGTGATCATAAATTATGAAGTGAAATTACTTGACAGAAGAGCTATTGATCTCTTTACATGGTTTGTAATGCAATCCATCAGCAACAAAGGACTGCTAATGTTTGTGCCCATGTACAGTACTCATCATACTTTGAAAAGGATGTGTTGAACCTGCTGCAGTGTGAACAACATGGGACGTGTAAGCAGCTTTTTATTGTGTGTCTCTATAAAAGAAGCATCATTAGCCACAGTGAAAATGGTGCAGACAGAGGGAAGCAGGCCTGCCTGACTAATTGTCTTATTTCCTAAATCAGCTCTTGAGTAATCCCACTGAATGTAGGGTGCTCACCTTTAACAATAATAACAGAAATGATGATAATAATAATAGTCGTCACCATTGCCATTAACATCATCCCTGCTGCAAGTGCTGTCTCATTAAAGTTCATGCTTCAGGTGCTGATTGGTTGGACGAGTCTGAAACTAGGCTGGAGGCTTTAAGAGAAGCACGGCGTCAGTAGCAGCTTTTCCCTCGGGCCTTTTCTATCCTCCTTTCCCCAAAACAAAACCCTCATTTCAGTTAAATCAAAAAGAAATATTCAAACCACCCACAGGGAACGTGAACTCAACATGCAGTCTTTGAGGTTTATCAGGTTTGCTGTTTAGCTGCTCCTGCTCTCTTTTTTTGTTATTGTTTTTCCTTCTGTGTTTTCACTGAGAAATTTAACTGTGCGTGAGGTTATGGGTATTTAGGAACTCAATCAGTATTCTCAAAAGCAGCGAGACTGTCTGACATGATGTTTGACCCTTGTAGGTATCTTGTCTTCCTGCAAATCAAGAGAGACCTCTACCACGGTCGGCTCCTGTGTAAAACCTCGGATGCGGCCATGCTGGCTGCCCACATCCTTCAAGGTAATCCAGAGTGACAGATGGAAATGGCTTCTATCACTCTCTGCTTCTCATTGCGTTCTCAACCTCTGCCCTGTAGTTCACCACGCTGATAAATACATGCCTGCTGAGCAAATAGATTTTCCGTGAGAACGTGAAATATTCCTCAAAGGATGTACTTGCAGTTGTTCACGCATAACATTTAAAACATGTAATGAGCTTTTCACACCCTGTGTACGTGATTTTCCACACTGATATACACGCTCATCAAATGAAAGATCATTCAGTGCTGCGTGATAATTATCTGTACGGCTTGTAGACTCTTTAACAAACACAAAACCATGCTGAATTCTAAAGTCTTTGAAGTGGTTATCTGGCGTCTTATCACCTCCTCCCCACACATACAAATAGAGAAGCAGACACGGCACTCATGACGTATGGTGGCACAGCTCGCTTCACAGAAAGCACAGTGTTCGAGGGGAGGCAGGTCTTCTGGAGGAGGGGCTGATGAATTAAAGATGGGCTGCCTGGTCAGCTCCTCCTTGCAGAGTCATCTGAAGGAGTGCAGTGTGGCATGAAGGACTGCAAATAATCCTGGACATGTTCTGCCTGTCTCAACCAACAAAAGCACCAGTGTATTGAAAACTGTAGATATAATTTCAATGAATGCAAATGTCTGTGAATATGTTTAATATTCCACTTTTTGTGATCCTTCCTTCAGCTGAGATTGGCGATTACGACCCCGGGAAGCATCCTGAAGGTTACAGCTCCAAATTCCAGTTTTTCCCGAAACATTCGGAGAAACTGGAGCGACGAATTGCAGACATACACAAGACAGAGCTGATGTAAGAGAAAAAATATAGGACTGCGCCTCCACTGTCAGTCTTTGTTTCACATACCTGCAGAACCTGCACTCACTCAGGCCAAACAAACAGTGGACTGCCTTTGACATTTATATAATTGACTGCAGTAATGAGGTACCAACGGTCTGTACCGGGTTGGCTAAATGGATTATTGTCGGTTATTTGAGCAGATAGCGGAGAAAAGCACTCTCTTCTCCACTATCAGGTCACATAACTCAGTCAGATCATAGCTTGGCCTTTATTTGCACAGTTACTGATGGATCGAAGCCGCAGCTTTAAGTGGACAAAGCAGCAGAGCACAGGAATGAAAGTGATCAGATAGAGCAGATCTGTGCAGACATGCAGACAGAGAACCACAACACTTTCAGCAACAGTAGCTAAGAAGCATTTAATTCATACACTGATCAGCCTTACTGAAAGTTCAAGTATTTTATCCTTTGTAATGTTATCTTGCATTAGTTGTTTTGTAGTTCAGGTTGGCTGGAATAAACAAGAGCAAGAAAAAAACAAAGCATGTCTGTTTAAAGACACACTATCAGACACAATGAAGGTTGAATTGCACCAACCAAGTTTTAATGCTGTGGTAGCAACACAAGACTCTGCTGCCCACTAGTGGTTTATTCTTTCCTCACTACCAAGTAAACACAGCCCTGCTCTATGAATACTTACATTAATTTCACACCCCAAATGGAAGCTGAGATAAAAATTGAGTAATATATATCCATATAAATATATCAGCTGATCTTATGTTAACATTTTATCTATCTGAGTACAAACAATTTTTGCCTCTTTTCAGTCTTTCTAAATTGATGGATCTCATTATCGAATATCAATTTGTTTGTGCCTCTCTCACAAGTCTTTGAGCTTTTGAACTGTGCACATTTTACATTGGACTGACACTGACTGTTGCTCTCCCTCAGTGGACAGACACCTGAAACATCGGAGCGAAATTTCCTGCAGAAAGCCCAGATGCTGGAGACATATGGTGTTGATCCGCATCCATGCAAGGTTGGCTAGTGTTTCTCAAGTACAGCTGTGCTATTTTTAGACAGTAAACATTTCAGAAACATTCCTGTCCAACTTGAGTGTTGAAGTCCTCCCATGGGAAACTCACTACTTGCACAAACATATGTCTGATTTATTTTTTATTTGTGCCCAAATGCGTGCGTTCGAGCTACATTCTGATATTGTTTTGTGTTGTTTCAGGATGTGTCTGGGAATCCAGCTTTTCTCGCCTTCACGCCGTTTGGTTTTGTCGTGCTTCAGGGAAACAAGAGAGTTCATTTTCTCAAATGGTGAGCCAAATGTGCAGCGTTTTCTCGCGTGAGCCAAGGACAGCTCACTCCCCAGGAACTTGCACAATCGTATAAAGACAAACATTGTGCCGCAGGCCTTGATTTTATGGGATTTGACTTACACACTATGTATGCAGGGTAGTCTACATGAAACACAATGTGCACTGCAGCTGGTTGTACAGTCACAGTCAACAAAGCCCCTCCATCTGTCTCTACCTGAGACAAGAGCCGGGGGGCTAGCATATGCACAGATGGCTAATTACAGCAGCTAGATTCAGAGACAAACTTAGCAGAAGATCAGGACTAAAGCCTGATACCAGAGGCCTGAATTCAGGGAAATGCTTTATTGCTTAAGTGAAAATGTGTACAGCAAGGTGCATTTATATTTATTTTCCTTTTAACTGAGGATGCTGCTGTTACCATTATGAAGCCAGACTCATTGTGTATCATGTTTGCATTATTTCTAATGGCTTTGTTTGTTCGCAGCACTCAGGTTCCTTTCACTCTCCATTCCCTGTCTGGAGGGAATATTATCACTTATTTGTTTTGTCAGCCAAACATAGAGCTCCGTGACTGTTTATGTGATCTCAAAGTGGTTGTCATGAATATTTAACAAGGCTGTGGCTTCCTGTTTCTGCTTGCTGGGTCTGTAACCATTGATGCACTTTCTCCCCCGGACAGGAACGAGGTGACCAAACTCAAGTTTGAAGGCAAGACTTTCCATGTATATGCAAATCAGAAGGAGGTGAGAGCATGAATTGTTGGATGTGGGGGTAAAGATGACACTGTCTGCTGAGTGTGGCTTTCTGTCTCAGTTTTGTTATATTGTCCTGCACGCCCTCTTTATTTTCAACGTGCAGGACAAAAAGATCATCTTGACGTACTTTGCGCCCACACCGGAGGCATGCAAGCACCTTTGGAAGTGTGGAGTGGAGAATCAAGCTTTCTACAAGTGAGTCCAAAGATCTTAATCTTGTCTTTTCACCCTGCCACCTCGATGTAGTTACCTGCTCTGCATCCCAGAGCGCTGGTGCCGTCACGGTGCCTTGGTGTCCTTAAAAGCCCTTCCCTCCTGGTTGTTTATCAGTGGGAAAATGAGGTGTGAGTTGCCGCTGACCTTTAGTGAATGAGTGTGCGCTGGCACGAGACTGCAAGCACTTCAGGACTCCTTCTGAGATATGGCTCTCCCGTCTCAGCCGTGAGTAATAGTGCAGGTGTCCTCTGCTCTCTCCATCTCAGGAGAGGTGATTAACAAAAACCAAGCAGTGTGAGCTCAGAGACTGCGAGCGGTGTCATAATGAAGCCGGCTGTTGGCCCTGGTGATGAAGGGTTAAAAGATAGAAGGGAGAGGAGGAGAGGGGGCATGCGGAGGGCAGAGCTTAGCTTGATGGAGGCAATATGATGTGACCTTCTGGTGACTCTTTGAAGTGGCAGACTCATAATATTTTATCAGCCTTCCACTTATTACGATTTCACTGTAATGGGAAGTCTGGGGGACTGGAATGCAAGAGGACGCGTGATAAAGATGCTGTCTTCCAGAGAAGCATGCATATCCCTTGAAAGCAAGCTGGAACATTAAACATTAATGTCTCACTTACTATGACAATATAAACATATTGAATACTGTATGGAATCGCGCTGAGGATGCAGTGCCTATAGTGCAAGGAGACAGCATGCATAATTTAACAGCAGGGTATTTGATCCTAGTTTCTGCTTCGTTCTGGGATTCTCAGAGCAATTACATACATTCACACTTCGAATGTGTGATCATATCAGGGCTGTATTCTTGCAAAGATGTGTGGGAAACTGTTAATACCACCTATTTCCCCTCCTCTTCGCTTTGTTTAGATGCTTCAAGCTTCAATGCTTTTTTTTTTTTTTTTTCACCAGGCTTGAGAAGTCAAGTCAGGTTCGCACAGTGTCCAGCAGCAACCTGTTCTTCAAGGGCAGCCGTTTCCGCTACAGGTATAGTACACGACAAGGCAGTATGACTGATGACAGGGAGGGGAGGACACTGCAGAAAACCCCCAACTGGATGAGGAGAGAAGTGTTCCCAGAAGACATGGCCTCCTGGCCTTCTGTGCTGTAATGTCAGCCTACTTTTTTGCCTGGAGGACAGGACTGACACCTCACAAGACAGAGGACACAGGGGGAGATGAAGGGGACTGATCACATGAGGCATTATCACACTGTATCTGCTGTAAACCTGTAGTATGACCGAGATGTAGTTCTACATTAAAGGGTCAAATAATAGAAAATATGTATTTATGTACTTACGTACCCTTAATAGTATATATTCTTAGAAAAGGTTCATTTTTTATTTGCACAGGTTTTGAGATAACCATCTGGGATATTTATTTTCTGTTGTGTGGAATACAGTTTAGTTAGCAGTGTTTCAATACAGCAAAATTGCATTTAAAATTTGCAACAGCCATGTCTGTTTCCACAAGCAGTAATGCAGTTTCTTTGGATAATCCACTCAATCAAGAGTTTTATTGAGGCTAATTTATACAAAAGACAAAAAAGAAATACATTTTTAAATGGTTATTTTTAAACAGTGTGCTGTTAATTTACAAATGTTCCCTGTTTTGTTAAATTACAGATTATAAATAGTAAAATCACAGAAAAACAACATTAATTTTCATATTAACTATAAAATGAACAGGCCAAAATTGTAAATAAATGCCCACATCAAAAGTCTGTATTTTTATAAAAGGTAGTTTGTTCTTTTACAGTGTTTGACAGTAATAACACAACATTTTTGACTGTATATAAATCAGCAATACACATTTTTACAGATATTTGCCATTATGACTAGATTAGAAATTGAAAATTGACAAGTCAATTTTTAAGTGCTGTTTTCGAAATTTTCTCTGTATCTAATGTGCATGCCCACAATCCGTATTTATACAAATGATAATTTGTTCTTTTACAATGTGCGACCATACAATTACACTTTTCTTACTGGATTTAAAGCAGCTTAAAAAATCATTATTTTACAGATATTTGTTGTGATTATCACTGTTTTTTTTACAGTTTTTTAACATTACGGTATTCTACCATTTTTAACGTTTTTTTGGACACCCTTGCTGCCAGATTTTTACTAATATTTATGGATTTATTTTTTTTTACAGTGTGACTTAATATAGTGGCAGTGGAAAATCTCAAAACCTTAGTAGATAAAACTGAACCTATCAGCAGAAAATGTGTCAAAATGCTGTTTTTTTTGTTTGTTTGTTTTGGTGCACTGGCCCTTTTAATAGCAAACAATCATGGGAAAGTATCATGACATTTTCTCACAAGCCCAGTCAGTTAAATGTTGTCAAAGGACAAACCATGATCATTGTTTTGATATTTTTGCCTGCAAGTCTGTGTGTGCATTTGTCTGACTGGTGCTAATTCAGTTACAAAAAGCTGAATTCACCAGGTTAATTCAATCATGATGCTCATGTACTGTACTCATCCACTGCAGTGATGGCTTTCATAGCATTGGGTGAGACCAGGCTGGCTGGTTTTGTGTGTGTGTGTCTGTGGAACTCATCCTGAGCATCGTCTCTGTGCTTTATAACAGTGGACGAGTGGCAAAAGAGGTGATGGAGCAGAGTGCCAAAATCAAACGCGAACCTCCAGAAATACACAGGTAGAGTTGTAAACTCAGGAGAGGTCAGAATGTTTGATCACTATCTTGTTTTAATTTTCCTCCATTTTCTTAGGCACCAAGCTAATGTAGATGTCTTTATATTTCAGCAGCGCCTGCTGACTACAGTACCCACACTCACAGCTCAGTGCAGTGATGTTTGTGCATTTGTGTCTGTGTTTGTCTCTGCAGGGCTGGACTCGTGCCCAGCAGAAGTTGTCCATCCATCACCCACGGGCCTCGGCTCAGCAGCGTACCGCGCACGCGTCGGAGAGCTGTGCACATATCTATCATGGAGGGTAAGAACTGAGCGTCACCCCAACGCTTGAGAAAGCAACAGATCAGTGTTTTTTTATGCTATGTGTCTGTGGCACACAATTTAAGAAGGAGCTGTAATCTGGCTCTTCAGATATAAACAAACTCTGTTGGCACAAAAAAAAAACAGAGTCCTGTTTGTTAGGATTTTTCCCCTTCTTCAGAAAAACACACTTGTACATTCACTTTCTCACATGCTGTAACTAGAGCCATGTGGCCCAGTTCATGCTGTTGGGGCACGCTGCAGGTGTGTGCGTCACTCAGCCCGTCTCACTTCAGAGATGTGTATATTATGTGTGTGTTGTGCCAACACAGTGGCAGCTAAAGTCACTTACTCGGCCCTCCTGCAGGCTCCTGGCCCAGAACAGGCGGCCTCGGTGTTACTAAGATGGACACAGCAGGCGTACAGCCCTGCATGGCTTTGGGTGAAACAGAGTGACCAAGTGCATTTCAAGTACAAACTACAAGTTTTAATACTGCAAGATAAATAGAGGTCAGAAGCAGGTGCACTGAGTATACTGAGGGTCCTCTGCTGTGGGTTCAAGAGAGCCATAAGAGTTTCTCACCCCCAGAGTGTGCTGACTGGGTGTCTTACAGTGGTATTAATACCCGAGCTGAAAATAGCCCGGGTCTTCTACTCCATGTATGCCACTGGGTTGGGTGGGGCCAAACCAGGCCAGGCCAATGCTGGCGACTGTAGCACTGCTACTGAAACCCACTGTTTAGCCTCCGCAAACTGAGGGAGAACCCTTCAGCCTAACACAAACACACTCTGTGGCCTGGACTCTGGAGAGGGACCATAAGGACAGGATTAACGCGTGCGTGCTGCAGCCATGGTGAAGTGTCTGATCCGCATCACCACCCGGGTGAACGTCCACCTGCGTATGATCAATCACTGCTACCGGGATGTGAAGGTTCGCGTGCTGAGCCTGGGGCCTCGTATGCTGGGGAAGGCCCTGGGTGTCCTGCCCCTCTACCCATCTCTGATGGGGCAGCAGGAGTCTGCTGGCATCACCCCTCCTTCTGGCACTCCGCTGCCCTGCGTTCAGCCCAGCAATCCTCCAGGTAAATCCATCGCAGAGCCAGCCAGGACTGTGCTTTACATGGAGGTGCAAGTTGCTTTTGCTATTTTAAATCAGTCCTGGCCTCATCGATGTTGTCAGGGAGGGAGTGATACCATTCCTGTGGTCGTCTGTGCATCCTGGTGATTGGATAGACATCTTTTGATTTTTGCTGACAACATTTAGTTTATTTAGATCTGAGGACTCTTTATATAGTTGCTATATTTGGTTCCAACTACAATATTTCAAGGCGTATGATGTATTCATTCCAGCTAAAGCTATATTATACACTAGACTTTTAGATTAAGAGCTCTGATTGAGGCAAATACAAATTCACATAACGTATTTTCTGCTCACTGCTTCTCTCTTGTGCGCATAACACAGGATAAGCTGAGGCAGATCACCTCAGAGTAAAGATGGCCACTGACATTCATCCAGCCTTTATGCCTCTTCCCCTTTCACTTGACAGGAGTTTCATGTCAGCAGAGGCTTAGATGCTGGACATAATCTGCCCCACTTTTCACACAGTTTTAAAAAGTTCTTTTCATGATTTGCTCTCTCATCAGAAGTGGAATTTTAATCCTTTCTCTTCATAGTGAAGGTGTAATGTTGCTGCTTCGACACTCTGGAGAATGTGATATCGTCAGCACAGGCCTCAACTGCAGCTCATCTTCACTGAAATGTACACTGGAGAGGGTCGCTTATGTACTGTACTGTTACCTCCACTGCAGAATGGGCAGTTCAGCTGTACTGTACTGTACTTCTGGCAAGTCTTGGGAGCTTTGTTGAATGTTTTCTGGTAGGATTAAATGAAGTGACTCAATGATAATTCAGGGATCAAGGCATCTAATAGAAAATATGAGCAATGTTGCTATACAGTTAGCAGGCCTGTCTCATGACAATATTAGATTTTTATAGTGCTTCTGCATCAATCTGATTATAGTCTCTTGATTTTGGGGGCATCCTAAACAAATGGTTAACACACTTAAATGTAACCGCAACATCTATGGTCCTAGTCAGGCTTTGGACCTGTGGTGCATTTCATTTCTCTATGTCTTTCCTTGTTTCCCATCTGCCTTCATATCATCCTATTTAATAGAAGCAAATAGGCTAAAATAGGCTTAATTCCTACAATAAGGCAACCCCATTCAGCTTTTTTTTTACCCACAAACATTCAATCAATTTTCCTAAAAGCAGATGACAAAAACCTGTGTGGCCTGAAACACTTTCGCAAGCCTTTTCTTTTTAGTTTGACTTAATCATGACTGTCATCTCTCGGGTTATTTGCTGTTATTTATGTTTAACATTCTGTCACAGGATGCTTGTGACCATTTTTATGTGCCAGCAGTGATTTTAAAAAGCTGTTAAAACTACAGTCAGATCAGCCTCTCTCCACATACATTTATGTCACTTATTTTGGGAAGATAATACAATAAGGTTTTTCTTCCACTTGGTCCTTTTTAAATGCATATTATATTGTTAGGTATTCTAGTCTTTAATGCAGAATTGTACTCTGGAAGTGCACACTGCAGTGATGACAGAATGCTGCAATTAGCTTTCCTCGGAAGTTACCGGGTTAAGAAGAATCCTTGATGTTTGACATCAAGGATTCTTGAGGCATTGAGGCTCGGGTAAAAACACCAAGAATCCCTTTATAAATTTAAATGCAACTCATACAAAGTGGCAAAGTGGGAACAAATGATACAACATCTACTACCTGATAAGAGATTAGACTTTATGTGCTACTAGATAAAATGAAAAGCTGTTGGCTGCTTTACCAGGAAGCAGGCCTGGCTTTTTTTGTTCTCTCAAGTGCACCTTATCTTAATGGGTTTGTATGTTCCGTTGTTAAAATATATCTACGCTACAGGATGGTTTTTTTCCATTAGGGATGATTATTCACATCACATCAAGTGCTTTCTATAGGATGACAGTCCTCCTCCCTGACTGTTTGACTCTGGGGAGAGCATGATCAGGTTTCGACTCTCAAAGTGGAGACTGTGTGTCTGCAACACTCTTAGTCCCAGAACTGCTGCACATTGTGTCTCTGAACGCCACACTAGTATAGAGTATGACTGACCACTTCATGTCTTGTCAGTAATCTTTTAACAATCTTTAAAATGTGTCTTTCTCCCTCTCTGCACCCTTCCACCAGGTTTGGAGTCCTTGCGTGACAGTGCCCACTCTACACCGGTGCGTTCAGTGTCCCATGGGGAGTCCTTTATACCCCGCTCCCGGAGCCAGGCCACAGACGCCAGCGAGGGGATGGCGGTAATATCAGACGAGGCCTACAGCCCCTCTGACAGCGTCCTGCCCACGCCGGTGGCTGAGCACAGCATGGAGCTGGCTGTCTCGCGCCAAATTAACGGGGCGCCCTGCAGCATTGAGGAGGAGAAGGAGTCAGAGGCAGGCACCCCGTCGCGTGGGGAAGGGGGTGATTTTGGTGCAGACGGTAGATCTGCACAGGAGGGTGCTGGGGGGGACTCGGCCCTCAGCGAGGTAGAACAGGTGAATAAGTTTGTCTTAAGTGTCCTCCGTTTGCTCCTTGTGACCATTGGACTCCTCTTTGTCTTGCTCCTCCTCCTCATCATCCTCACCGAGTCAGACCTTGACATTGCATTTTTAAGTGATATCCGCCAGACCCCCGAATTTGAGCAGTTCCATTACGAATACTTTTGTCCCCTCAGGCGGTGGTTTGCCTGCAAGCTCCGCTGGGTGGGCGGGTTGCTCATTAACAAGTGAGAGTGAGGTCGTAGAGTCCATAAACCCGTTCGGGGGTCTGAGAAGACGATTAGGACTTCGGAGTGATGGAGGGCAGCCTCGTCCCAACCATGAACCCTGCTTCTCTCATCCTCCTCCTGCAGACATACAGCTTGGACCACTCCTGGTAACACTGGGCCAGGATCTCTCTCCCCCCCTCCTCCACTTTGAGTTACCCTCCCACCCAACCACCTCTTCCTCGTTTCGCTTACGTTCGTCTTTTTCTTTTTTTTCTACAAAGCCAGGACACTTTTTTCCTTTTTGTTGCGTTTTTTAAAATTTTATTTCAAGCCATTTCAGGTATTTTATTTTTTCAAATAACACAAAGGAAAAAAATTTAAAACTGAAAATCAAAGAACTAAAGATTTTTAAACAGTTCCTTTTTACAGGAACGGAAGATTTTGTTGCAACGCATGAGCGTTGCCTTCATTTATTATTTATTGCTTTTAAACACGGATTAGCGTGAGAAAAGGAGACGAGAGAATGAGTGGTAATCAGGGAAGTTGATTTGTCATTAAAAGATGGAAGTGGGTCATGTTAGTCAAAAGGTCTCCTGCTGTGAAGTATGTGTGAGTCAAAGTGGTGTAATATCTTTGGATATTAATTCATCCTCATCTGAAGTCAACTAGACAAGCAGCAGAATAACCTCATTAGGAAAAACAGAACAGTCTGAGGGGAATAATAGTGAAGGGTCATGAAACAGAGAACAGACAGGGTGATTACCAAATGCCTTTTTTTGATTAAATAGTGAAGACTGTTGGCAGTTTAGAGTTCAGTGGATTGTTTAAGACAGTTCGGCTTTAGTATACGATGGTATACGGAGTCAGCTGATGAAGGTTAAGATTGCTTTTCTAACGTTTTATAAGGATACAGTAAAATACATCAGTACCAGTAGTGTCATGTGACCCAGTAGTGTCAGTTAGAGAAATACTCATGATGAGCAAAGATTCACTGGCACCAATAGATTATAGTCTAGATAGACGTGCAATGCTGATATGGTTTTAATAATTAAGTACTTTGAATGTGCTCCTTTGTTCTGTTAATTCTCCAATTAATTTGATTTTCTTTCCTTTTTTTCATCAAGTTGAAATTCGATGAATTTCAATTATTTCTTTCTATGAAGAGTTTATGATTTATTTTGGTTTCATATCAACCTTGCTCTTAGGTTCATGTATCATACTATATTACTATTATTGTTAGAATAAGAGTAATGATGTACTTTTTGTACAAATTAGTTTGTTTCCTAATATATATTGACAGGTTTTCCATGTATATTTTAACAGAACTGAAATGTTATTTTGTTATTGAAGATTAAATTATACCTTTTTTAGCGCTGTGTTTCAAGTAAGGTCAGAAGCATTTATGGCGATGTGGAAGGGGGTCGGGAAAAAAATAAACAAACAAAAAAAAAAACAGGGCTTTTATCCAGATCCACTGAGCACTGATCACACCTCTCATCTTTCCACCAGCAGTGAATCAGCCTTCAGCAATGTGTGTGCAATTTGAAGGATCATTTTAAATATGCATTTGTATCAAATACAATCTGGATTTTTCATTTATACCACTGCAAATGCCAAATAATCCAAAAACACACTTTCAGCCTCCCTAACTTTGTCATATCTTATTTTACTTGAAGAGTTCGGAGAGGTGACTATGAGCCTGACCGACTGGATCTGAACTAGAAACAAAACACTTGAGTCATGGCCTTACTTCATGCTAAAAATAATTTGAAGAATATATAAAACAAAACCAGAGCTGGAACAGTTGTTTGACATGAATATCAAACATTTTCTGCTTCAGCGTAAGGATTAAAAAAATGAAAAGATTAAAAATAAGAATTTTGCAAATGTCATCTTGAGAAGTGAGAAATTACAATTGATTATTCAATAAAGAAAATATTAGTAAGCTTCAGCATGAAACAAAAAAAATGTAAATAGTAAATTCAGAACAAACTACTAAAATGGGCCCCAAACCTTTTTTTGGTAGATATTGCTAGGCAAACTACAGCATGTAATATTATTTTAACCTCCTGATCTTTTCACTTGCTTTCCTCCCTTAATTTTAAAATATACAATATATATAGGCTATATGTGATCAAATGACATCTGCCCCTTGCTTGATGCTTTGGTCAGGCTCTAGACTCTTCTGCCTCACAGCTCCAGGGAGCAATAACTGTCACGGCTGCTGGATTCTGGGTAAAGTCTGTTTTTTGTGTTGCGTGTCTACCGCCTGTACCAGTTGCAGGTGAAAGTGTTAGAGTGTCTGTATGTAGGAAACAGAAACAAGATTCAAGGTGATAGCATTGGAGGTTTTAGACAGAGTAAAGACGAGGGACATTACAAGGAGGAAAAAGCGAATGGCTTAAGTGATAGAGTGGAAAATGAGAGGTCTGCTTCTTTGAAAGTGGGTTTTAAAATACTAACTGGGAATGGAGGGCACTTGATGACATCAATCTAATGGCTGTACAGGGTTAATATATTTTTTTGCCCCCTCGCCCCCCTGCAGCTGCTCCACTGAAAGCCCAATGGTGCTACTTTCTTCGTTTGCTCCTGTGCAAAATCAAGCGTAACGGCCCTCAGCTAAGTTGTAGTCCTGACCACAGAGTAGCATGCACTTTGGCGTTGTGGCTGGATCCACTTCTGTAGCTCATTATCTTTCACAAACCGTAGTTATCTCTGGTGGAGGCAGCAGCACCAACATCTCCCAGCACAATGCTGGAGAGGAAATATCAAATCATTAGAGCTACGCTGGCAAGCAACCTGTCATACATAAAGTGTGAGAACTTATTTATGTCGAGTTAATAGTTTTCAGCTGGGGTACATCCAGTAAACAGCAGATGCAAAGATGAAGCACATTTTTTCCAAACAAGGGGTGGAGCAGGGTGGTGGGTGGGTTGACTTTTTTGTGTACATTCATACTTCATATTTATTACTTCTACACTGAGGTCAATATGAGCCATCAGTCCAGCCAGGCTGAGTTGTTGGACATCTTTTAAAAGTCTGTCTGCAAAGGTGTTTCTCTTACATCGATCAGCATTATGTAGCTTTAGTGGTCTGTTTGAACATGCAACAGTGGGGGAAAAAAAGGCAGCATTATTCAAGGAGCAATAACCAGCTGTAAGAGCAAAAAGATGTGATTTACAAACTTGTGTATGAAAATCCACTGATGAATAATGTTTGATAAGACAAAAAATGTCCTTTCTGTTTGTAGAAAAAAACACTCTTACCAAATTGCTGTTGTGCTGACTCTAACAATGGTGTGACCACAGAGACACTTAGTTACCGTTGCATTCAGTAATAACATTTTATAAAAATCCATTTTTCCTTAGAGACCTCTTGTGTGGATGTTTGTTCTGCTGTTTTCTTTGCTGTTTCGTTGTTAAGTGACGGAGAGTTCCCTGTGCCTGGATCCTCACTCTGCAGTTTACCAAAGTGGCAAAGATGAAGGGATGGAGACAGAAAGATCAACTACAGACTTCTCCATCCTTAAATCTCCCAGGCCAAGAGGGAAAACAGTGTTCCTCTGTCTGCAACTGTTTGTAATGTTCACCGGGCAGCCCAAAATCTCTGTCTTAGTTTGTCTTTGCAGGCATGTTTCCTGTGACAAACCTGACTTTGCATCTACATTTCAGTTGGCTGTGTTATGTTTACATATTCTTTTACTTCATTGGAGATGGCTATAGGTTTGGCCAGATGTGTGACTACTGTTGATCTAGTTTGTGATCCCTGATTTATGAAGGAAATCAGATCACCTGTACTTGAAAAGGCATAGCTATTCAAATAATATGTGGTGCACTGGAGGATAAAATAAGAATTTTAGTGTTTAAATTTAATATACTGGAGATGGGGACAGACTAAATAACAGAAACACCTGCATGGTATGATGTAATTCCATACAATAGCCAAGCAACTTACATTTTATATGAAACTCATGATGAATTCTTATCAAAAAGATGTTTGGATTAACGTCTGAGGTTGTATTTTGTGGTGTTATTTTACAGAAATGCATTTTACTGAGGTGTTTTTGTTATTTTGTCTACTTCCTGTATTTTTCTACATATTTCCGTAATCATCACATACCTAAATAAAATAGTTTCAGACACATAATCAGGATTTAAATTTCAAAGATTGTCCATATTGGTTCTTAAAACATCATCATTAAGGTTTTTGTTGGTATTTAACTGATAAAAGGAATTACATAATCAGTTTACATGATCAAAATCAAGTGATTAATCCTCAATCGGCGATCTAATGTTAATTCCTGGCCAAAGTCTCTGTCACATTAATCTGGATGACGCTTGTTGCATTGAGGGGTTTGATGAAATTAGTCATAACAAAGGACATCTCGTGCTGCTTTTTGCCCCTCTGCTAGCTCCCAGTAGTAGACAGACCCTCACACAACCGTGCATACACGTAAAATAAGTGTATATGCATATCCATGTCTGGTGGTGTGTTCTGTAGTCTGCCTCGTTCTATCCTCGGATTGGAGATTGCTGTTTAATTGCGTTAAATATACAAGTATATATATATAAATTCATGTGCCAAATCCAGTTCTTGTTCAGTCCGATCCATTCCGAACCCATGTTTGTACTGTAGGCAACCTTCTGTACAAGTCAGTATAAAATATTGTTTCTCTCCAATAGTCCCTTGTAACTGGTGCCATTAAATAAAACTATTCAAACTTGAAATAAACATTAAATACAAATGCGTGTTGCGGCTCTCTGTGGTTTTGTGGAACAGTGCAAATTCAGCATTCAGCTTCCTTGTCTCTAGTAAAAAAATCTTCCAAATATACACCAGTTAATGCAATAATTATTAATAAAATTTCAGTTTATTTAATAGAAAAATAAAAAGTACACAAAGAGAGACAGTGAGGTTGTCAATTCAGTCATAAAATAAATTTTACAGCAATTTACAATAGTCAGTATAGAATCAAGACAGACACTGTGCATTAACTGTACAGAGCTTAATTATGCAGTTTAAGCAGTTTCAATATAAAGTTGTGGTTTAACAGGTAAACAATTTACAACAATATGTAACCTCAACAGGTTTGAAAGTGTAGTAAAAAGTAGTTTTGTACACTACAAAGTCAGATCCAGAAACATAAAGCTCTCAGCTCAAGTGTGAATATGCCGGCTTTAAGAAGGGTCGCTGGTTGCTTTGAGGCATCGGAGCGGCCAGGAATCCTGGTCTCCTACCTGCTGATGCGTCTCCTGCTGAGCCCCTGAACCCTCGACCTCCACCTTTGGATCCACCTGTGGAGCTGGACGATGACCACGATTTATTGCTGCTGTAGCCACGACTGAATCCACAACAGCAGGACAGCAACACAGGAGAATGAGTGGAAAAAAGCAAGGAGGACTGTGAAGCTTTTTGCTAAATATGATCCCAAAGTATTAAATGTGAAGAGAAAAACTCTACATACCCTTTAGAACTGGAGCCTGAGTTGCCATATGATTTTTTCTTCTTAGAATACTTAAAGAATGGAGCTTTCTTTCTCTTCTGCCCCTGTGCAGCCTTACTACGGAAGTAGGTGGAGGACTCCGTGTCATCCTCGTCATCGTAATCTATATTTGCGCGGCCTCGTGTCGTGTCTATCCACCCATCTCCACCACTTTCAGTCTGCTCCTCTGCTTCAGACAGAATATAGCGTTAACACCACGATGTGTAAAGACTATACAACTGAAGAAGAGGAGGTGCAAATGTTAAACTGTGCAAAGCTTTAGTTGACTCTCTTACCAGGCAGCTGCCACTCAGAGTATTTCTGTAGGACCTGAATGACTTCAGCTCCATACTTGTCTAGTTTGTCCTCGGTCACACCATCGATTTGTAGCAGGACTTCGGGGTCAGAAGAAAGCTTCTCTGTTTGTAAAAAAAGAATAGTGACAATTTTGAAAATGCCAGTTATAAATCAGGAACACTGAGCTATTATGCTAACAAGAATTTTAATAATACTTTGAGAAATTACCAGCTATCTTTTTCAAGGCGGCAGTAGAGAAGATGTTGTAATAGTGAATGCCAAACGCTTTGCCCAGCTGCTTGCACAGATCGGTCAGCTCCTTCAGACACTCCTGGACCATCTTTTCTCTCTGGGAGACGTTCTTGGCCACAGCAGCCTTGTGTTTCCTGATGGTGGATGCACTCTCTGTCTCATAAAACTCCACCTGAAAAGCAAAAAAGTGTCAGCCAGTGCTTAATGTTTGGATTAAAATGTAACACTTAAATATTCATATTCTATACTTCGCATGGCCCTAAACCTGACATGTGACCCGTTACCTGCATGTGTCCAGACAGCACGCTCATGGCTTTTGTTCCAGCAGAGATATAAGCCACAGCTTGACCGTTGTTAGTGATGTAAAGATCCTCCACCAGGATGTTATCCAAGACCAGTTTTTTGAACAGACGGTCAGCATTATGCCTGGAGTAGGCCCCTCCCATCCCAAACATTCCAGTCTGTAGCTTGGCAGATTTAGACCCTGATAAAAATAATAGTTCCTCCGCATGAGACCAATTAGAATACAAACACAGCTGGACAAGGCAAATCAGCATCTCTCATGTATCATATTAGTTTAATTGTTTAAAACTGAATTTTTTACAGTAGGCATGTACCGTACCTATGAAGATATCCACAAGCATGTTCAGTGTCAGTCGGTTTTGCTGAGCAGTCCTGCCAAACCTTGATCCAACTTTCTCACAGTTTTCTTGGACGAACCGCACAATGTTCTTCACATCATCAGTCACATTTCTCATCTTGTATTGCTGCGTAAAGGAACATTCAAACATTGTTCAATTAAAAACAGCCAGCCAGGTTCCAGATATAGAACTGACAGAAAAAAAAAACAATTCCTACGTTGGGTTTGGCACAGTTGTCACAGCTGACGTCTGGATGGTCCTTACAGAAGCTTCTGTTGAACTTCAGCTCCCCAAAGTACGCCAGCAGCTGAATTCTTCTGCACTCCATCATGTTCTCACAGAAGTGCACCATGCTGTGCAGGTTGTTGTAATGAGTGGCCTTGGTGTGTTTGTCACCTTCTCTGTCCACTGTGAGAGCATAAAAACCACGTAAGAATACTAGCAAAACAGATTAACATACAGCATTAAACTATTATATATAATTACCACAATGATGCAAATAATTTTTAAATGCAAATTATAGTTTCAAAACATACTGCTAATAATCCTCTTGATGCGGTGGACATCAGTGTATGAGTAGAAGAGAATGCAATGAGAGATCTCTCCATCCCTGCCAGCTCTTCCTGACTCCTGGTAGTAACCCTCCACTGATTTAGGCAAACTTGCGTGGATCACATAGCGCACATCAGGCTTGTCAATGCCCATGCCAAAGGCTATGGTGGCACAGATGACCTGGTAGACAAAAGTAAACAAAAGCAATGTGCAGTACGTCTTACTTTATACGTTAAATCCCTCAAACATCTCCTGGTTTCCAATATCATGATAATATGTGTGCTTTGTATCAAGTCTCTAGTCAACCAAGTTTACTAATAATTTTCATATATCAAATGACAGAAATGTGAACTGACCTGGCAACCGTCCTGATTGATCCATTTAGTCTGCACATATTCTCTGTCACCGTCACTCAGTCCTGCGTGATACGCCAGAGCTAATATCCCTGCTCTCTGCAGACTCTCTGCCATGGCATCGCAGTCATTACGAGACAGACAGTACACAATCCCAGAGTCACCTGCAACATGGAGAGACGATTTCAGACTCATTGGTTCAAAACATAGTCATTCCTTCATTGCAAGGTTACTTATAAAAGCAAGTAGTCATTTGACAAAACATGGATTTAAAGCAGCTTAAGACTGTTACTTCTATAAAACATTCATAATATGCAGTTACTAAACAGCATCTTGATGAGGCGTCAAAAATGATTATACAAGATAATCCACAGGACTTCATGTCTGTAGACGGTTCTCCTTTCTGACTTACTGCTCCTTCAATGTGATTCAGACATGTCAGACCTCAAAGGGTTCATACAGGGTTGAATTTTTTAACAGAGCAGTTACGACAGCATTCTGAAAATAGCATGCACTGGCATCAGAAAGAGTACTGAATTATTTACGTGGGTAGTGCTTCTTGATCCAGCAGATGCAGTCCTCGTCAACCTTTTTGGGTTTCTTGGGCAGCACAGAGTACTTTAGGTTTGTTCTGTTGAAGCTCATGGTAAACCTGAAAATACATTGAATGGAATGGTCAGCAATAAACTATAAACAACAATGAATCTAAAAGACAGTTTGAAAGTGAATACATACACTTGTGGTCGAGTCATATTCAGCTGGTTGAGGATGTCTTTCTGCACACGGGGAGTGGCGGTGGCTGTCAGAGCCATCATCGACACACTGGGGAACCTCTGACGCAGTTCATGCAATTTCTTGTAGTCTGGACGGAAATCGTGGCCCCACTGAAAGATTTAAAGAGATTGAACGATTCTCAATGGATGTTGCAATAAATAAAAGCATACTGCAGATTGTGTATACATTAAAGCTAAAGAACGCACCTGGCTGACACAATGTGCCTCATCTATGACAAACCGGGCCAGGAGGCCTCGCTCGTACAGGTTCTGCAACGCGCAGATTAACTTGTTGCTTGCACTGACCTTGGGGGAAAAGAAAATAATGCATCAGTCACTTAGGTGCTCAAAAATCATAGTTACTGATAATCTAAGTACAGCAAACAAGAAAACACATTTAATAAAGATTTCATTATACATGGGCAAGTCACAAAAACCTCACCTTTTCAGGTGTGACATAGAGTAGTTTAATAATGGGGTCTTTCCTGGAAAGTTGCATATAAATCCTTTGTGCCTCACTGTCACTTTTGTCACCAGACAGACTTGTTGCTGGAATCTGAAAAGTGGGACATCACAAAATAACTGATATAGGGCGTCGACAATTCTTTTCAGTATCGATTTATCTGCTAAGTATTTTCTCAGTCACTGGTTTTGTCTTTAAAACTTTAGAAAACATTTATGAATATTCATCACAATTTCCTGCAGTCCAAGATAAAACCACTTAATGTCTTGTTTTGTCTGATCACAATGGAAAACAATGAAAATTCATAAAAGTCAACAAATTCTCAAATGTGAGGACATGAAATCACAGTTTTTGCATTATCTTATTTTTTTGGTCACTTAAGTCATCAATTTGCAAAATATTTTTCCTGACCTTTAACTGACCAATCAGTTCTTCAGCTTATTATTGCAGCTCTTAATTTGCACAATATCAGACCAGTGGAAGTAAATATACTTACATCTAGAGTGGTGAGTTTCTGGATCTGATCAACAATAAGCGACTTGAGTGGGGAAATAACCACAGTGACTCCCTGTGAGACGCAGGCAGGCAGCTGGTAGCACAAGCTTTTACCCCCACCTAAAAATACACCAGTTTGAGATGTTTGGACATCTTCACTGCAGTTGTTCCACAGCTACTCTAAATGTGCTTCTACCAACCTGTGGGCATCAAAACAAACGCATCTTCTCCCAGAATTGTAGCATTAATTGCTTCCAGTTGATTAAACCTAAACTGATGAAGTCCAAAACGTTTGTGAAAGATCTTCATCATCTCTTGTGAATGGGAGAAGTCGAACCCTCTGAAGCGATCATGAGCTGGGTTTTTGAAGGTGGGCTCTGCAATAAGAAAAGACATCTAAACTGAGATAGTGAAAATGCACCACCTGAACATTGACCTACGCTATAAATTCCCTAAATCAGGCCCTGTATTTATCAAGTATATCCAGACATCTTCTGTGTTGGGATAAAAGGAGAACTGTTAGGTATTCCTACAAAGTTTGATATTCGAGTAGACTGTACAGACTGATTAAAGTCTTGTTGGACACAAGTAAAAACTAAAAATGTGTAAAAAAATATGACAAAAATGACTTATTGGATTCAATATGGTGCTATTTCATTAGCAAACATACACATATGCAATAGAACCAAATATGCATTTCTTTAAGACTTTTGCGCAAGATAGAGACAATTTCATGTTTTCAGATGTTTCATAAACTGTGAATCATATTTTTTCCAGCCCTCGACTTGCCTGGGGAACAAATCTTTGAAGGGTTCGGTGCAGAAGCAGGTGTTGTCGGTTTCTTCTCCCATGAGAACTTGCTTGGCACCCCGTCTTTCACTGTTGTGGTCACAGTGCTGGAGTTCTGTGTCGAAACTGATGAAGTTGAAGGTTCGTCAAAGTACTCAGGGATGTCAGAGTCATTGAAATCATCTATGTCAAAGTCGTCAAAGTAAAAGTCGTCTGCTTCTACATCTTCTGCAGCTGTATTCACTGGAGTATTATTTTTTTTCTGCACATCTGTCTCTGGCTTCTTAGGTGAGAGGAAGAGATCTGGGTCCTCACGATCTACGCTCGGTTTCTTAGAGAAATTAAAAGATGGTTTTGTGAGGCTGTGAGCTGATGGAGAGTCACAGATACTCTCATTTTCCACAAATACTGTTGTGCTAGCCTTACTGTGAAAGGACTTTACATCAATAAAACTGTCAGTGTGATCAGAATTAGAATCCACAGAGATGACTGAAGATCTCCTCTGCTGAGGAGGCCTCTTAGAGTCCACAGGCATAGAGGTGTTGTACGAGACACCACTAGAGGTACCACAGCTAGGAGAAAATGTTTCTTTAAAGATAGATTCAGAAGCCACAGTGCTGTCAGGCTGCTGCATCCTAAACAAAGAGACACCACCAGTAGCAAGAATCCTCTTTCTGCAGGAAAAAGACAGACAACTGCAGTCACACTGAGACATCATTAAGCATCATGAAAAACAACAAAGCTATTTTCAACTCAAATGAACACACCTTTGAGCCCTCTTCAGTAAAAGTTCACTTCCACAGGACAGAGCGATTAGTTCATGTTCAGGGATGGAATCAACAAGAGCACAAATGGACTCCATGATACTGAAGAGTTGTTCATCTGTCAGGTGTTCAAAAAGACAAAAAAAGGCCAATTAATTAACAAAATCATTAACAGACAAAATTATTTTGAATAAAATGAGCCGATAGTTTGGACAAATCAGAAAAAGGCACAACACCCACTAGTTTTGTCTTCAGACTGGCGATTAGAAGATTCATGCGTTGTGATGGGACCCTTTGATTGCACAGGATTGTCTCTGCTTTGAACTTCAGCTGATTTTGGCCTGTTTGAAAGGAAAACAAGGCATGGGACACAATCCTTACACATTGTTCTTTCGTTACCTTTTTCTTCTACTTCTCTTTAATTTCAAGTCTACAATAAAACCTGTTAACTTGAGGGTGTTGGCATGAAAACTATATACATTCAAAGGATTCACAGATTTTTATTGTCATAGGCGCGAATAAAAGTTAGCAGTACAATGAAATTTTGAGCTGGCTGTCTCTGTACCTTGAGCCATGATCAACGTATTTACAGGATGCACTCATTCAAAATACTCTACTCATATATGCGAACAGACAAATACTGAATCTACAAAAAACTGTATGAAAAAGCATGTGCAATATTTATAGTGGATAATAATGAAGATGTGCAAAAAATTCAACATTGCAAGACTTCATTAAGTACTTGGGTTGATAATGTGAAGAAGAGGAATTAAGGGGTGGAGCAGTGGCTTCAAAATGTTAATCAGTCTTATGGCTAAGGGGTATACTGTTCTTAAACCTTGAGGTTCTGCGTTTCAGACTTATGTAACGTCTGTCAAGCAGCAGGGAAATGAAAAGCTGGTGCTGGGTGGGGTGCTGGTGGGTGAGGTCTCTGATTTTGCTGTTGGCCTTTCTGAGCACTCTTTGATGACAGATATCCTGTAGAGATGAGAGGCCCGTACTTACGATACTACACACAATATCATAGACTGTACCTAAGATAGTATCGATTTGCAGATGAATCAAATGGTGTGAGACACTCAAGAATTATCCTGAGCAAAAATGTTCCCACTGTAATCAATGTACTGTCAAAACTAATATGGTTAAGGTGCTTATGTGACTTAAGAGTTAAAACACTGGCCATGACTATGTGTCGGGTAAGACCAGCTGGGCATCTACTGTGTTGTATTCTTGTAGTGGTGTAATCAAATAATTTGGTTTGTATAACTATAGCTGTAGTAATTTACAGATTCATATATTTAGAGCTCATAATGATAAAACTGAGGGAAAGACACAACATAGCTAAGTTTGGAAAAAAACAATATAGCATAGCAATACAATTAACTGTGTTTCACTGTGCTTATCGGCATATTTGCATTGACCTATCAGTTTCAATGCATCCCTACAGAGAAGACATTTCTAGCAGTAAGGTGAACTTAAACTATGCATATTAAAAACTAATTAACTGGGATCATTTTGGTTTTAACTACAGTCTGTATAAAAAAACTATGTACACTTTAAAAATCACCTCATTTTCTAAATAATTAAAACAGAGGTAAAATACATAGTAACACTAAAATACTGACCTTTTCTTTAATACAGAGGTTGTATAAGAGATCTCATCGTTGACTGGTGAAGGGGGAACGTAATCAAAGTCATCTTCAGGCTCAGAGTTGTGGTCAAGATCGATTACCTTTGGATCTATCCATTTTTTCTTACTGTCTGAAAGGCCAAAAGAGATATCTGACATTAGCTTGTGTGTGTTTTTTTATATACTTCAGTGCTTTTAAGGTTTGTATCTGATGTCAGGTACAAATAAGAAAATAAACAGCCACCTACCTGTCCTTTCTTCAAATGGTTCAGACACAGCATTGCTATCTTCTTCACTTTCACTCAAGACAGAGTTCAGATGTGCACGAGGATGTCTTCTGGTCATTTTAACAGGAGAATCAGGAGAATCCTCGAAACTAGGACAGGGTGAAACTGCAGCTTTGTCAACACTGTGCTCCGTTTCATCTGTTTCCATACAAGACTGTTCACCAGTCTTGCTGCTGAGTGTCTTGGGAGAGGCATCATGGTTTAGTTCCGCTGTGAGTTTTGCTTTTTCTTCGGTAGCAGATGATAGTTGCTTGCTGCTTTTTTCTGATATTTCTGAACTGAATGAGTCGTTTTTTGTTTTGACAGGCGTTTCAAAGTCATCAAAATCATCCCAGTCATCTATGGGGATACCAAGAGATGCATCCAGACTCGTGGAATTGATTCTGTTGCCACTAGAAAACTGGGTGTCTGATTTAGTTGGAGCTGGAGTCACCTTAAAACCAGACACTGATGCAGGAGACTGATATGTAGGAGAAGAGCTACCTGCTTGGCTGGTGGAGTATGACTCGCATTTTGAGCTTACAGGAAAGAAGTTGTTGATTTTGGACTTTTGAGGTCTTTCAAGCTTGTTTGAAAATGTCAAAGGAGATTTAGTCACCAAACTGTTCTTAGGGACATTGACATTTCTGTTTGCCAAAACATTTGAGCCGATTACCTTGGTAGGGACCTCCACTTTGGTCGTACCTGATGAGGACTTCTTTTTGAAAGAAAAGGCCCTGAAAAATACATATAACAGGTATGACGTTACAAAGATAAAACATGACAGTCAAAGACAAAAGGGACCATTCAACTGAAGATTTAAAGCCTTTGTAGGGGAGCTCTGTTTTTAAATGCCACTTGTATCTTTTCTTTCTATCCAGCAACCTGATGAACACATCAGCTGCTCATGGCTCTGCCTGAGCAGGCGTCATGGCGGATTTGTTTCCAAAACTCACATCAGCCTGGCAGGAGCAGCGGTGCAGTTAAAGCAGTTGGAGTCCCGGGATACCAGGTCAGTACAGTTTGTACACGAAATTATACCCGGCAGTGCAAAATACTGATTAGCTTTATATTATTATGGACTTACTGTGTGTCTACAGAGTGTTTGCTGCTGCAGGAGCTGAGCAGAAACAAGTTTTATCCTTTGTGCCAAACTGTCTACATAGCGACTTGAAATGCTCATGTCGTGGGGGAAACTACTTCTGGATACGTGGTCCTGTGGTTCAGAGCAACATACTTCTTTTTGCAGTAAGTAAGTAATCTCTAACAGATCTCGAACGTCCCTCTTGTGCTAGTGTTACTGAGGAGTGTTCAGTTAGCATAGCTGACAGCTCAAAGCTAACTGTTAGCTGGTGTTTCCTCCTCGCGATAGCTTGACCTCACTTACCCTGTTTTAGGTTTAGCCAGAGACAGCTTGCTTTGAGCCGCATTGCTGTGCCTCGCCAGCTGTTCCTTCAAGTTATTTTGTGGAAGACCGGACATTGTTGTTGAGAAGCTGAGCTAGCGAGTGTTAGCTGCTAGCAAGCCGAGATCAGTTCATGAAGAGGCGGCCAGTTTCTTTAGCATTGCTCAAGAGACGACATAAAGAAAACTCTTTGGAGACTACCGCTTCGCTGGTGCCTCTTCTGGGTCGTAACTCAGTGCAGGTCATTAAACTTAAACAGTTTTTCGTACTGAGCTCACCGCAACGCTAATCACTGTTCGAGTAGGAAATACAAAGACAGTGAATTTTGCGCCCAATCAACAAACAGACTCCTTATTGGCCGATGCTGAACCGGAGTAAGGATTCTGGGAAATGTTGTCTTACGATGTTCACAAAGGAGATTCCCATTCTTTATCACGAAACTACACTGAAACTACAAATGAACTAACATACTGTTAGAATAGCGTAATGCACGTTGCAGCACTTTAATAAATTAAATTTGGACTTACTTTAAATTTAGCCACTGTACCTCAGGCCAATTTAGAAGTGACTCCTGTGTTTCCATGGCAACACGCAGTGATCCCTGCTGACAAGTGACGCTAACTGACAAAAACATGGCGCGTAATTTCAGAGGAGTTTATCAACTAATCCGCTGGAAAGTGTGGTCGCAGTTTTACACCACATTCTGCTTTTTGCTTTGTTACATTCTGCTCTCAATCTGTATCCCCATCCTCCCATCACAGATTAAATAAATTACAGACTCTAACAATAGCAATACTGTGAGAAAAATGCATGACAGCAAAATGTGTTTTTTTTCAAAACATTATTAGTTACAAAATTATTGACAAAAAAAACAAAGCAAAAGTAAAGTGTAGGAAAAAAGTCATATTAATATTTAAAAGCTTACCTATAATCTTTGATTCTGATTTGATTCTAGTTTTCAGTCATTTCAAGTAAATATTATTTATGTTATATTATATGTGGTGAAACCAACCAGGGTCATTTAGTCTGCTGTGTTATTGACAGAGTGCCCCTATACACCTGATAGAGTGTGATGTTTTAAATTAGGACCCACATTAATTCAATAAATATTTCCATATTCCCAAATATTCTAGTAAAACAGCATGGATAGATTTGGGTGCTTTGATATTTTTTAAAAAGTACTAATTAAAACAGAAGCAATGACATTAAATTAATAGAAACAAAATGACTGACACAATGATGAACACTGGAAAGACAGATAAAAGTGCTTGTGAAGTGAGACCAAAAATATACCTTTAGGGTCTGCAGGTACCAGTGTCAGTAGGATGAGAGTCTAAGTTTTCTGCTGCAATAAAGTGAGCTGAGACAATTAATGTGGTTTTCTCTCTACCTTTTCTTTTAGCCTGAAAAAGTTGTCATTGACCCAGAATTTTTAGCAAAGATTTCTATACTATTTCATGAGCTAAAATTAAATAAATTAAAATATATATATAACAAACAATTGTTTAGTAAACAAAAAAATCAGTTCACTGTTAATTTAAGGCAAATTTAACAGTTTTATTTTAAGAATTTAAGACCCTCTAGATGCAATTTCATGACTTAACCTATAGGCATCATAAAACTATGTGACTCTAAATGGCAATGGCTTGTAAAATCATTGGAAACATTCAAAATGTAGCACCGGTTAATTTCTGGTAAATCCACACATGCAACTGTCATAATTACCATTGTAACTCATTATATATTTTTTTTAAAATGCAATATTTTACTAAGGTTAGGTTAGGCTGAACCACAAAATCAGTCTAGATCGTGTTTTCTGTAATCTTCCTTAACCATTATCTCTGTATTCGTCATGGGCATCTTTTAGGTACATGTAATATGTTTTTATTGAAGAGTCGAACATGCAAATTAAATTTATTTTATTTGTAAAATTTAAAAACATTATTATCTAAAATACTGGTAGTTAAGTAACCATTTCAGAAGTACTGATTATATAGTGTATGTGATCTTGGTATGGCTTGATATGTCCCACCATAGTGTTTCAGTGGAGGTTAAGACACATTCCCTTGTGCAGAAACACACTGTCCATAGTAAAACTGGCTACTCATTGTAAAATAATCAAACAAAAAGAGTAACAATCACCAAAAAAATTGTCCTGTGTGATGAAAAAAACAAATATCCAGCCCCTTTTTAGTGTACAATCATGTAAAAATCACACCACTGGGAAAGATGAGCAGGCAGCGAGTCCACACATGTTCTTCCCACGTTCAATGAAGAAATACCTGGGAGAGGAGAACACTGTTGTTATCTTTCTGTTTCGTACACATTTAGTAATATTTCCCTACATTTGATTGAATACAAACTTTACCCGTCCATGCCCCAGCCGGAGCCCCACGAGTTCTTTACTATCCAGTAAGGAGTGCCGTTCTCTTGTCCGTAGCCGACAGCTAGGACTGCGTGGTTCACCTTATCTGTGGTATCGTGACATTTAGTGCTGAAAGCAGGAAGAGAGGAAAGTTATATTTGACTTTATACACATGACTGATCTGATAAGAATGAGGAACTACACCTCCAACTACCCCAACAACTTCACTGAACAGGCCTTTGTTTTAGTTCACATGACTTTTATACACTAGAAAGTGCAGAAACACCATTTAAATCAAATGGAATACAATAAACCATTTTTCAATCCTTGTTTCATTTCCCCCGCTTTTTGTTTCGCTGCTAATAGTAAATTTTCGTGTTTATATCTATTTATTAGTTTTCACTTAATTTTTTGTACATCTCCATTTTTATAAACCTCTTAATTTTTTATCTTTGCACATAGTTTTGTAATTTAGAACTGCTTTTTTGCACTGAATGGGATTGGACCTAATTTAGTTGTAATTTTTGTATAATGACATTAAAGTTTCTGATTCTGAGTCTGATTCTGAACTCTCACATGAAACAAATATCTTAGGTTGCCAGGATAGCTCACTGAGTTAGGGCGTTGCCATGTAGGTGCAGATTGCCAGCAGTGGCTAAAGACCCTGTGCTGCATCTCTCTCTCTCTCTATTTACCCCCTTTCACCCTGTCTCTCCCCTATCATTAAAATGGAAAAACTCCCCCCCAAAATTTAAAAAAAACAAGTATCTCAGACAGCCTTCATTGATATGGCCGGCATCGTCAAAATTAGGAACATCCAGTCTTAAACTGAAAAAAAACTGAAAAACTAGTCCATGCATTTTATAATTGTAGGCTGGACTATTGTAATTCCTTATTAATGGATGTCCCCATGAGTCTCTGAAAAACCTCAACTGATCCAAAATGCTGCAGTGAAAGTACTGATGGAAAAATTACTGAAAAAATTTAACCGATTTTAAATAAATGCAGTTGTCAGGGGTACATTTTACACTATCTTGGCAATCCCAGTAAAACTCAAGTAGTTTCGACAAATGTATTAGCATAGACATACTTCTTTGCATTTGGGTCCAAAGGACATTATTTTGAAATTAAAAAGGGGCTCTTTTTTAATAGTTGTATCTATTTCACAACTTGTCATTTGCTGATAAATGAGTGAACATTAGTTGAGCAGAATCAGGTATTCAAGTCATGTCACATGAATCGGTAACATACACCGATCAGACATAACATTATGACCACCTACCCAATATTGTGTTGGTCCCCCTTATGTGCTCAAAAATGCTCTGAATCATTGGGCATGGACAAGAGGACCTCTCAGGGCGTCCTGTGAGGTCTGGAACCAGAACACTGGATCCTTTGGGTACTCTGGCTTGTGCAGTGGGGTCTCTGTCAATCAAACTTGTTCCACTGCATCCTGTTGATGCTTGATCAGAATGGGGTGTAGGAAGTTTGGAGGTCAGATCAACATATTGGGCCACTGTCATGTTCCTCAACATGTTCCTGTTTGTTTGATGTTTTTTCCATGTGGTGGGGTGCATTTTCCTGTGGGGGTAGGCCAGTGACATTTGGGATTTCCATTTGCATGAGGGAGTGTGCTTGTTGTGGGACAATGTTTATTTGGGTGTCTAAGTCTCATCAACACGGATGTTAAAATCCAAGGTTTTCCATCAAAACACCACATAGTACCAATATGATGTTATTCACTTCACCTGTCAGTGGTCATAATGTTGTGGCTAATTGGTATATAGTGCTGAAAAAGCTAAAAATGCAGTATGTATTGTAAAACTGGATGTGAGTCAATAATTATCCAATCAGTAAGAAACTAATATAAAACAGACAACTTCTCTCCAGGCTTGGCTGTAGAAAGTGGGTTAAATAATTTTAAATATATCAGCGCTTTGTGATTTCCAAATATTTGGATTACGTATCTGTAGGCTACTCCTAAAGGTTCATTTTAAGGTGATATTTGGTGAAGATCAACACTACTACAACAAAACTTTGGGCCGAAGCTGCAAATGTGGAACTTTTCATGGACACTGCCAGCAAGGGGGGAAAATGCTTTAATTGAAGTACTAATTGTATTTGTTTGTGTCTGTCTAATGATTTTAACAGCACCTCACTGTGTTCACTGATTTAGAAGAATAAAAAACAGATTTCTACAGTCTGTCTCACCTGGTGTACACGCCCGTGTGGTAACTCATAAAGTCAGCAGTCACCTCAAAGGCGAAGCTGACAGGATTGTGTGTGGCGACAGCGTCCACCATCTCCATCTCATTGTACTGATGGGAAACAGAAAAACTTCATTGTTCTCCTGCTTCAATAACAATTATCTTCTATCCTCTTCTGTCTTGAAGAAGCACATTAACATTCACTCACCGCAGTTATGTTCATCACCTTCTTCACAAAAGCAGCAGCCATTTGTGGTTTATACATACAAACACCTTCCTAACATACCAAAAAAATAGCAGAGATCAAAAGCTGTTAAATATGTTATTTAAACGTTTGTGTGTCTAATATGTAGTTTATGCTGTTAGTATAGTAGCTGATTGTTTACCACAGCTGTGTATGGGTAGTCCTGCTCTGTCATTAGCCCCTTGTTGTACATGATGTATTCAAATGCTTGACTGGGAAGACCACTGAAAGACAAATTACGATCCTGTTATCAAATTGTGACTGATACACACAGCAGTGGTTACAGGGAAATTATCAAAGAGGGAAAGAAACATATGCTCGGCCCTCACCCTTGACATCCGTGGTTGTTGAAATCCTGGGCGCAGTCCACCAGCTGTTGTTCTGACTATGAAAAGTAGTTCAAGGTTACAGTAAATACTCTTTGCCCAATAAGGTTTTTCTTTAACAAGAGCAGCAATTTTGATAGAGAAGTGAAATTAAGTCACCAGTGGCAAAAGCTTCCCAGTGGCGATAGCAGTAACGGACTCTAGACAGCCGGTTGTGGAAAAAGTCCAGCAACTACCACAACTTCCCTTTGGCACAAAAGAAAAAAAGGAAAAACAGTAAGACGTTTAGTGAATTTTTTGACATATAATGTGAAGTAACTTTTTATCTGAAGAGGTGGATGCATGGAAGTAAATGTCCGAACAGGTAATTTGCAGGAACTTATAACTGTAGGTAGTATTTGTTCTCCAAGGCCTCAATTTGGGGGAAAAAAATGTATACACCCACCTTAATCTGCAACAATAGGCCTTTTTTATCACAACAGTACCAATGGCACTGGTCCAGCACTACATTTTTTCCAGTTGTCAATAGCCTCCATTTTACTTTGCATTGTGGGTGATTTGTGCCCAGTACACATGCATACTTCGTTTTGTTTGTATTTCCATTGTGAACACACTAAAACTACTCGGCAACAATGTTCTGTGACCAATCCACAGTAGTGGAAAATAACCAAATACCTTTACTTGAGTACTGTATTTAAGTGCAATACTGGGGTGCTTGTACTTTACTTGAGTTCCATTTTCTGATTCTTTATACTTCTACTCAACTAGAACTCCCAAGAAATTATTGCACTTTTTACATTAAGCTGAGAACTTACTTTGCAAATGTAATTCATACAAGGATAAATTATGATTTATTGTTATATATAAATTAACATAAAACTTTTTGATAAAAACACTTTTAGCAGCTTTAATGTTAAAATAAAGATGACATCAAAGGTTCCATATTATCAAACTTTTGTATTTGAATGTAATTCTATGTCTTCAGTCAGTCTAGAGACCCACAACAAATGAGAAGACCATTTCTGAATTTCTTTTCCCCCCATGGATCAGAAAATGTGTCTTTTAACAAGCCAATCAGGTTTGCAGCCTGTTGTGATGCTCGGTCGGATTTAAAGCTACAGACACTGAAACAGCCTGATTTGAACACGGCTAAAATCAGGGATATGATAGGCATGATAGGATAAACCATCTGTTCAATGTTTTGAGCTGAAATTGATAATACACACTCTGGAGACATGTGAAACTCACATTAACTAGTAAAAAAATGATATAACATGGGATTTTTAATGCATCAGGAATTATAATCTAATAATATGATATACAATGTGCTAAAATAGGCCATTCTAAAAGATGAATGCTTTTACTTTTTATACTTCTAAATGCATTTTGATACTAGTCCTTAGCAATTCTACAGTGTTGTATTGTTACTTTTACTTAACCTGATTACTTCTTCAACTTCTGGAGATCCATAAGTGGAAACAATGTGAATGTTTGTGTTAAGCTTCACCTGATTCTTCACGTCCGTCACATAATTTCCCTTCTTCCTCCAGTCGATGGAGTCTGGATGTGGTCCGTTGCTGCTCATGTAGTTCCCCTTGGTAGCAGAGCAGTTCTGCAAAAGACAATAACATGCAGAATAACTTCCTGCCAGATAAAAAAAAAATCCCCATCTCCAACCTCTTCGTGAACTATTTCTTGAATGCAAGGCGTTACCTGTGGCTCAGACCAGAGGAAATTCTTTCGAAATTCACCAAATGTCATGTCTGAAAACTGGTTCAGAGCCACTGCAGGGAGAAATGAGGCATTTTAGAGCGGATCACATGAAACTGTAAAAACTGTAACTGTAAATCCAGAGAGCTCTTACTTGTGAAAGAGTGATTTCCCTCATTGTGTTTGTCAATCCTCCTCTTGTTCTCTGTGAATATCTGGAGTCTGTGGTCGTACTCCTGCATGGTGTACGCTTTGTTGTGCTGCACATGGGGGAGGTTGGCTGTTGTTAACTTTTTACAGTTTAATTACATATCTGAGAGGTGAGCAGCTGTAATTATGCAGCTCACAGATGATTACACTTGAGGACGTTAGGCTTACTGTGTTACTGTGATTTTTCATTTCAGATAACTTCCTCCTAACAAGAACTGTGCAGACTTTTAGATAGAAAAGCAGTACATGTGCAGATTTGACCCACCTGAGCCATCCATGACTTGAAGTGAAACTCGTCTGAAAATGAAGCATAATAAAAGCATGAAACAATGATAATAAGAAAAAACAGACGCAACAGCGAAAAAAAAAAATGAAAGTGAAAGTTTGCGTTTGAAAAAATAATACAACCAGACGTGTCGGAGCAGCTTACCTTGTTCAGCCAGGTGAAAGGCTGAAGTCACAGACGCCAAAGCGAACACAAGTAAAATCATGTTGACTGTATGAAAAGTTTCAGCCGATCGCAGCGGCAGGCGGATGAGAGTGAAGTGAAACCAAAGAGCGAACAGGAGTGAAACCAGATGAGACGGTCACGAGGTGAACAGCTGCCCGATCATATTGATAGAAATGGTTCCACTTCCTATAACACAGCCCGAAACCTGCCTAGTCATAATGTTGTAGTTCATCAATCACTCACCAAAAAATACCTAATGGTTTCAACAGCTGCACTAACAGTGGCTGGAAGGACAAGTTACTGCTGGGTAACATAAGGGAGGTCAGACAAAAGGTAGCAATACATTGGTTAACATTCTGCATTTATGTGAGAGACCATTTAAGAAAATATCAACGGGAAAATTAAAGCTTGCATAAAGTAATATTAGAATCAGGGGTCATTTTGCATAGCAGTTGACAGAGAACGTTCCCAAAACATTGGATAACCTACGGAAGCCCTAAGCGGCCATGGTCCAACTTAATTTTTTTTGAGCAAAAAAATTAAGGCCATGGCCGCTTAGGGCTTCCGTAGTTTAGGGCTTCCGTAGATAACAATACCTACAAGTTCTATGTTTTTGTCCAAATGTTTTAATGAAATATTTGAATAAAGTTTAAAGAATATTTTTATTTCCAGTACTGTTCTAAAAAAAAATATCTAATATTTTATGGTCTACACTCAGAGGATGTTGTCAGGAGCCCAGATGCACAGATTCTATAATAACAAAGCAAGAATGTCCTCACACCAGTATTCAAACAGTGGTTTCCAAATGTCATTGTTGCCTCAAAAAACAGAATGGGTTTTTTTTACATACAGAATGTTGTATAATGTTCCAGTAATGTGATATATTAAAAGTGGAACAGTTTGCATTTTCGTAGAGGAAACAAATTACAGGACATTCTTCTGTAAGACATTTCCACAATGACAAGAAAGTAAGGATGTTCTTAATGCAACATTCAAAATAAATTTTCAAGATGTTTTTGAGACCTGAGATGACAAAATGTCCTTTATAGGCTGTTTCTGTAATATAATATATTACGTTGGCTGACTGCAATGTTCTGAGGATGTTTAGGGATGTTGTCATTTTTTTTAGAACGTTAGGGCATAACAGTCTAACAACGTCATCACCAAATGTTTATAGGATTTCTTTTGTTATCCTGCCTTCAAGAGGAAACTCCTGGGAAGTAAAAAAAAAACTTTCTGCTAAAGACAACAGTAGAATTTTGAAGATGTAATGGATGGAATTTTGCTCTTTTTTGTAGCAATTTTACAATCTAATTAATTCAGTTTTATTTATATAGTGCCAAGTACAACATAAGTCATCTCAGGTCATCTATATAAGATGAGGACTCTACAATGTAATATTATAAAGAGAAACCCAAAAAATCCAGAGGTTCCCCTGAAGCAACTATTTGGCATCAGTGCAAAGAAAAAACTCCCCTTTAACAAAAAGAAGCATCCAGCAGAGCCAGGCTCAGAGCTGGCAGACATCTGACTCAACTGGTTAGGGTGAGGGTAAAGGGGGAGAGAAAATATAGAAACAATGCAGCAGAGAAGAAAAGGGTGGATGAGGCCAAAAACTGCAGTAACCGAAATGCGTAGCCCTGAAGCCAGAAAGACATGCAGAGACAAAACACAAACTGCGGAGGAGAAAAGGCTCAAACTTAATGACTTGCATTTATGGTATATAAATGCATGAGGAGTGAAAGAGAGAATAGTAGAGTAGAGGTGCTCAATGCATCATGGAAAGTCTCCTTGCAGCATAACTAAAGGATGGTTCAGGGTCACCACTCTGTTAGGATAACATGGTACAATAATATCTTTAAGATAGGATGAAGTTTGGTCACTTAAAGCTTTCTATGTTAGGAGATCTATTGTGGTTATTACAGAGAGCCAGTTCGGAAAAGCTAATCTGGGAAAAACATGTTCTGTCCTCCTAGTTTCTTGTCCGTACTCTTTGCTGCAGCATTTTGGATCAGATGAAGGTTTTTCAGAGAGTTATATGCCGTTACATGCTGTGTTGATGTTGTTTGTTTTTTAAAAGATATCATGTTCACATGAAAGATATAGGATGACTAAACAAGCACCAAAGCCAGATTACAAGCCAAAAACAAAAGCAAAAACAACAAAAAACTCCCCCTTAGGTTCACCGTTTATTGATTGTTTGTATATAATTCATGCATTTAAAATAAAAAAGCGTTGTTTTCATCAGTTAAGGCTGTTTTCTTCATCATTACCACGTTTCTTGGACTGTTAGAGCATTAAAAGAAGCCCCTTGTATCAAAATACTCTCTACTTTAATTTTAGTTGATTCTATGGTTGTGTAATTATAAATAAAATAAAAGCTCAAAAAGTAATTTTAATCACAGGCCAGGGTAATCCAGCCATGTCCGAAGATGTATATCTTAAAGTGACATTGAAACACAATAAATAATGACACTGAATAAAAACAAAGAACCAGACAACAAACAACCCTGACTGCAGTTGCCGCCTCTAGACCTGGAATTAATTTAATTTCCTTTAATAATTAAAATGCAACATATTATATATGAATAGTAGCTTTAATATTAACAAAAACTGTGTTTGTTCCAAAACAGTGTATTTTATTTTACAGGTTTGCGTTTAGTTTGAGCATTAAATCTGTGAAAATTCAGAACATGCTTGTTAGTATTTTTCACATAAAATCTGGATTTTACACTTCTATTTATGACAGTCGGCTGCTGTGCATCTTTGTTTGCCAGGACAGAGAGCTGCCTATTTTGTTAAAAGCTTTGATTTTTATTTTATTTCATTGTATTAGATGAGCATGATGTCAACCGATACATGATCTACAAAAACACTTGAGACAAAATGCCCCTGAGATAAAATGGATTTATTAGCAAGAGGTAACTGGGAAACATATTTTTGTTTATTTGTTGTTATTGTCATCTTCATATCTTTTATACTGTTTTCTTGATTTTTTTTTCTTACAAAACTGGGAATATTTCTTAAGCTGTGGAAACATGAGGGTTGAAAGATAATTTTCATACCACTGGGTATTGCTAACAGCAAAATGTTTATTTGTTTATATACCTTATAAGAGTATGTGCATGTATAAGTGTATACAGTATAAGTATATAGTATTATTCTGTCTGTGAAGGTGTTGCATGCCTACCACATGAGCTTCAAAAGTGTACTGTACATACATAGTAAAAATACATACAAATATTCACAGAATAAGCACTACGTTACTATATTCCTGCTAACAGAAATGGTTATAGACAGGATTACAGTATAAATGCAAAACACTTTGAAGTTGTCTCCTACCTCTAAGTCATGGTTTCAAGACCACACTGTTGTAGCATTTCGTGTTAAGCTTGAGATACAACTTGTTTTTGAAAGGATTACACTGTTCCACATTGAGAAATATGCCAGGTTGCATGTACAAAATGTACAGCACATCTCCGTGAAGTGAATTAACAACAAAGTACAAAATACTTTCCCATGTTCATATAAAGAGCAGGTCACTCTCTCTTATACTACTACAAAAATAGTGTTTGAATGCTGCAGGCAGAGGTCATTCACATACATTTTATCATAGTTTTTAACAGCAATGCATATAACAGAGTGATATACAGTCACGTTCCACAATCACTGGAACAGCAAAAAGGACAGATTGTCTTTTAATTACAGAAGAGCAACAACCTTTTACTCTACAGAAGTAGAACCCGGACCTGAAGGTACAACACTTACCACTGCGTCTGATCTTTTTTCATGAGTTTGAATTTAACAAAAATAAATAAATAAATAAATTTGAGCAAGGGAAAACTCACTGTACTTGTATACTTTGAGTGTAACAGAAAATTCAAATAACTAATCCTTTAAACACACCACTTTAACATGGTGTAACTTTTCTCTGTCACTGTGTTTTGTTACACAGTTTACAACTGATATTATTAATTAAACTGAGATGTCTAAACCTTATGTGTCAACAGGCTACTAAAGGAGTTCATTACTACTCAACAAATAAAAAAAACACTGAAAACTTTATCAATTTCAGATTATTGAAGACATGTATATTAGAGCAGAGGTTCCCAACCTGTGGGTTATGGACCATTACCATTCCTTGGAACATTAAATACTGGGCAGAAAAAAATCTTGAATGACTCTAAAACTTTATAGGCAATTAAGTTGCCACAGACTGTCCAGCATTTTTTTTTTATCACATCCTGTCATATTTGGTCTGTGCCACTGACTGTATATAAAAGATGGATGTAGCCACCGTGCCATTATGCATTGATCTGTGGGCTATCGGTTTGAAGCCTCTACTTTGGGAATTGTCAGTTTTACATTTTTAAACTGGATGTGATGAGTGAAAGATGGCTTGGATGGAAAAAATTCACACAGCCATACAGTAGCAAACAGATACAATAGCCACACCCTAAAGCATATCTGGCTTTATTGTCTTTTTTTTACTCTTAACTGGACCAAAATTTACAAAATAAACATCAATCTGTATTGAAGGAGAATTGAATCTAGTCTTTGAGATCATAAACTCATAAAGCAGATGCTCACTGAGGTAACACATGAAGTGATAAAAAGCGTCATATTCTCATAGAATTTTATACAATCTAACTTCTTTTTGCAATGAGAGGAGTCGCCCTCTGCTGGCCATTAAAAGAATGCAGGTTCAAATTGCTTTCACATTGGTTTTACTTTTAAGACATGGAAGCTACATCCAGCTTTTGTACAGTCTTTGGTCTGTAATTCTCAACATTTGTTGCTGCTCTTAAATAAGCTCTATAAATAAATTAACTTCTCTCAACAGTTCTAAATAAATTTTAGTCCAAGCGAATGGTATGTCTCCAGAGATGGTATTATTAGAACATCAGCACCACCACTTAGCTCCAGACTAGAAAATTTTAACAGCTTTGGTATATTTTAACAAATTTTGGTACGGACCTGTTACCCAGAGACTGAAGCTGACTGGCACTGGTGATCCCTTGACTTTTCCTCTTGCAGCATATGCAGGCTTACATGTGTAGTTTTTAGTAAAAATATCTTAACAACTGTCGGACAGATTACCATGAAATATGGTGCATGAATTTTTGTCCTCTTCCGAATGAATTGCAACTTTTCACCTATTGCCTTCATCAGGTCAAAAGTTTAGTTAGGACATGACTAATACTTGCAAAATCAACAATATTTTCATAAACTTCATCTATGGGTTTAGTGCAAATCAGTAAATGCGAGCATGCAAACAAGGTAAACTGAAAAGGTACAAATGGCGCTCAGTATGCCTACTCATCATGAATTTTGTGATACAGCCTGCATGGCTGTATGCTCTTATTTTAAATTATCGATCTTTTGAGCATTTGTGTAGTATTTTTGTTTTTATAATTAATAACCGCAACAAGACATTTCTCATTTCTGTTTGGTTTCATACCCAGTTAGTCCCATTTGCCTGGTCCACAGTGACACCGTCTACATAAAAACGGTGAAAGTGGTGCTAAAACAGTTGGGAACCCCTGTCTTTAGAGTAGCGAACAGAAATGAAGAAACAAATCCTTCTTGTTTTGGTTTGGGAAGCACAGAGACACTTATGCTTTGGATACCTTACTGCCATTTCCACTGATCATTGTCCCCTCTCTTTAAATGCAGGTCTATTCTCTGTGCTCTTTTACCTGATTTTTATGCAGTTCATTTTTACAATGCTACATTGGTTGCAGAGAAACTCAGTTGTCAATAAAACTCAAGCCAAGAGAACAACGGCCAGCAGCACGAGTGCTCAGAAAGTGCAAATTCGACACAGTATGACATAATGCAAAATAATGTCATTGGTCACTAAGAGACACAGTTGCATGCGACTAAAGTGACCTCTATTATTATTCTTGAAATATCCCAAAGGAATAAAAAAACATAAATCCTTTAAGCAGGTGTCGTCATGGCAATGGCAACAAACGAAAAATATATACTAGAAAATATACACTAAAATGTTTCGTGTCATCAAACAAGCTTAAACGTCTACTGTACAGAAGAGCAAATGTCTGAAACATGTACAACTATACAAATGTGTATGTTAACTGATGTGTAATATTAACAGAGAAAATAACGTGGACGACCACCTTCCCCATCAGTTGGGCACTTTAGGCTCAATTCTGAGTGAGGCTTCATACATGCTTTCTTCATCCAGAACAGAGCTCAAGTCCAGGAGATACTGGACTACCTGCAACATGAAAAAACAGACAAGTTCAAGGAATCTTCTTTAAATGAAATTATTCGTTACACTTGCAACAATACAAAACATATGTTGCAACCATCTACTCCTTGTGATCCATCGTTACCACTTGCGTATGTCCGTATTGGATGTTATGATCAGGTCAACTAATTAGTGAATTTTCATCTCATTTTGTTTTATTAGAATGACTTTTGATTCCCAAACAATAAAGCTGTCCAGGACTTCACAAAGCAACAAATGAAAAAGAGTCTGAGAAATTACACAAACAGTAATTTCTATTGTACCATGAGTGCTTTCTTCCCCCTAATTTCCTATGCTGGTAGTTGTCTCATAACCTATCTTGTTTTTCTTGTAACACCTTAGTCAGCACTACACATGCATGGGGGGGTCACAAGATGCCTGAAGTCATATTTATTCTTCAGACTTTTACTTGAATATTTACATTTTCACAGAGAATCAATGGATAATGTTGGTTTCTTCTGCTCTAAAATGCATTAGAATCAATAGAATAAATACTCAGATCAAAGTGGCAATAACCCGTACATTATTTTTTTGTGATCAGACCACCTTTAAGGATTTGCGAAACATAAACAATGCTGGACCTCTGGATTTTTTTGGACATAGCTTATCAAAAACGTTGGTCTACGGTCTTTATTTACCTTTGGTTGCAGGTCAATCTTATATGCTGTTTGTTGAAACTGCCTGATTTCTCTGATGATGTGAGAAATCTGAAAAAAAGGAGAAACACATTTTAACTTCGGATACGTAAAATACAAATTTGCACAAGTCTCTCTAACATCAAGTCACCCAGCATCTCACCATCCTCATCTTCGAGAAGTTGACCAAGTTGTCTTCGGTGTAGTTTGGCGTTCCCTCCTCAATGAAAGCCAGGTCAGTGAGGTACATCCCCAGATAGGGCACACAAGGAGGATCACAGCTGGTGGGAAAAGAAACACTCGTCATCCACTCGTACTGAATGTTTGCCTTATTGATCCACTTCAAAACTATGCCCTTGAACTGAACTCACTTCTTCAAAGCCTCTCTCAGGTTTTTGAACCTGCCCTCTGACGAGACCAGCTTCTGCAGTTTGTCGATCAATGCTTTTGTCTGGGAAAAAAAAGGGGTTATCAAGAACACATTTAATAACAATACTATGCACCTCAGGAGGAAGCAGGAAAGGAAACAATGTAGATGGAGACTGGTACCTGCTTGGAAACCTTGAGCCAGGTCTTCTTGAGGCGGAAAACAGAGCTGCGGTTCAGTGAGGAGGTGATCTCGAGCACAGCGTTGTAGTTGTGAAGACAGCGGCAGATGTCAGCCACAGCCACCCATTTCTCTATGACTGCTACACGAGTGACCACGTCCTCACAGTGCAGGATCTCTGTGGCAATGAGGTTGCTTATCTTGCATAGGAAATGGAGAAACAAGTAGTTTAGATTTAATATAATGTTTAAAAAAATCAATAAGAGGAGGAGTCGTGTGAGATGCTTTTTGATTGAAACATACATCATTGAAGTGCTTTGTTGTTCTCATGATGTACGGCGTCTTCTCATTTTTGTCATTCTTCATCCAGCCTTGACCAAAGAACTCCCTGGAGTGAATAAATCAAGAAGACGCAAATTAGTCTGTGTGCTCTTCTTTGTCATGGATGCGAACAGCTGAGATGTGATGACACTCACTCATATGGGATGACCTTAAACACCAGGTGATCCAGCAGAGTGAGCTGCTCTGCAATTTCCAGCGCAGAGTGGCTCTCAAAGGGTTCAGCCTTCCCTTCTCCAACCTAAGAGATACAAAACAACCCAAAAATCAGTATTCCCTAAAACAGAACATAATACTCAAACTTAGTCAGTTTGATGGTGGCAAAGGGCACAACGTAACATTGTGTTTCTGGCAATAGGGGGATAAAGCTGGATATATTTGCATACATCCATTAGTCTTGCCACAAGTCTGAACCTTGTGGGTTGGGTGTGAGTTGTTGTCCCAAGTGAAAGAGTGTCAGCATCTTGGGATCTTGTTCATGAGTGATGGAAAAATGGAGTGTGAGATGGACAGACGGATTGGATGGACTGTCGTGGTGAAGAGGGAGCAGAGCTGGAAAGTGAAGCTCTAAATTTACTAGGTGGTCTACGTTCCAACCTGTACCTATGGTCATGAGCTGTGAGCAGTGAGAGACAGAATGAGATTTCGATTACAAGCAGCTGAAGTGGGTTTCCTGGGTAGGGTTGCTGGGACCAGCATTGGTGATAGGGTGAGGAGCTCGGACATCTGAAGGGAGCACAGACTAGGGACTGGACACCTCCCTTTGGAGGTTTTCAGAGCATGCCCAACTGGGAGGAAACACGAAGGTAGAACCAGAAATTGTTGGAGGGATTCCATATCTCATCTGGCCTGGGAACACCTTGGGAACCCAAACTCAGATAGGTATAAGAAAATGAATGGATCGTTGGATGGTAGTCTTCCCTTTTAAACCTTTATCTAATACTGCTAGACAACAGACACTAAACCAGACCTGAAATCACTGCATATGCTATCAATCCTATAATGTAATGCTCAGTTTGCTAAATTCACCGCTCACTACAAGGATAAATATTGGGTGTTCATTATCCAGGGAATCCCGAACAAAGGGGTGATTTTGAACATGGCCACAAACAGCAGCTACCGACTTCACTCACCAGTTGTGTCACATCTTCCAGGGTGATCTGATTGTCACCGTGATCTTCCTGAGTTAAAGTCCTGACAGACAGGGAAAGAGAAGGTCAAGCTCTGGAAGATGTAGGGCGCCATGAATCAGTGAAATGCAATTTAATCCCACAATCAAACAGCACAAGGCGGTACCTGATGATGTTGGCTGCCGCTTTCCTCTCCTGGGTCAGCAGCTCAGGGTCATGCATCACTTCTTCCAGGAAGGCAATAACCTTTGTCTTCAGCTCGTTGTTGCTCTCAAAGTCCTTGGGAGGCACAGACAATAAATAGTGAGGAATTCCTAAAGTTGTTGGTCATATTTAAGCAAAAATGACCAACCTAAAATTCAACCTAAAATGACAGATTAGATTTTCAAATATATATTTTCATTGAAGTACTATTCATACTCCACTTCATTGGTCTGCTAATAACAAACTATATCCCAAAGTGGTTTTCAACATCTCTCAAAGAAGCATCACTGTTCTATTTTATAGTAGGTGGACAGTTTACAGGCTATAGTATAAGACTATTTCCATGGTAAATGACATAATAAATGAGTATAAAGAAACCCCAGCAGTATTTAAACAACAGCAGTGTTAATATCATGGTTATCCAGCAGTGCAGTGGTTATAAACTGTGCATATAAAGGTGCCCCGAACTGTGTTTTACCGGAGAGTGTTTGGACACCCAGTGTCTGAGCACATTCAGGACTCTGTTGGTCGCTGCTCGTCTGATCACAAACTCCTTGTCTCCATTTCTCTGATCTGTTGGAAAACCTGCAGAAAATAGATGATTAGATCATGGTACTGTCTGGTTATGAAAGCCTGTAAATGAAGCTGCACTTTACGAGATAGTGGCTCGGTGTGTATACCTGTACTGGCGAGAGACATCCGTCGATATTTTTCCTTGGTTGGGGTGCCCTCATTGGCTCCAGCTGTAGCAATAGCGAAGGCGGAGGCAGCAGACAGGGCGCTGCGGTTGTTGTCAAGCTCTCGACACGAGGACATCACCATGCCATTGTTGTAGGAAAATAGGGAAAACTCTACAGATAAGCACAGTCGAAAAATATAGAAAATGATCATCTGCAAACTGGTAACATATGATTTTATGCTATGAGAACTGAATGAGTGGTTACAGTAAAGATATAGCAAGTTTCCATATTATGCATGACTGAAATTTTACCCAAAAAACAGCTGGTGAAATGTGCATTACTGAGTATCTGTACAGACTGCAGAATGACCTGCATTTTCTTGCACAGGCCTCCACTAGGGAGCACTACAGGCCAACACAACAGCTTCCCCTCAGACTTTCCTTTAGAAGAGGCTTTGATATTCAAGATGGTTGCAGCTAAATATAGCCACCAAATATCAGCATAACAGAGGAATCAACAGATTCTCTGCACTCTGCTATGTTTAAATCCTGGGAACATAGACAGATCATAAGCAGCTAACAATCCTACACACTGCTTCACAATTTCAGTTAATTCACGTATTCGAGAGCAGGCTTTGCTTTCAAAATCTATTGTGCAATTTTGTCATGAGATTTAGAAGGCACAGATAATCTTGGCTCCAGTGAAACAGTCTCATTACTGGGGGCGGCAGGGAAAACACGCTCTTGATGTAGTTGCTATGACACAAGTTTCCCTAACACCCACTGAAGCCAAGCTTTGGCTTTCCCCACATGTTCATAGACATCGACCAAATGATATTTTATGTTTCTTTTGCTTCTCAGTGGCATGTTTTTCTTCCATCCAAAGCAATTAATCTTCCATCTCTGCCACCAACACACAGTAAAATATTCCCAATTGCAAACTCAGGAATATTGTGAGCTGCAGGCTTTGTTTTATTATGTGGTCTGGTTCTATGATTAAATAAAACAGTGTAGAGGGCAGTGCAATGAGGCTCTGACAGTGGTGTTAGATAGAGGTGGCATGTCAGTGTGCAGTTTACAAGCTTGGATTTGCATTTATTAATTTCACAAGTCTAGAACATAATGTACCTGAGGAGTTTTTGCATTTGATGTTTTTTGGTGTGGTTGGAGATTTGGTAGGAGATGCTTCTGGGTCCCCCTCATCACTCTGGTTTTGATCATTGTCACTTTCTTCTCGTACGGAGAGATCTGTATCACAGCAAGCAGTGAGGTCATTAAAAACATTATCACAAGTTGGAAGAATTCATTTAGAAACAGCTGCAGCTGACCTACCTTGTTTACACGCCGAGGTATCCTCCACCTTGTCCTTCTTGTCCTCACCCTCGTCAGGAATTTTGCTCGTGATTGGGCTGGACACGTACAGTTTGTTGATGTCCAAGGTGGTCTTGCTGAACGGGGACATGGAGGAGTACATGCTTGCATAGCCATTTGAGGAGCAGCTGAGGGCAGCCAGGTCAAGAGCTTTGCCCCCAGTGATGATGGGTATGTTGAGAGACAGCTTGCGCCGGCGGTTAGGGGATGAGTTCTTGGCAATAGCGAGAGGAGGAGGGGAGGAGAACTTTCTGCTCGCCCTCGGGGAGCTGGGAGGCTCTCCGTATAGGAGTTTACTGTTCTGGCTGCTGGCAAAGAATAACTCCAGGGACCTGCATCAAGGGTGGATACATACATTTGATTTTAGGACATAGGAATGTGTTTCTTTGATATGTTGTAGGCACACTCTATGCTTCAAGAGCTTAGCTTAACAAACAACACTTCCTAAATAATTTATGCAAACCAGCCCAGCAACCAGAAGTCTCTTCGCAACCATGTCTCAATGTTTTAGAGCAGGATACAGGCTGCAGTGTTTCAGAAAACCTCTCCCACTCCCTGCCACCCTCCTGGCGACCTCACGGGTTCCCATAAATAGCATAGCGAGTGATAGTGCGCATGGCCACTGCTGACACAAGCAGCCAAGTGTAGGTGTCTCACAGTGACATGACAAGCGCCACGGGAGAGCATACTGCAGAGCATGGACATAGAGAGCTCCCCCTGATCTGAACCCCACAGTGGGGCCCTTCACTCTAGGCATGCGGAGCAGTGCATTAGCCCCAATGCAACATTCCGTCAATATTTCACGCTATGGATCTTTTGCAGACAAGGAGAAGGAAAAGGAGGGGAGGGTGGGGTCCTGCAGCACTGAGGTTGGTTGCCATAGAGCGACAGAGCCCAGTTGAGACACTCCCAGGCAAACAGGAGGGACCGGACCCAATTACTGCCTCCAACCAGTGAACACACACAAACACACAGTGATACAGAAGCATCATCGAACACGTCTTCCTGCATGGCTTCATCTGCTGCTTCTCTGAGCTCGCGCTAACCAACAAAACAAACTCCCTGAATACACACAAAAAGCTTAGATGATCAATCGTGAGCTGTTGGCTTTACATACAGCATCTGGACTCTCTCACATGTGACACACATGACGAAATACAGACTCATGGTTCACCCTCTTCACCTGCGATTTAAAGTCAGATTTGAATTTACATTATGGCACAACAGTGATTGTGTATATATTTTGTCAAATTAGATGTGATTTAAGAAAGGAAGCTTACTTCAGTTATTTATTGTGATACTTTCATAATGTTGGCAGATTTGCAAGAAACACGTTACACAACAAACACTAACCATTTTAAAATGTATTTATATGGATGTTAAAGTCGCTTAATCAAAAGAAAACAGCTTTACAGGTGCAGCAGTTTTTTTCTAAATGCTTCAGATAACTTTTTGTTTCTGTATTTGGTTGTGTTTTCTGTATTTGCAGCATTTTTTTGTCTAAATGTTTTCATATATTGCTTATATTTAGACAATTTGCAGTGTGTGAGCTCTCTGGGCCATCATAGATTCCTCTGTCCAATTTTATACACATACATTTTTATGTGTATAAAAGAAAAAAGTTGCAGAGTTATTTGTAAAAACAGAATTAATTCATATGGTTGCAGTTAAAAGCTTAAATTGCAAGCTCCTTGGCTCCTGCATATGCCTCACATTGATTAGAAGATGACAAAGCTTCATGTCCTAATAAATCAATCTCATCTTTATGCAGTATGGCAAGGTTTGGAGGAAAGCCAGGCACTTCAAGTAAGATTTGTTTGTCTACTGGAAGTGCTGTCAACAGCCTTGCAACATTCCAGTCTGTTCAAATGTGATGTGACTCACCGAGCAGGAATGGCACTGATGGGCTTCTTGTAGATGGTGATCAGTTTATCCAGCACCACATCGGCGGTGGTGAACACACGATAGGAGTGCAGGAAGGTGTTGAGGAAGTCGATCGAGAGGAAACGGAGATCAGTCAGTCTCTCCAGCAGGCGCTCAACGCTGGCGTAGCGGATCTGCAGCACCTTGCAGGAGTTCATCATCTTACTGAAGCGAATGTCCACATCATCACAGTACAGACTTGAATCTGACCTGTTGACAAAGCAGGCAAAAATCAAGAAAAAATATAACACCTGAAAAGTAGGAGAAGCTGCAGAGAAAATTAAAAAACAAGCTTACTTGATCATCTGCGGTACTGTTACTTTGGAGTTGTCTTCAAAGGCGTTCATCATCAGGCCATTGCAGCGGATGTTGTCAATGCACTGCAGGACACATGCGGTTGAAGTAAACAAATAGGACAGAGGAAATGTTAGTGAGTTCTGTAACGTGCAGGCTTTCGGCCGACATCTTCGGATTCTTGTCTGACTGCTGGAGATGGTGATGTGTGTTGACGTGCCTGACTGATGTCACTGGTCCATGCAGACTTCTCCTGCCTTGAGGAGGCCACCAGGATGACGGTGAATGACTGGCTGTCCTTTGGCTCCACGACAATCTTGAAGTCCAGGTGCTCCATGTCTTGGCCACTCTTGTCTGATTTAGCTTTTAGGGAAACACACAGACTAGATGTCATTTTCTCCACAGATATAAGCATATATACAGCAAACACAGACAAATACACATTCTAAAGTGTTACAGTGTCAAATTCCACCTAAAAAACACAAGGAAATCACTCTATCATAGTTTTATCTCTGTCTTCCTTTTTAATTGTTCCAAATACTAACTTTACAATATTTATACATTCAAGTCAACATGCATTATATAAAACATAATAAATAGTACATATGATGCATTTTTCTGCAAGCTCAGACATGAATTAAACACTTACACTCATCATCTGTCCCCTCAGGGTCCTCCATAAGAGTGCAGTCTATGAGTGAGACTACTCCATTCTGCAAATGGCATACAATATACATTTTTTGTCTCTGCAACAGCCTCATTTGACTCGACATCATGTAGCATTGCATAACACACCATACATTTACACAATGAAGTTCAGAGTTTGTGAACTGGCTGCTAATGAGAATGTTAAAATGAAAAATTCTCAGCTTTTCAAATATACATCAAAGTGAAAATAAACTTGTGATTGTCAAAAATGGCTCAGCAGCATCTGTACACCTTATGTGGATAAAATTCATTTGGAGTATATAATAAGTGTAAGCATAATAAGTGTGTGAATGTCTTTATATGCTGGTTTTTGATCCCTTATTAACAGAATTGCAAGGTGTCACCTCTAAAATATGTTTGCAAAACACAGTGAACAAGTCCTCAAAAGGTATATTTAATGTCCATCATGACTTCTTTATGATTAGATAATGATACAAGAATGTCTTTTAGATTAGATTAAAATAAATACAAGGATGTCTGGCTTTGTTGTATATATCAAACACCTTGTGAACAGTTACAACACAGGTGATGATCGGTTTACTTTTTGTGCAGATTGCTGAAGTTTTGCGTTTTTGGACATAAGACTCCTGCACTTGCCTGCCTTTGTGGAGCAGGAAACTGTTTGCTACTGTACAAGGCAGATGTTTTGAGAAGCTGACATCACTGAGATAATAATAATAGCATTAATTCATGAATGACGTGCATGCATTATATCCAGTGGGTTACCTTGTGAAGACAAAGACTGGTAAGCCTTGCCACTAACAAAAAAAATACTATAAAGTATTGCAAACAATGGCTAGATTTCAGGAAATGTTTACAGATTACAGCTTTACTAAAACTTTTAACCCTCCAAACCCCCAAACCGCCAGCAGGTTTGAAAAGCATGCTGTCATTGCAAAGTTACCCAAAACTGCACCATTTATCAGAGCTGCAAGCCGTAAAAACAGAATGATCTGATTTGGAACTTTCCGATGGTTCTTGAAGTACTCATCTGTGACATGCTGCTCTATCAGGAAAATTAATCAAATCTAAGTTCAAAATTGTGATATTTCTTCAAAATCACTTGATTTTGTATGTCTCATTAAAAAATTTTAAAAAAAACATACACTATTTGCCAATACTAGGACCAGTGAAAAACTTTGAAAAACTGTCCTCCTTGTTGCAACAGAAAGGAGACATTACTGTCTCTGCTGTGACCAATACTAGTACCACAACTAATATTGAGCTGTGTGGAGTAATAGTGCACCACGGCTCCATTACACAAATCAAAGTGACATTAATGTTAATGAGCCGATGTGAGGAGGCCTGTATGAGCACACATGGCTCCAATGGTCATCGCCACTGATAAAAGCTACGACATCTCTAATCCTGAATCTTCCACTGCTTATTCCATTCAGTTTAGCTCAGGCGTTCAGGGTGTTGCGATGCAGTAGGACTGTGACATTGGAAATAAGGAGCAGCTCCACTGCTAGCTCAACAGCTCAGGCCCACCTTGGTGAGATGAAGCTTCCCCCCAGAACCTCTGGTGCAGATGATTAAATGCTTGGAGAAGAGAAAGCACTGCCTCTCCCCCTCCTTCTTTAGAGACAGAGAGCCCAGTCGCCCACGGGTGATCTTGCCCTTCTCGCTCATCGGCACCTGGATGAGAGACCCTGCATGTAGGAATGTAAGAGTGTGGCGAGGAGAAGGAAGAGGGACAAGGGGTAAGAAAAAAGAGCGAAGCGTCAGCAGAGAAACTACTATAAATAAATGAAGTGCATGTCTTGCCTTTCTCTAAATATGAATACATGGCCAGTCACATGTGATACTAAACAAGCTCCCATTTCTGTTTTCCTCGTCCATCAAGGTCTGTTGGGGACGTCTGACATTTACAGTCCCAGATTCATCATCAGTTTACCTCAGAACAGTCTAATTACACTTGGAAATTAAAGACTCTGCATCTTCTTCCCCGGGGAGGGGGGTCTTTTTTTAAACTTCTCTCCCAGTACAGTGTTGAAGATGTGACAGGAGACTGTCAAACATGTGGAGGGACAGGAAATCCCCCTCTGTTGTGATCCCACTGTCCACTGGGATCTAAAGCACAACAGCTGAAGGTGGGAGTTACCTTGTCTTACAAAGGTCTGACTGGTGTCAAGGAGAATCTCGCAGCCCTCGACGATCATGCGCTCTATTGCCAAGTTCTTCCTGATGTTCTCGGTCTCGCTCACCTCATCGTGCATTATTCTGGGAAAAGGGACATTTCATCATTTTCGTTTTTACCTCATGTATATATCAAACACAACAAGACTTAATCTTCACAAGCATGAATGAGTCTTTTAAAGATGTTTATGTTCTGGGTTTGACCGATCAGGCTGCGTGCCTTCTGTCTTATCTTATTGATAAATAATTAAGTAAAAAAAACAATTATTTTTTATACATTTTTATGTACATCCCCCTGAAAGTTCTGAAGGTTTTTATGATTATTATGAAAAACAAGGCAATTATTTGTTATTTGCTAGATTCAGAAGATGTACACTGTAGAATAAACTCCTTAAAACAACATCTGGCACCTTTGCTTTCAAAAACTGGAAAATACCTTTAAAATAATATATATATTTTTAACTGACTGATATATAGTCAAACATTGTAAAAGAACAAAGCACTATTTATACCATTTCTAAAAATATCATGTACAGCTTTGGCCAGTTTTTCTATTATGTAAATGAATACATCTTTGCTTTGTTTAGTTGATAATATCAGTAACTTCAACAGTAACAAAAAAAAATCTGCAAAATAACAGTTAACAAAATTATTTACCACTTTTCAGTCCTTAACATTTTTTCTTTAAAATAATTGTAAATATCTGTAAACCAATTATATTTTCTTGATGGTTTTAATACAGTTAAAACTGTGTCATATTACCTATTAATCATTATAAAAGAACAAATTTGTAAAAAAAATATATATATATTTTATTTTATTGTGGACATTATTCACATTTTTGGTCTGTATTTTTTTAAGGGTCAACATATATATATGAATACTTTTCTTCCTTTATTTTACACGATATTATCTGTAATTTAAAAGCTGTAAATTAACAGCAACTTGTTTAAACGAATTACAGATAAAAACTTCATTTTTACAGTGTATGTAAAGGCAGGAGATGAAGAACCTGACCTCACTGTGTCTACCACATTCAGACCTCTATTGTAACATTAATTCTGCTCATCTGGGACACCATGCATGTCTTGTTCTCGATAAATATATCTACCTGGAAAGCTCCTCCAGCTTAGATTTGGCATAGTCCAGACTGTTTCTCTCCACATGTTCATGAGGTGTGTGGGCCAGGAGTTCATGGAGAGTAAGGATGTAACGGGGAATCTAGAGAGACACAACACAAAGCGACGGGGGAGTCACTTATAAGACCTTACATGCAACGAGAAATGTACACAACAACAACACAAACATACAAACACAGGGACGCACACGTGACAGCATAATGAGAACTAGATCAGTGGAGAGCACAATCTACAGTCATCAGCAAAATTTAGCATCAACACAGCACAGCCTGCAGTCGGCCCCAGTAGAGCAGACTGTCAGGAAACTGCACGCCTTGCCAGAAAGGAGCCATTATTAAAGCCTGAGCTCTGAAAACAACCACTTTTTATAGACATAAAAAACACAACAAGGATATTCTGAGCAACAAATGCCTGCTGTTTCTTATGTAAATCAGTGATGCTACAATATGGGTGTTTGAAGCCAAGTTCTGGCTGAGCCACACTGGCCAGAATACCGGCCAGACAACATTAATGAAAATGAATGCTTTGGTTAATGTGTAAATTAGTCAAATTTGGTTACACGGGTTTTATTTCATCTTACAGTCATTTGTTTCTTAATAGCACACACAGAAGGGATGGCAGGTTAACAAGCAGGATGTATTTTGGTCATTTTGCTAAAAAGGGGGATAGCATTCCTGCTCAACCCCCTTGTACAATTTTTGCATATTTTGCAGTATAGGGCTGGACGATATTCAAACAAAGCGATCATATTGCAATTATTTTACCAGATATTGCAACGTGAGCCATGACTTTAGAAGGAATGGTCATTTGTTTTACAATGAAACAAATATAAAACTTATTATGTGACTTTTTTGCAACTATGTACCAACCAAGCATGTTCAGATATGGAGATCATGATTTTTTTTCTCTATGTATGGTATGTTATAACTCATTTTATCTTTATCAAAACATTGCAACTCCTTCAGTCTTCTTGAGTACATCTCTACAAGCATTGTAGAGATGTACTATATATATATATATATATATATGTATGTACATATGTATGTATGACACTTCAGCCTTCACATTGATATAAGTGTGTGATTTATGGGTAGAAAATGTCTAATTTCAATGTTAGCAAGCATCATAGACATATACAACTTTGACAAATCTAGTGTTAGTATTTCAATTAAAGCACCTGTTCGTTGATATAACTGTGGAAGTGTGCTTTCACCTGACAAAAGATTTAAGGTCAAATGTGAAAATTTTAAGATACCTTAGTAGAGTAGGGTAAATTGCTTTAAACAGGCACAATATAGAAAAATATTTAAGAATATTCAAAGAGCTAACCGTGTAGAAGAAAAACATTCATCTGACAGGGGATTCAAGCTCTGAATTTTGGTAAATTTCTTCACACTTGAATCCCAGACAGTGCATTTAAAAGATTTCCAGCTTTGAATGTCCAGAAAACAAAGTAACCGCCTGCTTTGCAGACAGCTACAACTGGGTATCATTGGCATAGCAATAGCCATCTAGTATTAGGGTGGTGAAATGTATGTCCCAAGGGTAACATTTATATGGACTTGGCTCAGGCTGCGAGAGCACAAAATTAACGACGAAATCTGGCTCCAGGCTGCACCTCTGCAGCAAACAAATGAGTCTACCTTTATTTCTTGTGTATATCAGTGAGACAAATGAGCTAACCTGAAACATGGGGTAGGTGAGGAAGGTCTCCAGAGTCCTCTCCTCACAATCGGGTTTGGCCTCATACTGCTTCAGCAGTTTGTCAAAGTCTCGGTTCTGCTTGCAGTGAGCCAGGATCTGCAGACTGTACTGGTGGTTCCTCACAAACTCCTGGTAGATGTTCAGCATCGGGAGCAGGATGTCAAAGAGGTCGGCTGTAGAGAGATCAATACAAGACATCAGTGACACAAGCAAAAGCAATAACACCTTAAATCATGCTTCACAGTCTGAACAAACTTCAACATGGAAATATTATTTTTTAAAAATCATAAAGTTAAAACAAAGCCAGTAGAAAAGAGGATTCTTACCGAGCACTAATGTTGGCCAGCTCGCTATTCTGGCTTTTAGACCCTGGTAAAATATCTGATGTAGGAACATGATAGTTTCACTGAAATAGAAAAGAAATTGAAAACAAGAAATTGGAAAATATCACTGAAAATTCATACAGAATACTGTCTTTACTGTAATAGGGGTGGGTAATAGTTATGTAAATAATAAAGTATGGCTAATATATGTACACTCAGTAGTTCTTTTCATCTACAATACACTCATTTATGTCTTAAAGGGACAACAAATATACAGTCCCAATGCAAAATATCCATCTTAGTAATTTATCCAACATCATAACCTTTGGAGACAAGTCAGTATTTAGAAAAACACACAATGACAGTTACTATTAAATACAGGAGTCTTGTCTGGTGGTTTAAACTCCTGTATCCCAAGCTCCTGTCTTTACCGCCCAGCAAGTAGCTCTAAGCCTGTATTTATTATTCGTCAAATTGTGTCCACTGTTTTAGAGACAACTGTTGGTAACGTATATGTTTGAATTGGATTTTGCCAGTGTAGGACTGGACCCATACAGGAGTTACTTACTTTAAAATGTTTTTACCAGCATGTTTTATTTGTTATATATGCATTGTTTTATATTTGCAGTTGTACTTACACATTAGACAAAATATACACCACCCTTATCCCTCTACCCTCTTCAGGTCTGACAGTCACGCATGGATGATGTTAAATCAAGAAAAATATTGTGATGCACATATCATAGTATTATAGATAAAAACTGTGTGGCAAAGGGAAACAAAACACACTTAATATAAATCAAATGTGTTCTGTTATTTCAGAGGGATCTGCTCACCAAAGCCAGGAAAGTTGCCCTCCATTTGCATTTGCTATAAGAGATGGTGTGAACAGGTTTCAGCACAAATGCAATTTTGTGCCAAAACGATGACCAAAATTGCTTTGCACCGCCTAATCAGCATATCCACTGTCTCAGCAGTGCCTCTCCTCCCACCTCGGCACAAACATGTTTGTTTGGTGCCAGGAAATTACCAAACAGGTGCAGACACAAAAAATAGACTCAAGGAAAACAGCATAAAAACCGTGTTTACCCAAGCACTGGCTTCAGGGCTGCAGAACTCCTTTAGCAGAACCCTTAGTGTCATGGATTTGTAAAAACTAAACATTTATAGCCAAACAGAAAGATGCATGAATTACCGTCATAGTTTTTAGATCACTGATTTTCAAGGTATGTTGTGTACAAGTGGATACTGTAGCTGCTGCAGTAGTGGAAAAGGTCAAGGGGTGACCAACGCCTTCATGGTTCAGTGCCAACAGTAAACTTCACAGAAGTCACTCATAAGTTCAGGTTTTCTGCTATTTACTAATATTGTTAGGATTTTTCATTTCTGCATCATGAATTGTCATACTTGTACAAAAAGTTAGACCTTTGCATGATGTACAAAAATTCTTAAGAACCTAAAGAGTGCAATGATTCAGTCACAGTTTCTTATTTTTTTCCAAAAGAGTGAGCCTCTATGGAAATGATTTGGAACTATCCTGATTACTCAGCATATTCTAACCATATCAATAATGTATAACAGAAAACTGACCAAGAATCCACATCTTTGCCTGTATCCATTGTTGCTGCCTACAAGCGTTTATGAGTCCTTTTACTTTATTTCACAAGTTGTCTTTGGCAAAACCATTATTCTGTACTATCCTCAAACTTTGTTTGATATGGGTCATAGTACAAAAATATGAACTATTGTCCACTACAGTCAACTTAACAGACGGGAATCAAGGTTCTGCTTACAATAACACTTGTTCATAGCATTATCTTATTTGGCCAGTCAGAAAAGGAACTCTGGGAAAAGACGAGCCAACCTGTTGAGGAATATGCTGCTGACATCATCGTGGGTGATGGGTGGTTTCTTGGAGCTAGCTGCCATGCGTAGCGGCCTCAGGAAGTTGTTCACCAGGATATGAAGCTGCTGGACGTACTCTGCCTCCGAGTCCAACATGCTGAACACCACCTGGTTCCTTTTCCTCATGCTCTCTGCATGAGGTGAGCGGATATAATCCTGGATGATGGTCTTCCACTTCCTCCTGCAAATCCAGCCTCGCAGAAAACTTTGGACCTGCAGCAGACCCCGTAGTCTGTCAAGATCTAAATACACAATGCAAGAAATGAGGCAACCAACTTAGATTAGATGCTTTACCTTCTTGATCTTCTTGATTTCTGAGTCATCATCAGTAGGGGTGGCTGCAGGGCTGGCATGGATCTTCTCATTGTCTTTGAGCAGTCCAGAGATCTGTCCGGGAAGCAGCCACAGAAAGACCAATCATTCCCACTTACACACTTCATTTCTTCTCACTTACTGTAGCCGCATGTAAACAAAATGACTGAGTCAGCAGGACAGGACCTTTCAGCAGTGAAACATTAGCCTGACTGAACTGACTGTGTTCACTTGGCTGGTAACTCTGCATAGAATTTATTTACAACTGTCATTATGTTCATAATGTGAATGCAATATGTGAATATCCTGCATGTATGTTGCATGATGGGAGGTAAAAATTCAGACTGGAGTTGCCATGAACTGTTTGAAGCTACATTAAGTGTCTCCATGTACTTTGTAGACAGGGACAGAGTTAATTGTCATTGCATTTCATAGAGGAGATGCAATATAAAGCCGTGTTCATGCATATTCACAGCGTAATTTGATTTCAAGCATCACATTTGCACATTAAAGTAAAATGACTATTTGATCTGAAGAATACAGCTGGGAACACAGCCCTACTGGAGGCATTGTTTCTGAGAGGAGATGCAAAGTGGAGAGTGTTTGGCCCGAACACGACTCTCCCTGTGACGGGGCCGCGCTTCCATTTCTGTCCTCTCACGCTAGCTTCCACATATGAGACAAACAGAACAATAATCAGCATAATCCATCGTTCTCCCACTGGTTCAGCTGGTATTTGTTGTGCTGGCAGGTTGAGGCGAGGATGCAGGACGCAGACAAATTTTGGAGAGGAATGAGAGTGCAATGTAAGAAGCAGTGGTAATATGGTGTTATTGTGCCAGGGAAAGTCTATTTACAGCACGTCTGACTAATATTGTGTGCGGCTGCCACACATTTGCCTATAGATGGAAGATCCTGTAATCCGCAGCTACTGTGGTTCCATCAGAGAGGAACCACATATTATGGATATGGATATTTTACCAGTGCTTGCTTTAGTGTTGAAAAGTATCCCCATCAGAAGACCCAGTTAAGTCAAAATAGTCCAAACAGATACTCTGGAGTCAGACTACTATTTGTATCTCTTCATGTCACAGAAATATGTGCATTCAGATCTATACTGTAAATGAACACTGGGAGACTTCTCATGCAAATATGTTTAAGTGTAACTGCCAATTAGGTATACAAAACAAAGAATATTTTACCTACTGAATACTGAAATGTGATTTGTTGTATCTCATCAGCTGTGTAGTTGTTATCCTTGCATAATCCTAAAATTATTGGGAATTACAAATGAGGTTTTAACAGCATTTCAGTAGACTTAAATGCATGATTTCCCTTTTACTCTGAACCCCAAAACTTGCAGGCAGGTTTGAGAGCCATGTTGCTTTTTAAAAATATCACCAAGTTTTCACAATTCATCAGAGCCAGAAACAGTAAAAAGAGAAGGAATTGTTGGATTTTCAACTTTCCAACATTCCTTGAACTATTCACTCGTAAAGTCCTGCCCTAGATCTCAGCTCAAAATATTGATATTACATCAGAATCACTTTATTCTACATACTTCATTTTTTCACCAAAAATAAATTGTTTACTCTAACCAGATTCTGTTAAATGCAAAAACTTCTGTGCTCCTGGACATAACCAGAAAGCCATAAGTAAATCAGCTGCAACTAAAAGTCACCTAGGAAGCCTGGGTGAATGCAGTGTGAGAGTGAGTGGTTGGTGTTGGTCGGAGGGGCCGGTGGCGCAGACTGGCAGCCTCGCCTCCGTCAGTCTACCCCAGGGCAGCTGTGGCTACATACGTAGCTTACCACCATAAAGTATGGAGAGAATGAATGGTGCAATGTAAAGTGTCCTTGAGTGCCTACAAAAGCACTATATAAAACTAATGTATTATGTTATTATTATTTTGGCTGAACTCAGCTGAACTGCAAGCAGTGTTAATTGAGTGTGTTATAAGAGAAATGCTGGAAACAAATTAAAATGTATGCAGTCAAATATCTACAGTACGTAGGGCCAGTTTTAAGTTGAGTTTCCCCTTCTTCCAGCCGTGGCTGTGCTGTTTCCATTGAGGTGCAGGACTTAACACTGCAGTAAAAAAAATGGGCCCACAGTCAGTAACAAAGTGACAGGAGCAAAAATGCCTGGAAACTGCTCGGGGTTCAGAGGGTTAAAAACTGGAGGTTGTGCATGTAAAGTAAGGACAGACGAAAATAGCCAGATTTGTAAATGATATGCACTGTGCAGACCGCAGTCATTTGGTTTAGTCAGATACAGATAAAAAACTCTCACTCTGATGATGATTTTGAGCCAAGATCTGAAATTATTAGGGGCGTCTTTTCCTTAGTGGACATTGGAGATCCTGACATTGCTGTGAAAAGTGAATTCGACTGACAGCGTGTTTAGATTTGAGTGAGATCGTGACGTGACGTTTGAGGCAGTTGGTGTTAATCTGCAATGGACATGGCAAGCAAACATTATTAAGTATTTGTTTACATTCCTACTCTTGAGTGTAAAGAAATCATAGTGAATATTACCTCTGACTTAAGCCTTTCAATCTCTATTTCCCCATCTTCTATCTGTTGTCGAAGTTGCTTAGCAACCGTTTTCTCCGTCTCCACAATCTGAAGCAGATGAAGATACTTCTGCATGAGAGTCTCATGCTCAGTGGCCAAGTTTCTGTAACTGTAACACATGTACACACAGACACACGAATCACACACAGCTTTGTGCTGTAGTGATGAATTTCATAAGAGTGCATGTAGTTTCATCTCACATCAAAGCAATCAGGTTTGAACAAAGCATTTTTCTTTAAGTATCTTATTCCTCATATTTTACCCCACTTTTGAAACCATGGCAACACCCACTACAGGCTGAGCACATCAGTCAAAGATTAATTACCCTCTACCAACTAAATCAACTTCTAATCGCCATGTCCGCTCATTTCCCTGACGTGTGCCTTTACCTGGCGTGTGATATTGCAGCCACCCATTCATCGCAGTCTTTTACATCTTCTGTGCGTAACTCAAGTGCCTTTTGGTTTTCATGGGTGAAGCTGACTGTGAAATAGTACTGAAACAAACAGGAGGGGGGAGAAGGGTGAGGAGGTCCAGTTAGCAACAACAACCATCGTTAACCTGACATGTTATACACAGAAAGAAGCATTCATTATTAGATAGATAAATCTTCGATATAGTGGCTTGACTGAAGCTTCTCCACTGCTCCTGCCTTTGTGTTTGTTCCACTGCCTCGCCACTGCAGACATCAAGCGGGTGATTTAAAACCGCACAGAGCCTGGGGAAGCCACATCTTCCTCGCCCACCAGTGCAGTTGATGGAGCACAGTGAGGGAAGCCTCCCCCAGCTCAGTTCCTGGGATGTCTCTGGTTCCCAGGAGGAAATGCCATAAGACATGGAGGCTGGAGCCACGGCCAATTACATAACTGCGCGATACCTGTTTCCTAGCAACTCCAGTCAATATGAACAGTTGTTCACAGCTGTTTTTTGCGTTTTCTTGTGTCACTCAACCTCAGATTCTTCCTTTCACACTGGACTGATAGCGACCAGTGAAATGAACAACATGTGTGCTTTTGTTTTAACATATGATTCCTACATTCTTCTTGTTGAGGAGGTTTTTTTTTACATGCCTGCCTTAAAATCCAGCATTCCGAGCTTTTCTATAGAAACAGAGCTCGTTGTATTTGAATGACTGAGTATTATTAGAAATCTCTAAAAATTAAGGTGAAATTGAACTAACAATGAAATTCACTGGCAAAATGAATGTAATGTTAGTTTCTACATAAAGAGACATAGGAATTGTTGCAATTTCAATTTTAATTCACTAAAAAAACATCTTTAAGAAAAGAAACTGGCGTCAGTGATAACAGCTGTTATATTTGTGAATTTTAAAATACATTCTGCTGTTAATGCCTCAGTCCTTTTATTAAAATAAAAATGTAAACACTGAACTTTTACTTATCACCACAAGAAAATGCACAAATGCATCACCTGTCTTTAAAAGTGAACTTTCTGTACCTCAAATACCCAAAATGTGTATTTACATGTCATCCTTGTAAAGCCATTTATGATGACAGCTACACATAGTAAATATTGCTTGTTTAAAAACACTAACAATCTGGAAAACTGAGCTTTAAAATAGAAGAAAATGTCACATCTCCCTTAAGTGAACTGCCATCTGTCCTGTGGACTCTTGCAGCCACGCTGAGTGAGACCAGACTCTAATCTTTGGCCTGCAGATGTTCAACAGGCGCCTATCAACCTGCAACTGATCATTATTCATGGCTGACTGCTCTTCCATCTTCACATTCATTAGGTATTCATCCTACCGTCAAAGAAAATCTATTTTTGGCAGAGAGGCATGCATGTTGTTGTAGTTTTCCCACATGATCTCTCCGAGAGCGCTGCAAATGTCTGGTGTGAGGCGAAGCTTAGCGCACTGTCTGCTTTCTGCTTTATGTTTATGGCTGAGTCATGCACCTTTAAAAACCATCCCCGATCTCGGCAGATGTGGATGGAACCTGTGATACCGACACACGCATGATATATGCAAAAAGTCTTACATTACAGGAGCACTTGCAGTAGATTTGAGTGGTAAATAATTAATTAGACATGTTCTGATGAACTGTTCCATGAACTCTTATACTTTGCGTGATTGCTGCTGACTGATAAACAGCTCAGTTTTATTGCAGCAATATAGTAACAGGACTTTCCAGAAGCACATAATGAGATCTATACAGCATTGTATTCCCTGGGGATTGAAGTGTTGGTAAACATTCTACTTTCATTTTAATGAGGAGCTTTAATCTGGATGTTAGTCCTTTTCTTTTCCCTATATCACCGATCCTTTAGTGTCTTATTTTACTGATACATATTATTCAGATCTTCTGATTTATGTTGCAGTTTGTAGCCATCACTGAGCTTCTGGTGTTATTGGTTGAAGTGCTGCAGTTACACAATGCGAGCAAGCTGTGTTTTCTATAATTGGACTCTGACCCCTCCAAGGTACCGCAAGGAACAAATTTAGCTCAGATAGTGCTCGCATTAATAGGAGCGATGTGACACACTGCTTCTCTCCTCGCTGCTACCCCGCCTCTTCCAACTGCATCATTCTTTAGGATGCAAATAAGGGTTGCCATAGAAACCACCAGGCTCAAACGCATTATCATTTTCACACTAACTGCATTTGAGGATAAATATAATGTAGGGATTATGGTCGATTGCCAAAAAAATGTTGCCACAAAGCCACGCATATAGATAGAGGTGATATTTTCTTATTTGCCTCTGTTAAGATGTTTGTTTGTTTACACTCAGTGTTGACACTTCAAAGCATAGCATTAGTCATATATTATTTGTGCACCACTCTGCGAACTGGATTCAAAGTACAAAGAGGTGTTTCTTTTTGGCTGCTTCAAGATGGCAGATCAGGCTTTCCTTAGCATACTCACATTTGTGCATTTAAAACAGCACAATGCAGACAAAACAGCACTGCTGACATATATATACATACATACATATATACACACACACACACACACACACACACACACATATATATCTTTCAGGAAGGGTTTTTTTTTTTCCATCTTTGGGTGCCTTTAAAAGCAACTGCGAGAGCACAACATTAGCCAGTGTGTTGCATTCTGCTTCGTCAGCACAAGGGCAGCTGTTCACAGGAAGAGCCTGGACTCACTTTGGATTGCAGCCCTACCTACAGAGCCAGGCACCGAGCCGGGAGAGAGCCGAGGAGAAAGCCGGTGGCGGTGGAGCATTATGTTCCTCTACTGTTAACAAGCAGTGTTAACAAGCCTGTTAACCTTTCTGCTGCAAACTGCTGCATTTCTGATTAAACAAGGGGCAAGTGGAAATCAAGTAAACACTTAATTTACAGATATTCCTGATTTAAATTTAGAAACGGTGTTATTTGGAGCCTGCAGCGGGGAACATAACAGCTACGAAAACATGCAAATCCAACCTGCAGCATCACACTCCAGACTGAATCACTTCATTCAGGTCATCTAGATCAGAGCTGACTGATCAGTGGCACCCTGCTGTTCTCTGAGCCTCGGCTGTAGTTTCATAATTTCACCACAAGATGGAAACCTTGATGCCACAACTTTTTTGTGCATGTTTTATTGGAAGCAGCATTAGGTAGGCTATAACACTCTCCGCCCTAAAACGTCAAAAACATGATGACTGAAAGTCAAAAGCAAAATATGCGACCGATCAGACTGCGAATGCATCACTTGGATAAGTCCAGAAATCAATTTACATTTCACGCACTGCTGAAACTGCCAGTAGATTTTTTTTAAAAGAAAGAAAGAAAAAAAAGATCAAGCACAGGCAGGTTTGGTGCAACCTCAAAACAACAGAGAAAACACTGCATCGCTCCTTGGCAGCGCTGCTGTAATATCATTAGGTGTTAATATTGTTACCTCATCATTAATGCTATGCATGGATTACATAACGTGCAATACAGCAATCTGCTGGAACCTTGTGCGATTCTGCTGCACTGGATTTGAGGTCATCATGCGTTTGGATGTGAGAACAAACACATAAGAGGAAAAAAAAATGCGCTTTGTGCGGAACTAAATGAGACTTTAGAGGCGTTTGAGGCTCAGGAGGAGGGTTTCTTTTTCTTTTTCTTTTTTTTTTTTTTACATTTGCAGCTCGACTGTGTTTTTGCAGGAAAAACAACAATAAGCAGAGAAAGACAGAGAGGGAGCGGAGAGTGTGTGTGCAAGCGTGTGTGTGCATGTGCATGTGTGTGTGCATGTGCATGTGTATGCGCGCTTCCTACCTGCTTTTCCAAACACTCCTTGGCTGACAGCGAAGGTTTCGGTGAAGGCGCCCTGTCGCATATGCATCCCTCCAACAGGTATAATCCCGAGGGTCGAGAGCTGGACTCGTTCTCGAAATAAAAGAGCATATTCTGTAGCAAAGCGAACCACTTTGTGTGCCATTTCGTGTTGTCTGAGCTCTTTTTGCTCAAGCACCCGCGCCTCGTACCATCCTTCTTTGCCAAAAGCCCCAGGTAGGTGACATGACCATCATTAAGTCGTATTCCCTTCTGCATTTTGATGAGGACACTTCAGCTGCGCAAAGGTGGATCTTGTCGTTACATCCTTCTGAAGTCCAAATAAATCAAAAAGAACCAAAAAAAATAACAAATCAAACGAAGAAAAGAGGCAAGACTTTGTGAATGCGGACCTCTAGCAGCAGCCTCGTCCACTCTGTCCGACGCATTCACCGTGTTGGCATTTAAGTGAAAAGAGAGGAACAAAACGAGGAGCACAAGTCCAGCATCCTAAAATCTTTTGTCATACTCCGAGCGCTCTAAAGGTCCACATTATCCGAATGCGTAAAAAAACAGAGAGACGCGAAAGAGGGCCGTGAAAACAGTGCAAGATGAGAGGAGGAAAAAAAGGGGGGTTCGAGGTTTGTCCTTTTCTCACATGAAATCTCCAGAAACCAGTAGGCTTGGTGCTGAGCTAGGCAGAGCTGGGTGAAGTCACATGACGCATGCTTGGGAAAGCAGATTTCAGGACCTTGGACAGGGACGGCTCAACGAGATGCCGCATAAGTTGAGTTTTCTCTCAAGACGGTCTGAGGATGCGAGAAGGGGAAAAAAACAAACAAAAAAAAAGGAATTCAGTAGAGGAAAGAACTACTTTAATGGGAACCAGCCATTGAACAGGCTGCAGAATCCAGGAATTTCACTTTGATCCTGCAGATTTCCAGTCTGTAATGATCTGAACAGCTTCCAGAGTATTTGGTTTCATGTAGATTTACACGTAGACACAGCGAAGTTGTGTGATTCAGACAGTTTTTTTGTTGTTCTTCAAGTCAAAACAACCAATAATTATAAGTTTTTAAATGGCTATATAGAAAAGGTAAATTTGCTCTTTGACCTTGATCACATTTATTTATTTAATTCCTATTAATGATGATTATTTTAATTATTATACATTTAATTAACTTATTATTTCTTTATCTAAGTTTTATTTCTTTCTTTATTTCATCTTTATCATTTATTTATTTATTATTCTATTTCTCACTCTCTTCATGTAGATATGCCACAACAAGAAATTGCAATAAATAAATAAAAAAAATAAATAAAAATGTGCACAGTAATCAAAACACAGTAAAATTCACATATCTACAATTTCAAGTTAGTATTTAGTGTGAGCTCCCCATGCACATCTTGAATCCTCATGGGTTTTCTTGAAGTTTTGTTTTCTTTCTAGAAAAGTAAGACACAAAAATGTGATTTAGGTGTCCAATATGTGCAACTCGTGTAGCAGTGAACATGTCAACCAAGCTACCGATGCAAAGAAAGAAATGTTTTTCAAAACGCTATGATGATTCAGGTAAAACTAAAAGATAAAACTGCACCTCATGTTCTTCATCCAAACGGGTAAGTGAGTAGAAGTCATATTGTCACAAGGAAAAAAAATGAACTTCAGAGGAAAAAGTGATTCTAGTTTCATGACTGAAAAAAGTATTTGCAGAAAACATACATTAGCATAATGGATCAAATCACAAATGTTTTACGTCACTGACAACAGGGTTGCAGTATTTTGTATTTTTATGTGTTTAGGTTGAAGCCGGCTATAAGTCTCAGTGCATCCTGTCAATGTTTTTTCCTGTCAGAATTATCACTTCATCAATAGCTCTGACAGCAATTAAAGTACACACAATGTTCACTATAATGGATTCCCAATACAGCTCTTCAAGCGGATTTTCCTACGATGCTCCCATGATTGAAAACAGCTGACATTTTGACTTCTCATAGCAGAAAAAGTACAGGTGCCACTGTTCGTATTAGCATAGGCTAAGTCCTGCTCAGGTGTCTTGGAATGCCATGACAGTGTGACAGTGAGCCTAAAGCAGCTAAATGGAATTCAAGCATGGTTAATTTAATTAAGTTCTCCTATTGTGACATCTCACACTGTCAGAGCAAGCACAATATATACATATATACACCTAGTAAGCTGCCTTTTAAGCACACCTAACATTTATGATCAGCTGTAGGCTTTTATCTAACACAGTGAGGTGTTTCTGATGTTTAGTATACTACTGAAAGAAACAGAAACACCTATCCCGCTCTTAGAAAGTAATTCATGGGACCACCACTTAATGAAATGTATGGTTGCAAGTAAAAACAACTAAGCTAAACTAAACATCTGATTTATCTTTATGATGCAACTATTTATCTTGATGAGGTGTCAACATGATAATATTGGATGGATGGTTACACTAGATTACATGCTGTGTGTAATTACATTAAAAAAAATCAGTGTTTATTAATGTAAAATAGTTAATAAATTACAAAAGTGTTGCCAATTAAGCAACTAATTGATTAAGTCAAGTAGTACATTAATTCAATTTACTTGTTAAATTACACATTTAGTTTAGGATTTCAAATGCAAAAAATATAAAGGCTTGTGTTTATGCTGCCAATTATGAAGAAATCAGTGATTTAAAAAAAAATACTATTGATTTTAGAGAAAAGACTCAACGTAGTTTGTTGGTTGGACATAATTTTGTTACTTGTCAAAACTCAGAAACACTGATACAAACTGTTTTTAGAGATTTGTTTTTAGAGTGCTGTAATGCAACATAGTCTAACAGCACCACAAAATGTCCAAAATGTTGAGTTCCACTAAAAAAATATATCCTAAAAAATGTCTTCCAACTTTAAACACTAGTGAAACTGAACTCTTACATTTATTAGTTTGCAAGTAAGTTAAAGTGTGCAAAAATGTAAAAACAAAACCACAACCCCAAAATTAGTAACTCATTCTTACTGATGCCCTCCTTTATCGCAATTCTCTTAAATGTTTCTAAATATACATTTAATCTGAGCACCGGACTCCACCTCTGATGCAGTACTATCAAGTAAGACAGTGGCTAATAGGTCAATTAGATAAAAAGGGGTAACTGCAAACAAAAAAGAAGGAAAGAAAGGTAAAAAAAAAATAAAACAGACAGAATTTGCAGCGTGAGCTTGTTTGAGCTGCATCATGATGTCATGTGGGATCTGACAGACTTCTCAGTGGTTACAGAGTTGAACTATAAAACATGCTCAAGCACATAGCCAATATGCCTCTTTGAGCACCCAATTTGTTTAAAAGGCACATGCTCTAATCTGCTGTCAGTCCTCCAGCTACTTCTCAGAGAGGAGATTTATTTATTACTCCATCTCCATTGTTATCTGCTCTCTCTCTCTCTGATCTATTCTGCCATAAATCCCTCCAGGCTCTGCAGCATCTTCCTCAATCATCCCTCCCCCATTTTTTCTTCAATTAGACACTCACTAGTTAAATGTTAACCCAAAAAAATATGTATGTGAACAGGGAAACACCGGCTTGGATGCAGAGAAATGAGCTTCGACGTCGGTTTTGTAATAAAGTGATCCAGGGTCGGGTACATGTGCTGCAACTGAGCAGTTAAAGCTGCCCAGTTTTGAATAGATTTGCATAGAAACGCATGTGAGCAGCTGATAACACCGTGGGTATTGTTGATGTGCAACGTATGAGCAAGGCTGCAACACAACAGGGCTAATGTGTTTAAAGTGGGAATTTTCAGTCTGTGCTGCTCCATGGATCACTGGATCTTGAGAGAGCAGCGAATGTTTCCTAAAACAACGTATGTAAAAGAGAAGCTGACAGATATTTCAATAAGTTGTGTGAGATTTTCGAACCAGCAGTCCTCCAGCAGGTTCTATCAAACTGAAGCTCAGCATTTCTTATGAGTGTCAAAAACAACAGATGATACAGGAGCATTTCCGTTTGCATGAATTGAGGTGACGTCCATGTTAATCATTTCTCCAACATGAGGAACTTTCTTCACATAGACAGCTGATTATTGCAAAGAAAACAGGACAGTTTTTTCAAATAATGGATTGATTAATACGTCTATAATTTGCCTTCGAAATCTCCTTGAATTACTTGTTTGAACAACAGCTTCAAACCCAGATGAGTAAAACTTACTTGCAACACTTTTTAAAATCTATATGTTACTGTTTACTGTTATGCACTAAGTCAATGTCATATATGCATATGTGAAAATCTACTTGGCAATAAAAGTGCTTCTGATTTCGATCTTCCTGCTTCTGAAATATACAACATTTAAAGTAGTATAAGGCAGGCAAAAGTGGCATCTTCTCACGTCTGATAACGAGAAACCATCAAATGTTTGATATAATTTCCTTGATAAGGAATTTGAATGGTTAATAAATTACAAAAATGTTGCCAGTTAAGCATCTAATTGATTATTCAGCTTTTTTAGCTTTTGAGATAAATCTTTGAACAGGTTCATGGGGAAACCAATGCTTGAACTGAAAACACAGACTTTCTGGTCATGTAATATTCATGAAAACCAGAATTTTAATTATTGTCGATGGTAGCTGTAGCTATGAGCAGCATTTTCAGTTTGTGTTTTTATAGCTGTCATTTAATATCTTTATATCACAGAAAATACTCTCAGTTTTGCTTGATTTAAAAATGATTTGGTGCATTGAAAATCTCAGACTGCATGTTTTGAAACTACACATTGTTTTCCAATATGTGACATTCATGACATCCGTGTGTTAAAAAACAGCACCAGTCATGCATCACTGTCAGCCTTTGACACTGTGATCTGTGTGTGCGCGTATGTGTAGAAATGTGTGTGTGCCAGAGAGAGTGTGTGTGTGTCTTTGTGTGTGTCTTTATGTGTGTGTGTCAAATGGTGTTTTCTGTAACAGCTCGTACTGCTGTCAGTGTTCAGCAGAGGATGCTGCTGTAGTGTCCTCGTCCTTCCCTGAGCCGCCTATGAAAAGGCTCCAGTCCTAATTACATGATCCACCAGGCTTGTAATTCGCCATACTCCTCTCAAATGACATTTACTAATTACTCCTTCCTTTTTTAGAAACAGCTTTCTGGATTTTATCCAGGCCTCCTCATGCTCATTGTCATGTAGGAACAAACAAGTTGGCTGTTGTGGCAGTCACAGCCTATTTGATTGAAAGTGAGTAAGCAAACATACAAACAGACATCTTAAATCCCTTTAAAGCATGATGTTGTGTTAAACAATCTGGATTAGCTGTAGAGAGGAATTTAATAAATAAAAAAAAGAGAGAGAGATGTAGGGGTAAATCTGCAATGCAGTAATGTTGAGACAAAAAGCAGAGGCCTCCTCAAAGAGGGCAACCACATATTTCTTCCCTGTCTGCAAAAATGTTTCCGCTGCTGAAGCCTCATTCACATTGTATGTAAATAACTGCCATGTGTGTTATTGTGAGCAGAGAATTAATAGATCCATATGAAAGACAAAGCATGAGAAAAAAGGTTTTTCTCTTGGCCAGATGAATCTCAGCCCCTGTGATAGATGTGAGACCTTTCTGGGATGCTTCACTACCTTTTGCCCAGAGCATGCTGGGAAAATCTCCAGCCAGTGGTGCGCACAGACTCTCGAAGCGGCAGGAGTGAAAATGAATAAGGGACAGCTCTGTCATGCATAAGGTTGGGTGTATTTGTATTGTGTCTCTCTTATAAAGAGTTTATAGTTGGTTACAAAGACAAAGACAAACCATAAGAATCATTAATGAGTCATTAATTAGAGCAACATTTGTGTTGCATTTGCTGTTCTTTCTCCGTCTCATTAAAAATGCAGCGGTTTAAATATCTTTAATAAGTTATTAATGAAACACTTTTACAATAATGTCTCAAGCTGGCTCCTGATAATGGTGAGAGATTGTTAACAAGTTCAGTTTAATCCGGATGCACTGCAGCTTTTTCCTTCAGAGGTCTAGCAGTGAAACAGTCTACTTGAGTGATTTTACTGATCCACTGAAGTATCAGGCGGAAGAGCAAAAACAGAGATGCAGCATTTCATAACTTGATTATCCAAAATGTATTTTGTTAATGGCTTACAACTATTCCTCATAAAACATTAGTAAACGACCTAATGCATTATAAAGTACCTTATCTGAAAGTATTAGCTCACTCTAAAAAGTAATTCAGGGGACTGAAGCACTCTCCACTTAATTAAATGCATAATGGCAAGATAAAAATTCAAATGTATTGGTTTAGATAAACGTTGGTAAGCACACCAAATTGAATTGTGTGTAATTTAAACTCAAATTGCTGTTAGTTGTTTCAAACAGAATTCAAGTTGTAGTAAAATAGTTAAATTGGTTAGTTAAGAGTTTTCTCTACCATGAGTTCAGGATTTTAAGTTTAAAACTTGTGTTTATGCTTCAAATTATTAAGCAATTTGACATTTAGAAATGCCACTGATTGTAAAGCAAAGACTAATTTCCCCAACTCAACGTAGTTTGTTAGTTGAATGTATTTTAATTGGAAGTTGTCTAAAAAACACTGCTGCAAACCATTGGATGATATTTTTAATGTTGAGCTTAAACGTGTGTTTTTAGAGTGTGGATTAGGGCTCACGTTTACTCTCAGGTTGGACCAAAGCGGCACTTGAACGAATCAAATTGCACTTTTGGGAGCATTTGGGTTGCTCAAGGACCCCCTTGAGTGACCAACCAAATAAGTGCAAAAACCCTGCCTCCGTTCTCTGCTGTCAGATTAATACACCACAGCAATGTACTCGTTTTCTGTTTGTTTCTGTGGTCTGCAGGCCGAGCTGGGTCACTGTACAGTACAACATGGTTTTGGGACTTTAACTGCAATGGAGGCTGACATGTCTCACTGACGGTCTCCGATGTGGCAGGCAGGCATTGCTCCCACGGCTGCTCCCTCTCAACTCAGGCTGATTCTCCCGCGTCAGGGCCGGTTAGCCAGCCTGCCACTCACAGCTCATGAGTGGGGGAGTGGGAGAAACTGGACCCACGAGACAGCGGCTCCATTATGTTGTGGCAGTGCAGTGATACTACCAGCCACGGCACATGATGCCCAACCTTCAGTTCACGCCTGCTCAGTGTTCAGCAAGTTACAGTTTCAAGAAGAAACACTTTTGGTTTTCACCTTGTTTTTCAGAAGTAGCTGAGGCCATATGCTGTCTGCTGTCACTCTCATCGTTTACAACCGTTGTGTAACAGCACAGAGATGCTCCAGGATCCCCCGGGGCCACTGAGTCTTGGTCACATGCAGGAAGTCTGGGCTTGCGCACAGGCAGATTTCATGAGTGCCTGGGTGATTCTTCATCAACCAGAAACATTTCTTTTTACGCTCGCATCCATTTGTGGATATTAAGGTTGTGACCACACAGAGACACCATACTGTTTAATTAGCATCCAACACGTGTACACCTACATCACATCTCAGACACAATGAGCCCCAGTCGTTTCTGTCACAACTGAAAACATGCAGCTTTTTACTCCACATGCATGCTTCTATTTTTGCAGGCACAGATGAAACAGTGTGTACTGTTCAAGTACTCTATTTTAGGAGCAGGACATGAATTATAGAGCAAAGTGGCCAACAATGTGTATTGCAATCCTTTTCTACCGACCTGAGTGCACTGGGAGAGAGACGCGTGGAGAGAGTGTCTGTGATGAGTGACCATGAGCTGCTCTTGGAGTGTTGGTGGGCTGCGTGATGGCAGAATCCCAGCTCTTGGCAGCAGCCCAGGCCATTGTGATTTGTGCTCGCTGCTGCCTACAGGGTCGCCACCTGGCTGCCGCTTCCTCCAATCTCCCTGGGTACCACAGAGTGCATTCACAGCAGGTCTGTAATTGAATTTCACACATGTCACAGTCAGCTTAACTGTGTTTTCTGGAAAGTGTGCGGACAGCAACTTGAACAATTTTTTTTAATCTCAGAATGCTTGAGAATTATCGTGATGAGAGAGGATGGATTTCAGCTCCTATGCACACTTTTAACTACTATGAATACACTGTACAAGGTACCAAAACAGGGAAAGAAATTGAAGAGTTGACCTTGACCTGCCAAAAGTACAGTATGCTATTTATTTGAGTGTTCTGACAACCAACCATGCATTTTCCTGCAGTGGCTTTGTTTCTTTGCTGCCTTCTCATAGTCACTCAAATTTTAAAACTCTGAACCCCAAAACCTGCAGAGGGATTCTAAAGGCTTGTTATCTTTTGAAAAATCACCAAAATTACTCCATTTATTGCAGCAATAAATTGCAAAAACAGAAGGAATCATCAAGTTTACATCAAATATAAACTTAAATCTTTGTTCTATATGCCTCATTTAAAAAATAAGCCAAAAATGAACCGTTTGCACCAAAACAAACAAATCGTCATTCCTCAGTGCAACTGAGAAGCCATGACTGACTCAGCTACAAGCAACAGTCACGTGACAGAAAACTGCAGGCTGTGTTTACACAGAGCAGAGAGGAGACAAGTATGGAAACAAATTAGAGAGACTGCAAGCAAAATAAAACATACCTAAACAAAAAAATGCAGCATGGCTCAGAAACAGTGCACAGCAGAGCAAGATGTCTGAAAGCAGTTGGAAGATACATCCAGCATGATGAAATATCTTTATAGAGATGATGTGCAGGGTTTTGTGAAAAGTGGCTTGTTTGTAGACATTTCAAAAATTTAAGTTGTAAAATATCTGTGTTAAGAAGATGATGTTTTCTGCAAGAGACGGTTTTATTTGTGATCCTTTAGGGATCCTGCCAGGCTGAAAGTGAACAGTAATAATCATTATCTGGACACAAGAATTTAGCATACTATGTGGATAAGGTGAGTTTTTTGGCCATGACTGGCTGTTGTGTCAGCGACTCCAGGTGAAGGAGGCAGGATGTGAACTCAGTGTGAGAGGAGGGTCTGCCTGGAAGGCTTGACTTTGTGCAAAGTGTCCCTGTGCCTGAGCATTACCAGCTGTCTGTTGAAAGACGTCATATAATCTTTCTCAACTTTTTGGCTCCTTCAATAACAAAAAAATCAAGGCATCACAGAGCTTATTCCTCTTTCTTTAAGCTTCATTAAATTATCTTGAAGTTGATTTTGGCAACTTGGTTGCAGCAAAAAAAAGAACAAGTATCTAACATGATGAAACCTTACAGTAGATATGACAAACAGGTTAGTTGCAGTTGAATAGTTGAATGCTTATACAACCAGAAGTAATAGAGCAACATTAGCAGTCATTTGTAAGTCTGACCATCTGATGAGAGTAGTCCAGTATTCACTGTGTTTTGCTCCAAACCAATTTATGTTGGAAATATTTAGTTCTTTAGTTGCTACATTGCATTGTAAGTCAATAATTAAGGGCAATCAACAGCTATTCCCTCAATTTGAAGAGAGAGTTCCTAATCTGAAAGGAATATCTGATGGCTGCAGCTGCTTCTGCTGGAACAGTATCTACAAGAGTAAAGACAACATTAAAGATCATTTCCAGTGACTTTGTGGAAGAGCATGGGGGCATGGGATAAATTTTAACCACAGACTTCATGGTTAATGTTATTTTTTATCATAATGGGGGAATAAAAATCCTTTCAACATGTATTTAACTATTTATTCATCCGTCCTTCAATCATTTGTTTTTTTTAAACTATAAAAAGGACAGGTCTCAGGAGAAGTGTAAGTAAGCTGAGCATAAAAACTATAGGTTGAGTAGATAAAACTACAAAGAAAACTAAATCTGAAGTAAACATCTTGCTCTACACAACTTAGATGGGAAATAATCCAATTTTATGATTCCAAGTGAAGAATTCATAAAGTCAAGCAACAGTTAAAACTCTTCTTTTAACACAACCTTTCAAAATGGACAAACTCCCTGAAGTTTTCAAAAAGCAAACAAAAGCACATCATGGAGTATTATATAATGTAATATACAATGAGCTAGTGCTGCTGTGGTCCTGTGCAGGTTTATTAGTTATTTAACTCTTACATCTGTTGTTGCACATCCACTTCAGTGGAATCTCAGGACGGCGGTTTCCATCCCCTTTTCCTTACTGTACAATTCCACATAGGAGACAACTGCTCGCCTCAAAGTAGGCCAATTACCAGTCAGTATGAATAAAGACATTAATGCAATGTGGCAGAGCCCAAGAAGCAAAGGCAGGGTGTCTTCCTTCAGCTAATATGAACTCAGAGGGGACATGTAAACAAGTCCTTCCATTACATAATCAGTCCCTTCCTCCTTGAAGCATCTTCTCTGCTTTTACACATGCTTTCTTTCTCATGTCCTCCCTACGCTCGCTGACTGTTGCAGAGACTGAAGATTGTTAATATTGTTTAATTCTGCGCTTCCTCTGGCGTTCATGACGATAGCTGCCTCACTGCCCGTGCATTACTTGAGGGGAAGGAAAGCAATTCAAGTAAGCATTTTACAGGCATGCTAGCAGTCGAACCATGGTCAAGATCTCGGGTGTAGTTTTCATTTGAATTCTTAGGGGATGCATTAATTGTAGGGTCTGAGGGTCCTCCCCCAGAAAACATTCAGCATTAAACACTTCCTGCATTGTGGTGTATATTCATGATCCAATTTGTGCCTTCTCTGTATCAATTTAAGGTGGAAATGTTTTTATTTATGTAAAGTAACACTCAAAATTTAGGTCCCAGGTGACAATTTGAAACATAATGGATATTATATGGATCTAGTTATATATTTTCTAATTAGATCCAGTGCTTGTATGGGCTCGTAATACATGTTTTGAGAGTTAAAAATTGCTCAAGAAAAAAGAGCTTCCTCTGAGGCACTATTGCATCTATTAGTAACATTATAGCAGCTTTTTGAAATCTCAAATCTCAAAATCTGCCCAAGACTGATTTTGTCTACAAATTGGTCATGAAATTTACAATCATGGTCCCCAGAGGAGGAATCATACTGATTGTGAGAAATTTTAATTTGTTCTAAAGTCATCACATTCATCCTTAGCTGTGCTTTGCATTTAGTATTAATAAGCAAATGTAAGCAAAATAGCACACGAACATATCTGTCAAACAGTGTCTTTTTATGAGCATGTTACACAAAACACCCCTGTTCCAGCCTGAACATTGCAAACACTGCAAAACACTCTTGGTTTGTTTTTATTGAAAATGAGACAACATGGTTTATGGTTAGATCTACATCTAATGGAAATTATGCAAACCTGCTTCATGCATTAAAAAAAAGCAACAACAAACCACTGACCTGAAACCAGCTTAGTAACACAAATCATAGAGAGCAATTTGATAACTAATGAAAAAACAAGCAGAAATTGCCACTGCAGGTCCGAGGCCCAGCATGAGCCTGGCTGTGTTTAAATGAAATGGGCACAGGAGGCAGTTGTGGCATAAAAAGGTGGCAGCCGATCATTTCATCTGGAAGAACACGAGCTATGAGACGGCCCACAGGGATTATTGCCAATATGGTCTCCGTAGCACTCAATCACTGTTAAATTAAATCTAAGGATGACAGATGCTGCCAATCAGCGGCGGGTTAGTGAGGTCAAATTAAGATCCATACGCTGACCTTTTCCTCGTCTGGCTCCTTTCAGAGTGCCTATCATCAGGGCTATCAATAGGGACTAATGAGTCTTAATGGTCTGATCCGAGCAAAGCGCCATCACTTACACCACGGCGCAGTGCTCACCAGGCCCGGGCGAGTTTATACCAGTGTTGACGAGTGCTCTCAATAGAAACACTATTGCTATTATCTCAGCTGTTGCAGGGCATCAACAGCCCCTTCAACACAATTGGCCCACTCAGCACGAGCCCGTCTTCGAGCTTCTTCACTGCGTCGCTGTCTTTTCTTGTGTGGTTAACGCTCAGATTGAAAGGATAAGGATAGAGGTATTTACATTTTTGTCACTGTCACTGAATCCTGTGAAAAGACCAAAAAAAAACATCCATTGATCCTTAGAAATATTGTCAGTGCATCCAAAATCTGACACAGCTTTTCAGACATCAGCAAAAACTACCAAACCATCTTGAGCAAGACGCAGGGCTGCACTGCTCCTCATTTTTTGAGGGACTTTATGGAGTATGAACATACAAAACTTGAATGAATTCACATGTTAAAATAGTCAACTACAAGTGCTGTTTTAGGGAAATGATGGAAAGATCTGTTTTTTTAAGGTTTGTGCTTTGGGCTGAGAGTCACAGACAGAGTTTGGTACTTAGATTGTAATGCATTGATAGTACAGTTTGGATCTATTCACTAAAAGAAAGACATAATCCATTTTTTACATCATTTGTTCTCGATTTGGAGCATTTTTCTTGAGGCATGTGTTGGCTGCAAATGAAAGTCAGATGTTACACACCAACCAACAATGGTGATATACTTCACACAAAATCCAGTGCGTAATTTAAAATTTTGTCTGACACCATCGTTGTCATCTCTGATTTATATTTGTTTATCAAACTACTGCCCTTTCCAGTCTTGCTGCTAATGAGATACAGATCATTAGGTGTTCACTCTGTCATTTATTTATTTGTCAGCTTTTTTTATGGATCACGAACAAGTAATGTTATGGCAAAGCATAGATTTCTGACATGATAACAGTGAAGATTGATTCTAAATAAACTCTTGATCTTCTTCTTCTTTTTTCTGTAATTATTTTAGGAGCAGTAATCATGGCAGTAGAAACCTCTGTGCTGTTTCAGTGCAGTTCAGTTATCTTTAGCTTTTATCTTCACTTCAAAATGCAGTTATGAACAAATTTGGACACTTGGGGGAGCTTTTATGTGTCCTAATGCAAATGTGCAGCTCACCAAGGCTTACACCGAGTGATTGAGCCGTGAACCGCGAAAATGTCAGCGCCTATTAATAATAATGCTAGATCAAGCATTCGGATCTTAATGTCTGCACATCATACTGTACATTTAGATGGTCAACATTACAAGTCTATTTATGTCACACAGCGAGTGCATTTTTTCCCCCCTCCCTGATTGTGGCCTTCAGAGTGAAGCTGCAGCCCTGGGATTAATAAGCCTCTCTCAGTCTGCCTCAGTTAGACTCAAAGCCACAAAGCCACAAGGAAGCTGAGCAGTAGCCGCCTGCAGTGCATAACAACGGCTCCAAATCTGATAGAAATGGACAAGTAAATGTGAGGGTGTAAAAAAAATCTGTTCCCTTTTAAATTTTCATGCATTGGAGCAGTAAAATTCACAGAACAAGTGAGCTGTTTGCTGGATTGCAAATAACGATTAAATGGTGGATTCTATGCGTTTTAATATTTCATATTAATTCATTAGTCGTTTAATTAATGGAATAAAAATGCTCTAATTTCCCAGTATGGTTTGCTAGATCCCCATGTAATGTCTTCCAACAGTACAAGATATATATATATAAAAGCCGTAGAAATGACACACATGATTATAGTTATCAAACTATACTTACCAGTTCATTTTCTGTCAGTTTGACTAATTGATTATTTTGCTAAAAGAATTAAGATGTAATTTGTTGATGACAATAGGTATGGGAAGTTTAAGTGATTATGTGTTGTTGTAAAATGTCCAGAAACAAAACACATTTAGAATAGAGAGCAGAAAAACACAGCACTATAGTGCCACAACCATCTCCGGCAAAACAGACATGAAATTTTGGGAAAGAGTCATATCACATCTTGCCAGGTCAGATCTTTTTCGGCTTTTCAGACTGGATTTTTTTCCAACAGCATTGATGCAAAGCAATGCCATCTCGGTCCATTGGAGATCTCCTCGCAGTATTTGGACGCATGCATCAGTTTATTTCAGCCTACACTGTGCACACCCTGCCTGAGGGCTAATTACATTTGCACAGTCCAGAGGTCCTCTATTGTCGCCTTTTAAAAGACCTCCCCAACACAGTGGCAGAGGAGAAAATATGTTGAGATTTGAGGGCTATTAAACATTGACCTATTGATGTCTGAGATGAGCACATCAGAATTACGGAAAGTTTAAAAAGTGCACAAAGCACTTATTTACGCGTAACACAAGGTTAATCTCGAAGGCTGTTTATTAGCACGTCTGAGTTGGAAACACACTCGCATGCACTGACACATGCAGCGAGGACCATGTAAGATACAGAGGAGCAGAAAGAGACACAGAGAGGGAAGCACAGTTGACTTCCTCTGTCGTTACTCACACCTGCAGTAGGATGCAATCTCCATAGCAACAAGACTTGGCAACACTGTGCAGAGTTGATATTTGAGGTTGTGATCTTTAATACCCCTTTTCGCTCCCTTTTCACTGCAGTAGGTTGTAGAAATGCATTTTTTCTCTGTGTTTTTTTCTTCACCCTTAATGTGTTTGTGTCACCAAGAAATTAGCACTCTGATGATGTCATCAGTCTGTCATCTGGAGTGCATCATTAAAGTGCAGCAATCTTCTCAAACTGAGCTCAGATCCAGGGGAAGAATTTGCTTTCTTTCTCTCGCAGCTTCAGATCCAGGGTTGTTTAATGTACAAGGCATCATGATATGTGGCTATATGATGTCATTTAGTGTACATTTAATCTTACATTTAATCTCATAATGCACTTGTGGAGTTTGATCTGCAATCATTTTCTCAGAAAAGTCAGCTTAGCAGGACAACCTTGTTTGCATGAACCTTGAATACTGAGCTGAAGAGTCAGTAGAGAAGGTTTAATTAGCAGAACATGTGACAATGCAAAAATCTTTTCAATTTCCTCAGCACCAATTAATTAAATTTCAGTTTTATGCAGTTAAAAGATTTAAAAAATTCAGCTGAACTATTACGGAGTGATGCAGTGTGTTTCATTTATTGTATAGGCTTTCGTGTGTGAGGTGCCATCTTTGCCCTGAGTATTATTTTGCTCAAGAAAATCATTTATGAAGCTTTTAAAACATATTTAATATACATGAATTGGATACATGAATTGAGAAGTACTTACATTATTGTCCTGTGGGTTTTTTATTTCCTCCAAAGCAATGTTCACAACCTTTGTGATTTCAAGTGCAATCAGCTGAAAGACCTTGGAGATAATTGAAAATACAGACAGCCACTACAAACCAACAGTGACCTCTCCTTTGCACATAAAAATGTGGCACTGTAATAATGAACAGCACTTATAACACATGACACATACACACCTTAAACCATCTATAATTTATCCAAGATGAGTATAAAAGCTGCTGCTGCTGAGCTCAGAGCCTCAGGGGGGGTTTGTCTTATTTCACAACGACCTTGGGTGTCCACTAGTGTTGAATTTGTTACTTCTCAGTTTGTTTCCTTTATCCCTCTTAAATATTCATGCTGCAGCCTGCATTTGCTTCCCTTAAGAAGTGCAGCCTCATCATGTGCTAATAATGAGCCTGGTGGCCACACAGCCCCATCCTGCTGATGGCTGACTTGACGATGCCATCTAGTGGTCATGCAGAAGGAGGTGAGCCTGCTAGGACTCGGTAAACATGATAAACATGGTTTACCATACTATACTATACTATACTACACTATACTATACTATACTATACTATACTATACTATACTATACTATACTATACTATACTATACTGTACCGTACCGTACTGTACTGTAACATACCACACCACACTATGCCATACCATACTATATTATACAAAACTTTACTATCCTTTGTTATTCTACACTATACTATACAATGCTATGCTATGCTAGACTAGACACCATATAGCCATGCATTACTGTATTGTTTAGGATTCTTAATATGTGTAAATATTTAACAGGTGCATTTAAAACTATAGATGTGTTCGCTGTAAATAAAAATATATGATTGCACATGATTATAAATATAGTCTAAATATTTTATTTTTACATCGCTTATGAATGCTTCATATGAGGAATTGTTGGCAAATTTATGAATTACAAGTTCTCATTATATTTTCTGTAGTGTCATGCGTTGTAAACAATTTGTGTTTTTACACTCTTCATATAGTAAATGCACTGTGCTGGTGGTCCTTGCAACTATGGTATGTTTATTGAGTTAGAGACATATTTAACAATAGTTCATTGAATGTAACATTTTTATTTTATACAAATTGGTGAACGATAAAAATACTATTTTTTTGGATGATTGATGTCATATATCTTCAGTTTGTTGCACTGCAAGCCTCATTTTCATTGATCAGCCTAACAAAACAAAGAAACAACAACAGTACAGATGGCCGTCAAGGATATCCTATCGTTCTCAGTTCCCCTTCTGTCCGCCTTTGTCCTGAACTTCTATTTAAGATCCAGTCACGGGTCAGTTTATCAGTGCATGCATATCTATGTTTCTAAAAAAAAAAAAAAAAAACCTCAGGAATCACAAAACAGCTTGATTCAAAAAGAGGTAAGCTGTGTGGAGGACTATAATCATTATGCTTTAGATACAATTTAAAATGACTGCGAAGTACAAATAGTTCAAACACAGAGGTGTCATATTCTCATGCATTACAAATATGTTGCATAATACAACAACTTTGCAAGTGTCCTACATATACAGGAAAATACAAATGTCCAAATAACATATGATCATCGCTTGCCAATTTTAATGTGGCATACTGTAACTAATGAAGACATCACCCCTCCCGTCTTACTGGTATCTTAAAATGCATACCATTTCCTGTAAAAGCCATTTTGTTGTCATGGACACAGACAGAAAAAAAGGTAGAAAAAAGAAAAGAAAAACATCATCTGTGTCCATAGCAACTGAGTCAAGTTTAGTGCTGCCAAAAATGGTTTAGGCAAAAGTCTTCTCAGAGATGTGAGATATGTGTATGAGACAGCACCTTGCATGGCACATTCAGCTTCCAGTGAACAAATCCAACGCATCCATTTGTACAAATTTACCTGAATCAAATGCATTCATTGGTATGTCAGTGACAGCCATTAAAAAAGCTCAAGTAAAAGCACGAAATATGCTGCTGTTGGTGTGAGATTTGGAAATACCATTAGACAAAGGACACAGCAAAGTCCACCCACAGATATGATGTTAAAATATTGTAATTTGTACTGTTGCTTAATATTCAGGAATTGAAAAAACGCCTGATGTCTCCTGTTAGTGTGCAGTCAGAGAAAATAGGCCTTTTCCCCTGAAAACAGAGCAAGGCATCCTCAGGAAGCCTCTAATCCCCTTTAGAAATCTTAGTCAACTACTATAAATAGAAAGCATCCATGGTGCCCTCTGCTGGAGATTAATTTGAGCCACTGATGTGCACTGTACTCTATTTTGGAGCACCAAGCGATGCTGCAGGTTCTGCTCACAGATAGGTGATTTGTTGGATGTCATGTAAACACGACTGTGTTGATTGGAAAGGCGACTTTAATTTCTCTGCAGTATCGATTGGCTGTTTCCATCCTCTGAGATGCTGAAAGACGGCCTGTTTCGCCATGAATACGTTTTCCCACATGGCATGTCTGCATCATCCTGCAGTCAGCCAATCCCCAGGCTCCCTCTGCTCTCTCAGGATGCCATTAGTGGGAATTACCTGGCCTCCCCAGGAAAAGCCTTATCAAGCCTCCGCTAAATTAAGTTGCTATTTTGTTTTGACAAAATAACGCGGTGAAAATCTCACTCTGTCTTAAGTTAATCATCTGTTGCTATTTAACAAATGGTAATTATGAGCCTGGAGGAAGCTGCGGGGAATCAAGGTCACTCCAGGCACCTTCCTTTTGGGACGTGGCCTCTTTGAACTGGCTGAGGAAAAGACAGGATAGATAAATGATAGGTTGGAGTGTGTGGATGTGGAGGCATAAAATAAGGAAGAGAAACCTAATTCAGGAAATTTTTGCTTTTTAAGAGCATCATGAGAAAAAATTATAGTCAATCAAGTCAGAAAAGGACAAAAAAATCAGGATTTTCTAACATTTTTGCAGAAATTACAGTTTTTCTCAATAGCTTACACACATTTTCTGAAAGCATGCCCCAATTCTCCTGCAAAATGAAACTTTACTTTCAAAACAATGTTACTTCTTCTCAAAATGGTATTTTGTTTTCAAATGACACACAAACCATCATATGAATAGACATTTATAAGAACCAGTTGAACACTGATGTGCTCAGTGGAAAACACTATGATGAATGGAAAACACTTCTTCTCCATTCACCAGAATGACTTAGGCCTTTTTTTGTTCAGTGTTACACTTCCTACAGAAAATACATACATGAGTGCGTTGTAAAATATTTTAGACTATTGTTTTTTTTAGTTCAGAACACACAATTAAACGGAAAAAAATATATTTTATTTTCCCCACAAAAACAATGTACACAGTGTACATCCCAACCAACACAAAGTTGCACATACAGTGGTCTACATACAAACAACAGAATAATTTACTGTATACAGTTACAGTAAAAAAAAACTATGCTGCATCCTCCCTTCTGTTTCGGTCTGACCACAGCACCTCATCCACATCACAGCCAATGTTTTCCCTGGCCAAGCAGCGGGGAAATATCACCTAGCATGGCAAATCCAGCCATGAAAGCATCAACTGCTATATCTCCACATGTATCTTCCATAGCTTGGAGAAGGGGTATTTGCGTTTGTGGATTTCGGTCATACACTTTCCATCTCCAGGCAGAAAAAAAATTCCTCAATAGGATTGAGGAATGGAGAATATGCTAAAGCTCTGATTGCTGATTGTAAAACTGTGTGACAGGTGTTTGTCCATGTGATGAGTCAGTGTGCATAGTCGGGCAATTAACTTTATTTTAATTAATTTAATTTAATTAATTAATTTTGAATGGCAGTTTGTTCCTTGAGAAAACAGGAGAGTTTCTTCATGAAAATTGTGTCAAATTGCAGAGAATTGTGTGTAGAGTTTTGAAAAAAGTGTGTTTTAGAACTGCAATGTGAGTGTAAAGCAGGAACTGTGCTCGTAGTTTAGCAGAACTGGTTCAGGGGGTTGGTGCATGAGTTACATGTTGTGGTCATTGTGTCTCAAGTACCAATAATTGTGTGTAAACAACTGAGAAAAAACTGTAATCACATGTCCATCATGCACTGCTTTCTGATGGCTACAAATGCATGCTGCTCTCTTGTTTCAAAGTTAGTTTCGATAGTGTTTGTGTGCAGTTTGACTCCATAAATATAAGACTTTGCATTGCAGCGCTGCAGCCTTTTTAGCACTATGTGATGGGCGCACTGACCTCTTGTTGGTATAATCTGATCCATCGACCTCGGGGCAGGTGAGAGGAGTGGAGAGGGACTTGTCCTGTCAGGGCAACAACACTGCAACCTTTAAAAAGCTTTGTGCACCTACAGCATCAGTTTGTCTTCGGGACCAACTGCATTTGCATCACACTGAGCAAACTAGAGAGTGTGTATTGCTTGAAACCTGTTCAGATCCAGTGGTGAGGGTGGGTGTGTCTGTGTGAGAGTGTGTAAGTGTGTGTGTGTCTATGAGAGTGTGTGTGAGTTTATGGGGTTGTTGGGAGGTTGTGAGTCAGAGGAGCAAAAAGATTAAACCAGACTGGTGTGAGTCTGTGAGAGACAGAAACACAAAGAGAAAGAAAACTGTATGAGTGTGTATGTTTATTTGTGGAGACAGTGTGTGTGTGTGTGTGTGTGTGTGTGTTGGTATGATGGCCCCGTTGCTGCTGACAGTGGGAATGCAGTGCAGCTAATCCCAGAGGAGGGCAGAGCACTGCAAAGGAGATGCTTGGCAGATCTCCCCTCATCCGTGTGACTGCTGTTGGCAGCTGGTGTGGAGAAGAAATCCGGAACTGGATCAGAAAGCGAGTCAGCCGTGTTTAATTTGCGCGGGACTTTTCACGCTGAGGGGAGGAACTAGGCAGAGATAACCAGCACTAAAGCACACAGAGACGTCTGCTGTCCTTCCTCTGCCAAACGGCTCGGGCCAGGAGCGGCTATAGACGGCAGTCAGAAGGGGTCAAAGCATGTCACATATTTGCTCATTCATCCCTAAAGATGCTGATTTAAAAGATTGTGTTGCAATGACAGATCATGAGCTACGTTTAAAGTATAGTGTAATGATAGTTTCCCTTAGCTTTAAGGTTGTTTCTCACAGAATCATCTTGTTCCAAGTCTTTATTTAAGCTAAATGATGATCACAATGACAGAAACTGAACAAGGTGCTTGTTATATGCTTCTCTTTAACACACACAAATTAATCGAGATCCCTGTATGGCTAAAAATTAAGCCCCTTTCATGTATGGTTGCTTTAAAGATGCTAAAAATGATGCATTTGAATATCTCTACATATTTTCTCTATAGCTGTTGATTCAGAGTCGTATTATTGATCAACTATCAGGTTGTTCTTGAATGTTTCTGGCTAGTTTTTTGGTCACTTCTCAGTATTATACCGTGGTAAAACATCACATAAGTTTTGTAAAATGATTGAATCAATCCGAGCAATTTGACTCATATCTTGCCTCTACTAATAGAATTACTGTACTAAGTAATATGGGAGGAGATCTGATGAACGTATATGATGTTAAGATATTGAGAAGTTGGCATTCATGGGTTATTCAGCAATCAGGGATATTGGATTTCAAGGTAAATACTGGACCGCTATAATCAAATGTGCTTAGTTATTATGATAATACTTCTTTTCTGCGATTTAATAAGAAAGAAAAGCTGACAAATGAAATTTCAAATTTAATTCTTGTCCTGGACAAAGTCAGTCCCCTTGTGCTGCACAATAATGAGGCAGTGAAAAGATAATCTGGGTTTTCATTTTCAACCAGTAAGAGACGGGACAGCAGCAGGGATGAGGTGGGGCCACAGCACCATAAAACTGCTCATGGGACGTGTGGTCAAAGTTATTTCACACGTTGGACGTAGATGAGGGCTGGATGGACACTGAGCTAACGTGAGGGGACGACTGGACGGCAATTTTTGGTTCTGGTGGTGAAGTGATTTTAGCTTCGGCTTCTGAGGACGTTTGTGCTCATCAGCGTTAAATTGTGGACAGAATACTTTGTGAACACGCTGGACGATCATTTTGTGGTGATAATATAAATACAAAGTGAGAGTTTTTCATTGTTTGTTGGTTTTTTGTTGCTGAGAGTTTTGCTTTTTATGTCAGATCATACATTCTGTACTTGTTCTTTATTGCAAAATGCTGTTGAGATTTTAATGTTGTCAAGCACATCTCCTTATCACTTTTCCAGCCCAGCTATCTATCAAATATTTGTTGGACGGAGAACTGATAAGGGTATGTGTCTGGCACTTTCCATCACTGATAACTGGACACAATATGCTGCCACTTTGGGAAAAAGTTCAGTATATAAACCAGTGACTTGGTCATCAACACAGCCAGGGTTTAACCTTCACATGCTTTAGTAATCCTAAATGTCTTTCAGTGACATATCATTGCTGTTTGCTCAAAACACTGTTGTTTTTATAATTTATGTCATTATTTCTAACCAATAATGCTAGTAATAATTTTATTTATCTATGCTCGGAAGCATTTTGCCATCTTTAAAAATATCTAACCTTTTTAATTGTAGTTGGACGCAAATCTCATCATTGTTACTGAATTTGGCATTTTTGAGTTAAAAGATTCAGAAGCGTGTCGAAGTCTACATACAGTGTTGGTAAACATGATGTAGACCCTAATTTGTTTTAATACCTCATCTATCTTCATCTTCAGCCAGCTGCTTTTCATCATTTTGGACCTGAGAAATCTCGCCTGTTTGCACAGTTTTCATTTTAGCGCCGCCAGGGCTAATGTTTTATATCGATTATGTGCCATTAAATTCTGTTTTTCTGTTTTATTCTCACACAGATATCGAGCAGGTAGATTCAAGATTAAAGGTTTAGTCAACACATTATGTTTTTAGGTTTATGTGATGGATAGGTAACTTGTCCAGCGTTTAGCCTGACTTTAGGCCTCATTTGAAAATGAGTGAAGGAATTAGTTTCAAAATGGTAACATTAAGCCCTGCTTTATTCAGTCGAAACCTTATTTTACTCCTGTGCACACACCTCAGGTATGCAAACCACTAAGTTTCATTGTAAACTTCATTGCACAGACTGCAGCTGAGATGACTACTTCTGGTTGGTATTTTATGTGGCTTTTCAGTAAATCCAAAGTGTAATCTTGCTGCCTCGACTTTTCTTTAAGTGTGACAATAACAGTTTGATTTCATGTCATATGCAGTTAGATACACGATACACTTACTAATGATGTCTCACATAACATTTGCTTAATAAAATCCTTCTGCCTCTGAAAGTTTCCTTTGTCTATGAAAACAAAAGGACTGATCCTAGTAATATTACTAGTATTGCTACTACTACTACTACTACTACTACTAGTAAGAATTGTGCTCTTGGTCTTTAGTGGAATTTTCCTTACATTAATAAAATCACCATAATAAAACTACATATATGCTAAATATAAACATTCATTTTTATCTGCTTCTATAAATTTCATAGGTTGTATGTTGTGAAGTAATGCATTACAAATATTATGAGAGAATATATGACTATTACAGGAAGTGAAACTAGTGAAAACACACTTGTCCTGACATCTAGATTTACAGAGTGCAGCTGCATGAGTCAACACAAGAGGGTATTGTTCCACTACTTTTGCAGACTCCGGTGGAGTGGCGGTTTTACGCACAGGACACACCAATGATACACCCAAAGCTCTGTGTATAATGACGTCCCTAAGTAGGGTGAACGCAATCAGCTCAGATTAGCCAAAGCTAATACAATGACCATCAACCATGTCAAATGTGCAAGGTCAGCCAATGTCACCTGAAGTTGATCCGCAGAACAGCACAGACTTCAGACGCACAGAGTATTAACCTATGCTTCAAGCATCCTCACCTGCCAAGTAAAGGACCCTTAAGCTTTGTCTTGCCTGATTGGTTTTTCGAAACCTTTAAAGGAACACTCTGTTGCAGCTCGTTGGGCCACACACAGCTTTCAGGTTCTGTAATAGCCCTTATAACCATATTTACAATAAGGCCAATGGGGTATTATGTGTAGCCTGAAAAAAAGAGAGAAAAAAACTACACGGTAACTTTTTTTTTCAAAAATCTAAGTGCAGCACTGTTTGTGAGTGAGTGTAGTGCTAAGATGAGCTCTGGCAGAGTAAAAGATTAAAGTGTAATATCCCTTCTAATAGGACAAACAAAGATGGCTCCACTTATTTAAAGATGCTGCAGTGACACAAAACAACGATGCTGCTTTGAAGTCTTTCTTTTAACTCTGCTGCCATTAAGGAGCTTTTATATATTATAGTTTGGAGGCAATTATGACTGTGTTTACATTTGCATAATAATTTCTCTCTCATCTTTGACCTTTGTCTCTTATAGCAACTTGGACTGTTAAGTTGCACCAAACTGTTACCATATATCCCTTTAAAGAGGTTGTCTGAGGTATTAAAAACCAATTAAGGATTGAAACCAACTTTTAAAAAAGGCGATGCTGTCCCTAAATGCCACAGCCATGATTAACAGCCTTGTGTTACATAATGTTTCTTCTAACAGGAGCCATGGAAAACATGATGTGAAAAGCCACGTTGAAACCGGGAAGCTTTGGCTCATCATTTCCCATTCTCCCTGTAACTATGGAAACTATGTGTTTTAATTAAGAACTTGATTTCTGATTGCTGACAAGCTCCAGGATAAATTTGTTATTTTTCACACTTGCAGAGATGTGTATTTCTAAAAACAAACTTGTTTACTGACGCCAATGCCTGTCAGCAGGGGTCACGCAGAGTTTATTTGTGAAAGAGTCTGTCATAAGACGATGGATCTTCTCTGAATGCATCGGAAAATCAAGAACGGTTTAAATAAATAACAGTGTGTGACAAGCTTCTGTTTTTTCCGATGCTGTTTGTTTGTGTCCACATGTGCTCCGTATGTTGTAGCCACATGTGTGTGCTTCTAATTAAAGATCAGCCGTTTGATGACGACACAGGGAAAAGGTATTGGAAGAGAGGTGTTCAGTGATCTGAAATAGTCAATACATCTAAAGCTCTCTCTTTAATTAGACACAAAGATGAAAACCCATCACCATGACTACACAATAAAAAGATAGAGGCGAAGGAAGGCGTGTTAGTGTGCATCTCTGGGAAGCAGAAAGGGCACCGCGTATCACCATACATTTGGCTATAATTTGGTGATACGATCTCCGCGTCCTTTTAATATCTGCTGCTAATTTATTTTGACATGGTCTTCAAATCAGCCGTGACCACATCATGACACACGATGTCCTTTTGAATAGATGGCAGCTCCCCACTGGTCAAAATATAGAACAGTTAATGAGATATGATTATGTTCAGGATATTCAGGAGACGAAAAATGGCCTGCTCATAATTTTATTATGGAGGAAATAGAGGGGAGAGATGAAGCACACCTTAAAGTGAGTGGATAACACACCCACTGATGCTTGGAGCTCCACACCACCATCTGTTGCCATGCGCTAAGTGCTTGCCGAGGCATCCACCGCCTCAGAAATGTGCCACAAAACCAGCCTTTTCAGATCTGCATCATCCAAATACCAGCTAACCACAGGGGACAGGCTGACTGACAGGCTGCATTCAAACTAAATGGGTTCAGACAGGTCACTCTCCTAAAAAGGATGTTCCTAGACAGCCAAATTGTATTTTTAATTATGTTTGGGGGAATTTTCTCTTAGATTATGTTTGTGACACTGTTGTGTTTTAGCATATTTTAGCCATGTATTTTATTGCTTTACTGTCCTTCCTTTCAGGCAGCCAATTAGGTTAAACAAGACTTGTCCTACCCCTGGTAACCCGGAAACTGCAGGAGAGGCTTTAGATATGTCATGAAAGGGTCATATTTTAACCCAAACAATGATAATGATGATCAAGTTGTTTTGGTGCCTGAACCTAACCAAACAATGAATGGAAACTTAAATCTAAAAATAAGAATCCCAAATGCAACATGGACTCCAGTCTCAGTGGTGAAATATCCTATAAGACAGTTTAATATAAGAAAGTTTAGTTGCTAGACTACAGATATTCCCAATTCAATTTGTCCTCAAGTCAAAAAGAACACTTGTCTGTCCACAGTTGTCATTTTAGATATCCATATTATAATTTTTCCACGCACAAAATAGATGACTTTTACCATTCATCTGTATGGAGTTTCTACAATTCAGTTGCAGAAATCAGCACTTCGTATTGTGGATAATTGCAATTGAATTTTGGGTACTTTAGTTTCAGTTTAAGACATCTACAGTTTAAGTCTGAGTAGCCATAATTATAGTTCAAGATATCTTCAATTCCTCTACATTTAAGACATCTACATTGTCCTTTATAGACATCCTAAATTAAGTTTGAACCAGTCAAAATGACACTGTGGATATCTTGCTCTGGAATATAATCATAGATATCTTGAATTAGAGTTTTGACCAGGCGAAATAATGTCGCAGTCATCGGTAGCTCCGTCAAAAGCTACATCGGAACAAGACTTTGGCACTGCAGGCATAACTGCACATGTCGAGCCATTTAACCTCCAGGTTACAACAGCATTCTAGTTTATTTCAACCCTGACTCTTAAAGCACACAACCAATTTGCTGATAAGCTCTTCCTCTTTCATTGCATTTTCTGATGATCTTATACACCACGGTAACTGCTTTTACCTCTGCTAATGCTGTTTGAATGCTTGGTTGAACCAATATCCAATGGGAAGCCTCACACGAGCAGCATCATGCACAGCAGTTTGGACGCATCAAAGTGATGAACTGTCTGCAACTGTTCTTTTGACTAGTCAAAAGTGAATTACAGATATCTCCAACTGTTGCTTTGACTAGTCACAATTACATCATGACTCAAATGCCATTGTTGTTATCTGTAATTTTAATTAAGGGTAGTCAAATAAATAAAATGTTAAAAACAGCTTTGAAACATTTCTTACCACATCGTCATCATCTTACCTTTCGGGGAGACACTGAGTTCCTTTCAAAACACAAATGAGATTGTTGCTTAGTCACACAGGAGCATGATTTTAGTTGGACAGGGTTGGTTCAGGACACTTGCGGCAGATGCCACACTGTGCATGTTGGGACTGGTTTGTATCCATGTGCCTGATATGGAGCTCAGCAGTTACTATGGCTTGACATGTGGCAAAGCGACTGGTGACACTAATTGCTGTGAGGTCTTACGTCAGAGTGTTAGTCACAGGAGGAATCTATGCAGCTGACGATAAGGCGGCAGAGCCGGAAAAATCAAAAACAGTCCGGAATGCCTTTCCTTCGTGTACACGTCACAAAAATTATAAGATGGATGGACCTAAGACGAGAAATGGACCCATGTATTTTTAAAAAATTTTTTTTTGTTGAATATCAGTGGAGACTTGTCTAACCCCATATTAGGATCTGGGTAATGTTATTTCTCTTGAGATTTGGAAGGTGCAAAGTGTTCCTCAGCTACTCTGTGATGCTGGGTTTGCATTTCTTGTGTCAGAGTATACTGATAAGGCCTGAGGAAGAGTCTCGTCACATGATCCACCTGACATCATGACGTGTTTATGCCTTAGCACGTCACCAAAGTCCTAACAAGAAACGTGTTGCCATACGATTGTTGCCACGTCTTATTTCACAAGGCTGTTTGCCACCAACTGTAACCAGGAAATGAACAAATTCACAGCCAATAATGAGAAACCGCAGAGGCGGAGGAATGAAGAAGTACAAATTAAACACTGGAAACAGATAGTCTCTTTAAATCACATCAGTTGAGGGAATCGACTAAAGATCCCCTCCCTCTCCAGGATGCAGAGCCTTTGCCATTTACCTTATTGACCTTCCTGAAACCAAAAGCATGAAAAGATTTACCTGTTAAACTCCATATGACATACACAGGACAAGCAAACAAATTGTACAGGCCAATAAATCGTCCAAAAAAAACCCCAAACAATTGCAGCAGTGCTACAAGGGTATTTGTCAGTCATGATAGGCAAATTGCAACTGATAAATTCAAAGCAAGACAGTGTAAGTTTTGCTAAACACCTGCCACAGGAGCAACAAGTAACAGTTATGAGAAAATTATAAATGCCTAAACCTGATGTCACAGCAGCACAAGTAAATCACAGGAGAGAAGTCAATAAACAGGTTCATTACTGTCTTCAACAGAGCAGTTTGTAGCTGAGGTTTGCTAACTTTAAATAACATTAAAAAAAACACTGAGACTGTTGGAGCAAGGTGTGTTCATCTGCACAGTGAAACTTGTTTTACTTCATGACATATTATAAAACATAAAAACAAATAAACCACCTTTTATCTGTAGCGATTAAGGATTCATAACAGAAAAAAAATCTTAATCAAAAGTAAGGAGCCTAATGGTCAAGCAAGGCTACTATTGTCTCCTGACTCTTCCAAACTAAGATGTTATTTAAATGGACAATATTAAAATTTCAGCTATTTAAAAATGTCACCTGTATTATTTACCAAAAGACTCTTTATAATGATTGACGAGGTGTGCTCATTGGTCAAAAGCATTTAAAATATACATTACATTAAAGTAAACAATGGTATATTCAAATATAATTTAGCACTAAAAGTTGTGCACACTCATATACACTCAGTGAGTATTAGATACACCTGTACAATCCAGTGCAATGCAGTGCAAAGTTTTCACTTTACATTGTGAGAATGTGCAACTATATGTTTATTACTGATGTCTCAATATAATACGTAGGAAAAAACTATAGAAACACAATCTTGATATGATGTACTGTAAACCAATAAAATATCACCTTTAATTGTGACCACAGTGCTGAGAAATATCATTCAATTTAAAGCAAACATTTCCAGCAATGTAACAGACTATACAGGGGTTCAGATTATGAAAAGATGTTTAGTTGATCTCCAGCCAAAAAAAGAAACTAAAAATCTGCATCAAATTTAAATTAGAACCTCAGCTTCTTGAATCTTACTGTTTTGTGTAATTGTATGTACATTTTGTTACACATATAATCACTTTTTTGTATTATCTCCCATTACACACACACACAAACAATAGCAAATACTAACATTGTGTTTAATGTACTCATATTAAGGTAATTTGAATGATGCCTGCTGAAAATCCACTAACAAGAGTCTCATCGCTTGATTTCATATTTGGATGTGAAGTATTTCTGCAGGCCTGGATTGCCTCCTCCTCCCTACTTTTAAACATAAACCAGGCTATAAATATAATTTTTTCTGTATTTACAGTTGTGAATATACAGTTAATTCTCCCTCAGTACTCAGTAGTACTCAGTTTTTTAAATGAAAATGTTAATAAGTGTTCCTACTTTGACATGTCGCACATCCTAACAACACCTTCAAGTGCAGCTTTAGTGATGAGGACTAGTCTGAAGCAGATCCTCACATCCTTAATACATTCAATTTCTCTGACTGTCATCGGTGAAAAATGTATCATGTAGAATTTGAAGACTGCTGGAAGAACGCCTCAAAGAAACCGCACATTTGCACACATTTGTTTCTGAGAAATCAGGTTTTTTTTAGCATAGCAGACAGGCCTAAATACCCGAACACTCATGAGCCAGAAGAATCAAGTCAGAGGCACAAATCTGAACAGCAGGAGATTCAAGCCTTGTTGCTGCTGTAACTGACGCCTCACCTTTAAATCGCCCTTAGAGGATCTTAAAGGCCCACAAGACAGAGTTAAAGAGAGTTAAATGTACCTTGGGAGTCATAGCTAACTTCTCCCCTGAAGATATTAGAAACACAAGCTTGCAGCTTTGACTTTTTTAATTAAAGAACCAGATGTTTTCCAGTGTTTTTGTAAATTGTTTGGATTAATAATTGAACTGGGAGAGTTTCATACCGATTCAAGTGACGAAGTGCTCCAGCTGTGACTCATATGATATTGACTATGGGAAAAATTAACAGGACATTTACTTCAAGATGCATCAAAACAAGAGTTGACTTCAGTGTACAGCATTATACACTGATCGGCCACAACATTCTGACCACTGACAGGTGAAGTGAACAACATTGATCATATTGGTACTATGTGGTGTTCTGATGGAAAACCTTGGATTTTAACATCTATGTTGATGAGACTTAGACACTCAAATAAACATTGTCCCACAACAAACACACTCCCTCATGCAAGTGGAAATCCCAAATGTCACTGGCCTACCTCCGCAGAAAAATGCACCCCACCACATGGAAAAAACATCAACCAATCACGAACATGTTGAGGAACATGACAATGGCTTGTCAATGGTTCAGAGCATTTTTGACCACATGAGGGGGACCAACACCATATTAGGCAGGTGGTCATAATGTCGGTGGAAACTGAATACAAATTTTCATAGACAGTTTTTGCTAGAAAGCCTAATTCAACCACTACGTCACCTCAAAAAGCAGGTAATATGCGTAATATTTACCAAACAGAGATGTCTTACTGTAATACTGGTTGCCCCAGATGCTCATGCTGTCCTCTCTCATATTCAGGCTTTGAGAAGTAGCTATTTCCACTCAAGAATGGGAAATTACTTAGTTTTTCACCACATGGAAAAAACATCAAACAATCAGGAACATGTTGAGGAACATGACAATGGCCCAACATGTTGATTTGACCTCCAAACTTCCTACACCCCATTCTGATCAAGCATCAACAGGATGCAGTGGAACAAGTTTGATGGACAGAGGCCCCACTGCACAAGCCAGAGTACCCAAAGGATCCAACTCTTGTTCATGTCCATTGGTTCAGAGCATTTTCGACCACATGAGAAGGACCAACACAATATTAGACAGGTGGTCATAATGTTATGCCTGATTGGTGTATACCAGGGGTCTCAAACTCTGGTCCTCGAGGGCCGCAATCCAGCATGTTTTAGATGTTTCCCTCTTCCCACACACCAGATTCAAATGATCAGCTCATCCTGAAGATGTGCAGAAGCCTGATAATGATCCTGATCATTTGAATCAGGTGTGCTGGAAGAGGAAAACATCTAAAACATGCTGGATTGCGGCCCTCGAGGACTGGAGTTTGAGACCCCTAGTGTATACAGTTCTCAGAATTCTTGAGGCCTGTCTAGACATTAAAGACTGAAACAGCAACTATCTGAAACATTTTCTTGTCTGGATTAAACATACAAGATATAAAGTATTAATTAGTGAACTTCTGAGGTGATGGTAAGTAGATTGTTTCAAACATTTAGACAGAATAACTAAGCTAAACTAAGCTACTAGTTGTTTTTTCATATTTTCTGTACACAGTTCTTGTGATATAGCTGTTAGTAAGAAAGTCAATAAACACATTTCAATAAATGTGAGACTATTTCTTTCAGAATATACTGTGTTCATATTTATGACATTTGAAAAAACCTCATTAATACAACCTTCTTTTATTTTTCATCTGATTTAAAACATGTCACCGTGATTAGATTGAAGCGCACGTTTTCCAGATCAATGATGGTTAATGATATGTTGTATTTTCTATTTTAGGAAACAGTAACGCTGGAGAATTGAAGTGCAGCAATCTTCTGGTAATTTGCCGACTGCTGCATTTGAAAAGTTAAAGAATATTTTTGCGTAAAAGGTCTCCACATGACCGTGTGATAGAGGTGTAATGATAGCTTTGGCAGGCTAACACATCATTATCCAACAAAAGATGCTTGATAAGATGAATGATTTTGTGTGTGTGTGTGTGTGTGTGTGTTTGGAAATGGTCACCATGACAATTGACGGCCACACCATTTCTATTTTAGAGCCGGCGTGCGCTGCAGAGTTGCTGTTTGCAGGAACAGATTGTGTTGCTGTTCGCTCTGTGTGTGTTTCTCGGTGGTCTCGGCTGGATGTGTGGTGCTGCATGGTCATCTCCCTTCAGAGACATGATCAGAGCGCAGCTTCTCTCTAATGATGCTACACTGGGCTGACTCACCTCCCAGCTGACAGACAGTGCTTTATTAGTTTCTTCAGGATAAACGTCTGCCTTCCCCCCCTCCTTTCCAAAGCCACATCTCGAGGGTCACTGACGGCACTGTCCTTTATTTAGTTTATTTATAAACCCTGTGCCTGTGCCTCACTGAGCTTCTCCACACACCTGGCTGTGCATGGCTGATCACATTGATCAAGCCAAACCTCTACTAACAATGAGCACTCAACAACAACAACAACAGCAGCAGCAGCAGCAGCGGTGCGCCTTGAACACCTCAGAGTCTTTTCATGTCCACACACCACATGTCAGTCACTGGCACATCATAGCTCTGATGCTGAGATAACCACACAGTAGAATATGTTGAGAAAAGCCTTTATTTTGCAAGTGACATTATCAAGACAAAGATCTTCATTGGTCTTTTTGGACAAAACCTGCTGTGTAACATGCAAGGACAATTCACAATGTGCTATTTAAACACAGAGGAATGTTATGCCAGGCTCTGATGTATTTAAAGCACTGCAGGAACATTTACACTATGCTTTTTTACTGTTTTGCTGAAGACAAGGTAAAGGTTTTGGGAGTGAGTGCAGAGTATTCCAGAATTAAACTTTATTTGATCTTTCAGTATCATAAAAGGTACAAAAATGGTCCCAAAGGTTGCAAAGGTTCACCAATACAACTCAGCAAACAGCAAAGTTGTATTTTCCTCCTTAATCTCAGTTTATAGTTTGTGGAAACTATAAACTGAGAATCGGTATGGATGAGCATCTTTTATTGTTGTTCCTGACTGAACAGGATCTCTCCAGAGAAGGTGTTATTTTCCATCAGCTGAGAGTGTAGCTGTATTTTTACCACCAAGTCAAAGAATGGGTCCAAATAAAATATCAATAACATTGGGTTTGGTGTTTATATAGGAGACTTTTCTGCCAAGAAAAACCACATTGATTGAATACACTTTTAGGAAACAACATTTTTAACAGTTTTTAATTTTAATTTTTTTAAAACAGTTAACTGTTATTTTACAGATATTACTCTGTTTCGTTAAATTTCAGATGACTAGTAAAATCACAGAAAAAAATAATTTCCATATTAACTATAAAAAACAGGCCAAAACTGTAAATAGTGTTCACATTAAAAATCTGTACTCTTTTTTAAAAGCTGGATTTAAATCAGTAAAAAAAATAAATTATTTTATAGATATTTGCCATTATTTCAAATAAATAATATGCATATTAAGGATTAAACATAGTAAATCTTTTTTTAACTAGTATTGTACATATTTTTCCCAGTTAAGTACAAGAAAAAAATATTAATTTACATGTCGACTGTAAAATAAAAACAGGCTTTAAGTTAGAGTTAGTAATTTGTTTGTAAGTAATTTGTTCTTTTACAAAGTGTGACCATAAAATTACACAGTTTAACTGTATTTGAATCAACTAAAAATATCATTATTTAAAGCTTTTTAAATGTATTTATTCTAGCACCTTTGCTGCCAGGTTTATATAGATTTTTTTTACAGTGTATCTTTATATTAAACTTACAAAACCCTCTAAATACTGTAGTAATTAGGATGCTTTTCTGTTATAAGAAAGGAAAAAGTTGGGAGGCATTATTATAGGGCCACTAAATTATCCAAGGGAAGTGAGAAGGAGCGTTTTTACAGCTATATCATTCACTACTTAAATGACGACCAATCAGATGGACATCAACTATATGGAAATGATACATCAATAAATATTCTCAGTATTTAACCTGCTTTGAGTAAATCTGCAAAAAGGATAATATACTGTTCTTAAAAGATGAACTATAACAGCCTCTACAGTATGATATGACTTTGTGAAAACATAATTACAATGTTAAAGTGGTTGCTCATAGTGATGCACCTACGCAGAACTATTACCCAAGTCTGCAGCTTCACAGAGCATCACAGAGCTTTATAGCAAGTTTGTTGTTTATCTGTTAACTGCATTTTAATTTATTTAAAAAAAAATCTTTTTAACTGTTTCGGTTCACTCTCACCATTTTCAGCCTCAACAGGCAGTCATTTTTGGTGTCAAGTTACTGTACACAACCTGCTAACCACCAAAAGGCAGACACACACACAAAAACATAGCTGGGGAACATAGTTCAGCATTAAAGCACCAGATATTTCCCTCAGGAGCTGGTAGAGACCAAAAGCAGAGCTAAAGGAAAGTAAACATTAGACTTGCATTTGCCAGGGGGACAGAAATATGACTCAGACTGAATAATAATGGTGCTTTGTAACTGCTGGATGTGTAAATATGTAGCTGTTTGTAACATTCAGCATATCAACTTAAGAAATATTCTATATGTTCTATATATTTCTTTTGTGACTCCACTGAATTAGAGTAGCTTTGCAGGATTGACATTTTATCTACTACTGCCTGTTATACAAAACTGGATTTTAGCTGTTGCCTAAAGTAGACAATATTTGCTCCAGGCTCTTTTAGACCCCCTTCCTAAATGCCCACTCTCCTCTGATTGACCAGCTTCCGGAAGCTTGCGCTCAGTGATTGTGAGCACTGACGTCATCCTCTTGTCATGCTTTTTTTAAAAACTTACTAAGTAATTTCTCATTCTTGAGTGGAAATAGCTACATCTCAAAGCCTGAATATGAGAGTGGACGGCATGAGCATCTGCGGCAACCAGTTTTAGATCGAGACATCTCTGTTTGGTAAATATTACGCATATTACCTGCTTTTTGAGGTGACATAATGGTTGAATTAGGCTTTCTAGCAGAAACTGTCTATGAAAATGTGTATTCAATTTCCATCGACATTATTAGCCATTGTCATGTTCCTCAACATGTTCCTGATTGTTTGATGTTGTTTCCATGTGGTGGGGTGCATTTTCCTGTAGGGGTAGGCCAGTGACATTTGGGATTTCCATTAGCATGAGGGAGTGTGTTTGTTCTGGGACAATGTTTATTTGGGTGTCTAAGTCTCATCAACATAGATGTTAAAATCCAAGGTTTTCCAGCAGAACATCACATAGTACCAATATGATCAATGTTATTCACTTCACCTGTCAGTGGTCATAATGTTGTGGCTGATTGGTGTATGTCCCTATTAATAATAAAAAAAGGCTAACCACAAAAAAAGGCTAAAACAGGATACCAAACAGTTTGGTATCCTGTTTTCTGCCAGGATACCAAACTTAAAATGCCAAATGACTGCCTCCACTGACAGTTATTTGTATGATGCAGTACATGAAACGCATATAATACTACTCAAGTAAACTGTTTTGTAAGAACATGTCCGTAGGCCTACATTTACCAAGTAGATCATGGGTGTGCCACACTTGGAAGAGATGATTGTATCAAGAAATCTGTGATTAGGGGAGCTCAGCTTCTTGCAAAACTAAAAACTCCAGTGAGAACTTTCTACTCAGATCAGTCTGAAGCCTGAGCTTTTAGCTAATAGGGAATACTTTTACATATATTTATCTCATTATTTTAAACTTTGGCCTCATATAAAAGTAAATATGACAGAAAGAGGGAAAGTCCATATGTCATTTCTAAATGGTATGAACACAGAAAAATAGGTAAACGTATAACACAAGATATTTCTTTAATTTTGCTAAAAGTTTAAGATGCTCCATAAAGCCCTTTTCTGTATCTGCACACTCACCACACACACCAGTTGTTTTATTTAGTGTTTTTTTTCCCTTCAGATGACCCCATTCAGTTCTATCTACAGTCCCTTATGGATTGTGCTCTCTAGTCGGCTGTCCTGGATTGGGAATCACATTAATCATCCCTAAAAATACACAAAGACATTGCTCTTGTTTGTGTTAGTCCTATTGGTGTGAAAAATTCATTTTGTGTGCAGCATGAGTACATCCAACTCTGCATTTGATTTTTTTAAATTGCAAGATGGATGAAAAAGATACCATTGCTCTTTTGAATTTCTTTCCATTTTTCTTCTCATTGTATGCTTTTGCAATTACTTTCAGCAGTTGTCACTGTGTGCAGGACAGAAGAGTAGTGAATGTGAATCAGAGAACAGTCATCATCTCACATCAGGAACCTCTTCAGCTCACTAGTTTACACTGGGAACATTTCAGTTGAGGCATTTGGGCTTTAAATGAGCAATTAGATCAATAGCATCAGTGGAAGCAGCGGGAGGACCAGGAACTCAGCATGGCTACTTACATATTTATTTAGGGCACATCCCCTCCATCTGTGTCTGTATCAACAGTGACACTGTACAACAGGCACATCTCCTGCTGCAGAGGTGCAGATGCAGGTTTCTAGCTGGCACACAAACAGACTCGCAACCAGTGACACAGTAAAACTTTAATTAATATGTGCCCATTTAGCCAAACATCTGGTGTGCAAAGTGTAATTTTCAAGATCGTAGCAGCTGAAAGGAGTTCCGCAGTAACACAGATTTAGAGCATATAACATTTGATAAATCGCAGGTTTGGAGCTGTGTTGTTGCGGTGCGACTGCAGAGCGTGTAATTGATTTCACAGTGATGACCCCAAATCTTCCTCTCTGATATCTACTTACCAATTTGGGCGCAAAGACAACTACAGCTGGCTGTGAGCACAGAATCTGCATGCTTTAAAGAGCTGTGCATCAGTCATCAGTGTGCATGATGTTTGTATGCTTGTGTAGACATTTTGGGAGTAAACGAATAAGCACGGTATAAATAAATGACTGAGATTATCCCCTGTGTTCAGTAATGTTTTAACTGCTGCATCATTCCCTAGGAAACACAGCTCATTGTCCTCTCACTGATCAAATCTGTTGCTGTGATATAACCACTGCTGCAGATTATGCTTTGTGGCCATTTTGTCAGGACACACTCGGACAATGATATGCACTGTGAACCCTTTGATCAGCGCTAATGAAATCAGGTCCATTCAGTGTTCATCAAGTCCCACTGAATAGAGAACAGCATTGCAGGTTAAGCCAGAGGACAACACTTAGCAATGTGTTGCCAACAGTCAGTCTTAAATTATATAAATCTAAAACATGTCACTGTCGCTGCACATATTGAGTTTATTTGTAGAGGATATATAAAAATGTATTTATTAAAGACATTTAGGTTAACATGAACACATAGAAATATAGATATTGATAAACGCACATAATTTTGGCTACATTCCTCAAACCTCATATGAAGAGGAGGCACAACAGGAGAGAAGATGATAAACATGAATCACCACATTGTGATACTGACACAGTCGTGCCATGGAAAACATCCCAGCAGCATCCTGGGTGTCTCCAACTCCACGGGATGTTTGCCATTAAAATGTGGCTTAAAAGAAGAAGAGCATCGGGAATCCTTAAAAATACCAACCTTAAGATTGTTAAGATGTTTAAAATTAGAATGCAGTGAATCATCAAGAACATAACGATAAAACACATGCAGCAGAAATATAAATAACATCAGTAAGTCCTGTGGAGGAACATTGTTTCGTGAAAAATACCCTTCAACTGAACTTCATTTTAAATTTCCAATTGAAGTCAGCTTTGAGGTCAAAGCGGAGATGAGGTTGATCCAACACTTCTCTGGTGTGACCCTGCAGAATGAAGCCGTACCCTCGGCTTACCCCGACACTGAGCAGATAGAAAGTCTTTATCTGGGCTGAGTCGCACACCTCTGAAAGCCTTTCAAACCGAGACGGAATGCCGTCATCGCACCACACAAGATATTGTTCTAAAAATGTGCCAGCTGGAACGCTGTCTGTGAGTTTGGAGCCAAGCTACACCGACACCACACAAATGCTGGGAGAACCCAGTGTAATTAAAAGGGCTTACACCAGTTCATCCTCCTTCTGCTCAAAGACTGAGTCATTAAAGAAATATGAAGCTGCACAAATCAATACTTTTATATGTTAACTGTGGATCAAACGACTGTATAACGTGACAGAATTTGCAGTTCCTCCCAGTGCTCTGAAACCTTTTTACAATGATTTGAATCATTGTTTTGGTTGCAGTATGTATGTGTATGTAGTACTGTGGGATGTATTTGCTACATCCACAAGTTACTGACTGGCTGACTTGTGAAAATAGTTGGATAAAGCCTTTTGTGGCTCCAGCGGGAGATCTGAAGACTACAAGTTTGAAATAGAAAAAAACTGGGGTGTGTGGAGAAAAAAAATGGGCTCACTAATCTCTGTAGCCTTATCAACATAACACATTTGAATCAGTGCATTGTGGGTAATGTAGGTTTTGAAAAGATAGAGGAATGTGTGGAATAAATAGGACAATGTCCATGGTTCTGCTGCGTTGACTTTCATATTTTTAAAAACTATCTTTGGAGAGTCTGACAATGTAGGACTGGAATGCTAAATCAGTTTTAACTCCAGGCTTATTATACATCATATCTGAAGGAGTGTGCACTGTGAATAAGAATCAGTATCTGTTGGACTATAGGGGACACCGATCAAGGGCTGGTCTAATTGAACACATGATATTTCAATATGTTTTCTTTATAGCAAACCTGTTCCACAGCTCCTTTGCTGCACACATCAATGCCTCGTGATTGTTGAGCACCTTCAGATCTGCTGAACAATGACTTGAAGTGCCCAGAGGCTGCATCTATTTTAGTATTAAGCATCTTACCTACAGGGCCAAATTACTTAGAATTAATTACATTTTGCGACACTTGTAAGGCTTTCAAAGTGAGTGTGGATGGAAGTTGGAAAGACACAGCGTACTGTTCTGGTTTCCCTGAATCCCAGGCTGCTGCGTCTACTTAGAGAGGTGATCTCCCTCTGGGATGTAGAGTGCTGTGAGGCAAAGATAACTGGTTCTTATCTCGATCTGCTCAGTCAGGTATGAGAGCTCCTGGCCCAGGGGGAACACTAGCAACGAGCCTCGCGAGCACAGTGGGAACCAGAACGTAGATGAATTTCCCCCTGCCTTTAAACTGAGCTCAGTGTGTTTTTAATTACGTCGATTATCTCGCTCACAGTATTTTTTCGCTAACAGACGAGCAGCCAGATCGCCGTGGTGGTGTATTGTTGTCATGTCTGTTTGAATTGAAATCAGACAGGAAGAGGGATTACAAACCAGCAGAGTTGCGATTCAAGCAGAGAGAGCCTCGCTCGCTCTGCCTCCCGTTGGAAACTCTGATACAAGTCCTGCCTAGTCTATGTGTGCAAACAGCAGGACACAAACACGGGCAGCTCAGCCAAGTGTGTCAGCTAAATCACTCAGATTTAGAGAGGGAGAGATACCCAGGTGGTACCGTGGCTTTATAAATCCCGGTGTTTGCCGGTACGTTTCGACCATTTGGGTCTTAAAGATGAGGTAACCAGTCTGTAGGTCAGTTCAGTTCAGTGCCTGCTTAATGACGTGACTGTGATTGACTTAGTGGTGATGTCATCAGTCTGGACGTTTGCTACTGGCATGTTTCTAAAGATGGTCAGGCTCCCCAGTAGGTCGACATTTGACTGAATTTTTTTTATGTATGATGAAAAACCTGCAAAGTTACAGCAGCTCCCATCATCCTCAGCTGTATGTTTATTTCTAAATAGCAAATGATACTAAACATTGGCATGGTAGCTTTATAGTCATTAGGCACTTAAGAAAAGCAGCATATCTTAATTTTGATAGCACACAAATGTTCAGCTGTGCAGCTAGTGTGGCTGTGGACTCTCTGTGTCTTATTAAACAGTCGTTTCAGACATTTTCAAAACAGAAAGCAAACCATAAAACATGTGTAAGAGCAGCCCATCCCTGAGGAATTGGAATACATTCAGTCTGACAGTTCTCATTGTCTCACAGCTCCTTTCTTATAGCACCCAGCAATAATTACTGACTCGTGTGTGTCCTCTGATACTTGCCAGCTCTTCCCACCTCCCAACACAGATGATCAGACCCAGCTGCAAAACACTTGTGCCGTCGTACATGTTTGCCTCGTTGTCCTATTGGGACAGAGAACAGTTGAACAAAAGCTCCATTCACCAGCCTTTTATTGTTAGAGCAGGAATATGACTGAACACAAATTCATTAGAGTAGATACTTCAGGAGGTGTAAAATTAGCCGACTACAGGTTGATGCAGTTGATTGAGTGGCTCAGTGATTAATTATGGATGAACCCAGAGGAGCACGATACCGTCTTCAATTAACAGGTGGCAGGTATCTTGCCTTACAGCCATGTTTATGAAGCTTCAGATCTATTGTTAGTCCTGTCACCTAGAGGGGATGCATTTTGCAGGGGCCAGGCTGATCCTGTTTGGTCCTGTCATGTCTGATTCTGCTCATCTGCAGACATCCTCAAGGACAGCTTGGAATGATTTGACGTCACCGACAACAACATGCAGAGAAAAAGCTATTTCCTCACCTTGTGCTGCAGAGGAGGTGTATTTTGGTCAGAGTGCCTCTTGGTGTCAAAGACGTCACAATCTCAGGGGTGTGAACCGCAAGCAGAGTGAAGTTCTCTAACTCACTGTCAGAACATCCACTCATCCACACTGATGTACCCACATACTCTGACAGACCCAAACTTCTGACAGCTACAGCTCTGAAACAGCCTGTGATGAATTCACAGTGCAAAACACTGTTCACACTGAAAGTTATTTAAAGCCTCATCCACATTTTCTACCTCATCCTACCACTAATTACCAATTACCTTCCAATAACCAATATATAAAAATAATTACACCAGAGCAGATATAGCACACTACATGTGCAGTTACCAACAGGCTTAGACAGCAGCAATCTCAATACAGCAATAGGTTTCTCATGTTGACGGCTGTGCATTTTCTCTGTAGTCTTTCATTAGATAACTTATTTGATAGCAGAGAGAGTTTCTGCTCTCTGCTCAATAGGGTGCAGACGCATGGGTAAGCTTTTGATTTGGTGGTGTGAACAGAGGTGTGACAGATCCTACCAAAACATCAATTTTGCTACTAATTGCTTTTGTAGTTTCTGAGGCAGCTGTCCAGAATCTAAATCTCTGCTTGAAACTACACCCGATGAAGTGCTGAAACACTTGTTGATTCAGAGGGCAGGAGGAAAAACAGCCAGCCTTGAAACATGAGAAGAAACTAGGAGTCCATGAGTTGGATATTGATGGTAAATTCCTTATCGATGTTAAGAATACTGTCATCTGTGGATATATCTTGACCACTTGATTACTGACAAGCCATTAAGGCGCCTCCTATTCCAGTATCCAATTAAAGGCTTCACAACAACTCCTAATAAGTGGGGTGTAGAGTTGATAAGCAACCAATTCTGAAGCTCCAAGCCCTCTGCTTCATTAGCAGGATGTTGAGCTAAAACAGAAAATTCAACACGGAGGACATCAAAGTGTCCACTCTGCAAAATGAGTAACAAACTCCTTATTAGATATGCACCAATCTCCTAGGATACAGCCGACATACACAATGATCACCCGGAAAAATTGTTGCCTGTATAATGCTCTTGAATAATGCTCAGCTCAATTACTGCTCACCAGAAGGGCAGGTGTTGGTTTGCACCACGAGATGTGAAAGAACAGAAGGAGTGATGAAGGCAAAGCAGGCAGAGGAGGAGTGGAACCATTTCAAGATTTCGAGTATGAGAAAGTAGCACTTTTCAATATGAAAAGATCAAAGTGTCTGAAAATGTGTTATACTTCACGGGCTATAATCACGAGTGGATGAGGGGGAAAAAAATCACTCGCAGCATATGTGAGGGGTGGCAGGTTTTTAAGCTGCACTGGAGGCATTTTTCCCAAATCTGCCGAGGTAGGAGGGAGGCAAGGAGCAGTCCGGTGCAAAGCTGCAGCAGGGGTTCGTGCCAGTTTGTTGCTGTCGCAGCCCACACATTTGCTTGATACAATCGCAGAGACACCAAATGCCATGAGAATGTCAAACTCAGTCTTTAAAGAGACAACCACCACGGAGAAAGAAACACACAACAGCACCACAACCACAGGTGATATATGTGCTGGAAAAAATCATATTGTGTGCTGAAATGCAAATGGAGTTGTCAAGAAGCATGGGAAGGGCAGCATTTTAAAAGATTTAATTGGTCATTTATATAAAAACAGCTTTTTGGAATGTTCTAAAGATGAAGATCAGCTCTACACCACAGTTCACAATTCCAATAAACTTTAGTCAGTGTGTATCATAGAAAACTTTACCCTCTGGGTCATTTGCTTTCTTGCTGAGAGCTCGGCGCCCCTCTCATGTCTATATGCTAAATACGAAGCTTTCAACAGCAGTTGTCTGTCTGACAACTTAACTTTGCACAAAGCCTGGAAACAGAGTAAAACAGCTACAAAAACCAAAGTGTAAAGACAACAAATCAACGATTTTTGGAGGTGTTATGCGTCAGACTATTTCTTGGCTCTTCTGAGCAGTTTCCCGGCAACCAGTGGAGACTCCAGGAGGTTGTTGTTCCCAACCAAGTATCCCCCATTAAAACAGCAATTTGCCATACAGTTATTTTATTGTAACAGATTTTAAAAAATGAGAGGCTCTGTGGGTGAATTTTGACACCTTTGGACAGTTTCCAGTTTTTTTGCTCAGTTACTTTGCTTCTATAGCCGTCTAAACGTGCCCCTGAACATCATGTGGTAATTTTGGTAAGTATGCTTTTGCGATCTACTCACATTCTATGTGCTTACCATTTGACCCCTTATGAAGTTAGGAAAGAGACAGACATGATCTGATATGAGTAAAACCTGAGTAAAAGTTGCCCTGAACTTAGTGGCATGACCTCTTAACTTCTTGTGAGTGATTAGGATCGACAACAGCTGTTGACTCCTCTGAGCCAATCTGAATAGGACATTTGATACACTCATTAGACTCAGCCACAAATGCTACAATGGGAAGAAGGATCAGCAGAAATTTAATAAAACAAAAAATTGACTAGATCAGTCAGGAAAGTCAAACGGAGGTATTTCAAAGCAGCTACAGATCCCAAAATCATGTGTCAAAAATTGTGTCACTGCCACGATCAGGAAGAAACTGCAAGCTATCATCTGCTGCTGAGAGACAATTGGTCAGGATGGTCAAGAGACAACAAAGAGTCACATAAAAAGCTGGTTTCCAATGAGTTAGAAGCTGTCAGGTGTCAGTGTCCACAGTGTCTTACATGATCATAGACCAAGAGGCTGCTGTGCAAGAAGGAATCACTTTCTTATGGCACCTTGACTGCTGATCACTTGGATGAAGGCCTTGAGGAGAAGAGTTCTATGTTCAGATGAAACAAAAATTTAGCTATTTGGCAACAATGATCAGAAAAACGAGAAGAGGCCAATAACGCCAAGAGCACCAGAGCATGGCGGTGGTAGTATTATGCTCTGGGGCAGTTTTGCTGCCAGTGGAACTGGTGATTTACTCAAAGTATATGGAATAATAAAGGAGAATTTCCTTCACATTCTTCGGGAAAACCTGAAATCCTCAGCCAGAAGGTTGAGTCCTGGATGCAGTTGGGTATTCCAACAAGACAATGACCCCAAACACACGGTAAAAGTCGTAAAGAAATGGCCAAAACAGGCTAGAATTAGGGTTTAGACTGACCTTCACAAAGTCCTGACTTAAACCCCATCAAGAACCTGTGGGCTGAGATGAAGAAACACGTTTGTTTCCGAAAAACAACAATTTTAGTTTATCTGTACTAATTCTGTCAAGAGCAGTGATCAAATAGAGCACCATAAGCTTGTGGACAGCTACCAAAAGCGCCTAGTTGCGATGAAAATGGCCAAGGGTGATGCAAGCTATACAGCACTGTTAAGTTTAAAGTCTAAAAATAAGGTTTGTGGCATATCAGCACATTTTTCATCTTTCCTGAGATTACTGTTGAACTCTCACCATCCTCTGATAAGCCAGTGAAGGCGCACACTTAATCGACATCAAATTTTAAAAATAGACATGGTTGGTCTGGCACCAGAGTAATCATTTCCAAGTTGTATATATCATCTTGAGCTTATTTCCATTTTCATTTCACTCAAATCCATTTCCTCTTTTTTCTTGAAACTTTGACATTAGTTGGGATTCAGGCCGCACATCACGTTCTCTCGACTGCTTTAAGAGATACTGTGATCAGACTCCAGATTCGAAAATTGTTGGTAACTTTTACATGTACTTCGTCAGGATGTATTAATAGTCGCGGCGCTACAGTTGTCTGATGAGTAAAAATCTCACAATGCAGACAGAAGAAAAGGTTATATTTAGAACGGAGGGGAGGAAGAGCAGCAGCTGCGATGCACGATATCTGAAAATGGAAAGTGCTCCCAGGGGTGACAGCGCTTATTCTCTCCACTTTAATTATTTATTTCCCCCTTTAATATACCACTGACGACAGCATCGTCAGGGCAAAGATCACACTGTATGAGGACCAGTGACGTCCCTGTGACTCCCAGTGCTAATGAATGTGTGTAAACCAGTGAGCTCTGGCTTTAGTCTGATCTCTGGTCCCTCATGCCTTTGTGGAAAGCAGGTCTGTTCATGATACAGATTATTTCCAATCAAGAGCACAAAATTCCAATTCTATATAGTAAACACATTAAATAACCGTTTGACTTTTGGTGTTCTATGACCAGAATCTTTGAGACATCTGGCTACTAAATCAGGAACTCATAATTTTGGTGACATTTCTTTTTCAGATTGTTTGACATTCACATTTTTTACTGATAAAACATTATTGTATACATATGTTCTGCATAGGCATTTCTATCATAACATCTCCTAAATAAGAGGGGCACATTCTTTGGACTAGGTGATGACAGCATGTCCTGTTTCATAAAAACCACCTTCTCCATGTGCCTCGTAAACAACACATCCTCGGGGACTGAAAAGGCAATCACAGGTGAGAAATCACTGCCAGCATTGACAACTGCAGTCCTGAGACGTCAAGTGTTCGGATGGGTAATAAAGTGATTAGTCTCAGCCTCGCAGGAAAAGAGCAGGGGTCAAAGGGCTAATGATCAAACGTAGCCGCTGGTGACTTACCCATGAGGGTGAAAAAAAATTAAACACCACCATCATAAAAAAAAAAATATTTGCATAAATGCCGTAAAAGCTCTCATGTCCTTGGTGGAATGTTATGTGTCTGATTTACCTGTTCCTTCTCGCAGGGCTGAGAACATCACTGTTCTCATTAGAAACTGCTTCTGTGCTGTCTCATAGCAACCTAAAAATAGAAATGTCCCTATTAGGCTGTATAGCTGTGATGGCTGCTACAAGTTTTGGCCTCTTTAATTGTACTGTAAATATATATAGGTGCACAACATTTTTTGCTGTATCTCTCTTAATTTGTTGAGCAAAGAAAGATACCAATTCAGGACAAAGCAGGGTGGAGATTTGTACAACTGAGCAAATTTTCAATTGATGTTGTGTTCGACCTAATGAGTGCTTACAAAATATTATGATTTCTGATTGCAATGAATAAGAAGGCTCATGTACCATATTGGAATCTCCTGTAAAAAGCAATGTGATGATGATCCAGAACAGATTCCTTTGTCACACTTTAGAGCTGAATTGTCTTCACTGTGCCCTTTATAACAGGGCAGACAGGAAGCCTGCCTTTATTCTAACTCTGATGCTCCACACTGCAGAAAGATTCCGTCATATTTATAGCACAGACTTACTATATGAGGCGCACAGATTTTTTTTTAAAGCATCATTACCAGTAGCTGCTGCACAAACTGCAATTCCCTCATTTTCAGAGGCCAAACTGTGGCTGCTGCCTTCATTTACAATTGTTCCTATGAGATAATTAAAATAAAACGCACACATGGAGAAATAAAAGGAGCCCGAAAGAGAGAAGAGGGACATTTGCATGTCTTTAGGAGGTGGCACTCGTTTTGTTTGTGTCTTGCAGATTTAAAGATCAAGACAGAGGTTTTTCATCAGACGCAATTTATTTTGGTCGACTCTGACGTCAAGAGCATACACGTTTCATTCAACAAGCAAGAAAGTAAGTTATTTATAACCTGCAGCGTCTCCAGGTTGTGATCCTTGAGTGCGCAGTGAAAGGAATACTCCCCATTGGACTGATGTAGTGTGCCTCCATAACAAAAGCCACATCGCTCATGTGCTATGGTGCCAGAGAGCTACGGCGCACGGTCACCTCAGCCAGGACGCGTCGATGGGAAGAGTCGCGCCTGAAAAAACGGGGATTTGCGAAGAGCTGCGAGAAACTTTCAGTTTTGAATCATCAATAATTTCCCCCCTGATATTTTCCCTTCTTGATGACAAAGCGCTGGGTACTTTGAACATGGAAAATCTCTCCTCTGACCAGGTAAGAGAATAAACAGACGCTAAGTTTTTTGTGCGTAATTGGTAATGTTACAAAATTATTAGAAAAGGAGGTTAATTAGGAATTTAACTTTATGTTCTTACCTTTGATCGCTGCTAGAGGAACCTGCGCTAATCTGTAAACCTATTATATTATTCAGACCATGTGCTGCTAAATATTTGAACATAAATATTGACATTCTGAGTAAAACATCAAATACAGGATTTAATGGAGAATTAGACGATCAGCGAAACAATATGTACCGAAGCGCGTCTCTCTCGCCAAGTTCTCCAAAATGAGAACCACGGACAGCGACTCTGGCAGCTCACAGTGTGCCGTTATTTAATGTCACCAGTTTAAACAGATTTTTGTTTCCCTCTTTTAAATTTAGACATTAATCATCACGCTAACGAGCAGTTTCTTAGGAACCTTTTTGTGCTCCATTAGAAAGAAAAATCTACAAGGTTGGTGTTCTTGCGCGCTTGTATTGGATGGTAGAGGCTTTTGTTTTTCAACAAATATGATAGGAAAGACACGCAACCTGCTGTTTTCAGAGAGATTAAGTGATCAACTTTGAATTTGAGATCCAAATAACACTGCCTGATCCACCACCAACAGTGTTTGTGAATCTAACAGGTAGTGTTGCCATGCTGTCTTCTGCATGGACACGATTTTTGGGCATGGGCACCATCAGCTTAGGAAAACTACACCGTGTACACTCTTTTTCCATCTGAGTTATCTTTTTTTTTTATGTATTCTGTATATCAGACATTTGTAATAGTAAAATATATTAATATCTTGATGTTGTAACAGGCTGCCACCTGGTGGTAGTCATGATTTACCAAAACATTAGATCAACAAAATGAGTGTTAATGACAAGGTTTTGTAATGTAAGCTGAACTAATTCCACAATTTGTTCAAAGGGCTGTGAGCTGTAAGTTCAGTACTGAGAAGATCTCTGACTGGCTGGGAAATGGCAGATATTCTGGAGCTGCGGACAGATGGAAACTCACTCCTGAAAGCAGTATGGCTCAGACGCTTGAGACTCACCAGGCTCCTGTTGGAAGGAGGCGCGTACATCAATGAGAGCAATGAACGTGGAGAGACGCCACTCATGGTGGCCTGCATGTCCACACACACTGACCAGCAGAGTGTCGGCAAGTCGAAGCTCGTGAAATACCTGCTGGACAACCAGGCAGACCCCAACATACAGGACAAAGCGGGCAGAACAGCTCTGATGCACTCGTGCATCCACAAGGCTGGACATGAAGTGGTAGATCACCTGCTGAGCAACGGAGCTGATCCCAGTCTGGAGGACAGGAGTGGGGCTTCTGCTCTGGTCTACGCCATCAATGCTGATGATAAGAAGACGCTAAAACTACTCTTGGATGCGTGCAAAGCTAAAGGCAAGGAGGTAATCATAATCACCACAGACAAGTCACCATGTGGCACCAAAACTACCAAACAGTATCTAAACGTCCCTCCATCACCAGAGCTGGTTGAGAGGTCTTCCCCAGCATACTGCACCTCTCCCTCTGACATTAATGTTACTGCATCTCCCACCCCTGAGCAAGAACAACAAAACACAGTCTTTAGTTTCCAGACAAAGTTAAAAACCTCCAGCTCAGCTGCAAAGCTCGCCAATGGGCCCACGTCTCCGACACGCCGGCCTGCAAACCCCAAACGTGCACGTCTGCCTCAGCTGAAGCGGCTGCAATCAGAACCTTGGGGGCTGATTGCGCCGTCTGTCCTTGCTGCAGCTGCCGCCCATGAGGAGAGTAAGAAAGCGAGCTCTGATGAGGACGTTGTTGCAGGTGTGAATGGGCTCTCTCTGAGCAAGAGGTCAGCTTTATCCCGACAGAGCAGTGTGGATGGGAAGGATAGCTTATTCCCACTAGTGGGTGACCAGCCCTGCAAAATGACAACCTCAATATCCATTCCTCCAACGTCTAAACCATCATATGAAAGACCTCTAGGCCAGCACCAGCCTCTGGCACGGCGCAGCACTGTGCCCATAGAGCAGGAGAGCAGCAGCTGCAGCAGTGGACTGGCTAGTCTGAGAGACACAATGCACAGAAGACGTCTAGGAAACGATCACTATGACTCAGACTCACAGCTCTATTCAGACTCTGCCATGTCAGACTCTCCTAAGGTCCCAGTGGAACGGCGGAAACTAAACACCTCTCCACTTGTGATGCTGACCAGCTCACGAGAATCTCTAGACAGCAATGCCAGCACATCCTCTCCCAGCACAGCACGCAGGCGAGCACCTGGCCTCCTAGAGAGGAGGGGCTCGGGCACACTGCTGCTGGACCACATCTCCCACACCAGGCCTGGTCACCTGCCTCCTCTCAACATCAACCCAAACCCTCCCATTCCTGATATCGGGGCTAGTAACAAGCCCTCCTCACCGCTGGCCACAGGTATTAGATCCATAGCTCCAGTAGCACCAAACACACCAAAGAGAGGTGGCCTCAAGTCCAAGAAGAAGCTCGTGAGAAGGCACTCTATGCAAGTGGAGCAAATGAAACAGCTTTCTGATTTTGAAGAAGTTGCTCATTAATTAGTGATGGCGTTTATGCAGCAAATATCATGGAAATACAAATGTTAACACCATAAATTGTCAGGAAGTACATCCATAGGTTCAGTTGTGTAGACATACAGTCATCTAAATGTTGAATTATATATATATATATATATATACATATATATATATATATACACACACACACACACACACACACACACACACACTGAAACTGAGCAATATAGATAGATTTCCTCCCTTTGTTACACCCGACCTTAAGAGTTACTATCTTTTGACGTCACCACATCTGCTGTATACATATTACAGTTTTGAATGTAAATGCCAAGACATGGTACCTTTCCTCTGAACTAGCTCTCTTACATGATCATGTAACGTGTAGGGAACATACAGGGTTCATTTGTAGCCAGCAGGCCACTTGGGTGCACTTTGTGCATATGTATATTAGCACCATTAATGGACTTTTTCTGGAGAAGGAAAGAAAATGTGATGCACTTGTCTGAGATGTAGCTTTGAGTAAGATAAAATTTGACTGTAGCAATTCTGTACAAAGTGCCTTCAAGATCAAGAAAGCTAAAAAAGACCAAGCAGATATATTTATTGTCCAATGACCATTTTAATTCATGTCAACCAACATGTGTTTTCTTTCAATATTGTTGGTCTCACATGGAACAAAATGAAGACTCACGATGAATACACATGATGTGAATGAACAATATGCCTTAAGAAGCAGGTAAACCCATGGGCTATGTAGAACAGCACTTTATTGCCCAGGAGTAAAAAAATAATGTCACTATTAACAGTGTTACAAAAGCTTGTCAAAGCACAAGTAATTCATATATGATTAATCCAAGTAACACTGAATGACAGTCAAGCCCTTAGCCAACGCAGACTTCGGTGAAACTTGTCAATTAAAATGTCATTTCACGCTAATGGCAATCAAAACTAAAGATCACACAGCTTCCATGTAACTTACCTGTGAAGCACTGCTTCTGTTTAAAAAAAATTAATTTAACCCATAGTATTTTTGCAAGTAGTTTGTTGTATATTCTAAATAAATGTCTATCACTTGTGAATTTCTGTGTTTTGCTTGTTAACTCGTTTGTCACAATAAGCCAAAGCTCAGCTGCTAGAAGCCACACAGATGCTCATTAGAAAGAGCACCAGTACTTCCTCAGGCCACTTGGCAGCCCATTGGTACTGTGATGATGACAATCATCATCATCATCAGTGTCATTGTGATTTTGTCAGACCAACCATAGAGGCACTCAGATCCCACAGCTTCTTGGCAGCTTCATCATCCAGACCCTGAGGGGCTGCCGTTTTAGGGGCACAGTCACTGTAATCAGAGCAGAATTTAGTGTTAAACACACAACTTGGTCTGTTCCTGCTGTGTTGATTAAGTCACAAGAACAAGCTGATCATTCAGAAAAAAAAAACTGTGAATAACAACAGCAATCACATGTGCAACTCGCCATATTTTATCAAAGATCATGTTGTGAATTCAAATGGCTCAGTGACAAAAAAAAAATATGGAGACATTTGACATTTATCTATCTAACACATCACTGCCAGGAAGTTATTTTGCAACCAAACAGCAATCAGTCACAATTTAGTATTTATTCACCCCATTATGAAGAACTTTCATTTTCTTAGATTTAGAGAAAGCAGAAATGGAAATGTGTATGGAAAGGTTTAGAGAGTCTGAGCCTTTTTAAATCACACAGAAAAAGGTGAACATGTGCAGACTCTTAAATGTCAAACAGTCATTCACGGGTAAATGGCTGAACTGCCAGAAAGCTAAGATAATGTCTGCAGTAATAAAGATAAATACTCTTTCTGCAAAAGCAAGATTATCAATTGGGGAACTGTTCCAAGGCACCAAAAGCCCCAGTTTCACTGTATGGCACTTGATGATTATATTGGCAGTTATTTTATCTGGACAAGATAAAATGTGTGGACATATACATATAAAAGCACAAAATCTACTAACGTGCTAATTCCCCTCAAATAGGTCCCACCTTAATGCCTGATCATGGGTTCCTGTCTTAAGGAGAGTCCTTATGTTAATATCTAGTTTGAAAATTGCACCACATCACTTCTGTAATGTACATATTATCTAAAAGGGGTCACGTTTAGCAGCAAACCAGATGCTTGTCAAACTCTGGCCTCTAAGTTTATTTTGTTTTGATTTTCCAGCCCACAGCTCTGCTCTCATCCACTTAGTTTTCACCTGCTGCTATTAAAAAAAGCTCCAGTGTACCCTACCTGCCCAGCACCGAACAACTGACGGACAGTTAGCGACTAGTTAGTGGTCATAGTGGAAGATTCAGGGAGATGTGTCCCTCAGGAGTCAGAGGAGAGAAAACAGAGTTAAAAGGTGAGTGAATTCTGAACCAGCACTCATCGGCCAGACGGCCAGACACACGACTCCAGATGAATGCTAATGCGGCTCTGTGTCAGCTGATTCACTAGATTGGAATCGGTGTTGATATTGACCTCAATAAGCAGACTGGACTGACCCACATTGAAAGCACTTTCTTTGTTAGTTTCACTGGAAAATTTTCTTGCTCCCACTGTCAGTTATTAGTCACTGAATACAGCTACCCCTAACATGATGTTATCTCACATAAAAGTGTCAAATGCAGTGACATACAGACTTAAAATATGGGGAAAATAAAGAACTGGCACTGGACTGAGATCCCATAACTGCCGACATCCAGAGTGGAGATATTGTACTGGGCTGCAACAGGAAAGATTAGCTACACACGTGGGCAGAATTGTTAGTACCCTTCTGTTCAAGAAAGAAAAACCCACAATGGTCACTGAAACCTTGTGGTCAAATTATTTTCAATCTTTTTCAGGGGTACCATCATTTTTGTCCAGGCCAGTTTTGTTAGTTTGTTTTCTAAATTGATTCTGTTGAACCACAATTCAAAAGCAATGCCCGATTTTCATTAGTTGTAATTTTTATTCATCACTACTTTTGTCAGTTTCAAGTTACTTCAGTGCCCATTGAGGGTTGTTCTTTCTTTAACAGAAGGGTACCAACAATTTTGTCCACGTGTGTACATTGGTGCATCCCTAACATGTAGGCGACATGTTTACAATATCAACTTTATGACATAATACAGTACATCAGTGTTGCATTTTCAATATACTCAGTTTTCTGAACATGGCCGAACCATTAAATTATAGTGCACATTCTTTAATAAATTTGAGGTTAAATCAAGTCAAGCAAAAAACAGTTTTTTCTGTAAAAAAAATACTTACCCCTTCTCCCATGTGTTTCTCTGCATCACAGCAGGATGGAAATGACGGGTGCTTCCTGAATATAAGGTCACATGACAAAACATGTGCACGGTTATCTAGACACAAGGGGTGGGTCAGCTTACCCACTGGCTCATCTTACCTCACTCTCCCCTATTGTCTGTGTAACCTCTAATAATGAAGCTACCATCTACTGATTTACATAGACTGACCTGTAGTAGAGCCCGCTCTCGTTCTGCAGGCTTTCCTCCACAGCACAGTAGATGGTGGTCTGAGCCCCTTCTGTTGGAGTCTTGATGAGAAACATTAGTGGTGTATATACTACTCTCTTCCACAGGGGCATTGTGGGCCAGAAATGACGACCAAGCCTGGTCCGGATCACTCCAGGGTGGAGGCTATATGTTGTTACTTTGGTACCTGCAAAAATGACAATATGTTGGACACAACTGTGCTCCAAAAGGACCAGAATCAAAAAGCTGACAGCGCTTAATGGAAGATAAATACAGTTGAACTCTTCTTTTAAAATACCACAAAGAGATTTAAATATACACCGATCAGGCATAACATATGACCACCTGCCTAATATTATGTTGGTCCCTCTTATGTGCTCAAAAATGCTCTGAACCATTGCATATGAGGAGAGGACCTCTCAGGGTGTCCTATGAGGTCTGGCACTAGGACCTTGGATCCTTTGGGTACTCTGACTTGTGCAGTTGGGCCTCTGTCAATCAAATCAAACTTGTTCCATTGCATCCTGTTGATGCTTGATCAGAATGGGGTGTAGGAAGTTTGGGGGTCAAATCAACATGTTGGGCTATTGTCATGTTCTTCAACATGTTCTTGATTGTTCCTGATTGGGGTGCATTTTCCTGCAGGGGTAGGCCAGTGACATTTGGGATTTCCATTTGCATGAGGGAGTGTGCTTGTTGTGGGACAATGTTTATTTGGGTGTCTAAGTCTCATCAACACAGATGGCAAAATCTAAGGTTTTCCAGGAGAACGTCACATAGTACCAATATGATCAATGCTGTTCACTTCACATGTCAGTGATCATACTGTTGTGGCTGATTGGTGTATATTCTGGTGTGAGATGTAAAAAAGGATACAGTACCTTGCAGCTTGTTAGCAAGCTCCTTTGTAAAGAGGACATTAGCTAGTTTACTTTGAGAGTAGCTCTTCCAAGGGCGGTAATCTTTATCTTGGTTTATGTCATCAAAGCAGATTTGACCTGTTGAGTGAAAGCAGTAGATCCCTATTAACAGATGTGGTGTTTTAATATTGAATGCGCTCTTGACAGATAAATATCCTGAAATGAAACAGGAAAAAAGAAAAACTGCACCTCTTTCATGCGCTAAACTGGAGACATTGACGATGCGGCTTGGCGCCGACTTCTGCAGGAGATCCAACAGACAGTTAGTTAAAAGGAAGTGGCCAAGGTGGTTCACGCCAAACTGCATTTCAAAGCCATCTTCAGTCTGCCATTTTGGACAGCACATAATACCTAAAAATAAGAATATCAGTGGAGGTTTGTTTACCGCCTAGCTGTTGGAACATATAAAACCATTGGGGGTCAAATGTGATTTAGTTATCCACCTGCATTATTGATGAGAACATCCAGACGCTCTTCACTTGCTAGAATGTCTTGGGCCAGTTGGCGCACTGACCGCAGGGAAGCTAAGTCCAACTTTTTGACAACCACATTGTCGTTTCCGCTCTTCTTTCTCACATCTTCTGCAGCTTTATTAGCTCTGTCCATGTCTCTGCAGGCCAGAATGACTCTCGCACCTGTAACACAGCAGATAAATTAACTTCGTTTTATCAGATATTAGATCGTAAAATCCACCGTAAACCCCAGTAAACCACTAACCTCTTCTAGCCATGTCAACAGCAGTTTCTTTGCCAATCCCAGTGTTGCCTCCAGTGATCAGGACGGTCTTTCCATCTAACCGGGCTTTGCTGTGACACACACCACCTGCCATCCATTTCTTCACACCCAAAAGACCCAGTCCTGTAAAAACGACAGTTACAGTTATAAATCTCTAGGAATCAAAACCGCCTTCACCTCACAGAGAAAGAAGAAAACTGCACAGATTCTGCAGACTGTTAGTAATATTATATCATCCAAAAGATTATGAGTTTGACTTGATTCAACACACACAAAAACATATTTAAACGTCTTTAATTAATTATATTTTCAATGGATATGAGGATGTTCCCTTCAACAAAACAATTCAAATCAAATGTTCCGTTCAAAACAATCAAGATCAAAACAATCCTTCCTGAAAAAAGGAAGGATTGTTCCTTTTTGGGACTGTTATAATGCCCTAAAAAGTGGATTTTCCAGCTCCGAAGCTAATTTAGGAAGACCTGTGGCAGTCAATTCTTGACGTAGCACCAAATGACATTTAGATATGACAAAGTTGTTTCTACCCACAAGAAAAATTTGGTTGTAATTGAGTGAATATTAGCGGAGATACGAATTTTTGAAAATTAAAGATTTTTTGTTTTGATGATAAATTAAAGAATTTTAAATAAAAAATAGTTGCAGTACTAAAAATATCAAAGAAGCTTTTGTAGGATAAGTCTACTATAAATAAACAAGAATCAAAGCAAGGATGTAAATTCCTGTGCAAACGTATAATCCAATGGAAACAAAATGTCTGTTGATAAGTGCTTAAGCTGCAACTGTGCTCTGAGGCTACAGTTACAAAATAACAAAAGAAAAAGACACTTGTTAAGCTACTTAAATGATAAACTAAATAAAAGCATTGATTTTCATTGCATAAAATTAAAACTACAGTTTAACAAATATGTGTTAACTGTGCTGTGTATTGTTACTTTGGTAATAAACATAAATAAACATTACTGGGAGCTCAGATGTCATTTTAACTAGTATGAGGGCTTCCTGATTCAAACAACTAGTAACAATGTCTGTATAACAACAGTTCATAGCAAATTATTACAGATATTGTAGATATATAGTCAATAATTAGATAGTTGTTTTCTCCTTTAACATATTATCCACTCTGCAATAAACAAAGTCTGCGCCAGGTCGGTGCTTAACTTACCTGTTACTGTGACCACAGCAATAGTTTTAGGATAGCGGAAAACAAATGAGCTCGCAGCTGTTAAGGTCCTCATCGCTCTGTTAATTAAAACCGTTCCTGATTACAAAGATATTTCTGTTAAAGTCCGACTGCAGCGTCTCCGGTGAGTTTCTGTTCAACCACGCAGCCTCTCGCCTAGGTTGAAAAAATAAACAGTTAAACAGTTATTACAAAACAAAAAAAAATGTCCTTAGTTGCAGCTCACACTGCTGCACAGCTACGTAACACAGCTCTAAACCAGGAAGTCCCGCCCACCGTCACACTGTCCTGCAATCCTATTGGCTCTTGTTTTTAATAATCTCCTAACTATTTGAAAGCAGTTATATAAAAACTTGTGAAGCTGTAGCCTGTTACCACAGAGGGTAATTTAGTAATACTTTTTTTTTTATATTTAAAAAGTGATTTAGAAAGCTTTTTTTAATTTACAGAAACGTCAAAGAGTTTCAAAAAAAATAAAATAAAGCTACAATTATAAAGAAAAAAACTAAGTCAAGTCACTTTTATTTATATAGTATTATTTATATAGCATTATGGCCATATTTTTTAAAACAACAGACACTGAGAAATTTTCAAATATACATAACTAATTAAGATTTTAAGGTTAACCCTCTATAATAAAACATACTATACATAATTACCTGATTATATATATACATACATACATATATATATATATATATATGTATATATTAATGTGTGTGTGTGTGTGTGTAATAAGGTTGAGGCCCAGTAAAATAATAGTAAAATGAAATAAATATACATAAATATATACAGCAATAACTACTGCATTTACTCTGGCCACATTCACTGAAAGCATCATCTTCTTAAATACTAGAATTTTATATGACTGCAAGGGTAAAAAGAGGTACAAATGAAAAAATGTCTTATCTATGCAAAACAAGTTAATTTTTTTTCACACATTTAAAGTGTAAATTGATGTTGCTGTTTACCTAAATCCACAGACTAGCTTCACTGCCCTTAATATTTGTTTTTTGTAAAGATGTATTGGACATATATCTTTGTATCTTCTCACTACTGTAAGTATTCTGCATTTATTCCGTCAGATGACACTCAGTGTTTAGTTAATTGTCAGACTATTTGGGGATTTTAATATTGGATATGCTTTTTGTATGTATTTTAATATAGATGTGTGCACAAGTGTTCAAGTTTGTCTTTCCTGGCTTAAAGACAAATTTCCGTCTTAAGATAATGAAGTTAAAGTTGCAGTTCTTTATACTTTATGGTTCTTTATATTACATAAATTGATTTATGTAATGCGAAATCTTAACGTTAACCTGTCAGAGTACTCTACATTATAAAGCTAAAACCTTAAAGAATTATAGAGAGAACCCCAACAATTAGCTCCCCTTTAGCTCCCATTTGTCTTACATTGCTGTTGTTAGAGGAACAAAGTCTTTCTCCAGCAGAGGTCACTGTAGGCTCACCAACACAGTCTGAGTGTCTTCTAAATGACTCCAGTAGATGGAGCACATACATCATACTAAGCCGAGACAGTGTTTTATTTTTTAAGATCCACAGTTACCAGTGAAGCTTAAGAACACTTGTTTTGATGCTATATAAAGTACTTTAGCGTCAATTGATATCCTAAACTCCTACGAGCACAGGAAGATGAGCCTCCCCTGTTGTATGAGCAGACAAAAGGAGAAACCCACCAGCAGCACCAAGATGACAGTAATAATAGCATCAGCCTACACCCTCAAATCTAAACTAAAGCCTGATCAGAGCTGCAGCTGAGCAACTGACTGTTAAAATAAAACATTCAGCACCCTGCTTATTGTTAGAGACGACGATTCTACTGTGTCACATCTATGAGGAATGTCTTTCTCTGGACTTTAAAGCACAACTGAGCAGTCTAACATTATGTCTGGACAAGGATCATAAAAGTTTGACCTTGGGGTTTACAGGTGACATCTGAGAGTGACTGCTCTCACTGCCGAGTGTGTCTGAAGGCGGATGTATGCAGACATGTCTACATACCAAGAGTTCAAGGGTTACTGTGGAAAGTCAGAGGATTATGTAACAGCCACAGTTCTCTGCATGACCACAATAACCACATTCTTCATTACTACAGTCTGTCATTACACATGCTGGCCTGAAGTGTGCTTTTCAGGGACAAACTCAGCTGACCTTCACTGACCTTATCTATAATGTTAAAAATACAACTTGAGGAGGGCTGTTGTTCATACAGATCAAGATATAGCGTGGATATTCCTGCATTTTGTTTGTTCTGGTCTCAGTGCGGCCCTCATATTCCTACATGTCAGACTACTTCAGAGGTGACCTGGCTGTCTTTTTCGCTGGCTCACGAGCAAGCCTGTCATGTGACTGTGCTGCACACTTCCCAATCTTTCTCCCAGTATGGTAACCTTCCCCTGCTAAAATTAGAGAGCCCTCTACTGAGACATTTTGGAATGTGACTATCCTGTACCCATCTTGTAGACGATTTTAGATCTTGGTCATTTTCACAAGGTCTTTATGTTGACTTGAACTTATTTCTGCTCTACCTCGACATCAAAATTTTAATCTGTTCTTTGTGGTAATTGTGACATATCGTTAGGGCTTTTTCAGACAAATATCACTGCCAGACTTCAGCTTTTGTTTTGAATGAACTGTGTATTTCCATACATATCTTGTATTAAAGCAAACATTATTGTAGGCATACTAAATTAAATCTTTTATAATTATAACGTGAACCTATTATATAATCAATAATATATGATTTGATGAGGTATATTAATGCATATATTCCTATGTGCAAGACTCATATATTATCCACATCACCAATTTTAATATATTGATATACTTGATAGTGAATATTTTTACAGCATGCTTTTTTCAACACAAAATGTATGTATAACATTGTATAGACGTGATAGTTTGAGGTTGTAGCCTATACATTTTATACTGTTGTACTGTAAATTGTTTAATGTTCTAGATCCATTTGATTATATATTATTATATTATTGCAACATGCAGAAATATGGCTTTATATATTCATTATTATCTTCATTATTAGCCAACTACTATTGCTGCTGTGTCATACTTAAAGACAAGTGACAAATTAAGGTTAAAATCAACATAAAGTGTCTCAGTGTGTCTTGACATTGATTCTGCAGCCTACTGTATGGACATTATCTTCAAAATGATCTTTCCTTGTTTGGTGTTTTGATGATGGTGGTAGAGGGCACCGTCTATTATATTGGTCCAAAATCTCCCATAAGAGTTCAGTTGGGTTGTGATCTGCTGACTGTGAAAGCCATGGAATATAATTCATTTTACGACCCCTGTGCCCTACAGATGGGGCACTGTCATTGTGGAAGAGACCACACACATCAGGACTGAAATATTACATGAAAGTGATCGCTCAGAACAACTTGGTATTGATTTGTAGTGACCCTATAGGGGAAAAGTGTCCCCCCACAGCATAACAGAGCCACCAGATCTCATTACTGTAAGGGTCAGGGGTTCAGGTTTGTTTATTTTGCCACCTCTCTGTATGTGCTGGTTGATTTCAGAGGGTTCTTATCTACTCATTGTTAATTACTAACAAGTGTGATGCATTCAGAGAGGATTCATGAGTGAAATCTAGCAATAATCAAAAGGAGGTAGAATTATTATGTATTACTATTGGTCATTATCAGCTGTGATCTTGCAGTTATATGCAACATAATAAAAAACAGGCTTATGTTCACAAGATTAATAACTATAATTATATCTGATTTTTGTTTAAATGTTTTGATCATTATCATTCAATTTAGAATTGATGGGCCTAGAACAAAGGTTATAACATTACCGTAGCTTTATTATCGTTGGCATTTAAATTCCGGATGTAAAGTTAATGTCAAACCATTAATCACCAGGGACGCCTAGCCTGCACTAGTGAAGAATTTTTAAAAACAATAGATCTGTATGTCTCTCATCTTAATAGTAAAAAGAAAAAGCTTGTATATGTGTTTCCTTAAAAAACACATGGTACTTTGTTCTCTTAAAACACAGTATCAGTACAATTCAAAACCACTTCTTTTGATTTATAATGTTTTCAATGCTTTGTAAAGATTTGCAAGGCCACTATCATCCAAAGAATCAACTATATTTAGAGGTCAGGAGGAGGATTATGGTGGGGGGGCTTCTTACCTTTGCCCTACTAGTACAGTTTATATGTGTGGTACAGTATTATACATTTAAAGGTCCCATATTGAGCCCATTTTCAGTAAATCAATGAAAGTCTTACATGTTCCCTGAATGCATCTTTGGACTGTTCAGCTCAAAATGGTTCATTTTACCATGACTGTAGGACCCCTGGTTTTGGCCCAGTTCTACATTGTGTCAGTGTAGAAAACTCTCCTTGCATCTGCGATTGACAGCACAGAGCAAGACAGTAGACCGCACGGCAGCCGATAAGGAGTCAAAGAGTGGGTGAGACCGGGACTTTTTTTGCTAAATTCACAGCACCGTGGTTGTTTTTAAATCCACGTGTATGGTGACCTTGTCAGACAACACGATGGTTAAAAAATTTGAATTCTTGAGCTGCAGCAGGGAAATAGCGATGAGGTGACTACCGCTCAACATGAAGTTTCAATAAGCCCTATTTCACTCACTGTCTTCTCATTCTGTTGTCTGATAACAAAAACTAAAAATAATATGTACATGTGAAAAGCTTTATTGGGGATTCAGCTGTATTAAAACAGTGTATCTGAGAATCGGCAAGGAAGTAAACAGATGTAAATACTGGCTGACTTTAGGTTGTACTTCAGCTTGAAAGCACAGTAACCCACCCACTTCTTGTTTACTGGTTTCCAATCAACCTTAAAGTTTCCACCATCTCTGAATGTCCCTGAATGTTGCAGTTTCCACAGAGCTCATGAGACACACAATCATATCTAATGGTAACATTATCTACATTGGCCAGTGTGCCAATACTAAGGATTTCCCTAATGTTTGGATGGCTTTGACATAAATAATAAAAGTAACCCACTGGGTCTTTAGTTCATCAGATGCTGGGAGTGCATGAAGACTCTTGTGTTCACTCTTGCAGCCAACAGGACAACATTTGATGCATTTTGCTAGTGGCTGAGACATTTTTGAGCTAGGAGTAGCAGCTGAAGAAAGTAAATAAACCAGCTGGACTGTGAGTCAGCTGCTCTTTCTGAATGACTGGCTTGTACAGCTGAGAGACTGCCTAGTTGTGGGGGGATTACAGGAATGACAAAAGTGAAAGTCTTTCACTTTACACCTGCTAGTAAATACACAACCACAAAACACAAAATGGATTTTCAGCATATAGGACGTTGAATGTGTACACAGTGCGGTGACCTTCTACCGGACCACCGGGGCTGTGAGGACTTTAACGGCTGTTAGTGTCGGTTCCTCCTCTCGGGCCTGTGTGTCTCTGACGTAGAGACCAGCGTGTCCCGCCGAGGAGGGAGGAAGGGCGGTGCTGCCGCTGCTGCCGACTATATTGCAGAGAACCTTGGAGCGCTTTGCCCCCTCTTTGCTCTGAGTTTCGTCGAGTGTTAACCGCAAAGTGATCCGGGCCGGGGAGACATGGCTGGATATCTGAAAGTCCTCAGCACTCTTTCGAGGTCTGCCGGCGCGGCTTTTTCCAGAAACCCCGCGGTGCTGGCACCGGCTGCAAATTGCCAGACTTTGCAACAAAGAAACTGTGAGTGAAGAGAGAGAGATAACCGAGGTCATCCTCAGCATCAATGCGTTAACCGTTCACTGCCGCTAGATGTGTGTTAATGTGCGTTTTTTTAAACCTAGCCCCGGTTGTTGTTTGGTTAGCTAACCCAGCGGCAGCCTAGCAACAAAATCAGTCAACCTTTACGAAGCCGGTGACGCCGAGCTAACGCGGCCATGCTAGCCAAGTTACTGTTAGCCGGCCGGGATGCTGTTAATAGCTTTAATGGTTTTCCGAGCACAGAGGCAGTGATGCTCTAAACGCCTCCCAGTGTCTAAATGAGTGTAATATGGCGGGTTGAGAGCAGGTTGTTTTGATAATGATGAAGATGTAAAACGTCGAGAGGGAGACGAGGGGCCGAAGCAGCGGAGCGTCGGAGCAGGGGAGAGCTGTCTTTGTCCTCCTCCATTCAAACTTTAAGGAGCAGTTGAGGACAGGGTACAGAAATGCCGTCATAAGATATGAATTAAACATGAACACCTCTCAGATCTATAAATAAAACAGATGCGACAGTGCTTGTTTACACGCCGCTTCCCCTCGAAAGACGGATTAAATTCACGATAAATGACCGCACAGTGCTCAAACTGGCAGCAGATGAATCAAATGGAGCTTCTGTTTCTAGCTGTCTTTGCGGACATTTTATTGCTCGCCCCGGGGGCAGAAAATACAACCGCAGTCCAATTAAAAAAACGTGTCAGACTAGCTGTCCAAATCCAAATTGATGAGCTGCTCCCAAGATGTCATGTTGTTAGTGAGACATTGACTTGGAAAACTTTTCCCAAGGTCAGCCACCGCATACGAGCCTCCGCTTTAGGGAGCAATGGCTGCCGCTGCCTCTCTGTCCTACATACTGTTTCCATCTGGGTTACATCTAGGCTGCAGCTCAGACCTGCACATTTTTTACCGCTACCGACACTAGCATTTAGACTGTAAAACCCAGTGCGGCTTGTTACTTTTATGATGGCTCTAAATGTTGGCTAATTTGTCTGTTTGTTTTAAACCAGTGCCAGGAGAGCAATCCAAATCGATTGCTTTTTTGTGTGGTTTAGAGGAGAGATTCAGATTTATAGTTTGAGTTTTGCACACAGCAGCAATTAGAAACTGCATAAGCGTTGGTGATTTAAATGCAGATCCCACTGTAAACCGAAACTAGCATGACCAGTCTGTGTTTATCAAGCAGTGGGTCAACTGAAGGGCACTTTGGCTCAGGTGTGATTGAACAGAGATGTAATTTGAGCTTTGTAGTGCAACTAGATGATGGTGGTGACTGGTCACAGCCTAGAGGAGTCTGCTCTTCAGGACAAGTGGAAAACTGTGAAAGTTTATGAAGCATCCACATGCTCCTTTATTGAGTTTGTCAGAATTATGTGTGTTATAAAGCTGTGTGTGAAGTTATAAGTGCAAGATTGACAATTTTGTTTCCTTATTGCAGTCACAAGTTGAATTGTATTTAGCAGCAGCTTTACTGCTCTCCCTTTTCAGTTTCATACTGATCGTAAAATTGGCCAGAAGGTTTGTTGGATGTCACAAAGATAAAGTGTAACATCATCAGCCTCCAGTTTTAATCTGTAAACTGCAAACCTTTGCATTCACTGTGGTTTCGTTTTTTGTGTCTGCAATAGTTCAGCACTTCCTTAAGTCACCCTTTAAGTGAAGTCTGCAGTCTAGTCTGCAGCTTAGCTGTAGTCATCTTGTTTACATTATAAGTGCCTTTTCTCGGTATAGGATTAAAACTAAGGTGGTTAAAAGTGTCTGTCTGTCTGTGTTGATCGTTAACCAGAGGGAATGCGTAATCAATGGTTGTTCCTTTCATCTTGTTGAGGCACACATTGTTTTAGATTGTCTTTGACAGTTTGCCCTTCATGCATATTGCCCAAGAAATGCTGCACACATAGCACCTCTTATTTCAGTTTTAAAATTAGTTGTAAGCACCTTGTGCTACAGACGGTATTAAGGGTCACTAAATACCCAAAGTTGGCACCTTCCCTCGGTCAGAATGTTAGTCTTGTTTACCAATTCTTTCATTGGAGGTTTCCTGGTATGAAGCTATCACGTAAGGATTTTGTACAACATGCAGACAAATTCATTGACACCTGACTGAGATAAGGCATTCAAATTTCCCATTTTTGTTAAAGAAAGGTAATATTTTAGTTATGAATTCAGCTCCAAAACCCAGATTTCTAGTGGAGATTGAATCAAAACCTGTTAACAATACTGAACCTATTTCAAATGCAGTAAGTAATTCCTTATTTGTTTTAATCCTTTTCATGCTTTTTGTGCTCTTGAACATCATTTTGGATGGAACCTGCAGACAGTTTCAGTCAACAACAACTGTGCCTTCATGCAGTGTTTCAAGTCTCTGGATGTGTAGGTGTATATTTCTGCTAATACCTGGCTCTTTCTCTAGGCTACACGGAATAGCAAATCTTGCCGACGTATATCCAATGCATGAGCAAATGATGTGGCAGGCAGACCCACATGACTTTGTTTCAGCTCGCCCTTCAGCGTCCAGTTTGTTGATACGCTCAGAAGTTATGTAACCCGCTCAGCTCTCTGCTGCACTCCCCTCCCCCTGCATTGTGATAGGAGAGTCCTGTTTTTGCAGATTTAGGTTTGACGAGTCAGAAATGATGTCAGGCAGTAGCAGTACCCATAATGCACTGCAGCAGAGGGTCTACTCTTCCAAATACAGGTAGTGAAGGACAAAGTCTGTTGTTAAATTCTTAAAAATCTCATTCACATCTTTGTTTTGTGAGGTAGTTATAATTTCTGCCACATATCTTTGTCTTGCACATTATACATATAGTAATATTAAGGATTTTACTTTAGAATAGCTGAGTTCAAGCACACTTTTTGACAGATTGTGTTCTTTTCTAGTGTCATTTCACTGTGATGACAATTAGAGTAGCAAGTAATGATTATTTTTATTAGAGATAAATCTGCAGATTATTGTAATAATTATTCATTGAGCTTATAAAATGTCAGATAGTAGTGAACAATGCCAAAATTCCTGAAGCCCAAGGTTAAGTCTTCATGGCTTCAACAAATAATCCTTACCCCCAAAATATTCTGTCTAATGTCTTATTTCACAAAGAAAGGCTTAGAAATGAAATGGAGAATTTGTGATTTTTCCAGAATAATCAGTTACATGACTACCAAAATTCTGGTTTGTTTCGCTCTTGATAGACTTATTGCTCAAGCTCTAATAATAAAAATTGCCATATATAACTGTCAACGTGGGGAAAAGACTAAAAAGAAGAAATCCAGTAAAAATAGTACTGCTTGTTTCACAGTTTGAGCAATTCTATCTGCTTGCTGTTTTGAAGTAACTACAGTTATCTTAGCGGATATATTTCAAAGTAACATTGCTGACACAGGGACTTTCAGTTTCTTTTGCCACATCATGTACTTTCCTAAAATGGAATACTCCCTAAAAAAAACTCCCTAATTGTTACTGTTTCATAGGGTTGAGGAGTGTGTGGTGCTAATAATTTCACAGTCCAGTGGAGAGTTAGGCTGCCGGCAGAGAAATTCAGAGACACATGTTGGCTTTCCATAGTATTATCAGAGATTTTTTTTTCTTTCTACATCTGTCTGCTGTTACGTAACATGATTGTAACATGAAGGTCGCAACTGTGTTTCCCGTGAGGTTATTTTCAGTGCATGGCCACCATGTTTCCACATGAGCAGGTCTCATGTCATGTTTGAAGCATGGAGCGAGAGCACAGCAGGTGTTGCCAAGTCAAATGTCTTCTCAAATCTACGTGTTTTTTTTTCGAGTTTTAGTAATTTTATCTATAGGGCAGTGTACATTAAAAAATCAGTTGCGTAACATTTCCAATGGACACTTCATGTTTACTTGCATTACTCTGGGAAGGCTTTGGTAGCAGTGGGGGAGCATTAACTTGGCTGGGAAATCTGAGACTCACTTGATCCTCTGCACCTCCCCCTGTACTTTTCTATTCAGTGAAATTGTCATGCTGGCAGGGCTCTCACACACTGTGCAGACTGAGAGCAGATATGATTAGAGATACTAATCCACGTTGATCCTGGTGGAAGGCAAAGGAGTTAAGAGAGCATCTCAAAAAGTCAGCTGTGGGGTGGAAATAAAGTGTACGTTGTTTTTAAAGTCTAATGCATTATAAACTAACATACACAAATTGTTAATTTTTAGGAATAGAATGATGCAATCACGAAGTTTGTTTTTTTTATTTTATAGTTATTAAATGGTTTTTGGAGTATAAACTTGGACTGGATAGGCCAAATGTGAGTTTCAGCTATAGAGTAAGTGTTTTTTTTTTTTTTAGACAATTAGTACAGCAGTGAACAGTGTCGAAATAAACCGGCCTTCATTCATTGCACGTGACATTTAGCCTGTTATACTGATCAGCTGTCTGTCAGGCAGTAGTGCATCAAGACACACAGTATAGCACCAGCAAATACAAGAAAGAAGACTGGTAGCTAGAAAGCATGAATGTTAACAATGTAGGTTTAAAGTCCTAAATAATAAATGTTTAAAGTGATTTAGTTATTAAAATTGTTTGCTAACTTTTGGTCAGCTGTCTAGATATCCCAGCACCAGTTAGACTGGTTGCTGTGGGATTAACAGACATTAATGGCAAGTGGAGCGGAAACAAGTAGGTGACTGATGAGTCTGTCTGCAGATAATCAGTCATCACAGTTTTGTGTTTCAGTAATTTTTGAAGCCAAAATGTCATTTCAAAATACGCGGATTTGGTGCTTTTTAACATACTCAACAGTAAACTTGAAGTCTCTGTGATGTGGACGGTTGGTCAGACCAGTTGGTTACCTTGGACTTTCATAAACAGATCAGGATCTCTCTCAGTTTTTCTTTTCTAATCAACATATTTTCCTGTCTTTATAGTTCTTGCTCAGTGGCCTTGCCAGTTGTCCTTAACCCCTTTTGTTTGTATCATTGTCAGATGCTGACAAACGCATCAAAGTGGCCCAGCCGGTGGTGGAGATGGACGGAGATGAGATGACCAGGATCATCTGGGAGTTCATCAAAGAGAAGGTAATACAGTGGCATCCAGGGGTGAAGGGGTAAATGCACAAACAACGATGTGGCTCTCAGAAGAGGGAAAGCCCGCTCCGTCTGACTTGGCTATTTTTATACACAGACTGACACGTGGATGTGTGGGAAGGACTGTGTGGAGGATTATAGATGTATGATGTCGGGGAGGGACTTTTGTGATGCTTCATTCAGCCACTGGCTGATTGCCTCTGGAGAGAGCAGATGTTGTTGGCTGTTGAAGGAAACGCAGTGAAGCAGGAGGGTTAATCACTGAACAAACTAATAATGGGTTCTGTTGTCCTCTTAACAATCCCATTGATCCTAGATTGCATTTAATGCAAGAAATATTTCTGTACTGTCAGAGGAAAAATGACTGGAAATAGTTTTTCTAGATGGGAAAATAGTGTTCTCCTGTAGTTGGACTAAGTTGTAAGGCTAATTTTTGTTTTGTTTGTTTTATTTTTTATTCTTCAGCTTATCCTGTCCAATGTTGATGTTGAACTGAAGTATTATGACCTGGGTCTGCCATACCGTGACCAGACTGATGACCAGGTCACCATCGACTCTGCCCTGGCCACTAAGAAATACCATGTGGCGGTTAAGTGTGCCACCATCACACCTGACGAAGCCAGAGTTGAAGGTCTTTAACAAATCTCCAACTGAATATTATACATTTTTAGTTCCAGAACAGTTTAGACTTACCAGAATGATTTTAATAATTACCACCTGTCAAATACTTGGATATACAGCTTAGGGGACAACACAGCTGTATGTTTTTCTTTCAGTAGATGCTAACATTATTATATACTTACAGTAGTATGAAGTTTTTAAACTTTAATAAAGCTGCAGTTGGGCATCCAGTGGCTTAATAGTTAAGGCATTTAATGTGCACAACTGCAGTGTCTACAGCTCAATTCCTGGGACGGGTCTTTTTTGCTTGTTGTATTCCTCTCTCTGTCCCTTTTCCCTTCCCCTCTAGGCTGGCAGCTGCCAAATGGCAAAAACAAAATTTTAAAAAATGATAGAATAAAGCTCTGATTTAAATTTCAGTTAGTATATTCTCGGGGCTCACTGTTTTACATGCTTAAATACAAAGATGGAGGGGAAATAGCTTTACTGCTATTATTGTTCATAACTTAATTTGTGCTAAAACTCTGATTCAGTAAAAACATGCTTTTTTTATACATATCTGAATTTGTGTATTTAGTAGTTAAACACTGATTTTGCTTCTATAAATGTGTGCGTGTTTTATTTTGTGGAAGATCTTTGAGAACAAAAGAAAACACTGGAGTCCTTTTATGTATTTACATACGTGGCCAATAAAGCTAGTTTTGATTCTGATTATCACAAAGAGTAATGTTCACACAGGAAAGAAAATGCTATTTATTTCTCATACAATCTCTACAGTTAAAAAGGGTTTGGAAAGTGGGAACTGTAGGTAAGCAGACGTGCATTAATAGCCATAGGAAATGACATCCAGTGAGTAAGGTCTGTGGATTACCACACAAAACTGAAGGCAACACATCAGAAAGCAAGACTGATGAGACAATTTGCTGCTCTACAATGTTTATTAAGTGGAATTGATTAATTTAAAACAGTTGAATTAATAAACCTTGCATTGATAAGAAACGGATTGCTTGATACGTAACAAAATAAAATGTCAAGCATCTCCCATTTCACTTTGTGTACCTATTTGCATTTAATTTTCCAGTATTTAAAATTCAGGAGGACAGAACATTAGATGGACAGAATCGCAATTAAATGGTTTATTAATGCACAGGTGTTTTAAGCAACTTCTCTTAATTGTAAAAACAACACCCCTATTTACATATGAATGCCGTTTTTAAAATTATTTTTATTTTTTAAACTTGTGACACTAAATTCAGTGTTCAGAATCAGTTGACTCTGCCCATAAAGATGAAACAATGATTGTGCTGTTTGAAGTTGTGGTTTACTTCTTCTTTATACTGTAATATCTGTTTTTACATGCAGAGTTTAGCCTGAAGAAAATGTGGAAGAGCCCCAACGGAACCATCAGGAACATCCTGGGTGGCACCGTCTTCCGTGAGCCAATCATCTGCAAGAACATTCCCAGGCTTGTTCCAGGCTGGACACAGCCCATCACCATCGGCAGACACGCCTTCGGTGATCAGGTGGGTCTTGGAGCATTTCCGATTGCACCCATGGCAATAACAAAATGAGTAATTTCAAGATCATTTTGAACTTTATATAGGTTTATAGAACATTCTGTATTTTTTTCTTTTTTACAGTACAGAGCAACAGACTTTGTTGTGGATAAGCCCGGCAAATTCAAGATCATCTTCTCACCTTCTGACGGGAGTGCAAAAACGGAATGGGAGGTCTATGACTTCCCTGCTGGTGGCTGTGGAATGGGGATGTACAACACAGATGAGGTGAGCAAAAAGCAGAAAAATAGTGTAGATGAGAATCTGTATTTTCATTATTGTCAACAAATCCCATTAAGAGACCAACAGCTGTAATAGTCTGCCTCTCATTACAAGCCCAGGGCTTCATGTCACTTCATACTTACTGAAGAAAGTTCAGTAATTGTGTTTGTTGGGAGCAGTAGAACCATTTAATGTGCAATTTACTCACCCAATGCAGCTATGTTTCCATAATGTGTCTTTGTGCAAGTATCACTTTAGAAAAGGTTAGTGGAAACAGTATAATCAAAAAATAAAAAACTTTATAAAAACGTGGCAATTTCACAAAAAGCTTTACACTTGCTTGAGATGTTTTTTTGACTTTCAAAAAAGAAAAGAATTAATGCATTTCATTGGAGATGCACCTTGGGGAAAAGACCTTTTCTGAGGAAGTTTTGCAGACATTTAACTCCCAGTTGTTTCAGTTGTAGAAACTCTGGACAGCATGAAACATGGCCAATACCAATCTGACATGAAAGAATTAATGCCCAGTTAAACCAAATTCTGGAAGACCTCTGTCATTTTCTGTTGTATATGGTCAAGGCAGCTGGTTTCTTTTGTTTTTGTTTTTTTTTTCTTCTTTTTCCTGAGGTTTTTTAGCCGCTGGCAAACAACTGGTTCAATCGTTTCATTGCAGCAATGCGTAACGTAGTCCAGCCTAGTTTATTCGCTCAGTTAATGACAACAAGCCTAATGTGCATTTGCTTGTTTTTTTATATATATATTTTGCGATATATCAAAGTTTTTTTTCAAATTTGCTTAGCATTTATGTGAAAACACAGCTACTGTGGATGATTAACAGTGAGAAATTACTTGACATCAGCTGTCCTCTATAAACGTCTTTTAATTTTCATTGTGTCCCAAAAACTCTGGACCTATGATAAAAAAAGATTCTACATGACCTAAAAAGTTATTTGCCATATTCAAATTCCCATTTGTTAATAAAATGTGTAAAATATGTTTTCTGTTTGTTTTGTTTGTTTTTTGTTTCATGGCCTTAATTCTAGTTTCGACCACTGTCAGGATTGTTACCCATGGTATTACAGTACTTAAGCTTTCTATTTTTAACTTCATGCTTATAGAAACCTGACATTGTTCTACCTAAGGTGCTAAAATGACACCGCAGTCATTGCAGTAGACTGACCTCATTTTCACCTGCTTTGCTACTCTTTTGTTTACCTTCATCAGCAGTCTGTTTGATTTAACAACATCAGAGGTCATAGTAGATGACTTTCAACTTGACAAGGGGAAGGTTGTTCACCTCTGTACTACTGATAAAAACCTACAGCAGTCGTGAAATGTTTGTTTCTTTTTCCCCCTTCATCAGTCTATTACAGGCTTTGCACACAGCTGCTTCCAGTACGCTATTGGCAAGAAGTGGCCCCTGTATATGAGCACAAAGAACACCATTCTGAAAGCCTATGATGGCAGATTCAAAGACATCTTCCAGGATATCTTTGAAAAGTGAGTGTCGGTTTTTGTGTTTCAGTTTTTTGTGCACACATAAGGGTCATTCTTAAACTACCCTTTCACGCAGAAGAGCTCTAATTAACATGTCTTTATGCATCCTGCAGGAATTACAAGCCAGAGTTTGACAAACTGAAGATTTGGTATGAGCACAGGCTTATTGATGATATGGTCGCACAAGTGCTGAAGTCTTCTGGAGCCTTTGTGTGGGCTTGCAAGAACTATGATGGAGATGTTCAGTCTGATATTCTTGCACAGGGTGAGATATTTGACAAACAACACTTCTGCTTCTTCTACAGAAATTATGCTGTTATGAAATACTGAAATCTATAACCACACAAGGTGCTTGCCAGTTTTTGGGCTGATGTGGGTTGCACTAAAGAAGGATTTTGTGTTTCCCGTTTTAGGCTTTGGTTCTCTGGGACTGATGACATCGGTTCTTGTGTGCCCTGACGGCAAGACCATTGAGGCTGAGGCAGCCCACGGCACTGTGACCAGGCACTATCGCGAGCACCAGAAGGTTAGTAACTATCAGTCTTTGTCTGTCTGTATAGGAAAACATTTCAAGTGGGAAACGAAACAGAAAATGTGTGAAGCCAAGTGATCTTCTTGCGAATAGGCTGTGTAATATGTGGAGCTATACTGCCACCGTGTGTTGAAAATTGAGTATAACAAGTACGCATACACGCTCCATACTAGCAAATAGTCAATGGTGCACATGATAATTTAAAAAAGGAAACATTTGTCTAGTACTTAAACTCATCATCACTGTCCTCACCTCTGCTTTTAGGGAAGGCCGACCAGCACCAACCCCATCGCCAGTATTTTTGCCTGGACCAGAGGCCTGGAGCACCGAGGCAAACTTGATGGCAACCCTGACCTCATCAAGTGAGAGTTGTATAATATTTCAGGTAACATACTGACTCAAATGTGAAAAGTGGCTTTTTAAAATAAATATCTTTATTTATCTGCAGGTTCTCCCAGACTCTGGAGAGGGTGTGTGTCGACACTGTTGAGAGTGGTACTATGACCAAGGACCTCGCTGGCTGCATCCACGGCTTGTCCAAGTAAGTTTCTTTCCATGTTAATACTGCAGTTTACAATGTAGTTGTTTGCTTACTAAAATCATGATGTACACTCAGCATCCATTTCATTAAATATACTGTAGCTAGCTTTTGCTGCTAGTTGCAGTTTTGTCTCCAGATCAGCTTAAGTTCTTCATAGATTCAGGAGCTGACTGGAAATACTGCACAGTATTTAGCATTAGCTTCCATTAGAGCACTCTCCTAGTTTGAATGAAGTTGTCAGTGCATCAAATAGCACACGTAAATGTCTTGAGGTGTGCTGCGTGGTTGCATAATTAACATGTTGTACCTGGGCAGCTTCTGAATTTGTAAGGAAGATGTTGACCTCAAAGACGACTAACAAGAAGGAGCCCTTTATCACATCACAACTAAAATATGTAAAAGGCATGAATGCAACGATTGTGGATGCAAGGTTCCTGTTCGCACAGGACATGCATGTAAAGGAATAAAAATTTTGAAAGAAAAATTAGGAAGTCATGAGAAAACAATGTAACTCCAAGGTATTATGTGATATACAAAGCGGGAATAGGATTTAAAGTGGAGTCAAGACATTTACTTCATTTAAATTATCTGTAGCTATTTTAGGGGTTGACATTTTTGCTGGAAAATGATAAACAGTATATAATTCAAGCATCAGAACTGTGAGACCTGGCTGTATTTTCTTAGTTTTTATATATATTTCGGTTCTAGACTGTGGTCGTGCAAAACAAATCATTTGAAGATGTTGTCTTGAGTTCTGGAAAATGTGACATCTGTTTTTCACCACTGGCAAACATTTTTACAAACCAAACAATTTGAGAAAATAATTTGCAGATTAATCAATCATACAAAAACTCATTAGTTGCAGCCCTAATTTGAAGTACGGATCCATTTAGTCCTTGAAGCATCTTTATGTTTTGGGACATTAATCCTATAATGGCACCCAGAAAATGAATAAGGTTTGGTGCTCTTGCTTTCAGATTTCCTTATTTTAGCTTTCAATAAAAATATCACCTTTGATTAAACCAGCGCTGTTGGTGTGAAACATTGACACAAGACAGGATATTATTTGCTCTGTTTCTGACCTGCCAGCATGTAATACAAGTTGGGAACTTAAAACCTTGCTGTAAACATGCCCCCGTGTTCGAGCATGTTTGAGGAGTTTTAGACCTCTGCTGGGGATATAGTGTTTTCGTTGCCGGTTGTTTCTCAGCAGGTTGTCGTAAACATGTAACTGATTTCAATGAAGTTTGGTTGAAAGTAAGAAAGATATGAAAACTAATTTTAGATGCAAATCAAAATGTGGGTAGAGGAGATTTTAAAGGATTCTTAAATTAGACTTTAAAAGTGCATTTTGATTCAGAGTGATTTTTTTTTCTCATTTCTAATGAGCATAAGTGATGGAAAACAAATAGGAAACATATTGCAGAATTGTCAGTCACGATTCAGGGACAAATAAAAGATTTTGTAAACATTTTCTAAAAGCACTTACTTGAGGATTGTGTAGCCCTGTTGGAGGTATGTGCCGTCCTGTTTACCCACCGTTTTCTGCACATGTTTTCCGTTACTTGCAGTAACTCGTGTGTTAGCTCGAACACATCTTACCTTTTTCTTTTAGGCTTTACCATCAATGAGGCATTATAGATTACAAATCTGCCTACAAGGGAATGTGAAGGCACTATTTTCTGAAAAAGAAAGATGTGTAAATACAGGATAATAACCATATATTAAATGTTAAAACTCCCTTGTAGTTCTAACTCGTAGCCGTTTTACTTTATTGTGTGTTTTGCCCAATCTAATGTTAAGCAATACTATGTACTGATGCTTATTAACTAGCAATAGAAATTATTGCTAAACACTAATAGTAAAAATAAACATTGTTACTGTGTGTGTTGTTTTTGTGTTTTTACATTCTTGTTTCCTAAAGTGTGCTGCTGAATTTTCTGATCTGCTCTGTTCTGCCTTACCTTTTCAGTGTCAAGCTGAACGAGCACTACGTCAATACCACAGACTTCCTCGACGCCATCAAGACAAATCTGGATAAAGCCCTCGGCAAGTGAAGGACTTGAAAGAATATAATAAGCCTGGAGATGGCAATGTCACTCTTCTGTTTTTGTACCTCATTTTTAACTTAAAGGTCAATAAATCCACTTGCATTTCATCAGAAGGAGAAAACGTACTGTCTGTAGGATTATGTAGTGTTCTATTAGGTTAATAAATGGTTGAGAGTTGTCCTACCACGTGATACCCCTCTAACTATCTGTCCCATTATTTGCAGGGTTTTATTTTTGTAATGTGAAGTACTGTATTCGATACTGTGTAATGCCTTGGGCAAGACAGAAGCCTGTGTCAAACATATTTGCCAATAAATCTCGTTTGACCCATTATCAATATTTTGCCGTCGTTATTTTAAGACAAATAAAAGCTCAACGGTGTTAAAGGTAAATAAATTTATTATTTTACAGTATCGTCTGGTACACAACATTGTACATACAGTTCTATCCACATTATCTCCACACTAAAGTCTAATACAGAAAGCCATTTAAGCCGAACATCTTCCCTGTCTGTATTATCACTAAAATAGTGACAGAGTGAACACAGAAGCTGAAAAACTCACAAAAATGAGCGTTTTTATTTTAAATGCGCTATATCAACATTGCAAATGGATACCTTGTTTGCAGGTTACAAGTTTGAAAAGCTAAGCACTGGGAAACTGAATATATTGAGCATTTCCAAATCATTTTCCACAAGGTCCATGGCCCTGTCACATGTTGGGAGGTTGTCGTTCATCACTTGAGACCAGTGTACAGCATGATGGATGGCACGCTCTCCCAGACACACTGGGGCACTTAATATTTCTGTCCGAGTTTTTTGGGACAATTCTTGTTGAGATTCATCCATAAAAAAACAACTGCAATACGAATGCAGGGTTTGTATTGCTTTTGAAAAATGCTGCAGTCTCGTCTTGTGAAGGCTTGGATGGGGGGAAAATGGTGAGGTTTGTTGAAAGAGATGCTGCACCACAGTCTGTTCTCTGTGGTAATCTTTTGAAGAGATCTACAGATGGGTGGGAGGGGAACCTGAATGTAATTTCACGAGGTCTGCGATTGGACCCTAAGAAATCCAATGTCCCAGCTCAACACAACAGTGAGGAAAAAGAGAGACGAAGCCCGTAGATGCAAGATCTGATCCAATTCTTTGGTAAAGGGGTCCTACCATTAAAAAGGGTGTTTTCATTTTCTTTATCATTAGCGTCTTAACACATTCCACAGAAACAGTTACATTCATAGACTAGAGATCAATACAGGGTGACGCTTGTTAATGCAGAAATGTAAAAAGTAGACACTGTGGTCCTCAGTGCAACGCACTGATTACAGTACCAGCCGACGTATAAGAGGACTGATACATTCTGTACAGTAATATACAACAAAACACAGATTGCAAATCCAGCAGAATTTAAGTCATTTTGCAGACCTCAGATTTAATTTTTATCACAGTATAAATCAAAGTGAATCATTGACCTCTGCAATGTGATTAGCTTTGGCAAGTGAAATGAACAGTAACATTTGTTCCCTTCTTTAACCCTTCACATTGGTTTACCCCAGCACACTGTGACAGACCGGGATTGTCTGAATGAGTAAGTGCAGTATAACAGTAATGTATGCGTTTATGCTTGTAGCTAGAAATGTGCTTTTCAGATTGGGCTCAGATGATGTACTTGTAAAGCTACTGGCAACATATACAAATTTATATAGTTTTTATTTTACTTAAATGATCCTATTTTAGACTGTTCATTTTTTCAAATATATTTATTCAGTAAATTTGCAATGCTCTAGAGATGAAAAATATGGAATTAGATAAAAAGTATACATTTTAAAATTTTGTAGCATTACGACTGATCCAGTGCATATTGATGTGCAGTTTGCTGGGCTTTCTCTACGTCCTTGAAGAACCCAAGCACTATGCCTTTAACAGCAAAAAAATAGAAATAATAATAAAAATAATAAAAAAAAAAACAATCCTGTTTTTATTAGTTCACACTTATATTCAATTTGGGGTCATTTTAATAATTCATGCAGTGCTGAAGCGCCCTGTGCCCTTCCCATAGGTGCTGTAATACTCCATTTGAGATAGTTTAGCGATGTCTGGTGTGTTGTTGTTGTTTGCTCGGTTTTCTCGCTCACTGAATTCAAAGCTCTCTTCTTCGTAGTCCTCTTGGCCTTCTGTCTCTTGGGGGGGCTCTGAAGAAGGAAGCAGAGACACAAATATGATCCCGCTTTGTCCTCAGTAGCACACACACACACACACACACACATGCAGATCTCTTCCTAAAGACATATGGCCACATTGAGGACAGCCAGTAGATTGCCCCTCCTCGGTATCAGTCTCCACTGATAGAGACAGGCATGTCTAATCCAGGCACTGCTATATTTACTAAACACACGGAGAGGGAGTGACAGAAACATCAAAATACTCGGCCACTAGATTACAGTACATGCTGAGTCAAAGTGCATTAGAGACAGACTGAGTGACAATAATGCGACATGAAGCCCTCCGAGCAGTCCCACTGGGAAACTTGCCACACAAAACTCATCAACAAATTCAGGGGTTTAAAGCAGTGAGTGTAATTAAGGACAAACTGAAAAGGCCGCTCACCTTGTCCATCTATTGAGGCGTCCATGATGCCGTGTTTGACCTTCATGTGTCGGCTGAGGTTGCCCTTCAGGTTGAACTTGCTGGTGCAGTAAGGGCACTTGAAGGGCTTGCTGCCAGCGTGGAGATGCATGTGTCCGAGGAGGTTGTACATTCTGTTGAACGATTTTCCACACACCTGAGAGACAAGAGCACAATGATCAGCGTCCCTCCCCGCTCCCATCACAGTGGGATGCAGTTTGACTTTAATTAAAAACTCCTCTTGCTTCACCCACCTTGCATTTGAAAGGCTTGACCGGCAGGTGGACAATCATGTGTGTTTTCAGGGTCTGCTTCTGGACAAAGGTCTTGAAGCAGACGTGGCACTGGAAGGGCCTCACACTGGCATGGATCAACATGTGTCTCTTCAGGTTGGCAGACAGGGTGAACTCTCTGGCACAGACATCGCACTTGAATTCTTTCATACCCTGGAGGAACAAAAAAAAGTGTTTGGTCCCTTTTAATTAATTTGGCTAAATATATGGTTTAGAGGAAAAATAAATAATGAGTCATAGCGAGGAAACACACAAGGAGCTCGCATGTGTGCCTGTGTTTGAGCATTTGCATTCTGGCTTTTGATCCTACTTGCCTGACGAAGAGGAAAGTGTCTATCAATGGAGAGAATAAACTTTTTTTTTTAGTTTCAACATTTATTCTACTTTTTTTAATATCCAACAAAGCATATATTGTGAATAGAAACATATTTTCCTATAGAATAAAAGAGACTATGTAATGAAATGGAGAGAAAGACCACAGTGATTCAACAGACACAAAGGGGAAGTAGCTTTGCGAACGACACACAACACAAAACACATGCAAGTGGGGGTTGAGCCACACAAAAAAACTCAAGGCCTTTGAAGGCTGTGTTTACAAAGCAACTGGTTTTGGAGAAAAGGCTGTGATGCAAGTGTGCCATGTATCCCTATTTTTCCGTGAGGATTCATACCTAGTGAAAGAAGCTAAAATACATCAGTGTTTCCTTAAATATGTTTATATGTCAGTAATGGAATTTTTCTATTTTAAGGAAAGGTTTAGTGATGTTGTGTAGCTGCAGGAGGCCAGCCTACTCTGAGTTTTGTTTTAAACTGGTAGACGAAGGCACATCATTTGGTTTCAGTACCTTAAGTGCGAGGGCGTGCGCTGCCAGTACCTTGTGTGTGAGAGCATGCTGTCGGAGGTGGTGGATCTGGACGAACTCCATGCCGCACTCGGGGCAAACATAAGGCCTCACGTTCTGGTGCTTCATCAAGTGGTTCTGCAGCTGGCTGCGATAAGCGAAGGACTTGTGGCACTCGGTGCACTGGTACGTTGTGGGACCCTGATGGCTGGTAAGGTGGCGCTTCAGGTGTGCGTAGGTTGGAAACTCGAGACCACACTGGGTGCAGACGTGGCACTGGCCGTTCTCGTGCTTGTTCTCGTGGGTCCTCAGCTCGCTGGGGTAGGCAAAGCCACGGCCACAGAAGCGGCAGCTGTACGGCTTAACGTCTGAATGCTGCAGCATGTGCCTTTTCAGGTGGCTGGTCTGCGTGAAGGCCTTCTCACAAACTGTACACTTGTGGGGTCGAGTTCCCTGGTGGGTCAGCAGGTGAGTCTGGAGGTGACTCGGCTGCTTGAAAAGCTTCCCACAGTGTAGACATTCATGGGGCTTAATTCCATTATGGCCCAGAATATGAGTGACAAGGTTATATTTGGATGTGTATGACTTCTCACACATGCGGCACTTCCAGCGTTTCAGACCCTCTCCCACATCTACGCAGTAAGACTCATCGATCTGCACGTTAATGTCCAGTCGGTCAATCTGCATTCGTCTGGCGAGGCCCTCTGGGTCCGACCACAGCATGGCTTGGCCGTTCTCCTCATATTCTCCTGGCAGTGCCATATCAGCAGACTCATACGGTACCTCATTGGAATCATAATATCGGTTCTCCAGAGGGCTGCCAGTGTCTGTGCTGGTCTTGAGGTTTAGCGCCTCCTCCTCTTCTTCTTCCTCTACCACTAACTCTTCTTCCTTCCTCTCTCTCTCTCGACCGGAGCTTTCTTCTTGTTCCTGTTCTGGCTGTCCATCTGTTTGTGGCCTGGATGTATCTCTGACACATGACGGACAGTTTCCACAGGCCTGCTCCTCTTTTAGAGAACCTTGCTGGATAACTGGATCCTCCAACTTGCCGGGACTACGTCTGCTGTTCATGTGAATGCAGGAAGGAGGGCTATCAGACTCAAGTCTTTCACCTTTAACCTGGGCCTGTGGACCGGGCACTTTGTGTGGGTGGCCCTCTAATTCCCCCTCAGTCCGGGGCCTCTTGGTCCTCCCACGGGGCCCGGGTCTTCTTCTCTCGCTGCAGTGAGGCTGGGGCTCCGGCTCCCCAGCGGGCTCGGCCAGGTAGTCCCCATTGGCACCTATCAGCTGGTCAGCGTACTCATACTCCACTGACTCAGGTGGAGGAGGGGGACACTCTCTGGGCTCCCCTGTGTAAAAGCCGTTAGGGGCAATGGTGGCCCCAAATATTTCATTCTGGGAGATGAGGCCAAGAACGGCAGCCTGAGCCAGAGAAAGCACCACCACCGGCTCCGTCTGTGTGCCCACATCCACTTGGCCCTCAGTCATCTTGGGGTAGGTCCGCACCAAGCGACTACTCTCCTCCTCCTGGAAGAAAACACACACAAACATTCAACATAAGTCAGAAATGAAGCAGAAGCAACACTACATCCGTGTCTTTTTATTATTCTGTTGTTACAAAACCCGCCTCATTCAGCGCTTCCTCATATAACCTCATTTCCCCATTGCAGCCTCATGACATTGGTAGCCTTCTTATTACAACAAATATAAAGTTGTGTGTTGCTACAATATTGAAATTATCATATAATTTAGTTTTTAAGTTTCTGTGTTCCAGGCTGACGCGAGAAGCTGAAGCAATTTCTTTACCCGGACTTCAGTGTTAAGATCATGCCTTTAAGGGTTACTCTGTGAGAGCCATATTCTGACTACGCCTTGTCTCTTTTTCTCTCTGAATCCACACAACATTAGATTGAGGAGATAAGGCAGATCTGTGTTAGCACCCCGCTTCCTTCCTTGACAGGCTTTAGAATAATAAAGAACACAACAAGGGATGCAGGTCCAGCCAGGAAGCTGACTTCCGTGGACTGTCCTCAGCGCTTCCTGTGGGGTCCTGGGACAGCCATGCTGACCAAAGTCGACTCATCACTGGAGCTATCTGTCCCATTCATGAGGGGCAGAGCGTCTCGGCTGTATGCTCAGAGACAGTCACCGTAGCCAACTTCATAATGCCTGACACACTGGGCTCCCTTAACAAGATGATATACGCCGGCAGGCAGTCTCATATCCATAACAGACATTCAGCTGAGTTTTGAGCTCATTCTGTATTCCACACCAATGCATAAGACTCACTAACATAATTGTATGGTTCGGAAGTGTTTCAGACTCACATGCACATGTTTACCCTGCCGCCTGTAAAAGCAGAACAGCGAAACTATGGGGGAAGAAATTGTGGTGCGACCAAACCGGCCCTCTGTGGTAAAGGGGAAGCAAGTATTGCATGCCACTGGTTTCAGGTTATTTCTCAGCATGCATCTGACTGGCAGGAAAAATGTATAGAGAGAAGCTTTGACCCCTGGTTTTCTTTTCAGACAGCACTCTAGCCTTCACTCTACCACATAAGAAAGAGCTGCTTCCTTTCCTGACACAATACTGAGAGAAAAGAAAAGAGTGCATGGAGGAAGGAAGAGGAGATAGAGAGCAGGAATAAAGGTGTGTGTTGGTGTGTGTTGGTGTGTGTTGGGAGAGGGGAGTAGACCTGGATGCCCTGATAACCACGTCATTTATAATTACTGCTTTTAAAGTAGTCAGACAGAGACAGACTGTGTGTTTGTGAGAAAGAAAAGGAAAGAGACTGGGTGTGTATTTGAAAGCATGTGTGTGTGTGAGAGAGAAAAGAGAGAGGGAGGGAGGTATGGAGGGAAGGAGAAAGAGCTGTGGGCGGGGGAGGAGTGGAGGGAGGGAGACAGAGAGAGAAATGAGATGGAGGGGCTGAAAGATAAAGAAAGAGGGGAGGAGAGGGAGGGGAGGGAAGGGGAACGAGAGATTGAGTGAGCATGTGAGAGGAGGGAAGAGAGAAAGGAAAAGGAGAGGGAGGGGAGGCGTACGAGGAGGGGGGAGTCGGAGAGAGACAGAAAGACAGAGTGAGTGAGTGAGAGAGAAAGAGGGGAAGGAGGGAGGAGGAGGAGGAGGGGGAGCTGTGGAGAGAAGAAAAAGCACAGCAAAATGAAAGGCTGACAAAATGAAAGAGAAAAAGACAAATGACAAGTAGACAGAGAAGGTAGGGCAATAATTGCAAGAGTCCGTACTTTCACATTTAAAGTTGCAACTGAAAGACAACCTAAGGACAAACAATTAGAGCAGGAAAACGTGTAGCAGAGATAGAAACACAACTGTTCTGCTTTTTTTTTGTCTGAAAAGATGTTCCCACTGCAGCACTCATATAAATGTAGAAAAAAAAGTAATCTTGCTTCCCCTCTCAAACACGGACTAAGAGTGCACATACCTCACTAACAAACTGCAAAACAAGTAACCACCACCAGCACCAGCACCACTACCAGCACTCCCTCTCTCCCCTCTCTCAACAGCCTCCTCTATCTTTAGGTTACAAACTCACCACATTGTTCCTGGAGTGATGTTTAAGGTGTTTCAGGGATCTCATCCTTCAGGAGAAATGAGTGGAATAAAAAAATCCACCTCCTATTTATATCTGTGGGAGAGTGGGGCGGTCCCACGGCTCATCCTCCTCCTACTGTTGCTGTTATCAGAACTGACTGTGCCTGCCCCCCCACCACCACCGCCAGCCCTCCACCCCACCACACACACACACACACACACACACACACACACACACACACAGCATCACCCCATTTCTTTCTCTTCCTCCCACCCTCTCCTTCCCATCTCACTTCTCTTTCTCTCCTCTTTTCTCTTACAAACACACACACACACACACACACACACACACACACACACACACATCTTATCTCCCTTTCTCACTACATACAATTCAGCATGACCCTTCAACACACATTTCTCTTTAAGGCACACAAGCTCTATCTTTTCTTGATCACACTTCATACTTTGCATTTCCTTTTCTCTCCTTCTCTCTCTCTCTCTCTCTCTCTCTCTCTTTATGAGCATGTGCTCAAACGCACAAACAATTATAAAATCTAATCAGTAGTTCCTCTCTGTGCACATGGATATGTGAATGAGCATGCACGCAAACATGTCTTTATTATGTGTATATATATATATATATATATATATATATATATATATATATATATACACACATACATACATACATACATACATACATGCACGCACACAGAGATACATATGTATGCTTGCATGTATGCGCACAGACTTTCACAACACACAAACACTCAGAAGCACTATGGGTGGAGGTGCGTCTGTCAGCAGCAAAACAGTCAGACAGATAATGTCTGAGAAATGCTAAAATTTTTTAACTTTCTGGGAGACCGTGTAGTTTGCTGCCATTATTTCTAGATTCAAACTAATTAACTATTGAGACAGGCTGAAGTACACTGTCTGAGAAATTCAGAGGAAGAAGAAGAAAAGAAGTAGAAGAAGAAGAAGAGTGACAAAAGAAACAAGAAAGAAAGGAGAGAAAAGCAGTTAGTAGAGAGGGAGGGAGGGAGGGAGACAGACGTGGGGGAGAAAGAATAAGGAAGAAAGAAAGCAGAGGGAGGGGGAGTGAAGCTGAGGGAAGGAAGGAGGGGGGAGGTGGAGGGTGAGGTGGGGGTGAGAGAGACAGAAAGAAAAAGGGAGAGAGGAAAGAGAGCCGGGGTGGGGGAGGGAAGAAGAGAATGCAGCAAAAAGGAGGAAGAAGGGAAAAGGAGAACTGGAGGTGGGGGGAGGAGAGGGAGGGAAGGGTGGAGGGGAGGGGAGGGAGGCAGGGGCATAAGAAAGGATGTGGCAAAAGAAAGAGAAAGAATAAAAGAGAGAAAAAAGAAAGAAGAGGGGAGGGGGAGTGGTGGCAGTGGTGGTGGTGGAAGAGGGGGTGGGGATGGGAAGAGAGATAGAAGGAGGGTTGAAAGAAAATGCAGTGAAAGAGAAGAGCGGGGGGTGGAGGAGGAGGAGGTGGTGGTGGTGGAGGAAAGAAGGAGAGAGAAAAAGAGAGAAGAAAAAGGGGGGATGGTGGAGTGTGAAAATAAAAAAGAAGAGTCCATCAGCAAGAGAAAAGAGAAGAGAGGAGGAGGAGGGGGGGGTGCAGAATGAAGGAGGAGGTGGGAGGAGGAGGGAGGAGGGGGGGTGAGAGCAAAGGGAATGGAGAGAGGAAAGGAGATAGAGAGACGGAGAGAGTGAGGAAAAGGAAAAACAGCAAGGGAAGACATTAACTATTGAACTTCCAGATTTCTTTTCAGGCTGTGTTGAGAAACAGTGCGGCAGCCTAGTACCTGCCGGCTAAGTACAGGTTGTGTGCTTAAGTAGTCGGCACTAAAGATGATCCTGATAATTAGACAGGTATTCTCTTATACCCAAGCTTACCTCACCTTTACTAGTAAACACAGTAGGGGGGGTGGTGGTGGTGGTGTTGTTGGAGAATATAAAAGTGCATCTGCATGTATAGGTGCAGGCGACACGAAAACACAGCGTGGACACATGCCAATTGTGACTGTAAGACTGAGGACTGTGCATAAACATTTCCTACTAAATAACAGGAAAGGGCAAACCTTGAAAACCTTGATCAATCATCAGCAGCTGGGAGTGCTGCGAGAATGAGAAAGATAGAGAGAAAGGGGAGCGGAGGGGGGAGGAGGAGGAGGAGGAGGAGGAGGGAGAGATAGGGAATGAGAGTGAGCGCAAGGAGGAGGAGGAGGAGGGGGGAGGAGGAGGGGAGGAGGAGGGGGAGAGAGAGAAAGAGAAAGAGATTGAGTGAGGGTGTGAGTGAGGGGGAGAGATAGCAGGAAGTCGAGGGAGAGAATGGGAGAGAAAATAGAAGGAGAGCAAGGGAAGAAACAAAGAGATAAGAGGCTGAAAGACAAAGAAACCACATGGAAGAAACAACAAGGGACACGTACATAAAACAACACAGAACTAGCCTATGGGGAAAATGAAAAAGACACAGACAACAAAAGTTTGGGGAAGAAATACACTGGCTCCTTTCCAGGGCCTGAATCTTCATAACAGCAAAAACCTGCTCGCTTGTCCATTTACTTAGGGAGCATTTGCATGTGCAGGGAAAACTAATAGTTGAGGAAAGGAAAAAAAAAGAAGGGGGTTACAATGATAATAAAATTTCATTCAGTTGTTAGATTTCTACAGGTTCCTGTGTGCACGTGAGACAGCGAGAAAGAAAGAGAGTAAGGGAAGTAAGCCATTGCCCTGCTCTCAAGTGTGCTAACCCTCAACTGGGATTTCAAATGTGTGTTTGTGTGTGGTTGTGTGCGCACATTTTTGTCTGATGTCTGAGATCAGGGACGAGCACACACACACACACATACACACACACACATGCACGCACACACAAACATGCTTTCAGTTCCCCACAACCCTGAAACAACACACTCCTGACACGGGTGTCCATAGGACTTTACTGTACAGCTACCGGCATCTTGCATGTCCACTTCCAAACCCAGGCCCCGGTTCAGAGTTGTTTATCTATAGGACGACAACCATGCAGTGCGGTGTCACATCCTCTCTGTGATATAGGTCAAAGTTACAACTTTTTTTCTTCTCTTCTCTCCAACAAGAGAAAAAGGGAGAGAGACAGAGTGAGAGGGAAGGTGGTGGTGGTGGTGGTGGTGGGTGCAACAGATTCAGATATCAGCTGTCTGTTTTACCCCTGAGAGAAGCTCAATGAATCATACAACTGCAGAGGACTCATTGATGACAACTCCCTGTTTTCTCTTCTTTTTTTGTGGTTAAAACAAATGTGAGTACACATTCTGACAAATGCAAATGACAATATAGTGGAGAAACTCTGTTGTGCATCAGCCGTAGGTTAGCCTCTCCCTCTATATATAAACCCCACACCTTAGTGAGCTCATATTGTCAGTGTTGTTTCTTCATCCAGCCCAGTGACAGGCTGCATACAGCCCGAGTTTGCTCTGACTGTGTGTGAGAGAGACGCTGTGCTGGGTGATGGCTATAATTCAACATCCCCTCACTGTCAGGCAAAACTGGAAGCAGTGTAGGTTTGTTGTATAGGGACGCTATAGGTACAGCGTTTCAGGTGAGGATTTTTCTTATGATCAGCAAAGCGAGAGAAAAGAGAAGGAGAAGAATGGCTCTGCTCTGCGTTTTGAACTTTGAGTTATTGGACTGATGTTGATGTTTTTAGCCGGCCGCTCCTCTCAGACCCGAGTCTGAAGGCAGCGAGCCCACACACCTTCTGTTATTTCCAGTGTCGGATCAGTCTCACCTCTGTACGGCATGCTGATATAATAGTAAGTCTCAAGCATGATTAGCTGCTGTAATTAAGCTTTCACAAAAAAAAAAAGCACAGCAGGCTTTTTCATAAGCACAGAACAGACAATCACACAGCTTGAATCTAAGCAATGCAGATGGAATATAGCAAAACTGTAAAAAAAAAAAAAAAAAGAAGAGGAAGAAGCAGCCACACCCTAGTTGCACGCCTCCAGCTTCTTCCATTAAGGTCAGTAAGAACAGACTGGACACACAGACATGAGAAGACACTAACTGAAGAAGAAGAAGAAGAAAAAAAATCAGTCTTATTATTATTGCCTCAGTCGGTGCTGCGGAGGAGAGCAACTTTAAATGCGAGCTGTACATGATCAGACAAGGTATACGTAGGTGAATCACTTGCAACTTCCAGCACATAAACAAACACTAATCTGCACCATATTCTGCATTTCTGATTCACTATTGATGTTTACCACGTATCCTTGTTTCCCCCCCATTTTTTTGGTGCTCTGAAATTTAAACCAATCAAGTCTTAAATTCACTCAACAAATCATTCCTACGCAAAACTGCAAGACAGGATGCAGAGAGATGGCCAGAGCATAAAAAAAAACCCTAAATAAAAGATTACTCTCCCCATTTTTGTAGCAGGGGTACTAAATGGAAAGACAGAATATTAGCAATGAAATAGCTCTGCTTGGAGACAACATTGGAGAAAGGAGTGTGGGGAGAGCTTTAAAAAAAAGACTGAATATAAAGGAGAAAAGACAGAGTTGAGGGAGGAGAGGAGAAGAGCATTCAGCAAGGAGGATATAAAAGGAACAGAGAGGGGGGCGAGGGAGTGAGACAGAGAGCTATGGAAGGAAAGAGAGAAAGAGAGAGAGAGCATAAGAGAGCGAGAAAACGAGGGGGGCATGAGAGAGCAAGAGAGAGAGATCAAGAGAAAGAGGGAGGGGGAGCGAGTGAGAGAAACAGAGACAGAGGACGAAAGAGAAAGACAGAGAGGAGAGAAAAACAGAGAGGGGGAAGGGAGAAGGAGGGATAGCCACAAGAGACTCAAAAACCACAGAATAAAAAACCCTCTGTCTGTCTGTAACTCTATATAGATATACAAATATGAATCCTAATATATGGGCACATTGCATTTATTCACCGGGAAAGGATAGTCAACAGCGCCGAATTCAACATGCACCTCAAGTTCATTCAATAAGTCAGTAAACACAATGTAGGACCATGGAGAACTCATATCTCCTTATCAGGAATGCAGTTTTTCATTGCAGTAAGGTGGGAGAGGAATTTTACCAAGGCACTTTATCCTATTTTAGTCACTCTGAAGTCTCTTCCTGCTATGTGATTCATGGAAAAGTATGCTTATAAAATATACCATACAGTCTCAGCGTTACTCTCCCCCAGTCGGGGCTGGAAATCTTTGTGCGACACACGCGGATGTATATGAAGCAAACGTGCAATTTTGACCGTTTTGCAAGTGTCCTACATAGTGAAATGGCCCCAGATTTACTCAAGGTGAGGCCCACAATGAACCACAGAAGCCTATTAACACTAGAGGTCTCTGGAGTGCCTTATATGCTGGTTAGAGGCGACCACATTCAAACTGGCTATAGTAGACAGTGGGGACGCAGCCACTGTCCCTCTATGGCCGTCACTCCTTTGTATTATTCTTCCACCTCCCGGTAACAAATTTCAGTCGGAATTACTTTTCTTTCGTCCAAGTTTCATTCTTTTAAATCAAACCCTTTGTCTATCTCTTCTTTTGTACCTTCCTCCTGTTTCCATGGTTACCTCTCTCTCTGCTCTGTACACTATCTATCTCTTCCTCCGTTTCCCTCTCTGTCTCTCTCACTCTGTTCTTATCTTTCTCATTTTGCTTTCATCTCTGCCTCCCTTCCTCCTGCTTTATCCCACACCCTCCTCACTCCGGCTTTTATCTCTCTTCACTTTCATCTGTCTTTCACCTTTCTCTCCCCTTCAAGCCTGCCATTCCATCATGCTGGTTTTTGGTTCTTACTTATAGAGAGAAAGTTTTATCGGTTTCCCTGTCAATTCTGCATTTTTAATCATTTCCAATTTATCCAACCCACTTTCAATGCCATTGAGTCATGCATTAAATTGTCTTGGGCAGAGTGTGTGTGTGTGTGTGACTGCGAGATGGAAACCATAGGTGCAGGAGGCTGTAGTCTTTTCTATCATAAAGAAAGAGGAATGATTTCTGTCATGATATCTGCAGACTAACTGGGTGCTGTGGTTCTGCGTTCCAGGTTTGCAGCAGTGTGGTTGCTTTTTTTTCTCCACGTTATTTTCACATCAACAGCGTCAACAAATTTACAAACTGGCATGTGTGATTCTATTATTTCTATGATTTACTAGTGGGCAGCACTTGTGCTTATCTGAGTGGAGTCCCACTGAGTCCGAAGCCGTTGAGGAGGCAGTGCTCCTCGACATGGGGCTGCCTCCTGTTAGGTAGCCTGTCATTTCTCTGCAGTGATGAAGATGTTCTTGTGAAGCACAAATGCCTCCCTCCACGCACCTCAGTTGGGAGATAATCGTATTCACATGCAGCTGTGGTTGGTTTAAACACACTTCCACATCATGTGTCAACATTGTGATACTGCAACGCCGAACTGGCCACAACCAGAGACACAGAAGCGCTTCATAACGTGCCCATTGATATTTAAGAGGACAGTAGTCAGTATAGAACATGTGTACGTCTGCTGGCCTAATACCAATTTCACTGTAAGGCTGTCATCCATGGTGGTATACATAGGAGGGGGAGTGTGTCTTCAAGTCAGTGACAAACTCATTCCAAGAGACACTGCATGTGGTGTGGGAGGAAGTTTTGTTCTGCAGCTTTGACTGAAACTAACCTCCCTCCCCTCTCCCTCGCCTTCCCCTTCCCCTTAAAGTACCACAACTATTCAGAAAAGAGAATAAAGAAAACCTGAATAGAGGAAGAGAAAAAAAATGGGGTCCCTAGGCGAGAAAGAAAAGAAAAACAATGAAAGAAAACAGAATGAAAAGCAGCCAAAGAAAAAAGGAAGGAGAGAAAGAAGGACAGAGAGGGAGAGAGAGAGAGAGAGAGAGGGAGAGAGAGAGAGGAGGGAGGGGAGACAGAAAAAGATACACAGCAAAAGGAACATAAAGCAGGGAGAGAAAAGCATAGCAAAAAAAAGAAAGAAAGAGAAAAAACAGTGAAAGCTCTGAAAGACAGGAACATTTCAGTGGAAATAAATTCTAAGACGAAAATGAGGCGAGCAATATATTGGAAAGGAAAAGGTTTATTTGGAATTGGTCGAAAATGGGCTTGAAATTTTGAAAAATACAGTAGAGATTGTGCAAATACTAAAGAGCTAAAGAGCTAAGCCGGTTTGATTTGCATTAAATGAACATTCACACTAAATTAGACTGTGCGAATCCCTTGTTTTCAATAAGAAAAGAGCAGACGAACCACATACACATGCAATGTTTTGAAACTGCTCATATAATGTCAGAGAATCAAACAGATTTGACCTTTTAAACTGAATACATAATTTGACCTCCCTGTGCTTTATTTCACATCGCTCATAATCAGTGTGTCTGTCAGAACACTGTTATTGTTATCACCGTTAATGCAGCGTGTGTCGACACCTGAAAGAAGGGGAGCGTGTGTTTGTGTCTGTTTATGATACAGGAATGATTAAATCTTTAAATGTACTGTAGCTACATTTTATGAACTAAATTATTTTTTAAGTAAACCACTGTCATAATCATTACATCAGCTTCATGATGCAAGCATCTGTGCTGCTTAGACGACACGGTTTATATTGCAGTTTGTAGTTTTCATATCATTCCTTTAAGACGTTTACATGAACATGCTGCAAGAAAGAAAAATGCACAAGTGGCCAGAGTTTACTTTAAGATTTAAACAAACAGTTTGGCACTTTAGGATGTTTGTTTATTTGCTTGTTTGCTAAGATTTAGATAGCACATATAAGCCTCAGCCAGCAGCCACTTAGCTTAGGTCAGACTGGGGAAAAAACAGTTAGCACAGTTCTGTCCAAGGTAACAAAATCAGCCTTAAAGCATGTCTGAAGCTCACTAATTAACACTTTATATGTTGCATCCTTAATCTGTACAAAAATGGGAGTGTGAACAACATTATGCTGTGGTTTTATAAGCCAAACTATTTCTTGGCTGGAACAACTAAACTTCCCAGAGTCTCCAAAAAGTATCCAAAATGTCTCCTAAATGGTTCCTTAAATGTAAAATTTTAAATCGCATCATCATAAACACATCTATTAATATATCATATAATATAGTATGAGATAATAATGATATGTACAATTCATTTTTTAAATGAATGTACACATTATGTTTTGTTTTTCATGAAATACCACAAATAATAACATATCCCTGAGCTATAACAAAGGAATGTATGTTATATTCTTTATCCTCTTACAGCAAGTAGGTTATTTATCAAATGGAAACACTGTCATCGTAAAGACTATGCCTATAATGTGCCTTAGAAAAGTTGTACGACATCTCATTCATTCCTTAATTGATTTTATTTGTGTCATTAATGTGAGAACAATGTTTAGCTCTTTGTTTATGTGGCCTGCATTATGTTAACTGTGTTCCCCAGTACCGGTGATGTCATGGTCAAAAATCTGATACTGGCTATCAGTAATGCAATCTGTAATTGAAAACACTGACCTTCCAGCTCTACTCTAGCAAAGATGCAAGTGACAAACAATAATAGTTTCGTTGGCCAATATGAAAGATCACGTAATGAGCGGCTGCAGCTGCGTGTACCATCTATACAGTCCAGGTAGAATTAACATTTTCATTCAGCCTCACCCTGCATGCATACTTTGTTGAAGAGGTGACTGTGTGAAGAATCAATACAGGAACTAATTATCATTACAGTTATTGAATTAACAGTTTGTTGCTATCTGAGTATACGGACCAACATTTTAAGTCACACTATTCCAAGTTATTACAAGTATATATTATATCTCAATAGCTTTACAGACTCGGATTAGCACTGCATCAGTAGAGCTGAAGTATTGTATCAGCACTTCTTTTTAATAATAGAAAGTGCAGACGGCTTTGTTTCAGACCTACACCTATTACTGGACCCTATTATATGCCAGACAAAATGCAGATATTTTAGGCTAAACTGTTCATTTCTGGCCAATGATTATTTTCTACCACAAGGCAGATACCGCAGGTTTGTTAAAGGCATCTAGGCAGCAAATATTACCCTCATACCAAAAACCCCATGAAGATGGTTGATGTGTGTTTGTATCTTTGTGTTGATTAATTTTCAGAGTACTCTAAGGCAAGTATGTTGACAGTGTTAGTTGTAACTGGAGAGCTGTTTCTCAACGAGACTGTGCTCGCTAACCACTGTTATCCATGCTGCTTTGTTCAGAATATATTGCATCTAGTTTATTCTGCTGCCTTTGTGGCACATGCACAGAATCAAAACACAGAGAGAAACCAGATTAATGGATGTGCATGCCAAGAATAATTCAAAAGATTTACAAGTAACCAAGCTCTGTTTCCTTATCTTAAATCAAAAAATGGTAACATGTCACTCTTGCAACTGGCACTGTATACACCTTAATCTGCATGTATATATATATATATATATACATATATATATACATACACACACACACACACACACACACACGCACACACAATAGTGTAAATATATTGCATGCCTATATTTTTTCAACTATCCCATTGTCTATGTGATTGTTCACTTAATTTGGAGTCCCTCTGCTTAAACCTACTATGGAGTGAGCTGTTTGCATTGGGATAAGTCTCTTAATTCTCCCATTTTATAAATTGGAGAATTTTTTATATATTTTATACCTCGGATGATAACTGCATGGACATTGTTTGGTTGCTGCAGGATTTGAAGTAATCTCTAAAAACTGTGTGAAAATCGAGAAAATATTTGCCATGCGTGAAACGCTGTAAGTTGGTGCCTTTGCTCTAAACTACCTCTCTGAAATTACACTTAGGGACTACTAATTTTCCACAGCAAGAAGAAACATGATTGCACATTAATTAAATGCATAATCAAGAAGGTGATGAAATATTTTTTGATGAATGCAAAGTGTTCTTAGAGAATGTATCTACAAAATTTCAATAGATTTCTTTACAATAGCCGCTCTTGTAATGCAATATCTGCTCGTGGCGACTAAAGCTTCGTTGCTTTTTGTGGATGATGATTATTTTTAGGCACCCAAAGCACGTGGGTAGGATTGGTAAAAGATTGTGGTCTTACTCAAGAGTCAAAAGTGACACAGTGACCAAAGCAGTTTTGTTGTTACCAGAAATAGTGAGCTTTGTCAATCTACCTGCAGTCACACTCCTACTATTTGCATGCAGCTCAAGAAATGTTGCCAGATCACATAATTCAGACAGCAATTATGTTTACTACCAAAGTGTATTTGATTTCCATTTATATTGTGTCCAGTGTGGATAGCTGTTGACGTTAGCTATGCAGAGTAAAAGACCAAATTTAGCTCTTGCAAAATCTAGTAACTGTTGAAAATGTAATTAAAATGACCAGTTCTGACGTTTTGCATCCTGAATGTTGTGTTGGAGTAATGACCATGTTCCCCGTTGCAAATAACATTCATGTAATATGTCGTAAATGTGACTTGGAATGTATGATTTTTCCAAAAAACTCAGGTATGACTTGATTGTAAAAAGTATGGAAGCGTTGGCAAAGCAAGACAAATGTCTGGAAGTAGTATGAGGTATATTGTGCATTTCTATGTACTAGAAAGAAATTCAATGCAATAAAAGTGGATACACCTATAATCACTAACAAATTTTAAAATGTGTGATCATTGAAACAGAATTGACGACACCTGTAATTTTCAATAAACCTAATAGCAATAGTTATAAAATCACCTGTTGTGACTCTTGGTCTGGTTTGGTACAAAACTGCAAGATGGACCTTTGCTAAAACAAAGCCTGACGAACATTGGGAGCACATTCTTTGGTCAGATGAGACCATTTTTGGCTCAGATCAAGTTCAGCATGTTTGGCATAAACCTGCAAGAACTGCCACAGCGAATGCATAGTCCTGACAGTGAAGCACAGAGGTCGGAGTGCGATGATATCAGGCTGCATGAGCGCAAAAGCTGTTGAGGAGAAGACATTTATAGATGGCACCATGAATGGCTGTGAATGTACCAAAATAATGACTCGACAACATGACTCCCAGTCTGAAAAAGCTTGGCAGAAGAGGAATATTCCAGCATGATAACGATCCAAAGCGCACTGCCAAAATCACCCAAGAGTTTCTAAAGAAGAAAACTACGACCTGGCCAAGTATGTCGCCGGACTTGACTCCAATAGAACACCTCTGGAGTATTTTAAAGTGAAAGGCAAAGCAGCACAACCCCTCCAGCAAAGAGCAGCTGAAAAAAATGTGTGAAGGATGGCAAAACATCTCTCTAGAAATGTGTGGACTCTGGTATCCTCCATGCTGATGAGTATTGAGTCTGATTGAGTCCAAACAGCTTCAGCTGCTTTTGAGTTTCTACTGTGACGCCTGTATTTTAATATACTAAATCTAAACTGTTGGTTTTTATTTTTATATAAGAACAAATACCCTACTGTTGAACTTAGAAGTGAGACAATTACTGCAAGGTGATATAATTTTACTGTTGACATTAGATTGTTTTAAATTATTAGATTTTCAATAAACTAATTATTGTCACCTCCACAACAAGCAAATGAGCCAATCAGCTCACATGGTGCCATCTTATATTCATCCGACTTTGATCAGGTGAAAAAAATTGCTCCATCCACTTCTGCATTGTGGGCAACTATGGGTTAGCCCAGGTAACAACAGCACAGCACAGAGCTCACCAATATCCTTTTGTACAAAAGATAATCAACCATTGGTGGTGGCCAGTAAATAATGCTTTAATTTCATTGTTCTCATCCAGGCAGTAACGTGTTTTTAAATTAATTCAAGTGACATTTTAAAATAAATTCCCAACACATGGTTCAACTGTTGCTTTTCTCTTTAATCAGACAGTTCATCAAGAGTAATTTGCTTAACTGCCAGCTTCCATTCATATACTGTGTTTTAGTGGAGAAGAGCGAATGGTTGCTCCACTACCCTGTGGCATGCAGTGTACTATGGCACACAGTGTACCAAAATACAGCCCTAAAAATGAGCCCCTTTACTATTAATTGAATCAATAATCATTTTTTAATCATATCTTGCAACAAGATTGGAAGGTAAATGGAAATTAAGTTTCTCAAAAATTCACACCCTAATGCAGTGATAGGTCTTTATTCTAGGTGTTTCAACATTGACATGTATCTCTGCGTTATACTGTACCCATCTGCAGTTCAACAGCTAAACAGCATGAACAAGGACAAAACTCCATTCTCTATTATTCTGCCAGACGATGAGCATCTGCCTTGGTAAGTAACTGCCTGACCTACTGCAACTTGTCCTCACTCAACCTTACTACAATATCAAGTACATGCAATGACTTGTCTTTGACGGTATTTCTGTGATGATATACAGTGATGAAGAAGCAGTGGGAAAGTTGTTTAAGATTATCTTTTGGGCATTTTGGATTTTTATTATGGAGTAGTTGAAGAGTGACAGGAAAGTTAGGGGAGAAGAGAGGGGCAAATGCAACAAATCATGCCATGGGTCAGACTTGATCCATACAGTGAGGACTTCCAGCCCCAATATGCAGGTTGCCTGCTCAACCAGCTGAGCTATTGGGGCGCCTGTAATGGGGTTTAAAGGGTTTTACTTCAGAGTTAAGTGAGTCACACACAATGAACAGTGTTAGCTTTGTTTTAATTTAGCTCTTCTCCTACATAGAAACAAACTTGACTTTGTGCAGGTGCAATTGAAAGTTACTGTCAGGGTTCACTTTGCTCTGCAAATGGAGGGGAATTGACACTAACTTGAGAAATAGTTTGGCAGAAGGTCCAGTTGGCCTCATGTAACTGCAGATCTCATTGTGCCATTATTAACTGACAACACAGGCAATGTAAATTACTTTCCACAGGTTTATCCTGAATTATTTTGTATTTGTGTTTGTATAGAGACTTGTGACATACATAAAGCCTAACCTGATGTTTTAGTTTCTTTGTCAGCAGGATTGCAGTCAGGCGGTGGCCAAGTCGAGTGACCAACTAACAACTCTAAGGTGATCGGTATGTTTGAAAAATGTTGTACAACCATGTCTACATTCAAAATTGTCAATACCTTTCCTGAGTAAGTACACTTAAATAACGAGTCAGAAGACTTCACAAATGGGAGTAAGGCTGTCCCTGATCATTGGCAAACTTGGGGTTGCAAGAAGTACTTGCAAAAGACACACACCTGCCCATATGATGTGGGCATTCTCGTTGGATCTGATCAAAAATGCTGGATGGAGCCTCCACTGATCCCCATATTAGAAAGGTGAGATGGGAAGGGGTTTCAGTCCGACAACTCAGCAAGCACTTTGTTCCAGTTTGTTCCACTTTACTTAGAAGCACTTAATCTAGCATTTAAAAAACTTTCCGTCTGACTTGTTTAACTGATCAAATACACAGTCTCAGGTACAAGGTGGTCCAAAAGTCTTAGACCACAAGTGAAGATGCTTCGATTTTGAATTTGTGTCCAAATTTCACAAAAAAGTTTTATTTTTTTAAAAAGAACATTTCAGAATATCTCTATCTTTGGTCTTGCCTCATTTTGCTTCCGACAGCATGCACTCAAGCTGTCATGGATTCTGCAGGTTTGTATAAAAACCTGATAAGCCATGTTATCCCAGCTGACAATGTTCCAAAGAGCTTCTTGTGCTTCAGGAATGTTTTGCTTTTTCAGTCTTCAAGTGCCCCATAAATGTTCAGCAGAGTTGAGGTCAGGTAACTTAAGAGGAAAGTCAGAGTGACAGGCTGCACCTCTTGGTCTTCTTTGGTATTCAAGAACTTCTTGCCAACTTTTGAGGTGTGTTTAGGCTGGTCATCTTGCTGCAGTTAGAATCCTTCTGTACTAAGTTGCAGACCAGATGGCGTAGAATGCCTCAGAAGAAGAGTGCTACTTCTTTATGGTCAGGATTGTTAATTTAGTGCAGGTGTCTAACTCCAAGTTGGCAATGCCTTCCCCAAACTTCAATACTCCCATCACCTTGTTTTGCTGTGGGTTTATTTCACTGAAGTATCATTCTCTTTCCTGTTTGGTCTCTTTACATACAACCTTTCCCAAATTAGATTCACCAGTGACTTTTTTCTTTTCTTTTTTTTTCTTTTTTTTTTACCGTAATCCACTGTGAAATGTTCATGTGTCTTAGACCACCACAAGAGTGTTGCCTTGTTTCTCTTCCTGAGAAGTGGTTTAGAGACCATTACTCAACCTCTCAGACCACTATCAGAAAGCCTTCTATTGACAAGGCTTTTGCTAATTGGAATCTTGTAGTTTTTGTTTAGCTATTTCTGTGTCTGTGATGAAGCTGCTTTTCTATCTTTCAGTGAGCAAAGCTTGATATTTGGATCTTCTGATTCTGTGCTCACTTTTGGTCTTTTTGATCCTGCTTTTGATACAACTGGTCCAGTTTCTGCAAAGTGTTTTGTGCCATGTATTGCCCCCTTACTCTCCCCTGGCCATAATTTAATAATGAGAAAGCTCCTCTTTGCTCAGAATAGCAGATTTCTGATACTTTCACTTAGTTCTATTGTTTTCCACTATTGTGTTGCTACTTGCTAGGCATTGTTCTGCTGGACACTTGAGGCACAGTTGTATTTCTCATAGGAGAACAGTGGCTGCATGTTGATTTACTTGAACAATCCTCTGATTAGTCGATGAAATCCATCTGAAGGCAGCTTCAATGAAAAGGCTAATACATAAGGAAATCTTTTGTGCAGAGCCATTAACATGCTCACTGCTACAAGTCTTCTTAAATTTAATTGCTGACTTAGAAATAGTGCAGAATCTTAAATATTCCATCTTTATAGTATGTATTATATTTCCGGGTTTACATGAAAATATGAGTTTTTCAGTCTGGTCTCAGACTTTTGGACTCCACTGTATATCCAGAGTGGCTTACTTATGGATCACATTAAGAAATCTGATCATCTATACAGAACAATTGGGGATCAGACATTCTGGCAAGGTATCCAAAGGATAGAGCTACCTTTAGAAAATTGTGTACTGCTGCCCAAATGCCTGGCAAGGTAAAGAGAAAGCTAAAGTCAGCTTTTCTGTTTCCAAAGCCAACTACTGGCAGGTCTTTTGAACATCAATCTCATCCTGTAAACTGAGCTGCCACATTCAATACTTTGTAGGCATTCTTCACACCTGACATTAGCATGTATACTCATTGGTCTGGGATGCGTAGGGCCACTTTTAGCAGCGTGTATGTGAACGTGTCCTAAACCACTCTGAAGGGCTGCCTACTCCAACTGACAGCCTCTGTGTAAGTGGAAGAACACACTAATTTGCCTGCCAACAGCATCACATCAACAGCAGGCGACCTACCACTCTGAAACAATGCTTTTGATCTTGGCAAGCAGAAATGATGTACATGTTTATTTGCACATGGACCAGGGAAGTGAGAGGTCATTCGAGACACATGTGGAGATGCATTTGAATGCCAGGTGTGAACTGACATTCTCCACTTGTAATCGGATCATCCAAGATGCATGTTGATGGCAGGTGTGAACAGGGCCATTGTGACTTTCTTTTTACAGTAATGTGCCAACTAACCGAAGGTCCTGCTGCATTGTGTCGCTGTCAGCACGTAGCAACTCAGTATATTATGAAGTTTTTGAGCAACTTTATTTTGGTATTTGAAAAGTCAAAAGTTATTCACTTGACCAGTGGACAAATTATTAATTTTTTTTTATAATTACAGTTAAAGAACTTTGAGCATAACCAAACTCCCAGGTCAGGTGGTCTTTAAATAGACAGAAGGTTTGGCTCATTTGTGCAGCACGGGAAGTATCCCAGGAAATCTCTTTAATCACATTGTCTTGGCTTCTTTGGGTTTTGTGCTGAATGTGAAGTCTATGTTTATGATTTTACGTGTAGTTTGCACATAATTCTGGTTAGCTAAATGACTTTCAGAATAAAAGAACCACCTTTTTGACTGTAGGTCAGATGCACAAAAAATTGTTCTAAAGAGACCCAAAGATACTTTTGTCTATTAAGGACATAACTCTGAGGTGACTTGGTCTGTATTCTCTGGTACAAGCTCATGACAAAGTGACAATGACTGCTAACAAGAGAAAGTTTAAGACAATTTGTCATTTGAGCTTGATGAAATGTTTCTATCTCTGGTGTGAAGTACCATCCATTGGCTGGTGCAGTAGATAGCACTGTTGCCTCACAGCTGGGAAGTTCTAGGTGTGAATCTCTTGCTAGGCTAGGGCCTTTCTGACTGGAGTTTCTATGTTCTTCCTGTGCCTGCTTTTGTTTTCTCCGGGTGCTCCGGCTTCTTCCCACAGTCCTAAGACATGCATGAAGGGTTATTTGTTGATTCTAAAGTGGTTGTAGGTGTGAGTGTGAATGGTTGTCTGTCTCTTTGTGTTGGCCCTTGTGTTGGCCCCGTGAAGGACTGGCAGTTTGCCCAGGGTTTACCCTGCTTTTCGCCCTATGGGATAGGCCCAGCCCCTCTTTGCAGTATAAAGTGGGTATAGCAAATGGACAGATAGATGTAGAAGTGTGTAGAAGTCATGTTAAGCTCTTCAGTTTTTTCTGCTATGTGTCCTATTTGAACACTCAGTCACAGACCAGACACACAAACAAAAGTTTTACTCTCTGGGTCTTCCTAGTTCACCTCAAAATCTACCATCTGCATATATCTGCAAAGGACTGTGCAGAAGTCAGTGTCTACATTTTGACTCCACATTTGACAATCTATGCAGACACCTTATCTGGATTGAAAAAAATTGCAGTCTTGGTTGGTGGCAACATAGTCTCTGGTGGCAGCATCCAGAAGCCAGAATCAATGTTAGATGGCTACTGGAGTGCCACGGTTGCAACAATGGTTTCTTTTCATTTTTCATGGGAGGGGATGTGCATAGAAGATTCTAAGCTGAATGCTAGAACAAGACAGACCACGTTTCAACTACTTACGACTGCAGACTGAGGAGAATCTGACTGAGATCAGATGCTCCTCAAGGTATTGAGATACCTCAAGTCTTTGGGGTACCTACTTGAGATGATTGGCCATTGATCACTGCTTTTAAGAAACATTTTAAGAGGCGCAAACAACCACCATGGACTGCTGCTCCTATAGTAAGTGGAAAAATCCAGAAACCTCTGATGCTTCCTGCAAAAAGAAAGTGCTGACAAACTGGAATTAGCCATAACCTCGCCTGCATCCATCTACATGCTGCCTGCAACCACAATAAAGCCAAAATACAAGACTACAGAGACCTGAAGGCAGCACATACATACTGTAGGTTCCTGAGGAAGGGATGCGCCTAGGAGGTGCTTCCACTTCTTTTTGCTCCATACATTCAGAGAAGGAGAGAGAGAGAGATCAAAACTCAGAGTAAGGTGAGTTTTAAAAACAGGAAGCAGAACAGACATCAGGAACAGGAGGGGTTCTGTGTCTGAATGCAAACAGACTTACCACAGAATTGCCTCAAGTGACCTTCCTTGATTTCAAACAGCTCCCTTTAGCGCCACAAAGGCTGCACTACATAGTCTACCCTTTTCACATATGCAGCAGTAAACGGACAATGATTTGTAAAATAGGTGGACAGCAGCATCCCCCACTGAAGCCAAGCTGAGCACCTTTGTTTTATAGTATTCCTAATCTTTCTGTCCCTTCATTTTTACTATTTCATGAAAATGATTGGGTGATACGCACCTGGACCACCAGAACATTGTTCAGAAACTGATTGCATAAATAATAATAATAATGCAGGAGAGGCAAAGTGACCTTAATTTCTTCACATGCTGTGAGTCTCTGATGAACTCTCCAATAAGCTCATTGAAGAGTGAACTATCTTAGGTCTGTTTTTTGGCAATGTGGAAGAGTTTAGTGTAACAGAAATGAATCTGATGAACTACAAGCAGGAGAGGAAAGACACTAAGATTGGGCAGATTTTGGTATGACAGCCTCTTGCTGGCAGAGGATTGAATCCTGTTAGAACTGTCTTCTGTTGTGTGTCCTTTATTATCTCTCCCTGTGTGTTTATCACTGAACTGTCTGAACAAATAACAATACATAAAAAATACTAAATGTGCATAAAAGGAACAAACTGAGCTCATATTCTATAGTCTAATAAAACTTAAAGACAAACAGATACTTTGTTTGATCTTTAGAGGGTTTTTTTTTTAGGTTTTTTATTATTATAAACACATAATGCTTGTTCTCTCAACACAGGGAACAAGAAGTACTTAGATTCTGCATGGACAACAGCTACACTCTTATTTGCCGTTTAAGCAATTTGGCATCTCGCTGTATTTCCATGCGAATATGGTTTTGACTCCACACAAAATTACTGTGTCATAGGCAATGAATTATTATCACATCAGTCAAATCCTAATCACTAGCTGCTGGTACGGAGCTATTATTTTTCATCAGTCTATTCAGTTATAAAAAATTCTCATGCTAAGAAACCATCCTAGGCATGGACTACCTCCTACTATAAGCAATGTAAGGATGCAGCTTCACAGACAGGAGAATACTTCAGGGTTGGCAACTTGTATGACTTCGCTTAAGCGGCAGTGTAATTGTAACATGTAATTTGTCTTTTAAAAGCCTTTTATTCATTACCATCCACAGTGAGCCCATTGTTTTTTCTCACATTGGTGACACTTGCAAATACAAAATGGTGCCTTCACAGACACAAAAATAGTGTTTGACTTAATGTGCCTTTAAAGGTAGGAAAAGAAATACAATGATTGACAGAGATGAAGGAAAAGGCTGTAAGCCCACGTAAGTGTAAGAAGGTCTCAAAACATCAAGGCTTTGCAGATGCTCTAGCATGACATGTCTGTTATGCTTTAAAGCTACACAGTGTCTTTTGGTGCCAATGTTGAATGAAGCAAAACTTTTCAGAGACTCTTTACTAACTAGCTTCCTAACCGGATTTAACCAAATGGTGTTATTGCAATGACAAGATGTTATATGGCACTTGATGAAGTTAGGCTTACCAAACTCAAGTTCACATGATGTTATCTGGTTAAAGTGATACTGCTTGTTTTCATCATTTCTTCTAATTCAATTCAATAATTGATTTGTTAATCTAAATGAAACAGCAGGTTCTTACATGTGAAAAAATGACCATAACGAACATTCATTGGTGAATATGTTGGGTTGATTTTGCCCACAAGACTGGTTGGCCTGGCACTGTAGCTACAAACAGCACTTTGGAGGTTTCATTTTCAAACTAAGGGAACACTTGGAACATATTCTCGTCTGAAACACAGTAACAGACAATATTTCACGAAAAATAAATTGTAGGGCAAATTTCCAGAAAACTGAGTTCAGTAATGAGTCTTGCTCATAATATTAAAATGCAAAATTAACTAAAACGACACATCCAATTCTATGCATTTATGACGCAAATGCATTTGGCACATTTTAATGTTTATTTGCCAAATCTGATTCAAAATATCTTCATCAAATGCCACATTTTCAAAAACCTCCTGTGCTCATAATTTCCAAAACAAAATATACTGTCTGGTTGTTTTTGACATGTTTAGACATCTGATCATTTCTTTGTGTTTTCTGTCTAATGTGTATCTGTCACACTTTAGATTTTTTTCTCCTTCATTCTGTGTGTTTTTTGTGTTGCCATGAACCTCTGTCCTGCCTCTTCAGACCAGCTGGTCCCACCTGCCCTGCTGCATCACCTGCTGCATCAGCTGATCTTCACCGCCCCTCTGCTCACCTGCAGCCACTTCACTAATCCACCCTGCAGCGTACGTAGCCTCTGTTCACCGCTACTCATCTGCCAGATTGTTGCTTTGTGCTTCGAGCCTTAGATTTCCAGCATTCTGTTTTTGCTCCAAGATTAGTTCCAGCTTCCCTGTACTTTGGATTCTTCCTCAGCCTGCTCCCGGTTCTTTGTTTGCTTGCCTGTTTTTTAGGAACCTTGAATCTGCTTTTTGCTTTTACAGCCTGCCTGCTGTGTCATGCTCCTGGGTCCTTTGAAGAGAACCTGGATAAAAAATTAAAGTCCTGATTGGGAATATCAAGTTTTTGATAAAAACTGAATTCTTTGACTTAAATTAAAAACACTTACTTGCATTTATTATGAAAATTCATTAGTGAATCAGTTTAAATAAAATTGAATTTAGTGTGTCTGTGCATCAAAGACAAACAAACAAAAAAAATGAAAAACAGTTACAACTAAACAAACGAGGTACAGGTCTCTGTCCCAATCCAACAAACTGTAAATAAGCCTTCTGTAGGTGAAGCTGGATTTGAACCTTAAACTGTGTTGTGTCACATCAACAATCAAATCAATTGATGATTCAGTTCATGCATGAACAACAGCTCCTTGTTCCACGCAGGTTTTGCAGCAGCCCTGTCTCACAGTCCACAGTTTCCTTTGTAACGCTGTGTCAGGAGTGAGAACAGCATATACATACAAATACGTACATTTTTCATCTTTTGTGATTTTCGGGAAGTATTATGCACGGGGGTATTTATATTGCATGCCTCAAAATCTTGTGGGACATTAAATGTTGCTTGCACCAGATTCATGCAGCATACAGTAACTCTTTTTGAGCATAGTGAAGTCTTTTTTATTGTGTTTCTCTCACTGATTTACATTTCAGTGTCATTTAGTCATACAGTAACTGCGATCATTTAACACAGAGCCTGGATTGTATATTGTGGATGACCTAATGCACTAAAGAGGTGCTGTTCTTGGATTCACACAAACACACAGAGAAAGGAAAAAAAAAACTTTTGTACTATTGTTTGAACATGACAGGGCGTGTGTGAGATACACTGCACTCTAGTGCTTTTGCCTCTTGTTAATGCAGAGTATTAGGCTACAAAACATGGAGGACTGCAGTATTTTAGTGTAAAAGAAAATTTATAACTGTGTTCCTGGTGAATAAAACACATAGCGTAGTCTTATTCCATTTAATTCTACTGGTTTAAGACTTGACCTCTTGCTTTATGAGCCATGATGTCTCATGAATATATAAAACAGTTACTTACTTTGGTACATTGGCTGCATTTTTAAACAAAAATGTATAACCTAATCCATGTTAAATGGTATTACTGATGATGATTCTTCATTGGTGATGAAAAGAAATGGCAAGGATGGGTCTTGAATCTGTAGCGGATACAACAGGACAGTGTGCATTATTTCTTGTTTCCAGGAGGTAATGTGCATCTTTAGCCATTTTCCTGTGGTGTTGTGTTTCCCTGTAAAGTAATGATGAAGGGAACTGGAAGATTACTTCTTTGAAGGGCTGCAGACACGCTTCCTCCTCAAGATAAAACACACATGCTCCAGATGATTATTCGTGTATGGGACTCTGTGGGTATGTTAGGTCTGAAAGAGGTTTTAACAGCTGTAAAATACTACCGAGTTACTATCTGATTTTTCAAGGATAAGGATGCTTATCCAGTGGATCCTGAATCCTCCACATCTTGCCTGTTTTTAGTTTTAGAGTAGCTCCTTGAAATTCAACACACCTCTCTGTTCATTCTGCTTTTTTCCTCCCTTTCCTTTTTTTAAATTAGTAATTCTACCTTCCCTGGTCTTGCGCTCAGGCTATGCATCAAAGCAATGCGAATTTAAGAATGCAAAAAGTAGTCATAGCATTCAACAATTAGCATGATTCCTGACCTAAAGCTTCATTTTAATATCACCTGTATGTAATAACAATAGCTATATTTTGTGCAGGTTCCATTTTTAGCATTATAAATATGTCAAATGTCCTCGCTAATGTTTTCAGCCTTTGCAGATTTTCAGCTTTGAGGATAAAGCGACTCTGAGATTCTTACTCTGATAAAAATACTGCTTTTCAGCGACTGGGATTCTGTTTATTTTAGGCAAAATCTTATGCTAAAAAAAGATTTGTTGGTTTTTATCATGCTCAATAGTACATTAACTTACAGGAGCATCACATCATTACCCTGATTTACAGATACGTCCAGTTCAATCTGTGTTTCCTTGTTTCAAGGTAAGGTATCATTCAGTTGTAGCATTAATAAAATGGTGGAAGAAACATTGTTCTGCGATACTGTTGACTGTTGTGAAGGCAGCAGACAAGATGAGTGAACTCGGTTTCGATTCATGGCTTTGTGAGCATGTGTTTTCAAAAGTATTCCAGTAGATGGCACTGGTGCTCTGTTTAAAACAAAACGTAGAACTGCACTGGACTAATGAGGCAGCAGCCCTTGTTGAAGCATCAGTAACTGCTCCACTGACACCCAGGATGAGATGAAGCTGAACCATATTTAAAGTAACTATAAATAACAAGTAATTCTGTAGTATGTTCAAACAAAACTCAATATCAAGGATACAGCCAGTATGTAAATATGGACTGCAATAATAATAAAAAGAGAGTAAACAAATACAAAAGATGATATATTATAGCAATACAGTGTTTCTATATGTGAGAAATCTTATGTATCTTATGTATAAATTTATATGTTGGCTGAACAACTCAGAGAATTGTATAATCATGGCATTGACAAACATCAAGTTCAGCACTACACGCTATCTGTCTGCTCTGTACACATTGTGAATATGTTGCATATGGTTCTCTTATTGTGTCTTTTATATTTTCTAGTATGTATTGTCTTGCTCTTATCTGGACCATTGAGTCTGTAATAAAGTTATTGCTATTATTATTATTATTATTATTATCATTATTATTATTATTATTATTATTATTATTATTATTATTATTATTATTATTATTATTATCATTATTATTATTATTATTATTATATGCAACAAAGAATAATTACTAGTATAACTTCTTGTTTACAGCATATTTCAGTAATGAGTTCAGTTCTAGGAGTAAATGTGAAAATTTAGGACTTTTTTTTAAACACATTTCTGTTTGTTAATAAAAAGTTTAAAGTAGCAGAATGTTGAAATTAAGCAAATATTCAAAAATGTCTTGTGGATCATCACAGCAACAGATAATAGCTTTAAAGGAGCAGACAGAGAGAGTTTAGATCTGCTTATACTTTTTGTGAAAAATTGTTTCTGTATTATGTTTACAAAACGTACAGGCGATACTGCAGTGTCTAGAAGTTTGGCACTATGACAGTTAGCAATTTGTAGCTCATTTTAACCCTCTGGTGTCTGGGGGTAAATTGGACCCCACACCTACTGGAAACAGGAGGACAGCAACACATTGTCCTCCTGTTTCCAGTAGGTGTGTTAACTGACTGAATACATATGAACGTCGTGACTCGTGAATTGTATTGTAGCAGCAGCACTCCAGCTTGAAGTTTTTCTCACACTTTTTTCTTTGATTGCTTTAAACATTTGATTTTTTGTGGTCAGTGATATAAGGCTTTTTAGTTTACAGTTATGCTCCTTGTTTCCGGGTGAGGCTGAGAACCTTTTGAGGTACCTTCATATATGTCGTTTATTTGATACTATGCCATTTGCTCTGAGCTGTGAGAAGGAGACATCCACTACCATGCTGTATGCTATAAGGCTAGAATGTTTCTCTTTTAGTCTGCTAGACTGCCCAGTTGCTTGTGTTATTACTTTGGCAATCAGCATCCATGAAATGCATGCATGCATCCACACACACAGACTGTTCTGTTTCAGAACAGCAGTAGTGACTTTGTCCTTAAACAGATAGGCTTACTGCTGTCTCCTGCTGGTTATTTGCTTCAATATCAAGTTATTAATACATTTAGAAATACAGTTCTGTGTTTAAACCTAGCTCAGTTTTTATTGTTTCTTACTGTGCACTATTTCCTGTATTGATATGAACTAAAATTAAAGTCAACAGCCTATTCTTCACAGGTAAATTTTAGCTGTGCTTTGTAAATGTCAACTTAATAATGCGTAACCTTGAATTGAAAACTGCACAGCAGGGAGGCTGGTCCTCGACAACAGTATGATATTGCTGGAATGATAACTCCATTTCTTGCCCCTGATATTGTTTTCCAAGAAAAATTTATTCATTGCTGTTATGTTGAGCTAAAATTCATTGGTGTTTCTCCAGTGAAGTGACCTTCCTTTTCTGTTCCCTTGGTGCAACTTCTTTGCCATTCAGCGCTGAACTAACTTGCTGGCAGACTGCCACTTAATATGGCTGCTACACTCAAGATGTGAGTCATACAACTTGTAAAAAGTGTCAATTTTTTGCTTGGGAACCTTTTCAGTTCAAGAGGCAGCGTTTTCACCTAAATTCATGTCTTGCATGCAGTCACACTAGGTCTAAAGCTGGCTTTGGGTTCAGTGTGGACACACACCTGCCACATGCTTCATCCTTTACACATGCCAGACGCGTCTTTTCACCTGCCAGCGAAGAGGTCAGCAGGCAGTATGTAACATACATTCAGAGGTCTATGATATCCCCCCATACTGCACCCCTGCTTTGTAGGCTCTATAATCAGTAAGTGCAGAGTCAAGGACATGGTCCCTCACAACTTCCCTAAGTGGCGATTACACTCAGGTCTATGTAGAGTGGGCAGGTGCTTTGCTTACACCTGTTGGTGTTGTGGTAATAAAACTATAGTTAGATGTTAGATCATGGGCGAAGGCTGCAAACTGTTTTTCTGCTTCATCTATAAAATGTCAGAAAATAGCGTCAAAGCTGTTCAGTTTAGAAGGATTTAAAGAGACAAATTTGTAAAAATACTCACATTTGAGAAGCTGATAGCACTAAAGTTCTACATTTTTGCTTGTGATGCAAACAAATAGTTATAAAAATAGATGCCAGTTAATTTTCTGTCAGTTTAATAATGGATTGAGCTGTTAATAGTTTCCGATGGACTTTTTAGGATTTCCCAAAATTATTTTTCAGTGTTTTGTGGAGCAATTAGTAATATGGCACTGGTGCTCTTATCTCAACACCCTGAATTTATGTTTTTGTGTGTGTGTGTGTGAGTGTGTGAGAGAGAGAGACAGTGAGTTCAGCTGCATGCCCTCCTCCTTACTTTTATCTTAATAGGCTAATTAAATGATGGTAAGTGGTGCAGTCAGTTGGTCTTATTACTACAAACTAATACATCAGATTTGCTGTGTAATTAACTTTAACAGCCTCATGGTCCTTTTAATTACTCCACAGTTGAGAATTTATTTAATGTGTGTAAATTTACAAAGTGACACATTATTATTGATTAATCTATTGATTATTATACGTACATCCCTATTGGTTGATTAGAATTCTGTCACTGCTACATAAATTTATCTGAGTGAGCGTTGCGCATGTTTGCCTTTGTGCTGCATAGACAAATTTATTTCCAGTTCAAGCGGTTAACCATATAGTAACATTTATGCAGTTCACAGAGTTCAGAGCAATGTCTTCTATGTTTTTCTGACAAATGGGCCCAAAAGGCTCTTTTTAAGTCACAGTGACATGAAATTGTGATGTGAATCCTCTTGCAAAAGTTGGGAATTGTCAAATTGTATATAATTATATTTATTTTTAAAAACAAAAAGCTGTTTAAAATATTTTACATTTTCGTGAAGAAACATAAATTAGTATTTCCCAAATGATACAAGTGTTCAGTTGAAGGTACTGAAGGATAATTTTTCACTTTAAGGCATCTGTTGTGTCTCTATGGGTCATGTTAACTTTCTACTCTCAGCCTCTGTTGATTGAGTTCTACATATTTTTGGGAAAACAGTGAAGCTTTACAAAAACTTTGATTTTTTTAAATGTTTATTTTCAGTCTTACTGGGGCTGCACGGTGGCGCAGTGGTTAGCAGCGTTGCCTCACAGCTAGAAGCTTTCTGTGTGGAGTTTGCATGTTCTCCCTGTGCAGCGTGGGTTTTCACCAGGTACTCCAGCTTCCTCCCACAGTCCAAAAACATGCTGAGGTTAACTGATTTTGTCCGTAGGTGTGAATGAGAGTGTGCTTGGTTGTCTGTCTATATGTAGCCCTGCGACAGCCTGGCGATCTGTCCAGGGTGTCCCCTGCCTTCGCCCGAGTGGGCTGGGATAGGCTCTGCCCCCCCCCCTCCGCGACCCTACAGAGGAATAAGCGGTGTATAGATAATGGATGGATTTTAAGTCTTACTGAATGGAAATAAAGAAATTAACTGCCTTGAACAGTCATGTCGCTAGCTGCTAAACTGAGACATCACATGACATTCCAAATTCACATTTGATGTTTACTTCACACAAGTAGCTCAACTGCAAGATTTGTGACATCCAACGATAGTCTGTAGCCTGACCAACGCAAAAACACCTCTCGCCGGAGTGGACAACAAAACAGAAAACTTAACATCTCTGAGCAAGAAATTTGCTTGTTTGGCTCCCAGGACCAGATCTTCCAAATTGCAAAAAATGAAGCTGCACATGATAGAACTGGTAGCTGAGAAGGAGTAGCTGACCAAAGAAGTCCACAGCAGCAAGGAGAAAAATACTCCAGATAAAAGAACTGGAGAGAATAATAATTGAAGATCTCAAGAGGCAGAACCAGGACCTGGAGATGAAAAAGGAACTGGTGGAAGAAGAGTTTACGGACCTGCAGCAGGAAGAGAAAGCTTTCAAAGAGAGAACAGAAATGCGCATGGAGATCAAAGAGCTGCAGGAGGCCAAGAAAAAAACCCAGAAGAAGAATAAAAAATTAGAGAAAAAACTGGAGGAAGAAACAAGGATAATGGAAAAGAATAACAACGGGATGGCTGATAGGAGGCAGATGGAACAAGAGATGATAGCTCTGATTTACGGCAAGAAGCAGCTGATGGCCTTGAACAAGGTTCTGGAGAAACAGAACAAAGACCTCAGTGAGGAGAATGAAAGAATGGCTGGGAAGATAAAGGTTTTCGAAAAAAATAGAACGAAGAGCACGAAGATGCAAAGACAAAAGTGAAAGAGGCCTTTATCAGACTTAAGAAAAAACTTTAGGATGAGAAGAAGGTCACTGAAGTGGAGAAAATTTAGAAGCTTGAAGTGGAGAAAGAAGAGTTGGAAGCCCAGAATAAAGACCTCCAAGAGCGAAAAAAAAGAACTGCAGTCCAAAAACAAAGACCTCCAAGAGAAAAAATAACAATAAGGGGGGAAAACTAAAACCCTTCAAGATGAAAATAAAGATCTGGAAGTAAAAAAAAAAAGATCTTCAAAAGGACAGAAAAGATCTGGAACAGGACAAAAAGATGATGCAGAAGGACGTTAAAGTCCTGAAAAAAGAGAACGTGGAGCGGCAGGAGCTCCTCATTAAGAAGAAGCAGCAGAAAAAAGAGATTCTTCAGTTGTTTAAAGAGTGCAGAGCAGAAATACGAGGAAAAGAGGATGAAGAAAGAAAAGAAAGAATAAATGACAAGAAAAGGAAGAGACGAAGCAGCACAAAGAGAACAGGAGGAGAAGGAAGAGCAGAAGAAGAGAGAAACAGGAAGAAGAAGAAGGAGGAGGAGGAGGAGGAGGTGGGTTGCTGGAGCTGGTTTTTCTGAACCTTCTTTCTCCACCTTCCTTCCCTCTGCCTCCCATCTTTCTCCAAGGGAGTGGTTTGTTCAGAAGGCAGTCCAATGCAGCACTTGTTTCTGTTAAATGCAAGTTGTGCATTATATTTGTGCGTTATCTTGTCTCTTGCTATTTTTTTCTTTTGCCTCCTTTAGGAGATGTGCTGTTTGTTGAAAAAATTGTCTGTCCTCCACGTGCCTTGCAAGTCTACCTACATCCCTCTTTGCAACATATGTATATTGAGGATTAAAAAACAATAAATCATTTTTAATCTGTTGTTTTACAGATTGTCCTTATGTTTAAAAAATTACAGATAATACCTCATAAAATTATATTTAAAAAGTATCAATTTACATATTAGCCTTTTAAAAACAGGCCAAACTATAAATAATGTCCATATATATTTTTTTTTTACAAATGGTAATCTGAGGTTATACAGGCTTCTACCTAACTTGTGTCACTCTGAGATAAGAAATGATACTGTGAAGAAGGAGGTTAAACGTTGTAAGTTTCTCCTGTTACTCATTTAAATTTATTTGAGTATGACAGAAATTGCTATTTTAAAAAAAATTACTTGAGGAATGAAAAATTAGTAGCTTTTTCTATGGAGGAGAAACTTTTTGTTTTATGTCAGCAAAACTATTTTTATGCCATAAACCTTTATGAAGGGTCCAGCCTTCTAGCCTGCTACAGTTCAGTCCTTCTGGTCTATCCATGATTGCAACACATATTGATTTTAAATATTTTTGTGCTGACGTGCAGATCACAGTAGGATTTGATCCGTTCGAAAATAAATATTTTAGGATGTTGTCAGAGGTGTGTGAGGAGGCCACTAGGGGGAACCCAATCCGTCATCATATGACATAATTCACTGCAGTCTGCTTCTTGATGTGGGTGCAGCATAAGATGGTGAGACGTTATCTTGCAGGGGAGGACACAATAGAATCAGCCTCTGTACAAAGCAAAAGTATCAAGTCTGAGGGTTCTTAAATGAATACTGCAATTGTGATGGCTGATTTTCCAAATGTTGTTGACAACGCTTCAGGCAGGCCTTGATTTACATCTGTGATAATCTTACACTCAGTCTTGTCGCCCTGGGGACAAAATATTAGACACATCTTACTTTGATCAAGTGAAACGTCTTAATCATTTTATCCAGAAACCAAGGGTGAAGAATTCAGATTTTCTTTAGCGGCCTCTACATATCCAGGGAGTCATAGATAAACTCTGTGTGCTTTCATGATTGATGTGTTTAGGGAGGCTTTGGTATACATGAGACGCTGCTGAGACTGACAGTGAACAGATGAGGCGGGATAGAAGTAGAAAATTCATTGGTCTGGCTAGTCTCAAGATGCAGCTCTGCATGAAAGTGTGACAGTAACCTTGACAGAAATGACTGGACGCAAGGAAACAGGCAACGCTTTGTGGTGCTGCTTGAGAAAATATTATTACTTAAAAGAAAAAGATGAAAAATCTGCAGAGCTGTTTCTTTGTTTAAAAGGAAGAATGATTTAATGAACTCTTGCCAGTTTGGGCAATGCCTCTTTTGGGTGATATTGCTCACAACAGTGCCGTCTGGAGATTGTGTTACTGTGCATGATGTCACGGCCTGCAGCACCCAGCTGCACAGGTGCAGGCCTGTCCTGACCATGACTTTGTTGTTGATTTACTCTTTTTGTTCTCAGAAGAGTCAGTGCCTTAAAGCTTAATACAATATTTATGATCGCGATGTCAGGGACTTTCTTCCAAGTGCGCATGTAGAGGTAAAAGGTTTTGGAGAAGCCATCTGAAACAAAAGGAGTTACTGAGTTGGGCCATGTCCACACTAAGCTGTGTTATAAATAGAGCTGCAACGGCTGATTACCAGAGCTCTGTGCTTACTTTTATTTGTAGAGGCACTGATGCGTGTCATCATATTGATGTTCACAAACGGTAGCTGCAACCTCAAAGTAAGGTAAAAGAAAACAGGAGCCAGCAAATGTTGATGTAGTAAGTACTTATATGCTGTAATAATAGTGACCTCCTGACTTTGAAACACCTTTTTTTCTCATTCTTGTTATTTGCACCAAATACTTAAGGCCCTTGTTTAGTTTACCTTGTAGTTCTATTTAGATTTGACTGATATTTTAACTGGGACACACCTGAAAGCTGAAGGTTTTATTAGACAAGACACCTCACTCTGTTGCAACTACGGAAACACTCCGTCTGCTCTGACTGTACAGCAGCGGTACAGAATGATGCTGCTTTTACCTCATAAACTATCACTTTGGCTGAGTGCAGACAGCTGTGTTATGTTGAAGCCTGTTTCCTCACAGGCTTGGCGGAGTGCACACTAAAACATCACTGTCAATGTTTCATTTCGGCCTGTCATCACGTTAGTCATGAAAATGACGTTAGTCTCCCACAGCTGCTATGACCTGGTGTTTGTCATGTTAACCAGCATTAGCACTGACTAAACAGTGGAAGCTGCTACCGGAAAGTTTCGCACATAAAATGTCAGAACTCAGTTGCACTGGTGCAACCAAATAATTTCTCACACTGCAAATTTAGTTCCAGCTTCTCAAACTTGAGGCTTGTATGCTTTTCTCTGTCACATACTGTAGATTGTAAACTGAGTTTCTGTGGGATTGGACTATTAGTTGGGCAAAGCAAGGTACACTGACCGGCCACAGTATTAAAAAGACCTGCTAAATATGATCTAAATCCACCTCATACTGCCATAACATGGACACGGGACTTATATGGAGGTGTCCTGTAGTGTCTTGGATGTTGGCAGCAGATCCTTTGGGTACTGAACGCTGCAGGTTGGGGCCTTAATCTATCGGGTTTGTTCCACACTTGATCGGATACAGATCTGTTTAGTTTGTTCCAAAAGGACCACTGCTGTCTGGGAGTGCGGTTGCCATGGTGGAAGGTGTGCTTGGTGTCCAATAATGTTTAGGTGGCCGCTAGATGTGAAATTGACATACACATGAATGTCAAAATTTCCAAACAAACACTGCATGGTAACAGGATGACCAATCTTTTCCACTTCACCTGTCAGTGGTTTTATATGCAGATCACCGTATATTAAGCTATATTTACGGACAATTCATAGACAAACCTTTGAATATGTGGTCATCTGTTTTATTTCTTAAGAATATGACTCAAGAACTCTGCTAATTTGCCTCACCAGGACTGTGTGGCTATGTCTTGATATGTCTTGATTCGACTGTTTCCTTATTGCATTTGGCATCAGTTGTATATTATCTTGTAAATGACGTCACATATTTCCAGCTCAGACCTGCCTGTTAGAGGAGCACAGAAAGTAACAGAAACACAGATGTCTCTTCTGTGAAATAACCAGACTGTTGTAACTTTGGCAGAAAACTGTGTGTTCACGTTGGACCTCATCATTCATAGTAAGACAAAAAGGATAAGGCTGGCGATATTCTATATTTTTCTTACCGCCAAAACAAATCCTATGAAAAGACTTAAACTAAATATGAATTGTTCTTACTAACAAGTATTGCCTGTGGAGCTAAAGCCTGACATGACTTGTCCATCTGTGCTGCAAATCTCCGTCTTTCTTCAAAAACTATGAAAAATACATCACTGAGCCACAGTATTGCACTGCAATACATTATTCTGCTGTCTTGCATATCTACTTATACCCCAAATGTGTCTTAGTCTAAAGCAGAAATTATCCCCAAACTAACACACTATTTACTCCTGTAAAGGCCTGTAGTGATGTTTGCTAAAAAAAATTGCAATGCCTACACCAGTGCATGACTTGACTGTTGGAAATCACCTTTTCTACAGTACCTCAGTTTCTTGGACTCTGTGCAGACAGTTAATTTGATTTATTGGTCTTTATTTGGCACTCAAATTTGTCTTTTTAGTCCCCTCGCTTCTAAACATGAGACGGGGTTTATCCTTTCAGGCTTTGACTTGACTTCTGTGGTGACAAGGCAAGTAAAAGACACTGAGCTTTTGTCTCTACCCTTCTGATTTAATCTAGCACCTGTTTGCTATGCAAAGCCTCAAGAAGGGCTCTTTGATATGGGTGTGTGTATGTGTGTGCATGTGTGTCTAACACTCTGATGCAAAATCTGATGCTATCGCTTGCATGCACTCACTAATCTGTGCTCCGAGGGTGGCCACGAGATTTTGATTTTGTGCATTTCTTTCCTAAGATAATATAGAATAACTATATGGATAATTAAAATCTGGATCACTCCAGTCTGTTCCAGCTCAGCCTGTTTGTTAGTCAGACCATGGCTCAAAAAGAATAAATAATAAGCGCTACTGTATGTTTAAAATCCGGAACTGTTTGACGATTAGGTGAATCTTAATCATAGTTATATGGCCTCCATTTTTTTATATCTCACCTTCATATAGAAGCTGCTTACAGTATTTTGAAGCTGTTAAATAAGAAGAAAGCAGAAACTGGAACTGGAACAGCGCTGGACTGTGTGGCAACTTGGCACAGTAGTCGCACACAAAAGTTGCAGGTCACAAAATTCACTTTTGGCCTTTGAGCATTTTTATTTTCTTTTTTCATTTTTCTTTTTCTTTTTGCAAAAGAAATATTTTAAACACTATGAATTAAATGTACATAGACTGGCGACCTGTCCAGGGTGTCCCCTGCCTTCGCCCAAGTCGGCTGGGATAGGCTCCAGTCCCCCCACGACCCTAGTGAGGATTAAGCGGTGTATAGATAATGGATGGATGGATTAAATGTACTGAATGACACAGATTGGTAAACCACCAAGAGAAATTCATGTCACTTGTAAGTTGCCCAGCTCTGCTAAACATAAACACAAATATGTCTAAAATACCAGTTTTCACAATGCATTTATGATCTAATTAATTAAAAAGCTACACGGTCATGAGCATACCACACTTTTTCATAGATGTCATGTTACTGGATGTGTGTTGACTGAAATGTTATTATTTTTGTGCTTTAGAAGTTTCATGTGGGTTTTTTTTTAAATCAAGCTGAAAAAAGGTCAGTGGCATAGATTAGGACACATGACCTGAAACAGTGGAGGTGTCTGCACAAAGCTAGTTAAATTGCTCATAACAGTCGCTGTCTTAATATACACTATAAAACTGATAACTAGGCATTTGTTGTTCCCATTAATGTTTTTAAGCTAGCGTCACTCGTAAATGAAGCATTGCCACTTGCGACTAACAATAACGAGTGAGCACAGCAAGCTTCTCACTATCGTTGCCTCTACTAGAGTTTTGAAATGACAATAACAAGAATTTATTTGTTGAAATTACTTGAGTTACATTTCCCTGGATGGAAACCCCGTAGAAGAGCATAGCATCGTATGCTCCTTAAGGTTCAGACAGGAGGCTGGTCTGCCGTTTACTTAGCCAAGGCGATACCACATGGGCTCAGTCCCTTAGCAGCGGTCATGAGTTCGAGTCCAGCTCAAGATCATTTGTTGTGTGTCACTCTCCCCTCTACTCTCACGTTCACCCTGTCTCTCTCTACCAATAAAATGGAACCCCCCGCCTTGAGAAAACTTCAAGATCTCTTGCCTTGATATTTTAAGTTTTGACGGCTTTGTTTTTTTCTACAGTGTAGTTACACTACTAAAGATTATGTATACATTAGTGCAGGTCTAGATGCAGTTTACTGTTGTAAAATAGACAAAATAGGTGTTCAGACTTGGACAGCAGCCAGTCATGCAGGCAAGCAAATTGTAGGTCTTGAGAGGTTGAGAAGACAAATACTCTCCTCATGTAGTCAGTAATTACAAGGGATCTTACAACAATGTTTACACAATTTCTTTTATTAATTTCTTTCTTTCTACACGTGAAAGATCCTTAATGCTTAATAACAATGCCATTGGCCACAAAGGCTGCCATACAAGTGAAATAAAAGGGAAATGAGTTTGACTCTGGCATACCTTTTATTTCTACTTCTAGATGTTCTTCTTTTGATTTACAGTTCCCTGGCAGTTTCTGTTACATAATGTTTCTTGGCAGTTACAAGCATTGAAGATGTGGTTGAAATCTTTTGGCCTTAGCATTTGTACAAGCTAAGTATTTAACCTGTGTCAGGACATATTTCCACTCCCTTTACTTTGGCCACTTTGAGTGTGCCTGAAGTCTGGTCAAACAGAAACTATTTTGTTTGATCTGAATACAGCTCTGTAAGTGGATACGTGCTGGATCCAAAACACACAGTCAGAGACTAAAGGCAAATATCTCCCAGTGTCTTGTACTTTGGTTGTACTTTGTACTCTGATTCTGACAGAAACTCCATCACAAGGCCCCTTCAGGCTATCGGCAGTCAATAGGCCTCTGTGCAACGTGTGATGTTGCGCTGCAGGCCTAATTCTCGGCTTTGATAAGGTATTCTGTTACTTAGAATATATCAGTTTCAGTTTTTGTCATGTGGGTATCCTCGGCAAAATCCCCTTTTTTCTCTTTCTTGTCATTGTTTTTCACCCACAGTGTGGCCGAGTTAAATGTGGTCATTTGTGTGACAGAAAATACTGTCATAAAATGAAGATTCTAAGGGGACATTTTTGTTAATTAATCTACCTGTGAGATACAAGATGAGTTTTTTAAACTTTCCGCAGTAGCCTCAGGACACAAGAATAAAAGGCCATTAGACTGAATACATTACCCAGTGACACAGATTGTTCAGTACTTTCAGTTCAGTACTTACTGTTCATGTAAGACTTCAGTCCCAAGTTGATCCCTTTGTCTTCCCTATTTAGTTGCAGACACATCACTGGTGTATCATGAAATTACTAATTTTTTTCAAACCAAATGTGTTTTCTGTAAATGAAGTGCTTTCTCTTTCTTACCCACTTATAACATCGCTACAGATCCTACACTTATTGCCTGTGCGTTAGTGAAATAGCGAGGGTTCCAGTATACATACCACCATACTATATAGTGTACCAGATAAAGATTTAGTATGTCCCAATACACAGTATGTCAAATGTTGTACGCCAAAAATACCAGAATGCCTTACTAGATCCGGTTGGATTTTGCCATATGCAGACCAGCATGCTTTTCTGGCCATTCAGACCCACAATCCTCTGCACAGTTACACCACATATGTCACAGTGTCTCGCACAAAACAAACATTTTATGATGAAGTACTATGTCCCAGTTGACAGCATGACACAGTATGTACTTTGTAAAGGCAGCTGTAGTTCAAACATAAAGAAAAATAGCTGCAATTTGGAATGCAGTCATAGTGGGATGCCACTGGTATGACTGTGTATGACCTGTATGCATACATGATAGTATGTCCATTACAAAACAGAAATGCACTCATTAAAAAAACAGCTCCATAGCACTACTAGAGGGCAAAAACTTTACAGGGTGCCTTTAATTTAAAGCAAACACAGCTGATGATGTAGGTTATCTCATGACCTTTGGCTGCCACAAACTTGTGTCACTGTGCTAGTCGAAAAGACATCTACATGCCTTTTAGCTTTTTCATTTAGACTAGATAAAAATGAAATAAAGTAACTTCATTCTATAGACATCATGCTCTCATTTTTATCTGTCAGGTGAAAATTTCATATTTTTTTAAGCTTTCGAATAGGACTAGGCTGCAAGAGCCGTTTATTTTTACATCCATGTCAGGCATACTTCTAAGAATGTGAAATACAGCAGAGCACTTACTTAAGTAGCTACTCTGATTGATATCTGCATGTTGTTATTCTTCTGGGCTCTCAGTTTCACACAGGAACAAAGGTATTTAGACACCTGCTCCTTATTTCTGGACTAATAAAGAACAGCCCATATTCAAAGTGAAGTTTGTTTCATGACTCTCTCAGCTTTTCTTCTAAAGCAACAGCGTTGTCATTTTAACCCCTATCGGATCATGCAGCTGGATCCGTGCATGGCCTTTGTGTTGCAGTTAATGCACAGCTAAGCATTGTAGAAGTTTGTCGGCATGGCTGCTACTCCAGCGTTTGATGTGGTGTTATCAAAGCTTTTGCCAGTAACTCGGATTTCACCTTCTTCTTACAAAAAGTTGTACCTGAGATGAGAAAACAAATTGAAAGACCAGGAGCAGCTATGCGTGGGGAAGGCAATGCGGCTTTAAGATTTGATATTAGACATGTAGTAGCTCTACACTCATTTTAAGGAAATATTAGCCTGATAGACAGCATACAGAACTGTATAGTCATTGAAATGCTGTGTCCAAATTAACTATATATTATATATTTTTGTGATTTTGAGGCATTTTTCATTATTTCTTGGTACATTGTCACTACCTAACAGTCAGTGGTACAACGTACCACTATTGGTCGGACTGTGTATTTTATGCAAATGATCTCATTCACATTAACTGATAATGGAGATTTAACGTGCGTCATTGTAATATGTAAAATCAAATGATTTCAAATGGGGACTGTGTTTTCATGTAGAAAGTAAACCTCCCAAAAGTCATGCATAAAATGCCTGAAATTATTAAACAAACACTCCCTTTGTGAAACCTGTAATGCTCCGTTTTATAGTTTTTAGACTGTTAATGATGTGGAAGATTCAGCTCAACTGTCATTTCCAGCATTGTAGTCTGTGGTGTGTCAGACTGTCAGACTGCATTATATTGTAATGTATAAGAAATATTTTAACCTTGAGAAATGACAACTGGCTTGTGGATCTATAAGTTCTTGTGCATGTACGGATGTGTAATTGTGTTGTACTGCAGCAGCATCACTGGACCTGTAGGGCCGAGCGAGTGTGTGGTGTTAAAATTATATAGAGAGAGCCCTCTGAAATCATATCTGAAGGCTCCTCCTGACAGTGATCAGAAGTAATCCTGGGGGGCTGAGTCCTGTGTTGTCAAAATATATCTTTTCAAAGGATGCATCACAGGGCAATTTTAGCAAACACCAGAGGTAATATACACAGGCGGTGCTGAAATCACAAGGGCCTTCAGTGACAGATGGTCAGAAACTCGACTGACCAGACCACATCACAGCATGCAGCAGCTCAGGGCTTCCTTTGTCTCCATGTCAAACACTAACATAAATCTGATGAGGCATTTCCAAACTCCAAAGTACCGGGCTATTTCTAGCTTAGCATGCTACTGTCGTATTTTTACATGCTTGCACCCGAGATCTCCTGACGGCTTGACAGTACTTCCATGTGATGACATTTTCTGCAGTTGGATGCTGGAAAAAAGAGCATCTTCATCTGTTGTGTTGATTAGAACTGAAACAACTTCAGAGAAAATCATAAGCAATTACTTGGTCACAGATTCAGTGATCACGTCATTTTGTTTAGCCAAAAAGGCTCAAGATTCCAGCTCTCAGTTGTGGTGAGAACAAGTCTGATGATGTCAGAAATTTGAGATATGCTTTTTACTGGCATTATGTACATCAAATCATTCACTGATTTATTGAAAAAGTAGTTGGCTGCTTTATAGATAATAAAAACAACTGTTAAATTGACCCCTAATGTTTACAGTCTGTTGCTGATGGAGTTCAAGCTGCTTTACATATCAGCTAAAACTGATATAATCCACTGCATAACAAACAGATTACAAACTGTAATGTTTGAATTTCAAATAACACTTTCAACTGAACTAATCACATGCATAAAAATAAACAATCCAGAACAAAAGCCATCATAACTGTGGCGTTCAGACAATGACTTACATCATTAAGCCTGCAGACAAGAAAAAGTAAAGTCATTTGTAAGTGTGAGACAATAGACATATTATAACTGTTATAGCTATTTGATACAGCAGTTGAATATGTTAGAGCATAAACAGTCAGTATTGGAAGAGCTACATAGGTAGTACAGTCTGTGTGGATTTGTGCTTAAAATTATGTATTGATACTTGAAAATATGTTTTTGTATTTGTTCTTATGAATGTCAGCTGCTCAGACCTGAACCTAAACTGTCAGTGCTCATCTGTGTCTTTGCTCTCATTGGGAAGGTTGTTAATGATAATGCATCTCTCTGTGGTCATACTGGACCTACTAATGAGCTTGGCTTTCCTCCCTGTAAACTCTTCGCTTTCCAGGACTATGAGCAGCTCCTATTTGTTGCAAATGTTTGTGAGTGAGTAAGTGCGTCTATTTTAAAAACCACCAAGAGGTCAGACTCAAGCCATGCAGTAGCTCAGTATAAATGCAAAGCGAAAGGTACAGCAGCTTCCCACTCTGGTTTATTTGTTTTCTCTGTATGTTAGCATAGCTGAACGGATCTGACATTGTTTTTGTTTAATACATGATTCAGCTGTGTCTTGTTTTCTGCAGACTAAGCCACTGTAATTGCTTGATTCATGTAAACTGAAGTCGTAATCTGGGGATCTTAGACTTGGATGTAAACAGAGCTGGTTGTCATGGCAGTGTTGATGCCACTGGCAGAGTAATGCCGCATACAGCTGATGGATATTCTAAATCCAAGAGTTTAAAAATGATGTAGGGAATGTGATCGTAAAGAACTCCGAGGTTTCTGGCTCTCTGCCGTCCTTGGTGATTCTGGAAAGAAAATAAACCTGATGCACTGTTTTTATTTACTGTATAAGTAAAGGTTGCTTGTTTGCTTACATGCTTTATTGATGCTCATCTGTTAAGATTAGCTTGCAAACCTACTCCATTTGCTGAACTGCAGCAAAAGGCCTTGCCTTAAAATGCACTCAACTGTTGAGAATTTCCATTTTCAGATGCTCCTCCGTTCATGTGATGCAAAGTCGAGAAAATACATTGACTTATAGTTTAGTCTTTAAACAAATGTCTGTCTGCTTTATCTCAGTTCCACCTCTGGTAGTGTAATCAGAATGCTTCTTTCCGCAATTTTGTTTGCTGCTGCACGCAAATGGATCAATAAGCTGGACACGACCATATGCTGATCACTGGATTAACACCACTGATAGTCTATCTAGCACATTATATATGCCGTGCACATGTCGGCCCAGCCGCTATCACGAGCCAGAAAATTTGTCCACTCTACTAAGGAGTCATCAATTCGGTTCATCACACCCACCAACCAATAAAACTCCCTGCAGCTGGTTGTGTGATTGTTTATTGATTGGAATAGTAGAATCAATGTCAAACAGCAGTCAGTGAGCACGCAGAAGAACATTTATCTGCTGGTTGGAGTGGTGACAAGCTAAGCTGACCTCAGAGAACCAGTGGTAGTTGTTTTTAAGAGCCCAGTGTTACACTGCTGTAGTCACTATTATGGTGCCTTTTAATTACTAACAGACAGCAGGTAACACTTATTAAAAATGTCTTGTACAGCAAAGACAGGCGCCTTTGATCATGAACTCTGCAAGCAAAAAAATATCCTGCACACTCAGATTTAGTTCATGAAATTAAACATCAAACAGGTTATAAATAAGGAGACTAAGCATGTGGGATTCTTTGGTTCTTCATTTCTTTTGTTTTGCTAGTTAGACTCAAAAGAAGTTTTGTTTGCTCAAAATTTGGTGATAAATACAAAGTAAAAATGTTTTAAATGTTTGTTTAAAAGGTTTTAACTGTAAACATTTGATCAGTTTACTGTCATTTAACCAATTTGTTCTTGTTTTGTTAAAGTAAAATCGACAAACTAGTAAAATAACGAGAAAAGGGTATTAGTTTAAAAATACAGACGAAAAGTGGAAGCAATGCATCCAAAATCTTTTTTTTTTTGTATATGAGCAAAATGAGATAAAATACGTATATTAAGAACTGGATAGTGGTAAATAATTTTTGCTGTTTTGCTAAATTACAGGTGATATCTAGTAAAATCGCAGAAAACTGTATTTTTACATGTTGACTGTAAAAAAACTCCAAAAAACAGGTCAAACCTATAATAATATCAACATCAAATATCTGTATTTCTACGAATAGTAATTTGTTCTTTTACAATGTGTCACTGTAAAATTATAAAGTAATAAGTAGTAATATTGTAGTTCTTCATGGGACACAGTTGACAAGAGTTAAGAAGGGAAGCGTTTGGGGCAGATTCCATTCATATCACAAATTAAAACATCTGTACCTGATCCAAATGGTCACATTTCAAGGCATAATATATAAAATGTCATTGCATTATGTGATAATGGTGCATATTCAGGTAGAGTGCAAGTTAAATAGAGTATAAAGCCGACTTAAGAGAGCTCCGCAGATTGAGGATAAGAATTCAAAATCAATCACAAAAAGTAAATTCATATCTGCACTGAAGCAGTGTTGAACACACAGTTATCTGTTCAGACCAACGTAAGGCACAGTCAAATTAAAACGAGTAAAGTGACTACAGAGAATTTTGCTGTGCAGCTTCTCTCCACCCGTTTGACCCTGACCGACATGTGTAGGTGTAGAGAAATGAGGAGTTTCGAATTCACTAACTGATCTGAATTTAGGTCTTAAAGATTCATGCAGCTTGGCAGCTGCTTTAGGCTAAAAACGCTGTTTAATTTTTTACCTCTTCTAAGTTACACAGTATTGCTTTTCTTGTTTGCAGTCATCTGGAGGTCACGGCTGCTACTTGAGGGGATTTTAACCGCTGTTGTGGTTCCACGCTGTCCGTGGTGTTGGAGAATGCGAGCAGTTGTCACATATCTTTGCACCCTTTGAGGGATCGCCACGCGACCCAGCAGCAGGCAAATATCCTCTGATCTGGTCTTTTTCTGGGCTGAGCTAAGTTTAGAGGCCTGCAGAGAGGGGTGACCTGAGAGGGTTTCTGGGCGAGGCACAGAAATGGAGGCCTCGGCTGCCGCTGTATCGACTGTGCCCTGCCTGCTCTAGTCAGCGTATTATTAGGTCTGGCATGGGATCAAAGTTTGCATACATTGCATAATCCAAATTAGTTTCAAATGTAAGGCTACTGTTGGTTTGTTAGCGCCTTCCGAAAAATGTCAAACTTTTTCCTTAAATAGCTCAACTGTCAACAAAATCCTGTAAAAAGAAATCTGGCAGCAAATGTGCCAGAAAACATACGTTAGGCTCAAAACTGCAAAAAAAAAAAAACTGTGAAAATAATGGCAAAGACAAAACAAAGACCATAAAACAGTGTAATCTCTGGTCATACATTATGAAAGAAGCAATTACTGTTTGTAAAAAAAAAAATAGATTTTAGATTTTGGATTTTGGACAGTTTTGGCCTTTTTTTAGTCGGCATGTAAATTCTTTTTCATTCCCTTATATACATATTTTTTCTTTATAATTATGACAAATATTTGCTAAAAAAACTATTTTATCTTTTGCTGATTTAAATACAATACAAAATGGTGTCATTTTTTTGATCAAACAATGCAGAAGAACAAACAACCGTTCATATAATACAGAATTTTGATGTGAACATTAATTACAGTTTTAGCGTGGATTTTTAAAAATTTGTTTTGTTTGTTTACTTTTTCTATGTTATCATGTAAATTAATATTTTTTTCTACGATTTTACTAGTTATTATGTGTACTTTAACAAAGCAGGACAAATGTGTAAAATGTTAGTAAATTGTTAAAAAAAACTACAGTTAAAAGCTGCTTTTAGCTCACGAATTAATGATACATATGTTACCCTCTAAAATGACTGTCAAAACACGTCTAAACAAAAGACACGATGCATAATAAAATTTCTATTTCTACATGGTTTGTAGTACGTATATTCTTACAAACAATTTGCTTAAGTGAAAACTTGCATTAAAGCTCGAAAAACTGCATTATTCTTAGTGTTTGTTCACTAAATTTAAGTAAAGGTGGCTTTCTTAATTTTTGTTCTCTGAGTTGATTCCATTTCATGTACAAAACCAACGTTTTATGTTTTATGACAAGTTTTGACATATTGACAGAGTAATGGTTGATACAACAACACAACAAAAATCCAATCTGTTTTACGCACTGAGAGAATATTGAGCCAGTTCTTTAAAATAAACTGACAGAAAATTGCAGAGGCATGTTGATCATTTTTCAGTGTGTGTCTTTGTCTGTTTCTATTACAATAATCAGCTGCTGTATTTGTAAGAATATATTTTCACCTTGTATCTAGCAAAGGTTTTATTTTCTTAAACTGTTGACAGAAAAGCAAAATATGAAGCAGAGTCCTTGAATGCAGCTCCCTCCTAAGCCGCCTAATGTTAGTGAAGTATGTACTTGTGCCTGCACCACTGCTAGCATGTATCACATCCTAAATATTTTATGAAATGACTCAGGACAGAGTGATGCTGGAGCCGCTCTACAGCTTATTGAAGCCCTCTCTGCACAGTGTCAGCCAACTGTACCTCCAGAGTGTTTGTTTCAACTCATTTCATTAAAATTTATCACTGGGGTTTTCATATTTAATATATTGAAGTTATAGAGGCTCAGCAGTTATTGACCACTGCAGTATGAGCATTATTTTTTATCGCATTCTGTTTTCTTGTTTTTGTTAGCTGTTGTGAAAATCCATACTGTTCTTATGTGGAAATAGGATGCTGTCTCATGCGATCCAATAAAACAGATTCTACGTTTGGAAAGATTATAATGTTCAGTTTTTGTTGACACTAATTCATTGTAGAGATTTCTTTCAGTATAATGTGGTGCTGTTCAACATGTTTGAAAACAACAGTAATAAATACAATTAAATGAATAATCGTCTCACTGTGTCAATCTAAGCTTCGTAAAGGTACAATGTAATCACGTGCACCTAATAAAGTGGCTGCGGAATACAATAAATATTGGTAAAACTGCCTGAAATGGATAAATTTCTGCAATCCTTTCATTTCCCTCCCCTGCTAAATGAGGTGCTGCAGCTCTTATACACATGTCACCAACCGTGAACATCATTATATCCCACGCTGATGTGCTAACTGCTTAGAGGTCGATACCAGAGCATTTTCTAAAGAGGTTTTTTGTGCCACATTGTTCCTGAAGCTCAGATTAAGGTTTGCATTGACAGTAAACGGACAGGAATCTTCTTAGGTGAGCAGAAGTGCGCTCCTTATGATCTGGAACTCAAATTGAAGTGGCTGATTTGCTTTTTCTATTGCAGTCCCACCCTGTCATTATACGTGCAGCAGACAGACGCTGGCAGCAGATAAACAGACCAGAAATGTGCCTACAGATTACTGTGCTCCTGACATACCTGCTTTTTAAGTAGAACCCTCAAATTACCAACAGTTCACCTTAGACACAGAGGAAAACAGAGCAATGTGTAGTTTGTGAAGGAGGTTGGACTGAGAAGTTTACTGAGGCTTTTATTTTGGCCAATATTTAACCTTGAGATCAGATAAATTTCTCTATCATGAATAGTGCGATACTAATTGTATAAAACTTCCTTTCTTTAACTTTAGAATTGTTAGATTGGTAAACAAGGTGTAACTTATTTTGTTGAAATATTACATTTTACCATTCCAGCAGTATTTTTGTTGTAATTAGAAAGTGTCAAATAAATGAAATAAAATAATTGCATGCTAATTTTTATTTAGTCAGAAAGCACTGCAATCCTTTTAGGCTTTATAAGTAAAGTTATTGATCTGAATAGTTTTTATCTGTCAGTTAACTTCATAGATGTACAAGTATTTCAAAAGGAGGAAGCGCTTAAGCATGTCCAGGATAGGCATTCTGACATGTAAACAGAACTTACCATGAGTCTTGGTTAATAACTTTCTATGAACAACATGTCCTTAAAAGTGTTCACGCCCTTGACTTTTAACAGTATTGGTTTGTGACATTTCCATCTGTTGTAGTCGCAATGCTCCATATATAACATTCACAAAGCTAACACTATCTTGGTTAGACTAACACATGTTTTGTTCAGGCAGCCAGCAAATCAGACCTCTAAGAAGGACTGTGATCAAATTGGATCATTGTTCACAGATTTCCCCAACATATCTGCATGGGTTGTTGTGGCAACTACATAGGTATCAGGAACTACTAAAGATGTGGCTTTCCAACGGCCCTCCAAACAATTATGCTGCCAAGTCCTTTTCTTTAGGTATTTCTCTACACTGTTCTCCATGTTGTCCTCTATAGTACTCTGCTAGTGGCAGAACAAATTCTTCTCAGCACTGTTACTCTGGATTTGACATTACTGCAAAAGTGGATTTGCAAAAACTACATGTCATTTGGTTTTTGTGGTTATCTAGATTCTGGATACTATTTGAATTCATTAAAAAAAATGATTTTGGTTCGTAGTAGCCACAATGCCATAGTGATAGCTCATAGCGACCATACCACCATTTGTGGCCATACCACTTTGTGGTTGCCCAATCCTGTCAGATCTCGGTCGCTAAGCGAGGTTGAGCCTGGTCAGTACCTGGATGGGAGACTGAGGGAAGCCTGGGTAAATGCAGCGTGAGAGTGAGTGGTTGGTGGTGGTCGGAGGGGCCAATGACGCAGACTGGCAGCCTCGCCTCTGTCAGTCTACCGCAGGGCAACTGTGGCTACATATGTAGCTTACCACCATCGAGTGTGGACTGAATGAGTAATGCAATTTAAAGCATCTTTGAGTGCCTAGAAAAGCGCTATATAAAACTAATGCATTATAGCGGTCTTTAGAGATGACAGGAGTTTTTTTTAATGACTTTATATTGAAATACATTCATCTGATTTTCTGTTATTTTTTTGCATTTTTTGGCATCAAATTTGTTTCCAAGAGTCATGAAATTTCAACTTTATTGCTATCGACTACTCACTCCCTGATGGTATTGTGTGGTGGATAAGAATATAAGCATCTAATGCGCCGAAAAGCTGCACAGTACAGCACAACATTATGAGCAGGTCTGCCTGATACGCTGCTCTGTTGGTCCTTTACAAGCTGCCAAAACAGCTAAAACCTGTTGTGACATGAACTCTGTAAGACCTCTGAAGGATGCCATGTTGTATCTGGCACCAAACAGATCCCCTAAGGCCTGTATGCTTAGATAGATAGATGGATAGATGGATAGATAGATAGATAGATAGATAGATAGATAGATAGATAGATAGATAGATAGATAGATAGATAGATAGATAGATAGATAGATAGATAGATAGATAGATAGACAGATAGATAGATAGATAGATAGATAGATAGATAGATAGATAGATAGATAGATAGATAGATAGATAGATAGACAGATAGACAGATAGATAGATAGATAGATAGATAGATAGTTAGTCTTGTTGTTTGGCTGCTTTGTTCGCCCAGTGTGGTGACAAGAAGAGTGTTTCTTGGGGGGACGAGAGTGGGACATGAATGGAGAAGTGAACATAATCGCAGTGTTGCCGAGGTAACGTAAAACATGATACTGCAGTGAGAGTCAGTAAACAGGGTGACTGGTTAGGCCAATGCTGTAACACAAGAGCCCAAAGTGCTTACCTGCAGCCTCTTAGATCAACAGCCATGTGGATGGAGTGGGTTCATGTAGCATTTCATTAATATCAGGTGTTTCCACAACAGCCCCTGAGCTATTTTTATTTCAGTTAATCCATTTATGGCTGGAATTTCGTGTATGTAGAAGAGGAGATGCTCCACATGTCACTGTTTAATAAAAGAAAACAGAAACTTTCCACATGTTGGTTGGAATGTGCTTTTTTAATGGAAATTTTAAACACCAGACACATCCATAACTTTAACTTCATGTGCCATATAGAGCAAAAAATATGCATGTTTGTAGTCTCCTGCCTTTAGTTTTCCTTACTCCTGATCAAACAGCAGACAATGGCATGATGAAACTAGGAATGTCCCACATTGTACCAGAGCTGTGTCTAAGCAGCTGTGCCCGAGACCCCGAGACCCTGAAGGAAGGTGCCAAAGGCGGGGCTCTCTTATCTCTCAGCTGTAAGCACTTTATGCTGGGGATTAAGATCGCTATTCTAAGACACAGTAATAAGATGCAACTGCTGCTCTTCATCTTTTTACTGATGGCAGCATCTGCTCCGACTACGCCGCACTCGATACGCCTTTGTGAAACTTTCAAGGCAGCAGCGTGATTGCTGTAAGCTGGTACATGCAGTGCTGATGTGCTCAGAGTCGATGAGATATGCAAGAGGTTTACATAAGAAAAGGTGGTTTATTCAGAGAGGCCACTGAGTAGCACTTGTTTAAGCAAATGTTTAAGCTATCTGCTGATGGCCTATATGTAGTTTGACATACAGTAGGTCATGTGTTTATGTGTGCAGTCGACAAAAGCCAGAGGTCAACGATGACTGAAGCCACCTGTTACGAGAGCTACAAGTCTGAGGCCACATTTCACAAGTATTTCCACTACATCATTTGCTCATTGTTGTTTTCTGCGGTGCTGCTTAATTTTGCAACTGGCATACAGCACTTATTAAAGTTAAAATCACTGTTTTATTAAATTTTAAAGTAAGTGTTGTTAGGTCCTGCAAAACATATTACCAATCAATCATTTAGACTTTTTTAAATATACACATTTCATACCGATAAAATGCAAAACAAAGTGCTTTACAGATAACAGAGATAAAACAACCCCCAATCCCACAGTCAAGTTATCAATAAAGGACTCTAAAACACATTGAGGAACTGATGAGGAACTATCATATAATGTGCAATGAGGAAACACTGTATGAGGTCAAATTAAATAAAATAAGGTAAAATAAGATAGATAAATTTAAAAAATTACATAAATTATCCCTTAGTGAAATAGAAGTCAAAAATGATAAAAAACAGAATAAGAAATTTTAAAAAAGGAAGTCATAAACTGCATTAAATAGACTAAAATATGTAAATAAGTCAATAAATAGAGCTACATGAACAAAATTTGTAATGAATTAATAAAATCAACACTGTCTGCTGCCTTCAAGTCTTCTGGAAGGCTGTTTCTGAGATGTGGTCCATAATAACAAAACCGTATGTTTTTGTTCTGGCTCTAGGTTTAACTTAAAAAGCCACTACCAGTAGACCTGAGGGTTGTAGAGGGTTAATGAGATAAAAGCAAATTGGATAAAAATGAGGGACCAAGACCATTAAGAGTTTTATAAACTAATAAAAGCATCTTAAGATAGAGACTTTAAAACTGATGTAATGTGAGCTCTCCTTCTGTTTTTATTAGAGAAGTTTGGCTATAAAAATAAACCCATGTTATATGAGAGCATTGTTTCTACCTTTAGTTTGGGTGTCATGGATCGCTCTCACCAACTTCACTCACTAATCTTATCAAGAAAATGGGGTTTGCTTTGTATAGTTGTGCATTAAATTAGGCATTTCACCTCTGGCAGCTTTGTGTTTTCTTGTTCAATAATATATGTGTGAGGACAGACATTACGTTAAAGGTAATGTCAGCTCCGGACGCTCTACTGCGCAGTGGTAATATGAGAGTGTGGATCCTGACGGTTGATTCTTCCTGCTGCTGTTCACTGACTACAACGTGGACCTCTGACCTGTTTAATTTTGGAAGTAGTCTCCGGGGCCTGGGGAGGGGAAGCTGACGGAGGATGCTGCTGCTAAGTGACATCAATCAACACCATGTATCACAATTGCCCATCTCCTCCTGCATGTGTGAAATCTGAATAATTTGTTGACACTTAACCCTCTGGGGGATACTCTCTTAAATTGGATTATGAAAATAGATTGCTTCTGTGGTTGTGGTTTGTGTATGCCTCATTAAATAGATTTTAATATTTATAAGTGGGGATCCAAAAGCAGGATTTTGTTAACATTGCGGCAATATTTAATGTTCTGTTATTCTGCAGAATAAGTGTTCTCGCAAACTCAGTTTTTATTATTTTTTTCTGAATAGTAGCTGTGTTGCTGTTATATTTATTAAGGAAATTTCATGGATTGAGGACATAAATTATAAATACATTCAAAATATACTTTATGGAGCTGTCAAGGGGACTTTTTTCATGCACAATGAACATGCTATAATGGGAACATTACAGTGTTCCCACCACATCTGGGCTTTTTATGAGACGCTCATAATGTGCTTGTCCAAATTTTACATTCGGTTGTGATATTGTGCATGTATTTCAAAATGAAATGGGTCTTTGTATTCCTGAAGAGCAGAATGGTCTCATGTCCAGGTCACTCCCCTTGTCTCTCAGTGCCGTCATTGTTTTGTTTTTTTTTTCTTTTCCCCTTCGCAAAGAAGTTCTTGAATAAGTTTGTGACAGTGAAACGGAACAGCTTTGTGGCATAGAGGCTTTTCATTGGGAAAGTTGAATGATTGTCTGTGTGCTGCAGCAATAATATTTCAAGGCTGTTGTCCCCTGCGGTCATAAGGGGCTCAGCCAATCCATGCTAGCAAAGGTCAGGTCCGTCTGGAGTGCTGTTTACATTCTGGGCTAACCTCCTTCCTCAGACATCATCCGCTGAATAGTGTCACACACACTGGAAATCACGCAGCCTTGTCCGAGTACAGGCGGCATTCCAGCCAACCTACAATACTTGGCATGTGAGGAATGCTGGACGCTCCGTTTTTAAAACGAGGGAGACGGACAGCGGAGGAGTTGGACTGATTTTCCTGCTTGTACTGTCACACTTATTAAGGCCGCACGTACACTGCCTCTTTATTTTCCTCCTCCGTGTGGGTGTATTGTAACTGAGATGATGTTGTTACTGTGTTTGTGAAGGTCACATCTGCAAGTTATAATTGTGGATCTCTTTCCTCAGTTTGCTGGACTGAGATGGAGCAAAACGACACTTGTTGTTTTATTTTGGACAAATTATTTACACTCCAGTGCTCACAGTGCTCATACTCATTGCATGATGTCACTCACAACATCTTTTTCATATTTTGTGAAGAACATGAGTGCTAATTAGATGTGGTAGATGTGAGATGTCCATCAGCAATGTAGAGCTACTTCACTCCTCAACTGGCCAACAGGCCTAAAATTAAAAGTGTCTGTGCTCTGTCATTGCTGCCCTTCAGGACAAACAGTGCCATCTTTACTGCAGTGTAAACTGGTAGCCTTCACGTAGACCTGACGGACAAAACATGCTTTATGGAGCACTGCATTGCTAAATATATAAAATAGCAGATATAAAAGATGTTCATTGAACTCGTCAGCTAGCTTCCTCAATAAGAGTAATTTCTGTGGGCAAGACTGGAAATGACAATGACCAGAACTCTGGCCACTGCAGTGAGCTTCACTGGGAATGAAAAGATATGCAATACAGCAGGATGTTCTTATCCAGTCTGTTTTTAAATGAAACTCAATGCTATCAGGTTATTGCTATTCTGACTAAAAGCAAAAATGTAATTCTCAAGTTGAGAAGAGATAATCTTATGTGAAAATGACTTGAACACCTTTATTACTGTGGCTTTATTTGGTAAAAACATTACCAAAGTGTGTATCAAAGTGTATATGCACCAGATCTGATCTTTATTTAAGTACATTTCTTGACATGAACTTAATCTTAAACTTCTCCTGAGCTAATGCTCTGACAAAGCTACAATATCGATGAGTTTCAGTGTCTTCTGTTTAGTAAAATATTCACTTCATCACATTGTTTGCTTGTTGTGAACAATGGATCTGCGTCTTTTGTTAGCCAGTTAATCTAACAGATATTTTAAGTTCTCTTCTGGCATTATTAAACGCATAAAATATCATCTCTGTTACTAGAAATTACATATTTCAAAGTATCTTCAATGAAAAAAAAAAACTCTTCATACTTAAAACAGCTTAAATGCGTCACTCTGCACCTTTCTGTCTTTATTACACACTATTTGCTGTATGTAAACTGGCCAGTTGTCACCATCTTGGCAGTGCCTGACTCCTCCTCCTCCTTGGGGCCATGTAAACATCTTGAGGCCACTGACTGTCCTATGATGGCATCTGCCTGTCACTCAAAGTGGTCATGCCTTTCAGCCTTAATACAATTTTAATGAGTGACTTATACAAAAATTCTCCCCCTGTACAGTTGTTATGAGCAGGATAAATAACAGTTGAGGCCAAAACATTTTTTTGTACCAGGCTGTAAACATGTTTATTTCTGCTGTAAAGTTGGGCATTTTAACATGATGGTCTGTGGTGATTGACTCACTTTTGGAGGCAGCCTCAAGTGGCCAATTTGACTTAGTTAACTTAATTTTTCAGCCGAGGAGTTTCTCTTTAGACCCACTCCTTTTCCGCTCACTGCAGCTGAAGCATACCTGTTCACTTGCAAATTGAAGTATTTAAGACATAAATGTTCAAACCGGAATCCAATATCAACAAGAATAATGATAAGGGAAGCCCCACTCTGAACCGGATCCTTTAATTTAATACGTATTAAACCCTGGCTGTCTGAATCCTAGTTTTTGAGACAGTCTTCATTGCACTGCAGTTTAAAGGTAGGAATGCTTAGTCATGAGTACTTTTTAAAATTATGACATGTCTTCTTGCGTGTAAAAACACTATATCAACATTTAAACAAGGTATCGTCAGTGGGGGTCTTTAAATTGTTTGGATTGTGAGAGAACACAGCTGCAGTCTATTTAGACAATGCATTACAGTCTGTTTGCTCCATTGACTGCTGTGCCACTGAATACATTATACATTACCATTAGATTATAATATCATTATTAGTGGTAGTAGTAATATGTTTTTTTTTTCACAGTGATCACAGTTAGGCTCGGGTTGGAGTCTTCAGTTCATTACAAAAAATATTTGGGTCTTCAGCTCGTTTCAGCGCAACTACTTGGTAAGTTTATTTTTCTTCCGTTTGGTGCTCAGCAGGTAGCGTTCAGTGGGTTTATTAGAGCTTGTGCTTGAAATAGCTGCCTACAGGGACTGATGAGAGTGGCTCTGATTCAAACGTACAGCACATGCCAAACATAAAACCAAAACAGTGAGCCAAACCTCTCAGAGCTGCAGAAACGGCTGATAATTTTCTGTGATTTTGGCAGCAATGAGTGACCCTTACAGAGTCTCAAATTATAGTGTTATTTGATTACAAGCTAATCACAGCTGACACAAAGAGTCAATTAGTTAACCAAAAGAAAGTTTATCTGAAACCACTTTGATCGCTGATTAATTGCTTTGGTAATTTTCAAAATGAAAGCATTTAAACATTCTTGTTCCAGCACATGTGAGGATTTCCTGCTTTTTTTCTCTCTGATAGTGGGAGGCAAAATATTTTTGGATGCTGGACTGTTGGCCAGACAGAAGAACTGTGTGCAAATTGTCATTCATTTTAAATGCTCTGTTGATTTATTTCATCAAATAAAAAAAAGAAAAGAATTGGAGAATAACTAATAATGATGTTAAAATGATTGTCAGTTGAATGTATATAAGCTTAAGTTCAATTCAGTTTAATTCCGTTCAGTTCATTTCATGTGCCAATTCACACATATTTCATCTCATGGCACTTCCCATAGTGAGGTGGCAACCTTGCACATTTTAAACAGAGAAACCCAGGAAATCCAAAATCTTCTTCGATTTTCCTTCGAGCAAGCACTCCGCCACAGTGGAATGGAACCAAAATTCCCCTTTAAGTGCTTTTTGTTCTCCAAAAGACCATGTTGAAGAATTTCAATAATGTTTCTCGGGAATAGGAGCATCAGTAGTTTCCTCTGGTCCTGCATACAGTAACAGTGCAAAGGGAAAAATTCCAAATTATCCAGCGTAGCTTTGCACTGTGCTCACAACAACCAGCTGTACCTGGCAAGGAAAACACTTTTATTGTCTGCTGTTGGACTCAGTGTATATTGTTGGTTCAGCGATGTGTGTCCTTTTGACAGCACGTACGTACTTTGTGGGTGTGTGTTTGCATTTGTTAGGAAGCAGTGGGATCGTGCGGTTGAGACTAACCATTGTTGTGGATATTGTTGTCCGTGGCGGTGGTCTGCGGTGCACCAACGTGTAGGTGATTAACAGCTGACCACTTGGGAAAGGCGACCGTTACTTCCGTCCCATTATGGCCAGGCTTGCCTCCCAGATGTGCTCAAAGCGTCAGCGCATTATTGCTGCAGTTTCTGACAAATTCGTTGTGACAGCCCGGTTTACATTTAATCACTGGGAGCAGACGTTAAGCCCTAACAGTTGTACCTATCCGCTCACAACTGCCTCAAGGAATCTCAGATGACCTTTTTCAGAGGTTGAATATCAGCATGCTTTGTGAGCACTGGTAAGCAAGCGCTGGTCACGCAATTGAATTACTACACAGAATAGACACTGTGTGGGCTTATAAGCACCGGACACACACTGAGACACACACACAGACAGTCTGTGCCCCAGAGGGATGAACCACAACACAGTGTGCATTATATTGTATCCAGTCTGACAACACACCTCACTGATGGTACACTATTTAGACCAGCTGATTTAATTATTTCATATGTCTGACTCTAACCACTGAGGGCATTTTACAGTTACCAGATCATAAATATTAAATTTGGACTTGTGCGTGCACTGAACAGAGCTCAGCAGTGACAGGGAGAGTGCTGCTACAAGGAGCACCTCCCTTCCTCCGTCCACTCCTCTCCCACCCTTCCACAGGCAGCCTATGATGTAATGTTCCTGCTGCTGATAGAGCAACCCCCTCTCCTGCCTTTTTTATATTTTTCCCCTCCCCTTCCGATTTGCTGCTGCTGCTGCTCTCGCTGGTGGTGATAGTGGCGGTGGTGGATGCGTGCGTGCGGTGCCGGTTCAGCCGCATCCTTGAGCATCTCTCGGGATCCCTGCAGAGCTTTTTTTCCGCTGTCACCACTTGAATGAGAGCCGCTCCTACTGAGCACCGCAAGACCTTGTCCTCCGCTGATAAAAGGTAATTCATCTGGCTCATGACAGAAGAAAATTCATTAGGAAAAAAGAGAGGGCAGAAAGGGGGAGAGAGTGAGTAAAATAGGGAGTGATAGACAGATAGAGGGTTGACTGAGTGTCCAGTTAGCTGCTCAGTAAAATGGTCTGGTCTCCCAGAGCCACGGTGCTATAGATGCCATGGCAATTGCTCCCTCAGTGTGCGTGCATGTACTCTAGTATGGTGTTGGTTTCCATGGTAAAGATGAGACGGATCCCCGTGCTGGCTCAGAGGTAATTCAGCATGTGTCGCGGAAAGCTACAATTACCTCTGGTGTGAAATGATTTCTCCTCTCCTGTGCATTGTTTTAGAGATTTCAGTCAGTTTTTTTCTTTGTTCAGTCACATATTCTTCTAAAAGATCACATCTCCGTTGCACTTTTTGTATTTTAAAGAATAGATTTGCATCAGACAAGAATTTATCTTACTTCCTTTTGAACATTTGGCTGACTTTGATTTGTCTGCACTACAAAAACTGGGCGTGTACAATGAGAGTCATGTAGCCGAGATGAGCGAAGCAGTGGGTGTTATCTGCATGCAGATTTTTGACTGCTTCAGAGATGAACTGCAATTTACAGTGTGTTACGGAGATGCTTAGTCAAACACTTTTTTTTCTCCCTATACTGTCATTGTCTTTGAACAGGATGTGCAGTTCGTGCTCAGCTCCACAGTGGGATGGTTGTAAATGTACAGTAGTTGCTTTTTCAGGAGTTGTTTAAGCTTAACTCTGTATCAGATGCTAAGTTAATATTTCATGGCTCGTCTGCCCCACATGTAGATGGCCTTATAACTAATTCATCCCCGGGATTTTCCGTGTGTTTGAGTCATCACTCTTCAACTTCCTTTTGTCCCAGTGCTATCCATTCATCTCATCAGGTCATTTCCCTGAGTACACAGTGCATTAGGAGGATAACATTTTCTTTTGTAGGAATTGGCTTGATGAACTAACACGTCTGTAAATCACAATCTCATTAAGCCCTTTGGGATGAGAATATATTCTGGAGGAGAATTCCTGCTTGGTTTAAGCCAAGAGAAACCAAGGTTACTTTATAGTTCTCTCATGGGGAAGGAGTCTGTTTGTACTGAAGGTAATTGATAATTGAAGGTAATCGGACACACAGCATATTATTCATGAGCTAATTATTATTCTACATCAGATGGAAACAGGCTAGCCACAGTGTACTAATTAACAGACATCTGAAAATGAAAGCGTCAGTCCCACTTGTCATTTTCACCTTCCACAGTATCACCTGAAAGACAAGCTGATGTCACCACACTGGTTGAGAGTTAAAATAAAGTAAAAAGACCTGTGGGGTATGATTTTATGTTTGACTGTGAAATTCTTACCACCTCAGAAATAAAATGATGTTAAATGAGCTGTAGGAAATGAAATATATATATAATATTCTAAAATAACCACTTTTTTACAACTTTTGTGTTCATTTTTTGTCTAATGCAGATATATGGCATATAAAAGATATTTAATAATTAACCTGTGTAGATGTATCTATGTAGACATAAAATATGCTCCTTGATTAGCTTGGTCCTGATTTTTAAAAAAATACTAAAGTAGTTGTGCAAACATGTCTAAAATGTATGTAATTTTGTATTATATGCCAGTATATGTTGTGTATCATTATCTTTTTTCATTGTTTAACTTAATAAATTGATCTTTTGGTCTATTAAAAAAATCAGAAAACTGTAAAAAAAAAAGTGAAATTATTCAGTAGATATTAGAAAATACCTGTTTTTGTTTGACATAGACTAAATTACATTCAGTTTTCTCTAATTTGAATCAAATTAAAGAGACAAAGTCTTATGTCAGAGAAGCAGGAATTATATGTTTGACAATGTATGTTTTTGCTTAGAAAAACAACTTCGAGAGTATTTAAAGAGCGTCTGTCAAAATAGATAATGAATAATCTGGTTAGTCGATTATTTGATGAACTGTTTCAGCTTTAATATTGTCATGTAGCTACTGGATTGGCACAAAACTCAATTGAGAAATGGTACTGATAAAACAACCAGACATGAATTTCTATTTTGGGAATTGTTTAGTGAATTAAATCCCATTTATGAGAGCGATGAAGATGCTTTATCACACAGTTCTGTTGCTCTAATATTCTTATACAACCGTCTTCTCCATTGATTTACAGCTTTGCCCACAATACAGCTGGTGATATTAAAACTAGATCTGCCACAAACAGTCTAGAAAAGTCTGTCACTGTATAAAAGGTCATATCGCCCACCCGTTTACTCTGTGACATGAGTTGTGACAAATCATATCGCCATTGTTGGCTGCTAAATCAAATTTCTTGCTGTGTGAAGAGAAAAAAGCCCCCCCTCCGCTGTTGGACACGGTTGTTACTGTACGTGGTAGTGGGTGAGTGTGTGGGGGAGGCAGACCTGAGGTGGAAAATGCAGGAAAGTTGAGCTGCTGCCATGGACATGACGGGCCACCTGAGGAGCATTCGAGCTGTTCACTCTTGCTCTGCTGAATTTCAAACAGGCCCACTTGCTTTGGAGCGGAGCCATTGGCTGTGATTTGACAAACTGTTAGCCTAATAAATAGTGTGACAGTCAAAGCTATTACATATTAACGTGTTTCTCTTTAAAAAGATAAGCAACGATTAGGTAATGACTGAGGGCCACAAGCTGTGAAAGAGGCGTGATAAGTCACACATACATCGTGATGATGTGGTGAACATGTGATCGGTAATGCTAGGAAGTCCAGTAGCAGTTTCAGACTGAGTGAGTAATAGATAGGACTGTGACACGGAGAAAATGAGCATGTATGCAAGTGTTTAATGAAAGGAGCGGGGGTGAGTCACAGAGATGGCTGAGCAGCTCTCACACACACCCCAGGGTTTGTTCACTGGCATCACCTCCCTGCCAGAGGGCACTCATCCCACAAACCCTCTCTGCTGGAGAGCTGCATGTGAGAGTAATGCCTTCCACTGTGTCATGCCGAGCCATCACAGCTTCATTTTTTCCCCAAACAGACAAAGTGCAGGATGAACAATCGCAGCATCCCACATACAGCAGTGTGTCTGAAGGAAGCTGATTGATCATATGCTTAGGTGTATTAAACAGACGATGCCATCACTCTCAGTGCCAAAGTGAGTCACTCATTTCAGTTGTGGCCACTTCAGTTGGTACTTTTCCATGTAGTTTATTCGCCTTTGCTACAAAAGATAGATCACAAATCTATTCTGTTTAGTTTAATTAGGGTTTGTTCAAGCTATTATTAGACAAAACACGATTTAATGAAGATTTCAAATAGGGTTGCGACTAACCATTGTTTTAATACATAAACCAGTTAAATTTCTATTAACAAATTAAATATTTTCAGCTCTTGCACAATATATTAATTCAGCATCGACATTGCAGTTATGAGAGTCATATCGCAGGATATTCAAAGTAAAGTCAGGCAGTTTAACTCAAACACATCATAATATTACTTTTTTTTGCGTAGAAACAAAACAAAAACTTACACAGTTTCAATTTCAGTCAATAATGTACAAGAGAAGTCTGATAGAACATAATTTACTATGATTTAAAGGGTTTTTGATACACAGTCTTTTTTTGTACTTTATTTTAAAGATAGGGAGTTTGCTGATGTACAGGCTCCATATTTGCACAGCAAAATGAGCCAGAACGGGTGAGAAGCCCTGAAAAGTAAGATTTCATTGCAAAAAAAATTCAACATGTAAATATTTCAGCTACAGAAAGGATGATGCTTTGTGCAAAAACACAAAATGCTTTTTTAAACTCTAGAGCAGATTTCAGAGTATTCAAAGATACAAAATATGTCCAGATAAATGTTGATGAAATTTGTTTAACATGGTGGTCTTTTGTATGAATACAAAAAAGACTGTAAGATCTAAGCAGAGAGAGAGGGAGCTAAGTATCAAGAGCAAATATATGAATCAAATGAGAAAACTTTGGCACTCCATAAATCTAAAGTATTTTTCTTGGCGCTTATAGGTTTAGTGAAGCTTTGGAATGAGCAGATATTGTCAGAGAGTGTGGAATAAGATGATTTTAACAACCTTAGTGTGTAAGTGCTAAATTATGTCAGCTCAGCATCAGTGTTTTAGGCTGATGACCTGGTGTGAAAGCAGAGACTGAAAAATCAGGTCAGACTGCAGTTTTAGGTGGTGTGAGGACAAAGAAAGGCCTTGACAGAGTAGTTGTGACTTTGGTAGTTGTTAAGCTTTAGTACTCAGAGTTAGTTTTTTCACTGGGATTTTCCTTTTCGCTGGTCGCACTGAGCAGATGCTTGAAGCAAGTGTCGACCGTGGCCCTGCTGTTACTATGCAACTGCTGACAACCTGTGAGATGCACAGCGGTGTTTTTGCTAAAAGGTGAAATATTTTTCACTTCTTGTTAACAGTGGTTTTTATTGCTAGAAACATGCTCAGGTCTCAGAGTGGTTGCGCTTCATCCCTGCTGAAAAAAAGGTAGAAAAGGCTCAGCGCTCTCAGCAGAAAAACATTTGATTGTCACAAGGCCATGGATAGCCTCGGCATAAAAAAGCAGGATGTGGTACGTTCGAATGTGCAGTACATTAAACCATTATGGTGACAATACAGTACATAGCTGCCAAGATAAAGGCAAAGTAGATTGGAGAAGTCAGTCAGTTGGTTTTTGTCACATCTTCCTATCACATGCATCACAAAATGACAGTGTTTCAACACACTGGATAATACCGAGTTTACAAAAACATTACTGCAGTAAACCTGAGAATTATCTCAATGACACAGTAAACCACAGAAGTAGGGTGGGAAGGTTTGTGTGTTTCTTCAGTACTTCTGTCAGCCTCAGTGACTCTAAGTACTGTAGTGCTGCTATCTGGTGTGTTTCCATTAAGCTAATATGTGAAACACGAGGGCTTATCACAGCGCTGTAATTCCTTCACTGTCCATTCATTTATATAGAATGACCTGTCAGCACTTCTGCTTGCTGTGCGTGAACCATGCAGAGGATGGAGAATGATCAAACCTGCATTTCCGATTGGTCCACTGGAATCAGAAAAGCTCATAATGTGTCACATATTTAAACATAATTTTTGTCAATCTGCACACTTCTTCTCCAATGTTTCATGTTTTATTCACTTTACCAAACATTTGCAGCTACCCTGACTTCTTTATATACAGTCTGTGAGCTATAGAGTATTATATATACTAAGTACTGTATACTGAATAATATTTTCATTTCATTTCAATCATTTAATCCTGTGAACCCACAAGCAGTCCATAAGTACACTTTTTACTGTGGGCTCATTTTTCGCTGCAGTATAAAGGGCTGAACCTCTATGGAGGCAGTACAACCATGTAAAAAAAAAGGAAAGAGAACTCAAAAATGTCTTCTGTGCAGTATGACAGTTATATTTCCATAAATTTAAAAAAAAGAAAAGAAAATACATTTTTGATGGTTTATTTTCCAAAAATGAAAAAAAAAGTGGCGGTTCTGCATAGTATAGATATTTTATTATTTACATTTTTAATTTGTGCCCATACTTGTTTCTGGTCTGCTCTGTGTAAACACAGCCTGCAGTTCAGCCCAGTTCAGTCAAAAAGTCTCAGGATTTTTGGTCACAGCTGAATCAATCAGGTGTTGTTGGTTGTGCCGAGGAGTGCAGCATTTGTTGCTTTTTTACAGAATGTTGTTTGTGTAAATGGTTATTTTTTGGCAGTTTTTAAAATTCAATGTGTTAATCAAACTGATTTTGATGATTTATCAGAATTTTAAGCTTAGATTGGTTTATCTTTTAGATGAAACTGCACCTCATAAATGATTAGTTCAATGGCTGCCAGAAGGTTAAACATCTGACAGTTCTTTTTGTTCTTTGCTTGTGGCTTTGATTCATTCAAAAAATCTAAAAATGTTTTAAAGATAACATGCTCATCAAAGTTTTGGGGTTTAAAGGGTAAAACAATAAATGTTTTACTTTTACAAAATGCATACATTTTCAAAAATACAAATTACCATAAACACAAATAATAATAAATAGAAATGATTTACCTGTTGTTTCAGAAAAATTCTAAAAGTGGGTAAAAAGGTTGAATTTTCCTCTTTATATTCAAATGTTTTCCATGTCTTAATATTTATCGATAACCGATAAAGTAATTACAAAAGTAGCTTTCTCATAAAAGTTAAACATTTCCAACCAATGAACATTTCCATGGTTGCTAATTGGGGTCCACTTTGTGTAGAAATCACGAGAGCAGAGGCAATGAATAGCGACACTTTGAGAACAGCCACATTAACCGGGTCACGGGCAATGAAAAAGGCCAGTTTTTATCGGTTTGACGGGTCTGTGCCACGTGTTTAGACGTCTGCTAGAGGAGACCGATTTGTGATATGGATTGTTTACAAACTGTCCCCTGCGTGGCAGTGGCAGGTGGTCCAGTTCAACCAGAGGTGTGTCACTCGCCCAACAGGGGCCGGCGGTATCGGACTGACGCAGGCTATAAACAAGACATCCAGTTGAGTTTTCCTCACTGTGGCCTCCGAACGTCTCAGGTGACTGTGTGGAATCTTGTCTGTATACAGAAACACTGAGCCGACATTCAGAATCCCAACACCTCAAACTTGGCATCGCGTCTCCCTCCTTAGCAGTTGCTTAAAGTGTATAATTAGCATCTGCTATTTTAGAAACAGGCGTCCCCGTCTCAACACCCCACTATCTTACACTTCTCTCTATTTACCCTGGAAATATTTTTGGAGCAGGCATGTGAAGTTATTTGGTAACACTTCACTTTGACGAGACTTTTGAAGCACTTTGGTGTAGATTCATTGCCATATTCTGAAAAATCTACATGCACAAGTCTTTCTACAGGGTGTAATCACATTAGAGTAAATTCATAATATATCCATGTGACATTTTAAGATATTTATAATACATAAGTCCAAGCTGTGTTTATAAAACAGAACAACCAGTATGTGCCTCTTTGGAGCTGAGTGTCCCCTTTACAAGACATGAAACGGCCCCTTGTGAGACTTTGTTGCATCACTTCTGTTGTACTTTCAGTGTCATGGCCTGAAAACATTGTCCTTGCCACTGTTGTGTTTATTATTTTAGAGCTACTTTTTGGCCCAACTTCACGGACGGAACACTTCATGTGCCTTTCAGTAGTAAGCTACAGGACATTTGTAACATTAAAATAGTTTGCATTGTCGAGAGAAATGCTTGCAAGTGCTTTAGAATGGGTTTTCTTTTGCAGTGCTGAGGATACAAAATAAAATTTCAATCAGACGGTGGCATCTGTGTTGTTGCAGATTAACTTGGGAAAAAAGGGAAAGAATGCTTCCTATCAAGAAGCGAGCGAGTGAACCTTCATGCTCAAACCCGCACATTTTTTCCAGATGTACCATAAAACAAGAAAAGAAGTGTTCCTTTTGATCCACCGAGAAGTGCAGCATTGTGATGGTTATAAAAGATGCAGTAGCAACTTCACAGTGTGCAGCAGGCATGCAGGCTTCGTAAATGACCAGTTGAAACTGTCTCAAGGTATTAATTGGGCAGAAAAAAATAAAAAGGTTTTTACTTAAGTTAAGAAGCATGTTGGAGCTTTGGTGGTGTCTGTCAGCATTAAAACATCATCCGATTTTAAATTCACTGGCAGAAGTAGAAATGCTACAAAAGGAAAGGGAACAATTTAGCAGATATATAGATATCTACATACATGTTGTCCATATACGCCAAAATGTAAACTTACTTTTACAGAACATAATGCAGAAAAGAAATGGCACCATCATATAGTTTGTCCCACAGAGGAGCGCTGACTCCTTTGTTTACAACACTGTCTGCAGCACATGTAGCAGAGTTTGTATTACAGCTGAGCAGACGGGGATGTAGAGTCAAACTTTGTCTTCTTGGTCGATATGTTGATATATTGAATTTTTTGCTTCCTCAAACTGGTATCAGCCAAAAAAAAGTGAGTCAACACATTTATCGGCTTCAAGCCCACAGATCAGTAAATGTCATCTGACAGCAGATTTTTAAGGCCATATGCCTATCGTCTTACGAGGTTTAACTTGTCACTGATCCTAAACACAAAGCAGTGAATTGATGACTATGATTTATGACGGATAGCTTTAGTTTATTTTTTGTTTGCTAGAAGTTACTGGTAATTATGGTCACTGAAGTCTGGCTCCATAGTGATGCAAGCAGGTGGCTCAGAGACAAACATCTGCAGTCGGAGCTAACTTCCAGCAGAGCTAAAAGATAAGAGCCCCAAAGGTATGTTGATTGTGATTAGACGTTTGTCATTTAGTGACTTCTCACATTATAAACTCAGCCATCTCACGGTACATGGCATAGATGTGTTTATTGCAGTTGTACAGACAGGTTAGCAGTTTGTTTAAATACAGTCATCATGTGACTGTATGTTATTCAAGTCAGGGAAATCTTTTCCAAAGTTACAGTGTTTTTGGTATGTATCCCCTCCTTGTGCTTTCAGTTTCCTTCTGACCTAAAGTAAAGAGATAGTATCTGCACATCAGCACAGTTGTTGCTCAGTTGTTAAGCTGAAGAAACTTCTCCTTGAGTGGGCTGTTGAAAGTGTTGAGACCAAAAAATGGCAGGACACATTTGAGGTTGATTCAGCTGTATTTATTTGCACTGTTTTAAATGCACTATATGTAATTTCTACTGCTGGGTTGTCCCTCAATTGAAGCAATTAGAAAAGACAGCGTGAAGTAGTGGGAGATTATGGGAGTTGCAAATGAAAATCTATCCATCCTGTCTTAAGGTTTTATTCATTTTACACCGAGTCACATGGATTCCCTTCATGTTATGTTGTTATAATGAAACAACCTAAGCAACGTCAGCTAGCCCACACAGCTACTGTAGCTAACACTATGTGGTAAATTCAATCATGAGGTACTGACTAGCCTTCTTCTTCTTCTTCTTCTTCTTCTTCTTCTTCTTCTTCTTCTTCTTCTTCTTCTTCTTCTTCTTCTTCTTCTTCTTCTTCTTCTTCTTCTTCTTCTTCCCACACTCTCTTTCATATCATCCATGTTTCCCTGTGAGTAAAGGGGATGTGACATCATTGACAGGCAACCAAAATGAAACACATCGTTTTATTGAATAAACTTACGGACTTCTCTTGGCTTGAACATTGTTGTTACACAAGTCAGTAAAATGTGTAAAATTGGTCTAGTTCTTTTTAGACAATTAATGCAGAAATTATTCATGTTATGTCTTTGAATTAAATAATGGAGAGAAAAAAGCCTGAAACAAGTTATTTCTTTTTATCTAAAAACAAATGTCATATCCATAAAAAGCAAAAATAAATAGATTCTGCTGTATTGACTTTATGTTCCTCTTTTGTATTCTTCATGTATTAGATCATATGTTGTTTATTCATTCATTTATATCTAGCTGTCCTATATAAATCACAACCAATAATTTACTGCTTCATATTTAGTATTAGTGAAAAGTTAAAGATCTTGAAACTTAAAGCATGTGGCCTTAAAATTCTGTGTTATGGCACTACTTTTCTGTGTATATAAAATGACTGTAAAACCTCTCATCTGCTATAGAGGCCATGCATTGATCTGTCGGCTTAGAGCCAATAGTTTTCATCTAGAAAAGTAGAAATCACTACAGATCATCACCAGCACTAGAGTCCATCCAATACTGGATTTTAGATGTGAGGAGAGCTGCACTAAAAATCTGAGTGAAATCTAAACTTGCACACTGGCAGGCTAAGTCAGAAATGAGTCAGGATCATGCTGTAGAAGAGTCCCTCCCTTGACTCCCTCCTCACTCCCTCCCTCCCTCTCTCTCTGAGTGTGTGATGGGAGGAGCTCTGGTCTGTTGAGTGGCCACAGTGAGGCTGTAGTAGGACTCAGTGTCAGAGAGACTGAGAGCGTGGACCTGCGGACTCAGAGCTGTCATCCAACAGAGCTTCAAACTCTGCTGTTTCTGTGGATTTTCTCCTGACATTTTCCCTGAGGAGGAATTAATCTCTCTTGAGTGTCACCTAAAGGAAACCTGTTTTAGATCTGAAGAGAGGTTTTTAGTCTCACAGCTGACTGGGACAGAGCGTAAGTACTGCTGTTACAGAGACTACCCTTGTGTTCATTAACTGTGTGGTGCCGTGGCTGCATGAATCATTGATGTGAGTGCGCTGCAGTTCTGGTTACCTATTGAAACGATGCCAGGGTAACCTGTCATTTCCCTATTAGAGATGTATAAAGTTTTTATGAGCCACCCAGTGTGGGGTTTCTTGTTAGTTTCTCTCTTTAAAGGGAAAAGTGGGTGTGAGCTGACACGAGACAGCCCTCTATCCTCTGCAGTAGGTCTTTATCGTAAGGTGATAGCAGGGCAAAGGGGTCATTAAAGACCCACTCTGAGAGCAAGCTTCTGGATGTGTGTGTGTGGTGTTTTCTGTGCTTGTATTTGTCGGTGATACCCTTGCATTAAGGGATGTTGGTCTTGTTTTCTTTAGAATCACAGCTATTTACCAGGGTGTGTTACATTTTAAGGCTTTAGGCTTGTGTGTGAATGTCTCTAAGCAGCAGAAAAGGTTCAGACTCTTTAAGCTGAGGTACAACTCATCACTAGAGTCTGGTAGAGGGGCCTCTTTTCCACGGATAGTGAGTTAGTAAATGTGGCAGCAAGTGCACACACACACATCCTCTCCACAGCTGGGAAACTCTGTGAGGGGAGCGTGGAAAATCTGATGGGCGAAAGCAAGGCAGAATATAAATATCAACACAAATTTTCAACAGACTGCGGTTTTGATGTTTGAGAGCCGACGCGGTGAAACTCGAGTACTTCTTTGTATTGTGACACTGGATAGGGGTCCATGATGTGATGCTGGAACAGCAAAGAAGCATCAGGTGTTATTGTTTGAAATTCAAATGTGTCACCCACACACTGCTGGCAGCACAATCAATGCTGATGCCAAATTGTCAGGAGTGTGGGTGGTTTTAAATGGATAGAAACCATAAATGGAAACGTTTGACAAAAGTCAGTGAGGTCGAGATTTCTATTTATTCCCTTTTTGCTTGCTTTTGAGTGTTTAGAAGATTACTTGAAGATCTCTCAAGCAAACTGATTTGCAAATCAGCCGGACACAATAATTAGTTATTTTACATTTTAAAGTTAAAAATGCAATAACAACTTGCGTCTGATGTGTTTTTATTGAAAATTATAGGAAATATGCAACTAGTGCTCATTAAAGAACATTTTCTGCTGGCTACAAAATGTATTGTAAATGTAATGTAAATTCTCTCAGGGTTAAGTCTCTTCCACTTGTGTGAGTTGCATATTTTACTACAACTGACTGTCTTCACCTCAGATTTATGGCTACGGAGACATTTTCTATGTTCAAAAGATAAATTTAAAAACAGCATTCTAGTGTCAAACTCTAGACATACATCATTCTGCACAGCAAAGGTTGAACATCCATGTGATGTGACCAATAAGCAAAACATATTTCAGACTGAACGGCAACTTTTACATCCTCTAAGTTACCCAAGAGAAAAATCGGCATCTCTGTCATCTTATATAGCCTCAAACTTGATATCTCTCTCAAAAGCCTATCTGTGCCCATCTAGTGTATACCGAAAGGGCAGCTGGACATGAGAGATAACCCTCCCAACCAAGCTTTCACACAGACACAGATTCTCAAGTGATCAACAAACACCCAACAGAACTGGAAAGAAATGGGAGCTTTCATGAATCCTTGAGAACGGTTGATTATTCCACAAGAGGGTGGAATATAATCGACTGCGCTGTCACATTTGTGACAGAGAGTTTTTCTTTTATGGCCTTGTATATGGAGATTCATCTGTCTGCTGTAGGAGAAAAGCTCGTCTGTGCTGACCTTGGCCTGCTGTTTTCTTTTGGTTTGATCCACAAAGAAAACAGCTGGCAGTTGCATTCTGGATACCGGCGGCCTTGACAATGAACTGCCTGTATGATGCTGTCAGAGAAGCTTTGGCTCGTTGGTAAAGCATGGTGCCTGTTATATCAATAGCTCAAATCCAGACTTCACAAAAATCTAATTTACGACATGCTGATAGTTACTCGCAGAAAAAGCCTGACTTAGCTGGAGCACTGAAACATTCCTCTGCTGTTTGAAAGAGTATTTGATGCAGTGCTGTAGTACATCAAGTCCGCTGAAAGGAATATAAGCAAGAAAAAGAGGTAAAATTATAGTTCTGTGTTGTGAAGCAGCTCAAAGCGGCGAACAACCTGTTGCACATTAGTGGAGCACAGACATAGAAGAAAGAGATCTTGCTGTACACTGTTTTATCACAGATTAATCCTCTATGCTGGCCCCGTATGCACATTTCTATTCTGTTGGCATATCCCAAGGGTATTTTCTCAGCATTAGGCTACTCTGATCCTTCTTCTTCATCTGTTTATATAGTCGGGTTGACTTTCACCCTGCCATTTTGTGTGTGAGAGAGAGATTTTCCATTTTTGATTTGCTGTTATGTACTCTATTTATACTGTATGTTTTCATGCCCATATGGTTTGGTGTCAGAAATGTTAGTTTTTGAATTGCATGCCAGCAACACAAGTTTACACAATGTGCTACATGATGAACTGGTCACAGTTCACAGAATCAAAGTTTACATTTATGCCTTTTAAGAACAAGCTCAATATAAGTGCATTCAGCCAAAATATTGCACGCTGCACTATAAGACAAGATCTATGCTTACTGCAGCAACTAACATGGGTAAAAAAACAGAAGCACAGTCCTAAGATGCAGTGTTGTCTCCTCTAATTACTCTGCAGAAGACTGATACAGATACAGAGGGCTTAATGTTTGAAGAATTCTAGTGTTGTTGAAGCCCATTAAATTGCTATCAACTCAATAGCTTTGTAAAATGAAGAAAAGAAAACTTATAAATGATGGAATGACTTCGCCATTACTGTTGTTTGTACTAGAGCCCAACAAGCCCTGCATTTTTGGGGCTGATGCCAATGTTAGGGGGTAAAGAAATTATATATATTAGAGTTATACTGAAAAGGGAGAATAACGCGGTCATTGTTTATTAACTTTTTACCAGTGTATTGGACAAACTGGTTCGACCACTGTTTGCTCAGCTGTGATACATACTCTGCTACATGTGCTGCTAAGAGTATTATGAAGTTGGAACTGCTCTGCTGGACAGACTAGGTGATGACACCATTTCTAAATGAACCCAAGCATCTCTGCACTATGTTCAGTAAGAGAAAGTTTTCATGTCAGACAACTTAAACCATCTTATATTAATTCCAAACTTGTGACAGGGTGATATCGGCCAATAATACCAACCAAATGATTTATTGTTTGGGCTCTATTATATATCATTTTCCATTCATACTGTTTCACATCTTGCTGTGTCACTTCATGTGTGACACTGACCAAAGCTATTTTGTTTCTTTGATGAAATAATTTCTACCATAAGTTCTCGTCCTTTCAGTCAGATAGCCTGATTTGTGTGTGTTTGCCCGGTTGCCGTTATCACATTTCTTTGTCGTTTGTGGACTTCTCACCCATGTTGCCTTAGAAGTGCAGATTCAGAGTTCATTTCTGACCTTTGAAAAAGGCAGCTGACAAAATAATCTCACCACAAAGTCCGTACAATGGCTGTTCTGGCCCTTTTAATCACATATTCTTCAGATGCTGAGATTTCTATCTGACTTCCTTTGTGTTTCTGTTTGTGATGACTAAAATGAGTGAGAAAAGGGTTAATAGCTGAGGCGCAGGAGGGGTGGGCTGCAGAGTGGCCAGCCACTTGTAACCTAAAGGTTAAACACAGGCCTTCTGGGAGTCCTATTACTGTGTACTCACTGATGGGAACTTTGCAAACATGCATTCTGGGAGCACAGCGGGCTCCTCTGTTTATTCCCAGTCTAGTGCTGTGCCATGATGTGGGAAATGACTGTGAACGTGGAACATAGCCAGATCACTGTGTTTTTGCTGTTGTCACACAGACTATCAGATCTGCTTTTGAACCCATATGAAACACGCATCAAAAGACATCACACACTAATGAAGCACTCCAGGACCTTCCCCTTGCACATGCAGTGCTTTATTTAAACTGTACACAACCCTTTGAAACGGCTTCGCAAAACCATGTGGAGTATGTTTACACGTCCGTCAGCATTTCTGACATGCTGGTGTGAGAATTGCAAAATTGTCTTTTCCGGGGTGCGTTTCCATCACCCTTCACCTCACACCTGTTCCTCTTGCATGTTGCATGTTTAATAATAAAGTTCTATTTTTGTTCTCAAAGCTATGTATCTCTACGCTCCCGACACTTGAACTACGAAGCGATCATGAGATCACACACGGCAAATACATCAGGTTGTTGTTACTGGTCGAATGTGTTTGTGTGCTTCCCGACACGAGTACGAGAGCAGGTCTGATGATTGAATCAGCCTCCGACCGAGCCCTGTTTAGCAGCCAGTCCCTCCCCCACCGCTGTGATTTGATATCTCTGAGCATTCCAGGTTGTGCCCTTTACTCCGCTAATGGTGCTACTGACCCTTAAAGACATTCCTGCCGTAACTCTGATCACAGACGTCTAATTGCCTCATTGTAAACAAGCTGTACTTTCTTTTAATATTAATGCAGAGTGCCCTTCTTTACTGAGAGGCTTTTTACAGCAGGATATTCGATGTGCATTAGTGGTTGAAACACTTTGATTGACAGACAGAGTTGTTCCACAAATAGTGCTAGGTGGGTCATTGCCTAAAAGTTATGAATGAGAAATGCGCAGCGGAGGATGACGGAGGAGATGCTGGTATTTAGTAATTTCATACCCTGCTAAAATCCAAAAAACAGTGCAGGGGGAGGTCACTGTGCACCTTCTATCCCTCACAAACACTCCTCACTTGACTGACCTGGAAATATGTAATGCTGCCTGCTCTGTTTTCTGCTTCATGCCCCCTGCTTGTGTGTGAAATAGCCCAGAGCTAGAATATTATACACTCCCGTGCCCCTGAGTTTTTCATGAAACACGGGCGAAATGTGACTTCAGTTAGCCAGTTTTTGTCCCCAAAACATTTAGCCGTCTGAATTTGGGGGGGCCCGAATCCAACAATTTTTGGGTGCTTGTGCAGAAGTGGAAAAGTACTTATTGCTCAAGTTTTCTTTCGTCCTCTGCTTTCATATCTGCAGTTGAGTAACACATCAAGAATACCTCTGAGGAGCCAATTATACTGGTATTGTCATAACTCTTTATGACAGCAGCCTTTTCTTTCCTTGTGTGGCCCTTCAGAGCACTTTTGCTTTCAGGCGTCTGCTAACAACAAGTCATACAAGGTAGTTTGTTTCTTTGACAACTCAGATATTTCCACAGATTTGGCAAATTTACTGTTTTCTCTTTAAAACCTTGTACAGACTGATCATGCTTTGTGACATGCTAACATGATCTCTTTTCCTCTACACTTCAGTTCTCAACTGCCCAAGTCCAGGAGATGGAAATAGAGATAGAGGAAGGGGGTTAAATGGAACAGAGACCACAGGACAGCAGCAGACTAAAAGCTTCCTGTGGCAGAGCTGAGTGTAAGCCAGACCTGGCAGACAGGCTGGCAGGGCAGATGTTTTAGGTGAGAGGCACAGTAGATAGCAGTGTCTGAATAATTCATCAGATTGGATTGAAGATGTGATATATTAAGACACAGCACACAAGCCATCTTATGGCCTCTTTCAGCACTTTTTTGTGCAGCATGAGTGGCTGCAGGGCTCAGATCCCCCTGCATCTCTGCTTTCTTTCTGGCAGTTATCCACCAGAGTCTGGGCAGTCGAGGAGACAGTTATAGATGTGCTGGCTCTAGGTCTAGCGAGGCCTCCAGACATCTGGAGGGGATGAAGCTGTTCAGCATGCAGGTGCAGTTTAAGCTCACAGGAACTAACACTGTTGATGTTTTTTTTCCCCAGTATGACTTACCGGGTCTTACTGGTTTCGATGACAGAATAGAGCACAGAGATGCTTTCTAGTAACACAGAATTACCCTCAACAGTAATAGGATTTCCTGGTGAGACACATCACTGTCCATACTTACAGTCCCTTAGTTTCGTAACTAACTAACAAAAACGTACTTTGTGAAATAGAGAAACATCTTCTGGTCTAAATTCAAGGCTTTTGAAGTTGTCGACTTTTCTTTATGTTTAGTTTATGATACAAGCAAAACAAGTCTGTTTGTTCTGTCCCTGCTCAAATCATTGACCTTACATCTTATAGTTTATAAATAATGAGATGAATCACTTGCTTTCCTGATAGTAACGTCACAGTCCAGCATAAGCAGCCTCTTGGGTTTGCAGGAAATGAGTGACTTTGGAATTCTTCAGCAAAGTAGATGTTTGTTATCACGAGACATTACGTTTTTGTTACCAGTTATTTACTTTTTTTTAACACTGAGCCCTCAGAGGGGCTTTAGCTTTCTTTGGTTTATAGGAACATGCGTCATAGATTTGGATAATAAGTTTTTTTTCCTGCTTTCCTCAGAACTACATCTGAAAGTCTTTTTTTAACTCCTGAATTTTAGAACGTAGTGTCTTTTTGTGATTGCCACATAGTCAATCAGCCCTTACCTAACTTGTGAAAGTAGGTGAATATGTCTGAGGACATGCTATGTGCTCTGATATCACCGTGAAGAGGCTCAGCTTTCTAGCAACACATCATTTCACCTCCATCTCTCCATGACATCAGCTCCCACCTACATGCTTCCAGCTCTCAGGGTTTGGGTGCTGCACAGACTTGTCAGGACTCTGATTGCATCTCAAGCACACACTGTGTGGGTTTTCACTGCCAACACAAAGGTACATGAACTTCAAGGGTCCTTTTTATGTTCAGGATGAAACTCCACTTAACGAACAGGTGAAGGCAATTTGCCATCAAAATCTTGTGAAGTGTGGTGCAGTTTGACTGGCTGTTTGTTCTTTTCTTAAAATGTTGTTTTTCCAAAGTGAAGTAATTTATACCATCTGCACAATGATTAACAAATCATGTGATATCTGCCCGTATACCTGCAGCCAAGCACACTGAACTCTGTCATCTGATAGTTTGCTAATCCCCTTATTATGCTTGTCTGGTTAAATAGAACAGTCAGTCAGCCATTAAATCATCTAGCCCAGGGATCAATGTGGGGCCCATAATTTTGCTGTGTGCAAGACAGTGTACAGTGCGATTTAAAGAGGAACAGGAAAAAGTGTGCAGCACACACATGCAAAATTAGAACTAAACCGAGCAATGCTGGCTTGACAGATTTGCCCTTGTGTGACTGCATTAGCATTGCCTATAGGCTGATACTCTTGAGTGACAAGAGCTCATCTCCCACGTATGGTTTTACCAGATGCGCTGCCCTCATAGGTCAGATCTGGTCGTCTAGGATGTTGGATGTCAATGATTGGAATTTACCCCAAATATCATTGTGCTAAAGGATTCACAAGATGGCTTGGATGACTGGGATACCAAGGCTTAAGTGACTGCTGAAGACTCGGCGCAAGGAATGTGCAACTTGCTATTGATCTTTACTAAGTGAGGTCACTTCGTGTGGGGGGCAGCTGCCCTAACTCTCAGACCCCACATAAAGGGGACAGACTACCCCCACACAGATATTTCAATGTGGTCTTATATGCACCATAAAGGAGGTCAAAAAAGTGGTTTGACTTGCATTAGACATCAACTTTAAGGACATGTTGAGGATTGGAGCCAGGGATTCTATGAACCAGTGTAGCCACAGGCATATAAAACCTGACTTTCCATATTTACTGGCTCAGGATCATTTGTTCACCATTTGTATAATCTTATCCCATGAACTTGATTTTGAGAGTATTACACAGCCAGTCTTGGTGTTGTTAACAGACTTTCAATTCCTCTCAATGTTTTCACAGAGCACTGCGTGCCATCTGCATCTCTCAAAGGAGGCCTTTTGTCTTACTGTTTTTTTTTTGTTTTTGTTTTTTTTTTGCAAAGGCAGTCTACATTTAATGGCATGCTTAGAGTTCTGAATGCTTAAATACAGTTTTTGCAAAAATGCAAAAATTGCAAAGTGAAAGACATATTCAAGACATAATATTTGTTGATATAAAAAATAAAAACACAAAGAACACAAATTTCACCTTGTAATCTAACAAGGCTCATAGGGCATTTGCTTGAACTCGGGCCATTATGAATCAACTTTGCACACAACTGGATTAGGCTGTAAGCAGTTCTCACAGGTGTCATTTTAAATAGGCTTTATAATACATGGTTGAAGAGTGAACATGAACCTGATTATACCTGCTTGAATGAACACATCATTCCCTTGGCTGTTGGGGATCTTTGCTTGTGATTTTCAAAAACAGTATCAAAAAACACACAATAGCTGCTTTTGAAACTTTCAATTTTCCCCACAAGGTTTAAGTGGTTTCAAGAGGCAGCAAGTCTCATCATCATGTAAACCAGCTTGTTCAGGCTTTGCTAGATCATTATTAGTGCTGAAACTATCAATTTATTCATGTAGAAGTCATTTGATAGAAAGTTAATTGATTACGTTTTGTGAAAGCACCATTCACCCAGTTTAGAAATAAATTAATTCTCTGCATAAAAAAGCACAGAAGAGAATGTGTCAAACCTTGAGCAGTGTGTCACTACAAGGGTGACGATTGTGCTTCATAGACTCTAAACTCTTTTTGGTGAAGAGTGGTCTATGTGCATGTAGAGAAGTGGATATTCTGAGCCTTTTATCGGTCTTACACAGTGATGGATGTGTGCAGCTCTTTGCCCAATGGCCTATAGCCTGAGCTTCTGTTTAAGCCTCTAAGCTACGGGAATGCATGCAGCTTCTCGCTGTGGACATCAAGGGAGAACAGCCACGCCGCTTTGTTTACAGCCTTTCATGGATGCCACACCAGCCTAATCAATTTCAAAGAGGACAAATGTTTCAATGCAGTGTGTGCTGATTGAGCGGTCCATGAATTTACATGGGCAGCAAATATTAATGCAGCACATTATTTCTTTTTGTCCGCAAGCTTGACCTACATAATAACTGTGACCAAATATTTGAAACTGAAGGTTTGCTTGTGTTCTTCCTCACGTGTGACTGGTTTTATTTGGTGATGAATTATATGTTGCAACTACTTTACAAATGTTTTGTCCAAAAAAAACTTACAAAATAAAAAAAAGGAGTTATTGCTTTTTTAAGCTAATTCAAATTTTATTTTTAGGACATGCCACTCAATCAATCAAGTGTGTTTGTAGTCAAGTAGAAAGCTGCTTGTCATAGAAAGGAATAAGTATGATATCATTTAGAATATAAGAGGATAAGAGCGCACGTTTTCTGACAGTCTCTCCAAAGACACATTGATATTTTTGCTTTGGGCTGTCTGAATGAAATGTGCCGCAATAGTTGTGTAAGAAAAAGGAAAAATACAGTACAGTGTGAAGTATGTCAGATATTCAGTTTGGGAAAATTACAGACACCATGTGACAGACGCACTCCCTATCCAGCGTTGTAAAGGTGTGAGGGTGGGCTTAGCTGACACCAGCTAACATGAAGTTCTTACACAGCATTAATCCTGCTTAATACTTTTGATATTTAGAGTATGTTCACCATAACATGTATTATTTCTCCAACATAACCCCCTCAGCATACTGTAGTTGCATATCACAGACTTATCTATCATATCAATTCAAGTTGGTGGAGGAAAACAAGAACAAGCACAATATAGCACCTGAGGTAGATGCCAGTTATCGCACTCACTCTATCAGAGGCGATATATCACTCTAACAAATGCAGACGGAATTTTATTGCAAACAAGTGGAGACATTTCGAACGGGACTGAGTGTTTCAACAGGCCTGACCTACTTACAGCAGCCAGGGCTGAAACAGTTCCTCACCTGTGTCTGGCACCAGCCAGGAACCCTCATAAAAGCACAGGCCCTTCGCTAAACAGTATGATACAGTGTGTTTTTATTCCTATCATAAAATAGCCATTGATGAATTTGTTGCTTTTACTGGACCTGACTGCATATGGTCCCACTTTCTTTGACAACACAGACTGTTACCATCAACTCCCCTTTTAGCAGGAAACTGTGACCTAAAGCTCTCATCAGCCTCACCTCAATACTGCAGCATGGACACACATGAGATGGTGAATGTAAAACCTGCTCATGAGTATTATCAGGACTCAAATGGAGATACTCTTCAGAGTTTTCCAGCCACAACTCAGAGTGTGCGAGATTTAACCTGCATCCATTTGCAGGTGGTATCAGATTTGTCAGCATGTGGTGCAACACACCCCAAAGGCAAATAATTGTGCAAAAATAGATGCACATAATAATGCTCAAAACTATGCTCTTTAACAAGTCAAAACAAACACTTCTAGAAAATGACTCCTTAGCTTTCACTAAGTCCTGACTATCATTAAAGTATTATTATATAAAATTATTTCAAACACTAATACAGAAGTCGTTGAAGATTAAAGCACAGACTTGCTTGCAGAAGTCCTGCGTTCATCCTTTTTATCACAATATTTATGAAAGGATAAATATTTATTATGGTATAAACAGTAGTATAAACAATTGTGGTGTAAGCCGCAGTGTCTTTTAGAGCCATTCCAGCAAATGTTGGGATATGCAGAATCATGCGGTGCAGAAGTCTTTTGTAAACGGATGAAAATCAGTTTCAGATGTAGTTACTGAATAATATGGAAATGATTTCAAGTTTTAACCAATGAAATTATACAATATGTGGATAGCCTATCATACAAGTAATCATCTAATGGCTAAGTTGTTTAGAATGCTAATAAATGAGAGTTATAGGTACAGAAATGGTGACAGACTTAATGTTTGCAACAACTGATTGTTGGTACGTAAAAATGGGTTGCCAGCTTAGTGCCTGAAAGGTCTATCCTGATACAGCTGAATAAAGATGTAGGTGTTCCCTTTCCTTGCAGAAAAGGGTGTGACAACAGCAAAACAGACTGTAGAAAAGAAATAGGCCATTTCAGCAAGATCAACAGCACCGGCTCCTTCCTAAAAGTGGATCGGCTTACACAGAGTATTTGAAAAGAGTGCAGAGAGAAAGAAAAGTAGAAACGTTTGCCAATTCCTTCTCAGTCCCTTAGTTTTTGTCATATTTGAGGTTTTATGAACGGCAACACATTAATAATTTTAAGCCATGTTTATGCTATCTGACGTGTTTTGACACGTGAGCTTTGGCCTAAAGTGTGGAGTAGTAAAGGACACGGAACCAAGAGAGGCGAATTACTTTCACATGGTATAAAGATCTCACTGAATTTGGTCGATGAGATCAGTCATTCAAGCAATTTCTATCTCCATGCAAGTTTTAATACAGAAATTAGAGTTTGATGAGAAGAGCAGCAGTAAGAAAAGGTGTCTTTGTCCTTTCATTTTCTTCTCTTCGTCCTTGCCCCTTTCAGTATTAATGCACTTTTCTGTGGAGCCCCTGCTGCTCTTCTTTCACCCACTTCGGCGCTGATAGTGATAGCAGGCCTGGTGACAGACCCAGCTCCGCTACTTTACATTTCATCAGCAAGCTGCTTCTGCTGGCTCCACATCTGTTATGGAAATGTGTGCAGAGGGGGAAATGGAATGAAATGGAATAGCGTTTCACATATTTTCGCTTCTGAGACAGGGCTGATTTAAGCACTTGTATAGCTTTCAAAGACAGAGGTGATGAAATATGCTCATCCACTTTCACAGCCATATATTACATTAATTTATCAATACACTCTTAGTTCCTGATAGCTTCAAATTTGAGATGTTTGAGGAATTCAGACTTGCGATAAAATTTTACAATTTCTGACCGTGTGTCACAAGCCCCAGAGGAGAGGCGAGCTTGATGAATTTAACTCCCCTGAACCTTAAGTTCAAAATGTCCCCTATCTCTGTTCAATAGTTTAATAAGATTTTAATTAGGCAATTAAAAGTCTTTGGAATAGCATATGGTCATAATTACTGCTGTATGGTTCACTCAGGGATGAATGAGCCATTAATTATTCGTAGCTGGGTCTGGGGACTGGACTTAAAATGGGTCGAGCGGGAAAGAGAGGGTGTTTCTTTAGACATCACAGTCACTAATCAGAAACATAGACTTGTGGAGTCACATTAATTGGGGAGAAAGAAGTGTGTGGCACCAGCTATTTGTCAAATCCTCGACTGAGTTGCGCATCCATCTCTTTGCAAATTGTTGGAAGATGCTAGCTAGTGACACTAAGTTGCATTTTTAAAACTTAACGAATGTCAAAGGCTTTATATTGTGTGAACGGGTTGCTAGAAGAACTTCATCCAACTGAAAGTGATGCCATGAGCTGCAGCAGAAGTGCCAAAAATGACAGTTTTTTGGGATGAAAAGTAAATATAACTCCAAATTCTTTTTAAGTGTAGCTTTGTTGTATATCTGCCTGTATATGTTGAGAAATATGTGTTTTGAGACAATAATACACTTATTTAAAATGAGGAAATAGGAAACACCAAATTATCCCTCTCTGGTTTATTTCTTACTGGGTTAAAGTTTTGAAGGCTAAAGTACAGGCTACTGTTTGACTCTTTGTGAAACAGAGTTTAAAGTCTTCACAGTTTACAACCATTATTATACGGCCTTTTGTCAAGCTTTAGGTCATATGTTAAAAAAATTACTATTGTGTCTTTGCTTTTATTATGAAATAGATTCTATTCTGTGTTAGCAAACAACTGTTGTCCATTAAGCTGGATTTTTCAGTTAGTTACGCAACAGTTAAACCTGACTGTTACTGATTGCAAACTTAGTCACTAATCTCTGGCTCAAGACTAACCCGTGTGGTGCAGCCCTTTTTAATTTAGTGCTCTTCTCTTAAACAAAGTCAACAGGCTCCTGGATAATATGTTTTACCAGGAGCTGCTTAATTCAGTGATTTAAGTCTTGGGAAGTCAGAATTACCTGAAGTTCCTGCGATGAGGAACGAATCACTTTGAGTCGATACTGGTGATTTATGGTACAAGGGCTGTCATGTGTTACTCATAGACCAGTATCTTTAGACCGGAACAAGTAGTTTCACAATAACGTGAGAAGGCCGTAGGACCAGCCCAGAAGTGTGTCAACAGCGAAACGCCCACACAGCTCGACCGGTGAATCAGCCACTCTGTCCATATGTGCAGGCGTACTCCTCCATTAAAGCCTCTCCTGACAGATGATATCCTCCACATCTCACATCTGCTCCGTCACACATCTGAGAGTCTGTGGAGGTGTCGAGGAGGGCCGGAGGGGAAGAGCAGGTTGAAGGCCACATGTGGGAGCGTGTGACCGGGGTTGTTCGAGGGGCATGACGTTGACGGCCAACGTGCGCATGTGTACAGGTGGCTTCTTTAGATAACAGGCATGCCACAACGTCGTATTTATCAATCAACGCTTTTCCAGTCAACAGACTGTGTGTGGAATCCAGCGAGCCTTGACCCCTCCTACTCGACTCAAATAGCAAATGCTAATGGTGGAGCCACCTGTTTCAGCAGTGCTGCTATTTATAATACTCCCAGTCTTCTAAGTAGTGCTATCATTGGTCCACCCTCGTCATTTAGTGATATATAGTGATATTTTTACTGTACACCAGGAGCTCTATGACAGGAAATGACTGGCAAAGACTGCTGGGAATTTCCCTGTTTGGTTAAATATAAAACTTACTTCCCCTTTTGTGACGTGATATACTGTAAAATGCTTTGATAGTGATGAAAGGATAATGGTAAGAGGTTTTTTTTCAGGTGAAATAACTCTTATGAGATAGTTTTATATTGGAAAATCTATTTTGCATCACAAATTGAGTTTATTCTGTAGTATTTCAGAGTTTTATTCTTCCTTCCACCACATGTTAATGAATCAGTCTTTTTCCTTGTGACAAATTCTCACCCTGTTCCCTGTTCAGCAGAACATCTTACTGCTTGATTTAATGGCCTCTTCCCCTCCCCAGCTAATTATTTTCACTGCAAGAAGTAGACTGTCAGAACTGCTGCTGCTCCTGATAGAGATGATGAAGCCTGTGCACTATAACTCAGATAGTAACAACTCTAAATGTCCATCCGTTTCCACTCGGGATATCCCCACACCTTTAAATTCTGTTCAGTAAAAATAAAGAATCAAATATGACAATTTGTAATATTATTTATCCTAATTTGAAGACATTAAGCAGCAAGACAAAAAAGGACAAGAATGGATTTTAAAAGGCTAAAACTGTATTTCAGTCTTAGAGTCTTGTGCTTTATTTTAATAATCTATTAAGTTCTTTATGGTGGCAAACAGTAAAATCACTAATCAGTTGAACTCTATCGTTTTTAAATTGAATGCATTAATTATAAAGAAATGAAAGCCACATTTCTAATTCATTTGTCAGACTTTGGACTACACAAAGATCAATTTCATTATCGTGTGTTATATAAATATATAGAGATGAATAGCTTTGATTGAATCTGGGTGAAGAACCAGAAAGACTTGCGCCATCCCACTAACAAAACTGAACACGCGCCTTTGATTGGATGTGCTTTAATCCGCGGTAAATGTTTTCCAAGTGAAATGATTCTGTCGAGCTGATGAGGTTGATGTGTTTCTGGGAGGATTCAGGAGGAGATCATAGACAGAGAGATGGGAGAGTATCATCCACAGCCAGAGCACACTATCACGTCTGTGTAGAGAGTGAAAGGGATGATTCAGTTTATGCATCATGCAGGAGAGAGCAGTGAAGTGCAGAGTTGCATATAGATTCCTGTGCTGTCAGAGGGGCCCTTGTTCTCGTACTCACGCTGACTCGAACTCTCTCTACATACATCAGCCGGATTCATGCGGGCCTCTTTTTCTGGCTGTCACACAAAACCAGAATTAATGTTATCTCCGAGGCTTGGTGGTCAAGTAGTGGCTCACTTTGAATTGCTCCTCACAAAGGACACTAATGATGCTTATGCTTGCCCATCTTGTCTATTACATGTTACCGTCCACTGACATCATGTAGGCAGCTGGCAGGATTATTGTCCGGAAACTTCTGACAGTGACCAAGCCTGGAGTTTTGAAAGCACAAGCCTTTCATTACCTGGTCTGCTTTTGTCATCAGGATCATTAAGAGTTACTTCCTTGCTGCTTTAGCAGAAACTCTTCAGTGTCCAGACACTTTTCATTAGTTTTCCCTTTATAGCTTTTGTAAATCTGGACTCTGCAAAATGGAAATATTTGAAAGACTTTTAATGAAACCCTGTTTCACACAAGTTAACTGTGAAGAAAAAGACCTAATTTGCTCTCGTCTTCACGAAGCATTCCTCAACAGTATCCTTGATTAAATTGACAGAACAGGATGGATCTGCATGTGTGTGTCACTTCTGCTGTGGAAATAACCGTCTTTGTGTCTTGTTCTTGGGTCTGTATCACAGCCTTCCTGCTCCTCCAAATGTCATCTGCCTGGCTCATATTTGGAGATGTCGGTGTTTGTAAGAAGCATCAGACTGCTTATTGACTAAGAGTCAAGATCCTGTTGATAGAAACCAGGAATAGCTTCACTTGCTACCTTCTCCTATTGATTGCCATACCTCGCATGAAACTGAATCTCCTGTCGGTTGCATTTAGGAAGCTCCCTGTGACTGTAGTGGAGTATATGCAGTTGTAACTGGGATGTCTGTCTTGAGTTTCCCATCACGTCTCACTACGGTCAGTTAATCAGTATCTCTAAATTGCCCCATAACTCCATTGCGGGTATAATGTTGTGGCTTTGTTCTGATGTTTTCTCAGGAGTTCTTACACACATTGTGGACGATACGAGTTAGCCAGTGTCAACTCATAGATGGAAAACCAACAGCTAAAAGTTAAATGGAAGTTATCTATATTAATTTGAGGACAAATGAACAGCAGGAATGCAGAGATTTTAAACACTTTCTGTGGCTTTTGACAATTTTATCTCCATAAAATTCTCATTGCAACTGAGAGCTGGAAGAGCTAAAGCTTCTATGACCTGTGGGAATCAAATTCTTTCACAGTGTGAGTGGTTTTAATGCATGGACACCATTTCCTACTACTCAGTAATGAAACTAAAGTTAATCCGAGGAAAACTGTGGGACAGAAGCTCCTGTAATTCTTGTAATATGAGCCGTTATCTGGGCGTCACACCTTTCCTTTGTCTTGAAGCTTTAACAAAGATTTCCAAGAAATCTCTGCTTTCTTTTCACTCCAGTGCAGAGCACAAAAGAGCGGGTATGTGCAGTTCAGATATGGAGATTATGGCTTTGGGAGCAGAAGGTTGTTTGTTTGCAGCTGACACTGTCAAATTAACCTGACCGGAGCACTGTGCACAGTGCAAACACACCCTGCACTGAAGATTATTCATGTAGTATTCTGTTAATGATCACTGCAGTGGTAATACTTGCATATTCCTATGAACAGAAACAGAAAGCTGATCTGATTGAGATCCACTTTTAAAGACTCTGGCTTTACACTCAACATTATAAAACAGTTAAGATAATAAAGATAAAGACATCTTTGTGCTTAACATTGTGCCAGGGAAGAATATTTTGTCTAGCAATTTTTTAAAGATCTAGAGCCCCTTTTGGCACTATGTGCAGTGAAAAAGTATTTTTACTGTATATTAATTTCATACAGATTAGCTCAAATTCAAAGTGCTTTATAGATGTTTGGCAAAGTAAATGTAAGACAGTACAAATACAGTGTAACGATATGATACTAATGCACATGAAAATAGAAATTATCAATATAGAAAATAAAGCAAATATAAACTCAACCCCAGCAGTGTCTGTTTCAGTTTTTTAGCTTGTGTCACATTTTTGCTTGCTGTGGGCACATTTTAAGGATAGATTAGAAGTAGAGAGAATTCAAAAATGTCCTCTGTGCAGTATAACAAAAGTTTTAATGCCATAAATCATAAAAATGCAAAAAATGAAAGTTAAATAGTGCCCACAGGTGTTACCGATGCTAATAAAGTAATAGGAAATAGTGGCTGTACATACTATACATATTTTATTACTGACACTTTTTAATTTGTTTCCATGCTTATCTCTTATCTGCTCAGTGTAAACACAGCCAAAAATTCAGAATTTTTTTAACTTTTTGTCACGTAGTGCAGATTTTATTTTTATCTATTTGTTTTTCCAGAATCTGGTTATTTCAAAAAGTTTATTTTGGGTGAATTTTAAATTGCAATAGGTAGAATAAAGTGGTTGAGATTAAGCAGTGGTTTGGGTTAAATATCACAGTTCTAAGTTTTGATTTGGTAAGGGTTCCTGCTAGAACAGAACATCACAGATGAGAATTGAAAATTAAGACAGACAATTTTTATTTTTAATGTTTCTGATAAATTGTGTAATTTTGGTGACTTTATACCAGTAGCATGCCTTCCAATCATTTCAGCAAGTGTTGGGGTTCAGAGGGCTACAGAATATAGAATAGATTTTTTATTTTTTGCCTGATGAAAGTCTAGCATCAAAATGTCACTAATAAATGTATTTTGCACATTAAATAGTATGCAGAAGTCTGATTGAATCCTTTGGTTAAAAAAATATTTTCTGATAGGTACCAAGGTTGCACTCAACTGCAATGTTCTTCGTCTGCTGATAGAGTTGCAAAAATACTTGACCAGTTGTCCAAAGCCCAACAGATATAAAAATTTTACATTACATAACAGTAGAAAGCAGTGAAACCTTTACAGTTAAAAAGCTGGAACCAGATATTCTTTGGCATTTTTGCTTGAAACTGAGTGTAAATAACCACATAAGCTTGCTTAGAAAACGCACTCATTTGAATGTTGTTCCTTCATCCTCACAGATCTCAGCCCCTGCGGTGCCGAGTGCGCATGGAGGCTGTTCGGTGGAGGCTGTCTGTGTTTCTCTGAGGTCTCAGATCGTCATCCCAAACCAGCATCATCGTCTGCAGCCTCGAAGGAGTGCCCTCACTTCACAACAGTGCATAGGCCTTCTGTTCAAGGAGCCTGGAGCTGCAGCAAGAGCAAGAGAGAGAGGGGGAAAGAAAATAAACACGGGTTTAAAAAGACGCTCTTCATGAATTCCCCAAAAACCTGAAAGGCAAATACTGCAAAGTTGGCTGGCTGTCCCGAGGAAGAGGCATGTGGACAAAGAGCATGGCTTGGCTCTGTCTCCCAGCCTACATTGTCCTTCTTGTTGGTTGTTTTCATACAGCAGTCACGGAAAATGATGTCACCCCACGCCTCACCTTCTCCTACAGTAAGTTCTCAACTATAGAATAACCATGACATTCTTGTAGTATGCAGCGTTTGGTCCCATGCTGTCCTGTTATCACATGTATGCATCACTTGTGGACTCACCAGGACATTATTTCACTGTAAAGGAAGTAAGTGTAAGCTATGGAGGTGCCTCAGGCTCCAATCGTGGTTTTGTTAGATCCTTTTACATGAATAGCAGCACATGGCCGACTGTCAGTAAACAGTCAAACACGGCAATATAGTTGGTTTCTCTTCTCTAGCTGCTGCTCACAGCTGGCCAGAGGTAAAACTCTGCACAGTCTGGTGGTTCATAAGTACACCTACATTTTGTGCTCTCACAGAACTGATTATGCAATTCCCTGTGGTGTCCCTGTTCATTAACTCTGTCCACTGAAAACAATCAATACACTTCATATGTGTCCATTGTTGGAGCTAAAAGGATTTAGATGGATGAAATGGTATTTGTACCCCATAATGATTTAAATTCCATGTAAATCCACACGGTGAATGGCAGCTCCATCAGGGCGGCCCCGTCGAGTACCTGCAGGTCAGACCCAATTATAAAATGAACAGGCCTATTGTGTTGTGACTTACTGAGGGCATTCGGACGTTGTCTCACCAGCACTAAGAGTTATTGCTCTTATATAATCTCTATTTCTTGCATGTCTTCTTGCAAATATGCTAGCCATATTTCGTCCTTAAAATATGTTGGGGATACAGCTAAATTGGCCCTTTCTGAGCGGCATGATTTGCCACACTGTCTTCATAGATAGTGCGATGGCCACCGGCACCACAGTAGTGATTTTATCATCATTGATCTAATTATTCAAAAGATGCACTACTTGAGATGACAAGTTGGATTTAGTTGTGCTTTAGTGACTCCATGGAAAATTAAACAAAATGATAGATTATGGGATCAGTGGAGGCTTTCAGTGATTCAACTGCAGTTAGTGACTCATGTTTAGGCCTCATTAGAGTCATGTCAGGCAAGATTGCATTGATAGATCTCACTTAGGAACCTATTATAGACATGTATTCAATTTCCAGTATGAGGCTCATTTCAAGCCAGCAAGGTGTTGGGATAGGTAAGCCATGCTGCCTGTCTGAGCTTGCTCCTTCCCACATGATGGGCTTCTGTACCAATAGGTAATCTCTGTCACCTCCCTGGCTCAGCTAAGTCCATAGCTTGGCTCTAGAGGAGTGTTTCACAACACACACACCATCAATCGCTCACTGAAAAGATGCTTCACACTTTTCCCTGCTCTGATAGGGAGATTTGCTTTTCCAGTGCACAGCCCATGTTTAACATCATCATAAAACATGCAAAACCCCATGAAAGAAGTCTCCTGTCTACATGCCATGTATTCACTAAAGCTGAAGCTTGTCTTTTCAATCTCGTATCTATTTTACTTCTATTATTGGAGCTAACCAGACTAATCCTCGGTCATCAGCCTGTTTCATTAGAGCATTTATGCTGCTGTAACTTTAACCACATTGATAAGCTCTGACCTTTAGGCGAAGGGTCATGCAGGAAATAACAGCTTAACAACAGAGGTAGTTACGATCAGCCATAAAACTTAACAAGGAGTCATTTTATCAGCTCCTTCTGACATATCTCGACATGGCTCAGAGCCCATACTCACTTGAAATTTACTAGAAGGCTTAAGCAGCAGGTCTGATGAAGAATATCTAAAAAGACTGACATTGTTGGTGTTTAAAAGACCAGTTTTTAGTTTTTAGATTGTGAGGCAAAGAACAAGTCTCAGCCAGCTGATGAAGGTTAATGGGGCCTGGTGGAAGGAGTCGTCTTGCTGTGCTGTCGGTTCTGCTACACTGACATTTTCCAGCCTCCTGCAGAAAGGCTTTGTCACATTGTGTTTACAGTATCAAAGCAGAATGCAGAGCAGCAGGCCTCAGGGACCTGAACTTTATGCAGCAGAAACTGCCTGGTCTCATCACAGTCTCCGGTCGTCTCTGTCCTATCAGGATGCCTTTTAGCTTGACGTCTTGCATGCCTAAAACTTGGCAGCGTAGGCGGGCCAGAGCCCTGCAAGGCTGATCCTCCTCCTGCAACACTGTCGTAGACCAACTTCCCCTCCTCTTCCCTCTTGCTCTCTCTCTGTCCCATGGTCCCCGCCTCTGCCCTAATGAAGAGGGTAATCTGCCATGAATAATGAATGGGGATTTGTATGTGTTATGGTGTGAACACTTGTCTGGTTCTCATTATGCGCCTATCAGGACGGATCATGGGTTCAGGGAGTAAAGCCTGCATCTGCTTTTCTCTCTGCTTTTGTTCCAGGCTTTAATGCGGACCATGTTGAATGGCTTAGTGTGTTGGAACACTATTTAAAGGCACACCTATAAGCTGTTTAAGTTGCCTTTCTTTTCCTGTTGATCTGCTCAGCCCTCTGTTACACATCATGCAACATTTGTGCTTTATTTTGTGTAGGTGCTGTGCCCACAGTCACACTGGGAGTGAAGTGTTTTTAATTATTTAAAAGCTGTCATGTCTAGACCAGTTGAATCAACCACTCTCAAGTAATTCAAAATGACACTGGTGTCAAGTGAGATAACAGCTTTTCAATACTGGTGCCACATAGCTGAACAGCAGTTCCTCATGGTATGAATGCTTAAACACACTCCACTGTATCACCTGCTAGACACTTAACATCCAGGAGGATAACATCCAGGAGAGTCCAACAGAATGGAAAGCCATAGTGACTAAGTATTACTTTCTATTATGACTCAATTCAGTGATTATTGCTTTGGTTAACATAATGACCATGCAATCTCACAGCAATGGCAAAAACAGTAATCATCGTCTATCAAACCTTACATGGTATAAAATTAAGCAATGTTTGCATGGTCAATTAAGAAATTAAAATCAAGCACAAATGCCAGGATTTTTTAAGTTTTTATCTTTAAGATGTGTGTCTTTGTTGTTTTCGATGGTGGTAAATTAAATATGCATGTTTGGGGACCATCTCCAGTGAAAATCATGTTTTAAGCTTGTTTATATGTCCATATGTGTTATTTTAAGAAGATAAAAGACACATCATGAGTGAAATAAGCAGTCATTGCTATGGTTGATCATTTCCACCTTGAAACTACAGTGTACTGATGACAGTCTCAAAAACACAGATTCAGACTTTCAAGGTTTTATATGTCACAAACCTAAGGAACCAATCCTGTCAGCTTGCAGAGTGGAAGAGTTCTTCTTCAGAAAAGGTTCTGGTTCTAACATGTATAGTTGAATTACTCCAGTAATCCAACGTATCATTGTGTAGTGTAAAGTAGTTTTACAGTGTTTTAGCAGAGTTGCAGGTGAGCTGGTGTGCTCCAGCTGCAGAGTGTGGTGGAAGGAGAAAGAATGGAGAGAGAGGCCTGATCCTCCACTGTAGAGGAGGAGTAACAGTGTAGAGTAGCATCTAAGCCATTTTAAGACATGAAAGGATTTTTTCATGTAAAATTTCTAAATATGTAACTTTGATATTCAGAGATGAGTTTTTGGGGTTAAATCAACAACGTAAAAGTGACTTTAAATTGTGTGTTAAATTGTGGATTTTTCAGTATTTTCTTACTCTCAATTTATAGAGAAAATACTTGTCAGATTATTTTCTAATTTGAATAGTCACCAATTTCAAGCCTAAAATAATGCTTGCCCATAAAACAAAAGTATCCAAATGACAAGAAACAGTAACATAAAATGGTGTTCACAGCTTTTTTGCACATTAATTTTCAAGGCGTTGTGAGGACACAGTGGCTGTAATTACACAGTATGGAGTCAGGTCTGTCAGGTCAGAGTGCTGCTGTATGGTTAGAGACATGTCAAGACCTTGTGTGCAGTGCCTTTGTTCTCGATGCTCCAGCACTGTTCACACCAGAGGAAGAGGTCATGGTGAGTTCCTGATGAACCAGCAGCTGGTTTACATTATTGTGGTTAATCCAGGGTCAACGTCTGCAGCCTGTTCACCAGCACACTGCCTTATCAACATTTTTTAAGGATCCTGTGCTCTTTTACAAACAACAGGTTTAAGTGTTGCATTGAAACGCTAACAGTTTAATTAGTTTCTGGGTAGGCTATACTGTCCCACAATAAATTGCACCACCAAACCCTGTTATTGCTCATCCCTGCTGTGTGAATACGTAATGCACATATTTTATCTCGACACTTTGCTCAGCATTTACAGCATTTTGCAGCGTTCACAATATGACTCTCCAGCCTCGGTTTCCTGAAGTTGTGTTTGAAAATTACCACCTTTCTCAGCATCAGGATGGTGCGGTGGAGACAATATCCTGCTAACAAGATGCAGCCCCACAATTTACCAATACAAACAGCAGGCTCACAGCTTGCCTAATGAATCTCCTGCTGAACTGACCCTCTTGGCCTGTTGTCTTCATGCATTCCAGATGCTTCAGTCTCTGTCCTTCAGCTTCCCAGGTCTGCTCTCCCACACAGTTACCCGTTCAGCACGCAGCTTTTAATAGCTAGTTTGAAATTATTCAGGATAATTTAGTTAGCGCTCCAGTGAGGGCTGTTTTCTATCTTGATGTAACCAGACAATGCGACAGTAGTGGGAGTTCTGGCATTGCTCTGACACTGACCCGGTGGGACTCCTGTTGGCACTGTGGCTTCCTGTCGCAGCGGTCATTGCTTCACTCTCAACAGAGGGTTTTAATCACTTCTCCTAAAAGCAATTGGATTTACAAGGGTTCATCTGTTCTATCCCCAGCAAAGTCCTTGAACAAGTTCAGTAGGCAGATAAAGACAAAGGAAAGAGATTTGTCCCTGCTGTCTCTTCGCTCTGCCTAAGGAGCTTCTTCCTAACTTCTTATAAATGTCATTTGTGTCCCCTTATTTTTACAAGATTACCCTAATGCTGCGATGTCCCGGCTCATCTGTCTGTCCTCGCTGTCTTGAACAAACAATTAAAAAAATTGCTTCACAGTTTCCACCTCTGACACTAGGGATTTATTTTTTCTCGTCCTTGCTCGGGTGCTCTCGTTCGACACCATCTGTCTGAACGAGTCAGATTTTCCTATCTTTCAGTCAGAGGCTGCACAATGGCAACTTGAATGCCGATATCCTAATGTATTTCTTATGTTTTCCCTTGTAAGTCATTAATAGATGCATTTTTTATTAAAGAAAATAATATATTATGTATTTTTAAAATTCATGTCAGCTGTCTAAAATATTTGGGGAAAAAAAACTGTTTGGTTTATTGAATTAAATTAAATGAATAATTGGCAGAAATTAAATCCCTGCAAGTCCGGGAATCATTCTGTTTGGAGTCTCACTATCATGTTGTCTAAGCAAATCCAAGACACACAGTTTTTTTCTACACAACACAAACTGGTGATTGAATCTCTGTGAACCATTAGTTACACTGCTGTTGTGATATGGTGGCTAAGTTTAGATTACATGGCTGTCCTCCCAGGCCTATTGGTTTAATGATCCATCTCGTCTAGTAGTGGATTGTGCATCTTCTTCTACCCATTCAACCCTGTTTAAAATGTGAGTCTTGTTCTCTGAAGACTATTACTCGTAAGCATTCTTCTGATACTGCCTCATGGATGAGAATGTAGGTCATGTTTACAGTCAGAAGACTGGAAATGGGGCATCTGACATCCCTTAAAGATAATCTATCATGGGTCCATTGCTTGCTCTTAAAGGCAGTAAAGAGACATTGCTTTTTTTCTGGGTCATCCTCTAGTGAACTATGACCAGCACTGTAATAACAAACTACTCTGCTATAAAGTCAGGTGCTACACCTTGTTTTTATTCGTAATAAGAATCTTTGTACACCTTGTTTGCAAGTTTACTGTTAAAGGGAAGTTGATCCAGTTGTAAGGAGGTTTTGTTGCAGACTTTCCTGGTAATTTTAACACTCACACATAATGTATTTTTGTTTGTGAGAATGATTCCTTGTAGTTCTGCAGAAAGCAAACAAGAGCGAGTGCTTTAAATGAGGCATCCAATCACCTGATCTCCTGAGCATGCAGCTGTAGTAGCTGATAAAGGCAGCCCACTCGTAAGGGAGGGGACTGAGTGAATCAGCCTGTTATAGTTGCACTGCAAAAGAAGGCACTAATATCACTGTCAGCCAAAGGACAAATTACTCGACAGTTCCCTGCTAGCGGCTATGTTCAACACTTTTAATGATCCCACTACTTTTTTGGACACGGACCCATCAGGAAATCAGCTGCAGAAATGTAGTAAGATTCCTTTAAGGCCAATATAATTAATTTCTCCTCTAAATAGATTAGCAAGTTAGCTTATGTGAGTATTTCAGTCCATTTAGCAGTGTCATTTGCAGAAATGACTTTTAATTACATAATAATGGTAATGATCTCACATTGCTTGCAGCTGTCACAGGTTGAACCAAAGAGTTTGCTGTTCATGATGTGCTCCAACTACTCAGAGATGCTCTTTCAAACTCTAAGATCAGAGGTCGGGTATCGGTGAAATGCTGAGGTGTAAAGTCCTGCTGGCTCCCCTGTTGTGTAGCGATTTTAGTCGCAGTTGGACAGACAGTGACTGGTGTTTCCATCATCAGTCCAGCAGAAACAGCAAAGTAGAGGGTTCTATCTTTGTCTTCCTTTTTTGTTTTTGACTGGGTGAAAATGAATTTTTTGCCTTATAAGATGAGTTCATGACACGGCCTGATGTCCGAATGTTCATGATGCATGCCACATGGGCAGACAAGGCATCAAGCTCTGGTTAGATTCCCGGCAGGCTGAACCCTTCCTACGTGCTTTCTTGCCCACACTTCCTCTTTCTCACTCTACTGTGCTATCTGAATAAAGGCAAAATGCCAAAAAAAAACACCCTAGCCAAAAAAGAACAGAAGATCAATTCACCCAGACAACAAAACAACAAACAAAAAGCAAAAAAAATCACCTTTCCCTGGTGATATGTAGCCTTCCACATAATTTTAGATTTATGTGCTGAGGTTTTGAGATTTCCATCTTTGTAGGTGGTGTCATATCCCAAATAACATGGAGTTAAATTCAATTTAGTTTGAAAAATGACAGTTTAAAAACCCGGCAGTAATTTGTCTTTGTAGAGACAATGTCCCAACTTCTCAGGATAATCCACAGACCTCAGTTTTCATAGGAACTTTATCTCCTGTAGGAAGTAATTCCTGTGAAAAATGTTGACAGGTCTGTGCAGTGTCCACTGTAACAGAGCCAGTGCATTGGCTCCTGTTTAGTTTTTCTAAAATATCTCGATAGATGATATCCTAGAACCTAAACAGACCAAAAAAAGCCCTCTTAAGTGGAAACCAGTAAGTCAAAAGAGTGTTGGTGACATAAAGGGAAAAACCAACATGAAGATGTGTCTTTACATAGATCCCCAGAGTCTCTTGAGCTCTTTCAGGGGAATAAATGATCAATCAGTCAACTCAAATACTGTATGGTTGCTGTAAAAAAGCATTACTATCTTGATTATAACCATTTCAACATAAATGCACCATAAGAATAAACCTCTCCAAGATGCACTTCAAAACATCAATTCTTTATTGACCTTTTATCAGCTGCTCTCCTAAGAAAGAAAGCTAAGATGGACAAGGATGAACTGTAGTATGATACTGTTGTACCTCTTCAGCACTGACACAATGGCCACTTCTGCCCTCTCTGTCTCTGTTGCGTTACAAGCTCTTCTTCCACCCTTAAGTGCTTCCTTTGAACTCCTTGTGTCTTCCCTCTTCCTGGTGAAGCCACAACATTTCTGGAGCTGCACTGTCATGAAGTGACCCGTCAGGAATCAGCCTCAGACAGTCAAACAACAATGGAGGGGATTCTTTAAGAGACTGTGGCATATTTGGAGCGCAGGGGAGGACGAGTTCAAGCACAATGCACTCATTAGCTTGTGATGTTGGTTTTGGGGTAACAGTCTGCACAGTGGTCAACCTGTGGGTTTATTCTACCCCAGTTTTGTGGTCTGAAGACCTTGTTGCTGTTTCACGCTGCTGTCCATGTCCAGAATGTCTAAGAATCAGTTCAAATACATAATAATTTGTCGGGCTGGAACAGGAATAATTTTCCCTTTTCTTTTTCTCATAATGATCTGCATAATGACAGAACACTGTGAAAAAGAAAAGCTGAAGGAGATGTCTTTCAGTCGCTTGTTTGGTTTGATCAACAGTCGTAGTGATGTAAATTTTCCCATTTGAGAAGCTGGAACCAGTGAATGTTTGGCATGTTTGCTTGTTAAATGATTATCAACTATTAACATTTTTGACTCTTAAATTTTTCCAGCAAGTCATTTAAACAACTTTTTATTTCAATACATCTAACTGAAAACCATTTCTTCATATAATTTATATAATTTTTAACTAATAGGTTACAACTATCGTGGTTCCTCTAATTGTTTTAGGGAGGCTCCTTTCTTGCTCTCTACATCTACTAGTATGTCCCGAGTCAACATCCATCTAATTGAGTCCTTAAGTCCAGCAGACACAGAATAACATTAGTATTGATTTGGAGTCGTGTTTGTGACCCCTTTATGAGTTCAAGTTCAATTTTTGCTCCCCTTTTAGCTCCTGTTTTGGTCTGCACCAACTCCTCTGGAAAATATATGGACCCTTTTCTTATTAGCTAACGCTGCAGGCTGTAAAATTAAAACAACAAAATGAAGAAGACATTAAGATTAACGTACACGGCTTTAAAAATCTGGCTGAAATATGAACATGTAATTTTCAGACCATCCAGCCTTTTGTTTAAGCATACCTTTTGGAGCACATGGACAAAACATGATATTAAAATGTACCATTTAACAATCACCTACTCCTTAGAAAAATACAGCATTATCAACAAATTGGTCTCCACTGAAAGATGACTGTTTTCTTGAAATTATGAAGGGGAAGCTTTGTAGAGTTTCAAAACCCTCCTGGATATCTTTAATGATACTCAATTGGAGGCCCTATTGTTTCTTTTTGTCAACTGTGGTTGCTAAGTATGACAGTGGTGATGTGACTCCAGAGAATAATTGTGTAGATATCCCTCCTCTGTTAAAATCCCTCAAAGCTTTTGTTTTGGTTCTGGCTTTGGCCTTTGTCTTTCTCTCTCCATAAATCACAGTTAAATTTGCCCAAGGCTCTGTGGGGAGGAAAAAAAACGGGGGGGAAACAGAACCGGCATGGAACAGCAGTCCATTTATCCTGTAATGATAGTGAAAAGGAAAGAGAATGGCCCCAGTGGGTCCATGTACAGTACGTAGAGCCGAGCCTCTTGTGGTTTTACGGACAGATTTAACTACAATATGGCTCAGTGTTGCCGTGGCGATGGACTGCTATTAACATGTTGTTTTCCCGAGGGACAGGAAGTCCTCCAACCTCCTGTACCTTCCCACTGAGGTGAGGTTATATTAGGTCACATGTACTGCAGGGCATGTACCACGTAGCGAGGTTATTATCAGTAGGACTTAATGACTCTACCTGGACTGGATAGGTTTAATGCAGGGAAGTGATATAATTTTAATTATTACCACCAGCGTCTGTGGTTTCAATCCAGTTTCACTCTATTACGCCTGCAATTCGTCGAAGTTTGAGCAGTGAAAAAGCTGCACAAATGAGCTGTCTCACAAGGTCAAGTGACACCAGTAAACCTGAGCTAACTTTGTCTCGATATAATAATGCATTATGTTTTGTTGGCTCATAGATTGAAAGTGCAGGTGGGCTCCTTGTCACATCTCTGAAAGCATTATCAGGAGAAACTGGCCACAAATTATAAGTCATCATGGTTGTTTACATACCTAGAAAATATCTAAACTTAGTAAAGGGACAATAGCAAGCTTAGGATGTAAGTCAGAAAAGCTTTAAGCCCGTCTGTTATGTTGCTGCTTATCCAAATGGAGCCCATCACTCCGCCTATAGTGTCCCAGAGGACTTGTGGTGTAGACATTTGTAGCACGCCTCTCTTGGTATGCAAGTTCATATATGTTGTTATGTGTTGTCTGGAGAGCGTTTAACACAGTGTTTTTGCTTTTTCTCTTGCTTGTGCTTATGTGAGGGACTTTATTTGCAGCATTTGGGGGATTTTAAGTGCTTTCCCCATGTGGTATGTTTGCCATAAATGTGACATTTTGCTCATATAATTTGTAAAAAGACTTTTTTATTAGTTTTTTAAAATATATTTTTTTTATTGTATGAAATTTTAAAGATGTGAAAACAATAATTTCTTTAAGTTATTATCATTTAAACTAGAGGGCATCATCCTAAATTCCATTTTTTTTCATATTAATAAAGATATTAGTTTAACCCATTCAGTACTGTTCTGTTACTTTAAGATATTGGGATAAGAGTGTTGCACTTTCAAGAAGATGGTCCAGAGAAAATGTTATCATGAGGCCTGGCTTTTTTCAAAAGTAAAACATCATGTTCAGACCCGCTTCCCACCTCAGTCATTTTTGTACAGTCCCTTACAGCAGCAGTTTAAAGATTTATAACGGAGAACAACATTCCTCTATGAACATGAAATCACATCACTATATTACAGTTAAATAAATGGAGATCTGTGGTCTGTTATTCTTTCCTCATTCATCACATTTCAGGGCAGAAGTCCTGTATCAGAACTTCAGTCATTTCAAGTTTCCATCAGCTCCCTGCCTCTGTTTGTGCTGGCATGTAATTAAGGCAAGTTGTTCAAGTTGGGCTGGCAGTGGAGGCATCCAGACTGCTCCAACTCTGAGATACACATGGGCCTTCAAAGCAGTGATTAGGAGAGACGATGATTTAACCCTTGGCTTAAGTCAGGAGGTGTTAATGTGGTTGGAACAAAGCCACTCGCTTATTTACAGCACAGAACAGGAGGAGAAATATGAGGACTTTATCCTTCTCTGATGAGGAGCTCGAATTTGGAAGCAGCAGTTGCCCACAGAGAAACACAGAGATGCTCATTTCTTGATGAGCTATTTTCAGGTGTATTTAACACGCAGAAAAAGCTGAGGCTCAAATACTTAGATCTTCTCTAAGGGGCATACTGCCTAAAGTCAAAGTTCACTTGTTTCTGGACTATCCTGGTGGCTGACGTCCCAAAATATGACAGTGCAGTCACAATATCTTTGGCTATGCTGCTACAGTTTTTACCTCTAATTTTTTGAACAACTTACAATTATTTTACAGACTGTTCCTTACAGTGTCATTACATATAATAACTAGTAAAATTACATAGAAAAAAGTATTAATTTACATAACGCCCACCTCAAAAAACAGCAATCCATTCCTTTACAACATTTGACCATAAAATTATACTATTTTTAATGTATCCAGATTTTTAAAAAGTATTACTTTAGAGGTAAATTTGCTGTAAATTGAAAGTAAAATTATGCACATTAAGAACTTAAAATCTTTTTAAAAAAATTAAGCTGTTCATTTACAGATTTTTCCCTGTGTTGTTGAATTACACATAATATTTAGTATAATCACCAGAAAAGTATTATTTCACATGTTGATTGTAAAAAAGAAATGGCCAAAACTGTACATAACGTCTACATTAAAAATCTGTATTTTTCAAAACGTAATTCTTTTTTTTTACATGTGACAATAAATTCCACATTTTTACTATATATAAAACCATTTTTGATTACAATGTTCCACCATCTTTAACGATTATTATTTTAATGGCTGGCTGCCAGATTTTCACTATTTTTTTTAACAGATTCTTTTTTCACTGTGTAGAGTTTGACTTGGACCTTTGTTGTATGTCTTCCTCCTCGCTCTCCTCGTTTTATGTCAGCTTTCGGCTGTGTGCTGTCTAATAATGTCAAAAATGCTTGTGCATAGGTAGATGATATTTAAGACAATTTATGCATGTTCTTTTTTTCAAAAAAAAAAATCTAAATTCAAGTCACGACGCTGCATCAACATTAAGACACAAAAAGTTTCTCATCAGTGTAGTTGTCATAAGAATGACAAAACCAGCTCAGTGAGGCTTGTCAGGGTTGACAGAGTGTGTTTGATTAAGACAGAGCATCAGCATTGTATCTGTGCTATTCATCAATACTGTGAGCACACACAGAAACATCTTCAAAATACATCTATTTGCATATTCAAGTGTCTTTAGTCATTTTCTATCTTCAACAGCATGTAATTGTTTTTAGGGTTTATAATGTACTGGATGACACCTTCTATGCAACCTGGACAGATTAATCAGTGAATTAAATCTGATGTCTCCTCCTGTGTCTGTTTCTGTCTAGATGCAAAAGAGAGGACAACCAGAAGTTTCTCAGTCAGCGGGGTTTTCAACTACACCTCTCTCCTCCTCAGTAATGAAGACAACATGCTGTATGTTGGCGCTCGGGAGACTCTCTTTGCTCTCAACCTCTCTGATATCAGCGCAGTCAGGCTGCAAAGAAATGTAAGAGCCAGCCTGCGGGCGTCAGTAAACTGCAATACCACATATATATATATACTGTATCAATATGAATGTAGTTATAATAGGATCCCAGAGGTACTATATTAATATGGTAATAAATATGATATGATCCCAGGAGACCAATATAACACACCTCACTGTATTATACCTACAGTAGAGTAGAGTCTGATGGCCTTTTTTCCCCCCGCAGCTCACATGGAAAACTCCAGAGAGGAAGAGAGACGAGTGCAGTTTCAAAGGCAAAGACCTGCAGGCAAGTGAACTGCTGGTTTAAAGCTCAAGTAGCTGAACTCACATGGCTGAAACATTATTTACATAACTGCAGGTTTGCCCCGTTGGTTAAGTTGGCCATTATGGGAAACAGACCCAGGGCAGAACCCTGGACATTTCCTGTCAAGTTGTAACTTTCCATTTTACCACAATGGATTTTTCCTTTTCTTTCAAACACACTTTTCCTTTATTACACTCCTTCTTTTGTCAACCTGCTCCACCTCCACTTAAACATACAGACCTGCAACCTTGGTTAAATGGAAACAGATTAGCAAAAGGAATCTATGTTTTTAGAGCTGGAAATTTTATTTACCGTGCCAATACTCATATGACAATTCTGTAAATTGCTGGAGGGTCTGTGGGTCATTTGTGTTTTCTTTACACTTTAATCTTTGATTTATAATAAGCTTCTATAAACTACAAATGCCTTGAGACAGGAAGCAAATTACTTTTAGTTAGCAGGATGGAAATGTCTCTTTTAAAAACAAAAATTTGTTAACTGTTTGGCAAAACTGATAACATCCATACCCAGTCAGTTTTCTAACACATACAGCTGAATCACCTACATCATTCTATGTTAGTAGCTTGAAATAAATAAAGTGTTGAAGTTAATTTTCAAATTGATTTCTTTGTTTCTGCTACAGACGGATTGCTTCAACTACATCAAGATTTTGCTACCCATGAACAGCACCCATCTGTATGTATGTGGAACGTACGCCTTCAGCCCCATCTGTGCTTATATTGTAAGTGTTCACATGAAACAGTCATGTCTTGTTGCACTGTCTATACGCCTTGTTTTATGAGGATTTAAAAAGGTGCCTCTTTTTTTTTTTTTAAGAAAAATTGATTACCTCTTGTGCAGGATTTTGTATGTGCTTTAGTTATTAGATTCTAGAGGAAGAGATCTGATGCATGTTGCTTCCTGCCTCTCAACTCACTTAGCAGTCTGGCGGAGGCTCTACCCAGCTAGATACAATATAAGTGCATAATTTTATTATCTCCTGTGCCCACGGGAAATGGATCAAAATATTTGATGCATGCAATCTGATTATATCAGAATCAGACTGGTTTTTAATCCTTTTCTACAAATCTTTTAAGACCTTTTACAACAATCCATTACAAGCAAACACAACTGACCTGCGCTTCAACTTCAACTTTAACTGACTGCCCACCTTTTGATTGAGGTCACTGTCAGTGCAGGTTACAGCTCTAGTTTTCGACCGAGCATGTGACATGTGGTGTGTGTGTTTCCTCCAGAACACCGCAGACTTCTCCCTTGTCAAGAGTGATACCGGTGAGATTGTTACAGAGGATGGACGGAGCCGCTGCCCATTCAACCCTGAATACAAGTCCACTGCCATCATGGCTGGTAGGTCTCACAATGGCTGTCAGCTGATGATAAAAATCCGGCTTTGTTAAATGTTCTGATTTATAGAAGCTGCTTTGAGGATCAGTAAAGTAGCTATGCACATGTGGTTGATATAGAGACAAATTGGGGCATAACCTTTGGATTTCATTATTGCATATGACGCAGAAGCCTGTTCCCTCGTGATAAATACTGTGATTATGCTGGTCTTCTTCACTGTGTTGCAGATGGAGAGCTGTATGCCGGTACAGTCAGTAATTTCCAAGGAAATGAACCCATCATTTACAAGAGTCTAAGCCAAGGAACTGCGCTAAAAACAGAAAACTCACTTAACTGGCTTCAAGGTACAGTGCTCTGGCTGGAAGACAGTGACTTTCATTATATCTTCACTTAATCAAAATTTGATATTTTATTTAACATCACATCTTATATGGACAAATGACATTCTCAAACTGTTTGTACCAGACTATCAGAGATTTTGTGTGCATTCACCTGCAATCTGTCAGTCCCTGTTGCAGCTGGACTCCATTTACTGTGCTGATGTCAGAGGGAATAGGGACGTCTGTCCCTGATCCCAGTGTGACAGTATTGTTGGTTTCCTTTCAGATCCAGCCTTTGTTGGCTCTGCCTACATACAGGAGAGTCTGCCCAAGGGTAACCTAGTGGGCGATGATGATAAGATTTACTTCTTCTTCAGTGAAGCAGGGAAGGAGTTTGATTTCTTTGACAACACCATTGTGTCACGCATTGCTCGCGTGTGTAAGGTGAGTGATGCTTGAAGGCAGATAGTCCATCTAAAGAGGCTTTTTTACCCTTGGGCAACATCTACCCCCACTCTCTCTATAGGAATCTATCAAACCAGGAAGGGGGTTTATTTGTGTGTTTGCGCATTTCACGTGTGTTTGTGCTCAGTGCATGCTCCTATACAGGCATGAAGGTAGTCTTCTGAAAGCTGCTTACAGCTTAAATACGTCTTGTATAGCCTACAGTCCTTCTGGGCAGTGACGCAGGATCTCTCAGTACAGAAAAACATTTCTCCTGCACGTTTCTTTCTGTTTGATTCTTTTACTCCAAATCCTCTCTCTAGATTCTTATCATGTTTCACCAAATATTTGTGCTCAAACAGGATTTTGTAGCCAACTAAAAATGGCTTGGGATTACTGTAGCTCAGATCTGTGTGCAGAAATGCTTTATCACCTGCTGCAATACTTCAGGCCTTTCAAACCAAAATGCCAACCTCGTGCATTATTTGTTCATTATTTTTAGGGTTTTCTCAATATTAATAATGCAACAACCAAACCAGTCCTCCAGATCGCACTGCTGCTTGTCTCTTTGAAAACAATCACGTTTATCACTAAGGGGAATGGAAAATACGAGCTGACAGTCTGAGGTGTTGCTGTAGAAAGCCCAGCTGTGACTCACAGGGGCTGTTTCACAGTCGGACACTGCTCAGGGGGTTATTTTTATTATCTCCATGCAATTATCCACTCAGTTTTTCCTTACATTTAGTTTAAAACAAACATTTCAGTTGACAGTTATGCAACTGTTCACTCATGTAGCACATTGATGATGGGTTTTCTCACATACGGCTAAAGTCTGTGTTGAATATAAAGTATCCTTGGCACAAAATACACAAAAGGAAATTAGCAATAATGTGTCAGCTTTTGGGAGTGTACACCCTGAACAAAAAACAAAAATAAGTGTAAAATGTAAAAAATAACAAAGCTTTAAAATGAGGCACATGCTCAGTAGGTAGATAGTAGTAGGTAGGTGTCACTTGCTTTTAGTAACACTATACGCCAGCTCAGATACATTATTTAAGTCCAGTCTTTGTCCTCATGTCCCTAAATCCTGTTTGACTCACTGTGTCAGCTGCAGTTCCCATCTCTGTTGTATATTCAGGTGTTTAGTACACAGATCCCACTTCATGGAGGCTAACTATGGAATGGTAAACAATGTTTTGCTGCAAACAAACAAAACAAAGCATGTTCTCATTTGCAGGATTGTTCCGTTTCCCAGAAAGAAGCCATTACTGCCTGCCATGTTCATGGCTTTTTGAACAGCCTTTTGAACAAGGGATGCTTTTACAGCAGATTAATGAATGGGATGCATTTGCTTCAATTATTCAGAAGTCAGTTTAAGCTCAGAGTGGCATTGAATTATAAAACTAGGTTCAGCCAGAAGGACCAGGGAATATCTGTGTTGCTCATTATCTGCCTGGGTTACTACAATAAGTAATTGCTTCAGAAGCTCAGTATTGGTCATGTGTCATTTCCATTTCCGTCCAGCGCTGCCATTTTCTCTGATTAATGTTATACTAAAGTGGACACAATTAAAGCTTAATATTAAAGGATTTTAAATACTTTAGATCGTTTAGTATTTCTCTTTGCTCTCTAAAAACTCCACACAACAGCTACCATTCATCTTGTTAGCTCTACCTTAAACAGACTGTGTCGTCATCGTCTCTTTAAATACCATGTCTTTGTAAAACCAAAACAAGCGCTTCGGTTTAGCTCTTCATCTATAGTCACCTTTCTGAAACCTGTGACCCTTTGTGGAATTTAATTTTTTTATACAGTCAGTCTAAATCATTCTAAATCATTTCCACGGTGAGGCTTAAAAATGTAGTTGCCCTCTAACTTGTGCTGATATCTTATTGTAAAATCTGTGTAGCCAAATTAGTCTGCATGTCAAGGAGGTCCCGTGCCACTCATAGCCCTTTGAAGGCTTGTGCCAAAGGCGCTGAATCACAGCAGTAGTGTCAGTGAAGAAGGATTGTTGGGGAGCAATGCTTCTTTTTCTTTTTCATTTAAAAGAATTTGCCCTCCTCTAAGCCCCGAGTGTTTTTTATCTATGCCAGTTTTGATGATGTATATTGTTTTCATGACCTAGAAGTCTGCTGCCTCGGGGTATATCTGTGTTGCAGGCACAATTGACTTAGTTTATTATGGTTTTACTATAGGAGGTTAATGCTTTTCAATTACATCAATTCAAACAGTTTTACCTTTGGACACGGCACATTTTGTTCTGGTTTTGACATGAAGAAGGTAAATAAAGATAACAGAATTATTTTCCTAAAACAATATGATGCAAAATCTGCACTGTATGTTCTGGTATGTATTATCTGGTGCATGTCATCATTTCATGATGTGCACCACACGAGCCTGTCAGATCCCAATAAATCACACTTGTGAGTCAAACTGCGCAGAGGAATTGTCAATTGTCAGTAACCACAGGTGTCAATCTTATATTGTTGCAACCTTGACTGCTCTCAAGCTGAAAAGGCTCCAACCCTAAAATAATTGTGTTGCAGGGTGACATCGGAGGTGAGAGGGTGTTGCAGAAGAAATGGACGACTTTCCTGAAGGCTCAGCTCTTGTGCTCGCTGCCTGATGATGGCTTCCCTTTCAACATAATCCAAGACATGTTTGTGCTCACACCCAGCCCGGAGGACTGGAAGAATACTGTGTTTTACGGAGTGTTCACATCTCAGTGGTGAGGATCAGCTTTACCTTTAACTTCAGCACATCACCAAATAAATATGTTAATACCGTATGAGATATGTTGTGCAGATTTCGCATACAAAAGTATTAACAAATGTCTCTTTGAATGGGGTATAAAAACCAAACTTGGGCCATATTTACTTCAGAGAACATGAGGCTTCTCTGAAATGTTTTTGGGAATTAGCCAGATACAGTTTTTAGTCATCTCTCTCCAGTCCCTCATTAAACCCCTGAAAACTAATCTCTGTGTATAAAAAAAACATAGGTGTCACCTCGTTGTTTCCTTTAAAATGTGCAAATCAACAACCCCTCTCTGTTTGCTGCAGCTCAAGCACACCAGCTCACCTACAACTCTGCTCAAACACTATAAAACTGCTCTACACTTCACAATGGTGTGTTGTAACATTGGAGTGATTCCGACATACATGTTCAAACCAGAAAATGATTCAGAGGAAAATAAATGATATGGAAAGTCCCACCTTGCAAGTTTGTAGGATTTGTTCCTTTGGTTTGTTACATATGAAACGCTCAAAGTCAGAATTTGTGTTTTTGAGACTGTTATCTGTACGCTGCAGTTTAACGACAGAAATGCTCCATCATGCTGTTGATTGCTTATTTTACCCATTATATGTCTTCTAACTTAAACAAAATATCATATATACATGTTAATAAGGTAAAACAAGTCTTGCTTTTCACCAAATTGGTTCTTTAAGGCTGATTCTGATATATTTTTTTGGATTTTTAAAATGGTCTAGTATTCTCTGTCACAGTTGTAGTGGTAATGAAGGTTCTGCAGAGTAAAGTGTGTTGCTTATGTCTTTTAAGGTACAAGGGAGCATCAGGAAGCTCTGCAGTGTGTGCTTTCACTATGGACCAGGTGGAAAAGGCGTTCAATGGGCGATATCGTGAAGTCAACCGAGAGACTCAACAGTGGTACACGTACAACCATCCAGTCCCAGAGCCTCGGCCAGGAGCGGTGAGTACTCGCCTGCTGCCCTCTGCTGGAGAAGCTGCAGACACATATATGTCAGTACACAGCAGTGTGTCTTACCAGCTGCGTGAGGGGTTTCAAATGTTCCTGTCTGTTCATCAGTCATGTCCTCAATTTGACTGGTGATCAAAGCTTTAGCAGGTATCTGTCAAGCTGGCGCCACTCTACCTCCACTCCAAAAAACAGGATTCTTATCAAACTGCTGTGGCTTTCATTTCCTGGCAGCTGAATCTGTGAAAAATATAAAACAAATAAATAAACAAACAAACAAAGAGGTGCTGTACCACCGCAGTTGGTGTCATTGTCCAGTGTGAACGAATGTACAATATGTGAAAAGGTGACGTGTTGTTTTGTCTCCACAGTGTATCACAAATGCTGCCAGGGAAGAAGGCATCTCCTCCTCGCTGCACATGCCAGACAAGGTGCTGAATTTTGTCAAAGACCACTTCCTGATGGACAGCGTGATCCGCAGCCAGCCTCTACTCCTGAAACGGAATGTTCGCTACACGCAGATTGCGGTCCATCGAGTCCAGGCGGCTAAAAAGGCCTATAATGTGCTCTTCATTGGCACAGGTAAAGGACATCCCACCCTCTCTAAAAATCAGTCAGTCACATCCATCCGTTTGTGTCACCCTGCGTTGTACACAACCAGCATTTCTCAACATTTCCTGATACTTTAATTTAATTTCAAGCTGTACCATGTCTTTTCTAGATGATGGGAGACTCCATAAAGCCATTAATGTCAACAACAAGATGCACATCATTGAGGAGATGGTGCTCTTCCGTGACGCTCAACCAGTGCAACACATAGAGCTGAACACTGAAAAGGTAGAGTGGAGTGCTCAGAAAGAAATCCAGTCTGATTTCATTCGCAGAGCTTTCTCGTGGTGTGAGCTAATAAGCTCAGTAAATTCATTTATTGGCAGTTTAGGGATTCCATGAGCCATTAAGAGTCACAGCCTAAAGCAAACCTTGTGTTTAATGAGCTAATTACATGCAACTTTCTCTCAGGGGATCTGCAAACAGCTGGGGTTTTAACAGCTGGATTTGTGACACTTCCTGAATCCTGGCATGTATTTGCTTAAATTTGTCCACCAGGGTGAAAAAATCCCTCTTAATATACTTTAAAGAAAATATAGTATATTTAGATCAGGGTCACACAGGCAAGACTTTAGATGGAAAATCGTAACCCAGTATCTGAATTTGGGGCATTTCCTGTCTGTCCCCTGCTTTGCCATCTCTCCTCCACAGGGTCGGCTTTATGTTTCCTCCTTCAATGAACTGGTGGAGGTCCCGGTTGCTAACTGCACTAATTATCAGAGCTGTGGGGAGTGCATCCTCTCCAGAGATCCTTACTGTGGCTGGAACGGGAGGCAGTGTGTAGATGTCAGGCGTTCTCCCCCAAGCAAGTATGTATCTCTCTGCACAATAATCTACAAAAAGTTCAACAACTAAAGCACTGTATGATATGTAAACATTAGATGACTGCATTTTGAAGTCACACTTTATAATTAAGTGTATGTGTTTCAGTGCCTGGCAGCAGGATGTAGATGAAGCAGACACATCAGCTATTTGCAACAAGACTGTGCCAAGCCCACGGTTTGCTAAACCTCCACCTACACGTATGTGAACTCCCTTTTCTCTAACCTGTCAGAGATTTACAGAGCAGCACTCTGTTCTTCAATGCTTTGCTTGTCAAAATGAGTGTTGATTAAAATGTGCTCATTGTGTCGAATCGTTATTATTATGAATTCTGCACCAGATAAGGTGGTGCAGCTCATTTCATGCAATATCTGACTCGATCTGTCTCCGCTTTGCCTGTCGACAGGAATGTCATCGTGTCAGGTGATCATTATCCCAGCCAACACGTTCAAAGTGCTGCCTTGCAAGCTGCGCTCTAATTTGGCAGAAAGGAAGTGGGAGTTCAGTGAGAGCGCTGGTCACTTCCATTACCCCAGTCCAGAAGGGGGACTGGTGGTGGTGGCCCAAGCGGACAAGCAGGAAACCTACGAGTGCTGGTCGGTGGAGGAAGGCTTCAGACAACTGCTGGCTAACTACTGTGTGAGGGGCGAGGCCAAGCAGGAGAGCACCACCCTGACAGGACGCTCACACACACCTCAGATCTCCCAGGAAGAACTTATCATACTGCCAGGAGAGACCCGCTCGCCGCAGATCAACACTAAGACCTACTGGAATGAGCTAATCGTGGTGTGCGCCCTCCTGGCGTTTTCCCTCGTGGTCTTCTCCCTGTTTGTGGTCTACCGGAACCGTGACCACATGAAGTCCATGCTCAAAGAGGGAGAGTGCCCAAACATGCAGCAGAAGAAACCCAGAATAGTGGGGAAACCAGCTGAGAACTTGCCACTAAACGGCAACACAGTCACAGCGTCTGTGTCAGATCACAAGGGGTACCAGACCCTTAATGACAACTACATCTGCAGCACTCCTCCGCACGAGTGCTCGTCGCCCGACAACAGCAAGAGCTTCTCAGAGTCAGAGAAGAGGCCTCTGAACTTGAGAGAGAGCCACGTAGAAATCTCTCCCACATGCCCACGGCCACGAGTCAGACTGGGCTCTGAGATTAAAGACTCGATAGTGTGAGGCTTTCTTCATCTTAAATGGAGTGACTCAATTTGAAATCAAAGGAAAGAGTGCACTTGTTGAGAAAGACAAAACATTATAAGAGGGAAAAGCAGCACTCTCGCCGAGAGACATTTCATTACACAGATTTTGCACTTTGTCTTTTCTTATTATTTTTTTCGTTCTGTGTCTGTGGTCCATGTGCATTTCATTTTATTTTCCTCTCACCCCCTTTTTCAAGTGCATTTGAGGCACACTGAAGAAGTTCCAGTTTGCCTTCAGACTTTTGACGCTTTCACACACAGCTCACGGGAATGTAACGAGCGTAGAGGTGGCACCACAACCATGATTTAGGTATTTCAGAGCATCGCCTCTCAGTCCGTCCATATAATACACCGGTGATGCTCTGAAACGCAGAGTGAACATATTGCCATACACAGCTGACACAGTGTTTGCTGTTTTATTTTCATTCTGTCATCTGGTAAGAGTCTACCCTTCGCTGAGGCTATGCACTATGTACTGTACTGTAGCAAGGTGAACACTAACACCAGAATATACATGAACAAGTCAGTGACAGCCAAGAAACAAAAAACAGTTTCTTAGATTTACAGAAGTATACTCATGATTTTAAATATAACACAGCAAGGAGAATTCAGATAAGGTTGTAAAGCTTGATCAAAAAGAGATGATTATTAATAACATGATAGAAAACACAACTAGGAATCACCTCAGTGTAAATGTTGCAGAAACTCTTACCACCTCAATCCCTACATACCAAGGAAAGAAAAAGATTATTGGAATAGTAATGGATGAAGACACAAATATTCTTTATAAGTATTGAAATCGTTAGTGGGTATAAATATTTCTCTGAGGAGCCCTGACTCTGAACAGTCAGAGTTTTGTATCACCCGACGCGATAAAGGAGGGAAAAGCTCATTCCAGGTATTATCATGCTGTTCTTCATGAGATAGGCAGCCTATGCAAAGCAAATAATGTGAAGTGAGGTAAACACCGAGAAAAACCTCACCTTGAGACTGAGTAAGCACAAAGGTGTTGGCGCTGTTAATTGCTTTAGGAACCGTGGCACTGCAAACACACACCCACACACACACTCACTCATTACACTAACTGTAAGTATGCAAGAGATTCTTAGCCATTTTTTTGGTGCGGTTTTAAAAGGAGGGAAGATAACGAAACTCTGAAAGGCTGGCATGACGAAAACAGATGATAAGAGTCGAGGGTCCAGTATGGTGATGTAAATCTGTGGCACTTGATTTATTGCAGCAAAAGGTTATAAATATTTATTATGATTATGTGGCCAAATGTTTACTTTGCAGAGAGGCATTTCTCATAGTCATTCTTTAACGTTTTGAATATCTATCGCTATTCTCAAAGGGACAAAAATCATAAATATTTAAATACTACACCTATTCATAATCCGATTTAAATAACACACATCTGTATAGCCTCACCTTTGATATAAATATTAACTGATGAGTGTTACTGAATAGAAGAAAATAGCCTCTGCTTGCTTAAATGGTTTAAAAGGCAACCATAAAAGCAATAACTTTCATTCTCATCCAGTAATAAACAGTCAGTTCATCTCTTAATGCAGAAATGATTCTAAACTACACAAGCCACCAAATTTATGAGTCGAATGATAACTTGAAAGCATTTTTCATGTCATAAAATAGTTTTTAAGTCTTACTTGAGTTTGGCTCTAGTATTGTGACGCAGCCAGCAAAATTAAGATTTCACTACGTAAAGCGAAGGCAAACAACTTGACTCAGAATGCGTGGGATTTGCACATGATGTTAAAAAGCCTTATTACATTGCAGGTCTATGGATTTGATTACAAATCTGCCTTGGGGGGAAAAATGGATAATGCCTTCTGAAACAATAACCAAGAGACGTGCCTCTTGGGATGATAAACTAACCAGGTAGTAGTGCTGTAGAGTCAAATGCTACACTGTAGGTGTGACAGGACTGGCCATGCTTAGAAACAAGTGACAACCGTGAATACATGTAATTTACTAGTGTCAATGTTGTACAATATGTGCTCATGAGGTGTTTTATTTGTTTGTTTTTTATTATTAGGGTGGCTTCAACCTCAGTCAGGGACTAAATTTTATTCTTCAACTGTAGTACATAAATAACCACTGTTTTTTTGAAATATTGAATTATATATATAAGCATTAGTATTTATGTTACATTTCCTGTAAATGGCACTGCAGAAATGAATTTTAAAGACTGGTCAGCTATAATCACTCATGCAGTATGAAAGACTCATGCTTTGACTGTTATTAAAACACATAAACACAAGTGTGGCAGCTTTTGGTGAAGCGGCTGTCATCTGAACAATATTAAAAATCAGCTAAGTGCAGAACAAATACAAAGTGGCAGTGATTTAGTCAAATATGTGCAGGTACTGAACATTTTTCTGTTTTTGTTTGAACACAAGCCTAAACTATTAACGCCACAGTGGAAGTATCGTCGTCTGCTCTCTCTTAATGAAACCACTATAGTCAGGCCTTCTATTTGTGACAGTACAAGTTGCTCAGACTCTTGTCATATTGTAAGTAAACAAGTTTTTATGTAAAATTGTTTTGTAAATTCAGCTGCCAATGTAAAAAATATTGTGAATTGTATTTTTTTGTATCATACATCACTACTGTTTTTGTTTCCTTTTTTTTGTATTGTATATAAAAGCACTTTATTTTAATTTTTCAAATAAAGATAAAATGGATAATTTTTTTTATTTGAACGGCTCATGATTTTAATTGCTAAAACATATCCTCCACTATTTAATCATATAATTTGGATGGATAAAATCATAGAAACACCTCTAAATACAGTGTTTTCTACACCACAAATACTGAACTTGAATAAACGCCTCTTTTTATTAACTACATCACGGTGAGCTATATGACAAGACTTTTATTGTATATAAGGCACCTTATTTCAATTTTTCAAATAAAGATAAAATGGATCTTTTTTGAACGGCTCATGATTTTAGTTGCTAAAACATATCCTTCGCTGTCCAGACAGCGTTATTTAATCATATAAATTGGATGGATAAAATCATAGAAACACCTAAATACAGTTTTCTAAACAACAAACACTGAACTTGCATAAGTGCCTCTCTTTATTAACTACATTATGGTAAGTCTTATAATAAGTCTTTTATTGTATATAAAGACACTTTATATTAATTTTTCAAATTTTTATTTGAACAGCTCTGTCCTCCACTGTTTAGACATTTCTAATATTGTAAAATAGGTGTAAAAAATTATAATAAACACCTCTGAATGTGTTTTCTAATCCACAAACACTGTGAAGTTGAATAAGTGCCTCTCTATTAGCTACATTAAGGTAAGCTTCAATCCAAGGCTTTTATTTTAGCCTGCATTAGTTTTACTTAGGTGTATCTAAAAAAATTACAATTTCTGTAAAAATATATGTTATTTATAGTTGGTAAACATTTCATTTTGGTAACGCAGACAGGAAAAAAGTAAATATGTTCTCTTTGTATGCTTTGTTTGCACATTTATGCGGATAGATGTTTAGATTTAAGAGGTTTTGACTGTATTTTCTGCAGTTTTAATATCTCAGGGTGGAGCAAGAAACTTACTCTGCAAACCCAGAGTGAACAAAGAGGAGTGAACCTGATAAAACCCTCACATTGCTCCACACACCTTAAAGGCAAACAGAGGCAGGCACTGCTGTTACAGTCTCCATGTACACATGCATCACACCAAACACCACAGGAAGCATAACGACTACAAACCTGTGCTGCTGCTGCAGCTCCAGGTAGGAAGTGGCACACTGATTTTGGCTCATATCCCGCCTCCACTCAGATCTGGACCAATCCGCTCCGGCACCTTTGTGAACCCGCAAATTGAGACGCTGAAAGAGGCTTGTTGTTTCACACCGCTGCGGTGAGTCCAGGAGAGGAGCCGGGGTTTAATTTTTAACATTTTAAACGTTATGATTTGTGTTTTTATTCGTAACAATGGATGAACCTAGTCTCCGGAGGCTCTTCTCTGCCTGTGATGTGAACAAGTCCGGGATGATCGAGTACGAGGACTTCACGGTGGTCTGCCGGGAGCTTGGAGTCCCCGAAGACGAGATCCAAACTCTGTTCGGCAAGTTCGACGCGCACGAACAAGGATACATCGACTTTAACAAGTTCGCTTCCAGGTTTCAGGAGGTTTCCGAGACTCTTAATCTGGCGTCTTATGGCTCTGCGGCTTCCCAAACCTCAGGCAGCCCGTGGGAAGAGTTTGTGAGCCGGATAGATGCGGACTGTCTCCTCTCAGAAAGGTAGAGTGTTGACCTGAAGTTACCTCCAGGAGCTAACGGCTACTGCTAATTGCTAGCTAATTGCTAGCTAATTGTTAGCTAATTGTTAGCTAATTGTTAGCTAACATTAATGGCTGGTCCGGGATAATGTCTCCTGGCTTTTCAATTACAAATAACTATAATATGAATATTTTTGTTAAGCTAAACGCAGATTTGTTACATAATATTTAGCCTGTCAAACAGTCCAGGTGACTCACTAACCGGACACACAAAGTACACATCAGTGCATCGCGATTTAAAGGCTCCATCCAAACGTACACGCACAGGTGTCAGTTATAAAAATGACTTTACTTTTTTTAAATGTCAGGTACAGCTTTTACAATTACAATTAAAGCTGCTCTGTGTCTGGATACGAGGAAGAAAATCAGTAAATAACTGCAGGTACAAGACTTTTCCTGAGTTTTCAGCCACTTAACATGGTCATCCTCATTGGGTGGAGTTGGGTCAAGTCTGTTGTCTTAATGACGTAACAAATAAAAACCCAGGAAACAGACCTTAAAGTGGACATTTAGTCCAGATTTTGTTGTTGTTTTCCAAATTACTTTTAAGCCTTTTGGATTTTTTATTAATGTAGCTTGGATAGATAAAACAATAGAAATACCCCTCAATGCAGTATTATCTATCACAACACTAACTGCAGCCTCCAAAACTCCTATTAAATTGAATTACTACATGATGTAAACTTTATTACAAGGCTGCTGTTCCAGGCTGTATTTGTTTTACTAGGGTGTATCTAATAAAATGGCAATTTCTGTAATTATATATGTTATCTGTAGTTGGTAAACAATTTGTTTTGCAAGCAGCTACATTTAGCGACATTGCTGATAACATTGAAAATGAGAAAACAACAGAAAATATAGATGGAAATAGAAAGCATCATAGATACGGTTGTGGTGAAAAGTTTACATACACTTGTAAAGAACATAACGTCAAGGCTCTCTTGAGTTTCCACCTTTAACAGCCTCCTTTCAAGTCCACAGGAGTGGAGGATTAGACGCTTGAAAGCTGTATTTAGGTGAAGTCGAAGAGAAAATGGTACTGATCTGCTGAGCTGTTGATTGCTGGTTGTAACTATAGGTTTTCTTGTCCATAGTCTCAGGGAGCAGCTTGCTGATCTTTACCAGGCCATTCAATCCTGTGGAAACATGACTCTGCTGCAGCCGTATGAAGATATCATCCACGCTCTTATCAGTCAAAGTGTGGACAACAGACTGGAGTGTGAACAGCTGGAGACTAGTTTGAGGCGGTAAGAAAAAGTTCTCTTGTGTGGGTTGAGTAGACTAAAGAAGAACTACGACCTGTGAAATGGAAGTAAAAATGAATTATTAAAATGCAATATAGATATAGAATGTAAATAATAGCCTGTTGTGTGAACAACAAGCCACAATCTTCACATATTACATAAGTGCAGATGATGATGAAGATGATGGAAGGTTTCTGTGGCTACAATGTGTTAATGAGAAGTGATGACAATCAATGGTGGCATTCAAACGTGACACAAAATCAACTTATTGAAAAGTGAGTTCTCAGTTTTGTAATTTAAAAGATAAAATCCTGAAACTGAGCTTTGTTTAGACTACTTTCAGCAGTGACCTGCTGCCCTCTTGTGGATATAAACCACGGGGACAGTGAATAAAGTAAAAACCCAGCACCTTCTGGAGTAAATAGACTGCTTGACTGAAAGCTGCATTCACTGATTTTCCTTTTTGGCCTGAAAAATAATCTTGATACACAGCTGACTTGCCCTATTGCACATCCAACAGACATGAAGCAGCAGCAGCATTTCCTTGGAGTCGTGCTTCAAGTGGAAATTCGGTTTTTGCTCTACTTTTTGTTTTTGTCTTCACCAAACTTCTGAAAAAACAGCTCATCACGGATTTTGTTAGTGTGCATGGAAAATCTTCAGTGAGTTTTCCAACTTTTTGGCTGAAGTAGCTTCAGTGGTTATTAATGGGTAATGCACAATGAACGTTGCCCAAAATGAGCTCCACCATCAGATTTTGGGTGGCCATTCTTAGTGATTTGGGCAGAAATGTAATCCATTTTTGATATCACAAAACGGATTAATGCAGACGCAACTGCCACTGAGCTCTTTTAGTGTTGCTGCAGTTTATTATGCCATCTGTCAGCTGGCTCATCAGTCATTATAGCCACATAGACAAAATAAAGACACTTCTTGGATTTGGAATTGGACGTTGCTCATACATCATTAACGGTGTGCCTAAGAGGTTGTCCACAGCACGCTCTTTGTCTTGCGTGTCAAATTGTGCTTTTGAAATGGTAAAAATAAAATCCCAAGTAGTGCCAGTTTACTCAACAATGTTGATGCCCCCCTCTTTCCATTTTTGGCAAATAACAAAACTTGCAAGCACTTTTTTGAGTCCAGCTAAGAGTCTGTCTGAATTTTTTCCCGCTTTTCCCAGCAGATCACTTGAAGTTCTGAGATATTTTCTGGCTACCTTGCAGGCACAACATGTTTAAGATCTACCCACAGTCCTTCAGTCTTGATGTGTATGTCAGCAGACTGTAAGGATCTTTCCAGAAGATTCAGCTTGCATCTCTTGATGTAATTTGTGGTGGATTTTGAGGTTTACTTTGGATCACTGGCTTGTTGCAAAAGCCATCTTCTTTTCAAGTTCAGTTTCTTGAATGACTGTATGACATTTGCTATTTAGCGGTATCTATCCATCTGCTTAATGTTTCCTGTGCCACTGGCTGCCACACAACCACAACGCAGAATATTTCTACCCCCACACTTAATAGTTGGCAGATTTCATCAAATGCTGCTCCCTTTCCCCCCAAAATTAACTGACAGTTGTGGCCCAAAGAGCTCTGTTTTAACTTTCTCAATCTAAGGCACTTGTTGCAGACTCCACACAGTGCTGTGCATAGCTCACATTTTGACTTCGGTGAGGAGATCCCAGGTGAGATTTCCTTTTTAAAGACTCTTTTCATGCACAGTGGAGCAGTAAACCACCACTCCCATGTCAGCTAAACCTTCCTGCAGCCTCTTTTCAGTTATATGGGTTTTTTCTGTTGCCATCCTGCCTAGCACACATACGGTTCTATCTGGGGTTTTCTTGGTCTTTCTGGGCTGATCTTGTCATGAAATCCACAGTTCTTCTAAAGTGCACTTTGTAATAACATTTTGGACAGTGGAAATTGCTACTTTGAAGCACTTTGATATCTTTTATAGCCGTCCACTGCTTTGTATACATCAATTAGCCTTGTTTTCAGATCCTCAGTCAGCTGCTTAGAGAAGCCCACACTTGTGTACCATCACAAGGAAAGAAGAATTCTTAATGAGTCAATTAAGGCCAAGCAATGAAGCCAAACTTTCGCACAAGTCAAAATTTGTTTAATTCTTGCGGAGAATTTTCATGAAATAAACAGTAAAACTATAGTAATGTCTGTTTGCTGCAGGGATCTTGTTTCAAAAATCCTCGAGTCACTCCTGTGAGTTCAGCAGTAGTAAGATGATACATGGCTATAATGTTCCTTTAAGATTGGTCACTGAGGTTACTGATATTCAAGCTGAACACTGATTACGTAGTTTGTATCTTAAAGGCTTATAGAAGATAATAATTTCCTTTTCAATCTGTAAAGTGATCTCTCACATAGTGAGCACATATCAATTGCTGAATATCCGTCCAACACGTGGGAAGAGACTGCGTGTCTGAGCTCTTTCTGTGGTTCAGTAAGTGCATGGCATGAGGAAGGGGACATGCTCTCTTCAAGGAAGTAGGAAGACTTAAATGTGCTGCCCTGCCCGTTTATTCAAAGCTTTTTATAAACTGGGTGTTCCTGTCTATGTTTTCACTATGCTGTAATAAATAGTCTTGTTAAATTTAATACATCTCTTTAATACATCATCTTTAATACATCATCTTTAATACATCATCTTTAATACGTCTGCGGGGTCTGATTAAAAAAAATGCCACTCAAAGATCAGCACACCTGTGGAATCTACTTTTCAAAGTCTGCCCCTCCCTCGACTCTGGTTGGCTCATGTGTTGTTTGATTGCAGCAGAGCAGTCACAACTGCACATTTGAAGTTAAATCAGTAAGGTGGACTTGACGTTTGGATAGTAGGTAAATGCACTATGCTTCTTCACTCTTCAGTTGTGAGGCTGCCACCTGAAAATGTGAACATACTTTTCTGTTTAAACAGGGCCGAGGAGTCAATTAGCAGTCAGCTGACAGAACTGGAGGACGATATGCAACAACAACTTGCTCAAACAGAGGATACGGTGAGAGACGAGGTGAGTGGGATACTTGTTAGATTTATAGTGAACAGTTGTTCTGTGATTCACTCTGACATTTGTAAGAAATTCCAAGGTAAATATACGAACTAGATGATTTATCCATTGTAAAACAAGCATATTTAAACAATGAACAGTGCACAAAAGGCACATTTTTATGTCACAGAGAAAAGTTGGTACACATTGTTCAGTATTTTATGTGAGCTACCTGCATGTTTTTGCTGCAGCACAGAGCAGTAGGTTACATGTCTCTTCACAAAGAACCTCTGTAAAGTCAGATGAAAGCGCCTCTTGAAGGCCTGAGCCGGTCTGCAACTCTAACTGCTTTGGTTTCGTGTTTGCAGGAGCGGAAGAAAATGGAAGGAATTATGGCTACCATGCAGAGAAAGCATGAGAACGAGGTTGCCGACCTGCATGCCACAGTGGACAGACTGCTGAAAGTAGGTTTTCACAGACAGCACATATTTGTTCTCCCATGAAAACGTGTTTGTTTTTTTTAACATGAAGTGAAGAAAGCCACTGTACCTGAAAGATAACTCTTGTACTATGTATAGCTATGGCTTAATTTCTTACAAAGCATGATGAGCCAGACGGACATTTCTCACATTTAAGCAAAAAGCACATAAACACCTGTTAATATCTTGCATCCACAAGCTGTATTTTACACACAAAATATTCACAATATGTCAAGATCAAGCCAAGAAAGAAGACCGTTTACTCAAGGCAACAGAATGCATTTCAAACATGTCTCCAGTGACCCCTTGTGATCACATTTACTTCTTCGTTCTTGCAGAAAAATGGTTAACTAAAAAGACACAGTTGTGTTTAGCTGTACATCGAGAGATTGTGGTGGTTATTTGCAGGCTGGATAAAAGTATACAGAAAAACAAATGATGTTGGAAACAAAGGAGAGAGATGTGACAGTTCAAAGAGAAAGTTAGATTATGCAAGATGAATATATTATAAGATTGTTCTGCTTTAAGCATACTATGTTCTTTATTATAATATTAACAACACGGCTTATATTGGTGTATTTACAGAAGACCAGCTGTGTGAACAGGGCTTTAAAGTGCAGTCAGTCAGAGATGTAGCCCACATTAATTTAAATGAGGAACAGGGCGAGACCTGTTCCTCGGGTTGTGAATAGACCCCGCCTCATTAGTTCTGGCCAGAATTAAACCTGATTGAAGTTTGACCTGCAAAATCACAAGACAGTCTGGTGCATAGCCAGTTTGATAGACCACTGCTTTGTTTGCCTATGAGCCATTCTAGATCCTAAGCTTCCAACCTAGCCACATGCTGTTTCCTGTCTGGCCTGCTTTTCGCCATGGTACATGAGGGATTTTCACTGCAGCATTTTTATTTTTAACTGATGTTTTTTATGTGTGGGGATTTTGTATTTAGACATATACAACAACCGATACCAAAAATCTTTTTTCTAAAAAAAGGGGCATCTTTGTCACAGTAGTCACCTGTATAGAAAGCTTTTTGAGGTTACAGCATAGCAACAGAGCATCTGCATGTACTTAACCCCTTAACGCCGGTTGTCACAAATTTGCAACGTACCGCTGCAGCCGAGATAGCGTGTGCATTCCCCCCAATGCTAGTTCGTGCATATTCAATACATACCTGGGAACCTTTTGCAAACACTAGTTTCTCTTAGGACCGGTTTGAACGGCATTTGCGGCATCAATAAAAACATTTTTACAATTAATGCCTGTTGCATTACACCTTTATATCTACTATATGTGACTACTATATGGACAAATTAACAATCTCCACTTAATTTAACATCAACTTGAAATCAAAAACACATAAAATTATTGTTTTTATATAACTGTAAATAAATTCAAGCGTCAAGGGGTTAATGTGACTAATCTGTGTACCACAGTGGAGCTAATATGCATGTCCACTAATATATCCAAAACTTGGTCTTATGGTTAGTTACAGTGGCATGTAAGGACTAAGACTGGTAAGCTCATGCAGTGTATGTTTTCTCTGACACATTTCCAGTGTGTGTGATATTTGTTGATAGTGAACTACAGGTTAAAGAAAGGCTTTGTGATCATTCCGTTTTCATTATCACACCTATTGGAAAACTATTTCCCAAGTAAATCTACTTGTAGAAATTATACTTTATGTTACAAAGATAATTTGACTACATGGCAGTAACCTCCTATATTCATGGCTACTCTACATCAGAATAAACAAAACCATGCAAATGCAATAACTTTGGGTTATAAAATTGCAGAGTCCTGTACTCATCTGTATTGTGTAGTCTCTAATGAAGACATAGTAGTGTTGAAACATTAGTCTGCATAATAAAAGGCTGTAAATTAAGCAGTGTGCTCAAGCCCCTATTTTGTACTCTAAAAAATTTGCCATCCTTAAGCTGAGGGTCACATTTTTCACCTGCATATTGCTAAAAGATGCACAGAGAATCCTGTTTCATCTGTATTGGGCTTCAGTGGTATCTGTAGATGAATTCTGATGCTGGACTTTACATTGGCTACACCTGAGCAGGTCTACAGTACACCACAAAAACATTCAACTACAACATTTCTACCAGCAGAAACATTTATACTCGAGAATTTAGAGTTGAAATATGAAGTCGTATTCTTGTACTGAGTAGGACGCATACTGAAGTTAAATACTTTGTTAAATTTTGCTGATTTAAAATGTTACACAGAATTCCTACCACACACTTATTTTTAATGAAAGCAATAAAAGAGAAGTGCAGTAGTACTAAATGTCTCCACTTGGGACAAATTGTGGAAGCACTTGCTTTCTTTTTCCTCTAGATGGAGACGATGGACATAAAAGCCAGACTAAATCTATATCGGCTGATCCAGTACACAGTATGAGTCACTGCTAACTAATTGCCTGTATATTGGTGTTTGTGTATATGTTGTCTAGTAAATTCCAACAGATTACATGACACACATGTTTGAGATGTGTTTAAAGTAATTTAGAAACAGAGAATGCTGGCAAATTTATTTTATACTGCAAAAAATCTTACTGGGTTCTGTAAAATGCCCCATTCACTGCATGTCTTGGTCACAGCTCTTTAAAAAGCTAATTGAAGGGATCCATATTATCTGCCGATACATGGGACTGCAGGTCTGGAAGTTCTGGTCTACTGCTGCTGACGATCTGTTTCCGCCACTGACCCTTTCCAAGCTTGCTCTTTTTAAAACACATTTTGTCATCAGCAGCATAAACTGTTTAACTGCTTTTGTTTATTATCAAGAGCCAAGAGGAGTCTCAGCTAAACCAGACAAAGGAGGAGGTTATGACACTGAACAGACAAATCAGCGATCTCTCACAGGTAAAGTCAAGCTGGAAGCTCAGTTGAACAAATCACAAGTATGTTGGATGGAAATGTTACTGACTGAATCTCCTCACAGGAAAACGAGCAGCTGCGAGGCTCTCTCCTGCAAGCTCAGACAAACATCGCTGTCCTGCACTCAGAGCTGGACAAACTGAAGAACATGTATACAGATCAGAAAGCTCAGCATGAAAGGTAAAACCCTGTGTTTAAGCCAGGCTCAACAAGGGCTGCACAATTATCACCAAATTGATAACCACAGTTGTTTTGATCGATATTGATATCATGATTACAGAAAAAATATTTTTAGTGCTTTTTTTTAACATTTGAATTAATAGAACACTGCTTTCCCTTCCATGTTGTGCTACATTCCTGCTATTGTATAAATCTTTACAAATCTCCTAGAGGCTAAATATAAATAACACTGTGCCTAAAGCGCTTCACTTGCTAAACATTTGATTACAGACACTAAAATTTACTGATGTTCCCTAAACATCTCACACGCAGGCTTCAGTAAATTCTAGTTTGGCGACTGTGTGCAGAGAAGCCTCTAGTCTTCCCACTCATTTACTGCCATTTGCGCGATTAAAAACTCCACGAAAAGAGTAAAAAGGTGTTCTAATATCACATTTACCGAAGTTTAAACCAAGTGATTTCATCTATGAGCTGCTTTGTGTGTGAAGAGTTTTATATAAACGGTGCACACATTTTAAATGTGAATATCATGTTTGACGATGTTCGCTTAATTGTGGCAAGCCAAAATCGTGATCAGGATTAATATTAGATTAATTTTGCAGCCTTTAGATCAGCACCTGGCTGATGTAGAGCAAATGTGATCCAGCATCCAACACAATGTGAGTGTATGTTTTCACAGAGAGACAGAGGACTTGAAGAGGATGGTGATGGAATACCAGTCATACTCCAGTCAGATTCAGATCCTCCAGTGAGTCTGTCTTTGAGTTGTTAATGTTGTCTAATACGGACCTTTTTAAATCAAGAGTGTAGAATAAAGTAAAACGCATTTGTGCTACACCTGCTTACACACATAGGAGAAGGTGTGACGCAAAAAACAATGTTTATCAATAAACATAGAAAAGCAAGCTTTTCTGCTGTTGTCCTGTGAGATGAATGCTATGAAGATTTCTATGTTTTACTTTTATAAAACATCTGCTGGTTGAGTGCATTTTAAAACTATAGGCAAATTGTTGCAGTTTAAAGGTTTACAAACAAACTCCAGGTCTGCCTGTATGATGGAATGTATATGGTGATGGGCTTGAATATGCATTAAAATTTGAACTACATACTGCTTTGTTGAATCACTTATAGATTAGCCTTTAAATTGTAAAAACAGTTCGTTGTGACATGTGTTGTATGTTTGTAAATAACACGTACCTGATTCTGTCTTGTAATTCCCTAAACACATCATTAGGGAAATGAATAAAAAGCTGTATGACAGTAATGACGGGCTCCGCTCAGCACTGGCCAGTGAAGTGGTTGCAGGTAAAAGGAGGGTAAGTCACCTTGTCTGCTGATTTCAGATTTCTTCATACCTACTGGCTCTACATCAGATAAAGGCTGACAGCTGTTTTCACTAGTTTAGGAGTAAAGAAATAAAGTTTCCTCCCTGGCATTTCTAATCTGTTCAACAGCTGTCTCCCCAAAATGAAATCCCAGCTCGAAGGATGAAACCCCTCCGACAGAGCACACTCAACCATGGCAGGTACATAGAGTTTCTTACACACCTCTGTGACTCTGCGGATTGATCTCTGTGAATTAAATTGTCACAGCTAAAGCCTGAAGTGCACATGTCGATGCTTGGGTGCAGCTTGGAGCAGAATCCTGGCAAAACCACCTACTCTCATGTGGCCACCTGGGCTGATAAGTACCTGGACAGTGGAGTTTCCTTGCCGATGGACACGGCTGAGATCTCGGGCAGCGATTATGACAGCGATGACAGCAGGAGCTCGGTGGAAACTGTGCACCACAGCTACTCGTGTGTCCCATCTGATGTGGAGGTCAGAGAGAACATGGGAGTTGAAGAGTGGGTCAGACACAGCCAATGCCCTGCTGTGCTCTTTTTCACTTAAAATTTGCATTTTTGTTATCTGTTCCAGATATCAGAGGTGAAATCTGAAGCTGCAGTGTCAATGACTCCTAGCAGGGCGAGCTCCATTGCTTCATCACTACGAAGACGTTTGTCTGCCTTCTCCACAAAGGTACAACTGGTTCCATATTTTAATGCATAATACCTTTGTAGTAACCATTTATTCAATGATTTGCAGATCTTAGGCTGTTTAGACTACGAGGGTAAAACTAAAGTACTAATAGATAAAACCTGAATATCAAGCTTTATCCTTGTGCAGCCTGCAGGAATCTGGCATGAGAGCAGAATTGAAAGTCAAGTTGTTTATTTAAGAGCTCTGGATAAATTCTGCACCAGTATCAACAGGGGCAAAGCCAAGATTCTTCTGCTATTCATTTTTTCTTCACCAATAACATTTTGAATAGCAGAAGGTCACAAACCATGGTTTAGATAAAGGTCAGTATGACCTCACAAAGCAGGTTTCTGGCCACAACTCAAGAATTTTTGCACAGACAAATTTCACACTAATGTCTACTAGGATGAAATGATCATGTGATGATCTCGGTATTAAATTTCTTTTGTATTTTGTATGAATCAACCTTTGATCATACTTTGATTCATCACCACTTGGTTTTGACAGCATGTCACAGGGTTTAGTAGATTTAGCGGACAATGCAGTTTGCCATGTAAACTCCAGCTGGACTGGTTGGTGGAGACAAACGATCACAAGGTGGTAGGTCTAGTTATGGGTGTTTACTGACAAAAGTACAAGTTCAGTTTCCTTTTAGAAACTTGTAAATAGTTATGCATCTTTTTTTTCCGGGCACAATTCTCTATCCAGCAACTATATTCGGTTAAGTGTTTTAACTTTGAGTCTTGTAACGGCACCACTCTAGGCTCGACAATGTTGGTTGCTCTACCTCTTAAATATCACAACATTAACTTCAGGAATTAGCACATCTTGTACAGACGTTAATTATTTTCAGCTGATGTGTCCTCTTTGGTGATTTTGCTGTGGCTCAGTTGCTCAAGCGGGTTGTATACAAATTGCAAAGTTGGTGATTTAGTCTGTGGCTCCTCCACCTGTCCATTTGCCGTAGCGTCAAGGTGCCAAATGCGTTTATAATTGTTGTTTTAAGTGTTTACAATTGTTTACATTTAAATGACTTCATATACTTCTGTACGAAGAAGCTACTAATTACACTGAAATACAGTTGAGTTGAAATGCTGTAACAATATTTGCAAATAACCACATTCTTTAACATTTTCATCCCTATTTCTTTCTGGTTTGAACCATTTCAACTTTAGATGACAAATTCAGTCTTACTGAAATATTTAGTCAAAGTCCTCTTACTAGCTTCTTGTAGCTTTCAATTCCTTCTCATGGTCAAAATTGGGTAACCTTTTATTTTTATTTCTTGGTTCCATTCCATGCAGCCATTAGACATAGAAGGAACAGAGGAACCTGCCCCGATGTACCGTCTGGTTTTAGCTGGAGACGCAGGAGCTGGAAAGTCAAGCTTCCTGCTGAGGCTGACGCTCAACGAGTTCAGAGGAGACATTCAGACAACGCTGGGTGGGTGCCGCAGCCAACACATGACTTTCAATCTAATGCTGACACATTCTTGATCTCAGAGATTTAAATCTGCTTTCTTTTGTTTCCAGGCGTTGATTTCCAAATAAAGAGGATGCTGGTGGATGGACAGAAGACAAGTCTGCAGATATGGGACACAGCTGGGCAGGAGAGGTAGGGCACTTTGAGGGACATTTCATGATGTTTATCAAGGGAGCAGCAACAGGAAAAGATGATGTTATATATGTTTAAACTGTGCAAACATGTTCTTTATAGGTTGGTTCAATGGAAAATACACTGGACTAAAAATATAGTTGTATTTCTTTTTGCTTTAGGTTCCGTAGCATTGCCAGGTCCTATTTCCGTAAAGCTCATGGAATCCTGCTGCTCTATGATGTTTCCTCAGAAAGCAGCTTCCTTAACGTCAGAGCGTGGGTGGATCAGATTCAGGTAGCTAGTGATGCTCATCAAATGTTGCATGAATGACAAAGAATTGCCCACAAAAAGTAGGAAAATATTTTACAGTGCCCTTTGTTTTTATAAAGGATTCAACAGACGAAAAAATCCCCATGTGTGTTATTGGAAACAAGGTGGACCTCCGAGAGGAGCTTCCAGAGGGAAGCAGTGTGAGCAGTTTGCACGGGGAAAAGTTGGCCAAGGTGTGTAAGCTTCATTCCACCTGGTGGAAAAATGTTTATAGAGATGCCAGGCCTCCTCGGTGTCTACGTAAACTAACTGCAGTCAGGGATGTTGTTGCTTTGCTTGCAGGCGTACGGTGCCTTGTTCTGCGAAACCAGTGCCAAAGAGGGAACCAATGTCGTGGAGGCCGTACTTCACCTAGCAAGGTAGGAGGCCAGGCAGAGAGTTTAAGTTTCATTGTTTTTTTTTCCTTCACAAACTGTTTTGTTTTTTTTTAACTTTTCTCCAGAGAAGTAAAGAAAAATGTCAAACTGAGACGGCAATCAGATTCTCAGGTCAGACTGAGTCAAAACAGCCCAAAGAAGACTCTGAACAGCTGCTGTGGACTATAGACGACTGATACATGTAGACAGAGCAATGAAGGACACCGTGTCGATTTTATGTTGTAATGAAGAATTCCTATAACTCCAGCAAGAACACTTTCTTGCATATTTTAACTTTGATATGTTTCATAAATGTTAATTCTCTGATCAAATTGAAGGTTGCTGTTGTTGGAAAACTGCACATGTACAAATATACATGTAAAATAATCAAGCTTATATTTTTCTAAAGTTTTGTATTTATTTGGTAGTAATTTTATGAACTGAATAAACAAGGAACACTGATGTCGAAATTGAGATTTTACTTAAATATTTTAATGGTTTTACCAGGTTAATGCACTTTCGTTAGCTTTGAGGTCAAATTTCTTTTACAATGGTTTTATTTTTTTTGAAAAACAAAGGGGGGAAAAAGGACAGCTCACATTTTCAACATTTTTTATTATAAGCATCAGTGAAAGCAATATTGCATTGCAGTTTAAACCTCTAAAGGGAGCACTGATCAAATATTTCACATTTGTGATGTTGAGTGTTATTCATTTACTCCAATTACTTTTTTGATTAATTATTTGGTTAGTCTTTACAAATGTTCCACGTCCACTGATTTTTTTTTGAGCATCTGTGACATGTTCCAGGGCCATTTTTTATGACAAAAAGAAATGTAATCCCTTTTCCAAATAAAACAGATTGAACTGGAAAGATGGCTGTTAGACACTTCTGTGTTATCGATCAGTGGAAATCTCTGTTGGTATTAAGAATTCACTCGCTTCAACTATTCACCTTTGAGTGAAAGCTTTTTGTACGCACAAATGTAAGTTCAGGCTCCAGTGCCGCTGCTTTGCACTCGCCGTAGAAAACTTTTCAAATGAGCTGATTAAAGACAACTGGAGACCAAACTCTGCTCTTGCACATGATGACGGTTCCCAAAAGTGCTTCCTGCAGAGGATTTCAGTTTCTTGCAGTCAGAATCACTGACGTCACTAAACTGCCCAAGGCCACCACCAGAGCCCCGAGTATGAACTTCCAGGAAATTCCCTAAAACACCACAACAAAGACACAGAAGGTCCAATAAAAATCCAACCTGTTGCTCATCACAAAACAGCAAATTGGAGATGTTTATATGTAACGGCTTACAGGCGGCTTCTTCTTAGGTGGAATCAGGAAAGGTGTGATGTCGTCTCCAAGCATCTCTGCTGGTTTGGCTTTCCATTCTTTGGTATCTTTGCCTCCTGTTTGCCTTTTGACGAGTTTAGATAACTCGACGTGTATTGCCTAAAGGTAAAGGGAGAAAAATCAAAAATTATAATGCATCCTGTACAAAGATGCACTGTTGGATTCCAGTGTTGGAAAAATGACTACAACGGTTAATCTAGACAGAGAAGGGGAAGCTGTAGTTCTAAAAATGTCCAGCAGGGGAGAGCAGAGGTTTGGAACATAAAGTAAACATTAATGACTGAGCCAACAAATCCTTATAGTCATATATTTAAATTTAAATGTTATTCCAAAAGAGTCGTGCAAACAACTTTATATAACATTTTGTATATAAATTCAGCAGATTCCTCATTGGACACTTTAACTACCCATAAAATGCATTTTTATTTTTTTAAAAAAAAGCCTGCTGTGTTTTCTCTGCAGTTTCAGATGAAACCAAATCAAATCATATAATTTATACAGCATTTTTAAAACAACGCGAGTTGGCCAAAGTGCAGGTTATAAGACAGTAAAAATACAAAAAGTGTGCTAAAAGAAAGACGGTAAAGATTGTAAAATCAATTTGAAAACAAAATAAACAGAAAACACTAAAAAACACAACATGGATAGAGACTCATAAGATCAAATTCTAAATTAAAATAAAACCAGAATACTAAAATGTTAACGGAAACCAAAAGCCACTGAAAACATGCAAGTCTGGAGATTTTTCATGGCTTTTTCCTGATCTTCTACAGCCTGCCACACAATGACCTTCTCACAGAGCAGCTTAAATCAGGTTCCTCCAAAGTATTTTATCCACCATTGAGACAAGGGTGTAATTACCAAAGCAGCAGATATTTTTGTTTTCGTCTAGACAAGACCAGACATATTTGTGAGTGGCAGTGTGCCCTATAGGTCAGGTCACTGTAATACTGGCAGCAGTGTGCTGTAAACAGCTGATGGAAATGTTCTCCTCACACTTTCTAAATCACATCAGGCCTGTACTGCATCGACCCCTGGGCTAAAACACCGGCCGTAAACGGAGACATTTTTCATTTTTGTTGTGATGTGAACAGTCCTCCCAACCAGCTATCTTAATTATATAGCGTGGAGTCATATTGTAACTGGAAAAGATGACTCAGGCTTTTTCTTACCTTCACTTAACAACTTTTGGAGCAGACTGACAATATTTAACTTGTGTTTTTTACTTATTTTTAACCAAGTTGGCCAGAAAGCTCTGAGCAGTGTGGTCACAGACTGCCAGATGTGCAGTTTGCCCGAGCCTATGTGGAGGATTTAGCAGATTAGACAAACCACACAACAAGACAGAACAGGCCTTCAACACAAGCAGCTCACGAGGATCTTTTCAAGCTAACATGAAAACAACTTTCTTTCATATTCAGTATTAGGAGGGGCTATGTCTGTTTGTGTGTAAAGGAGGAGATGCTCTTTTGTTAAACGTCAAAAACAAAACATGTTTTTCTATGTAGTCAAAGGATATGTATTTAAATATTTTGAATAGCGAGGACATCTGTGGATGTTGTAATCTTGATTAAACTGAAAACAAGTTCCACATTCAGATTCTTGAGAACTGGGGCTGGAGCGGTAACTGAATATCTGTCTGAGAGTGTTTTTGTGTTTTCTGAGTGTGTTCCTGAAGCTTAGAATAAGGAGAGGAAAAACATAGCAGACACAAGATTCAAGCTTTTTATCTGCTATTTCATGTGAACCGACATAAACTGGTGTATAAACAAACCGAACAAAAAATATGCAGACTCTCACTGCTTGTTGTTGGTAAACTGGTATAAACTGGTAGGTCACTTTTGTCTAAACTGTAATATAATCTCATCAATTGCCAAGAAGCTTTGTATAGACAGTCAACAGAGGATAACTCCAGCTGTTTATTCATCTACATCATCCCTCAGCATTGACTGTAATAACTTTGGTGGTGCCTCAAATTTAAATTTTTCCAATACTTTACCTTATGATCAAAAACTTGACAAACTGATGGCATTCCCATCAGCCTCAGCTGCACTATGTGTTTACTAGTTAGCAAATGTCACCACGCTATCATGCTAAACAAAGATGGCAAACGTCACAGTGACTGTGGGCAAGTTAGTGTGCTGATGTTAGCATTTAGCTCAAAGCTCCACTGTTCCTAAGTACACCCTCAGAGCTGCTATTATGGCTGCAGACTCTTGGTCTTGTTTGAATGTTGAAGGGACACATAGGTAGTATTTTATAACTATTAAATGACTGTAGGTAAATATGAAGCAACTCCTAAGTACATGTTATACAGCTGCTTAAATGCAGTAAAAATGCAGATTATACTTCCAGCCAAATGCTTTGTTGGTTTGTGGTTAAATGTTTCTGAAAAGCTGCGTTGTTATTCATTCACTGTAAAGTTTTGACAGTTTCTGTATCCCTGAAATTAAAATTTACTTTAAATCTTATATAATGAAACATCTAAAAGGTCTTTGTGAATTAAAACACAAGTTTAAGGAGTCATTTCTATTAATTGGGGAATTCAGTAGCTTTGAAAGATAATTTTAGAATGACCTTTTGTGAGTGTGTGTATGTGTGTGTGACGGATTCACAGGCAGATCTGGAAGAAACACGGTGAGGAGACGGACCTGCTCACCCACATAATCTCACCTTGGTGGCTGGCTCCAGTTTCAAGGCCTTTTTTAGCACCTCCATTGCCTCTTTGTATTCACCCTTGTCTGACAGGAGCTGAAAGAGATTAGAAAAGCCGCAGTGTGAGCGGCACTGGAGGACCCATAAATCAAAACTGACAGAGAAGAGATAGCAATATGGCTATTTATTCCTCAAAAATAATTAAATCTAAATCCCATATTAAACAAATGCCTTCTTCTTTCGGGGACTCTTCCTGAAATTTATAGGTTTTATGGGGTTTTATGGGCTGATAAGGATCAAATGAGATGCTACATGTTGTCTCTCGGTCGCTCACCTTTCCTGTTCTGAAAAGGGCCTTGACGTTGTTTGGCTCGAGGGTCAGAACATCCCGGCTGGTGTGCAGCGCCTCATCAAACCGCTCCAGTTTGAGCTGAGTGGCCGCCAGGTTGTTCAAACACTTCACTCGGTAGTCCTGCACCTCTTCCTCCTCTGCCTTCACGCTCCCATCGCTGCCATCTGCACAGGCACATGGCACATTATCACATACGCCCTGCTGCTGTGCACACTTTCATTGTAACCAGGTTTTTTTTGTTTTTTGTTTTATTGGTGATGTAAACACTGTGGATGCAGGAAAAGCTAATAAGACAGGTTTGACAGATACTGCTTAACTCATCTGGGGGACTTGTTTTATGTTCTTGGAAAACAGAAAAAATAGCTGGACTTCCAAGAAGAAACTCCCATCGGGTGTCATTATAAAGCTGGTTCATGTTCTGTTGTTTTATTCAGCTGGATATTTTATCACCGTCCCTGCTCTAACAACTGCACGGTTGACCCAAACATGTCTGGCTGAATTAAGTAGTGACCAAAGTAATGAGCACTTGTTGGCACAAAGGGTTTTTACTCTTGGCCCTGAGTATGATGGGTAATAAATGCTAGCAGCTTAGGGACCTCCTCTATGAGGATGTGCCACATAGAAATACGAAACTAAACGGTCTGGTTAAATTTAGGCAATGTTCAATAGGATGCAGCTCCAAGTTGGAAAAGATTTTTGGGTACTTGGGGGCAACAGAACAGGCTGCAGACGCAACACCGACACGTTGTCACCTTTTCCCCGCCCCAACCTCTTCTGCTGTCCCCCCCGCCCTCATCCTCACTCCCAACCTAACCCTAACCTAACCAGTCAAGGCAGATGGCCGCCTTCCCTGAGCCTGGATCTGTCTGAGTTTTTTATCCCCCTCCCTATCCTAGGGGTTTTTTTTTGTTCCTTCCCACCATCGCTGACTGCTTGCTCATAGGGAATCCAAAAGCAACTTTGTATTGTTGGGTTTTGTGTTTTCTGTTCTCTCTTACTATGTTAAGCTCTATGCGATGACATATGTTGTAAATATGCGCTATATAAAAAAATTGAATTGAACTGAATTTTCAGTTTATATGGGAAATTTATACAGTTCCTGATTTACACCTTCAAAAGATAGACGGCAACATTAGCAATAATTTGGAGGCATGTTTGCATTCCCCAGATAAACTCTCCTTTTAGCTCTGATTTGGTCTCCACCAACTCAGGAAAAAATATCATTTGGTGTTCTGGGTAACATGCAGGGTTTTTGTTGATATTTTTGTTGTATGTTAGTTGTTTGTTGTTGTTTTTTTTTTGTTGTTGTTCTTTTTTGTTTTTTGCAGAAAAGAGCTTGCCCATAATATCTGGAAATGAGGTTAATGAGAGAGAGCTAAAACAGTAGACTGGAGCAACATAAAACCAAAACAATCAGCTGAAAGGCTCTAAAAAATTTGAAGAATTGTGTGGTAATTTTTTCTGGGATTATCACTGCTACTGACCTGTTTCACATTATAGAAAGTCATTAGATCTGCTGCTTTAATATGAATAATAGTTATCAAAGTAGTATTTTATATAGTTTTTGTTGGGATTTATTCCCTGATATGTAAATTACTCAGATAAAATCACACCATAAATACCACTATTGGGTCTTAAACCACAACATTTAAACTTGTGAGGTTATTTTTGTTACCTCACAAGGAGTCACAATATTTATTACTAGAAAGCACTTTGGCACAACGGTGACATAACTTGACTAATATAAAAACACTAAAGTAGTACTGCGGATTAAAGCCAAGTCTATAGATCTCACTAATCAAATCATTTAGACTGTCATTTAACTTTTTAACACAGTTTAAAAAAAGTTTTGAGTTTTAGCAAAGTCCTTTTAAGCAAGTCTCACCACTGGGCAGCCATCTCAGTAACCTTATTTTAGGCTAACAGTAACACTTTCATTTTTGGGGACTTTGGGCCAAAATAAGATTTAAAAACAGTTTAATGATGCTTTGCTTGTATCAGTATAACAACACAATTTTTCTGAATTTTCCGGCTTGATTATTACAAAGCTGACGATTGCCTTTTTAGGGAGAGGGACGGACATGTGTCATACAACCACTGTATTTGGTGTTGCAGGATTCCCCCATATATTTACTATTCAGGATTCTTTACAGGGAGAGTCTCTATCCTATAACCTCTCTGAGTTTAGTTCTCTGAATTTTTTTAATGGTTACTCTAAATGATTTAATGATGAACTGTTAAGCCTAAATATTGACATTCTTTGTAAACTCTCAGATAAGACTCATTGTCATTGCACAGAGTACAATGGAATGTAGTTTTCGCATATCCTAGCTTGTTAGAAACCTGGGGTCACCCACACTACAGCCCTGACAGATAAACTGTTTGGAGAGGTTTTTTACTGCCACAGTTGAAAACATTGTCACGTTGTTGGCAGGATTCAAACCCAATGGATTTCTAGTTCATCGCCTTAACCACTCGGCCACGACAACTCCTGTGTCAGCTTCACCCCTGGATAAAAAAAGCTAATTAGCAGACATGGAGTTAACAGTTCTTTCCTTCTTTTTCTTAGTTTAGATTTGATATGATACGACTTAGATTCAGACGCAGGGAATGCTGTGCTGCATTAAAATGTGATAAATGCTTTTACCCCTCCTCAAAGTTGTTTATTTACGTCCATGTAGGCCTGCACAATTCTTGTTTAAAATCAGGGGGAAAAAATCGGTGTGGCATTTTTAATGTTTTTCTGAGTACATGTTTAGTAGCACATGACTACCGGTTAATCGATTGTAGTGAATTATAATTTCCTTGTGTCATAAATCCTGTTTGTTTGACCCAGTTAGAGTGAGGATGCTGGGGTCTCTCCTGCATTATCATCCTTTTTTCCTGTGCGTCTCCCGTCCACTAATTACGTGATGTCGATGCCCTGATAAACTCCTCTCCTCGGGGCCACGGTGACTTCACTCACTGGTTCGCTATCATTGATAAATTATGAAGCAGTTCATGTTTTTCTCTTCACCGACTTGTTCAGCCACATCTCCCTCTCGGGCCTGCCCTGCCTCGTCAATGATTAAAACGATTAAGACGGTGGAAATAATAAGAAAGTCGATTAGCTTTGATTATGCAGGAGAATTAAGCAGAAACATTTATCGTGGCCCTCGGCTCGGACGGATGTGGCTCTGCATCGTGACGCTGTGATTAGTGCGATGGCAGGATGGAGGAGAAGCACTAAACTGTTATGTCACTCTGAGTAGAGATTGATGTGGAAATGTGCTGTCTGAGCTCTCTATCAGACGCTGTGTTTTATGTCTCCTTTGTGTGCACACTTTTATCTGTGCTGCATTTCCATTTTTATCAGCTACTATAACACATGTGTGCTATAGCTGACAGTATGGAAATATTTTCCATGAATAAATTCAGGTTTTGATGGCAGGTTACCTCTGCTGCGCGTGGTAAGCACATCCAGTGCTATACAATAGGCCCTGGCAGCCATACTGTATTCCTCCCTCTGGAAATGGAAGTTTCCTCGTTCTCGTTTCTGGTTGCCGATGCGAATGCGGTCGGCGATGGGCAGAGTTAGCGGGTCTGGTTTCTCTCTGAAGTCCAGCAGCTGCAGCTGGTAGAGTAATGGAGCCCAGGCTGGAATATCAGGATCTCTGCACACAGACAAACACAAAAACAACCACCATTATATCATCACAGGGCAAATGAGTGCTATATGTCTTGTATATCTACGAGATATACAAGACATCTTTCAAAATCTTCCACACAAGACTCTAAACTCTAAAGATTACTTAAATCAATCAACTAATCAATCAGTTATCAAGTGTGAGACTGTCAGAAATGAGCCAGTTAAAGTCCTGTGTGCCAAGGACACGTTAAAAACCAAGTGTTTAGCCTGTAATATTTGTGACATAACTATCTATCTAATTGGATTTGCACCACACAACAAACTCCGCTTCGATGAACACAACAATCACACCATCAATCGCTGCCAGCAGTCGTCTGTGTAGCTCCTCACCTTCTGCTGCTGCTGTCTGAAGCCACATCCCCTCACTGCTCCTGCTGTTTCTTTAACACATAAACTATAACAAGAACAAAACCAACTCAGTTTTGTCCTCAAAGCCATAAATCATGAACTCACAGCGCTAGAAACTATGTTTCTCAACTAAATCTTCTACAATCTGTATATTTAGATCCGAATACAGGACTTTAAATTGGAAAGGAGAACATTTTAGCAGGAGTCTGATTTTCTATGTTAAGTAGCTATACCTGTCTCACCAAATATAGGTTCATCCATTTGCTATGTTTTTATCAAAAACTAAAAAAGCCAGAGAAGGTACATTTAGTAAATTTGTGACAATACTGAGCAATATAGTTTTATTTCTCTGATTCTGAACAACTTGAGACACGTAACAGTAAAATTTTTACTCTATAGCAAGCATTTTGACAAACACTATCCATAGAAAGCCACAAACAATTATCAGCAGCATTTCTGATGGTATTTTCCTGTTTTTCAGGCTCTGGCGGCTCCTCTCTGTATTCACTGTATTCAAAGGCTCACACTTGTTAACCATGGCACCTTTTAAAGACGTCTGAGCAACTCTGCCTCATTTATGCAGACAAGAATTTGAAACTGGTATGAACCCCTGAGTCGTCGATGGCTTCAGCTTACCCAAGAGTCACTCAGAAGGAAAGTTAATTTGGTTTTCAATCATCTGGCTCCTGTGACCACATGACACACAATGGTCTATTATCAGCTGCTCCGTGGTGGCTCTGATTCCAAAGGTGTGTGTGTGTGTGTGTGTGTGTGTGTGTGTGTGTGTGTGTGTGTGAGTGTGAGAGACAGAGGAGGGAATTAATGCAAACACAGCTTGACCATATTTTGAAATGATCGTTTTGAAGTAGACTGATTGAAATAAGACAAGACAAAAATATAGAAAAAATTAATCACTTACAAAAAAAAAATCTCAATACAAAAAAGGAAAATCCTTCAACTTTCAAAGGATCCCATTTGTTTACTGAACTCACACAACAAAGATCCTAACCTAAGTCAGACAGAAGGAAGTACGGCTTCCTGGTGACCCCCACCCACTCTCTGTTTGCTGCAAAGTGATAGTACTGGGAGTTGTGTCAGGTCATGAATTATTCAAGCTGGTTGTGTCAATGACACAATTTATGTTTGTCTAACAGAATTAGTTGTATGCCCAGTTACTGCGAGGCTGTGTCAGCAGGTGGGATCAGATTACCCTTTCACCTCTCCTCTCTGGAGACCTCATCCACTATCACAGGACGTACAGGAGTGTGAAACCTGCAGCTGAGCTGAGGTCTCAGAAACCTGAGCTGGATCCCTGTGCTCGCTGCTGGAGGAAGTGGTGTTCAGAGACGTTATCATTCTGGGCTGAGAACACGTCAATGCAGGTCATTTCTATCTGCTTTTGTCACGTTGTTCAACCATTCTGCTGCGTGTTTACAAGGATCAGAGAGCCCAGTTGTATAACAGGCGTTTAAACGCAGCAGCAAAGGAGAGGACGGTAGATTAATTCATAAAGAACATACAGTTCACGGCTTCTAAAACAGCCCTCATACATCGAACAGATCCTTGCGTTTTGCTGGCACACTAAGAATATGACACCATCACCAAATGAGCAGCGTATGAACACACTGTAGTTGTTTGTTGCCCTTGCATACTTTTCTTAACTCTTATCTGGAAATATTACACAATATTCCCGGTTGCCTATTATGTAACAGTGCATGGCATATAACAATAACACACACAGTGTCCTGTATACTCTGACCTACTAGTGCCTGGTTCCAGATTAAAAGGGCTCCTGTGAATTCACCCCTGAACCCACTGCTGAAGAAGCCTGTAGTTTATAAGTCAGCGAATAAACACTTGAGCAACCAAAGGTCTTCCAGCTAAACTGCTCTGCATCATTATAAAGATTTACACTTTAAAACGTGTTTATACGCTGTTTGATTAGTTTATCGTAACAGACGTAGTAGAGGGAGAAGTGTGGGTTTGTTGTCAGTGTTGGTATTATTTTATGTGATGGTTTGGATAATGTACTAAAAACTAATTCTCAAGATGTGTCTGGAGTCAATCCTGATTCACTCAGTTCATGGTGTTTAGATAAAAGGGTGCAGGTACTTTAAGGAAATGCACCAATAAAACCATGTAAAAATACTCCACCAAAAGTAAAATCCTGTGTTTACTTTAAGAATTGAAACTAAAATTGCTCAATACAGAAGAAAAGACCTCTTTGTCTGCTATAGAATTATATTTAATACAATTACTAATACATTGCAGTATAAACAACAACTGCTTGTCCACAGCTGTCCATGCGCATGTCTGCATTGAAGTATAATTAAGGTTTAGGTATTGTACTCCTGTGTTTGGTCAAGGTGGAGCACATTTTAAATATTTAATATATTAACAATGCATCACATCCTATAAACAGATCATGTGTTTTGTGTGTGCATCAAATCTTGATAATTACCTCGTCATGAGCTTCTGTTTTTGCCGGCGTTCATCTGTTTGTTTGTTTGTCTGTCCGTTAGCAAGATAACTTGAAAAGTTAAGAATGGATTTTAATGAAATTTTCAGGAAATGTTGATAATGGGACAAGGAACAGATGATTAAATTTTGGTGATGTTCTGGATTAACATCTGGATCCAGGATTTTTTTTTTTGAAGGATTCTGTTTTATCATTATTTTTTGAAGGATTATTATTATGAGATAAGACAATTTTCAGCATATGTGCATATAACTTCACAACAAAAGGCCAGATTGCTTGGTAAAACAAAAACAAAAAAAAAAAACAACAACAAAAAAACAGGATGCGTTCACAACAGGTTCTATAAAATATCAAAATTTATCCAGATCCTGGCAAAATCCTGGATATTAAGATCCAGAACAGAAAAAAATGACAGTGCTTGCACATTTTTGGGCTCTGTAAGGTAAAAAATGAAGATACAAGCATTCAATTAGCACCAAATTGTAGCTTCAATAGTTATGGAGCTAGATCCAGGAGAATACCACCATTACAGAAAAATATCGATTTCGTGAACAACTATTAAACTAACAACAACAATAACAACAATGATATCAATGTGATTCCAGATGCTAAAGGTATATTTTGATTATCAGTGAATCTAATAGTGTATATAAAATGAATGTAGGACTATAACATACGGATGGAAATCACAATATGGGTGGAAATGAGCTGCTTGGCGGAGGTCTACGTTCTCCGAGTGCTTTTCTAGTTAATTGATGTAACTGTTGAATAAACACAGTTGAGTAAAAAATACAATATTTCTGTGTATAATGTAGCATAGCATGGAGGGCTAAAACGTTTAAAAGAGAAACTAAGAAGACAACTGTGACACAAGGGATCTAAAGTTGAAGAAAGAAGAATAAAGATCTGTATTTCATTTTTACACACCATTTAATTTTTTACTCAAAACTGCAGCACGTAACTTTTCTGTCCCCTTCAGGCAGTTTGAGTAATTACACAAATGTATGTATTTTGACCCATATTTTTTTGCCGCTGATCAATTTCTTCAAAGACTATAATCTTTCCTCTGAATGTCAAGTTTCTGTTTTATCCGGAGCATCAGAAACTTTTCTTCGATGCTTTCTAGGTTTCTCCACTTTTGTCCAGTTCTTTCAAACCTGTTGCTGGTTGACGAAAAACACAGTTTGCGAATGTTGTCACAAACACCAGATTTAAAGCTCCAGCATTCTGTGAAATACAGAAAGAGATTTACCTGGCGCTGATTGGCTTAATCAACACTGTGCAAGCTCATTTGCTGAGGACTTGAAAATAAAGGCAACTTAAAGTCCCACATTGCAGCTTTAACTGTTAAAACCTTTTAGCAGCTTTTGTCATTTTCCATCAATTTCCATGAAGTAGAACTGTAAAGTAGCAACAAAACGGAAATACTCAATTACATTTACCTTAAATTTTTCCTTGAGTACAGCATTAAGTGAGTATTTACATTTTGTGTTGCATTTTGTTTGTAATGTTGTGGAGATTTTTGTTGGTGCTGTACTGAGCAATAGTTTAATAACACTATATGCTGATCACATAGCGATTCTACACACTCTGCGGAGGCACATCACAGAATTAAGTCAAGCAGCTTTATTGCTTCTACATCACATGAGAATTGTTTATAATGTGTGTTTTGGTTTCAAGCAGATGTACTGGATGTCTCATTCAAGACGGGAATAAGTTACTATATCGTCACAATATCCAACTGGCTTGCAATGAGATCTGAGTCATCAGCTGAACAGTGTGGTTTGTAAATAGCTGAGCAGTAACCCCCCCTCCCTTTACTCATCGTGTCATTAGGTATTGATTTTTTTTAAAAACAGAGGAACCCACTTTGTTGCTCATGACTCACACAGAACAAGATGCATTATTCGAGAAGTGATGAGTCATTTCTTATTAATTGATGCAGGGCACAGCTGCTTCGGTGCTAGCAGTGATAACTAAATGTGCCACATCAACACTCAATGAATCCCAAATGATGTGTTATCCTGCGAATGAAACAGAAGCCACACACACACATACTGACTGCGACAAAAAGACTTCAACAGGTGAGATGTAATTGAGCTCAGCAAGCAGAGAAACACTACAGAAAACCAGATTAGGGTCGTAGCTAAGAATTGAGCCACCATTGTAACTCACCATCGTGAGTGTTAAACAAAATGGGCATGACCAGCCAACTGATGAGTGTAATCTGAGAACGTGGCGTGCTGACAGATCTATAAGGTTTACGGTGTCATGTGGGTCACTGGTGATTAGCACCACACCACTGTGCTGCTGCGCTGAGCTCAGCCAATGAGTCCCCGGGGTCTTATTAGTGCAAACAGGAAGCAGAAGCTGGTCAGCGGGGCGAGATCCTTCTGCAAGATCCCAGTGAAACTTGAACCTGCAACTAAAACCCGGGTCAGCGTTCGATAAAGTGAGCTGCAGATCTCCCCGGCCTCCCTCTTAAAGAAGCTCTGATCACACAAGGGAAATTAATGTTGTGTAATTGCGCAGCAGTCACTACTTTTTCTACTTTCTGTAACGCTAAACTGAGATTTAATGGGAGTCCACAGTCATGCTCAAGGTTCTGTCACAAAGTAATTACACCTCATTCAAGCAACTTTGGCCAAATAGGAAGAAAATGTCCTTTTTCCTGCGTGGGAGTATTCATGCATCATTCCAGCATGGCTACTTCTAGCTTTGTAGCCATGCCATTAAATGTTCTAGTTTTGCTATGTATTCTGGATTGGTGGAGTTGTTTTAACAAATAGCAGATATTGGACCTGTCAGAAATTCTTCCTTGACTTGGCATTATGACTAAAGGTTGACATAAAGTTTTTTTTTTCCAACTTTGCAGCTTGTAATTAAAGTCTGAACATTGACTAAATAACATGAACATGTCAAAGTCGTGGGAATCTATCCTCTGAGGACCATGAATGTCTGTTTAAAATTTTCTAAAAGTCGATCAAACAGTTGTGAAGGTATTTTAGTTGGACTAAGGTCATGAAGTCATCAGCCTACCTTGCCTCCAGCCGGCCTCAAATAGGTTCATTAGGCTGGAGCAGATTTGTTTTTGAAAACAGAATTCAAAAAAGTGTGTTTTAAGACATGGGAGCCATAGTTCCTTGATGAACCCTAAATGCACAGCTCAAACTACATCTTATTAAAACATTGTCTTCGTCTCTGTAGACTGACTGATTTTCTGGCAGGTCCCCAACCATGCATTTCTTTTTGGTTTTTTTGTTTTTATGGGCAGACTTTGGAATTGCTGGAACGACAGGTTGTCACCTGACTTGAAGCAGAAGAGTGAAAAGAGACACAAGGAAGTTTTCTGGGTCGCAATACCATGCTGAGGTAAAGGTATGAGACATGCATTGCTGTGGCTGCTGCTCTGATAGCACTAAGAGACACAGACAGGTTCAGGTGTCACATGCTAGGGTCATTTGTGGTCATGTATAGGGGACGACCATCAGCCTGGCCCATTATCGGATGCAATATTGAACATTTTTATGAGTAGCAGCATCATTGTTTTTTCACTGATTCTGAAATAACCAAAATAAATGCTCTTGCTCTGTTGCCGCCGACTCTTTCTATCTGTAGACAACAATGTGGTCTCGAACTATGTCTCACCAGCGGCACTATCTGAATGTTTAAACATCGCAAATAACAGCCTGTCAACACTGAAAGACAGAAGATGAAAATTTTCCTTTGAATTAAACTAATTAAAATTTTGTGTTGTGTCATTTTTGCTGCAAATGCACATCTGTTCCAAATATTGTTTATTGGTTTTTTTTGATCAATAATAATCTGTACAGGTATTGGCCTTGGAAAAACATATTTAGTCATGCCGGCTCCATTTGAAATCTTAAATACCTAAATAATGTAGCTGTAGGGTTTGATATCATTTTCAGGTGTTGCAAAAGCAGTTCAAAAGCAGTAACTTTCTTACAAAAGTCACACTAATCATTGTATTTAAATGTCCATAACTAACTTTATGGACATTTTAATGCAATATGAACTACACAAATGTCTAATCCACATTCATCTACATTGGTAAAGACAGTCTCTGTGTTTCAGCCTGCAGTGTTTCAATGCTCTGCTGTTCCTGTGACGTGGCTGTATTTCTCGTACTGTGACTGTAAGAAGATCAGAGAATGTTTCCACTCATGTTGTTCATATGAATGGCGCGATAAGAACAAGCGTTTCCCTCTTGTGTCATGGGAAGACTGTGCCTTATTATAGACGACTTTGATTCATATGTTGTGGCTAAGCAAACTTCCTCATTAAGGTGTATGATAGTGTCGCTGACTCATCCTGTTATCTGTCATGCAGACCCCTCGCCACTCTGAATGAAAGGGGAAAAACTCCCTCAGAGGAAAAACAGTGGTCACTTTGACGTCATGTGCTCCATAAATGATGGAAAGGCCAGCGATGTACCTCATCCTGGTTTCTATGGTTACAACCTCAGATAGTGCACTAATATACCGTAATAAATGCAGTGTGGGGCTTGTATGATAATAAGAAATCCGAGAGGATTTATGAGGTTGTTTATATTTTTACAGCAGTGAAAACAGGTCTGCTGCTGCTGCCGTTCAGTGCCGTGTCTGTTTTGACTCTTGGATGGACACACGGCATCAATGCAGCCGTGCAAAGAAGCTTAGCAATAATCCTGGCACTGGTGAGACGTCACAGCTGTTTTTCCTCGCCTGCAGCCATACTAGTTAATTTGCAGCACAACAGCCTCCTATTACGGCTGGAGATCAAGAAACTAAACTAACAGTGTAAGGCCTTTCAGCTGCTGCCTCGGCATGTGCTTCCCTCTCCTATTTGTTTTTATTTCCTCCTCCAGCAATGAGCCAATGAAACTCTGCTCGCAGGGATCAAGGGCATCTACTGCCTACATCCTGGCTGCTGAGCTCCTCAAAAGTTCCCATATAATCTACAGCACATTTCTTTAGCCCTGTTAAAATGAATCCCATCTCACCCCCGGGGTACCTGCAGGGTGTACAGCTGACTTTTTAATCACAGGGATGTGTCCCTATTCAGACAGACTGAGAGGATCATTTGGTTACACAACTTCAATAAACCAGCTACAGTACACAGAGTCATTTTCTGTATGTGCTGTTGGAAGGGTGAAGGCCCAGTGAATGAGACTATTTGAGACATGAAGATGTAAATACAGATAAAAGAGTGCATAGATCAAGTTACCTGATGGAGTTTACTTGTTTCAGTAGTTAAATTATAAGGGTGCATAGCATATGGAGGCAAATGATGCCAGCAGCGAGCCCTTGCTTCAATTCAAAGCCACCCAGACCTGACTATATGTTACTCACCTGCTCTCCTTCCCCACATTCCCTCTGTCGAAATGCAAAACAAAAAGTCTTCATCCACATTGTGAGTATCCTTGAAGTCTATTAAAGGTTTGAGTGCATTCGTTTTAAAAAATCTCTTGAGCAAGCTGCTATGCTTGAATTTGCTACATGGTGAAATATACTGAAGAAATACCACTGAGCAATGTGTAAAATAGATGTTTTGGTAAAGCTTACACTCAGTTTTAGCCTAAACCTTTTCAACTGCAAATCACCAAAATCATTATTATTAGATTGGATTGTTATTAGGTTACAATCACAGGTGTATATACACATTTATGCCATATAAGTCTGGTCTGTATTTTATCTTCAGTTACACCCATCAGGTTGCAGTGAATGGCAAATGTTAACATATTTAATAATATACAGTAAGATTTGTGCACTTTACTATCCAATAAGGGGATTCAAATGTGCTAAATGATGAATAAAATCTAAAAGCTTATTGACTCCTGCTGCTGCTGTGTGTTTTAAACATACATCATCATTAATATTTCCAGATACACTAGATTAAAGACGCTATGCTTCATATGTACTTATTGCCATGGTAAATCATAATATTGGAGCTTCATTTATGATGATGGCTTTCTTTACTTTGCCAATTAACTTACAGTTAAAAGAGGTAAGTTTGTGTTATTGATGAGTGAACAGTCCTCTGAGGAGTTGTTGGTGTGATAAGATTGACTGTATGTGGTTTATTGACATCACCCACAGGTTTCCTAAAGAGAATGGTTTTGAAACTCAGTGTGGTAGTTCAGGCCATTGCTGTTTTGCTATCATGCCTGACTACTCCAGCTTCCAGTTGATCCAAAAATTAGCAAAGAGGTGGAGTATGAGTGGAGCTGATGTGGAACACACAAATGTCTCTGGGCTGTGGACTGTCATGTGACGGCACCTGCCTGTCACTCAAAGCAGCCACTCATTTATTAAGCATAACTTTTAAGCCTTAATGCAAGTTAAGCGAGTGACCTAAAGATCTCTCCCCTGTACAGTTGTCATGAAAGGGAAAGTTAGCTGTAGAGGCCAAAACCGTTTTTGGCATAAGGCTGTAAATGTGTTTACTTCACCTGTGAAATTGAACATTTTAACATTGGAGTCTATGGAGATTGACTAACTTTAGGTGTCAGCCTCAAGTAGCCATTTGATAAACTGCAGTTTTTGACACTTCTGCGATGGCTTCATTTTCTAGCCCTAGCCACTTGGCAGGTGCTTTTTAAAATACCAGACAATTAAATAAGCCTCAGGTAATCCAGTTGAAGAAACATATCAGTGAATTGGGAGGCTCATCAAATACCAAAACAGTGCACAGCAGTTTATTGTAGATCTTTTTCACTGCCAACATTTTGATTATCTTAGATTTTTTTTAACGTTTTCAATTATACCTGTGCTTTTTCTGCTATGACGAGTCAAAATGTCTATAATATCTGGCAAGATTTTACAACTTGAGAAAGTTATTACAGGAGCAAGTATTTTATCTATACATTTACACCAATCAGGCATAACATTATGACCACCTGTCTAATATTGTGTTGGTCCTTCTCATGTGGTCAAATATGCTCTGAACCACTGGACATTGACAAGAGGACCTCTCAGGGTGTCCTATGGGGTCTGGAACCAGGACGTTGGCGCTGGATCCTTTGGCTACTCTGGCTTGTGCAGTGGGGTCTCTGTCAATCAAACTTGTTCCACTGCATCCTGTTGATGCTTGATCACAATGGGGTGTAGGAAGTTTGGAGGTGAAATCAACATGTTGGGCCATTGTCATGTTCCTCAACATGATGGTTCAATATTTTTGCCATGTAAAAATGGTGCTTTTTTCTGCAGGGGTTTGGCCATTGACATTTGGGATTGTTATTTGCATATGGTAGTGTGCTTGTTGTGGGACAATGTTTATTTGGCTGTCGAACTCCCACATAGTATCAATATGATCAATGTTATTCAGTTCACCTGTCAATGGTCACAATGTTGTGGCTCTGTATGTGTGAGTGTCAAACCACGTCACCTGCCTTCTTTTAAAACCCTTCTGTCAACAAGGGTTGGATGCTGGCCAGCTTGGATGACCCAACATTACCATCACAAATGAAAATGAATTCAGTGATACTGGCATTTAAATGTCATTTCACTGACTAGCCACACGCAAGGAGAGAGACAGATAAATGGTATGAAGAATAGAGGAAGTGTGCAGAACAACAGAGAGAGTGGTGAAAATGAAACTCCACCAACTTCTGGGAAGAGTATTTGGGTCCCCAGTTCAGTAAAGGTTCAGTTTTCTATACCAACCATTTGTTTACTTCTTCTCTCTCCTGTTTTATTCCCAAAATGTAGCAGCAAACGTTTGGGAAAAGGGGTCCGAGGAGATTTGTGAGACTGTCCATGCAATTTAATTATATGTCAGCTGTGCGCTCCGCCTCTCTGAAGTGAATGAATGAATGATTGAGTGAGGGAAGTTCAAAGCTTTAAAACAAAAACAACACCTTTCTTTTGACTCACAGGTGAGGAGGACAGGTCTCAGTTTCTACCTTATGCAATAATCTGAAATCTCTTAGGTTTGGGCTCTGATGTGTGGCAGCATCCAGATGAATTATTCCTCAAAGCTTTTGTTGTGTGTTGGGGGGATGAGAGCAATCTGTCTTACGCAGAAATACCACCAAAGGTCATCCAGTAAATCTGCCGCACTGTTATCTGCAGAAGATATCTTATCCCAGGATTGACTCTAAACCCATAATCAATCAGTACGAACAAGCGGACATCTCCGAGGTGTGCAGGCCGCGGTCAAGTGGCAATTTCTCATGCAGCCCCGGGGACTGAGGTTTAGTTTCAGTGGATTCTCTGGGAGGTTAATGTGAAGCAATGACAGCCCAGTTCTTTCTTTACACAGACATTATATCTACTGATTACATAAACTGAATCTCTACCAGTTTTGGATTTCACTTTTGAACTTCAAAGTGTTCTAAGTTACGACAAATTTCAACCGAGGAGCCAAAAATCCTTCTCTTTGAAAGATGAAAGTCATCCTCTTCCATTACTTTTTACACTTCACGTAAATTTCACCTGCTTCAGTGGAGACCTGAAACCATGAGTGTTGTGAAAGTATTTTATGCCGTCTGTGTGGAGAAGCATTCAAATCTGAGACTTTCTTTTTCAGAAAATGTTATTTCGGCACGGAATAAAGGTGAGGTATTAATTATCATTCAACGAGGTTGCTGTTTGCCTCCCTCTGTGGTTGTGAACATTAATGTTTGTGACCACAAGCGCCTCATCGCTTTATGTATGACATTCTGGTAGAGGAATAAATGTCATAAAGAGATTGCCATCAGAAATTAATTTCCCTTCTAAGTCTGAGCTGTCACGCGTGCATGTGTTGAAACCAGATAACTCCCACAGAGAAAATGTCACCGTTTCTGGAATATCGTTTTGCAAATTGCGCGGACAACAAACTGGCAGCAGTTATCACGCTGCCTGCCTGACTGATTATTAAATGAGATGCAACTTTAAAGCAGCAGCTGTTGCTCATGTTGCACCTGTACAGCTACACCTGGCCTTCTCTCCTTTCATGTTGGACATATTTGAAGAGCAGCTCACAATGATTCTAACATGTTGACTTTTGTGAAGTTGCATTGTGTGTGCACATCAGGCAAAACGCCATCATCATCATCATTCACTGTCACCCTCCTGTCATATCGATGGCCAGGAGAAATATGGCTGCCTCGACGTGTATGTGTGAGTCTGTAATCTACCCAATAAAGATCCAGCTTCCTTTCAGCAGCAGCTGGCTCTGCCTCCCTGTGCAGCCTGTGAATCAATAGCAGCACCCTTAACTCCTGACTTATTAGTCAGGTTGTCACAGAGAAGCAGTCAGCGTCTGCCACCTCTTTAGTCTCTCTCTCTCTCTCTCTCTCTCGTTGTGCAGAGGTATGAGTCCTGGAGCATTAATCACGACTAAAACAACCACATTTTTTAAGAAGGAGGGTTTGGCTTGACTTAACCAGAGCCAGTGGCAAAAGCATAGGTCACTCTCATCACAGAGAGCCTGAAAAGCAAACAGAGAAAGCCTGTTTCGAAGGAATTTTAGGCTGTTTTTGTTACTATTATATTGACGTATGGGCTTGTTTTCTTCCACAGATAATGCAGTGTTTTTGTATACATGAGCTCACTTGTATTGTCCTTCACCATCTGGCATGACAACACAAAACATCACCACAGCACAACTAATCCCATCAGTGCTATCAAACAACGGAGATTGTTACATTTATAATGAGATCTTATAATAACACTTAGTTAATCCCTGAAGCTTAAACGCTGCACATCTGATTTTGATTTTTGCAGAGAGGACGTCAGTGGGAGTCTGCCAGTGATTAACTTTGAGAGGAATATTTTGGAAGTCTTTTGTATGTGTGTGTATGCATGTGTGTGCATGAGTTTGCCTGCAATACGCTGCTGTAGACGACTGATGACGGAGTGCTGACGTCTCAGTGCGATGAGTCATGCTCCACGTCCCCACTGATGGTACCTCTTTATCACCCAAACACACGCACACACTCACACACACACACACACCAGGGCCACTTGTCACTCTGCTACAGACCTCCTTCCTCTGGGCTCCCAGGCTGCACTCGTCACCTCACATCCCTCCAAAACAGCAGCCGCCTCACATCTCTCACATACAACCAACACATAAGTTTATTTGCTCAGATACCCTGCTGTCTCTGCTGCTGCCTTTTGTGAGCATGATACATTTAGCATGTCAACCTGTCCACACAGACCTGTGACATACTGTATGTGTGTATGTGTGTGCACAGTGCCACACTGGCAGCAACAGCTTGCCCTCCACTATCCCATCTACTTCCATTCTGCTGCAGTTACACATGAACTAAATGTATAAAGTGGGTTCATGAGTTGCCCGGCAACTCTGTCTGTTATCACTGCATGGTCTGTCTGAGCTGACATTACAGGAAAGTGGGTGTTTTTTTTACTAGTCTGAAACGTCTTAAACTGTAAAATCATAATAAGAAGTGACTTCTATCAGCCTCAAATGACGAGTGGGACTGGGTGGTCCTGAAAGTCAAAGAATCCCAGAAACAGCTTCTGTGTTTGAGCAGTGACAAGGGGGATTGAAATCAGCTATGAATACAAAGCAATGGCTCGTGTTTTCTGGCTAACATAGCAGAGTAAAGACCAGCGTATGTTCAAAACAAAGTAATGCGTGCAACATGCTGTCAGACCACATCTGAGTGTTTATAGCTGTTGTGAACAGCCACGCTTGAAGGCAATATGTGCTGGCCGTCAAAGGAGGAGGGGAGATGTGATAATTGCTCAAACTGGGATAATGACGCACACTTGCAGACAGTGGCTCCTCAAAGGCTGACATAACGTTGCACTCATTGTAGATATGAAAAGTAATCAATGATCTGCTTGTGGCTCTTTGAGGCTTCACTTAGGCATAATGGTGCTTTGAGCTGAATGCTAATATTACAATGCTTAAATACTCTCAAGCTAACATGCTGATGTTTTTCAGAGAGGTACACTGCGAAGCAGGTTTGACATAGCCAGACTTTCTTTGCTTTAGCTGGCTCAACAAAACCTAAACCTCCCATCAGAAATAATAGGCATCAAGATGGTTGTTATTCACTTCATTTGTTATTTTATTAACCCCAGTTTTCTTCATCACGCTCAGCGTGTGCTCCCATAAAAGGGGGCGTTTAACGCGTCCTGTGGCTCGATTGTGCACTGCCAGCTTTAGCCAAGGGGAACAGATTGTTATTATGGAGAGGCATGAAGTATGTAAAAAGTTATTACAGCCAAATCACAGTTATTGCAAATGATACGAGAGAGAAATGCTGGTAGAAAATTGTTTATATTACTACTCAGTGACTCAATCTAGACTTCACACATTAAACTGATACTCAAGAAGTGAATTTAAGTCTGACACAGTCCCGTAATAAAAGATATGTAGAAATCACTTCAGTTTCTGGCCAAATCAAAATGAAAATTGTTTTATTGACTTTCAATTGCAGTACCATCAGTGTAAAAAAGGACAGAATGCATGTACGTTCCTGTGCCTGCTGTCAGTGTTCAGTGGGATTACTAACATACGGCTCAACAGATTGGCAGATATAGTGCTTTTGCTCAGCAGAAACTGTATCACTGTGAGAGAAGACTGACAGGAAAAGGATTTGTAACAAGGTTGGTGTTTCTTTAAATCCCAAACTCTGAACAGAACCTCCTCCCGAGCAGGTTAGCTGTGAAGCATCACTTACTATGGTGATGTACACAGGTTAAAAGAGAGCCACCTTCGTGACATCTTTGGCTTTAGGTTCAACATACCTTGCTAACCAATTAATGTCTTTATCGTACACCCATCAGATATAATATTAACCATGTATCCCATTGTAGTTTACCATGTTAGCATGCTACCATTTTTAAATTAGAACAAAACACAAACTCAAGTGGAAACTGATGGGAACCTTGTTAGTTTTGCAGGAATTTAAACATATTGATTAAAATTTCTAATCATTATGAATGTGTGTAACAAATTTTTATGGCAATCCATCTAGGGCATTGTTTAGACATTTCAGTCTAGATAAAAGTGGACCAATTAACAAACTGCAATAGAGCCATGTCATTAGCATGCTGAAAAAAGGGCAAAACCTTCCCCTGCTAATGAGGCTGGATTGTGTGAAGCAGATGTAAGTGTTGGATTGCCCGTTTCAGAAAGTTTCAAAACTGCAAGGTTGGAGCCTCATGAGGTAGATTTCAGATGCTTCCTAGCAACCCAACGAGCTCTTCATTTGATGCACACTGACCTCTTTACAAGTTTATATGTCTTAATTTATATCATAACTGCAAACACCAACAGTAAAGTTAAGAGGAACAGGGACTGCGAAAGGCAACTGGAATATGACGTTACCATGAAAAATAAATCAATAAATATAAATCATTAAATAAAAAAGCTTAAACCTTATTGTGGCATTTAGTCTAATTACACAAACACTGTTGACTTGAGCTCCTGACATATGCTGCTAACGCTTTCTTTTTTACAATGTGATCTTTTCTCTATATGCCAAGTTTCTTTTTTATCAGGAGCATCACAAACTTTTCTTCCAAGTCTCTTAGGTTTTTCTGACGTGCTCACAGTTACTGCAGGCTTCACTGTCTTTATTTCTGTAGCTGCTCTCTGCTTTAACTTTGCTGGCTGATGTAAAATGCATCGCTACCAGTGTGCAAATGCAGAAATGTCGCCACAGAAAGCAGATTAAAAACACCCTTATACTGTGGAATACAGATGTACCCGGCCCTGATAAGCTTAATCAGGATTGTGTGAACTCGTTTGGCAAGAGCCCTGCAGTCTAGCTGTAAACAAAGTAATGTAAAAGTAAGATCTGACCAGTGTAACTTTATTCCACTGAGAGTTATCTGCTCTAAAAATATACCATCTACCTAAAATTCAATATAAACACATAAAACATCAGGAGATTTACTCCCACACTAAATATCCCCTGACCACAGAAAGCAGAAGTAGATGCAACTGAGGGCAGTATATTACCATCAAGGCTGTCGATGAGAGAGATAAGCCTGCTAGCAGTAGGGGAAAAAGGTAAACATCCAGGGAGATTAGCTGAAGGACATGCACAGTTCAAACAGTGGCCTGAGTGGCAAAATACTACTGTGGCGCCAAAACAACCCATCATCTAGATTTCAGAGGTAAAACAAAGAGTCTGTTCCACTCAGATTTATTTCCTACATCTCTTTCTAGGTTAAGTTGGACACGTCAAACCTTCACACTAATGTGTCCGTGGCTGTAGCAACCAGAACAGCTCATGCTGGTTGAGAGCTGAGCCTGATCTTATCTGGAGTGTGCTTACAGCTGTCAGTGTTTGCTGGCCTGCTCCTGGAGCGTGAGGTCTGGGTGTGGTTTTCTAGTCAGCCTGCCGGGAATGACACACACAGTGCCCAAAAGCTACAGTCAAACTTGTTTAGGTCACGTGACTGTGCAGCCAAGAGTTCAGCTGTTGGTTTGTTCACATCTGCTTCTGGAATCCTTCGCTAATGACGAACAGTAAAACAAAGAACAATGTTCCCCACTCTGGTGTCAGTTATACCAAACAGCTGATTGTTTGCCTACGTAACTTTGCACTGAGAGGAAACAGCGCCAGGGAGAGGAATGGTTTAGATGCATCATTGTGTTTTCCACAGAACAGCGTCTCAAAGGTCACATTATTCATTTGACCCAGGTGGTTCTGCAGAGTGAGTCACACTGTGTTCAGCACACAGAGGAACTCCACCTCAAAGATTTTCTGAGTGGACGACATTCTTACATACGTATGGCGACAGGGAGGAGAGCGTGTGTGCATGAAAGTGATAAAAGTGACTGAGACCAGTGCAGCTGTGTGGCAAGTGAGTCACCCTACCTGTCTAATGGCAAGTGCCTGATGTAATGAAAAGCAGAACTGCCAGTTCTTGGCTGTGTCGTGTTACATCGGCTGATAAGAAGAGATCGGTTTGCAAGAAGAGGAAGAGCACCATCACAAATGAACCCAACACCCAACATTTAATTAATGCTACAGCAAGGAACATGGTAAATTAATCTTCTGTGTGCACCGTGAGGAAGAACATAGAGAAAGATACAGAGAGCAAATGTGTCATGAGTCACTGACATTTCTCACGTCTTTCAAAAAGCAGCTATGCTAACAAATATTCTCACTCATCATCAGTCTTGATCCCACTGATCACGGTTGCTCTGTGGATCTGTCAGTCTGCCTGCTTTTCTGCTCTGAGAAATGTCACTGTTACCTTTTTCAACTGCTCTCCCTGCTGGGTATGGGTGTGCCTCAGAGGCCATGAAGGAAAGGTTTCCACATGCACTAACTTCTTCAAGAGTGTCAACACACAGCACATTTTCAAGAAGATGTCTCGCTGGTCGACCCATATTATCGATTAATTCTCAGTCAGAATTTGATACTGTACGTCAAACATAACGCTTGCATGCTGACTCCAATTAAATGTTTTATGTAATAATTGAATTTGATGCAGACTGGATGCTTCACAGGCAACATTTTTTTTGTTTTGATGTGACAACATTGTAGTACGGGTGAAAACAGCCTGTTGTAAATGTTGCATTAAAACAAGACTGGAGTGAGTGTGCAGGAATTACGTACACCGGTCTCTCATAATTTAAGATCAAAAGCCTGCAAAACTGATGACATTCCCATCAGTAATTTGTGTTTACTGTGAAATTGTAAATACTAAGTGGCTAATATGAGCATAAATATACATACAATAAGACCCAACTAATGCTCTGTCAAGCAATATCCATTGCAGTAGTACTGCCAAAGACCTCTTAACAAATGTGAAGTGTAAAACTGACAAAATTGTCCTTTACTGTCAAGTTTACATGCCTCTCTAAGAATTGATGGTGTTGGTCAGACCTGTGAATAAGACATTAAAGGGAAGAGGTCCATGACTTTCACAGTTTATCTCTGACAAAATTTGATCTGCGATGTGATATTAGAACATAGAAACCAGAAAAAAGACACTTTACTTCCACCTTGATGCATTTACACCAACTTTTTCCTGTTCAACAGATATCAGTTCAGTATTTATCTTCACACAAAAACTAAAAAAAAAGCACTGAACGATCAAAATAAACTGTACAGCTCACAAACCGATGATGAATATTGCACAATAATCATCAGTCATCAACGCAAGTGTCACAGTACTTTCCCATGAACTGAAACTTCACTCCACCCTGCAACTATAAAGCAGGATCTGTAAACGTGGTGTAATGAAGGCTCCAGCAGCCATCAGGCCCACCTCCTCCAGGGTCAAAGAGAGGGAGATTCCTCCCTCCCCTCCCACAGTAGGACCTGTTTGTTTTTCCTGCCTCTGAAACTGACAGTGATAGCCATCTGGTGTGTCTCCACAGTGTTTTGAATATTCGCCTAAAGGCTATTCGGTTCGTATGTAATGATACATGCATGTTGTACTTTAAAGTCTCCGCAGGTAATCTGGTTAGGTCACAGTCTCTGCTGGTCAGTTATTGTCTGTTATTCAATGTGGGATTCTTTACTGTTCTGTCTGGAGATGCTACAAGGAGGGAAAATTACTGACAATACAAAATCAATTTTCATTGTTATACAAACAACACTCAAATATAGATTATGTCACACTATGACCCTGAGCTAATCAAGCTGAGCTGACCACTCTGATAAATGCCATCTGGGCATTCATTGATGCAAGTGTTTTCTGCAGTAAATTGTAAGAAACAAGGTTTTATTGTGCAAACTAGGGCTAAACCATTTGAGGAAACTACTTCATTGCAATTTTTCAGAGAGATATAATTTTTAAAGCCCTGTTTAATTTAAATGTTTATATGTAACAGTGTTAAAATGTGTAATGGATCATTTTCACCATTGAGTTTAAATCCCGGGTCAGACAGTTTGCAAAACATCTGTCCATAATTGCAGCGTTTGCAATTTGCTGATTGCATTGTTTCAAATTGCAGTTTCAATGTAAAATCAATTAACTGTTTAGCCCTAGTATTCCACTGAAGTTGAAGAGAACAGAGGAGAACAGAACAGAGATCCTGGGTCCCATTTCAACAAATTTGCAACATGCACGTTGTGATATACACCATGGCATACATCAGGCTGCATGCCAAGAACCTAGGTGTGATATTTTTTCCAATTTTGACAAACAAGTCAAGCTATTCATTCTAGATCATTATAAGTTTCATTTTATTATTTAAATTATGTCGAAATTATGGCATTTTCTTTCCACACCTAACCTGAAATAACTCATTACTTTGTTGTTCCTGCACAAACTACTGCCCAATTTTTTTAACGTTTCTGTGATTTCTGTTTACTTGCTCAATAGTTATAGAATCCTGCTGCTTTACTTCTCTCCAGAAGTCTTAAAAAGAAATCATAAGTCTCTGTTCTTACTACTTGTCTTTAAAGATCTGCAGCGTCTAACAACTATGTCTGTTATAGGTCTACTCACCCTGTCCATATCACCAACAGCACCCTTAGGTCCTCCCACATGATTTATTAATTGCCCAAGAGACAATCTAGAAATAGCTAATCCTAATTTATGTACCTACTATAGAGAGTGGAAGTAGCTACATCTGTTTGTGCTTTTCAAATAGACATGCAACGTATTTTATGTCTACCCATATTTGATTCTTCTGTACCTTACCTGTTCCATTGTGTTTCTGCATATTTAAATCCACTGTCTTGTCCGTATAGTATGTGTGTGACTGAAGTGTTTGTGTGCACACAGCACATTTTATTTTTGAGTAAAGAACTTTTGCACGAACTTATTTTGCTTGTAAATCATTGTAAAAATAAACTCGAACAGCAGCGTGAAATAAATAATATATAAACAAAGAATAAATAGCACACAATCCCCTCCTGACACATTTTTCCAAAGCTAGAATGATCAACTGGCTGACACTGTCCATCTGGACGTGGATTAAACTATTAATTTAACTCTCACACATCCCAGAGGTCTCATTAACTCCACTTCAACATGTACTCCACTGGGTGGTTCTCAGTAATGCCAAGAGTAAAAGTACGCCCAACACCTCTGCTGCCAGCACCAGGGTTTAAGCTTCTGTTTATGTTTGCTAACAGGCAGCCAACATAACCTTGGAGCACACCACTTCACTAGAGAAGTCTTTTAATGCATCGAATAGTGGTTCACGTACAGCTAAAAACACTCGCAAGGGCCGTAAATAACGGCTTCTCGTTTCACAGGTTTACTTTTGTTGAGATGAAAATAAAGCAGGTGCCAGTGACATTTAATGCTGTTGACTTTGGAGCTGTGCAGGGCTGATGAGGCAGACTCCCTCTGGCCCCTGAGGGTTTTTCTTTTTTTTTTTTTTTTACGAGTGTTAAAGTTGCGCCTGTCCAGAGATCAACAGATGTGAGCTTCCACTGCTGTCTGATAATGACCTAATGACTGAGGGGATGCAGTCTGTGTCTCTGACTAAGTCGCGTGTCTCTGTGGGGGAACAGATCTGACACACTCTGCTCTTCCTCGAAAAAGCACAATCAAGTCTTTTGTCACATCTTTAAAAGGCTTTAATGTCTCACAGGGAAGAAAAAAAACATCAGTGTTTCTTACAGTCGATTCGGGGCCGACCAGCTTGTCAGTCGTAATCAATCAGGTAAATGCTCCTGACTTTCTTCTAGGAGTTTCATTATCCTTGTGTTCACCTTATTCAGGAGCTGCAGCTCTGATCGCTTCAGACACTGCAGCCGGCCCATCACCCACACACCGAGCTGCAGACCACTCCACTGTGCTGTGTTGAATCATACCGTCTGACCAGCTCTGTTCCCATATAGCTAACTGTGAAGTGCTCTTAGTGGCGGCTGACGGAGTCCAATCAATGCATGTGCCAGAAAACAGAGAGGCTAATGAGATTTTCCCTCCCTGTCCATGTCATTTTACAACACACACACATGCAGACATCTGTTGCTGCTTGTGATTCCTATTTTTTAGAGCAACATAACATGCTGTACCATTTTGTTTCAACAAATATATTTAACTTCAGTGCCTGGAGAAAATCAGTTTAACGGCAAATGAACAACCCTGGATCATGTTTAAAGGGTAGCTTTGATTGTCTGCCTTATGTAAGGTGCAACTAAGTGTGACTGCACAGCACACCACCCTAATCAGCTGCATCAAAACAATCATTAACTAACCTCCTGCTGCCTCTTTCTCCACACACACAACACAAGGCGAGATTCTAGACAACACCTCTGACTTCATGTCAACCCCTCACACCCTCGTGTCCTTCACTGAGCTCCATAACGCAAACACGAACAAAAAGCTGAAACACACTAATAAAACAAACACGCTTTAACAACACAATGTTCAGCAAATCTGAACGTTATGTTGTTCACAATGTTCTGATGCACTGTGTTTTACTCTCAGCTGTAAAAGTGGATCTGAGTCATAAATTTAGCCCTGCGCCTTTTTTTTTTTTACAGGCTTTTACTGCCACATGATTATTCTGGGTGCACGGATGTGATTTTATGCATTACTTATCAGAGCGGCTACTTGGCTAATGGTACAGTACATTTTACATGTGGCAAAAAAGCAGATAAATGCCATAGTTTAGGAGTTTCAGTGAGCTTTTATGGTAGCATGGTAATATGTTTTAGAACTGCTGTCCACTCACAGGACACCTGTGGCTCTAGATAGAGAGTTTAAAACAATCTAATACTATTTAATCAGCTCTAATGGGGGTGGGCGTATTTAAACTCAGAGTTGACAATATCGCTTTAAGGATTAAATTATTGGCCACAATTTTCTCCATTTATGAAACTGCTTCCCATACAACATATTACTGTGAGAGCTTAATCAATCAGAAAACAAATTAAATCACATTTGCTAATATGCTTTTTGACTAGTTTCAGCTGAAAAGACTTTTCATTCAAATATTTTCTTTGGGGTATATTATCATACACAATCTGCTCTAATCACTGTGGCGCATTACTCTCTCATTCTCACGTGTTCAGGTTATCTAGAGCAAACATTTAAACTATAAACAATGGGTTTTCGGCAGCGACACACCAATCTCCTCTGTGTTTATACTGGCACTTTAATGGTGTAAAGGTTATAAACCCAAGCCATTGGACGTAATATGAGTGGTGTTCTCCCATAGGTTGGGAGGTTACCAGCACGCCACTGATAGGCTGCCACTGAATGGTGTTAGGAGGAAGCCATCTGCTCCTGTTTATGGTCCATTAACCCCGCTACCCCTGGATAACCAGGCTGCCCCCACAGCAACAGGTTCAAGAGGCATGGGCTTTTAACCGGGATGAGACCTAGATGTCATTTATGGAAAAAAAAAACTGGCTAAGTCTTGTTTCTGCTTCAGTGTGTTTCCTAATTCATAAGATCACTATCAAACAACAGTAAGTGGAATGTCCTTACCTTCCCAGAAGTCCATAGGCGTACTGTGAATCTGCCAGCAGTAATGTGATCTCACCCTTTTGCATGGACATGACACACTCCTCCAGGGCCTACAGGTGTCAAAAAGAAAGTTATTAAGCGGACTGACTGAATGTTTTTTATTCTGCTTTATCTGCTGTTTTACCCTGGTGTTGTGCATTTTAGCTCTGACTCAAAGTTTAGATGATGAAATCCAAGTTTCAAGCATATCAATCTGCTTTTCAGTTATGCTGGCTTCAGGAATGGATGTGCCAGTCGATGGATCAGTCTAGTCCTGGATTATTGTGTTGTCAGAAGTTGAGCTGTAATTTTAATGGTGGACCTTTGACTTTTCCTTTTGTGCTATGAGGTTGACAGTGACAACCTTGAATTAAATGTCTCAGCAACTATTACATGGATTATGATGATATTTACTCATGCCCACCTCAGAATAACTGGTAATATAATTGATAAGCAGCTTCAAATTTAAATTTTTCCATTACTTTGGTTTATGATGAAATACTTGCACAACTAATGACTTCCCCATCAGCATCAGCTGCCCTTTGTATTTTGAGATATTCAGCAAATTTTAGCAAGCTAACACACAACTAAGATGCTAACATGGCAAACATAGCAGCTAATCATCATCATGTCAGCATTGTCACTGTGAACATGCTGATGTTAGCATTTAGCTCATGCAAACTCACAGACCCACTGGCATGACTGCAGAGTGTTGCTGACCTATTTTCACCATCTCTGTTCACCACTGTGTGATGTTATTCCCTCATTCCCTCAAAGATTCTGAAAGGTTAAAAGCTTTCACCTGGTTTACATCTCCCTCCCCGATAACAAAGACGAGCTTGCCATCCTTCTCCACCACAGTGCGATCCTCCAGGACACACTGCATCTTCACAGTCACCTCCTGGTCCCAGGTGGGACGTGGGGCCTGTGGCGTCCCAAGCTTCAGCACCTTCTTCCTCAACAGCCGGTCCTCTGCATGAGGCATGAGGAAAGAAGGAAAATGTCATACAGGAGGAAGTAGGGTTAATCTGCTAGTTGATCTCAGGCACGTATTGTCACTTTTCTTGTTTTGTTGCTGAGGTTTCAATACAAAACACTGAAGTTAATTAAGAGTTACTGCTGGGTAGTATTATGTTTTGTAAGTCTACAGCGTGTGTCTCTGCATGGGACGTGTTGTTTCCTGATGCATCCTCACCTGTGATGTCCTCCCAATCTTCTGCCATGAACAGCTCCTCAAAGGTTGCAGAAGTCCACTCCTCCATTGCATAATCTGGAAAGAGACTCTCTGCTGAGCTGTCCCTCTCCGCACCATCGTCGTCCTCTGATGGGTCTTGGAATCGCACCATCTTCCAACTGTTTGTTTTTTTCAGTTTCCTCCGTTCCTTGCATTCTGTCCCTCCACTCTCTCTCTCAGGATCAGAGGAGCTTTTAATCTCAACGCTTTCCCTCTTCCCTGCACAGCTCTCCGTTCCAGCCTGCTCTTTCCCACACAGCTCCTTGCCTTCCTCTGCAGGCCCAGGGGACAGCTCATTGAGATGGTCCCTGTTAGCAAGCTCAGTATCAGCCTCCTTCACCTCAGGCTCTATAGGCTCCACTGCAGAGTCCTTATGCTCCTCACAACATGGCTCTGTCTCCATTTCACTCCAAACAACTCACCGACACCATCTGCATTAGTCTCCAAAAGAGATGATCCTCTTTGGTTAGCCAAATGTTCCACTTGAGTGCAGGTTCGTAGTTTTGTCTGCCACCTATACCCTGTCAATAGAAAAAAAATATCTCCATGACATGATATTTATAAAAATCCATGCTGTGTTTCAGCAAAATCCAACTCACAACGCATCCCTAAATCCTGACTTCATCTACAATTTTTTTCCAAGCCTTGTCCCGCATGCAGCTTTGTTTTGCCACTGCAGTTCTGCTGCACTTTGACCTCTCCTCCGCAGTCCTGCTTGTATCCCTCTTAGTCGACAGAGTTCAGCGTTGTGGCCGCGACAAAAAATGATCAATGTAAAGAAACTGTGCAGCCCAACGAAGCCCTCTCAGCCAGCAGGCATGTGCAGTGGTAATCTACAGGATTAGAAGAGAAAAACCTAATCTGCCAGAACGTCTGTAAGCTTCTTAATGACTTCACCGACGTGCCCCATAATGCAGTTTCCATGAATACAATATCTATCAACAAGATCTCAGGACATGTGAGCTCTAACCTAATTTACTTTCAGATACACTGGAAGATTTCTATTCTTACTTTTTAGGAAGTGCTGCAAGACACACATATGAGCTACGATAACCTGCAGGCTGTAAAGATCACACTGGATTACTGTTTATGTAATCGATTTGGGTATATTCACATACTCTTTTAAAAAATGCAGTGATTGCTCATGTCACAGTTAGAGAAAGAAAAAAAGTCCCTCTTAGCTTTAAAACACATTTTAATTTGAAATATTTAACCAGGAATCCAGTTCAATGTCACATTCAGGCTACAACTAGAATGTACGAGCGCTTGTAGTGTGTTGAGATGTTGAGCTACACAGGAACAAGGATAATTTCCAGGAAACCTGATATTTACATTTGTTTTAAACTATCTACTAAAATAATGAACAGCTGAACACTTCCAGCACCATGCGCTTGTTCACAGAGGTTGATATAATTATCGATAATTTGTGGTGACACTGACTAATATGTCAAGAAGCACTTAGAAACAATTGTGCAGAAACAGCACAGAATATATCATCAAGCTGTTTCACTGACGGACCACTGCAAATTAAGTGATTCCTTTACGTTTCACCAAAGCAACAAACAAAATGTGTTCTGTATTGTATCAAGTATATGACTCCATGTAAAATGCCTTTAAATCATATTTTCAATCTTGGAAGAAAACATGCAGTTTAAAAGGGAACATAAACACAACTGACTAAGAACTAAACTAAAGTGAGACTAATAATATTTAGACATCAACATCCTGTGAGCTATATCGTTAATAAAAAACTGCTCCAACCAGTGTGAGGCTGCTGTTTAATCCACAGCCAAAGCATGTTGTCAGTCGGGGATTAAATTAATCCAAATTCAATATTTGTCATTTAATTTCTCTGACACACACAGACAAAAGATGTGTTTATTGTGAGCAGAATTGCTTCCTTTCAGGGGATTTGTTTGGAGTCTGTTGTTTCTCGGTACTGGGCTTTGATAAAATTCTGAGATCTTTTGTTGTCATTTGTAGTCGACTATATTTCAGAAGAAAATATTGCCCTTCTCACTCAACTGTTTCTATTTGACACATGGCGATCATATAAACTATGATGCATTATAACAGACGCCACAATTAATCACGCTACAATGTAGTTAATATTCAATGTTCAACTTAAGTGTTCATATATTAACATATAAGTCATAATATGATTATGATATTAAAGATAAATTTAATCTGTCAATCCTTTCAGCCAAATTTCAAGCATAAGTTGGGTAGCAGCTTCCGAAATTTCTTTATCTTTTTTATAATAAATTATATTTACAGGTATTATGTACTTTTGGTTGGACGCTATTTGATCTTTAATATCACTTTTGGAATTGGAATAAATTTGATAGTAATTTTTAGCTGTTTTCTGAGGCAATGACTGAGCCTCACTGATTTACATCAGTTGGCCAGTGTTATCAGCCGACATTGACTTGTCACAAATATATCAGTATTGGCGTATATGTTGACTGATATGCACCATATGAAAACCTTCTTTCATAAAACATAACACAGGAAAAGGTGCTTGTAGTATTTGAGAAATAGTGTCATCCCATAGTCTTTCTAGCAGAGGGCTTTTGACTCCATTGGTTATATTACTTGCAGCACATGTAGCAGAGTATCACAGCTAAACAGACTGTGGTGCCGAGTCAAGTACTGTCTTAATGCTTAATTGCTAATTAGTTTGAGAAAAACATTGCTGGAATGTTTTAATATAACTGACATACTATATGTACAGGTAGTCCTCGGTTTACGAACAAAATCCATTCCTTACGAATAAGATCCGTTCCTACGATGCGTTGTAAGCTGATTTTCAGTGTAAGTTGGATTTTATACTTAAATAATGATAATGACCTAAATGATGCTCTGTTCTTCGTTGTTACGCCACGTGACTCAACGTTCCCCCCGTGACTATGTTCACCGTTGAGAACCAGCAACTGGTTTTCACGCAAATATCGTATTATTTATGAACCAAACCGGTTATGTCAAAACTAGGTTTTTTAAGTAGATAAGTACTTTAACTTTTTTAGCTGATTTGGCTGATAATATTTATGGGTCATTCCATCTCAAATTATCAGATTTTTAAAACAACTTCTGCTGTTTTTGAGGTGCAACTTGTCATACATGCTCAATCAGTTATGAACATTTGGCAAAAATAACTTCTTTTTCTGTATTGCAATCATGTATTTCATATTTTAAAAGTATTTTGCGTGTTTTGTTTTATATTGATGTGACATAAAAGTGTATATGACTCAAAGATGGGACTTTTCCTTATAGGGCTTCGGTTTTTTTCATACTTCAACTTACCCATTATCACAGATTATTTGACCTGCTTGTCCAATATTGCAGACAGTAAATCAATGTCATGATGAGAAATAACAGCAAAAATAACCACCTCTATTTTCTAAGAATGCCTAAGATAATGTCATGCAAACACAGCCTAAAATGTGCAACAAAAATGTGATAAAAGTGGGTAAATAGGCATTGTTTTTTTTATTATTATTATCATCATCTCAAACGTACCTTATGAATAAATCTAAAATTTCAAATATATCATTTTAAATTGAAATAGTTTAAGATATATAAAGTTGCAAGCAAGTTAGATGACCCTTAATAATTTGAGATGGACTAACCCTTGTGCTTATGTATCTGTATTGTAGCAAAAAGGAAATAAGCATTAATGTTGCTACTAAAAAGCCATCTATTTTCGAACAACATGGCTGCAATTGTATTTATACATCCTCGTGTGTGTGTGTGTGTGTGTGTGTGTGTGTGTGTCTGCGGCGTAAAAACACACACGGAGCATTTACTTAAAATCCAGCTGGAGGAGAAGCAGCTTGGAGCAAACCCAGAGCCAGAATAGATCAAAGAGCAGATAAATACAGACTGGAAACAAAATGTCCAATGAGTGTTGACCTGGAAAGCGAAAGTAAAATAGTTTCTTACTTATTTACTTCTGCACGTCAAGTGTGTGTTTACGTGTGTGAGCGTACGTGCGCAGCGTGCGTGTGCTCGCTGGCCCCGCCCACACGTCGTCTCCCCGGTGACGTCTCAGGCAGAATGTCGCCAATAGGCTTCAGTTGTAGAAATGGCAGCGCTGAGACAGGAGCATCGGTATGGGCTCTCCTGTGGCAAAATCAACAAAAACAACCCCAATCAAACTCTGTACCACGTCAAACTCACTGACACTGCCATCCGGACCCTCGAAGCCTACCAGAACCTGAAGGTAAGACCAAAAATCCAGCTTTAACTTTGGAGTTTCTGTATTTTTTCTCTCTCTGTCTCTTCAAATCTATATATTTTTTCCTCCTCAATCGCCTCCCAACTCCAGGAAACTGTATTGGAAACGCAGCTTGTTCTGCCCAGTAGGAGAGAAAGAGGAAAAAAATAGAAGAAAAGTTTAAAATATTTGCTGATCATGTGTCATCGAGCGAAACGGCTGCGTAAATAGTGAGCTGCGTTCAGTTTATTCTGGCAGGCGAATGCTGGATTTATTGTGAAGTTTGATGAATGAAGGGATATCATTGAATTCCTCTGTAATCCCTGAGGACATTTTAGTTTTTAACAAAAAAGAGAGAGAGAGAGAGAGAGAAAATCGGGTGGATTTAAGTTCCTGCTTGTTTACCAGATCCTCCCGAGAAAAAGAAGGAATTAAAGTTCCCATATGACAGGGGTGTGTGGTTATGCCTTGAGCGCTGTTTTTATATAGCCTACATTACATCTGAAATTTATTATTTAGATTACGGGCGAACGCAGATGACTGTCGCTCATTAAATGTTTCTAAAAAGGCAGTTTCTTTCCCCTCTGCCTGTTTCCGCTCTCGGGAATAAATTAATGAACAAGCTATCAAGCAAATTATTCCGACTCCTCTGGATCGGGAGACTGTTTTATTGCCTTTATGGTCCATTAGATTAGCCCGAGATAATTTAGTCTATCCAAATGGTCTTTCCCAGAGCACTGCTTGATAACACAGTCCCCACAGTTATGACTGCAGGAGGAGGCTCATTTGGTTGTGTCTTCTGTTTTTTTTATTTTTATTTTATTTTTTTTAACATTTCTAAGCCGTCAAAACAAATAAATGCATTTCCGTGTGCGCCACTAGTGTGATAATAAAACCGGACCTGGGTGCTGGAGGAGTCAGTGCGTCAGGATTTTTGGGCTCGTTGGCACGGATCTGGAAGTTGTTGCTGGGCTCTTGTGTATTGTTTTTTTTTTCTTTTTTTTTGCCCTTTACACGCCTGGAAGCCCGCCCATCTCCGGAGCTCATTGGTCTGTGAAGCGGAGTAAACTCCAGAGCTCATCCAGCCTGACAGCTTCCTCCAGGCCACAGCAGGCAGGAGAAAGGCTGCTGCCAAAGTTTTCCAAGTCAAAAGACCACCCCTGAAAATACACTTCTTTATTTTATTTATTTAGACCGTTTGGACTCCCACTGGGGTGTGGAGGATTCTTGTCCTGCAGGAACCTGAGGGAGCTGCTGTTTATTAATTCTGATTTATTGATGTGTGTTTTCATGTGCGTGTGTTGGAGATGAGGAGAGGGGCTTGTGAAACCTAAAGTTCCGACTCTTTTTATACATGAAATTGAATAATTATGTTGCCATTGATTTATCTGATGATCATTTTCTCACATTTAATTGCTTGGTCAGTAGAAAATCAGATAATATTGAACATTACTTGTCTCTCAATGGGAGGCACTTCAGACGTCATAACAAGGGAAACCCACTTGATAAAAATAAGCTTAAACAATTGATTGTGTATTAAAATAGTTACTTTAAAAACAGAATAGCCTCAGTTTCAGCAAAATAGTCACAGTTTATTTCTTCTTTTCTTACAAAAACAACATCTGTTTACATCCAAGATGCCAAAACCCAGCAAATGTTTTGACATCTCATTTAAAACCTGGCTTAAGACTTATTTCAATCATGCAATATTTTCATTTGCGTATTAGTTTTGTGTTGCTGGACTAATCAGTTCGTCGCTACCACTTTCTAATAGGTGCCTTATTAGTAAGTGATAGAGACACTGGCGGCAGCAGTGGGTTTGCTGATGGTTAATAATTCATTTTCTTATGCTTTATAGATAAGATCTAAGTCAATATCACCAATTCTGAGGTTGCCATGTTGTACAAAATTCCTTTTTCTCTTTTTTTTTTAAATTTTTGAATGCAGTTATAAATGTTGACAATCCATCAATGGCTGTGTAATTCTCTAATAAGTCATCATGTTAATAAACAGATCATGGAAGCTGGAAGAACATTAACAATGTCCATAAGGATTTTTCCTCAACATCATTTTTCCTCCTCCTCTGGCAACCTAAAACAAATAAAGTGTTATTATTTTGCTACTGGTTAAAAACTAATGGATAAAGGGATTTATTAACAGCAATTAAACTACTAATTACAACTTATAAAGCCATCATGAAGGGAATTCTAGTAAACTACTGATGGGTTTTAATTCTGTCAGATTGTGTTAGTTAATAATTCAAAACATTAATAAACATTCTAAGCTTTTAAATTCTCGTTTAAGCAGTGAGCTGCTTTCTCTCCATTTCTCAAAAATGGCCAAATCTGGACCTTTAACAAGTCTGATTTTGCCCTACGGCTGTGTTTGTAATCTGTATTATGCGCTTTAATATTTATTATTCCATTCAATATTAAAAGCTAACGGGTGATGAAGAAAATCACAACAATGCTCCTCAATGGGGAAGACATTTCTCCAAACCATTAATAATAAATTAAGAGTCCTGTCAATCACATGCACAGCTGTACTTCACAGATAATAGTCTCCATCTATTAACCATGTATCATGTTGCCTCAAAGGCAGGAATTTTTCTTTACGATTTTAATATTTCTTTATCAGTAGGGGGGAAGGAACAGCAGGATGTTGGGGAGCTTAAGCCAGGTACACTGTGCTCTTGGAGAGCACTACAGTTTTTACAAGACACGGCTTATAAAAAGTAGCTTTTTAAAGAAATATAATTGGTTTCAGAAGGTGCTTTGTCTTTCCTGTGAGATCTTTTTTTAGCCTTTATTCATTTATTCATTTAGTCAGGGAATCAGCTCAAACTCGCACACAAATATACTCAGCAAACATGAGAAAAGTTCATTTATTAGGTCACAGACTGATTAATTGCACGCATTACACTTACTTCTCCTCAGATTAGGGCAGGAATCCATGCACCTTGGGGAATTATGTCAATCTTTTGGCATATTAAGTCTACTAAACCTCATCTCTTCAAGCCAGACTGCTGCTACCTAGAGGAGAAATTCACCGGGAAAAGCAGGAACAATGGCAACATATTTTTCACTCATAATGTATGAGCTGTCCATTAGATTAAGGATGAACATGATTCGTGAATCCGTGACCAGTTTCTTTCTTTCTCTCTCTCTCTCTCTCTCTCCTCAGGCATCACTATCAAATCAGCCAGCGATTTGCTTCAAGGGGAGCCAGGGGGTAAGATGTTTTGCATACTCTCCCTAATGCCTCAGAAATTGAACACTCTAATTAGTTCTGATTTGCCGTGGAGCACACTCATGACAGTTCCTCTGGACATCTTATTTGATTCCTAAGTATCCAATAAGCATTAAGCTGTATCCAAGAAGCGGTCAGCCTTTTGATTTTTCCAAATGTTTGGATGGTTTTAGTGGGATTACAGTCGGTGGAGTTGGTTGCCTTGGTTTTATTTTAGAATATGGCTGCTGTCAGTGCATCAGAACTCACCACCCAAGGGAAAGGTGTCATTCATTTTCCCAGTGTCACTGTGCTGAGTAACATATTCTGCACTAAATATGCATATGCAGAGACTAGGTACATAGGTACATAACCTACAAAAAAAAACACTTGGTACAGAGAGTAAGAGGGCATTCCTGTGAAGCGGCTGCAAAGAAAGATGCCTGTGTCCGGCCAGATTAGCCGGGCCAGCATTACACCCTCCCCAGCTCTGCCCGCTAGGCTACTACACATTTACCACACAATCGGCCCTGTCTAAAAGGAGCTGTTCTAATCCCCGCAAGAGCCGATTGCATTGACGAAAGTGACTTTGCTCTGTACACAAATGCTAGCCCTGTGTGCTCACACGGGCCCTGGAAGCCCTAAGACAGGGTACGCTATACCCCCAGGCTGCTAGCCAGGTTACTGGGTCAGGCTTGCAACTGGGAAGGCTTTGTTCTGGGAGGGGGAGGAGGTAGGGGAGTTGGCAAACCCCAGGGAGCCCCCATGCCTCCATGCCTGTTGTGTCTGCAGACATGAAAGATCTGAAATACAGGAATTGGAACAGAAGCGGTGGAATTTATTTATTTTTTAATCCAGGAAAATGTGCAAAATATGTCGGAAACACAAATGTTGTATGTAAACATGTAATAAAACATCTGTCGAAGGAAGAGCAGATTAACCTGCGTATAAGTCTTTCTGTGGAGCAATGTTAAGTGAGTGCAATTTAAGTGTGCTTTAATCACTGAATAGGATTTGGTGATTATATCTTGGCTGGCACATTACATATTCAAATTGCTTTGCGGAATTCAAGCATGGGCTCCCTCCCCCTCTGACAATAGTCCCCGAGCTGGACGATTGGGCATTAATGAGGTAGCTGCAACCATTGGTGGTGGGGGAGGCCAGATTAAGCCGTTAGTGGGGGGAGGATGCTGGTGAACATGGCAGTCTGGCATACAACAGACCAAGAGGATATCCAGTATCTGTGTCTCCGGGTTGGGAGGGTTACGGCATCACAGATGTCGATATTCCACTAGTTTTTGATTGCTAGATAAGTGTTTCACAAGAGCTCATCCCTTCCCCAAAAGCAGCGTGAGGTTCAGGAGGTCATGTGTCCACTGACAGCTGCCAACTGTAGAGCTTGATCACAAAAGCCATGACTGCTTCTTTCTGATCTTTGTCCCCACTGGCTCATGTCACGTTTCCTGTAAAGGGGCACTTCGCGGGCCACAAAAACCAGAGGAATTCTCCAAATCACTGTCCTGGCATCACTCCAGGGCTCAGCGGTATCAGGGGCCAGGGCTCCTATCGAGAAATAGCACGCTGAGGTTTTTCAGCTGCTTTTCTCTCCGTCCCTGCGGCATTTAGCCCTGCTATTGTAAACTGTCTGCCAAGCTTGTAATCATGCAATGAAAGACACAAGCTCTCAGATGCCCCTGAATCTGGTGTTCAAAGCAGCTATGAAACTTACAAATTACTTTTGCTTTTGAATCTGGCTAACCTCTTCCTTTGCTCATCTTTGTGTGGTAAACAGACTTATTGGAGGAATGTGAACTGAATGGGTATGATCAATAACAAGCATCTGGAGCAGAGAGAGGAAATATTAAAAAGTGCAGATTGAGGTTTTTTTTCACATTTTATAAAAGCTTGAAAAGAATGAGAATCTGGATTACTCTGAAATCATCACCAGGGATTAAAGAATATATTCAGAGCTGATCTGGGTTCCCATAGCTTGGAATTTCACATCCTAGTGCTTATTTTCCTTTGGGGCTGGCAACGCCACCTGCTTGTTGGCATGATCTATATCCATTTAGCAAGAAAATAACCTAGTTCCTATTTATTTGATTCATGCTGTTGAGGGCACGTTGAGTGAGCAACGGTGCTTATTTACATACACACACTTTGCATGTTTTCTCACATTTGTTGATAGTTTCACTTGTGTAGAAGTTGGCAAAACCTGAATCTTGCATATTACACTACAAAGCTGTGGCATACCAGTAAGTGGTTTGAAATAATATTGTAGCACTAAATAAATAAATGTTTTATGAGTGTAATATTGTAATGTTTAACAGACATTATATTTGAATATGGTGTGTTGAGCTGTTTCAGGTGTGACATCGGCTTCATTTCCTCCTCAGTTCATAAATGTTGAATTGCAGTTGCCAGAGTAATTGTTTTTGTTTATGGCCCTGTCTGTTTTTATGTGCACAGCTGTCACATAAAGGCAGCGGTGTTGGGATGAGGGGAATGTAGAGGTGCTCTTAAGATATTCTCATGACGACTGTGTGTGAAGGCAGAGCTTCCCCTGGGCTCCCTCCCGCCTGCCCTCTTGATTATTGTGCCATTTCACCCCATGCCTTGGCTGAATCCTTGGGAGACATCAGGGCCTCTATCTCACACATGGCTGCTCTGACTCTACCCCCTGCCACCACACCGCTTTGCTTCGCCTCGCGCCGCAAATAAGCTTGTGCACTGTGCGAGTGTGTGTGTGTGTGTGTGTGTACGTGTGCGAGCACACACATCTTTTTTTCTGGAAGCTAATTAGAATAACAATAACAGGAATGCGGTTTGAGAGCCGTCCTCTCCCAGTGGCATAGCAGTGAGAGGGAGAGTTGTCCCACGTGTTTCTGAAAGGGCACACGCCGCTCTATTCATCCAGATGTGTTAAGCAAGGCAAAAGTCCCTGTGTTCTCTGCTCGTCTGAGGCCCACTGTGTTTATGCAAAGCCAGTTGGCCTTAGGATTTTTGGATCGTACAGTATATTTTAGGAACAAGAGTCTCATGAGGTCCTACAGTTAAAGAGGAGTTTGCTTTAGTTAGCTCCTCTGTCATTACTGTATTCTTCAGCTTCTTTTGAGGAACGCCATTGTGATTGTGGCTGCGTTTTAACAGTATTTAGTTACAACTGTGCTGTAAAAGATCAGAAATCAGTGGCACTAACTGGGCAGGCAGTGAGACTAATGGTGGTCACATTTAAGTACATAAAAACACGTACATGTGCCTGAATTAGAAACACAGTGAAACACATAGAGTTCTGTGTTCTTGTGGCTTTGTGTTGTTTATTTACATTCCAGGCTAATCTGGAACCATAGAGCTAAAGAAACTAAAAATACCAGTGAGGAAAAACTCTCAATAACAACACAGGCTGCTGTGAAAATAGATAAAGCGTTTTTTTTCTGGTTGTTAAAGTTACAGTGCAGGACCATTACATATAAATGAACGACACGATGCTGATTAAGCCTGTTGCAGCATAGCGGAGTTTAAAATCTGCTTTCTGTGGCAACATTCTTGCACTGGCACACCGGTAGAGATGCATTTTATGTTAATCAGCAATGATTTCTTTGCCAGTACTGAGAAATGGCACAACCACAGCAGTGGAGAGTGCAGCAACTAGGAGTATGATGGAAAAACATGGGAAGCATTCAAGAAATGTTTATAACGCTTCAGATAAAAAAGAGAAACTTTGTGGTCAGAAGTACGGTTACTGTCTAAAAACAAAAGACAAAGTGTGCGTCATAATCGCACATCTGCAGTATTTGTGTAGTTGCTTTTACTGTCAGAAGAGAGAGACAAAAGTTCCACACAGCAAACACAGCCTCGAACAATCAGAAATGGACAAAGACATTTGCTTGTAGATCAGCTGAGAGGCAATATATCAAAAAAGATGCTGTTCCACAAGGAGATGCAAGAGACAATGTAGTAATTTATACAGACGATGAATATTCACAAAGTGGGGCAAAATCCAAAATTTTAAACTGAAGTCTGAGGTATGAAATAGTATACTGGTGATGTCATGGAAGTTTTAAGGATTTATAGGACACCACTTGTCAGGTTCAGAAACTACAAGAACAGATACAATCAATGGATTTTCAACTTTCTGACAGTCTATGAACTACTCATCTGCGACATGTCTTTCTGTTGGAAAAGTAAATCTAAGCTTAAAATCAGGGTATTTTCATCTAATCACTCTTTTTTCTAAATGTCTCATAATCCTGCCAGAAATAAAATGTTTCCACTAAATAGATCCTGTACGAAGCAAAACATGGTGACCTCCTCAGTGCCACTGAAAAGCCATTAGTGACTCAGCTGGGACCAACACTCCCATGATAAAAATTCAGGGACTGTTTGACTGAACTGGGCTGAACTGCAGGCTGTGTTTACTCAGAGAAGATAGGAGACAAGTATGGAAACAAATGCAAAATGTAAATAGTAAAATATCCATAGTTCTTACTTTGTAGTCACATAGTGTTTTCCCAGTACTGGGGACACCTGTGGGCACTTGGAAAAATGCTGTACGTGTTGTTTCAAGGTCTTTGCACTTCTGTAAAAGAAATAACCAAAGTAATTTACATCATTTATTTATGGCATTTTAACTGAGTCATGCTGCACTTCAGATATTTTTGAGTTCTCTCTACTTATACTTCCATGGTTTTGCTTTTTCCACAGAGGTGCAGGACTTTATGTTGCAGAAATAAATGAGCCCACAGTGTGTAAAACTGTGACAGGAGTAAAGAAACGCTCAGAAACTGCTTGGGGACCAGAGGGTTAAAATATCTCTTAATCATTCTATTTTTCACAAAAGGGAATACTAGTGCACATATATATTAAAACAATTATCTTTGTCTTCTTTTGCACCTGTATGTTGACTATGTCTGACAATTCAAGCAAACCGAATGTTATTTAGCTCACCTCTTCGATCCGTGCAGCCTGATTTTACACATCACATCTTGGTGCGTGTTTTGGATTTTGCCCTCTTTGTTCAAGTTTCCCTGCAAGTTAATCAGGTTGGACATACTTTCCAATGCACAATCTGTGAATTGTTAAAGGATTACAGACTGGCTACTTGTGTGGAGAGAAGTCCAGTAAAAGGAGCGTAGTGCAGCGGTCCAAGCGGTTTGTGGGATTGCTCCAGTAAAACAGCAAGGCATCAACAAAGGAAACACATTACTGTGTTAAAGCATCTGAGCTTTAATAACCAGTATGTGAAAGGGAATTTCCTAACTTACACACCCTATCGCCATCAAATGCAAATTAGGCACCGTTAAGAGGGAGAACGCATTTGCAAAAAAACACATCTGAGTGCATGTGATTGATTATTCTTTTAAATTGTTTTATTTGACACATTGCAATGAGACAAAACAGCAGCCTACCACTTAAATACAAATGTAGGCTTTGAAGTGTTGTCTCCATCCCTCTGTGTATGGAGAGGAAGACACCTATGAGGTGGAGTGGGGGTGTCAGAGGAAGGGAGACAGGCAACGTTTGTTGAGGTTGACAGATTAGCCCCAGCTTCTTGGAAAACGACTGATTCTGCTTGGCATAACAGGCAGTACCTTGGGGGTTCGTCGACAGTTGCCCATCCCCGTATCCCCACACTAACTCCCGTCAGTCCCCACCCCCCTTCTTTTGCTTTTCCTGTATGTACCAACCCCCCTCAATGAATAGATCCTCAAGCATCACCACCACATCCACACAGGCTCACTGAAAGCATGATTTAAACCGTAGGCAGGTTCAATGATGCTGAGGCCACACATTTTGTTCTTAACAGGTGTGTCACAGTGGAGTTGTAGATCATAGTGTACAAAGCTTGAGAACAGTGCTTGGGAATAATTAATCTGACTCCTGTGTTTCTTTGAGACACTGTCAACATCGATGCACTTGCATGACTGCACGTGTCACTGAAACATGCTTGATAATGCAATGTCTTAACATAACCATTAGATGATTATATGATATTAACTTTGCACTGGCATGTCAACGTCAATAAAAAAGAAATCACATGACCAAATACACTTGCTCCAGCCAGGATCCTTCCCCCTCCTCTTTACTGAGTTGCACATTCCTAAAGAAAGACTATTTAGGGCCATCCTTCATGCACTGGTTCTACTGGGAGTCAGCGCCACCCCCATCCCCTCCATGCACACACCCAAACCCCCAATCCCTCCCTTTACCACCCAACAACACACAGCCACACGTCCCTGCTGTTCATGAATAATCCAGGCGGGCCGACAGGCCATTGCACTCAGCTCTGTGGGGGAAGAAGCTAGAACAAAAGACGGGCAGCTCACAGAGCAGCTATGGCTGAGTAGGCTCAGATGAGAAGACAATGGTAACTAGTGTCAGTACAGACAGGGGCAGGAGGCAAAGACTTCAGAGTAAATCACATATCCAGGCGTCTGCTCCCATCTCAGTGCTGCCATGCCAAATACCAGAGCTGGGAACCTTGCCTTCTCGCTTTCGTCTGCAGAGCAAAGAAAGACAGAGAGAAAAACTATCCTCTCATCTTTCCCTGCAGATGTTTGGCTTGCAAAAGCACAGGACTGGGCAAAAGTAGAGATCACTAATGAACATTTTCTTGCCTCCTCACTAAATGGCAGGGTTAAGAACTCTGTTTAACCCCGTCAGAGATGAGCAGTTTAAACAAGCTCGAGGAGTTACAGATGAAGTTTTACAAGGACATCTCCAACGGTGCCCTTTGTCCTTGTTCATCTGCTAAGCCCCCTGCCAAGATTTTCTGTTCCAGTCCAGTTCACACCTTAAAGCAGCTTGAAAGTATTTGACATCTCCAAACACACAGGGCCTGGAGTAGCAGATGTGGCTGGGCTGCAGCCACAGAGGCAGTTATTGTATTAGCCTGTAGCTCCACAGGGGGCTGCACTGACAAGGTGCTAAGGATTGCCTTACATACGCCCATTTGGTTGCTCTGACTGTAACTGTCCAACTGCTAAACTCCACTCATGTCACGATAATGAGCAGCATTACTGCACACAGCTCTCACTGTGTTTCTTCATATTAAGCTGCTCGGTTTTATTAAACTGACACATGGTAATAGTAGGCTCTGATCATAATAATACCAGATTAAGCTTTTCCGTGATTAATTAATCATTAGATTAAAGGACTCAACAATCATAATTAGAACACTGTAGTGCATAAGCAGTTTAATGAATTCTTCCCCTCGTTCTGAGCTGGACAAATAATGCTGATTGAATGGTTATCTCCATAATTAATAATAACTCGTACAGCGGGAAATTCTAATGACGCATCAGAAAAGATTTGAATAAAACTGAAAACACATATCTTTAAAAAGTGTTTTTTTTAATAATTAAACTGAAATCTTTTCCAGACATTTTTGTTATGCTCGACACTAAAGACACTGAAGGAGCATCAGCAGCATTCAGCCTATTCTTCATCAGATTTGTGTGACTTCATGCCTCAGAGTATCAGAATGTCTGTATGTGCACCATACAATCAAACAACTCATGTGGAAGTAAATATCATTTGAATGTGAGCACGACATCCAGCAATTTGAAAACACTCCAAAAACCAATTTGCTGCCACACTGCTCATAGAAATGTGTGCAGTTTTTGGTGAAGCCATGTGACCGAGCTCCTGTCTGTGGCATGTGTATACGTGACTCACCAGCCCTTGACCTGGGAGTTTTCTCTGAGCTATTAACCGCTGTGTATGAGTTGTGTCTGATGCCTTTGTTGGTCATGTTGAGAAAAAAAGCCTCTGTGTACTTTTTGTGACTCATTTTCATTTTTTTTACCTTTATTGAGGATTCCGTGTTCACCTTCGTGGTCTCAATTTTTTGCTCATTGTCTTGTTTTGTTTGTTCATTGACGAGCTTCGTTGGTGATTCCACTAAGTCTGGCTGACAATAGTCTCTCTGTTGACACTCAACCTAAAACGTTGGCTAAATATTTGACCTTACTCCCTGCATGTGACCTGTGAGAGTGTGAGGCTTCCTGTGCCTAAAAAAAGACAAAAGGGCAGCACACACACTCACTCAAACTCACACTCACACAGCCTCAGGGGATCAGTCCAAAGCTCCATATGGAGATGTCTATGACTCAGCGTCTCTATGTAAATCTACACCTACTACTTGATTGACAGCAGCTTCAGGATAACAAACCTGTTGGCACAAGTGCTGCCACTGACTAAACAGAAAGTCAGAGCTGATCTCAACAGGTTGGGTGTTGTGATGATGAAATGCTTGATATTATAACCGGTATATTCTGCAGTGTTTAGAGTCATAATCAGACTCTAAACACTGTTAAAAACAATCGGTAACCCTCTGTTCACTGACCCTGCAGTGCAGTTGCTGAGTTAGTTTTACTTGTTGTTGGCATGCTGCAAAAATCCTCACCCAAGTGACACGATCATGTTATTTACTGATTTTAAAACAAGAAAGTCATTCAATTACCAAAATAAGGAGCTCCAGCCATGATTCACAGTACTAATTATACTAATTGACCATTGGTACAGATTTTAGCTTGTCAGATCATATTGTACAGTTTACATGGCTACTGTTGTGACTGCTCGGTTTAGCCTATTGGGTCAGAAATTGGAAGCAGTATTGCCAGATTTGGAATTTTTTTCCTTAAACAGGAGCAGCTAAAAAGTAATTTGCGAGGGTGTAATTTTGGACTACTTTTGTAACATTTGTGCGATTTCCATGTATGAAATGTTTGACTCCAAGGGTTTTAAATCTGTAAGGCAGTCATGAAGGGAGCACCAACAGGGAAAGCATACTCCTTCACAGGTACATATGTATGGGTGTCCTTAAAAAAAGAGGAAGTTAGTTTAAGTGTTGAAATTTCAACATGCAGACATGACACATTTTTAGATTCATTGTGACTTACACTATTGGAGGATACCATTATCGCTGAAAAATATTCATAACATTTTTTTTTTTTCAGGATCAGAGTAGTTCAGTGATAGTTGCCAACACATGTAATGATATATGGAATAAGGAACTATTAATATCTAATTAGGCGTACTCAATTGTCCAAATTTTAAACAAACATGTAGGCCAAAAAACAATTATTATTTCTGAAAGGATTTCAGCTGGAGTCAAAAGTATTGGTCAGTGTACATTTTCAAAACTAATTTGTTGAAAAAAAATTAAAATGATATGTCCATTATGTATAGAACTGATAAAAAGACCCTCTTCTGACAATAACAATGTCTACGTTACTCAGGTATATCATTAATGTTTCCTTGTCCAAGTACGGCTCCATAATGCCTGTGTCTTTTGATGTAGTTGATACCTGTCAAACCTTTCTTTAGAATTATGAGATTGTTTTCTATGAGATAAGATCTTTTTTCTTAGTTATGAGATAAACTGATGAAGATGATGTAGGTCTACATGTTTTTCTTTTGTGTGTCCAATGCACTTCCGTAGGTAAATGGTTACTTGTTCCACATGGGTTTCTGTTTAGCAAAAGTCACAGTATATTACATTTCTTTTACTGTTTATCAGACCTCTTTTCAATACATTACATTAAAGCTAAACTAAAGGTTGTTTGGGATATTTTGTTGTTTGTAATGATTAAACCAATGAGATTTATTTGCATGTTTAAGAGAATTTTCTTACCTTCATTCAGAGCCACAGTAGCCTATTTCCCCCTATGTTTTCCAGGCTTTATTCTATGCTAAGCTAACGGGCTGCTTGCTATAACTTTAAATATATATTGTACAGACATCGGTGGCATCAGTTGTCTCATCTAACTGTGCAAGAAAGCAAACAATCATCATAATCCTCTGCTGTTCAGGTTTAGTGTGTTCATGTTTTTCATTGTTATGTGGCTTAGTTTATGATCCTGAGGTTAAACACAGAGGCACTCCATGTGGAGTCAGGGAACTGGGAACTAATGGGTTAAATGACATATGGTTATGAAGCTTGAGAAGGAAGCTGTGAATAAAATGGGGGCGACCTCTGAACAGTCTGACCTGAGTGACATTGATTAGAATTAGAATGTGAAGTGTGCACGGTGGCATGGATGGGGGTGACAGGCAGATCTAATGCGTGGCTGGAGGGGGCTCATACTGCTGCCATCGACTGAAAGAGGGGACATGGTGGCACTATTGCAATGCAATATGTGCACTCTAATCTTATCAAAAACACTTTTGTTTAGCAGTACCCTCACTTTAAAACAAATTTAAATGCAGTTCCCCTGCGTGACTTTCTCTACATCAATAAACCTTTTTTAGTGACTTCTAATTTTGGTCATTGTGGCTACTGCTTTTCTTCTTTTAAAGTAATAGGTCCAGAGTCCCTGCTCACTTTGATGCTTTTTTGGTTGATCATTCTTAATTAGCATGAAACCCACTGCAGACAGGACTCTGCTTTACCACTTCATGTTAACGGTCAGACATAAATAGGTCAGAATTAATGGTCAGCTGTGTGTCTCAAGTGTCCCTCGCCTTGTGGGCTGCTTTGCGTTTTGTGTTGACATGGGTGGACTTGTGCACATGAAGGAAAGCTGGAGGCGGATGGGGGTAGGGTGAATGGCATGCATTGGGTTTTAGAAGAGGAGGAGGGGTGTCGAGGAGAGGAGCTGTTCATTGGCTCCGTGTTGCAAAAAAAAAAGTGCTTATGGCTTTGCTGCATGACTGGGCATTTGTGACAGCTATAGTCCTGCCTGCCACATCTGCCAGGGGCACTGCGCTCTCAGCCCGTCAGCCCATAATCAATCACTTACGACTGATAGCTAAAAAGGCAGCTTCAAGTCCGTCTGACATTTGTTTTTCTTGAGACCTGCAGTTAAAAACGGCTGATTGCTTTGACCTGAGGTAGCACAAAGTGAAAGAGAGAAAGAACTGAGCTGCTGCAGTCAACTCAGATGAAGTTCTACTTCTAAGTAAACCCATATTTGTAAAGGATGGGTAATAATCACTGAATCTAGGACATTCTATCAACAAAACTGCTAAACTGTCCATTTTCAGGCTGAAACACAGCTGCAGGCGGTGTTGAAGGGAGCCACTACCCAATGTGTTTTAAAGGACATATTACCTGTTGGTTAATGACTTTCTATGTTGAACTATCCTTTTAGTGGAAGTGGGTTTTTAGGTCATTTTATGTAACAGGTTTCTAGCAGAGATAGACTTCACCCTGCTGCCTTGTTTGTCGGTTGGGAGCCACGGACAGTCTGTGACAGAAGAGGTTATCGCCAAAGTGAAAAAGCTGTCTGTTATGCTTTTGGTTTTTTTCTGCCTTTCGGACAGGCTCTTCTCATGACAGGTTGCAGGTCATCATCTTTGACCTGGGAGGTACCATGTAGCCTCAGCGACTGGCCTAAATGGAAGATTATTTAGGTCACATCTATTGCATGAAAAAGCCCCTGAAAATCCACTGAGTTGTGATGGTTTAAATAAAAGAAGTTGCTTTTTTATTTTGTGTAGCGTTTCTGAGATTACAGTGAATCAGCTGCGGCTACATCTGGGAAAGATAAATCGTGCTTATTATGTAACATATCACTCAAATTAGCAGCAGTGCTGACAGATACTCAGTCATGTCAAAGAACATTGTAAAATCGTTACAGGTTAAACATTACCATGACTTGGCTTTTGCAAACTCACATGAGCAACTGGCTTGAAGTTTTAATCATAAACATATTTTACTCTGCTAAACAATGTTTGTAATACTTCTATGCTCATTGTGTTTTGTGTCTGTATTTGTCTTGGACAGTACGTAAAGATCCCAGCGCCAACTCCCGAGTCTCCAGATGGATTCAGAGTCTTCTCATTTTACCTATCCAGTGACAGCAAAGACAAGCCTCAGTCCAGCTTCGACTGCATTCATCAGTATGTCTCAGGGTAAGCAGCACACATGAGTCTTTCCACAGTCGACCACAAATGGAATCTGTAGTAAATTTGGTGTCAGGCTGAGACCGCAGGGCCTGACCAAACAGTGGCCTCTCTCTTCAATAGTACAACAGCAGACAGTCCCAGTTATATTATAAGGCTATATTCAACTACAATAATACCCAAAGGCCGTCATGCCGCGGCTGACCTCAAAGGTGTGACCAGTAATAATTGAGAACAGAGAAGTAGTGTTTGTGGCTGAGCAGGGTCAAAGGGTTGGTTGAAAGGTTACATTAAAGCATCTTTGTTTGCAGTGAATCCTGTGAGACTTTACGATTTTTGCATTTCTTGTGAAGAATGATGCTTCACAACAGGACTGCAATTTGCATGTGGCCACAAGTCACAGAACAAGTCATGTGTGTGTGTGTGTGGAAGGCAACACAACATCTTGGATGACAGCAAGAATTTCTGTTGCTATTTTTGACAAAAGGAAAGTTAATTGGGTTGAGCCGCTCTTGAGTCCTCTCTCTTTTCCTTCCTCCTCCACACAGGGAGGGCAGGGATCACCTGGAGGGCCAAGGCAGCATTCAGGACAAAATCACAGTTTGTGCCACAGACGACTCCTACCAGACGACCCGGGAGCGCATGTCTCAGGTGGAGAAGGACATCTGGAGCCGCTCAGCAATTGAGATCAAGCCAGGGCCAAGTAAGCTTTTGCCAATAGGTGCATCTATGTTCTGTCGTAGCTTCCCGCCTCGGTTGACGTGGCAGCCTTGAGCACACAGGGATCAAGGACAGATAACTGGAGAGTTTTTTATGTTCGCAGAAAGCTTCCACACCATTTCCTCTCACCATTTCATCCTGCTGATAATTACCATATGGTGTGGAAGTTATCACATAATTGATCAAAGCAGTGTGTTGCAATTATTCATGTGAGTGCAATGCCTCTTTTCTTGTACTTTTGCTTTCATTTTGACCAGATTGCTCAGGCACCGTGCCAGCTTGCCTGCCAGCCTCATTAATGTGATTGAATTCGCCAGAAGTAGGCCCTAACAGGTCTCGTGCCAATGAGGGGTTGCCTAAAATGTAATTACACTGGCTGCAACTTAATTCATTTCCCTTTGATAAAATATATTCTAAATAACATCTCAAAAAGAAGGACACACATAACCTGCAGTGATCTGCACCCAACATGCAGCATCTCCCTGTGCCTGAGCCATGGTTTTAACTTCATTATAGATCGAACTGACTTTGCTTTATCTTTATAAATAATCTATCCATGAGGCCTAATGACATTTAGATGTCACATGCGGGTTTAAATGCTTGTGTTGATTGTATTTTATGAAACATGCTGGGTAGACAAATACGACAACATATCGTTTAGGGTAATCATGGTGGGAGCCAGTTTCTGCCCCATTGCATTACATGGTTTGTTGCCGAAATAGTCTCTCTGAGGCTATTCAGCTAATAAATGTTGGAAAAGACATGAGCCATCCTGGATAGAAACAAGTTTTTTTCATGCTCAAAACTGTCCTTGCCTTCTCCTGGATACTGCTGGAGAGAGGGAAATGAATGGGCGACGGATCTCAGCATGTGCCACATGCAGCAGAGCGTACACAGTTGTTTTGTGGTGACTCGCTGTCTTTTTATGGTACAGTAATGCTATACTCATCAGAAAAAATGTCCATATAGCAACTCACAATTACAGGTTGCAGTAGAAAAATGTCCACAATTTAGATAATAATGTATGATTTAATGTTCGGCTGCATGCAGTGGAAAGGAGGAAACTGACAACTAGCCTACAAAATTCGTGCACACCTGCTGCTGGAGAGATTTTGACTTAATTTGGCTCTTCCAGTTATGTCTTTTATAATATCATTACACTACTGCAAACATTACTCCGTTTAATCTTTAACTATTGCTCATAAATACACCAGTATGTCTATACTCTTGAAAGTATGTCAGTAATTGTAAGTCACAATAAAAGGTATCACAAACACTTCCTTGGGAGAGTCTTAAAACTCCCCTGAAGCTGCGTTAATTTATTACAGTGAGCTAAAGGCTCTAGTCGCTGCTTGTCGGAAATGTTGCCGTGCAAGTTGTTTCAGTGCAGGAAGGATATTTGTCTAAAATCTAAATGCTGCAACATGCTCCTGCAAGATTTAAAGAGACTCCTTTAACGTTTTACAAGTAATATTGTGTATTATTAAAGCTGGAATCTAAAATTGCCAGTAGACAGAGTAAATATCAACAGTTTTCACATTATTACTCACCATCTATACGTATGATATATGTTGACTATGTTTTCCCAGTGTGAAAGCACAGTTAGTCTTTGACCTATAGCAACCTCCAAAGTATGGCTTACAGTTGTAATGAGATTACAGCCTGCAGATATCTATAAGCACTGCCTGACCAGGTTCAACTGAATTAGTGCTGCAACAGGAAGAAAGGGCCTCTCTGTGTTAGTTGCTTCAGTTTCCACGCTCTTCTGTTTATTCAGCAGCAAGTTAACTCTACTATCTAGCCTTAAACTCACAGCAACACTGCTTCTGCACACTGACAGAGAGAAGTGCACTAGCACAGTGCTGTGTTCAATGTGTTTATGCATGTGAACTGCTTTTTCAGTTTGGCCCAAAAGTGCTGCAGGTACAGTATCTGTTGCATTTGCATAAAGCCATAAAGCATGGCAATACAAAGATACAGTAAAGATAAAATGTGCTGTCTCTCGTGTGTAGGCCTGTATTTCAAATTAGGGTGTGATTTGTATATACTGCCTGAGGACTGGATTAGGACTGATATGTTGGCTGTGCTATTACCAGTTACTGTCAGTGTACGTGAATTCTGTTATCAGATGAGTAATAATCTCGTTACTCTTTTTTTAATTTTGTGTGGGGCCTTTCAAAAAACTTTTTCTGATTCATTACATCTCTGATCAAGGTAGCTTGTCTTTATCTTCCACAAACTGAAACTCTGCTGTGTGTACCTTTGTTTTGATCTCAGGCAAGTGTGTGAAGGTCCAGAGGAAGCAGGGTCTGGTATCAGGCTCAGATAGCAGCAACAAGCACTCCCCCAGCAACAAGAGGAGCCTGGTTCCCAGTCCTGTGGCACACCGGCCCTTGAGGGATCGCATCATTCATCTCCTGGCCTTAAAGCCCTACAAGAAACCTGAGCTGCTACTGTGGCTGGAGAGGGAGCGGGCCACTCCAAAGGACAAGGCTGACTTGACCTCGGTGCTAGATGAGGTGATATATCTGCTACACTGTTATTTAAACACATCGCCAACTTAGGATGAATATCATCAGATGCAACAGGTTAAAGTTAAATACAAATTTAGCTGCCTGTAAGGTTTCAGGTTGATATTAGGTAAAAGACTGAAACTACAAACATAAATTAGTCCTTAACATGCAATTTCCTAGTAAACTCCCCATGATCAGCCTGGTGCTGCACAGCTTAAAACCTTTGCTCTAAAAAAGGTAATTTGAGCTAAGTTTGTTTCAGGCATATTTCCTGTGTTCACAGTGTTTGAGTGTCTCACTGCAATCATCGAGTGGAGACTCTGCCGTCGCTGGTAGCTGTAATTAGGGCTGTGCTTTAATTATCTTTGGACGAGAAGATTGTATTTTGACAGGAGAGGGGTGGGGTGTCTCCAGCTGGGATCCGACTACTTTCAGAATTGCAAGTGGTTGGTTTGGGTAGATTTGTATCAGGGAGATTAGGTTGTATTAAGGGCAGGGTTAAACTGTTTGCAACAGAAACAATACAGTGCCACTGTGTCACAGAAACATGTGAGGTAGGGCTTGTTGGAGTTTAATATAAAGGCAGTGTTACAGCACGGCAGCTCAGCACAGCTGGGTGCATTCACAATTTCAACTGGCCTCTTTTCCGTTATATTCTGTCCCCTTTCTGTGGATTAAGTAACATTCGGAGCTGTTGGTTTTCCAGGTTGGTAAACTGAACCCTAAAGAGCACAGCTACTCACTGAAGGATGAGCTCTACAGACATGTCCAGAGAGACTGGCCTGGATATGTAGAGGAGGAGAAGCAACTCATTCATCGGCTCCTGATCAGGTGACAATTAAATTAGTCATAACATGCATGAAATATTTTGTGTTTTGTTCCACTGAGAGACTTAAAAATGTATAAAAATGTTTTTGTATCCTTTTTTGAGCAATAATTATGGGCAATGCTTTGCAAAATATACTTATCGATGCCTTTATCTAAATATAAAGCTACCACAGATAAGTGGTTAGCTTAGTTTAGCATTAAGACAGATCAAACATCTACATATCAGCACCTTTAAAGTTTACAAATTACCATTTTTTGTCGTATTTTTACAGAAACCAGTGCTGCTAGAAAACTGTGCTAAGCTGAGCAACTGCTGGCTCTACCCTCATATTTATTGCACAGACTTGAGAGTCCATCTTTTCATATAACTCTCAGCAAGAACGCAATTAAGCATATTTCCCGAACTGTCAAACGATCGAATTAAAGTCCTTTTAGACTTTTAGGGGCCTCTTTGGGCAGGTAATGCAGAGAAGACTACGGGATGGATGCTTTGTGACAGCGCTGGCGTTAATACAGAAAGGCCAGTGAATTAATGTAGAAGGCTGCTGTGATCATTTTGAAAGGGGAGCTTCTAAATGACTACTTCTCCGCACTGATGAATCTCTTAATGGACACATCAAAGCAGAGGAAAATATTCCCTGCACCGTGTTGCCAAATGGCATTAGCATGGAAGGCTCAGAGTTGCGAGGCTGAGTTTTTCAGGGTGAGCTTCCTCCCCTCGTATGTTTCCTCTGCTTGCCAGTAAACACGCAGGCCATGTGCCTTACGAGCGTTTTGGAAAAAGTGCAAGCCTTGTTGGCTGATTGCGACAACCCCCTCTGTTCGCCACCCCTGCTAAGTGTAAAAAGCTTACAATTGTGATCATCAAATTGTTTGCCAAGTGTGATAAAACTGCGATAGCCTGTAAATACTGTATTCAATTTTTTTTGGAGAAGGCCTTTCTTATTCAGGCTTTATTTATTACTGTTTCATGTGAATGTTTAATGGTTCTGAACTCCACTCACACTGACCGTATGATTAAGAGGGTTGTGTGAACTCCACTGGGGGTAGTGACTTTTTGTAGTGGCATCTGTTTGAGGAAGGAGCTGTAGGAAGCAGATTACCAGAAAAGAGGGTTTGGCCTTACAGAGGTTAAATCTGCTGCTATTGTTCTTACCACTGGACTGGCTTCAGTCTTTGTGGTTGCCTCCTGTTGATTGTATCACCCAAAACACAAAATAAAATACACCACAGAAACTTTGAAACCTCTCTGATAAAAAATACATAAAGATTTTGTAATGCAGATGACTATTTCTTCTGTGGAAAGGCTTGGTCCTCTGCCTTTTCTCTATAACCGTGTCACAATACATGACAATTACTCATCCACTTGCTCATAAATCTGCCAAAGCAAGCTTCATGACCTACATACTGCCTCTTCCTGTTTAGCTTTACAGGCCATTTACCTTGCAGTCACTGTCCAACTGAAGGTGCTGTGTTCTTAATCTTTCCTCAGGAAACTGCAGCCACTCCACAGTAGCCAGTTGAAGAGTCCCCAGTCCAACCATTCATTCCACAAAACTCCTGGGGACTCTCCTTCACATCTCAGCCCTGCCAAGAATCTCTCAGTGGTAATTATACACCTTGAATGATTTGTAACCCCCCCCCCCCCCCAACACACACACACTTTCTCATAAGAGTGAGAATAGATGAGGTATTTCCTTATTTTCAGATATGCATCACTTTGATGTGGGTCTGTCATGTCTTTGGGTAATTAAACAAGGAGCTTGAGGCTAAATACGGCTCTGGCTGCAGTTATAGGAAGAGTTGACATTGTGGGAAAAGTGCAGAGCGAGAAGCGATGACTGGCATCACTCTCGTGTCGTACAGTAAATATGTAGCTGGATCCGGTTAGATGAGCACATTCTGTGCCAGGCAAAATCCAGACAAGGACTTCTTGTCAGCAGCACAGAATCCAGAGTGCCAGTCTTGTCCAAATAATAATCTGACAACACATAAGAAAACTTTGTCCTTCCACATTCCCTCCTCCAGTCTACTTATTAAGGGATCTGCATTTTCTCACTTTGGTTTTTGTAAAAACGAAACCACAAACACACAAAGTATTAATTACTGCAGTTAGGATGTCTGTGTAGGTTCATTTTGGGCAGAGTCTTACCAGATACTTCCCTTGTTTTCTGCCTTTTTGCTAAGTTAACTGCTGTAGCTTTATATTTGTGTGCAGATATCAGAATGGTGTCAATCTTCTCATGTAACTCTCAACTTGTAAGACTATTTAGCACACACTACTGACACTTTTTTTGCAACTTTCACTCACTATGTTTCCTTTTTTCCCTCTAGAAACGCCCTTTGGCCTTGGACCCATCCAACATTCAAACCCCTAAAAAACAAAAGCTGTTAGACCAGTGTCTGCATCTGCAGTCACCCTCTCACACAGACTATGGCACCAATGGTGTTCATAGTTCTTCTAGTCATGGAAACTCCACTGTACAGATTAAAACGGAGTTCGACAAAACCAACAATCATCTTCATAGAAGCCTCAACGGTCTGTACTCGCCGCACAAACTCACCGGGTCGACTACTATTCCCAAACTAGAGAGGACAGAACCGACCCCTCCTGCACCCAGTCCCAAGCCGTCACACAATGACGCCTCCATTTTCAACGACCAGCAGTTCACCAACGGCCAGCACAAAAAGAAGAGGTCCAAAAAACACAAAGACAAGGAACGAGAGCGTTTAAAACCAGACTGGATAGAGACCAGTCCAGACATGAAGCAGAATCAAGAAAATCTCAAAGGTGAATGGCAATGAAACTATAAAATGGTCTTCTCCTCAAAGTTCTGTCACACGTCATGTATCCTGTCGTGTGGTCGTAAATCAGCTTAATATGATTTGTGCAGATTTCTGAGAAGGATCAGATTAAATTCAGTGAAAAGAACAAATCCAGAAGGTTCAGCTGCAGTTGTTTCTGGAAGCCCACAAAGAGCAGTTCATATGTTTTCATTTGAGAGAGCAGTTAGGACTCTGACACTGTCGCCCTCTAGTCTGTTGATGATTGACTGTGGAACAGCTGGGTGACCTACGGTCGAGCGAGTCAGCAGGCAGCACTGCCTCCCACTCTGCGCTGCTGACGTCACTGCTTGCCTTGGATCAGATCTCTTATCGGAGACAGCGATAAATGACTCCATCAGCCTTGATATGATGGCCCCATTATCACATTTGAATTGGTAAATTGCTTAAATCTTTTTTCAATATGCGTCTGTGTGTGTGTTTCCTATCTTCAGGCCATGAGGGAGGGAAAACACCTGTTAATCGAACCACAGCAGAGGAACTGCCCGACTACCTAATGTAAGATTAACTACATATCACATTCCTGATCGTTATTTATGTCATATTCCCAGATTCTGAAGAGATTTATGATGTTGGAATGAAATCCAAATAACTGTCACTACATCAGCACACGAGATCAGTCTTCGTTGACATAATCTGTCACTGAGGAGTTAAAATTTCCAAGTCTAGCACTGAGAAAAGAAGCCAACGTGCCCCTAAAGGGTTACGTTCAGCTTCAAAACATTCATATAAACAGAGGAAAGTAATAGATGTGTCTAAATAAGCTGTCACAAAGCTTCACTGAGAATTACTTTGAAAACAGATGATCTTATGTCTTACATTTATACATCTGGCCAACACATCATGCTGTTATTAAATCAGTGACGTGTCAGGCCTCTCAGTCCACCAATGTGCAGTGCCATCTGCTGGAAGGACTGGGGAAAGACTCGGCTTTTAAAGATCCCTAAGAGAGAGATCTGTTTTAAAGCAGCTCTTTAAAACTTAAATGCTTTCTCTCTCTCTCTCTTTTTTTTAGAAAATACAGCACCATAACAGCACTGGAGCAACGTCAGCAGTATAATGACGACTTCTGTGCCGAGTACGATGAATACAGAGCTCTTCATGACCGGATTGGGGCTATCACAGAGATGTTTGTTCAGTTGGGCTCAAAGATCAACACTCTCTCCCCGGGAACACAAGAGTACAAGGTACTGTCTGAACTGGGAGTCTACTAGAGCTGTTCCAAAACACCAAACAGAAAATAGAGCAGACACATGGCACACTAACACCTTTTTCTCTTGTATTTTTTTCAGCTTATGGAGGACCAAATACTACAGAAGTATCGAAAGTATAAGAAAGTAAGAATTATTTATATGTTATCTCATTTAATCCAACACTTCTAGCACCATCCATTGGACCTCATGCAAGAACCACTCAAACAGAAATGTTTAGGTGGCACATGGAAGGGAATTAAACAGAAACCACGTTTCCTGTTTAAATTGATTCAAGTCTGTTTTACCGAGTCATATAGGGATAGTCTGTCATTCTATAGCAGGCAGGGGAAACACTATAAATAATCTGATCCTTTTTTTGTCGTCAAATGTGTTACTGGAATCTACAACAGATAAAAATTACCCTCTGAACCCTATAACATGTTGGCAAGTTTGAAAGGCATGTTATCTTTGAAAAACTGCCAAAATTACACGATTGATCAGAGCCACAGTCAGTAAAAGCAGTAAGAATGATCAGTTTTCCTACAGTATTTGAACTACTCAGCTGAGACTTAATCAAATCTTTCTTTGTGCTATGTCATTAAAAAACTCTTTATTCTATGCTTCTCTTTTCTCTTTTAAAATTTCACCAAAAATTAACTATTTGTTTAAATGAGATTGTGTAAAAAAATCTCCTCAGCACAACTGAGAAGCCATGACCAACTAACAGTTAAAGGACTTTTTATCTGAACTGCAGTCTGTGTTCACACAGAGCAGATAGGATACGGGTACGGAGACAAAAAACATTAGGAAATATCTGTAGTTTGTAGAGCCACCATTTTTTCCAGCGTTGGTATCACTTGTGAGCACTTGGAAAAGTGTTGGCATGTTAACTCGAGTTTTTTTCCCCCAGTTTTCATAAAACAATCAAAGAAATTCACCTTTTGTTTTTTTCTTTTTTATGATTTATGCCATTATAAGTGTGTAATATTTTATGATTTCTTTACTTCTAGTCTTTGCTCCACTGTTTCCATAGAAGTACAGACCTTTATATTTCAGTAAAAAAATGAGCTCACAGTGAGAAAAAATGAGACAAGAACAAGAAAGAGGGTTGAAATAAATACTCTGTTCAGTGTATCATTGTGATGTACATTATGGTTTGCCCGTTCACCGAAAGATTAAACAAGCTTTCCTTTATGATTCCACCAACATTATTATTTTGACACTTTTTATATAGTTCAGTATTTAAATAGAAAGCTCTGCACCAGTCAAGGCTACAAGGTTTCAAATGTAGCTTGCGATCGATTTAAACATCATCTGTTAAAGCACCTGTGAGTTGAACATCAACAGTAATCTAATTTATTATCATCTCTCATGTCGTGCCCTCTGAACATGTTAATGATGGAGTGCTTTGCTTCAGTCAGGCATTTGGCATCCTTATGTCAAACCTTTTCTAATTCCTGACGTGGCATTGATAGCTGCATTATTACTTTAGTGGATGGCCAGCTGCGTCTTATAAACAGATGGCATCCAACAAGTTGAAAAAAGCTACTTATAACAAGTTTGTGCTGGTAAGAGAGTTTTGTGAAGCCTCCCAGAATAACTAATCAAGTCAGCTGAGAAACGTTTATGGTAAGAATATAATCATTTTTTTTGCCTGAGGTCCACCATGTTGGTTAAAATTAGGTTACTAAAAGCTCACTGGTGTCTCTTTTTGTCTCTCGCAGAAGTTTCCTGGGTACAGGGAAGAGAAGAAGCGATGCGAGTACCTCCATAAGAAACTGTCGCATATCAAAGGCCTGATCACAGATTATGACCGAGCGCAGGAACTCTCCTAGTGACTGGCCTCTGCCCTCAGCAGGGTGGAACGCAACTGGACCAAAAGACTCGTAATGGACCAAAAGACTGCCCAGCTGGGTCCTGAGACAGTCGCTGAGACACTATTCACTTTACTCCTCGGAGTGTTAATGGAATCGAGGAGCGAGGCTGAGACCACCGACTCGTGATCAAATGTTACCCTTTAACTCTACGGTTTTCAGCTACGATTATCGCTGTAATGGCTGGATTCTGTTCTGCTGTAAAATGGTCAGATGACACAGTGAAAGCCGACAGATGTGATCCTTCCTGCCTAATTTTATTATATCCTTTACCTTGTCAGAGTAAAAGTGTTGATTTTTAAGTATTAAAGTGATGGTACAATCAATCTTAGGGGTAAACAAATGCTACTAAAGTCTTTATATTTAAATACAGAGGAACTGCTTTATTTGTTTTTTGCTGACAGAAAGTCAAATGATGACATAACATATTCAATCACAGCAATTATTCAGAAGTTTTAACATGAAAATCACATATGGACAGTAATGTGGCTATGCCATGAACAGTATATCGCTCTTCAGACTGGATCCTAACTCTTAGCAAAATTTGTCGTCCATCTTCCTGCAGGACTAAGAGCCTACAAAGGTTCACCCTCATATCTGACAGAAAGCTAGAAAGTTATTTCAAAATTTCAAAATGCGCTACTTTTTGTTTTCACTCAGAATTTATGGTTACAACCAGTTTCCCTGGGCTTTTATTATAAGGAATTTTATCACTTAGCTTTCAACAAACGTCCTGCTTCATTTCTGAGAAATGTTTGAATGCCACAAGACGACTCCTCACAACACTGTAACTCTGGTTTCAAAATAGTGCTCGTACACCATTAGTGTCAATTTCACCCACATGTAGCCTACAGAACCATGAGCTGCCTTTTTTATTATGTCATAAAAACAGCATCACCGACTCGAGCATCTCTCAAGTGTTTTGGTTACAGGTTTACAGATAACACCACATCCAGTAATCATGATGTGTTTATGCTTTAGATGATTAAATACAAATTGCTCTATGATAGAAAGCTTTTCAATTTCCATTCAGTTTAAAGAGCTTACAGGGTATTTATTTTGGTAATTAAGCTTGTCAACACGTTTTTATTTACTATGATTTTACATTTTGATGATGTTTAATGTGGGATTTTGGTTGAGCAACAATAATTCACTTCAGTGTGTTACATGTGGATGTTATTCTGCTGAATGTGATAGAGATGCCTTTAAGAAACCCCACAGGGAGGATGGCACTGTGGGCTGCTCACTCAGCTAAACCACTTTGGTTCGGTGAGATGGAAGGAGCGGTCTGACCTCTAGGGGCTGCTAGCGGGGGCTTTTAGACTCATCAGACCTTCTTGAATTATTTGTACCCAACGAGGTGCATCTGATTAACCACAACCTGTAATTTTATTTCACCTTAATTAGCCGTGGCCTGACGTAGAAATTAGTGATCCGATTTCAGTGTTCTCTGGACATTTGCATCAGTGTAGCTGTATTCACAACTGTTGTCTTAATGATGGCTTAAAATGAGAGAGTGAAGCTGATATTTTTGCCTTGACATGTACTGTATGTCAAACATTTCCACGTTTCTGGTACCTCTGTTCTGAAATGTCCTTGGCTTAACCTGCACAGTTCAGTGTTCTCAGATTATTTCTGTAAATGTCTCTTAGTTTGAAGGAACATTTAGTTACTGGATAGTTGTGTTCTTGTTTTTTCACCCCCCATTTATGTCTTAATCTTTTTTTTGTTGTTGTTGTTGCTTCGTTTGTTGTCTCGTTATCTGTCAGATAATCATGAGCTGTACAGGAATTTAAATCACTGTCCAATCCTATCAAGCACCTCCTATGAAAAGAAAGAATCTTTGTGGAAATAATTACAAATCAGTGTGATCCGTGCAAATACTCCATGGTTTTTTATTGTCACATATTTAGCAGTTCTTCTTTGCAATCAAATCAGCATTTTACATTCAGTACTGTTTGAAGGATTTGAGACTCGCAACCATTACTCTGTCTTGGCACATATGAACGGAATATTTATCAGCAGTGACTATTGGAACATTGATAACTGTAAGCCCAGGGAGTATTTACCAGTTTGGAGTGTTAAATATTACCAAAGCTAAAAAGGCTGGAGTCTTAAAGCTTTGTACATCTACAAAAGTGTTTTAATTTGTCCGCCTGTTTGAACACTGTCTCAGGACCTCTTATTCTTATAATCCTAAGGTCAATATGCATTCTGGTGAATACACACAACTTCTAAAAGCATCAGATTTTTCAAAATGGCTAGAAACACCTGTGAGTTTTATTCTGGTACTGATAATATAGTGCAAGGTCTGCTTACACGGCCTGCTTAGATATATTATTTGTGGTTTGCTTAATTTATTTTCGTTTAAACCAGAAAGGTACTGAAACATTTCAATTATGATGACAAGATGTAACAAAATTTAGATCATAACACTCTGAAACTCATAATGATTCACATAAATAATCCAAATTAAGGGCTTCACATTTAAGTGATATTGATCAGTTATCTAATGTGACCCAATAAACTGTCCCATGGTTGACACTCCCTGGGTGAAATATCAGTCTATTCACAGGATGATGAAGATAATTGTGCCATTTGTGTAGATGTGTTTTTGGGATACCACACCCTTGATAAAAGGGCCTTTTCAAGTGCTAACTGTCATCTTTTTTTTCTTACTGTTGCAGGAGCTAACTACTGAAGGTGCCTTTTCATTCAGAAAGCAGAGTGACTCTGTACGTAACTATTATTGGTATTCTGGAAGAAAAAAAACTTGGGCCTGCAGTATTTACACATCTGTAGTTCGACACTGTCGCCACTTTTCAAAGTGCTTTGGTCATCGTTTCTTGTTTATCTCGGATGCCTTGTAAAAATTTAAAACTGTACTGGCGATGAATTATATTTAAATTGATAATTTTTCCAGCTATGAAAAACTGGCCTTGTAAAAATCACAGGTTTTCCAGGACGCCAATCATAAATCACTTAATATTTGCTTACATGTGTATTTCTAAATAATGGCCTGGATTTTGTTTTGATTTCGGCTTCAAGTCCAGCAAACTCTTCCGACATATTTCACATAGGATGGCTTGTTGGTACTAGAAAAGAAAAAAACAACTCCTCCTCAATGGAAATGTGAAATCAAACATTTGTTTCTACTTTAAATCACTGCATTTTATCTACCTAGGAGAACAAATTTCTTTATTTATTGCTTTGTATGTTTGTTCTTTTATGGGATTCATCTTTGCATAATTTGTTCATTCTTTTCACAGCGAAACTCAAAAGTATGGTGAAAGGGAAATGGAATATATTTTTGCAATTTTTGATGGTGGATGCTTTATCACGTCATCCTCTCAAGAAAAAGCTTTCAAAAAAAGTGTATTGTTGTCTCAGTGAAATTGAAAAATAAAGCTCTTTTCAATTCAGCAAGGTGTCATGTTTCCCCAAGAGGGCAGTGTTACTCTGTTTCTGAAATGTCTGTCACCAGTCAGTACTCACACTTCACTGATGATTATCAACATCATTAAAATATTAAAATACAAAACACGTATTGTGAAAAAGCACAACTTTAACTCACTTTTGTGTTTATTAAATAGTGTTTTATTGACCTTTCAATCAACTGTGAAAGTGAAATTATTCAGTCATCTGAGCTGGATGACACTACTATGAACCTCTTATAAAGTTTACCCTAAAGCACTTTAAACTGTGTCGTAAAGATCAAAACACACAAGCATCCAATTCTTTGACAATATATTAAGAATCCAACATCATTTTGAATTATTTTTTGCTTATTAAAAACATAATTTGCACAGTTTACACATTCTCAGTACCTTCTTTAAATTATTCAAATTCAGGCAAAAATGAAAAATGAAAAACAAGTACGATATCCCCTGAAATCTCATTTCACCTCAGACAGCACATTTGGCTGAGAAGCAGCTTATTTATCAGTTGACTCTGCAGAAGTTTTTTTTATCACAAAACAGAGAGCAGAAAAAGGTAGTTCATGTAAAAGGGACAAACACAATCCAGAGAAACACTTTTCCAAAGCAGACGCAAACTCTTCCATCAGTAAAGAGCCCTTATTTTTGAAGCAGAAGTACTTACAAAACTGCTGGTGTTTTGTGGAAGACAGGAATGTAAAACAGTCAAGCCTTGGATCTTATAACACAAATATAATATTACAAAAGAATATACAAGAATACTATATCAGCTTGATTTGCTCCCTTTTTTAAATAAAAGTGTTTTAAATTTAATCAAAAATTTGGTACAAACAAAACTGATATTCTGTCTTTCTAGAAAATTGCAAGCATTTCAGTCATAGCTGTCTTGTGTTGGATGTAAATCAAATCCAACTCAATCATAAATGCTACCAAATGTTCCTGTGATGTGTTGCCTCATCTCACCAGGTTAACCATTACAGCTCCTGCTACGTGACACTAAATCTTGCAAGCACCCGTCATGATTAACTGTTTTATCAGCTGTTAGTCAGCAAAGTTTATCTCCACCATTGTTACGGTTTGATTCTCAGCGTGGACCGTGCGAGGGTCACAATCCCAATCAGGGACGATATCAGACCACAAAATCCAATCACTCCTCCATGTGACTGATAGAGGCCCAGCTTATCTAAGGGAATGAAGAGATCACAAATGTTTTTCACAGTGTCCAAGGCAAGAGCTGGATCTGATTTTAAAGTTTCCAAAAGCAGGAAGATAAAAGCATCCAGCTCAGGAATGACAGCTTCAGCCACTTCGGGACCCTCATTGAGATGCTGATCCATTTTCTGTTGAAAGCGTCTATCTCTTGCTTTCTGCAGCATCAACCGGACAACTACATAAACATCTCTGGTCAGATTCATAACTAACGAGAAGAGGTAGCAGCAAGAGGCATTTAAGCTCCAGCGTTCCTTGTCGATACTGCGGATAAGACCAACACTTCTGGCCCAAAGTGCATTGTCACAGATAAAGTAGAGGGCTCGGCTGATGTTGGCCGTAGTAAGGCACATGCGCAGCACTGGGTCAGAGAGTTGCACGGTTCGCTTAGCAGCCTCAATGGAATTTGCTGTGTTTCCCAGCCTGAAAACTGACAAAGGAGGAAGAAATAAAAGCGTATTAGAGCAGTAATCAATTTAATATGAAATGTCAGCTCAACATTTCATAGCAGCAGTGCCCAATGGACTGCAAAAAACAGTTATGCTACATCAAGCTAAACTACAGCTCTTTAATATTTGCCACTCTGAGGCAAAGAGGTAAAAATCTCCATTCACTCCATTTTCTGGTTTAGGCTCTTCCTTTCATACTTTGCTTTGTGAACCCTTCATACAACATGTTACAGGTGAATCTTCCTAAAAGCTTTATTTTTAAACTGTGATGCATGAATGTCTAATTCACCAACCACTTTAACAAGTGGCTTTAATGCAGCTCTACTGCAACAACATGAAGTGGCACAAGGTCTTTTTTGCCTGGCCCTGCCCTAAGGCATTGCCATATCTTTCATTTCCATATAAAGTTCATGTCAAGTCAGTCTTTGAAAATTTTGAATTCATTCCAAGGCCACAAAGTTCAAAAAGTTTCCAAATCCCCACCTGGATTCTAAATTGAATTTGTCTATGAGTAGTCTCAGACAGTCTTAGGGTCATCAGTGTCACAGCCACAGTCTATGCTGGTCCACATGTCAGCAGCCAGTGCAGTCACCCTTACAGTGTTCATCTCAGCTCCCAGTGGGAAAAACAAAAAGCTACAGACTTCAACATAACTACAAAAAGCCTGGATATGGATGCAAAGAGAATACAAAATGTGTTATTTATCCTGAACTTGTTGAAATTTCAGTGCACTCTGACTTTTCTCCAGTGCTGCCATGGCACCGTGGAGATAGATCCAGCTTTGTGAGACCACTCTTTAAAAGGCTTGGAACATGTAATCAGATCACTTTTTGCGACATCATCCACAAACATGTGCTGTATACTGTTTATTGTTTGTTCAACAAGTTGTGTGTGAGATTAAATATCTTCACTCTCATACTGTGTTTTTAACAAATACCTGTATGCATCGGAATTCGTGGAGAGGAATTTTGATTTTGATCAACTGAATATTTATCATTGAATATTCAATGAACTTTAAAAAGTGGGAAATAAATTGCATTGATAGCAATGTGCTGGTGGTATGATGTATGGAGGGTTTTTCAAAAGCGATGGACCACTAGCCATGAAATGGATATTTCTTTACAAACAGCATAAAGAGCGAACACACTTTCATGAAATAAATATTAACCTTCAGTGTAAAAAGGTCTAGCTGTTATTCACACAGCAAATGCCATGTATTTAATAGGCATGGCAACTGCTGTGACTGTCATCCACTAAATAAACTGAACACGAGACAATTTGCTTGGAAATGGCCACTTTGCTGGTATAAACACAATGAGCAATGCACAAATGTTCAATCTGCTTTCATAACTCTCCATAAGAGGATGGTGCTATGCAGTATTCACACATTTTAAAAAAATAGCAGATTGGTCTACGGCAGGGGTAGCCAACCCTGGTCCTTGAGAGCCCCTATCCAGCATGTTTTAGATGTTTCCCTCTTCCAACACACCTGATTCAAATGATCAGCTCATCATCAAGCTCTGCAGAAGCCTGGTAACGATCCCGATCATTTGAATCAGGTGGTATCAGGTTGGAAGAGGCAAACATCTAAAACATGCTGGATAGGGGCTCTGGAGGACCAGGGTTGGCCACCCCTGGTCTATGTACTTTGCACAACAAGTTCTATGCTGTGTTATATTCTGAAAAAAAAACATATTTCCTTGAACAAAGTGGCTGTCTGAATGCTGGATAACTGGCAATAAATTAGACTTAGGTGGAGAAAGTCAAACAGCTTTTCCTTTTATTGTTCTGTGACTCAGCTCGTGTTCTGGGGCTTTAAAAAGTGGGCAGACAGGAGTTCACCCTGACTTTGCTGAGATATTATTATGTTAGTGGAAACAAAATTAACAGGTTTTGAGAAGGCAAATACAGAATAGCTGGAATTGAGAAGGTTCATGATTGTTCATTTGTTCATTTAAGGCATTTATCAAATTGTTTGGTCTGTTATTAAACCAAAACAAGTGTACGTTAAGTTCTTGGAAATTTCAATTTCTACACCTTGTCTAGTAAATCTTTCATCTAAATAATAGTCTAAATATACAATAAATATCTGCAGGCCAACAGTGAGTGGTTGTGTAGACTCCACTATAACAGCCATAGGCACTGAATGACTCCTTTCCTTTATACTCACATTTTCGTCCAGCACTCATGTGGGTTTCAAGACTTTTAAGTTTTGCCACAAGGTCCTTTCTCTCAGAGTTGTTTCTGAGTAAATATATCGACAGTGCACATGCATACTGGGTGGCCCTGAAATAATAGAAAAACATAGAAAAGGTTGGGGGGGAAAGTTAACACCCAATTGTCAGCCATTGGTTCACGCTCATGTTGTAACTTCGCGTTTCTACCATTAAAACAAACAGTCAGTTTTTATAACCAGGTCACAAATACACTAAACCACCCACCTGAATATACGGTCCCTTCCTTGACTTTGATTTGTGAATCTTATGACCGCGTCCATTGCAGAAATCGACCAAGAACAGGTTGTCCTAGTTTAGCCAAGTTTCACCTCGTTCAGCGACCGAGCTAATAACGTTAATTATGCTAGGTGAAAAGTCACCTACTTGTCTTCAGTATAAACAGTGCCAGCAATTGCTGTTCACATAACGTTTCCAAATAAAACTCTGACAGATTTTCTGAATTTTGAAACTTCTATCGTGTCCCACGTTTTCTATGAGCTAATTTTGCCCTCGCCTGTTTATAACAGCGGAGCAAAACCGTAGAAGCAATTGTTTCCCGACGGAGACCTTTGGAAACGGACCAATGACGGACTTATTTTGTGGACGGACCAATGCGTTACTATTTGTTACTATAGTAACCATAGACATATATACGTAGACGCCGCATTGACTGTGGAGGGACGTGCCTAAAGCTCCGCCATCTTGGTGCAGGACTAGCAGAGGGGGGAGTGAATGTAAGTCTATGGAGGTAAGAGGTACTCCACAATATTAAAGTAGAATTATTCACTGAATTTTTGACCGATTTCCAAACGGTTTGGTTTGTTAAAAACGGCACACATGTAGCTTTGACACAGGATGCTTGGATGTTTTAGAAATGCCGGTTTTACTACCCAAATATAAATTCTACTTAACGTTGTCAGCAGACAATCTTCTGACAGAGACCTGTCAGTAGAAACTATAGTTGAAGGAGAGACAATAAACAACCTGACTAACAACTGTCACCGCAGTGACAGAGACCTGGCGATCAGTGTGATGCCGACGCCAGGCGTCAAAAATATCAACAAGATATGTCAGAAGAACTATGAAAATATGCCGGCATAACTGCCGGCATATTTTCCGGCATAACTGGAAAATATGCCGGACTTTTGTGTCGCTTATGGGTGTTCAAATGAGCAGAACACACAAACCAGATCCCGTGGAATCACTTTAAGGTGTAAGGTGTACGTAAGAAGTAATACTAAGTGAGCAGGTTGTTAAATAGTGAAATAAATCCCGACAGGACGGACTGAATCTCTCCACTCCCATAATATAAACAGCTCACTTTACGTTATCCCACGTATTGCACAGCTGCTTACTAGTGAAAGAACTAATTTGAGACCTTATTTTGGTTAAAATGCAATGTTATTCCATCTATAAACTGTCCCTGGTCTGGAAAAAAACAGACCTTAGACTGCAGTGATTGACCAGTTAGAAGATTAATGATAGATATTGGATGTATTTAATACGTACATGTATTGTGTCTTTAACCTTAATGTGAAGGAGAGATTCTCAACATCTTCCTCTCCTGCATCCCCATCCACTGCAACGGTATTCGTCATGTTGCCTAATTGTTAAATACATTAACCACGTTAGTCCTGCAGAGTATGTTTGTGACAGTGAAAATGACCAATCTAAAAGCTCACATCAATCATCACATCATATAACGCATTCTGAAACATGTTGTGCTTTCAGATATGCTATTTTCTCTCTTTAGTTTCTTCTATAAGGGTTAAAGTGGTTAAATTACTCTTTTTTTGATTTTACAAAGGTGGCTGACTTCGGTTGATGGGAAGAAGATGCAAGGAAGACCAGACTAAATATGGATGGGAGACACTGATGCTGGATGCCATGGCCATAAAAAAAACAAGTGCAATACAATCCCCAAACTCAAATAATAAAATGATAATAGCAATATTAATCACAATTATAGCGATAATAATAAAATGATAATGATAATAGCCATACTAATTATAACAATAATGATAATTAAATGATGGTAATAATAGAAATATTAATTATAATTAAATGATAAGAATAAAATGCTAATATTATTATTATAGTATAATGATAAAATGACAATGATAATAGCAATAAGAATTATAATAATATTGATAATAATAATAACATGATTGTGATAGTAGCAATAATAATTATAATGGTGATAATAACAAAATGATCATGAAATAACAATATTAATTATAATAATAGTGATCTAATAATAAAATTATAATGATAATAGCAACATTATAATATTAGTGATCTAATAACATACTTATAATAGCAACAACAACAACAACAATAATAATAATAAAATGCAATATATACCTACAAGCAGTTCTCTGAATAAAGATCTAAACATTTTCAGGCTTGATTTTGTTCTATTTATGTCTGCCTGTCCGTCCTCCATGTCTGACGTTTGTAGCAAACAATACATGTTGACAACTGATCGATTTATGATCACTTTTATAGTGCAGACATGTCATTCCTCTATAGACGTAATGCACTGTAGGGGCGAGTGGTACTGCACCAAGATGGCCGCCGCGTAGGCACGTTGGCTCCTATCGGCAGCAGCAGTCAATGCGGCGTCTACGTATATATGTCTATGATAGTAACTGTAAATCGTAGTTCTTAGCAAAGGTAGAAAATGGCAGTGTCCGAAATCATCGACTCACTCCCTACTCACTACTCCCTACTCCCTATATAGTGATCACTGTATAGGGAGCACCGCGGCAAATACATTTCGGACACTATGCGAGTCTCGTCGCTACAAATTACGTCACTACTATCGCTCAGTTAAAACGTATATCGGTGCCGGCCATTGTATGAATGAATGAATGAATGTTTATTTCGAACATGTATAAAATAAAATATGTTCTTTGTACATACAAAGGAAGGAAAAAAACAAAGAAAATAATAAAAAAAAACAAATGAAAAAAAAGAAAACATAACAAAACATAGCACATGGTTCGAAAAAGGAGTAGGGAGAAGTAGAGCCATTGTAGAGAGCCGACCGGCGTTTCTGTGATAAATTCATATTTATACTGACCGTATTTCCCTAAATTAATTAATGAAAAAAAAAAACCTTTTACTCTGTGTTGTAATACTTCCATTAAATATATTAATTATGAATCATTGTTTTATTATAATACTCTGTCAGAGACTAATTGTTGTTGCTAAACTAGCAAGACGACACCAACTTGTAAATGAACAGATAAAGACGACTGTAGGCTTTTCATGTATATTTACAATAGATACACCTTGTAAACTAGAACAGTGTGTGTGATTTTATGGTCACACAGAATGGTAGCATGAAATGATGTGTGTGTATATGTGTGTGTGTGTGTGTGTGTGTGTGTGTGTGTGTGTGTGTGTGTGTGTGTGTGTGTGTGTGTGGTGCATATAAATGCAATTTTAGTAATATGTAATTAGTTACGCCTAAAATCCAATAAAACCTTATCCACAGGGTGTCAATACATCACATTTAGATATATAAAAGAGAATAAGTTGGACGACCAAACTATGAACTAAGTTAACCTGTAACTCCCTAGTGGCACTGTTAAATAATGTTTCCATCTTGTACAACTGGTCAAATTACACATATTGCTCATCCCAAAATTACACTGAAAGCACAAAATACTAAGCAGCTTTCAGAAAATACTTTTAGTGATCCACAGGACTCCCTGGGGTTGAAAAAAACAACTAAAAAATCCAATATACCAACTAGTCACTCAAAGAGGCTGATTGCAAACAGCCCAGTGGGAGTTTTTTTTTGCTTGGCCACAATGTTTTTCTTGATGCTGTCATTAGTTGTGTTGTATATAAAAAAGATGTTCCAACAGTAATGTCAAGACTCACTACAATAATACACTGAATATGCAGCCCGAATGACCCATATGCCGCTTTTATTGGGGTTTCATTTAAATAGCTTGAACCTGTGCGAAATGGATGTCAGAGATTTACAAAACAGCCCAGTTAAAAACCTGGTTGTAAATACTAAACAGGAAAACTGTCATGGATATTACAAATTACTTCAATATGCAGAAATGAGAATATTCGAAGGCTTCAATATACAAGTAAATTAAATGGTAATTTCTTCATTTGGTGTGTCCTTGCAAAATGGCGGCAATTTCACCAGCCTTAATCGTGTTGTGGGAATTCCAATGAGTTCAAATGGTGGGGTGTTATTTCACAATTACTGCTGCATTAATGAGTTACAGTAAGAAAAACATACTGAGCACAAATATATGAACCCATATTTCTTAAGAATAATGGGGGATTTGTGAAAGGCTGTGTGGATTTCTTTCTGAAAGCTTACTGAGAAGATTATGATTTAATGCGATATTTGAGAAATATTGTGCTGCTGAAATATTATCTCTACTGTCAAGGGTTTTCCCACAACCAGTGCATGAGCTAATGAGCTGCCAAGAAAACCAAATGTTCATTCCAGTTTGAAAGTCAGGCTCAAATGTGATGTTTCCAGATGCCCTCAGTCTTTGTAGATAAGGTCACTATCTGCTGGACTCATTTCCATAGCACTGAAGCCATGATGGCGCTGAGCTCTAGCAAAGCAAGTGACCTTGAAAGAACTTCTTATGCAGGACCCTGCTTGATGAGCATTGTTTCATATACAGTATATCCTCAATCATACTTGCAATTTGATGGAATAAATGTATAACTTAAAGTGTGGCTGTGGATGAAATCTCACAGCTCTCTTCCAGTCAGTATGCAATTCCACAATCAAAACAGCTGAATACCTGAAGAGACAGGCAGCTCAATGATACATTTGAATATTTAAAGTAGTTCTGACCCTAACCAGTGAACATGCTTCCTGATGGAAAAGTTTGGGAGAAAATTACTTTCACAGTGTTTACTTCCAGCAAAATGGAAAGTTAATTTCCAGCAGGTTCTCAACAGACTTTGCAGAGAAGTGAGAAATGTAGCTTTATCCTGATGTGACAATGCTTCTCTCTGATTGTGTTTCATTGTGATAAAGAAGAGCAGACAAGAAATGATGATCAAATTAATAAACCACAGGACTGATGGTTAACACTCACACAGCCTTTTCAGCCCCTTTCATCTCAGTCTGTCCCATTGTTCTGAAACTCACTATAGCATCTGCTCATATCGGCGCCTCTGAAATAGATTATATTGCATCATTGTAATTGCAAAAGTCTAAGAATTGAAATTGGACCGGCAGCAGTTTGTGAACAAATCACTGAGTACTTAAAGATAGTGTAGTAGCTCTGCCACAACGATCAGTATTTCTTGCACCTATATATAGATATTGAGAAAACCTCTCTTAGTGTGTGCTGATGTAACTGCATGTTTATGTACAGCTACGTCTGTACTGAGCAGAATTTCAGCAGTGCAGGTCATTTTAAATGTTGTTTGCTGTAATGCTATTGATTAGAATGTTTTTATGAATGTAAACACACAGGCTTTTTGTCCGGCTTGATTACATCTCAATCATGCTGTGTTTATGTACGTGTGTTTTATATGCTTTTGATGAAACACGTACATTTAGCTTGGCTTTGAGTTCCAGCATCTATTAAGATATTACACTCTCTCAACCTCAATATTCCTCCAAGTATCTCAGTATGAAAACACTCCAACAAGCAATCCTCTGAACTCACCACTCACCATTTTTCGAAAGAGGCTTCGTTTCCTTTCCAAGAAACTATCTCAAGAATGCTTTAAAAGGGAAGAACAAGTTCAAACAGTTTAACTGGAACAGAATATCCTTCTGATTGTGCCACACAAGCGTAACTGCAGGCCTGCAAGTCTTTTCTTTTTACAAAACATTTGAGTACAGTGTACTGACAGATAGGCATTTTGAGTGAAAGTAGAATAATTTCGAAAAAAGCTCAAACTCAGTTTGCTTTACTTAGGTTAATGGTCGATAGAGGACTTTATAAAAGTGTTTATGAAGGTAATGTTATGTGTCTGCAGCAGAGGAAGTTGCAGTTTCAGGACTGAAGCTGTGGGACAGTAAATCTAGGACCTTTGTGTATTGTGACAGTGCTGCCGACCAAACTGGGTGATTGCAAAAGTGGCAACTTATGGTTTTAAAGGTTTATTCCACCCAAAATACCACTTTGGAGTGGAATAAATCTTTAGAACTATAAAGTTTTATTCTATTCCCAATATTTTCTCATGAACAAGATATGATTTTAACGGTTTATTTCACTCAGGTACTTTCTGCCCTACGGTTAACATGGTTGGTCAGAGTGGGGCAAATTGTGTAAATAAGAATAGAATCATATGTTATGGAATTTGTAGTCACTAGATCTCACAGATAGACAGATGTGCTATATAAATATGTACATATGAAAATGTAGCCTGCTCTTGCATAAAGAAGCTACTCTTTAAGGATTTAGCAATAAATAAAGTTACATGAAGAATTCCACTAAAACAACAGTAAAATACTGGCAGCAGAGATGCATCCATTGTAATTTATTATCACATATTGCTGATACCTTTCACAGGAAGTTGTCCATATATATCAGTTTCATATTAAACTCTAATTCCCTTCGATCTTTGCAAATAAAAAAGGCAAAAACCAGGACAATGCACTTTCAAAGTTTATTACAAATCTTCAATCACATATTACGAAACTGACAAAACAGTGTCACTATACTTGGAAGGAACTGTCTCAAAATCCTTAAATGGCAGGTTCTACATAGCATAGAACTCTTAATTGAGATAGCTTCAAGAACAGTGTAACACTGAATTAAAATAGCATTGAAAACAGTACAGCAGAACTACATCATGATCTACTGGAAACAGGTCTTTTGCACATGGCAGTAAAGTAAAAGGGAGAAAAGGAGAGCAAACAGTGAGAGAGTTAACTGAAGCGTTTGGCTGGTTTCCTAATCATGAATGACAAGTGCCTATAAAACCAATGAACAACAAAAACTGGGCAACACCCACTCAGTGGTGCCATCAATCATCTGTAAGACAGTGTCCTCGTATGGACATCAAAACCATTAGATGTAGCCATGTTTTACACTTTCTGTGACATTTTCGGATAACTTTGCAATGTGTGCTGTCATTTTAAAGTGCACTATTAAATATATAGCAGCTACCGTGTCTGCAGAAGAACAGCATTTATGTGCCAGTGATGTCAGCAGACGTAATATAGTGTGGGAGGCTGTTCTATAATCTAAAGGCCGCAACCTCAAACATCTGATCTTCCTCCAATAACAGTCATGACTGCAGAACAGCTAAGACATCTATTTCAGAGGACCTTGGGGTCAAGCATGAGTGCGGGAGTTCAGAAATCCAAGGAGCAGACAGCCCATTAGAAGCCTTACACACAAGCAGCAGAAACCTAAAGATGATCTGACGCTGTGCTGATTTCTCAGAAGCCAGCCAAAAGCCCAGCAGATTTTCTGTATATGTTTTGCAAAATTTTAATAAGAGAGTGCTTTGTCAGAGGCCCCAGTTCTTTTTCAGTAGCTCCTTTGAGAACCACTTGCAGTAATGATACTGTGATACCACTGTGTTGTGCACTTTTTGAGATGAAAACTTCAACAAATCTTAGGTTCTTTCAACAAAATAGACTTTTTGTTATCTAAATAATGATAAATTGACTGTAACTGTATTTGTAAATCTTCAAATAAACTGCAATTTTGGAAATCTATTACGTAAAAATAATCGCCAAGTTTACAAACATTATATACTTAACTGATGCCTAGTCATAATTGTGATAATTATTCAAATACTTTATGACATGTCTCTGAAGTTACATGTTTCATGAAGTTACAGATAAAGACAAAATACTTTTTCTCTAAAAAAATGACACTGATGTCAGAAAAGGTCCACTGTGACTCAGCTCATGGAAGTTATTAAATCTGTGAGGCCATGTTTGAGGGTAATTATATGTATCAGCACACCTGAGCTACTGAAGTAAGGGACAGAGCTGTGAAACCAACTATATTCACTGAAAATTCCACCACACATTGGAGCTTTATATATAAATCACAAGTACAGACGGATGCTGTAGCGTTTACTAAAGATTATATAAGCATCTGACAGCATTATTTTCAAAACCTTTTCCTTAATCTCGTAGTTTTATTGAGCTTAAATTTCATTTTTAGGAGAGACCTGAGAAAATGTAACATTCATATGCATATCATATCCCTGAAACTTCAGCCAAGGACGCTTAATTCTCTAAGTTGTACACTCAATCCTCAGTTTTATCTTCTATAAAATTTTATATTTTTTTTAAAAAAAAATCTGAATTTAAGGGAGAATAGCTCCTCTTTGGTTCTCACTTTACACCCTGAAGGCCTGTTCTGCCATGATGTAACTTGGATGACTGGGTATGATGGCCAGCTTTTATAAACAAAAAAAGAACAAGCCACAATGTCTGTATTGAAGATTATTAATACTGACACCGTGGCAGTAGCCAGACTATTCAGCAGCACCGAATGGTCTGGCTACACCTCATTGTCATTCTCTTGTGGGAGGAAAAACACTCTAGTATATTTATATTTCTTTAAACCAGTCACAGTCATATTGGGCAGCGCTAAGCCCAGGATGTAGCAATAATGTCCCCTCAAAAGAAAAAAAAGATTGTTTGAGTAAATTGTTGCACACAGAGAGGCGAGCACTTTCATTAAAATTGTTAATTCACTGGTGTTAAGATTGGCTCTTAGGCCGCAACAAAGGAGGAGATACACAGAGAAGTTTTACTGCAATCAAAGGCGATTTATTAAGGAAAAAACAAAGACAATGAGGTGTGATAGTAAGCATCAGTGGTGTGTAAGGGGCATATTATTTATCTATTATAGCCTAACCTTAGCTCTTAAACAAAATACATGTCAAATAATATAGTATAATGTAAGAAAATCACACCACTAGTCTCCCAGACAGCCCCCTTTAATACCCATCCATCCTCAGCAAATGGATCCTTGAAGTTAATTTAAGAAGAAAGACGAGGACAGAAGGAAAAGAACAACAGCAGAGAGATTTTTTTTCAAAAACAACCTTACAAACCTAAATAATGAGACAGAGAAAATGCATCTGCCACAACATTGTCTTGCCCACTGATGTGTCAGATGTCCAGGCAGTAAGACCGGAGAAATAAGGCCCAGTGAACCAACCACTGGCTGGGAGACGGCAAGGAACTGAGAAAGGTCAAGGTGTTATGATCTGTAAAGACCACCTCAGGCAGTGTGCTAATGTAGACACTGAAGTGCTGCAAAGCCATAGCCGAAGCTAGTGTTTCCTTTTCAGTTACAGAATAATTCAGTTGATGTTTGTTGAATTTCCTTAAAAAAAACAAACTGGCTTATTCACTCCCAAGTCGTCTGACTGTAACTGCACAGCTCCTTAGGTCTATCCCACTGCGGAGCAGCCAAACAGGGGTATTACAGATGCAGAGCTGTATATTGCACAATCTAAATATTCACCAAGAGTTGACATTTTATCCGTTTGAACGTTTCTCACAGTAAAGGGTATTAACGGGGGAGAATATCGGGGCATTATTAAATGTTGAATCTAAATGTAGAATCTAAATGTTCTTTTTCTATTTAAATGTTTTAAATTGAAATGTAGTAAACATGTCTCAAAGCAATTCTGAATCAGACATTTGGCTTTCAAAGCTATTCTAATTACATATATTGTATGACTGGATCTGTTTGAGGAACTATTGCCAAACAGAAACTGTTTGGAAATTCATTTCAAAATGCTTACTTATGTAACATTATACTGTTTGACAAATGTATCATCACAGTCACTTTATTCTCAGTTTTTATTCTTACATCTTGTTCATAAGATGCGAGTCATACTGTTACTCTGCTCCAGTCTTAATCTGGGTACATCGCCATGAATAGCAATGTTCAGAGATACCACATACAGATATTTTAATAGAGAGAAAAAGCTGAGTGCTGTGATGAATTATGGAGTCATCTTCAGATGTAATTTAATACTGAGAAGGCTTAGAGAGATAGAGT